>CM057345.1:332314423-333654273 GCA_030015575.1 Agapanthus africanus | reverse complement strand
AACCAAGATAGATTGGAGCGGCATCTCATTCCTACGTGAAATCCGACCCAAATGCTGACATCGCGGACAAGTTTTGCAATGCTCAAATGCATCTTTAAATAATGTTGGCCAATAAAAGCCACATTGCAAAACTTTCTCCGCCGTTTTTCGAGGTCCAAAGTGACCGCCGCACGCCTGATCATGACAAAATGATAACACGCTCTTGAATTCATCGTTAGGGACACACCTGCGAATGATTTGATCGGAACAATACTTGAATAGATATGGTTCATCCCAGTAAAAATATTTTACTTGGGATAAAAACCGAAGTTTGTCTTGTTTCGACCAATCGCTAGGTATAAGTCCCGTCGCAAGATAGTTCACGATATCTCCGAACCAAGGTTCGTAGGATACATTCAAGAGCTGTTCGTCGGGAAATGAGTCATTTATCGGCACGGTCACAGTTGGCGAAGAAGTGATGCGTGAAAGATGGTCTGCTACTACGTTTTCACATCCACTCTTGTCTTTGATAACAAGATCAAATTCTTGTAACAATAGGATCCAACGTATTAGCCTGGCTTTTGCATCCTTCTTCGTTAAAAGATGTCGGAGGGCGGAGTGATCTGTGTAAACCACAATAGGCGAGCCAATCAAGTAGGGCCTGAATTTCTCTAATGCAAATACAACTGCTAAGAGTTCTTTCTCGGTAGTTGTGTAATTTATTTGTGCATCATTCAGGGTCCTACTTGCATAGTAAATTACATGTGGCATCTTATCAATATGCTGTCCCAAGACAGCACCAATAGCAAAATCTGATGCGTCACACATAAGCTCGAACGGGTGGTTCCAATCCGGAGATGATAGAACGGGGGCTGTAGTGAGTGATTCTTTAAGTGATTCAAAAGCAGCCTCACAATCCGAATCGAAGTGAAATGTAGTGTCCTTGGCCAATAGAAGGGTTAAGGGTCTAGCAATTTTGCTAAAGTCCTTAATAAATCTCCTATAAAATCCTGCATGACCAAGGAAGGATCGTATATCTTTGACGCAATTGGGACGAGGGAGGTTTTGAATGACATCTATTTTAGCTCTGTCTACCTCAATGCCTTTATGTGAAATTATATGTCCAAGTACAATACCTTCTTGAACCATAAAATGACATTTTTCCCAATTCAAAGTCAAGTTCTTATCCTTACAGCGGGTAAGAACAGCGTCAAGATTACGAAGGCAGTCCTCAAAGGAGTCCCCAAAAATGGAGAAATCGTCCATAAAAATTTCTAGAAAATTTTCCACCATATCTGAAAATATCCCCATCATGCACCGCTGAAATGTAGCGGGAGCGTTGCATAACCCAAAGGGCATGCGTCTATAAGCAAAAGTTCCGAAAGGACAAGTAAAAGTGGTTTTATCTTGATCCTTTTCGGCGATGGGGACCTGGTTGTAACCAGAGTATCCGTCCAAGAAACAATAGTATTCGTGTCCCGCTAATCGTTCTAACATCTGGTCAATGAAAGGTAGAGGGAAGTGATCTTTCCTCGTCGCGGCATTGAGTTTCCTGTAATCGATACATACGCGCCACCCAGTTTGGGTGCGTGTTTGGATTAACTCGTTAGCCTCGTTAGTGATGACCGTGATGCCAGACTTTTTAGGGACCACATGAATTGGACTTACCCATTGACTATCAGATATGGGGTAAATTATTCCACTATCAAGACACTTGACGATTTCTTTCTTTACCGCCTCCTTCATAACGGGATTTAACCGTCTTTGTGGGTCTCGGGTTGGTTTGGCTTCATCCATCAGATGTATGTGATGTTCAACAATTAAGGGACTAATCCCTTTGATGTCGGCCATTGTCCAACCAAATGCTTCCCGATTCGATCTCAACACTGCCAAAAGTGCATTCTCTTGCTCTAAGGCTAGAGAAGCGGAAATAATCACTGGCAAAGTCTCATTCTCTCCTAAATATGCATATTTAAGATGAGAAGGTAGCGGTTTGAGATCAAGAATTGGCGGAGAGACAATAGAAGGAGGGGTAACGGAATGATACTCGGACTCCTTAAGAGGTTCAAAACTTGCATAAGATATTGACTCGGAAAGTGCTGCTGACTTTTGCAACGAGTCAAAGGGTTCAATCTCAAGGTCGGACTCATTGAACATATCCTCACTGTGAAGTGGTGCAAGATCAAACGATGTCTCATTAGTGTTGTCGAGAACATCAAAGCAAAGTTCCTCATCCATGCAGCTTTCGGGAGCTATCTCGTGGATGGAACAAACGTCCAGCAAATGAGCAGAAGGTTCTGATGGCTGACTTCCTAGCTTGTAAATATTAAGCTCAATTGTCATTTTCCCGAAGGATAAGTTCATAGAACCGTTACGACAATTAATCACAGCGTTAGAAGTTGCTAGGAAGGGTCGACCAAGTATCACCGGGATTTGATTGCGTGGGTTTGCCACAGGCTGTGTATCTAAAACAATAAAGTCCACGGGAAATATGAATTCCCCGACTTTAATTAACACATCCTCTAGTTCGCCCAGAGGTTTGGTGATAGATCGATCAGCCATTTGAAGAGTACAATGGGCGGGTTTTAACTCTCCAATTCCTAACTGCTCGTATACCGAATAAGGAAGCAAGTTGACGCTAGCGCCTAGATCGAGTAAAGCACGATTTATATTTTTACCCCCAATAGAAATAGAGATTGTAGGACAGCCGGGGTCCTTACGTTTCTTTGGTATTTGTTGGGTAAAAGCTGTGCTAACATTACTCGTCATGAAAACCTTTTTAGGCACTTGAGTTTTTCTCTTCCTAGTGCACAAGTCTTTAAGGATTCTTGCATAAGATGGGACTTGTTGAATAGCATCTAGAAGAGGAATATTCACGCTAACTTGCTTAAACATTTCCACAATCTTCTCCATTTGCGGGTTAGGTCGGTTGGCCCTTAATCGGTTTGGAAATGGAGCACGATCAATAAGTTTTGGGTCCAACGTTTGTGGAGAAGACTGTGGCGACTGATTCGATCCCAAAATTGGAGTGGGCATCGACTTAGATAGATTTGGCGAAATGTTTGAGCCTTGGGGAAAACGGAGAATAGGCTCGGATGAAGGTGGGAGACTAGACGAGTTAGGGGAAGAAGAAGAAGAAGGGGTATCAAATGTGTCACTATCATCAACCTGCTCGCCCACTTAGTTATTCAGCACTCTCCCCGATCTCAACGTAGTGACGGCATTCACATTATGACTTTGTGAATGGCCAGGATTCGGTAGGGGTTGAGATGGGAGTTTCCCTTTCTCTCTCGCACTCAATGCGGCGTTTAACTGTGCGATTTGGTTTTCTATTGATTTAATACTCTCACCATGGGAGGAGGAGTTTTTCGTTAGGGCATCAATAGAAGACCTCATATCAGCCGAATTTTGCATGGATTGTTTCATGAACATATCCAAAGTTTGTGCAAGTGAGTTGTCAATACCGGCCACTTGTGGTGTAGAAATGTTGGCCGGATTTTGGAAATTCTGTGACTGAAAGGGGGGCTGATTCTGTGGTTGTGGTTGCTGTGGAGGAGGTCTTTGATAATTACTTTGTTGGTTTTGATTCCAAGCAAAGTTAGGATGATTCCTCCATCCTTGATTATATGTGGAAGAATAAGGATCGTTTCTAGGTCGCTGCTGAAAAGCAGCATTAGCTTGAAACGATGCATTCATAGGACATTCTTCCGTTAAGTGTGAAGGATCCGAACAGCAACCACAAACGGTCTTAGGAAGCGTAACCTGATTTAGGGAGAATGATGAAAATTTGTTCTCCATAGCATCGAGTTTCTTCTGCATCGCTGCCATTTCGGCTTTTACTGCGATGGAAACGTCGAGTTGGTGAATACCTCCCTTAGTTGAAGGTGGTCTTACGCTTTCCCACTGCAAAGTGCTTTCTGCGAGATCTTCCAGATATTTCCATGCTTCACCGTCATCTTTAGACATGAAATTGCATTGACACATTGTTTCAAGCATCTGCTTTGTCGCTGGATTAATGCCCTCATATATAATCCGACATAAATCCCATCTTTGTATTCCGTGATGGGGGCATTGGACAAGCAGATCTTTGAAACGTTCAAAGCACTTCCAAAATGGTTCGTTGGGAAGCTGGGTGAACTGATTGATCTCGCTCCTAACATGTGCAGTCTTATGATTTGGGTAAAACTTCTTAAGAAATGCTACGACGAATTCATCCCAATTAGCGATAGAGTGTGCGGCAGTATTATAAAGCCATTTTTCTGCCAAGTCGCATAGTGTGAATGGGAGAAGACGTAAGCGCATAGCATCTAAGGTCAATTGTGAAGTACCCATCATTGCGCATACGTTTTCGAATTTGGTGATGAAAACGTACGCGTCTTCCGACTCATGCCCGTGAAATTTGGGCAGCAGATTGATGTAGTGGGGTTTAATTTCGAAATTATCCCCGTTAGGTGGTGGAAAAGATAGACAAGTAGGAAGGGGACCACGGATAGGATAGCATCTTTCTTGGAGAGAGATGCGCGGTGGATTCTGCGCACCTGCGGGTGGTGGCAGCGTGGTGTTATAATTAGATGGAGTGTCGTCCATCACGATCGATGTGGTGTGTGGTGGGGGAAAAGAAGATGAAGAAGTACCGACTTCGGTGTCGATAGCAGGAACGCGGACAAGACGGGCACTAGGATCCCGTGTCCAGCCGAGCATGCACTAAGCGGGTTTAGTGCAAGTGGCAGCGTGTGTGTGATTTAAAATTGGCTTGTTTTGAAAAAGTGGGACTCAAGACAAATTTCCCTAAATGCACAAGCAACCCTAGAACTAAGGTTACCTAGGTCCAGTCTCTAGACCGCTCCTAGACTTCCAAAGGACAAGCCGCAGGATAAATCCTCTACCGCCTCCGTACTACCCTTGTAGCGAGGTAAGTGCCAGGTAAGCGGGAAGGAACCACCACTACAGTGGGCCTAATTAAAAACCACTAGCCTTTGTCACACTTGCCTAGGCACTACAAAAGTAATGCGGATAAACGATAGATTACCCACGACCTTCCTCTGTCCTTATTGAGCGCGACAGTCCTTAGAGTCTGGTCTAGATATTTTTTAAATTAATGAAGGGTTGATCTATATGCTCGGTTTGTGATTTGTGGGGCTTAGGAAGGGTGATTAAATCCCCACCTAATCTTGATTTGGTCTTTGCCCCTTAAAATCCGTATTAAATATGCAAAACAAAACCAATCACAAAACTTTTGCAAAAAGATTTTTGAGCGGCGCAATTTTGCAAAGAATCCTGCAGAAAATAGATTTTATTGGATTTGAGGAGAGAGAGAAGGAGTTAAGAAAGATACCAGAGAAGATTGAAGCCCTGATTCCTCTAGCCTGCCGCGCTTCCGCTGCCAAAGGTGCCTTTATGCCGCGGTTCCGCCGCGTGGTAGAGAGAACAGTTGATGAAAAATTTTCTGTGATCTCCCTTGCTCCTCTGGATCTCTAAAAAGCTCTCTGTTTCCTGTTTTCCTCAATTCTGTGACTCCAGATCTCCTTGCAAAAATCCACGCACAAATCGTTAAATATGCAATTTGCAGTTTTGTGTTAATAATGATATGGCTCGTCTAAGAATTCAACACAAATAGTAAAAAAAATTACGCACGTATCCCCGGCAATGGCGCCATTTGATTGTTACGAAAAATCGTGTTTTTAGTTTAACCGCAATCAATAACGGTGTCGCACGTAGCTAGACCGAGATGAGTACGGGTCGTCCTCTGGGAAACGTGGAACCTTTTAATTTTACTTTAGATGTGTTGAAAAGGAGAAAGAAATAAGAATGGTTGTAGGATGGTTTCTAGATCTACGTTTAATAAGAATGTAAATATAGATCTAGAATAGTTTAAAGATGTGATTAATTATAATAAGAAGGGCTTGTAGGGTTCGTTAGGATTTAGTAGTTATGAATGATTAATTAAAGTTACCCTTTTTATCCATTAATAGATTTAGAACTAGAACGACGGCGATGCGTGTAGATTAGGGTTTCTGGAGGGAAAAGGAATCCCACTCTTAACCCTTATCTCGACACGGAACTCCGTTCATATCTAGCCTTTACCAAAACAATCATTAATCTAATCTCTAATCGCGGTCGGAACTACTAAAGAATTGCTAGCGCGCCCGATTAGGATGTTAATGATTATTTTGATAAAGTTCCTAAACTTTATAGGACTTAAAAAGGGTTTAGATATTTTTCATCGTTCATTAGCCTACCCTAATCCTACGAACCCTAACAAGCGGAGAATTACTCGCGCATGTTGGGAGAAGAATATGAAAAGAAAGAGATGGAAAACATAATGTAAAAGAAAACAAACAATTAAATAAAAACTACCTTTATTAATCAACTCCTTCAACTACACTTTTAATCCATAGAAAATGATTACAAAACTTGATTTGCTTCTCGATCTTTCCTAGGGAGGTAGTCGAACAGTCGATGATCAGCCTGGATGCGTGAGCGTCGGGAGCTTCGTGATCTCTTCGGCTTGATAGCTTTTCCAAGAGGCCCTCGGTGCCTTTTTATAATGCGAAGCCAGAATCTTTTTGTTGAGAAGTTGGTAAAATTCAGCATTTGAAAATCTCCCAAAATATTACATTCTCTCTCCTCTTCATTGCGGCGGTTCCGCGGCCCCAGGGTGCGTTTGGCGGCGGAACCACGCTCCATGGTTGGGATCTCTCTGTCGTTTCTCTTGGGCTCTCTGATGGTGACATTTGGCATTCCTAAACATCTTCAGAATCTGAAAATATTTTCTCGGCTGCTTCCAGACTTAGTCTCCAAGTTTGCTCTTTAATTTGGAAAATATTCTTCAACAAATTGATTTGTTTGTTAAATCCTTCATAACAACTTGGAAATAATCTGCACAACAACTCATATAAGATTTTAGTAGACTTTGTTCTACTAGGATTAGACCAATAATATTATTTGCATACATTTTCCTACCAAATTAACACATGGAAAATAACGTTTTTACACATAAACCCTCATATGTATAATATATTATAATAAAGTCCTTTTTTGATATAAAAATGGTAGGAAAAATGTACTACAAATGTGCAGTTTTATCGACTGAACATCCACCTTCACCAAGTCTTGAAAACTTGTGAAGGAAACACACTCTACTACTTGGCAAGAGGTAGAGGATGAAGAAATAGGAAGTGGGTAGACTTTAGAATTGGATTTCTCACTCAAATCATCAATCCACCATTGATGAAGAAAGCTTTTCTTCACTTCAAGGAAGAAGAAGAAGAAGCTAATAGTTATGATAAGTTAATTGAAAAAGAAAAGAAAATGAATTCTTATCATAAAATTAACCATGGTCAAGTGTAGAGACTAAACTAGGGTTAGTGGGAATGGTTAGGGTTAAGGATGAGATAAGAATGGTTGACTTGATCAAAGCTTCATGAAGCTTCAACTAAAGAACAAAATTAGCCACCATTCTTTTCTCTTTTCTTTTATTCATTTATCAAAAATAAAAGGATAATTAAATAAGATAATTGAATAACAAATAATAAACCCTAACCATTTCATTAACCAAGGTTTAATACTTTACACTTAACCAAAAAGCATGTATCATCAAACATGATACAAGCAAGTGCACAAAATCATATCACATATATAATGCGCACATCCGAGTGAGAAAATCCATCTGAAGTGAACCAATATTAGTTAATGCAAAGTAATATATCAAATATATAATTATACATTAAATCATTAAATCAACACTTGATTTAACGATACGGTCATATCGCATATAACCGGCTAATATCCAATGTATCGATTTATCGAATCAATCCTTGATTCGATAACTAGGTTATATCACATACAACCATTCGACACATTTATCGCGAGAATAGAATACGGTATCACATACCGGTATCATTCTCGGTCCCGCACATATCTCATATGCACTCCTATTTCGTTTCGATTGAGCCAGGAAACCTCTGTGTAGGACTCTAAAGACTCGTCAATACGCCGGCAGCAGGTGATGATCATATCAAACACCCACAAGCCGCAAGCGGTCTGCTAAACGTAACGGCCACCCGGGTATTGAGCGATCTGAAGATCGACGAGCAAGCCCGCTCACACTCCAGTGAATCCAACCAGTAACACTACCGTACAGTCCGGTCTGATCGTCTGATATGTCGCATATCTCGCCTAGGGGTGGTAAACGTCAGACCCCAATAGCTCAATAAGTCGTGTCGATATGAGGTCTATAACACTTCGAGAAACTACAGGTAACACTTACCAGTAAATCTCAGCAACCCTGGCCAGGGATTTCCTGTTATAGCCAATCGAACACAGCGCAACATCAACTCCCTATACCGGGAGAGACGAATCCCCTCCTATCGCTCATTGCCTCCATGTGACTCGGGACTGTACCCAAAAACCACCGTTTTGCACGCCCTCTTGGACGTGGTAAGATGGAAATCAAAGCACAGTGGGAACCACACAAGACTCTATGACGATCTCGGGTCAACAGACTACTCTGTACCAGTGTCACCAGAGAACTGCCATCTGACGTGAGGTATAATACCATCTGGGAGTTCTCGGCGAGTCCGTCCAGTGTACCCAGTCTCTACTGAGCACCCGTATATCATCTCTGATGTCAAACACCAATGGATATGGGATCATCCATCGCCCATCTGTATGGGTCGAGAAGGTACACACTAGTCTACTCTGGTATATCGATGCCCCGTCTCGATACACCCACGACTAGGGACTTTGAAGGATGTACTTATGGACTACCATGTCCCCACTAATATGATCCGCATCATAGTCCAGGTAGTCAAGTACAGATCCTAACGGCTTTACCAACATGTAACAGAGAGACAATCAGTATACACGTTAAGGTAAAGTTCAACCAGATAGCATACTATCATGTCGAGCAAGAAAGTCCTCCCTATATACGTCCCAGCATCCACTACAATATACATCCTATGTACAGTAATGGCCTCTAGGGCATACATATAACTAACACTCCATACCCCACATCTCGGCCAAAATCCGAGCTCCCCTCCTGATTTTTTGCCTGTGTTCATGTGACTGGGTTTTGGTGTTTCAGGTGTTGTTTATTTTTGCCAATTTTGCATGTGATGTAATTTTACACTATAAACAATTCGGAGTGTTTCATATTCGTAGTTTTAACATTGTTTCGGGTTATTCACATATTGTCTAGACTAAGTTAAAAAGTTCGATCGAATGTCAAAAACCCATTTTTCCATGTTTAACGTATTCAGAAAAACATGCAAGCGATTCCGTAGACCCTCTAGAAGAACGAAACCTTAACTCGATTATGTGGCCGTCAAAACTGCCACTGAACCCTAGGGTTTGTGGTAGTTTAGCGTTGTCACATGTGAGGCATTGGTTTGACCCTTCTACGGCTGGTTCATAGGTACTGTGGCATCTTCTGGGTATTATTAATATTGTGCTCAAGTGTTGAGCTGTCGGGAAATTGTGGGACTTTGATGAATCGATCGAAAATTTTAACGTCGCCCGGATATTATGTGATGGGATACAATATTTGGAATCCACAAGTAGTTATGAGATAACTAGTTTGAATGTTATAAATCTAGCAGTTTAGTCTCAATTGATCGGTTGCCACGGGATTTTGATGTGATCAAAAGTCCGTCGCAATCACGTAGCGTACGCGGATACTCGCCGGGTAAAATTAATAGATAGCCACGCCCCATAGCCC
This sequence comes from Agapanthus africanus, assembly GCA_030015575.1. Classification (NCBI taxonomy): domain Eukaryota; kingdom Viridiplantae; phylum Streptophyta; class Magnoliopsida; order Asparagales; family Amaryllidaceae; genus Agapanthus; species Agapanthus africanus. The sequence goes on along the minus strand of CM057345.1, from coordinate 333,644,576 downwards.
CGACCAAGTGACTGTAGGAGAACCCCGTCGCCAAAAGCATCCGTTTGGGTGCTCGAGGCAACGGTGTTCCGCCTTAGTGCACTTCGTCGACAGTATTGCGGGGTGCGGCCGTTTACTAAAGTTTCTGACGAGAATTCGACAGGACGTTGGGAATCTTGTTGAATTGCTCAACTAGATATTGAAAAGTGTTTTCGAGATTTAGACTAAAATGCGGGGTTTATAATTGTTAGGCATGCGATATCTAAGGAATTCATTTGGATAGGCATGCGATGTCTAAGGTGGTTGCGGATTCCAACTGTTGTAGTTTTTCACTTTCTTTTCTGGGACCGTAAGTGTAATATGTGGTGTATCGCCGGTTTCGTTGCTATATGTCAACGAAAATTGGGATACGCATATTTACTTATGTTGATGACATGTGATGTTATGTGTTGTTGGGAACGTCTTGATTGAAAAGCCAGGGATTTTATGTGAGATGAGAGTTTTTCATTTTCATTCATGTAAAATTCATTGTATGTAATATTTTGGGGCACTTCCGGATTGAGGATGATGTCACCATTGTATATTATTTACTTTTCCGCATTAGGATAGACCCAAGGCGGGGAGCACAAGTAACCGGGTTCTGGAGTCCAGTGGGAGACCATCTCGAGGAGTCGAGACCAGGTCTCCTAACTCTAGAATTGGTAGGGTTGCTTGCCGCTCTCGTAGGGGTCTAGGGGTATGGGATTAGCTATTCATCATGACCGTGGATTCCGTGTTTTATATAGGCTTAATTTAAAACACAGAAATCCTAGTATATCCAATATTTCATATATTGTTCTTCTGCTGCGATATCTGTGATGTGATCATTTGATATATTGATGAGATGAATACAGGATATAGTATATGTGATATATTATATAGACATTGCTTATGTTTTACACCCACGCTAGCACTGCCCCGCTCTGCCGTTAGTTACCTAACCTAACGGTGCACGAGGGGACATCGAGACGAATGCGGATGGCATAAGCGTACGTTGTATTTATCTGTGATGTTTAGGTAACTTAAAATGATGGGACTTCATTAATGCGATTAATGAAATAAAAGAAACCTAAAGATGTTGTGGAATCGAATTTTCAAAAACAGGTAGCTCTAGTTGTTGCTTTGCATAGCGGTGTTCCTTGTAGAACATCCAGCACCTTATTCGATAAGGAAAGAGCCGAGATCCCTTCACCGGGAGTGACCTCTTTAGCAATAACTGGCAGATGCTACAACCCTCGGTTTGTCTTTTGATTGTTTTTCTAGTTCTTGTTTTGCATAGTGGTATTTGTGAAATATCCTGCACCTTATTCGATAAGGAAAGAGCCGACGATCCCTTCACCGGGAGTGACCTCTTTAGCAAAACTAGCAAAAGCCTAAAAAACACTCCATTTTAAATCATTTGATTCTACAACTATATCGAGTTCATTACGCAAAAGGTTTTCTTAAAAACCTGTCGTAGCCCTCCATCATTTCACATAAGTACTAGTTAGTATTCGTGCTACGTTTGTTGACTATGTTAAGGCATAGTGTGCGGTTGTTGATTAGTGCTTATCTGTATAAGCATATGATGCGATTGGATTAGGGTAGTCGTGCGACTTTGTTGACTATGTTAAGGGTCGTGCGGGTGGGTTTAATTCAATCGGGAAATGACGGGTTGAACTTGACTAGCACTTATGATTTGTTGACTATGTTAAGGTCATATAGCTGCTAGGGGTAAAATATTATCGGGAATTTTAAGTGTTGAAATTTGCAATAAGATTGCATACCTCCTATGAGATAGTTGGATCCTGATACCCACTGCGAGGAAGAGTTACTCCTGGGAGAGTTTTACACATTACAATTAGCCGATCAAGTAGGTGTCTAGGAAGATGTCAACGGGGTTCAGCCCCTGGAAAAACGAGGTTTATTCTAATTAGGTCCGTGCGAAAGCACGGGGGATCTCCCTCAAAGTACTGGCACTGGCCTAGCTGAAAGATCGACGAACTTGTAGGGTGTAATTAATCCCGGCTAGTTTTTCGTTTTAGGATTTGAAGGAAGATTTGACTATAACAGTAGGAGCCATCCTGATTAGATATAATGATAACCAATCTAATCTTGCAAGAGCATACGCTGAGTGTTTTCTTCTCTCTCTCTCTCTCTAGGTAGCGACCATGTCACGCCTTAATCAAGACAATAATACGGATGTATTGACCGAACCCGCTTGTTATACTGAGCTAAGGAACGTTGGTCCCGCTCCAACTTATAATTTTTATAAGACCGAGCAGGAAATAGGGGATTACCAGAATTCCCGTGACGCCTAAAATGAAGAAAGTGCATGCTGATGCATCTTCTTCAGGTGTGTTCATTACAGAGAATTGTTTTTCAGTATCCTTTACGTCCTGGGTATGTGATACCGGATCAGGATCCTGCATATGTAATATTTTACATGGGCTACAGATAGGTAGAGAACTGAGAATTGGATGATAAGTTTCAAGAGTTGGAAATGGTGCACGTGTTGCAGCCAAGTCTGTTGGCAGTTATCACCCTGTATTACCAAATACATTGATTCTAAACGAATGTTATTAGATACCGAATCTGATATACAACATCATATCAGTCTCTTTATTAGTAAAGAAGGATATAATTTTGTATTGTTGGATAATGTTTTGAACATTTCCTTTATCAAGAGTTGATCGGTTCATGCACGTTATCTAAAAACATATACGTTCTAAGTCAAACTACAGTTCTTAACGTACAAAACACACACATGAGGAAGAGTTCAGAAATGAACGAATCCTTCTTGAGGCATTGTAGACTAGGTCATATCAATGCGACCCGACTAGCTGAAATTGTTGGAGATAGTGCCCTCATAGTCAATTATTGGATCGCAGGTACGTGATTGCAATGATTGCGGAGGACCTATCCTGGTAGAACAGTCTTACTCGAGATGATAGTATGCTATCTGGTTTGCCTTTATCAGTCGTGTACATGTTCAGGTGACTGATTGCATGTTACACTTTGATAGAGCCCTTAGGATCTTGCTTTACTACCAACAGTATGATGGCGATCATATACGTGAGAGTTGGGTAGTTTATATGCATATCCTTAATTGTGGTCCCTAGTCGTGGGAGTTTCGAGACAGGGCATCGATACTCCGGAGTAGACTAGTGTATACAGTCGAGACCCCGACGAGGGGCGGTGGCCGGTCTCACAAGCCACTGGTGTCAGTTGGATCACCTAAGATGTATACAGGTGCTCATTGGGTTATGAGTACACCGGACAGGACTCGCCGGGAATCTGCTAGTTAGTACTATACCTATCGTCAGATAGCAGTTCCCTGGTGACATGTGTACAGGTTAGTTCATCGACCTGAGGTCGTCATTTGTCTCGTGTGAGTTCCCACTGTGCTTTGATTTCTACCCTACCACGGCTCAAAGGAGTCGTGCAAACAGGTAGCTTTTGGGTACAGTCCCGAGCCATATGGAGGCACGTGAGCGGATCGGCAGGGGATTCGTCTCTCCCGGTATTGGGGGCGAGGTCGTGCTGTGTCTAGGAGAGCCATTACACATAGTCCATGGCCATGGCAGGAGATTTACTGGTAGGTACTCCAGTAGTATCTCAGGGTGTTATTGGGCTACACTCCGACACGACTTATACTGCTTCTGGGGGTCTGACGTTACTAGCCCCCTAGGCGGATATGCGATACTCATAGACGAACGGACCGGACTGTATATACATTGTCACTGTTAGGCTCAGTAGGGTTTTCTGGATGAGTTCATGTAAGTCCATATTGCGACCCCCGGTACTTACGGGGAGGCGGAAACGGTATAAAAAACGAATTTTTATCGCAAGAGGCAACATGGACTAAACTATGTCGGGATCGTTGTCTAAACTAAAACTAGTTAACAAGCTAAAGAGAGTTAGCTACTATGGAGGATGGTTATACCTAAACTTGAACTCCTTCTCTTCTTGTTGTTGTTCTTCTTTCTTGTTCTTTGTTGAAGCTTGAATGGTTCTCTTCTCGTCGCCTTCTTCTTGCCGAAGATAGATCCACCTTGAAGGTTCGACCTTTGGGCTCTTCCTCGATCTTTGAGTGAACTAGGGTTTCCGGCTTGCTAAACCTTCATCCTAGAATGAGTAGAGAGTGATTAGGGTTTGCTTTTCTATCTAAAGAGAATGATTCTCAACACATGAGAAGGTTTCTCTTTTCAAGAGGAAGAAGAAGATGAAATGAGGAGAGAGAGTGAGAATGATAGAATGAGCTCAATAATTTCTTTCTTGCAACCATATTGCAAAAGAAAAATGAATTATCTAAATGATAATAATTGAAATAAGAATAGTTGATGGTTATTTTGGAATGACCACTATCATGCTTCTTTAAATGAAGTGTAAGCATGAATCAAGGAAGACTTTCAAGGCATGAAAGTGGTCAATGGTCAACAAGTCAACCAAGGTCAACAAGTCAACAAAAAAACAACCATAACATAATTCTTATTTAATTACTATTATTAATAGATAATATACAAATCCATTAGGGTTTGGAAAATGATAACTGTCAACTGTGCATACGCACCCGATCCGAAACCCTAATGAAAAACCTCATTCTCCGCCTCAAGCAACTGTGCATACACACCTGCATTCTCGTTCCGAGGAACAAGAATACCAAGATATAAAAGCAACCCCCAAAACATATACCAGTATCTGGCTCAAACCAGAGCCTGCCAGTATAATCCGTCCGGACTCCAAACGTGCACAAGTGCGCGGATGAGAACGAACCCTGTCGCAAAACCATGCGACCTCTACTCTGTTTTGCCCAGAGGCGAATACCCTCTGTGTGGGACTCTAAAGACTCGACACTACGCTGGCAGTGGGTTTAACCACAGACCGCAAGCGGCACTAGCTGTGCGTAACGGTCCCCAGGTAGATGCCGACAAGAAGGCTGACGAGGTGAAACCCCATCTGAACTCCTACTGAGTCTGAATGTGACATTCTCCGTACAGTCCGGTCTGTTCGTCTGATACATCGCATGGCGGGCCTAGGGGGCGGTAAAACGTCAGTCCCCCAATAGCGGTACAAGTCGTGTCGGAGTGAAGCCCAAAACACCCTGAGATAACACTGGAAACCTACCAGTATATCTCGCTTGCCCTGGCCAGGGACTACTCATGTAATGGCTCTCCTAGACACAGCGCGATGTCAACCCCCAATACCGGGAGAGACGAATCCTGTCTAACCGTCACTGCCTCCAAATGCTTCGGGACTGCACCCAACCACCACCTGTTTGCACGACTCCTTTGAGCCGTGGAAGGGTAGTGATCAAAGTGCAGTGGGAACACATTCGAGGCGAAGTGTCAGTGTCAAGTCAGCGGACTAAGCTGTACTCATGTCACCTGGGAACTGATAACTGACGATAGGTATAATACCAACCTGTCAGTTCCCGACGAGTCCTGTCCAGTGTACTCGTAACCCAACGAGCACCCGTATACTATCTCCAGTACGACGTACTGATGGCTGTGGGACAGACCATCTCCCACACTGGGATGAGAAGCGCATACGCTAGTCTACTCCGGAGTATCGATGCCCTGTCTCGATAGTCCTACGACTAGGGACCTGTATAAGGATGTGCTTATCGATTACCCAGCCCCCACTAGTGTGACTGCCATCACAACGCTGGTAATCAAGCAAAGATCCTAAGGGCTCCACTAATGCGTATAAGTGATATACTGAAATAAACACAAGTACACATTGAAGTAGAAACAAACCAAGTAGCATACTACTATATTGAGCAAGATTGTTTATACAAGGTGAATATCCCAAGCTTCCATCAAGTAATATACAAACTAGTATGATACAGTAATGGCCTCTAGGGCATATACACTAACAATCTCCCACTTGCACTAAGGCCATGTACTGGCGTATCGAAGACCTATCATCTCGATCAACCGCTCGAACTGAGTCTGGGGTAGGGCATTGGTGAATGGATCTGCAGTGTTCTCTTCTGAAGCAACCCTCCGAACCTCGATCTCCTTGCGATCCACGATCTCCCTGATCAGGTGATACCGCCTCAAGATATGCCTGGATCTCTGATGGGACCTGGGTTCCTTTGCTAAAGCTATAGCCCCGTTGTTGTCGCAATACAGAGGTACTGGGTCAACAATGGACGGAACCACCTGAAGTTCTTTTAAGAACTTCCTTATCCAGACAGCTTCTTTTGCGGCATCAGATGCAGCGATGTATTCCGCTTCCATAGTCGAGTCTGCAACGGTTTCCTGTTTGGAACTCTTCCAACACACCGCCCCTCCGTTGAGGGTAAAGACAAAACCCGACATGGACTTGGAATCATCCTTGTCACTCTGGAAGCTGGAGTCAGCAAAGGCCTCAATCTGGAGGTCTTTTCCGCCATACACCAAGAACATCTTCTTAGTCCTCCTCAGGTACTTGAGAATGTTCTTTACTGCTATCCAATGTTTCTCCCCAGGGTTTGACTGATACCGGCTTACTACACTCAGTGCATAAGCTACATCCGGTCTGGTACACAACATCGCATACATTATAGAGCCTACCGCAGAAGCGTAGGGTATAATAGACATGCGATCCCTCTCCAAATCAGTCTTGGGAGACATCTCTTTAGAGAGGGTGATCCCGTGACAAGCCGGTAAGTTACCGCGCTTGGAATCTTCCATACTGAATCTTTTCAGTACGGTGTCGATGTACCTGGACTGTGAAAGTCCTAATATCCTCTTGGATCTATCACGATGGATCCGGATCCCCAGGATGTAAGAGGCATCACCCAGGTCTTTCATGGAGAACCTGTGTGACAAGAAACCCTTGACAGATTGTAGCATAGGAATGTCATTTCCTATTAAGAGAATGTCATCCACGTATAAAACAAGGAATACCACAGTTCTCGCTACAAATCTACTATAGATGCACGGTTCATCTGGATTTTTGATAAAGTCAAATTCCTTGACCGTCTCATCAAAACAGATGTTCCAACTCCGCGATGCCTGCTTTAGTCCATAGATGGACTTAAGCAACTTGCACACCTTTCCGCTGCTCCCACTCTGAATGAAACCCTCTGGCTGATCCATATAGACACACTCCTCTAAATTTCCATTTAGAAAAGCGGTTTTTACGTCCATCTGCCAAATCTCATAATCGTGGAAGGCAGCAATGGCAAGAAGGATCCGAATGGATTTCAGCATAGCCACTGGAGAAAAGGTTTCGTCGTAGTCCAAGCCAGGTCTTTGACGGAAACCCTTTGCTACAAGTCTAGCTTTATAGGTCTCAACCTGTCCATCTACACCAATCTTCCTTTTGAAGATCCACTTGCATCCTACGGGTTTTACCCCGTCTGGAGCAATGTCCAACGTCCATACTTTGTTGGTGTACATGGACTCCATTTCGGTCCGCATTGCATCCAGCCATTTTACCGAGTCAAAGCTCTGAACGGCCTGCTGGAAGCTAGTAGGCTCATCATAGTCTATGATGCAATCCTCTCTATCCCCGTCTATGAGAAAACCGTAGTATCTCTCGGGCGGATGAGACTGCCTATTACTTCTGCGGAGCGGCATAGGAATGTCCTGTTCATTTGAACCCTCTGGTTCCATTAAGCTTTCAGTAATAGTCTGTGGTTCTGGAATTTCTTCCAGTTCTACTGCGCTCCCACTTAATTCTTTTTCTAAGAACTGATGTTCTAGAAAGTGGGCATGACGAGAAACAAGAACTTTTTGTTCCTCTTCGTAGTAGAAGAGATATCCCTTGGAATTCTTTGGATATCCCACAAACTTACACAGTACTGAGCGCGCCTCGAGCTTGTCCGCATGCTGCTTTTTAACAAAAGCTGGACTTCCCCAAGTCTTAATGTGACTGAGATGGGGTCTCTTCCCACACCACATCTCATATGGTGTAGTAGGCACAGTCTTAGTAGGAACTCGGTTCAAAAGGTACGCAGCTGATTCTAGTGCATACCCCCAGAATGATCGCGGTAACTCAGCGTTACTCATCATGGACCGTACCATATCCAATAGGGTCCGGTTCCGTCTCTCCGATACACCGTTATGTTGCGGGGTGTATGGAGGAGTAAGCTGAGAGAGAATCCCATTCTCTTTTAAATAATTCAGGAACTCGGCACTTAAGTATTCTCCACCTTGATCCGATCTTAGAATCTTGATACTTTTGCCGGTCTGTTTTTCTACTTCATTCTTAAATTCCTGGAATTTTTCAAAAGATTCTGACTTATGTTTCATTAAGAAGACATAACCGTATCTTGAAAAATCATCCGTAAAAGTAATGAAGTAAGAATAACCGCTTCGTGCATGTGTAGACATTGGACCGCACACGTCGCTGTGTACGAGTCCCAAGAGCTCGCTCGCTCTTACTCCGTGTCCAGTGAACGGAGTCTTTGTCATCTTTCCTTTGAGACAGGATTGACAAGTGGCATATGATTGATATTCGAACGGATCCAAATATCCTTCTGTATGTAACTTAGTCAACCTTCTCTCATTGATGTGACCCAGTCTACAATGCCATAAGAAAGTCTGATTAATATCTGGTGACTTTCTTTTGTGTGTATTCTGGACATTGAAAATCTGTGGTTGGTTTAATACGTATATACCATTGCTCAATGTACCTGACCCAATCAGAACTTGATTAAGGTGAATGTTAACAACATTACTTACAAACGCAAATTCATAACCTTCTTTAGAAACCAAAGATACAGAAATGATATTACAAGTTGCGTTGGGTACAAAAAAGCAATTACGCAAAACCAAAATATGTCCATCTGACATTCCTAGGTGATAGTCCCCCACGGCTTTAGCATCCATGCTAGCTCCGTTCGCAACTCTGAGGGTCATGTCACCTTCCTTCAAAAACCTACGGTTTCTCAACGCCTGCAAAGAATTACAGATATGAGATCCTGATCCGGTATCCAATACCCAGGAAGTAGAGTTTATAGAAAGACAGTTTTCAATAACATACACACCTGAAGCTGAAGCTGCAACCTGCTTCAGTTCCTGTGTCCTGGCTTTCCAAGCCCTGCAATCTTTCTTCCAGTGTCCACTCTTGTGACAATAGAAGCATTCCTCTTTACCAACAAGCTTCCCCGCTATCTTTGTTGCCTTTTCCTTTCCCTTCGCACCCACTTTACTAACACCGCCCCTTGGTTTGGCGGGGGCTTTCCTCTTCTTTCCCTTGGCTTTCGCCTTGGACCTAGAAGAAGAAGATCCTCCTACAAACAAAGTGGATGTATCCCTACCCTTCTGTAGGGTGCCCTCTGCGCTCCTCAGCAGGTTGAGGAGTTCTGAAAGTTCAACTTCCTTTTCTTGCAAGTTGAAATTCAGTATGAACTGGGCGTAAGTGGATGGAAGGGACTGGAGAATTATATCTGTGTAGAGTTCACTATCCAACGTGGTCCCAAGTTCCGCGAGCTCCTCAGTGTAGCCAATCATCTTAAGCACGTGGTCCGCTACCGATGATCCGACGGCCAACTTAGTCGAAAATAACTTCTTCGACACTTCGTATCTTGCGATACGAGACTGCTCTCCATACAGTTCTTTTGTATGAAGAAATATGGATTCCAAATCCATATTCTCGTGCCTCCTCTGATGGTCATTGTCCATCGAGGCAAGTACGAGGCATCTGGCCTTCGCGCTGTCAATCTCCCAAGTCTTACGGATTTCCTTATCCGCGACGCTGGAGGTGGGACCTGGGACGGGGGGAGCTTTGGTGGTAAGAAGATACCCCAGCTTGTCGTAAGAGATTGCCAATTTGACATTCCTGAGCCAATCTTTGTAGTTTGGCCCTGTCAATATGTTTTTATCTAGAAGTAACTTAAGTCCAGTCATTTCGATTTGGTCGCTGCAGGGGGAGAGAAGAAACACTTAGCACGATGCTCTTGCAAGTTTAGAATGGTTTTTAATTTGTCTAAACAGGATGGCTCCCACTGTCTCTCGAATCCCTCCTCAAACCACAAAGGAAGAATTAGCCGGGATCAATCCCACCGTACAATACTTGCTTAACCGTTCAGCCAGGCCAGTGTCGGTACTTCGAGGGAGGTTTTCCAACGCTTTCGCGAAGTTCCTTAATTTAAGAACCTCTTTTCCCTGGGGGCGTAGCCCCGCTAACACCTTTCTAGGCACCTACTAGGTTTATAGCATTGATCGTTTAGTGAGAAATTTCCCGAGGAGTAGCATATACTCACAGTAGGATCGGGATCCAAATATCATCGCGTGATGAAAATGAAGGAATCCTACCATAATCATCACACTCCAAATGGTATGCAAATCTAGCAAGTTTCAGTACTTATGAAACTCCCGATGTGGATTTTTGCCCCATGCTCTTATGACCTTGACTTTGGCCAAAATATCATAAGTCACATGTCAAGTTCTTCCCGTCACTTTCCAGGTTAATTTGGATCCATCCGTACATACCCTTGACTTTGGCCAAAATGGCAGCACGACTGTCCCAAACCAACGCATCTATCTATGCTACACATGAACACCCAATAGCTACCAATCACTGTGCCTTGACTTTGGCCAAAATACACAGCTTGAATACTATTGCCTATTCATGCGAAACGACGGAGGGCTACGAATGGTTTTGGTAAAACCGTGAACGTAGTGAACTTGATATAATCGATGGAACGAGATAGCTTTTAGAAGGAGTGGCTCAAGCTCCGCATTTAAAAGTTAGTTTTGAAAAGAACCGAGTGGTTTTTCGAAAGTGTTCCATCGACTTAAACTTGGTTTATTATCTTGCATTAGTTCTTTTAATGCGTGATATTCTTGCATTAGTTCTTTTAATGCGTCCCATCATTTAATTCCTACCATTGCAGAAAACAACCAAAATATGACGTACGCTTATGCCATTCGCATTCGCCACGGGGTCCCGTCATCACTCGTTAGGTTACTTAACTAACGACAGAGCGGGGGCTGGGCTAGCGCGGCTGTAAAACATAAGCAACGCCTAAATAGAAAGCAATGATAGACATTACAGATCACAGATGAATACATTGGATATACTAGCAATCCGCATTCCTTTCGAGCCTGAAACGAAAAGCGGATAACACGGTCGCGGTGAATAGCAAATACCCCACCCAAGACCCCTACGGGTGCGGCAAACTACCCTCCATGTTCTCGGTAGTTTGTGCACCCCACCATGGGTCTATCCTAGGAGCAAAAACAGTAAAAAGAATTATACAATGACGGCTACAACCCCGACCCGGTTGTGCGGCCAAACAAATAATATAATTACATCAATTTACATTTACAATGAATGAAAGAAAAACAAAAGCTCATCTCACATCCACCCCGGCTATTCACCCGCGACAGTCCAACACATTCATATACACATTCCAGAACATTACAGATCATGTATAACCCCGACTAATCGACTTATAGCGATTAGCCGACGTTCAATACATGCAAACATCACAGATATAACCAACATAGCCAAAGTGCAGTGAAGTTCGGAAAAAAATACGGAATTATAAGACCCCAAAAGTGAATTTCAGTTCTGGAAAATCTGGGTACATATAATATATCTTAAAAATCCCAAAACCAACACAGAAGAACACTGCATGAAAAACGATGCAAAGATGACACCAACTTGCGGCGGTTCCGAGGCCAGATGAGTAGGTGAGGCCGCGGAAGCGCGGCGGTTTGGAGGTAACATGATATCGTTTTTCTTGTGTGTTCTTAGAAAACCCTGAGACGATTTTACAAGTATAAAGTTTTTCAATTTGAGCAGAAAAAATTTCAACAGAAAGTTAGGGTTTTGATTTTCCGGTTTTGCGATTTTTCGGTTCCGAACTTCGTTACACCTTACTACCAAGCTAGTTTAAGTTTAGTTAGGCTCTGATACCACTGTAAGTCCATATTGCGACCCCCGGTACTTACGGGGAGGCGGAAACGGTATAAAAAACGAATTTTTATCGCAAGAGGCAACATGGACTAAACTATGTCGGGATCGTTGTCTAAACTAAAACTAGTTAACAAGCTAAAGAGAGTTAGCTACTATGGAGGATGGTTATACCTAAACTTGAACTCCTTCTCTTCTTGTTGTTGTTCTTCTTTCTTGTTCTTTGTTGAAGCTTGAATGGTTCTCTTCTCGTCGCCTTCTTCTTGCCGAAGATAGATCCACCTTGAAGGTTCGACCTTTGGGCTCTTCCTCGATCTTTGAGTGAACTAGGGTTTCCGGCTTGCTAAACCTTCATCCTAGAATGAGTAGAGAGTGATTAGGGTTTGCTTTTCTATCTAAAGAGAATGATTCTCAACACATGAGAAGGTTTCTCTTTTCAAGAGGAAGAAGAAGATGAAATGAGGAGAGAGAGTGAGAATGATAGAATGAGCTCAATAATTTCTTTCTTGCAACCATATTGCAAAAGAAAAATGAATTATCTAAATGATAATAATTGAAATAAGAATAGTTGATGGTTATTTTGGAATGACCACTATCATGCTTCTTTAAATGAAGTGTAAGCATGAATCAAGGAAGACTTTCAAGGCATGAAAGTGGTCAATGGTCAACAAGTCAACCAAGGTCAACAAGTCAACAAAAAACAACCATAACATAATTCTTATTTAATTACTATTATTAATAGATAATATACAAATCCATTAGGGTTTGGAAAATGATAACTGTCAACTGTGCATACGCACCCGATCCGAAACCCTAATGAAAAACCTCATTCTCCGCCTCAAGCAACTGTGCATACACACCTGCATTCTCGTTCAAAGGAACAAGAATACCAAGATATAAAAGCAACCCCCAAAACATATACCAGTATCTGGCTCAAACCAGAGCCTGCCAGTATAATCCGTCCGGACTCCAAACGTGCACAAGTGCGCGGATGAGAACGAACCCTGTCGCAAAACCATGCGACCTCTACTCTGTTTTGCCCAGAGGCGAATACCCTCTGTGTGGGACTCTAAAGACTCGACACTACGCTGGCAGTGGGTTTAACCACAGACCGCAAGCGGCACTAGCTGTGCGTAACGGTCCCCAGGTAGATGCCGACAAGAAGGCTGACGAGGTGAAACCCCATCTGAACTCCTACTGAGTCTGAATGTGACATTCTCCGTACAGTCCGGTCTGTTCGTCTGATACATCGCATGGCGGGCCTAGGGGGCGGTAAAACGTCAGTCCCCCAATAGCGGTACAAGTCGTGTCGGAGTGAAGCCCAAAACACCCTGAGATAACACTGGAAACCTACCAGTATATCTCGCTTGCCCTGGCCAGGGACTACTCGTGTAATGGCTCTCCTAGACACAGCGCGATGTCAACCCCCAATACCGGGAGAGACGAATCCTGTCTAACCGTCACTGCCTCCAAATGCTTCGGGACTGCACCCAACCACCACCTGTTTGCACGACTCCTTTGAGCCGTGGAAGGGTAGTGATCAAAGTGCAGTGGGAACACACTCGAGGCGAAGTGTCAGTGTCAAGTCAGCGGACTAAGCTGTACTCATGTCACCTGGGAACTGATAACTGACGATAGGTATAATACCAACCTGTCAGTTCCCGACGAGTCCTGTCCAGTGTACTCGTAACCCAACGAGCACCCGTATACTATCTCCAGTACGACGTACTGATGGCTGTGGGACAGACCATCTCCCACACTGGGATGAGAAGCGCATACGCTAGTCTACTCCGGAGTATCGATGCCCTGTCTCGATAGTCCTACGACTAGGGACCTGTATAAGGATGTGCTTATCGATTACCCAGCCCCCACTAGTGTGACTGCCATCACAACGCTGGTAATCAAGCAAAGATCCTAAGGGCTCCACTAATGCGTATAAGTGATATACTGAAATAAACACAAGTACACATTGAAGTAGAAACAAACCAAGTAGCATACTACTATATTGAGCAAGATTGTTTATACAAGGTGAATATCCCAAGCTTCCATCAAGTAATATACAAACTAGTATGATACAGTAATGGCCTCTAGGGCATATACACTAACAGTTCATTCATCGGCCTCCCTTGAGTTTGCTCATCAGTCTCCCTTGAGGTCAGTCCATGGGCAACCGTTACGCATAGCTAGTGCCGCTGACGGTTTGTGGTTAAACCCACTGCCAGGGTACTGACGAGTCATTAGAGTCCCCCACAGACAGTTTCCCAGGTTCGGGCGAAACGTTGTAGAGGCCGTATGGTTTTATGGCAGGGTTCGGAAAAAGCACGTGCGTTTACGCACGTGTTATTTTTCGGGCAGATAATACTGGTCGGCTTTGGTTTAAGCCGGATCCGAGTATTATATTGAGTAGGTATAATATCTTTGTCTCAGTAGCATTTGTATTCGGTCGTAATACAAATGCGGGTATATTTATACAGTTTCAGGGTTATCCTGAAAGTCGTTTCAGGATCACTTTTGGAAGTTGCCAGTTTCCAGTTTTCTATCAGCCGTCTTTTAACATTCGGTTAAAGACGGATTTATCTTTTCTTGGATGAGGGTGAGTCATGCTTCTAGAAGGTTCTAGAAGGTTCTAGATTTGGTGCGGTGTCTTGTGACTCATGCTTTGATTTTAACCATTTCTTGTTTTCCTTAAGATATTATTTTGTGTTCACATTATGATATTTACTTAAGGTTACTCCCCCTCTCCTACCATCACCTCCCACCTCTATAATAGTGGCCGGCCCCTCTCTCCTCCCACTATTCACTCATTTGAGAGATTGATTTCATTTTTGGAGAGAAAAGACTATGGTTAAGGGTGCATGGAAATTTCATTACCTCTTTCATTTCCATCACCCGATAAAATGGCAACTTCATTAACCGATCGTCCACGGACTTGGACGAAGTGAGAAAAAGTCATCTACTCATTCTCTACATCATTCTTGGTCGTCTCTTCTAGCAAACTTGACGACCGAGTTGCCTCAAGTCAGAGGCGGGAGCCCGTTTAAAGAATCAGTGATGTGGTGCCACCTCGACGAGGATATCAGAGATCGACGAGATCCGAGCAGCCGCAACGGAGTGTGGGATGATGGTTAAAAGAACGAAGGACTCGGATCGTTCGGTATAACCTTTCTACTCTCTTTACAGTTTGTTAGTTTAGCAATAATGGCAGATCCGGGTTAAAGTATACGATAGCGCCAGTTAAAAAGTTTTTGTTCCGCATTTGGCGTCTGTAGACGGCCGGGGCGCTAGCGTAGACTTACAGTGGTATCAAAGCCTCACCATTTTGCTATACTAACTTGTGCTAACGCGTTTAAAACATCGATCAAACCGGAAATCAAAAATCTCATTTTTTCATCTTGACAGTTTCTGTTGATTTTAAACGGTGTCCTAAAAATATTTCACACATCTTAGAAAACTGTGCAGGGTTTTTTAAGAACCACGACAAAATTTGGGGACATGACTCCACCAAACCGCCGCGGAAACGCGGCCAAACCCTTGGTTTGGCCGCGCATCCGCGGCCACTTGGTGAGCTCATGCTCCCAAATTCGTACAGTGGGTTCTCTGTTGGATTTTGTGGTTTTTGGTAAATATCGTTTTTGCCCAGATTTTGTTACTGTTCACCAGTAAGTCGTGGGGCCCATTTTTTGATATTTAGTCGATCGAAATTTAAACATGTTAGTTTACAGTGCTTACATTATATCTCCGACCGGGAATGTCATTTGATCGGTAAACCGCGTCCGATTGCTATAGACGGGTTTGCGAACGTGACATTCGCGTTGATGTTCTGTGTTGTGCTGTGATGTTGCGGATTTGTCGTGGTGGATAGCAGTGTGCAATGGTAGTACATTTTGAGTTTATTTGTACATTTGATATTGCGGGACGAGCGTCCAACATGTGGACTGCCGTCACTGCCTGTTGTATAATATTCTTTTGGGGCACGACCAGGTTGCGGTCGATGTACCTGTTGTACTATTTTTCATTACTGTACTAGGTTTTACCCCACGACGGAGTGCACGGATAGCCGGGTTCTGGAGGGCAACGGGTCCGCATCTCATGGCTTTGGGAGGCAGAGGGGACCCACTCTAAAATTGGCAGACTATTCGCCGCACTCGTAGGGGGTACAGGTTGACCCAAGGAGGGGTGCTCAATTTACCGGATTCCGTGAAGTGCCGGGTGTTCCATTCACTATGCTGTGGAGGACTACCTCGCTTCAGGTTTTGGCGGGTAACTTGCCGCACCCGTAGGGGTCTAGGTTTCATTGCACAGGCTATCCACACGACAGGGGAACGTCGGGTTTCAGCAGTGGCTCTGTGAAACCCGGGGATCCCAGATTATCTGTATTGTTCTGTGATGCTTATTACTTTTCTGTAATGTTGCATATTATCACGCCTGGAGCGATTATTGTATATTGGTTTATATACTATTAGATGTTGTATATGTTTTACACCCGTGCTAGTCCAGTCCCCGCTCTGTCGTTAGTTAAGTAACCTAACGGGTGATGACGGGACCCAGTGACGAATGCGGATGGCATATACGTACATTTTATTTTCGTTCTTTTCTGGTGTGATTGATTGATGGGACTGCGTTGATTCTGATCAATGCAAAGTTAAACAAACCTATTTTTAGTTGTTGGAACAAATTTAAAAAGTGTTATTGCAAAGTCATTTCCTTTTGTTATGCATAGCGGTATTCAGTGGAATATCCTGCACCTCATTCGACGGGGCAAGGGCCGATATCCCTTCACCGGGACTGACCCCTTGGGCAGAAGTTTGCGTCAGGGTAATAACTTCACTATAGTTGATTACAAGTTGCTTTGCATAGCGGTATTCAGTGGAATATCCTGCACCTCATTCCACGAGGAAAGAGCCGAGATCCCTTCACCGGGAGTGACCTCTTTAGCAAAAGGTTTTCGCCACTATATTTTAAAAAGCTATCAGGTTCCTTCAGCGATATCAAGTTCACTACGCTAAAGGTTTTTTCGCCAAAAACCAGCCGTAGCCCTCCGTCACTTCTTTTGAGTATTCAGTAGTATTCAAGCTATGTATTTTAGCCAAAGTTAAGGCATAGTGTTTGGTAGCTGCTGGGTATTTCAATTGTTGCATAGATAGATGAGTTAGTTTGGGACAGTCGTTCTGCCGATTGGCCAAAGTCAGGGGCATGTGCGGGTGGGTTCAAATTGACAAGATAGTGATGGGTAGAACTTGGCATGTGACTTATGACATTTTGACCAAAGCCAAGGTTATAAGAGCATGGGGCAAAATTCAGATCGGGAGTTTCTAAAGAAACTGAAACTTGCCAAGTATGCGCATACCTTCTGGAGTATGAGTAACGTGGATGCATTCCATCACGTTATCATGCGATGAGAGTTGGATCCCGATTCCCACTGATGAGTTGGTTTACTCTTCGGGTGATCCCGATTGATTCTTCTTTTAGGTTTGGAGGAGAATTTGACAGGACAGTGGGAGGTTTCCGGATTAGATAAAGTTATGACCATTCTGATCTAGGTTAGTGTGCACGCAGAGTGTTTCTTTTCTCTCTCTCTCTTTGGCAGCGACCTTTGACCGACCCTAGACTTTGACTCAGTGACCAAGTTGACCGAACCTTCTTAAAATACTGGCTTTTAGATTGTCTGAGTTGCATAAGTCATTGCCACTCCTTCTTTTACCCTTTGCATTTCTCAGAACACCCGTTTTACTACGGATATCCACTTCCATTGGATAGATCCATCGTATGGTTATATACGAACTCGAAGGGACTTCTTCGAGGATGGATCCAGGTTCAGGAGAAATAGAATTGGTTTATTCAGTTGTCTTTTATTATCACCTTCTCTCAGGTTGCGAGTACTCCTTGGTTTAGGAGAGTACACCTATTACGCTTATTGGATAGTCTTATTCCAAACCATAGGCAGGTGCCGAAAGGTAGGGAATGAAGAAAACCAATTAGCCTAAGTAGGGTGTGAAGAAGGTAATATGTAAAGACAAAATAAAGGGATTAGAAAGAGGGCAAAGTAAATTGCGACTGTTATCATTCACGACCAAACCGCGTACTTCATCGCCACTCCTATTTCACCTTTAAAGGAATAAGGTATTATTCAGTTGTCTTTTATCATCACCTTCTCTCAAGATACGAGTACTCCTAGGATTAGGAGGGTATACCTATTATGCTTACTGGATAGTCTTCTTCCAAACCATAGGCTGGTGCCGATCGGTAGGGAAGGAAGAAAACCATTTAGCCTAACGATGGCGTACAGAAGGTAACGACTAAAGACAAATAAAGGGATTTGGAGAGATGGCAATAAAATATACGGTTGAAGTCATGAATTGGATTATGGAAGAGGCATTGCTATGAATACCAGGATACCCCTACGAAACATTTTCATGTTTCAGTGCATTGTTAAAGAAAACCTGTTTTCCCGATTAGACACTTACTCCAAGGGTATGTATTTACCAGGTTTCATTCTCATATCTGTATGGTTTTACAGATGATGAGTGGGAGTAAGTTATTGGGAATTAGGTGATTATCCTCATTATATCAGAATTCGTTGTAATTGCTGATATTTGAGGAAATCGCCAGGGTACAGTTTTCAACCTACGACGCACAGGTTTTGAGTTGTTTAACTCAGCGGACTTATACAGAGTATTGTATGTTGTCCAAGTGTCCATCAGAACAAAGGGGTAGGTCCTCGTACTATGTTCTGTTTACTTATAACTTCTCTAGTTTTTAGACAAGTGTTTCGTAGAAATACAAGGTCTAAGTTTTGAGAAGTTGTGGGTATAAGAATGAAGTAGAGAACCAGGTATCACAAGTATCGGGATTCTTCAAAGAGATCGAAGATGTAGATTCTTATGATTGGTATTCAGATGATAGTGATGGTTTTTGAGAAACGTGTTTCTCTTTCAGGTTACTCATAATTGGATGGATTCCTAAGTTGAGTAATGCTGATTAGCCTCTTTCCATTAAAGTGATATGCACTGGAGACAGCTGCATGATTTGAATATGGTTCCAATTAAATAAAGTGCCAAAGTTTCTATATTGGATATAGAATGGATCGTACCTTAAAAGATATTAAGGTACGGGGAGTTGTCCAGCTTTTGCTTAAAACCAGACTCTGGATAACTCAGGGCACGTTTCTGTAATGGCTGTTTGTGGGTTGACCCTGGCTATGACGAGGGTTGATATTCTACCATTTGGAAGATCAATAATGATATTGTTCTTGACTCGCCACAGTTTTAGTAAAGTGGATCTTTTTCAGAAAACATTAGTGGGAGTATGGTAGAACTGGAAGTGATTCCAGAACCGCGAACGATTATGGAAAATTTAATAGGACCTATATATTCAATCAAGATTGACATTCCAATAGCCACTCCGCAGATATGGTGGGTAACCTCAGACACCCGAGAGGTACTTCGGTAGCCTCAAGGACGGTGACAGGGAGGTTCTTATCTACCCAGACTTGACACTACTGTTGTTCCAGGTTATGAGACCCGGTAGGAGGGTTGTCGTATTCAGTGGGAGCAGCGGAAGCATGGTGGGCAAGTAGCTTATGTCTATTTATAGACTTGAGCAGTTATAGCGGAGATAGATCATCTAATTTTGATGTGACAGTCATGGGTTTGACTTCAATCAGAATAGGGGATGGATCTGTTAAGAAGGTAGTAGGGTGTGATGTCATGGTATTTGGATGACATACACAGAGTAGGAAGTAAAATTCCTATACTACGATCGGTTGTACTGTGATCGTCACACAGTTGTTTCTCCAGACAGGATATGGATATAATATTTGACATTCTGGTTTCTGGATCTATGGTTTTAGATCTGGATTTGGGTAGTTTCCCAATGTGGGTACTTTGACAGATATTCTAATTGTTTTTAGAATAGTTGACTCCTAGCATGGTGGTGTACCTGCAGGTGATGGGGTCACCCTCTCTAAAGGTGTCATATAGACTAAAAGGGAGAGGGATGTGCATGATTGACAGATCACTTGCTTAGGCAATTGAGTCAATCATGAGATGTCAAGTACCACACCAGATGTTGTTTTTGCACTAGATGCAATAAGTTTGTATTAATCCAATCCTGGAGAGACATAAGGAAGCAGTTTTAGAACATAAGTGGATGTTCTACGGATTTGATGACGGCAGCCTCCTTCGGGAGACGATCATCATTCCAGGCTTCAAAGGTGACATGGATGACAGAGTGATTGTCAGAGTTATAGTTTTCCCTCTGACCAAGAGGGACAGTATTATGGACAGGTGGTCCAAGAGAATACTGTGGGAGGCATGGTGCCGGATACTGATTAGGTTCAGTGATCGATACAGTCTAAGAAGTTTGGATTTGGAGTTCATTTATGAACTAGGTCCCATCAGATATCCAGACATATTCTAAGACAGGTATTACTCAATTCGGGAGATGGCTTTCTCCGCGAACTTGAGATTTAGAGAGATATAGAAAGATACTTCTAGGCGGATCCACTCACTGAGGTTATTTCTCGAACACAATAGTTTTACAAACGGGCTTTGTGAAACTGATTTGTAGAGGAGTTGGATGTTCGGTTTCACACGGGCTGTGAGTAGTCGACATCGCAATAATTAGCCTTGAGTGCAAGTGGGAGATTGTTGGAGATAGTGCCCTCATAGTCAATTATTGGATCGCACGTACGTGATTGCAATGATTGCGGAGGACCTATCCCGGTAGAACAGTCTTACTCGAGATGATAGTATGCTATCTGGTTTGCCTTTATCAGTCGTGTACATGTTCAGGTGACTGATTGCATGTTACACTTTGATAGAGCCCTTAGGATCTTGCTTTACTACCAACAGTATGATGGCGATCATATACGTGAGAGTTGGGTAGTTTATATGCATATCCTTAATTGTGGTCCCTAGTCGTGGGAGTTTCGAGACAGGGCATCGATACTCCGGAGTAGACTAGTGTATACAGTCGAGACCCCGACGAGGGGCGATGGCCGGTCTCACAAGCCACTGGTGTCAGTTGGATCACCTAAGATGTATACAGGTGCTCATTGGGTTATGAGTACACCGGACAGGACTCGCCGGGAATCTGCTAGTTAGTACTATACCTATCGTCAGATAGCAGTTCCCTGGTGACATGTGTACATGTTAGTTCATCGACCTGAGGTCGTCATTTGTCTCGTGTGAGTTCCCACTGTGCTTTGATTTCTACCCTACCACGGCTCAAAGGAGTCGTGCAAACAGGTAGCTTTTGGGTACAGTCCCGAGCCATATGGAGGCACGTGAGCGGATCGGCAGGGGATTCGTCTCTCCCGGTATTGGGGGCGAGGTCGTGCTGTGTCTAGGAGAGCCATTACACATAGTCCATAGCCATGGCAGGAGATTTACTGGTAGGTACTCCAGTAGTATCTCAGGGTGTTATTGGGCTACACTCCGACACGACTTATACTGCTTCTGGGGGTCTGACGTTACTAGCCCCCTAGGCGGATATGCGATACTCATAGACGAACGGACCGGACTGTATATACATTGTCACTGTTAGGCTCAGTAGGGTTTTCTGGATGAGTTCATTCATCGGCCTCCCTTGAGTTTGCTCATCAGTCTCCCTTGAGGTCAGTCCATGGGCAACCGTTACGCATAGCTAATGCCGCTGACGGTTTGTGGTTAAACCCACTGCCAGGGTACTGACGAGTCATTAGAGTCCCCCACAGACAGTTTCCCAGGTTCGGGCGAAACGTTGTAGAGGCCGTATGGTTTTATGGCAGGGTTCGGAAAAAGCACGTGCGTTTACGCACGTGTTATTTTTCGGGCAGATAATACTGGTCGGCTTTGGTTTAAGCCGGATCCGAGTATTATATTGAGTAGGTATAATATCTTTGTCTCAGTAGCATTTGTATTCGGTCGTAATACAAATGCGGGTATATTTATACAGTTTCGGGGTTATCCTGAAAGTCATTTCAGGATCACTTTTGGAAGTTGCCAGTTTCCAGTTTTCTATCAGCCGTCTTTTAACATTCGGTTAAAGACGGATTTATCTTTTCTTGGATGAGGGTGAGTCATGCTTCTAGAAGGTTCTAAGAGGTTCTAGATTTGGTGAGGTGTCTTGTGACTCATGCTTTGATTTTAACCATTTCTTGTTTTCCTTAAGATATTATTTTGTGTTCACATTATGATATTTACTTAAGGTTACCCCCCCTCTCCTACCATCACCTCCCTCCTCTATAATAGTGGCCGGCCCCTCTCTCCTCCCACTATTCACTCATTTGAGAGATTGATTTCATTTTTGGAGAGAAAAGACTATGGTTAAGGGTGCATGGAAATTTCATTACCTCTTTCATTTCCATCACCCGATAAAATGGCAATTTCATTAACCGATCGTCCACGGACTTGGACGAAGTGAGACAAAGTCATCTACTCATTCTCTACATCATTCTTGGTCGTCTCTTCTAGCAAACTTGACGACCGAGTTGCCTCAAGTCAGAGGCGGGAGCCCGTTTAAAGAATCAGTGATGTGGTGCCACCTCGACGAGGATATCAGAGATCGACGAGATCGGAGCAGCCGCAACGGAGCGTGGGATGATGATTAAAAGAACGAAGGACTCGGATCATTCGGTATAACCTTTCTACTCTCTTTACAGTTTGTTAGTTTAGCAATAATGGCAGATCCAGATTAAAGTATACGATAGCGCCAGTTAAAAAGTTTTTGTTCCGCATTTGGCGTCTGTAGACGGCCGGGGCGCTAGCGTAGACTTACAGAAGTTACGTAAAGATGCATGTTTAAATCAGTTTGAACTTACATCTTGTGAAACTTGCCAGTCATGTCACAAAGATAGGATGACCATAGCTCCGTTTATTGGAAACAGAGAAAGAGTTAGTGAACTCTTAGGATTGATACATGATGATGTATGTAGGTCCCCTGTCTACACATGCCAGGACCGGTTCTTTGTATTTCATTACATTCACTGATGATCTTTCAAGATTCAGACATATGTTCCTGTTGAAACACAAGTCTGAAACTTTTGAAAAATTCAAAGAATATAAGTTAGAAGTAGAGAACCAAAACGGGTATAAGTATTATGTCTTTTGATGAGATTAGGGAAGAGAATACTTGAGCACGGAATTCCTGGACCATTCTAAAGGAGAATGGGATTCTCTCTCAGCATTACTCCTCCGAATACACCACAACACGTCGGTATATCGGGGCGGAGCAATCACACCCTATGTGATATGGTGTGCTCTATGATGAGTACTACTGAGTTGCCTGTTTCCTTTTAGGGGTTATGTACTTGAGAAGCTGCATACCCATTGAATAGGGTTCCAACCAAATCAGGTGCCTACCATTCCATATGTGATATAATATGGGAAGAGTCCATCTCTTAAGGATGTTAAGATTTGGGGTTGTCCGGCCTATGTCTAAAAGCAAAATTCGGACAAGCTCGAGGCAAGGTCAGTTCTGTGGAAGTTTGTTGGATATCCCAAGCATTCGCAAGGAAATATCTTCTACCACACTGAGGAGCAAAAGGTATTTTGTTTCTCAGCATGCCACCTTTTAGAAAGGGAATTTCTTGTGAAGAAATTAGTGGTCATGAGGTAGAACTGGAAGGAGTTCCAGATATACAAACTGCAGCTGATGATTTGGTAAACCCGGGGGATTCAATAGTTTCCAACGAACCTCAGCCTCTCCGCCGATCTGGTAGGGTTCCTCATCGACCTGAGAGATACTTCGGTTTTCTCTATGATAGTGGGAGCGAGGATTGCATCATAAGATGATGACCCAATTAGTTTCGAGCAGGCCATCAAGAGTAGGGATTTTGTGAGAATGGCTGGATGCTATGCGATCTGAGATGGAATCCATATACACCAACAAAGTATGGACTTTGGTTGTTTTATCTGAAGTGTTAAATCCCCATCAGGAGCAAGTATATCTTGAGAAGATTACTTGGTGTACATGGAAAAGTTAAGACTTTCAAAGCTAAGACTAGTTGCAAAAGGTTCTTGTCATCGTCCAGGTTTGGATAATGATGAAACCTTTTCTAGTGGCTATGCGTAAGTCCATCCGGATCCTACTTGCCATTGCTACATACCATGACTACGATATCTGGCGGTTGAGTGTCATGACTGTTTTTCTAAATAGTGATTTAGATGAGAGCGCCTATAAGTACACAGCCAGAGGGCTTCGTAGACAGTGGGAGCAGCGGAAACGTGTACAAGTTGCTTTATGAGTTAAAGCAGGCATCGCGGAGTTGGAACATCTATTTTGATGTGGTAGTCAAAGCGTTTGACTTCATCAAAATGGTAGATGAACCTTGTATATACAAAAAGGTAGTAGGAAGTATGGTGATGATCCTCGTATTGTACGTGGATGACATACTCTTGATAGGAAAAGAGTTTCCTATGCTACGCTCGGTCAATCTCCTCTTATCACAAGGATTCTCCATATATGTTCAAGGTAATACCTCCTAAATCCTGGGTTTTGGATATGTGAGATAGATCTATGTGGATGTTAGGATTCTCACTAGGTGTAGTGAGATGGTGTCAATCGATCCTGGGGAGAATCACTGGATAGCTTCCAGAGTGGTAAGGTCGACTGAATGTCAGTCACAGGCATTGTCTTTACCCTCAGTAGAGGGACGGTATGTTGGAAGAGTTCCAAGCTAGATACCGTGGCGTATTAGACGATAAAGGATGGATACATTGCTACCAAGGATGCTACCAAAGAGGTAGTCTGGATGTATTTTAGTTCATGAGATGAACTTCGTTCCTATCATTGTGTGACAATGGAGTTGTGGCTTTGGCCTAGGAACCCCCGTCCCATCTGAGATCCAGACATATTCTTAGGCAGTATCACCTGATTATGGAGATGGATGATTTCCAGGGAGATCAAGGTTAGGAGAGTAGACACGGAGGACAACAGCGCAGATCCACTCACAAAGGCCTATTTCCCAATAGAGACTTTTATGGGATGGTTGAGTATGAGATACTTCAACCACTGCTGATTGTTGGGTATGAGATACTACAATAGATGGCCCTAGTGCAAGTGGGAGATTGTTAGTGATATGTATGCCCTAGAGTCCATTACTGTACATACGATGTATATTGTAGTGGATGCCTGGACATATATATGGAGGACTTTCTTGCTCGACATGATAGTATGCTATATGGTTTCTCTTTATCTTAACATGTACTCTGATTGTCTCTATGTTACATGTTGATAAAGCCCTTAGGATGAGTACTTGACTTCCAGGATTATGATGCAGATCATACTAGCGGGGAAAGTGTAGTCGCTAATTACATCCTTCAAATGTTTCTAGTCATAGGTGTATCAAGACAGGGCATCGATATACCAGAGTAGACTAGCGTATAGCTTCTCGACCCATGTAGATGGGCGATGGATGATCCCATATCCATTGGTGTTTGACATCAGAGATAGTATATGGGTTCTCAGTGGAGACTGGGTACACTGGACGGACTCACCGAGAACTCCCAGATGGTATTATACCTCATGTCAGATGGCAGTTCTCTGGTGACACTGGTACAGGTTAGTCTGTAGACCCGAGATCGTCATAGAGTCTTGTGTGATTCCTACTGTGCTTTGATTTCCACCTTACCACGTTCAAGAGAATGTGCAAAACGGTGGCTTTTGGGTACGGTTCCGAATCACATGGAGGCAATGAGCGATAGGAGGGGTTTCGTCTCTCCCGGTATTGAGGGTTGATGTTGCGCTGTGCTCGGTTGGCTATAATAGAAAGTCTTTGGCCAAGGCTGCTTCAAAGATATACTGGAATGTGTAATCAGTAGTTTCTCGACCCGTTATGAGCCTTATATCGACACGACTTATCGAGTTACTGGGGTCTGACGTTTTCCACCCCTAGAAGAGATATGCGACATATCATACGAAGAGACCGGACTGTATGGTAGTGTTACTGATTGGATTCGCAGGAGTGTGAGCAGGCTTGCTTGTTGATCTTCTGATCGCTCAATACCCGGGTGGCCGTTACGTTTAGCAGACCGCTTGCGGCTTGTGGGTGTTTGATATGATCATCACCTGCTGCCGGCGTATTGACGAGTCTTTAGAGTCCTACACAGGGGTTTCCTGGCTCAAGCGAAACGGAGTAGGAGCACATATGTGATATGTGCGGGACCAAGATTAATACGATATAAGATACCGTATTCTATTCTCGCGATTTGTGACATTGGTCGGTTATATACGATATAGCCGGGTTATCGGATCAAGTGTTGATTTGATAAGTTGTTACACATGATATTAGTCGGTTATATGTGATATAGCCGGATTATTAAATCAAGAGTTGATTTGATAATCTAATGTATAATTATATATTTGATATATTACATTACATTAACTAATATTAAGCTCACTTATGATTTCTTTTCTCACTTGATGTGCACATTGTACATATGTGATATGTATATTTGTGTATATGTATTGTGTCATGCTTGATGATAAATGCAAGATGTGTGTATGAGACTTATACCATTTTAGGGTTAAATTAGGGTTTTATATATTGCTTAAAGAATAACAAAAGAGAGAAGACTTGGTCAATGTTGTCAAGCTTTCATGAAGCTTGTAGAAACATTGACAAAGTCCATGTTAGTTATATATATGCCCTAGAGGCCATTGTTGTACATATGATGTATATTATAGTGGATGCTTAGATATATATCGAGAGGAATTTCTTGCTCGACATGATAGTATGCTATTTGGTATCACTTTGTCTTAACATGTTAACTTATATTAGTTTACTGTCCTGCTCTCACATGTTGATAAAGCCCATAGGATATATACTCGACTATTGGGACTATGATGAGATCATACTAGTGGGGCCACGGTAGCCTATGAGTACATCCTATAATTGTTCCTAGTCGAGGGTGTATCGAGACAGGGCAACGATACACCAGAGTAGACTAGCGTATAAGCATGGTGTACGAGTGCTCAGTGGAGACTGGGTACACTGAACGGACTCGCCGAGAACTCCCAGATGGTATTATACCTCACGTCAGATGGCAGTTCTCTGGTGACACTGGTACAGGGTAGTCTGTAGACCCAAGATCGTCATAGAGTCTTTTGTGATTCCCACTGTGCTTTGATTTCCACCTTACCACGTCTAAGAGGGCATGCAAAACGGTGGCTTTTGGGTACAGTCCCGAATCACATGGAGGCAATAAGAGATAGGAGGGGTTTCGTCTCTCCCGGTATAGGGAGTTGATGTTGTGTTGTGTTCGATTGGCTATAACTGGAAGTCCCTGGCCAGGACTGATATAGAGTGCTACTGGTAAGTGTTATCAGTAGTTTCTCAAGCTGTTATGAGCCTCACATCGACACGACTTATTGGTTACTGGGGTCTGACGTATACCACCCTTAGACTGGATATGCGACATATCAGACGAAGAGACCGGACTGTACGGTAGTGTTACTGATTGGATTCACAGGAGAATGTACAGGCTTGCTTGTTGATCTTCTGATTTCTCAATACCTCGGCGGCTGTTACGTTTAGCTGACCGCTTGCAGCTTGTGGGTGTTTGATATGATCATCACCTACTGCCGGCGTATTGACGATTTTTTAGAGTCCTACACAGAGGTTTCTTGACTCAGGCAAAATGGAGTAGGAGCACATATATGATATGTGCAGGACCGGGAATAATAAGATATGAGATACCATATTCTATTCTCGCGATATATGATATAGCTGGGTCATCGGATCAAGTGTTGATTCGATGAATCAGTACATGTTATATTAGTCGGTTATATGCGATATAGCCGGATTGTCGGATCAAGTGTTGATTCGATAATTTAATGTGTAATTATATATGTGATATATTACATTACATTAACTAATATTGGCTCTCTTTATTGATTCACTTTCTCACCGGATAATACATTGATATATATGCAATATATGTTAAATGTATTATTTTCTTTTGTTACAAAAATATATTATATATGTGATATATAATATTGTAACAAGTTATGATTACAAATGCAACATATTTGTGGAGATTAAACATAGTTAGGGTTTGATTTGGGTTAGTGTAACACCTTAGGATAAGGGTTAGTGAATAATTATATTTAAATAATGGTTTTCAACAAAAAGTTTACCAAACTGTATTTTAAATATTTTTCCTAATTTAATAAATATTTTTCCAAAATTTTCCTAGGCTTGCACACACATGTGCATGTAAACTAGGGTTTTTAAATGAAGTAAATACCTTAATTATTAACCATGGTGGGTTAATTATAGGATTAAGTCCTTTGGGTTTAAATTGAGTTGATTAGTAAATTGCAAGTTACTTTAATTCAAATTGTTTAGGGGTTGACTTGTGAGAGAGAGAGGGGTGCATCATGGCTCAAGCCATGCTTGCATTAAATGAAGAGAGAGAGAGGGGGGTGACTTTTGTGTGATGAATTATTGTGGCTCTCAACTCTTTTTGTTTTATTTTCTCTCAAAACTCTGACACCCTCACACACACACACTTACCTGAGGCCAGAAGCAGCAGCAGCAGCAGCATGAGAGCAGCAGCAGCAGCAAGAAGTAGTAGCAGCAGCAGCAGAGATCAGTAGCAGCAGCAACAGCAGCAACTGCAGCTTCTTCCCCTCCACTTCTTCATCTTCCTGCAACTCCCTAGGATTAAGTATGAGGTATACTTCCTAACTTGCTTCCCTAGTTTACTTGGTTGTGTAGATTTGCATCGGTTAATGGATTTTAGTGCGTTTTAGTGCGATATGGGGTGTTTAGTGAGAACTTTGTGCTAATGAGGTGAGAATTGGTTTCAGTAGGTCATTAGTGAGTTGTTGAGGCCATAGTAACTTAGTTTAACCCCTGTTACACTAAAATACCACCAGTTTCACTAATTGTTGCATTATGTCGTATTTGTGCAAATGTGAGTTTTCTGGAACTGCTTTTGACTCGGTGATTTCAGAATGAATTTGAGAAGAATGCAGTATAGTGGTGCTGTGCTGATACCCCAGTTTTAACCCGACCCCCATACTTCTACAGTGGGCCGCCGAAATCTTCATTCTGGCCGCAATTTGCGGCCAGATGGGTGGGGTTTTGGGTGATGTTGTTCCTGTAGGTGTCTGCTTTGGTGTAGGGTGTTTTTATATATATAGTTTTGTAAATCTAGCCCTGCGTAGAAATATGGGACCAAATACATATTTTGCCGTTTTTCTAAACCTTCGCGACACGCGTGATACGTGAGTGGGTTTGGGTTTCTGCGTATCGCGGCGCGTCGGGGTAGTTTCTTGGCGCATGATCACACGTTTTAGCGTATCGCGCACACGCGCGATTGGTTTGCGACACGAGTGTCTAGTTGGGCCGTAATGTCGCGTTTTTGTGAAATGAGCTTATGTGTGATATATGTTATGTGATTCTAGGTTCGCAGGCCAGTGAGACGGACGCTGCGAAGAAGGGCAAGCAGGTGGTTGGATACACTTAGCGCGAGACACGGTGAGTAGATTTCACATCTACGGGGATATCGCCCGCATGGCGTTATGCGTCAGGGCTGATAGGACCTTATTGTATATACTGCATATACCATACCCTGGATTGTCATCACATATTGCATTCCCTGCTATATATATATACATTGCTTAGAACTGATAGAACTGCCATGATCATACTGTTATGTATTGTTGTAGCTCATCTATACATGACATGACTTGGATTTCATACTTGATACCTATATCACATTGGATATTTGCATTGTAGCTCATTTTTATGTGATATGACTTGATATACATACTTGATGCACATATCACATCACAATTACTTGTATTATTGGTTGAGATTTCATGTGATTTCTGGATTTGGGAACCGTGCCCTTTTCAAATAAGTAATCATTTAAAAACCCGGTTCCCTTGATATGATGTTTTGGGGCGTCGCCCCGTGTTTTCTCGGTGCTAGAGGCATGTATCGAGAGAGGGCTGACCCGGACTGACGGATGCCCGATGTATTGAGAGAGGGCTGACCCGGACTGACGGATGCCCGATATGTTCAGAGAGGGATGGCCCGGACTGACGGATTCCCGATATATACTTTGAGAGAGGGCTGACCCGGATTGACGGATGCCCGATACAGGATGTTTTGCGTGTCGCTGCTAGACACGAGTATTTATGATATTTGGGTGCCGATGTTGGGCACTCGGGATTCTCAGGGATATACAGGATATGAGGGCCGATGGAGTACCGGCGTCTGGGATGTTGGGATTTGTGGTGCATACATACATATGTAGTCCACCTCGATACTTCATGTAGATACTATATTTTCATGCTCAGCATTCATTATCGCATCTCATCCTGTAGCTATATCACCTGATAGAGGACTTGCATTATTATTATGCGTACTGCTTACCTTGCATTGATATCATCTGCTGGCATTTGTTAGAGTAGCGCTGTACGTGCATGCTCGCGATTACCTTTATATGTTATCTCTATTCACGAGTTGGCAACTCACCCCCGTTGTGCCACAGTAATTGCAGGTTGCCCTTGGGAGTAGTCACGGCTGGCTGTTACCGCATCTTTTGGCACAGATACCCTTTTTGAGCAGAGATAGCCTTTTGCTGATAGGTGGGTTTTGTACGGTATCTGTTATCTTTCAGTTGTATATTGATGTATCTAGTACTCTCCATCTACTTTTCTGTATTGACTTAGAGACAGTTGTGAGGACGATATGTATGATTTATATTCTGGTGTCGAGCTCGCATGTGAGCCGACTTTACTTTTGCAGTCTCATCTTTTATGATATTGTCCTTGCTTTACTGTGTATTCTTCGCTACGGCGTCGTATATCTCATTGTGATGCTTCATTTATTTTACTCGTCATTTCTGTTACACCTTGTTTCTACCCGACTGGCAGGGCAAATGTTTTAAAAAGGAAATGTTACCAAAATTATAAAACTTATAACTTTTGAACTTAAAAAGGATTTCTACTAAATAAATGGAAGTTTTTCAGACATGTACGATTGTTTTTACTAAATGTTTTAAAATCACTCTATATTTATTGGTTTTGATTTCTGGGTTCGGCTTACTTAGCCGCGTTACGCCTGTAGACGTTGCGTGGTTAAGTACCGGTCACGAGTCGAATTCTCGGGTCGTGACAAAGTTGGTATCAGAGCGTAGGTTTTACCTCGGAGTGTAGGATGACCCTGGTATGATGGAGTAGGTAGCTGCAGCAGGGTAGCGTAGCGTGCGTATGTTCCGCGGCATACTCGCGACACGGTACTCCGCCTACGCGACCTTAGGACTTATTGAGTTGATCCCTCCTTATATTCTTGCGATTCGATTTCCGTGTTCTTATCGAATCCTAATTTTCTTTCAGCCATTATGCCGCCTAAGACTACGAGGGCACAGAGAGCGTCCGCGAGGGCCGAGATTCGAGTTGACTCGTCCGAGACACGGACTGATCCGGGCAGTACGCCGGTTGTACCCGAGCAGGGTGTTCCTGCCGTGACAGAGCAGATCGCCACGCTAGGGGCTGGTATGCAGGAGATGCGCCAGACAGTGGGATCTAGCATGCAGGAGATGCGCCAGATGATAGGATCGCTAGTTGAGACGCTTCGAGCGCAGCGACCAGAGGTAGCTCCACCAGTTCCAGAGACCGCTATGGTACCTACCGCACAGCCAGTTGTCCCTGCGGCTACGGAGGTGATTACAGTATCGCTATCAGAGTTCATGAGGCTGAAGCCTCCGGTTTTCACAGGCACCGATACAGCCGAGGACCCACAGTCTTTCATAGACAGGATGGCCAGGATATGCCGTTCCCTCAGATGCGCAGATGCGAGATGGGTCGAGTTCGCGAGCTTTCGCCTGGAAGGTCTTGCGCAGAAGTGGTGTGATTCCGTTGAGAAGGGCAGAGCAGCAGGTCTTCCTCCTATGACCTGGACGGAGTTCGTGACCATATTTCTAGCCCGTTTCCTTCCCCAGAGTGTTGGGATGCCCGAGCACGCAGATTTGAGTCCTTGCACCAGACGCCAGGGATGACGGTGGCAGAGTATGACGTGCTGTTTACAGAGCTAGCAGTCTATGCCCCATATTTAGTGGCTACCGAGGAGTTGCGAGTCAAGAGATTTGTTCGAGGCTTGCTTACACCACTGTTCCTCGCGATCAGCGCGCAGCACTACGAGACCTATTCAGCAGCTGTAGACGCAGCCCTAGTAGTCGAGGAGCACCTTGCTGAGACTTCGGTAGTTCCACAGCCGAAGAGAGTTCGTGCGGATACATCAGCACAGAGACAGCCTTTTCGGCGCCGTGATAGACATGTTGCAGGCAGCAGAGATTCAGGGCGGGGCCGGTTATTCAGTTCCTATTCCCAGGACGGTCAGCGGTCATCGTCGGGATGTTTTCGCTGTGGGAGTTCTTACCATCGTGTACGGGATTGTCCAGAGACACCCCGGAGGGAGGCGACAGCACCGCATGTCACATTACCACCTTCACCGCCCCAGAGGGCGTTGCCCGTTATACCTACCGTTGCTCCGCGCCAGACTCATGCACAGCGAGGTCGTGGGCGTGGAGGGGTTGCTCAGAGGGGGCGAGGTGACCGAGGCGGAGGGCAGCCAGTCACAGGTGGTGGACAAGCGAGGGTTTTTGCTTTGACACATCAGGACGCGCAGGCGTCCAATGCAGTGGTTTCAGGTATCCTTCCTGTATGTTCAGTTTATGCACATGTATTGTTCGATCCCGGATCCACACACTCGTACGTATCCACACACTTTGTGCCGAGTCTGGGTAGGGAGTCCGGCTTGCTTGATCAGCCGCTTGTGGTGACTACTCCTGTGGGAGAGTCGTTTGTTGCTAGGCACGTGTTCCGATCCTGTACCGTCTGTATTGGCGAGAGAGAGTTGCCTGTCGACTTGATCCTTCTGGAGATGTTGGAATTCGACGTTCTTTTGGGTATGGATTGGTTAGCCACATGCTATGCTTCTGTGGACTGCCGTGAGAAGACAGTTAGATTCTGCTTTCCCGGTGAGCCGGTTTTTGTTGTGTTGGGGGACCGTGGTGCCGCCCCTCACAGTGTGATTTCTTCTTTTCGCGCTGGACAGCTTTTGAGGAAGGGATGTCAGAGATTTCTCGCATATGTTTGCGATGCTAGTGCTACACAGGTTCCATTGGACCAGGTTCCGGTTGTTAGCGAGTTTCCTGATGTGTTCCCTGACGAGCTTCCTGGGTTGCCACCCGAGCGCGACATTTCTTTCTGTATTGATTTGGTTCCCGGCTCGGGGCCTATTTCCATACCGCCTTATCGGATGGCCCCGGAGGAACTTCGAGAGTTGAAGGGCCAGTTGCAAGACTTGCTGGACAAGGGACTTATTCGACCCAGTGTTTCTCCTTGGGGTGCTCCAGTCCTGTTCGTCAAGAAGAAGGACGGCAGTTTGCGTCTGTGTATCGACTACCGCCAGCTGAACAGGGTGACAGTGCGGAACAGGTATCCTTTGCCGCGTATCGACGATTTGTTCGACCAGCTTCAGGTGGCAGGGTACTTTTCGAGGATCGATTTACGATCGGGCTATCATCAGCTGCGGGTTCGACAGGAGGACATTCCCCGGACAGCCTTCCGTACGCGCTACGGCCATTACGAGTTTTGGTGATGTCGTTCGGACTCACCAATGCGCCAGCAGCCTTCATGGACTTGATGAACCGTATTTTCCGGCCTTACTTGGATCTGTTCATTATAGTCTTCATCGACGATATCCTGGTGTATTCCCGGAGTAGTGACGAGCACGAGCAGCACCTGCGGATTACATTGCAGACCTTGAGGGAGCACCATCTTTATGCGAAATTTTCCAAGTGTGCTTTTTGGCTGGACAGCGTAGACTTCTTGGGTCACGTGATTTCACGAGGCGGTATCTGTGTAGACCCGAGGAAGATCGAGGCCGTTCAGCGTTGGCCCAGACCCACATCGGTGACAGAGATTCGCAGCTTTTTGGGGTTGGCCGGTTACTACAGGCGATTTGTGCAGGACTTTTCCCGTACTGCTACACCATTGACCGGGTTGACCCGGAAGGGGGTTCCTTTCGATTGGACGGAGGAGTGCGAGCACAGTTTCCAGCAGTTACGGACTCAGCTGACGACGGCACCGGTGTTATCTTTACCTTCCGGACCGGGCGGATTTGTGGTCTTTTGTGATGCTTCTCGAGTGGGGCTGGGGTGCGTTTTGATGCAGCACGACAGGGTGATCGCGTATGCTTCGCGACAATTGAAGAGACATGAACAAAACTACCCCACTCATGATTTGGAGATGGCTGCAGTGGTCTTCGCACTTAAGATCTGGCGACATTATCTATACGGCGAGTCGTGCCAGATATTCACGGATCATAAGAGTCTGAAATACATTTTCCAGCAGCGGGACCTGAACCTTCGGCAACGTCGATGGATGGAATTAGTGAAGGATTACGATTGCGAGATCTTATATCACCCGGGCAAGGCAAATGTGGTGGCGGATGCTTTGAGCAGGAGGCCCGGGGGTAGTTTATCTTGTTTGAGCGCAGTACAGGAACAGTCATCCGCAGATTGGCAGATATTATGCGACAGTCGAGTACAGTTCGAGTTCACGCTGATTGGAGGACAGATAGCGCATGTCCGTGCACGGCCACAGTTGATCGATCGTATACGTGAGGCACAGCTCAGGGATGACCGATGTTCAGAGATCATGATACAGATTGGACAGGGCAGATTTTCCGAGTTCGTGATCGATGATCAGAGGATACTACGGTTTGGAGTCAGACTGTGCGTACCAGATGCTGAGGAACTGAGGCGCGCGATTCTTGAGGAGGCACATCGATCGGTGTACAGCGTCCATCCCGGTTCCACCAAGATGTATTATGATATGAGAGATGTTTATTGGTGGGACGGAATGAAGAGGGACATTGCAGATTTTGTATCGAGATGCCTGACTTGTCAGCAAGTCAAGGCTGAGCACCAGAGGCCCACGGGAGAGCTACAGCCGCTACCCATTCCGGAATGGAAATGGGAACAGATTTCGATGGATTTCGTGGTAGGTCTACCCAGGACTAGTCGGGGGTATGACTCCATCTGGGTGATCGTGGATCGTTTGACGAAAGCGGCTCACATCCTACCAGTGAAGACGACTTTCGGATTTACTCAGTATGCCCAGATCTACATTGACGAGATAGTGCGACTACACGGAGTCCCGACGTGCATTGTGTCCGACAGAGGCACCCAGTTTACTAGTAAACTATGGCAGAGGCTTCAGGAGGCTTTGGGCACTCGCTTGAGTTTCAGCACAGCATTTCATCCCCAGGCCGACGGACAGTCAGAGCGGACCATTCAGACTCTCGAGGACATGCTCAGAGCTTGTGTACTAGATTTCGGAGGTAGCTGGGATCATCATTTGCCCTTGGTAGAGTTCTCCTACAATAACAGCTACCAGGAGACCATTCAGATGGCCCCATTTGAGGCTCTTTATGGGAGGAGATGCAGGTCGCCCACTTGTTGGACAGAGCTCAGTGAGAGCAGTATCTTAGGACCACAGATCGTTGAGGAGACGACCGCGAAGATCCAGTTGATTCGCGATAGGATGAGAGCAGCGCAGAGTAGGCAGAGAGCTTAAGCAGACCATCGACGACGCAGACTTGAGTTTTCTGTTGGTGATCATGTTTTCTTGAGGGTCTCCCCAATGAAAGGTGTGATGAGGTTTGGGAAGAAGGGGAAGCTCAGTCCCAGATACGTGGGCCCCTTCGAGATCCTCGAGCGGGTTGGTGCAGTAGCTTACCGTTTAGCCCTTCCACCCAGCTTTCCAGATGTGCACCCTGTATTCCATGTCTCGATGCTCCGCAGATATCTTCATGATCCTTCGCATGCGATTCAGCATCCGACGATCCAGCTTGAGCGTGACCTTTCCTATGCAGAGCAGCCGGTGATGATCTTGGATCGACAAGTGAAGAGATTGAGATCGAAGGACATTCCATCAGTTAAGGTACTTTGGCGTGGTCAGAACCGTGAGGAGGTCACTTGGGAGACCGAAAGCGAGATGATGAAGACGTATCCCCATCTTTTTGAAGGTGCGTGTAGTTAGATTTTTGAAATTCGGGGATGAATTTCTTTAAGGGGGAGAGATTGTAACACCTTAGGATAAGGGTTAGTGAATAATTATATTTAAATAATGGTTTTCAACAAAAAGTTTACCAAACTGTGTTTTAAATATTTTTCCTAATTTAATAAATATTTTTCCAAAATTTTCCTAGGCTTGCACACACATGTGCATGTAAACTAGGGTTTTTAAATGAAGTAAATACCTTAATTATTAACCATGGTGGGTTAATTATAGGATTAAGTCCTTTGGGTTTAAATTGAGTTGATTAGTAAATTGCA
This sequence comes from Agapanthus africanus, assembly GCA_030015575.1. NCBI lineage: Eukaryota > Viridiplantae > Streptophyta > Magnoliopsida > Asparagales > Amaryllidaceae > Agapanthus > Agapanthus africanus. Next base: position 333,608,376 of record CM057345.1, on the reverse strand, counting down.
AGTTACTTTAATTCAAATTGTTTAGGGGTTGACTTGTGAGAGAGAGAGGGGTGCATCATGGCTCAAGCCATGCTTGCATTAAATGAAGAGAGAGAGAGAGGGGGGTGACTTTTGTGTGATGAATTATTGTGGCTCTCAACTCTTTTTGTTTTATTTTCTCTCAAAACTCTGACACCCTCACACACACACACTTACCTGAGGCCAGAAGCAGCAGCAGCAGCAGCATGAGAGCAGCAGCAGCAGCAAGAAGTAGTAGCAGCAGCAGCAGCAGAGATCAGTAGCAGCAGCAACAGCAGCAACTGCAGCTTCTTCCCCTCCACTTCTTCATCTTCCTGCAACTCCCTAGGATTAAGTATGAGGTATACTTCCTAACTTGCTTCCCTAGTTTGCTTGGTTGTGTAGATTTGCATCGGTTAATGGATTTTAGTGCGTTTTAGTGCGATATGGGGTGTTTAGTGAGAACTTTGTGCTAATGAGGTGAGAATTGGTTTCAGTAGGTCATTAGTGAGTTGTTGAGGCCATAGTAACTTAGTTTAACCCCTGTTACACTAAAATACCACCAGTTTCACTAATTGTTGCATTATGTCGTATTTGTGCAAATGTGAGTTTTCTGGAACTGCTTTTGACTCGGTGATTTCAGAATGAATTTGAGAAGAATGCAGTATAGTGGTGTTGTGCTGATACCCCAGTTTTAACCCGACCCCCATACTGCTACAGTGGGCCGCCGAAATCTTCATTCTGGCCGCAATTTGCGGCCAGATGGGTGGGGTTTTGGGTGATGTTGTTCCTGTAGGTGTCTGCTTTGGTGTAGGGTGTTTTTATATATATAGTTTTGTAAATCTAGCCCTGTGTAGAAATCTGGGACCAAATACCTATTTTGCCGTTTTTCTAAACCTTCGCGACACGCGTGATACGTGAGTGGGTTTGGGTTTCTGCGTATCGCGGCGCGTCGGGGTAGTTTCTTGGCGCGTGATCACACGTTTTAGCGTATCGCGCACACGCGCGATTGGTTTGCGACACGAGTGTCTAGTTGGGCCGTAATGTCGCGTTTTTGTGAAATGAGCTTATGTGTGATATATGTTATGTGATTCTAGGTTCACAGGCCAGTGAAACGGACGTTGCGAAGAAGGGCAAGCAGGTGGTTGGATACACTTAGCGCGAGACACGGTGAGTAGATTTCACATCTACGGGGATATCGCCCGCATGGCGTTATGCGTCAGGGCTGATAGGACCTTATTGTATATACTGCATATACCATACCCTGGATTGTCATCACATATTGCATTCCCTGCTATATATATATACATTGCTTAGAACTGATTGAACTGCCATGATCATACTGTTATGTATTGTTGTAGCTCATCTATACATGACATGACTTGGATTTCATACTTGATACCTATATCACATTGGATCGTTGCATTGTAGCTTATTTTTATGTGATATGACTTGATATACATACTTGATGCACATATCACATCACAATTACTTGTATTATTGGTTGAGATTTCATGTGATTTCTGGATTTAGGAACCGTGCCCTTTTCAAATAAGTAATCATTTAAAAACCCGGTTCCCTTGATATGATGTTTTGGGGCGTCGCCCCGTGTTTTCTCGGTGCTAGAGGCATGTATCGAGAGAGGGCTGACCCGGACTGACGGATGCCCGATGTATTGAGAGAGGGCTGACCCGGACTGACGGATGCCCGATATGTTGAGAGAGGGATGGCCCGGACTGACGGATTCCTGATATATACTTTGAGAGAGGGCTGACCCAGATTGACGGATGCCCGATACAGGATGTTTTGCGTGTCGCTGCTAGACACGAGTATTTATGATATTTGGGTGCCGATGTTGGGCACTCGGGATTCTCAGAGATATACAGGATATGAGGGCCGATGGAGTACCGGCGTTTGGGATGTTGGGATTTGTGGTGCATACATACATATATAGTCCACCTCGATACTTCATGTAGATACTATATTCCCATGCTCAGCATTCATTATCGCATCTCATCCTGTAGCTATATCACCTGATAGAGGACTTGCATTATTATTATGCGTACTGCTTACCTTGCATTGATATCATCTGCTGGCATTTGTTAGAGTAGCGCTGTACGTGCATGCTCGCGATTACCTTTATATGTTATCTCTATTCACGAGTTGGCAACTCACCCCCGTTGTGCCACAGTAATTGCAGGTTGCCCTTGGGAGTAGTCACGGCTGGCTGTTACCGCATCTTTTGGCACAGATACCCTTTTTGAGCAGAGATAGCCTTTTGCTGATAGGTGGGTTTTGTACGGTATCTGTTATCTTTCAGTTGTATATTGATGTATCTAGTACTCTCCATCTACTTTTCTGTATTGACTTAGAGACAGTTGTGAGGACGATATGTATGATTTATATTCTGGTGTCGAGCTCGCATGTGAGCCGACTTTACTTTTGCAGTCTCATCTTTTATGATATTGTCCTTGCTTTACTGTGTATTCTTCGCTACGGCGTCGTATATCTCATTGTGATGCTTCATTTATTTTACTCGTCATTTCTGTTACACCTTGTTTCTACCCGACTGGCAGGGCAAATGTTTTAAAAAGGAAATGTTACCAAAATTATAAAACTTATAACTTTTGAACTTAAAAAGGATTTCTACTAAATAAATGGAAGTTTTTCAGACATGTACGATTGTTTTTACTAAATGTTTTAAAATCACTCTATATTTATTGGTTTTGATTTCTGGGTTCGGCTTACTTAGCCGCGTTACGCCTGTAGACGTTGCGTGGTTAAGTGCCGGTCACGAGTCGAATTCTCGGGTCGTGACAGTTAGCTTGTTCTTGAAGCTTCTAGAAACTTTGTTTTGTTTTAAGCAAAGATATTTTGTTGATATTTTGTGGAGATATTTCCTAACCCAACCAAACCCTTTACCCTAGTTAAATCTCTACAATGGTTAAAGCCTTTGTTTATTAACCTAGGGTTGCAATTGTAACCAGGGAAATAATTCATTATTCATCACAAAAAACCTCATCTTCTACTTCCTCCAGAAAAAGCTTACTAGATTTTGGTTTTGTGATGATGGTGTGTGAGAAATTGATAATAAAAGAGAGCATAATTCCTACTTCATCATCCTTATCTATTCTAGCCACTTAGATTAGGGTGTTCACTTCATTAATACTTGATTAGAGAAGTGGGAGCTTGAGTTAAAGATTCTTCAAGGTAGATCATCTTCGAAAAGGAAGACTTCAAGCAAGTATGGATCGTTCGGCTTGTGGAGCCTCTCTAGAGTCCGGAAGTTTATGGATCACGGCGAAGGGACTACTACTCGGAACTTATGAAGCGAAGGAACGGACTACAAAGGTTGTAATCCCTTTCTCTTAGATGTAAAGATGTTTACTTGCTTTGTTAACCCTAATTATCTTGCAAAGATCCTCGCTTTAGGTTGTTCGGCACTTGTAAATTTTAAATCGGGCATGGATGATGCCTTATAGACCCTTGTGACAGTGCCTAGTAACCCTACAGTGGTATCAGAGCCTAGATAGAGCATTAGGCGACGTGTATACGAAGTTAAAAAGTCCGATCGAACCCCGAAACATCGATTTTGACCCCTTCTCTGGAAATTTTCTAAAAAGTTGTTTCTTTCCGTATTAAAAATACTCAAAAAATTAAGCAGGGAATTCTAAGGATTACTGTGATGTACGAGCTCCTAATTCCCTTAAGTCGCCGCGGAACCGCGGCAATACCATACTTTGCGCGGCGGTTCCACGGCCGTACTTGGGTATTAGGGACAAATACTTCTAGGTTACATCCGTAGGTATTACTACATGCTTCTGGGAATTTTTAATATTACTCAAGTGTTGAGTTTTTGGAGATCTTTAGAATTCATTGATTCGATCAGAAAGTTTAACATCGTTTAGTTTTTCCGGATAATTTAGAACGTGTTAAAATGTTCGAACGGATATCAATAACTCACATTTTCCTGACACGAAAAACTTTCAAGTGTTGAATTTTTCCTTGAGTTTGAATCTTTTGGAAAAACATGCAAGCATATCTGTGGACCCTCTAAAAGAACGTAACCTTAACTCGATTATGTGACCATCAAAACTGCCACTGAACCCTAGGTTTTGTGGTAGTTTAGCGTTGCCACATGTGAGGCGTTGGTTTGACCCTTCTACGGCTGGTTCATTGGGGCTGTGACATGTTCTGGGATTTTTGAACTCCGCTCAAGTGTTGAGCTATTTGGGAAATCTTGGGTGCTTGATTATTCGATCGGAAAGTTTAATTTTGTCTATTTATCTGGAATGTGATACAATATGTGGAATTCACATAGTTAGGCATGAAATGCGAAGTATGTGATATTTCGGATTTAAGATGTCTAAAGTATTTGTGGATTCCAAATGTTGTGGTTTTACACTTTCTTTTCTGTGACTGTAAGCGTAGTATGTGGTGTATCGCCGGCTTCGTTGCTATACATCAACGACAGTCGGGATACACATACTTGCTTACGTTGATGATATGAGATATTTTGTGTTGCTGTGATATGTTATATTGGATCGTCGTGTTCTGAATAGCCGGGGGTTTTATGTGAGATGAGAGTATTTATTTTCATTCATGTAAAATTCATTTGTATGTAATATTCTTTTATTGGGACACTTCCGGGTTGAGGATGATGTCACCATTGTATATTATTTAGTTTTCCGCATTAGGTAGACCCAAGGAGGGGAGCACAAGTAACCGGGTTCTAGGGTCCAGGGGGAGGCCATCTCGAGGAGTCGAGACCGGGTCTCCTAACCCTAGAATTGGCAGTGTTGCTTGCCACTCTCATAGGGGTCTAGGGATGTGGGTTTGGCTATTCATCGCGACCGTGGAATCCATGTTTTATACAGGCTCGATATAAAACACGGACGTCCTAGTATATCCAATATTTCATATATTTTCTTCTGCTGCAATGTTCTGTGATTAGATCATATTACTGCCTGAGACGAATGCTTATACTATATATATATGTTGATATATAAATATTACTACTTTCGTTTCTTCTGTGATGCTTAGGAAGCATAATTGATGGGATTTATTAATGAGATTAATAAAAGAAAAGAAACCTAAAAGATGTTGTAAAATCAAAACTTTATAAAAAGGGTAGCTACAGTTTTGCTTTGCATAACGGTATATATGATATACCCAGCACCTTATTCGATGAGGAAAGTGCTAAGATCCCTTCACCGGGAGTGACCTCTTTAGCAAAATTGGCAGATGGTACAAACTCGCGGTTTTGTTTTTGATTGCTTCTATAGTTCTTGCTTTGCACAGCGGTATGTATGAAATATCCTGCACCTTATTCGATGAGGAAAGAGCCGAGATCCCTTCACCGGGAGTGACTTCTTTAGCGAAACTAGAAAAGCCTCAAAAACACTCCTTTTCAAAATCACTTATTTCTACAACGATATCAAGTTCATTGCGCAATAGGTTTTCTGAAAAACCTGTCGTAGCCCTCTGTCATTTCAGATAAATCCTACTTAGTATTCGTGCTGCGTTTGTTGACCTTGTCAAGGCACAGTGTACGGTAGCTAATTAATGTTTATCTGCTAAAACATGAGATGTGATTGGATTAGGGTATTCGTACGGCCTTGTTGACCTTGTCAAGGGTCATGCGGGTGGGTTTAATTCAATCGGGAAATGACGGGTTGAACTTGACTTGCGATTTATGGTTTGTTGACCTTGTCAAGGTCATAGATCGCTAGGGGCAGAATATTATCGAGAATTTCAAGTGTTGAAATTTGCAATGAGATTGCATACCTTTTATGAGATAGATGGATCCTGATACCCACTGCGAGTAAAAGTTACTCCTGGGAGACTTTTACACAGGACAATTAGCCGATCAAGTAGGTGACTAGAAAGGTGTTTACGGGGTTATGCCTCTGGGAAAACGAGGTTTATTTTAATTTGGTCCGTGCGAAAGCACGGGAAACCTCCCTTAAAGTACCAACACTGGCCTGGCCGAAAGATTGGCGAACTTGTAAGGTGTAATTAATCCCGTCTAGTTTTTCCTTTTAGGGTTTGAAGGAAGATTTGATAAAAATAGTGGGAGACATCCTGATTAGATAAGATAATAACCAATCTAATCTTGCCAGAGCATACGCTAAAGTGTTTCCTTCTCTCTCTCTCCAGGTAGCGACCATGTCAGGCCTTAAACAAGATAATAATATGGATGTATTGACTGAACCAGCTTATTATACTGAGCAGGGGAACGTTGGTCCCGTTCTTTCTTATAAGTGTTATAAGACTGAGTAGGAAATAGGAGAATATCTGGATTCTCACACCGCCCAAACGAAGAACAAGCATGCTGATGCATCTTCTTCGGAAGTGTTAGTTATTGAGAACTGTTTCTCAGTTCACTCTACATCCTGGGTATTGAATACCGGATCAGGATCCCACATATGTAATACGCTACGTGGGCTATAGTCACATGTCTCAAAATATCGGGCTCCGTCAGTCCGGATCGGCCCATATCATCAAATCTCACGACAACGGTCGGTATCTCCGGATATCCGCCGCGCCAGACATCACCGGTAGGTAGTCTTCCCCTTCCAGGCTCATCGTCTACAACTCGATCTTCTTGCCCCGGGGTACCATACCGGGCCCACCACGTACCCGAGACGGTTCATCCACTCCTCGAATCGGGTCTCGAAATCCAACAGAAAACATGAAAACTCATGGTGGACGACATATACATCACGAGAAAACCGCAACTTTGTTTTAAAAATGATAAATATAAGCTTTTGTTAAATTCTTGCGGTTTTCCCCAAAAATCCAGAAATCACAGCAATACTGAAATCCTCAAGAAAAACACAATGTCCAACATGTTGTATATGATAAATGTCTATGATATCAAGGTATGCGATGTGAATTGTGGCTAGAAATCTATGTAAGTATGATGATGATGCGAGGTATATACATGCAATGCAATTTCATATATCATGTATGATGCAAGTGGCGATACTAAGCTAAACAGGTTCTATGGTGCACGTGGCATGGCAATTACCAAAGGCGTGTGTGTCACATGAATAGTGCGCGTGCAATAGAAGCCAATGGTAATGGTGTTAGTGTCCTACGAAGTGTTATCGCATATGTGCATATGAATATCCATGCAATCTAGCATACTATTAACTATAAGGGTATGCAATGTAACTGAAGGGGTAAGCTAACTAACAATACAAATCTTGTAAGAAATAAGGTAATCCTAACTAGGGGGTGCCTCGCGCCATCCAAACGATTCCCCCATAGATGAATACATCTACTCACCTGAATGCCTCGCTAATCCGATCCGTGATTGGCACTTAGATGTTATATTCTACTCACGAGCTGGCAACTCACCCCCGTTGTGCCACAGTGTCTTGCAGGTCGGACCCGCCATCCTTGTAGCGGCGGTTATCTTATCATCAGCTCCTTTTGCTCAGACTCACGACATCGCTCGTAGGTGGGTTGCGAGCACACTTTATTTCTTTTGCTCTATCATTGTATCTAGTATCCTCCATCTACCACTTTCTATTTGTATATGCGACCTAGTGATGAGACTGAGAGATTTGTATATATGTGGTTTCTTTTGGGTCGAGCTCACTTGAGCCGACGTTGTGTTTTATGATATTTTGCATTTATTTTATGCTCTTTTCTTGATATTACTTATATATTGCGTGTGGTTGTGATCCGCCTTGGGCGAAGAGCTAGCTCCCGCTTAGGGATGCCATTTGTTTATTACAGGTTATATATATCTTGTTGTACCCATTTGGGGGATAGAAATTACAGAGGAGACTCAGCCGAAATTTTCGGAAATTTTTGGATGATTTTTTTAAAAAAGGGATTCTATGCAACTTAATTGATTTAAAAATCGTTTTCATGTGAGGTTTTCCTTCACTCTCTTTTGCTTCTGGTTTAGATTTTTCTGGGCTTTGGCTGACTTAGGTTACGGTACGCCTTTAGACGTCTCGTAATCTAAGTGCTAGTCACGTTCCGTACTTTCGGGTCGTGACAGCTATGTAAAGGTAGAGAACTGGGAATGGGTGATCATTCCATAAGAGTAGGTAATGGTGCAGATGTTGCAGCCAAGGCTATTGGCGAATATCACCTTGTGTTACCAAAAGGTAATACATTGATTTTAAACGAATGCTATTACATTATGACCCTGATATGCAATATTATATCAGTTTCTTTTTGTTGAATAAATAAGGATATAATTTTGTAATACATGATAATGTTATGAACATATTCATGAATCAAAAGTTGATAGGATCAGGATCATTAAATAATGGCATGTACGTTCTAAATCAAACTACAATTCTTAATGTACAGAACACAAACAAGAGGAAAAGTTCAGAAATGAACGAATCCTTCTTGTGGCATTGTAGGCTAGGTCATATCAATGCGACACGGCTAGCTAAATTGCATAAGGATGGATATTTGAATCCGTTCGAATTATAATCTTATGACACTTGCCAGTCATGTCTCAAAGGCAAAATGACCAAAACTCCATTTAGTAGACACAGAGTAAGAGTTACAGAACTCTTGGGGCTGATATATAGTGATGTATGCGGACCCATGTCTACACATGCCAGAAACGGTTCTTCCTACTTCATTACATTCGCTGACGATCTCTCAAGATACGGACATGTGTTCCTGATGAAACACAAGTCTGAAGCTTTTGAGAAATTCAGGGAATATAAGCACGAAGTAGAGAACCAAATGGGCAAAAATATTAAAATCCTTCGATCTGATCGAGGAGGAGAATACTTGAGCAATGAGTTCCTGGACTATCTAAAAGAGAATGTGATTCTCTCCCAGCTTACTCCTCCTTATACACCACAGCACAACGGTGTATCGGAGCGGAGGAATCGCACCCTATTAGACATGGTGCGCTCTATGATGAGAAATGCTGAGTTGCCTATTTCCTTCTGTGGTTATGCGCTTGAGACAGCGGCATACATATTGAATCAAGTTCCTTCTAAATCTGTACCTACCACATCATATGAGATATGGAGTAGGAAGAGATCGTATCTTAAAAGAGTTAAGATACGGGGTTGTCCGGCCTTTGTCAAAAGACAAAATCCGGACAAACTCGAGACATGATCAGTTCTTTACAAGTTTATGGGATATCCGAAGAATTCTTATGGATATTTTTTCTACCATAGTGAGGAGCGAAAGGTGTTTGTTGCTCAACAAGCCACCTTTTTAGAAAAGGAATTTCTTGCAAAAGAAATTAGTGGCAAAGAGGTAGAGCTGGAAGAAGTTCCAGCACCACAAACTACAACTGATAATTTATTGGAACCAGAGGATTCAGTAGTACCCAACGAACCCCAGCCTCTCCGCCGATCTTGTAGGGTTTCTCATCCACCTGAGAGATACTACGGTTTTCTCGTTGATGGTGGGAGCGAGGATTGCATCATGGAAGATGATGACCCGACTAGCTTTGAGCAGGCCATCACGAGTGGTGACTCTGTGAAGTGGCTGGATGCAATGCGATCTGAGATGGAATCCATGTACACCAACAAAGTATGGATTTTGGAAGTTGCTCTTGAAGGGGTAAAACCCATTGGGAGCAAATGGATCTTTAAGAAGAAACATGGTATAGATGGAAAAGTGGAGACTTTCAAAGCTAGACTTGTTGCAAAGGGTTTTCGTCAACGACCAGGTGTGGATTATGAAGAAACCTTTTCTCCAGTGGATATGCTTAAGTCCATCTGGATCTTACTTGCCATTGCTGCATACCATGACTACGAAATCTGGCAAATGGATGTTAAGACCGCCTTTCTAAATGGTGATTTAGAGGAGTGCGTGTACATGACTCTGTAGGGTTCCTAGGCACGCTAATGAGGTCTCACAAGGCATCAACCATGCCAATTTCAAATTTTAGGGGTGCCGAGAAACCCTAGACTACGGATCGTTAACTAGATGTCTAGGCGAAACAAGAACTAGTAAACTACTTTACTAAGAGAACGGAAATACAACCTTTGTAGATCCGGTCCTCCACCTCCATAGCTCCGCAATGAAGTCTCCTCGCTGTCCAAATGGAATCCCGGGCTCTAGCATCGGCTTCATCGGAGAAATGGACGGGCAAGGTCGTCGGCTTCGTGCCGAAGATGATCTACGTCGAGGCATCACAAGATCAAGCTCCCACTTCACCAAGTCATGAAACTTGTGAAGAGAACACCCTATACTACTTAGCAAGAGGTAGAGGATGAAGAAATAGGAGGTGGGTTCACTTTAGATTTGGATTTCTCACTCTTTTTCATCAATCACCATTGATGAAGTCAAGCTTTTTCTTCTTGTAAAGAAGAAGAAGAAGATAATATTATGATAAGAATAATGAAAATAGAAAAGAAAATCAATTCTTATCATAAGCAAACCATGGTTAGGTGTAGAGAATGAACTAGGGTTAGTGAATGGTTAGGTTTATGACATGAAGACAAAATGGTCACTTTGGTCAAACCTTCATGAAGCTTCAACAAGCTTCATCTTTGAAAACAACCATTTTCTCTTATTCTTTTGTCAAAACAAAATAAATAAATGGATAAATGGATCAAATGAAACCCTAACCATCAACTAACCATGGTTTAATCATACACTTAACCAAGTTAGCATGTATCATCAAACATGATACAATCTAGTGCACAAAAGTATATCACATATACAACTTGTGCAAAGCAATACTAGTTAATGCAAAGTAATATATCAAATATAAAATTATGCATTCAATCATTAAATCAACACTTGATTTAACGATCCGGTCATATCGCATATAACCGACTAATATCTAATGTATCGTCTTATCGAATCAATCATTGACTCGATAACTAGGTTATATCGCATACAACCATTCGATACATTCATCGCGAGAATAGAATACGGTATCACATACACGCATTATTCTCGGTCCCGCACATATCTCATATGCGCTCCTATTTCGTTTCGCTTGAGCCAGGAAACCTCTGTGTATGACTCTAAAGACTCGTCAATACGCCGGCAGCAGATGATGATTATATCAAACACCCACAAGCCGCAAGCGGTCTGCTAAACGTAACGGCCACCCGGGTATTGAGCGATCAGAAGATCGACGAGCAAGACCGCTCACACTCCTGTGAATCCAACCAGTAACACTTACCGTACAGTCCGGTCTGATCGTCTGATATGTCGCATATCTCGCCTAGGGGTGGTAAACGTCAGACCCCAATAGCTCGATAAGTCGTGTCGATATGAGGTCTATAACATTTCGAGAAACTACTGGTAACACTTAGCAGTAAATCTCAGCAACCCTGGCCAGGGATTTCCGGTTATAGCCAATCGAACACAGCGCAACATCAACTCCCTATACCGGGAGAGACGAATCCCCTCCTATCGCTCATTGCCTCCATGTGACTTGGGACTGTACCCAAAAACCACCGTTTTGCACGCCCTCTTGGATGTGGTAAGGTGGAAATCAAAGCACAGTGGGAACCACACAAGACTCTATGACGATCTCGGGTCAACAGACTGCTCTGTACCAGTGTCACCAGAGAACTGCCATCTGACGTAAGGTATAATACCATCTGGGAGTTCTCGGCGAGTCCGTCCAGTGTACCCAGTCTCCACTGAACACCCGTATATCATCTCTGATGTCAAACACCAATGGATATGGGATCATCCATCGCCCATCTGTATTGGTCGAGAAGGTATACGCTAGTCTACTCTGGTATATCGATGCCCCGTCTCGATATACCCACGACTAGGGACCTTGAAGGATGTACTTATGGACTACCCTGTCCCCACTAGTATGATCCGCATCATAGTCCAGGTAGTCAAGTACACATCCTAGGGGCTTTACCAACTTGTAACAGAGAGACTGTCAGTATACACGTTAAGGTAAAGAGCAACCAGATAGCACACTATCATGTCGAGCAAGAAACTCCTCCCTATATATGTCCAAGCATCCACTACAATATACATCCTATGTATAGTAATGGCCTCTAGGGCATACATATAACTAACAATCTCCCACTTGCACTAGGGCCATCTGATAGCAGTGTTTGTAGTATCTCTTACTCAACCATCCCATAAAAATCTCTCTCTGGGAACAGGCCTTTGTGAGTGGATCCGCTGTGTTTGTCCTCTGAGTCTACTCTCCAAACCTCGATCACCCTGGAGATCAACCATCTCCATGATCAGGTGACACTGCCTTAGAATATGTCTGGATCACTGATGGGACCGGCGTTCCTTGGCATAAGCCACAACTCCATTGTCTCACAATGGTTGGAACGTAGTTCATCTCATGAACCAATATACACCCAGACTGCCTCTTTGGTAGCATCTTAAGTAGCGATGTATCCAGCCTTTATCGTCTAGTATGCCACGGTATCTAGCTTGGAACTTTTCCAACATACCGTCCCTCCACTGAGGGTAAAGACAATGCCTGTGACTGACATTCAGTCGTCTTTATCACCCTGGAACCATTCCAGTGATTCTCCCCAGGGTCGATTGATACCTTCTCACTACAACTAGTGAGAATCCTAACATCCATTTAGATCTATCTCATAGATCCAAAACCCAGGATTTAGGAGGTATCACTTTGATCCTTTATGGAGAATCCTTGTGATAAGCGGAGATTGATCGAGCGTAGCATAGGAAACTCCTTCCCTATCAAGAGTATGTCATCCACGTACTCTACGAGGATCGTCACCATACTCCCTACTACCTTTTTGTTTATACAAGGTTCATCTACCATTTTGATGATGTCAACTTCTTTGACTAATCCATCAAAACAGATGTTCCAACTCCGCGATGCCTGCTTTATCCTATAAAGCATCTTGCACACGTATCTGCTGCTCCCACTATCTACGAGGCCCTCTGGCTGTGTACTTATAGACACTCTCTTCTAAAACATCATTTAGAAAAGCTGTCATGACACCCAACCACCAGATATCGTAGTCATGGTATGTAGCCGTGGCAAGTAGGATCTGGATGGACTTAAGCATAGCCACTGGAAAAGGTTTCATCATTATCCACGCCTGGTCGATGAAGAAAACCTTTAACAAGTCTAGCTTTGAAAGTCTCAACTCTTCCATCTACACCAAGTAATCTTCTCAAGATATACTTGCTCCTGATGGGGATTTAACCCTTCAGATATAGCAACCAAAGTCCATACTTTGTTGGTGTACATGGATTCCATCTCAGATCACTAAGCATCCAGCCATTCTTACAGAGTCCCACTCCTGATGGCCAGCTCGAAACTAGTTGGGTCATCATCTCATGATGCTATCCTCGCTCCCACTGTCACAGAGAAACCAAAGTATCTCTCGGGTGGGTGAGGAAACCTACTAGATCGGCGGAGAGGCTGAAGTTCGTTGGTTACTATTGAATCCTTCGGTTCTACCAAATCATCTACTGTAGTTTGTATAGCTGAAACACTTCCAGTTTTACATAACTGACATTGCCTCGAGCTTGTCCGGAATTTGCTTTTAGACATAGGCCGGACAGCCCCAAATCTTAACTAACTTAAGAGATGGGCTCTTCCCTTTCCATATCACATATGAAGTGGTAGGCAACTGATTTGATCGTGACCCTATTCAATAGGTATGCAACTTCTCAAGCGCATAACACTCTAAAAGGAAATAGGAAACTCAGTAGTACTCATCATAGAGCACACCATATCACATAGGGTGCTATTGGTCCACTCCGATATACCATCGTGCTATGGTGTATACGGAGGAGTAATGCTGAGAGAGAATCTTATTCTCCTTTAGAATAGTCCAGGAATTCTATGCACAAGTATTCTCCTCCCTGATCGCATCAAAGGACATAATAATTGTACCCGTATTTTGGTTCTCTACTTCTAAATCATATTCTGTGAATATCTCAAAAGGTTCAGGCTTGTGTTTTAACAGGAACATATGTCTGAATCTTGAGAGATTATCAGAGAATGTAACGAAGTACAAAGAACCAGTCCTGGTATATGTAGACAGGGGACCTATCATACATCAACATGTATCATCCCAAGAGTTCACTAACTCTTTCTCTGTTTCCAATAAACAGAGCTATGGTCATCGTATCTTTGTGACATGACTGGCAAGTTTCATAAGATGTAAATTCAAACAGATTTAAATATGCATCTAAATGTAACTTCAGCTAGTCAGGTCACATTGATATGACCTAGTCTATAATGCCTCAAGAAGGATCTGTTCATTTCTGAACTCTTCCTCTTGTGTGTGTTCTGTATACTAAAGAACTGTAGTTTGATTTAGAACATCAATGCTTTTAGATAACGTGCCTGAACCGATCAACTTTTGATATAGGAAATGTTCAAAACATTATCCAACTATACAAAATTTTATCATTTCTTTACTAATAAAGAGATTGATATGATTTTGTATATCAGGTTCGATATCTAATAGCATTTGTTCAGAATCAATGTATTTGTAATACAGGGTGACAGTGACCAACAGACTTGGCTGCAACACTTGCCCCGTTTTCTGTCTCATGAAACTTATCACCCGTTCTCAGTTCTCTACCATTCTGTAGCCCTATGTAACAGATTACATATCTGGGATCCTGATCTGGTATCACATACCCAGGACGTAGAGGATACGGAGAAACAGATCTTTGTAATGAACACACCCGAAGATGATGCATCAACATGCACTCTCTTCGTTTGGGCGGCACGGGAATTCTGGTAATCCCCAATTTCCTGCTCTGTCTTATAACAATTATAAGTTGGAGCGGGACCAACATTCCCCAGCTCAGTATAACAAGCGGGTTCGGTCAATAGTCCGTTTTATTATCTTGATTAAGGCGTGACAAGGTCGCTACCAGGAGAGAGAGAGAAGAAAACACTCAGCGTGCGCTCTTGCAAGATCAGATTGGTTATTATTTTATCTAATCAGGATGGCTCCCACTGCTTTTTATCAAATCTTTCTTCAAACCCTAAAAGGAAAGACTAGCCGGGATTAATTACACACTACAAGTTCGCCAATCTTTCAGCCAGGCCAGTGTCGGTACTTTGAGGGAGGTCCCCCGTGCTTTCGCACGAACCTAATTAATGTAAACCTCGTTTTCCCAGAGGCGTAACCTCGTTGACACCTTTCTAGACACCTACTTGATCGGCTAATTGTAATATGTAAAACTCTCCCAGGAGTAACTCTTACTCACAGCGGGTATCGGGATCCAACTATCTCATAGAAGGTATGCAATCTCATTGCAAATTTCAACACTTGAAATTCCGATAATATTTTGCCCCTAACCTCCTATGACCTTGACAAAGGCCAACAAACCATAGGATGCTAGTCAAGTTCAACCCGTCATTTCCTGATTGAATTAAACCCACCCGCACGGCCCTTGACAAAGGCCAACAAGGTCGCACGACTACCCTAATCCAATCTGCATCATATGCATAAGCAGATAAGCACCAGTTAGCTACCGCACACTGCGCCTTGACAAAGGCCAACAAACGCAGCACGAATACTAACTACTACTTATCTGAAATGACGGAGGGCTACGACAGGTTTTTCTGAAAACCTATTGCGTAATGAACATGATATCGTTGTAGAATCAAATGATTTTAAAATGGAGTGTTTTTGAGGCTTTTCTAGTTTTGCTAAAGGGGTCACTCCCGGTGAAGGGATCGTCGGCCCTTTCCTCGTCGAATGAGGTGCGGGATATATCATATATATCACTATGCAAAGCAAAAACTCTTAAAAGCAATCAAAAGACAAACCGAGTGTGTAGCATCTGCCAGTTATTGCTAAAGGAGTCACTCCCGGTGAAGGGATCTCGGTCCTTTCCTCATCGAATAAGGTGCAGGATATATCACATATACCGCTGTGCAAAGCAAGAACTGTAGCTACCTGTTTTATTTTGAAATTCGATTCTACAACATCTTAGGTTTCTTTTATTTTCATTAATCACATTAATGAAATCCCATCATTTATATACCTAAACATCACAGATAAATACGACGTACACTTATGCCATCCGCATTCGCCTCGATGTCCCCTCATGCACCGTTAGGTTAGGTGACTAACGGCAGAGCGGGGCAGGGCTAGCGCGGGTGTAAAACATAAGTAACGTCTATATAATATATCATATATACTATATAAAGTATCCATCACAGAACATATCATGATCACATCACAGATATCGTAGCAGAAGAATCATATGAAACATTGGATATACTAGGACGTCCGTGTTTTCAATACGAGCCAGTATAAAACACGGATTCCACGGTCATGATGAATAGCCAAACCCACACCCCTAGACCCCTACGAGAGCAGCAAGCAACCCTACCAATTCTAGAGTTAGGAGACCCGGACTCGACTCCTCGAGTTGGTCTCCCACTGGACTCCAGAACCCGGTTACTTGTGCTCCCCTCCTTGGGTCTATCCTCGTGCAGAAAAGTAAATAATATACAAACGGTGACATCTTCCGCAACCTGGAAGTGCCCCAATAAAAGAATATTACATGAATGAAAAAGAAAAACACTCATCTCATATAAAAACCCCCGGCTATTCAAACACAACGATCCAATATAACATATCCAGCAACACATAACATCACATGTCATCAACGTAAGTAAACATGCGCATCCCAATTGTCGTTGACATATAGCAACGAAACCGGTGATATCACATATTACACTTACGGTCACAGAAAAGAAAGTGTAAAACTACAACAGTTGGATCCGCAACCTCCATAGACATCGCATGCCTAATCAAATGAATTCCTTAGACATCGCATGCCTAACAATTATAAACCCCGCATTTTAGTCTCATTATCGAAAACTCTTTTCAATATCAAGTCGGGCAATTCAGCAAGATTCCCGACATCCTGATCGAATGCTCGTCGCAAACTTTAGTAGACGGTCGCACCCCCGATACCGTCGACGAAGTGCACCAAGGCGGAACACCGCTACCGGGAGCACCCTAACGGATGCTTTCGGCGACGGGGTTCTCCTACAGTCACTTGGTCGGGGCTATGGGGTGAGGCTGTCTATTAAGTTTACCCGACGAGTATCCGCGTACGCTACGTGATTGCGACGGACTTTTGATCACATCAAAATTCCGTGGTAACCGATCAAGTGAGACTAAAGTGCTATGTTTATAACATTCATTCAGTTATCTCATAACTTATTGTGAATTCCAATTATTGTATCCCATTCCAGATAAATAGAAAATGTTAAACTTTTCGATCGAACAATCAAACACCCAAGTTTTCCCGATACAGATCAACACATGAAACAAGTCTAAAAACATTCAGTTCGTGCCTCAGTACCAACGGTCCAGCCGTAGAAGGGTCAAGCCAACGCCTCACATGTGGCACGCCGTACTGCCCCAAACCCGAAGGTTCAAAGGGCAGTTCAAGACGGTCACATAATCGAGTTAAGGTTTGTTGTCTTCTAGAGGGACCATCGCGTTACTTGCACTACTTAGAACGTCGTTAAACCACGGAAAAATCCAACACTTGGAAATTTCCCGACAGGGGAAAAGGTGGGTATTTATATCCGGTCGAACTTTTTAACATATTCAAAAATTATCCGAAAAGACACATAGACAGAGTTTGACAATCCGATCGAATAAACGAATCCCCAAAACAACCCCAGAAAATTCAACTCTTGAATAATATTTAAAAATACCCAGAGAACTCAGCACTGAATAAAGGAAGTTACTGTGCAAAACTGGGTGGGTGACGTCATCATACGGACGCGGAACCGCCGCAGAAGCCAGGCTTCTGCCGCGGTTCCGCCGCACTTTGGAGGAATCATGGACACGTGTTGCACAGTAATTCTTAGGATTCCCTGCTGATTTTTCTGCATAGTTTTAATTTGGAAAAATCACAGTTTTTAGAAAAAGTCCATAGAGCTATTTTGGGTTAGGGTTTTGGTTCGATCGGGTTTCAAACGTCGTCTACACATCGCCTAAGGCTCTAGCTAGGCTCTGATACCACTGTAGGGTTCCTAGGCACGCTAATGAGGTCTCACAAGGCATCAACCATGCCAATTTCAAATTTTAGGGGTGCCGAGAAACCCTAGACTACGGATCGTTAACTAGATGTCTAGGCGAAACAAGAACTAGTAAACTACTTTACTAAGAGAACGGAAATACAACATTTGTAGATCCGGTCCTCCACCTCCATAGCTCCGCAATGAAGTCTCCTCACTGTCCAAATGGAATCCCGAGATCTAGCATCGGCTTCATCGGAGAAATGGGAGGGCAAGGTCGTCGGCTTCGTGCCGAAGATGATCTACGTTGAGGCATCACAAGATCAAGCTCCCACTTCACCAAGTCATGAAACTTGTGAAGAGAACACCCTATACTACTTGGAAAGAGGTAGAGGATGAAGAAATAGGAGGTGGGTTCACTTTAGATTTGGATTTCTCACTCTTTTTCATCAATCACCATTGATGAAGTCAAGCCTTTTCTTCTTGTAAAGAAGAAGAAGAAGAAGATAATATTATGATAAGAATAATGAAAATAGAAAAGAAAATCAATTCTTATCATAAGCAAACCATGGTTAGGTGTAGAGAATGAACTAGGGTTAGTGAATGGTTAGGTTTATGACATGAAGACAAAATGGTCACTTTGGTCAAACCTTCATGAAGCTTCAACAAGCTTCATCTTTGAAAACAACCATTTTCTCTTATTCTTTTGTCAAAACAAAATAAATAAATGCATAAATGGATCAAATGAAACCCTAACCATCAACTAACCATGGTTTAATCATACACTTAACCAAGTTAGCATGTATCATCAAACATGATACAATCTAGTGCACAAAAGTATATCACATATACAACTTGTGCAAAGCAAGTGAGAAAATCCATTTAAAGTGAACCAATACTAGTTAATGCAAAGTAATATATCAAATATATAATTATGCATTCAATCATTAAATCAACACTTGATTTCACGATCCGGTCATATCGCATATAACCGACTAATATCTAATGTATCGTCTTATCGAATCAATCCTCGATTCGATAACTAGGTTATATCGCATACAACCATTCGATACATTCATCGCAAGAATAGAATACGGTATCACATACACGCATTATTCTCGGTCCCGCACATATCTCATATGCGCTCCTATTTCGTTTCGCTTGAGCCAGGAAACCTCTGTGTAGGACTCTAAAGAATCGTCAATACGCCGGCAGCAGATGATGATCATATCAAACACCCACAAGCCGCAAGCGGTCTGCTAAACGTAACAGCCACCCGGGTATTGAGCGATCAGAAGATCGACGAGCAAGCCCGCTCACACTCCTGTGAATCCAACCAGTAACACTTACCGTACAGTCCGGTCTGATCGTCTGATATGTCGCATATCTCGCCTAGTGGTGGTAAACGTCAGACCCCAATAGCTCGATAAGTCGTGTCGATATGAGGTCTATAACATTTCGAGAAACTACTGGTAACACTTACCAGTAAATCTCAGCAACCCTGGCCAGGGATTTCCGGTTATAGCCAATTGAACACAGCGCAACATCAACTCCCTATACCGGGAGAGACGAATCCCCTCCTATCGCTCATTGCCTCCATGTGACTTGGGACTGTACCCAAAAACCACCGTTTTGCACGCCCTCTTGGACGTGGTAAGGTGGAAATCAAAGCACAGTGGGAACCACACAAGACTCTATGACGATCTCGGGTCAACAGACTACTCTGTACCAGAGTCACCAGAGAACTGCCATCTGACGTAAGGTATAATACCATCTGGGAGTTCTCGGTGAGTCCGTCCAGTGTACCCAGTCTCCACTGAGCACCCGTATATCATCTCTGATGTCAAACACCAATGGATATGGGATCATCCATCGCCCATCTGTATGGGTCGAGATGGTATACGCTAGTCTACTCTGGTATATCGATGCCCCGTCTCGATATACCCACGACTAGGGACCTTGAAGGATGTACTTATGGACTACCCTGTCCCCACTAGTATGATCCGCATCATAGTCCAGGTAGTCAAGTACACATCCTAGGGGCTTTACCAACATGTAACAGAGAGACTGTCAGTATACACGTTAAGGTAAAGAGCAACATGATAGCACACTATCATGTCGAGCAAGAAAGTCCTCCCTATATATGTCCAAGCATCCACTACAATATACATCCTATGTATAGTAATGGCCTCTAGGGCATACATATAACTAACAGACTCAGCCAGAGGGCTTCGTAGATAGTGGGAGCAGCGGAAAGGTGTGCAAGCTGCTTAAATCCATCTACGGGTTAAAGCAGGCATCACGGAGTTGGAACATCTGCTTTGATGTTGTAGTCAAAGAGTTTGACTTCATCAAAAACGTAGATGAACCTTGTATATATAAAAAGGTTGCAGAGAGTAAGGTGGTCTTCCTCGTATTGTACGTCGATGACATACTCTTGATAGGAAATGATGTTCCTATGCTGCAATTGGTCAAGCTCTTCTTATCACAAAGATTCTCAATGAAAGATCTTGGTGATGCCTCCTGCATACTGGGAATTATGATTTATAGAGATAGATCTAAACGAATACTGGGATTGTCCCAATCCAGGTATATTGACACCATACTAAAAAGGTTTAGTATGGAAGAATCCAAGCGTGGTCACCAACCCACGATCTCTGGACTCAAGCTCTCCAAAGAGATGTCTCCCAAGACAGATTTGGAGAGAGCTCGCATGCAAGGGATACCCTATGCTTCGGCAGTAGGCTCTATCATGTATGCGATGCTATGTACCAGACCCGATGTAGCATACTCACTAACTATAGTGAGTAGGTATCAAGCAGATCCTGGAGAGAGTCACTGGATAGCTGTGACGAACATTCTCAAGTACTTGAGAAGGACTAAAGAGATGTTCTTAGTGTATGGTAACGGAGAACTCCAGGTGGAGTCCTTTACCGATTCAAGCTTCCAAAGTGATAAGGACAACTCTAAGTCACACTCGAGATTTGTCTTTACCCTCAATGGAGGGGCGGTGTGTTGGAAGAGTTCCAAACAGGAAACCGTTGCAGACTCGACGATGGAGGCTGAATACATCGCTGCCAACGATGCTGCAAAAGAGGCTGTCTGGATGAAGAAGTTCATTACTGAACTTGGTGTTGTTCCATCCATTGAGCATCCAATACCTTTGTATTGTGATAACAATGGAGTTGTGGCTTTGGCCAAGGAACCCTGGTCCCATCAGAAGTCCAGACATATTCTGAGGCGGTATCACCTGATCCGGGAGATAGTTGATCGCCGGGAAATCGAGGTCAGGAGAGTTGATACGAAGGACAACACTGCGGATCCACTCACGAAAGCCATTCCCCAGACACAGTTTGAGAGACTCTTCGGGATGTTGGGTATGAGATACTACAACAGCTGGCCTTAGTGCAAGTGAGAGATTGTTAGTTATATATATGCCCTAGAGGCCATTGTTGTACATATGATGTATATTATAGTGGATGCTTGGATATATATAGAGAGGACTTTCTTGCTCGACATGATAGTATGCTATTTGGTTTCACTTTGTCTTAACATGTTGACTTATATTAGTTTACTGTCTTGCTCTCACATGTTGATAAAGCCCTTAGGATATGTACTCGACTACTGGGACTATGATGAGATCATACTAGTGGGGCCATGGTAGTCTATGAGTACATCCTATAATTGTTCCTAGTCGAGGGTGTATCGAGACAGGGCATCGATGCACCAGAGTAGACTAGCGTATACGCATCTTGACCCATATAATAGGCAATGGATGATCCCATATCCATCGGTGTTTGACATCAAAGATGGTGTACGGGTGCTCAGTGGAGACTGGGTATACTGAACGGACTCGCCGAGAACTCCTAGATGGTATTATACCACACGTCAGATGGCAGTTCTCTGGTGACACCAGTACAGGGTAGTCTGTAGATCCGAGATCGTCATAGAGTCTTGTGTGATTCCCACTGTGCTTTGATTTCCACCTTACCACGTCCAAGAAGGCATGCAAAACAGTGGCTTTTGGGTACAGTCCCAAATCTCATGGAGGCAATGAGCGATACGAAGGGTTTCGTCTCTCCCGGTATAGGGAGTTGATGTTGTGCTGTGTTTGATTGGCTATAACTGGAAGTCCCTGGACAGGGATGATATAGAGTGCTACTGGTAAGTGTTATCAGTAGTTTCTCAACTTGTTATGAGCCTCACATCGACATGACTTATCGGTTACTGGGGTTTGACGTATACCACCCCTAGACTGGATATGCGACATATCAGACGAAGAGACCGGACTGTACGGTAGTGTCACTGATTGGATTCGCAGGAGAATGTACATGCTTGCTTGTTGATCTTCTGATTGCTCAATACCTCGTTGGTTGTTATGTTTAGCTGACCGCTTGCAGCTTGTGGGTGTTTGATATGATCATCACCTACTGCCGGCGTATTGACGATTTTTTAGAGTCCTACACAGAGGTTTCTTAACTCAGGCAAAACGGAGTAGGAGCACATATATGTTATGTGCGGGACCGAGAATAATACGATATGAGATACCGTATTCTATTCTCGCGATATATGAAATAGCCGGGTCATCGGATCAAGTGTTGATTCGATGAATCGGTACATGTTATATTAGTCGGTTATATGCGATATAGCCGGATTGTCGGATCAAGTGTTGATTCGATAATTTAATGTATAATTATATATGTGATATATTACATTACATTAACTAATATTGGCTCGCTTTATTGATTCACTTTCTCACCGGATAATACATTGATATATATGCGATATATGTTAAATGTATTATTTTCTTTTGTTACAAAAATATATTATATATGTGATATATAATATTGTAACAAGTTATGATTACAAATGAAACATGATTTGTGGAGATTAAACATAGTTAGGGTTTGATTCGGGTTAGGTTTTTCTTGAAGCTTCTAGAATCTTTGTTTTGTTTTAAGCAAAGATATTTTGTTGATATTTTGTAGAGATATTTCCTAACCCAACCCAAACCCTTTACCCTAGTTAAATCTCTAAATGGTTAAAGCCTTTGTTTATTAAGCTAGGGTTGCAATTGTAACCAGGGCAATAATTCATTATTTATCACAAAAGACTTCATCTTCTTCTTCCTCCTTAAAAAGCTTACTAGCTTTTGGTTTTGGGATGATGGTGTGTGAGAAATTGATAATAAAAGAGAGCATAATTCCTACTTCATCATCCTTATCTATTCTAGCCACTTAGATTAGGGTGTTCACTTCATTAATACTTGATTAGAGAAGTGAGAGCTTGAGTTAAAGATTCTTCAAGGTAGATCATCTTTGAAAAGGAAGACTTCAACCAAGCATGGATCGTTCAGCTTGTGGAGCCTCTCTAGAGTCCGGAAGTTCATGGATCGCGGCGAAGGGACTACTAATCGGAGCTTATGAAGCGAAGGAACGGACTACAAAGGTTGTAATCCCTTTCTCTTAGATGTAAAGATGTTTACCTGCTTTGTTAACCCTAATTATCTAGCAAAGATCCTCGCTTTAGGTTGTTCGGCACTTGTAAATTTTAAATCGGGCATAGATGATGCCTTATAGACCCTTGTGACAGTGCCTAGTAACCCTACAGTCCACTCTTTTGTCATTCCTTAAGATATTACTTAACCCTACCCTTAACCTTATAGCTTGGTTAATTCTCTACATGAGTTAAGCATGAGGACTTAACTCACCCATGGTTACATAATTCTTTTGGATGAATGATTGACTTGAGTTCATCTTCATCTTCTTCTTCCTCCTCAAAAGTTTTCTAGCTCTAATGGAGGTATGAGATAAAGTGTGAGAAAATCAATTCTAAAGTGAGCCCACTTCCTACTTCATCATCCTCTACTACTTGCCATTTAGTATAGGGTGTTCTTTTCACAAAGTTAATGACCTAGTGAAGAAATAGCTTGGGTTAGTGTCTCCTAGACGTAGATCATCTTCGGCCTTGAAGTCATCGAAGCAAGCACGTTCGTTTCTTCATGGAGCCTCTCTAGAGTTCGGAGTTTACGATCGCAGCGAAGGGGACTACTATACGGAGCTATTGAAGTGAAGGACCAGTCTACAAAGGTTGTATTCCTTGCTCTCTTTACTTATTGCAAAGTGTTTGCATTTGATTCCGTATATTTCTAGTTAACGATTCTTTGTTAGGGTTAGCTAAAACGACAAATTTTGAATTTGGCATGGACGATGCCTCCCAAAACCTTGCTGTCGTCTTGGGTAACCCTATATAATATACATCATATGTACAATAATGGCCTCTAGGGCAAACATATAACTAACAATCTCCTACTTGCACTATGGCCATGTGTTGTAGTATCTCATACCCAACATTCCAAAAAGTCTCTCAAATTGTATCTAGGGGAGGGCCTTTGTGAGTGGATCCGCTACGTTTTCCTTCGTGTCAACTCTCCTGACCTCGATCTCCCGGCGATCAACTATCTCCCGGATCAGGTGATATTGCCTTAGAATATGTCTGGATCTCTGATGGGACCTGGGTTCCTTGGCCAAAGACACCGCTCCATTGTTATCACAATACACAGGTATTGGATGCTCAATGGATGGAACCACACCAAGCTCAGCAATAAACTTCTTCATCCAGACAGCTTCTTTGGCAGCATCGTTGGCAGCGATGTATTCAGCCTCCATCATCGATTCTGCAACGGTGTCTTGCTTGGAAATCTTCCAACACACCGCACCTCCGTAGGGTAAAGACAAAGTCTGAGATTAACTTACTGTCGTCCTTATCACTCTGGAAGCTCGAGTCGGTAAAGGACTCCACTTAGAGTTCACCGTTACCGTAAACCAAGAACATCTCTTTAGTCCTTCTCAAGTACTTGAGAATGTTCTTTACATCTGTCCAGTGATTCTCTCTTGGATCTGCTTGATAACTACTCACTACACTTAGTGAGTACGCTACATCAGGTCTGGTACATAACATCGCATACATGATAGAGCCTACTGCCGAATGATTGGGTATCCCTTGCATGCGAGCTCTCTCCAAATCAGTCTTGGGAGACATCTCTTTGGAGAGAGTGAGTCTTGAGATCGTGGGTATATTCCCACGCTTAGAATCTTACATAATAAAGCTCTTTAGTACGGTGTCAATGTACCTGGATTAGGACAATCCCAGTATCTGTTTAGATCTATCTCTATAGATCTTAATCCCTAATATATATGAGGCATCACCTAGATCTTTCATTGAGAATCTTTGTGATAAGAAGAGCTTGATCGAGTACAGCATAGGAACATCATTTCCTATCAAGAGTATGCCATCTACGTACAATACGAGGAAGACGACCTTACTCTCTGCGACCTTCTTGTATATACAAGGTTCATCTACGTTTTTGATGAAGTCAAACTCTTTGACTACCTCATCAAAACAGATGTTCCAACTCCGCGATGCTTGCTTCAACCCGTAGATTGATTTAAGCAGCTTGCACACCTTTCCGCTGCTTCCACTGTCTACGAAGCCCTTCGGCTGAGTCATGTACACGATCTCTTCTAAATCACCATTTAGAAAGGCAGTCTTAACATCCATTTGCCAGATTTCGTAGTCATGGTATGCAGCGATGGCAAGTAGGATCCGGATAGACTTAAGCATAGCCACTGGAGAAAAGGTTTCATCATAATCCACACTTGGTCGTTGACGAAAAACTTTTGCAACAAGTCTAGCTTTGAAAGTCTCAACTTTTCCATCTACACCAAGTTTCTTCTTAAAGATCCATTTGCTTCCAATGGGTTTTACCCCTTCAGGAGAAACTTCCAAAGTCCATACTTTGTTGGTGTACAAGGATTCCTTCTCAGATCGCATTGCATCTTGCCATTTCACAGAGTCCCCACTCGTGATGGCCTGCTCGAAGCTAGTTGGATCATCATCTTCCATGATGCAATCCTCGCTCCCACCATCAATGAGAAAATCATAGTATCTCTCAGGTGGATGAGGAACCCTACTAGATCGGCGGAGAGGCTGAGGTTCGTTGAGAACTATCGAATCCTCTGGTTCTACCAAATCTTCTGTTGTAGTTTGTGTAGCTGGAACTTTTTCCAGTTCTACCTCCTTGCCACTAATTTCTTTTTCAAGAAATTCCTTCTCTAAAAAGGTGGCATGTCGAGAAACAAACACTTTTTGTTCCTCGGTGTGGTAGAAGATATACCCTCGCGAATATTTGGGATATCCAATAAACTTACAAAGAAAAGACCTTGCCTCGAGCCTGTCCGGATTTTGTGTTTTCACATATGCCGGACAACCCCATATCTTAACATAATTAAGACATGGTCTCTTTCCTTTCTATATCTCATACGGAGTGGTTGGCACAAATTTGGTGGGAACCATATTCAATAGGTCTGCAGCTATCTGCAGTGCATATCCCCAAAAGGAAATAGGCAACTCAGCAGTACTCATCATAGAGCGCACCATATCCAATAGGGTGCGATTCCTCCGTTCCGATACACCGTTGTGTTGTGGTGTATACGGAGGAGTAAGCTGAGAGAGAATACCATTCTCTTTTAGATAGTCACGGAATTCCATGCTCAAGTATTCTCCTCCCTGATCAGATCGAAGGATTTTAATACTTTTACCCGTCTGGTTCTCAACTACATGCTTATATTCTTTGAATTTCTCAAAAGCTTCAGACTTGTGTTTCAACAGGAACACATGACCGAATCTTGAGAGATCGTCAGTGAATGTAATGAAGTACGGGGAACCATTCCGGGCATGTGTAGACATGGGACCGCATACATCACTATGTATCAGTCCCAAGAGTTCCGTAACTCTTTCTCCGTATCCTGTAAACGGAGTTTTGGTCATCTTGCCTTTGAGACATGAATGACGTGTTTCATAAGATGAAAGTTCGAACGGATTCAAATATCCATCTTTATGTAACTTAGCTAGTCGTTTCGCATTGATATGACCTAGTCTACAATGCCACAAGAAGGATTCGTTCATTTCTGAACTTTTCCTCTTGTGTGTGTTCAGTACGTTAAAAACTGTGTTTTGATTCAGAACGTATAATCCGTTACATAACGCACTAAACCCAATCAACACTTGATTTAGGTAAATGTTCATAACATTATTCTCTATTACAAAGTTATATCCTTCTTTATCTAATAAAGAAATTGATATTAAATTGCATATCATAGAGGGTATGTAATAACAGTCGTTCAGGATCAATATATTCCCAGTTGGCAATACAAGGTGATATTCACCAACTGCTTTGGCTACAAGACTTTCACCATTCCCTACTTTTAGAGAATGATCACCTTTTCCCAGTTCTCTACCTTTTCATAGCCTATGCAACAAATTGCATATGTGGGATCCCGATCCGGTATCTAATACAAAGGACGTAGAGTGCACAGAGAAACAGTTCTCGGTAACTAACACACCCGAAGAAGATGCATCAACTGTTGGGTTAGCATAGCACCTAATGAAGGGTTTGGAAGCATCACATGAACCAAAGAATGAATTTTTAGGGTGCTAAGTTAACGAACATAGAATCGTTCCTAGAAAAATTAGGGTTTCAAATTTTTCACATCATCATATGAAAGAAAAGCTGGGGTTTAGAGAGTACAATCTTTGTAGCTCCCTACGCTAGACTCCTCGGCTACTTGGGATTTGAAAGAGCTCCGCTTGAACTCCTCGAGGTCACCGATGATCCACCCGGAGTCCGCTTTGTCCAAACTTGCAACTTTATCCGATCAAGTGAACGAAATCAAGCTAACACTCCAAACAAGTGGGCTAGACTTGTGTAGAATGGTGTTGTGGTTCTCTTTCTCACTTCAAAATCCTAACTTGATGATTATATTGCTCACTACAAAAATCTAGAGAGCAAATGAGAGAGGTTGATGAAGATGATGGCTTATTAGAAGAAGAGAAGAAAAACTCTAACAAGAAAAATGAAAAATATAAGTATATATATTTTTCATCTCTCATTTCCAACCATGGTTAATTATATAGACATTATTGTAATGGAGTTAAAAGCATAAAAGGAAAATAAACCACGGGTTAAAAGGTAGGTGAGCATGGTAAGGTAAAGAAGAGTGTAGAAACTTTCTATCATTTAACCCTTTTTCTTTTCCTTTTTGTTTTAATTCAAAAGCAATAAAAAACCATATAATAACCATGGTGTGATTCTTATATTGCCACCATTCTCAATGTATAAGCGACCATGATGGATGTATGTATGTATGTGTATATGTACATCCATATGTGCATGAATCAAAAAGGAATGCATACATGCATCCTTACATCCAAAGAAACAAGAAAGGATTTCTAGTGAGAATCTAATGGTTAAATGATAAATCAACACTTGATTTATCAATCCGGCCATACCACATACGACCCCTACCAAAAGCAAGCCGCCCGATCAATATACGGTATCCTATACGCGCATTTTAATCGGGTCCATGCGCATATCGCATACGCGCACCACAACGTTTCGCCTGGACTAGGAAACTCCATTGTGGGACTCTGAGACTCGTCAATACGCCGGCAGTGGGTGATGATCATATCAAGCACCCCCAAGCCGCAAGCGGTCAGCTAAACGTAACAGCCACCCGGGTATTGAGCGATCAGAAGAGAACAAGCGAACCTGCTACAACTCCCGTCGAGCCAATCGTCGACACTACCGTGCAGTCCGGTCTCCTCGTCTGATATGTCGCATATCAAGGCTAGGGGTGGTAAACGTCAGACCCTAATAACCGATAAGTCGTGCCGATGTGAGGCTCATAACGGGTCGAGAAACTACTGGTAACACTTACCAGCAAATCTCTGAATCAGCCCTGGCCAGGGACTTCCCTGTTACGGCCAATCGAGCACAGCGCAACATCAACCCCCAATACCGGGAGAGACGAAACCCCTCCTATCGCTCATTGCCTCCATGTGACCCGGGACTGTACCCAAAAACCACCGTTTTGCATGCCCTCATGGACGTGGTAAGGTGGAGATCAAAGCACAGTGGGAATCACACAAGACTCTATGACGATCTCGGGTCTACAGACTAACCTGCACAAGTGTCACCTGAGAACTGCCATCTGACGTGAGGTATAATACCATCTGGGAGTTCTCGGCGAGTCCGTCCAGTGTACCCAGTCTCCACTGTGCACCCGTATACCATCTCTGATGTCAAACACCAATGGATATAGGATCATCCATCGCCCATCTCATGGGTCGAGAAGCGTATACGCTAGTCTACACTGGTATATCGATGCCCCGTCTCGATACACCTACGACTGGGGACCTTGAAGGATGTACTTATGGACTACCATGTCCCCACTAGTATGATCTGCATCATAGTCCAGGTAGTCAAGCACACATCCTAAGGGCTTTACCAACATGTAACTATAAGACAGTATAAAGAGACCAGTATACATGTTAAGATAAAGAGCAACCAGATAGCATACTATCATATCGAGCAAGAAAGTCATCTCTATATATGTCCAAGCATCTAATATAATATACATCATCTGTAGAATACTGGCCTCTAGGGCATACATACAACTAACAATCTCCCACTTGCACTAGGGCCAGCTGCTGTAGTATCGCATACCGAGCATCCCGAAGAGTCTCTCAAACTGTATCTGGGGAATGGCCTTCGTGAGTGGATCCGCTGTGTTATTCTTCGTGTCAACCCTCCTGACCTCGATCTCCCGGCGATCAACTATCTCCCGGATCAGGTGATACCGCCTCAGAATATTCCTGGATCGCTGATGGGACCTAGGTTCCTTGGCCAAAGCCACCGCTCTATTGTTATCGCAATACATAGGTATTGGATGCTCAATGGATGGAACCACACCAAGTTCAGTAATGAACTTCTTGATCCAAACAGCCTCTTTGGCTGCATCGTTGGCAGCGATGTATTCAGCCTCCATCGTCGAGTCTGCCACGGTTTCCTGCATGGAACTCTTCCAGCTAACCGCCCATCCGTAAAGGGTAAAGACAAATCCCGACTGCGACTTAGAGTCGTCCTTATCACTCTGGAAGCTCGAATCGGTATAGGACTCCACTTGGAGTTCTCCATTACCATACACCAAGAGCATCTCTTTAGTCCTTCGTAAGTACTTGAGAATGCTCTTCATAGCTGTCCAGTGACTCTTTCCAGGATCAGCTTGATACCTACTCACTACACTTAGTGAGTAAGCTACATCGGGTCTGGTACATAGCATCGCGTACATGATAGAGCCTACAGCCGAAGCATAGGGTATCCCTTGCATGCGAGCTCTCTCCAAATCAGTCTTGGGAGACATCTCTTTGGAGAGAGTGACTCCAGAGATCATGGGTAAGTTCCCACGCTTGGATTCTTCCATACTAAACCTCTTTAGTATGGTGTCAATGTACCTGGATTGGGACAATCCCAATATCCGTTTGGATCTATCTCTATAGATCCTGATTCCCAATATGCAGGAGGCATCACCAAGATCTTTCATTGAGAATCTTTGTGATAAGAAGAGCTTGACCGATTGCAGCATAGGAATGTCATTTCCTATCAAGAGTATGTCGTCTACGTACAATACGTGGAAGACAACCTTACTCTCTGCTACCTTCTTGTAGATACAAGGTTCATCTAGGTTTTTGACGAAATCAAACTCTTTGATAACGACGTCAAAGCAGATGTTCCAACTCCGCGATGCTTGCTTTAATCCATAAATAGATTTAAGCAGCTTGCACACCTTCCCGCTGCTCCCACTGTCTACGAAGCACTCTGGCTGAGTCATGTACACGCACTCTTTTAAATCACCATTTAGAAAGGCGGTCTTAACATCCATTTGCCAGATTTCGTAGTCATGATATGCAGCGATGGCAAGCATTATCCGGATGGATTTAAGCATAGCCACTGGAGAAAAGGTTTTGTCATAGTCCACACCTGGTCTTTGACGAAAACCTTTTGCAACAAGTCTAGCTTTGAAAGTCTCCACTTTCCCATCTACACCAAGTTTTTTCTTGAAGATCCACTTGCTCCCAATGGGTTTTACCCCTTCAGGAGCAACTTCCAAAGTCCATACTTTGTTGGTGTACATGGATTCCATCTCGGACCGCATAGCATCCAGCCATTTCACTGGGTCCCTACTCGTGATGGCCTGCTCGAAGCTAGTTGGGTCATCATCCTCCATGATGCAATCCTCGCTCCCACCATCCATGAGAAAACCGTAGTATCTCTCAGGTTGGCGAGGAACCCTACTAGATCGGCGGAGAGGCTGAGGTTCGTTGGGAGCTACTGAATCTTCTGGTTCCACTAAATCTTCAGTTACGGTTTGTGTATCTGGAACCTCTTCCAGCTCCACCACTTTGCCACTAATTTCTTTTACAAGAAATTCCTTTTCTAAAAAGGTGGCATATTGAGAAACAAACACTTTTTGTTCTTCAGCATGGTAGAAAAGATATCCTTGGGAATTCTTAGGATATCCCACAAACTTGCAAAGAACTGACCGTGCCTCGAGTTTGTCTGGATTTTGCCTTTTGACATAGGCCGGACAACCCCATATCTTAACTCGTTTAAAATATGGTCTCTTTTCACTCCATATCTCATATGGTGTGGTAGGTACAGATTTAGATGGAACTTGATTCAATAGGTATGCTGCTGTTTCCAGTGCATATCCCTAGAAGGAAATAGGTAACTCAGCCGTGCTCATCATAGAGCGCACCATATCTAATAGGGTGCAGTTCCTTCGTTCTGATACATCGTTGTGCTGTGGTGTATATGGAGGAGTCAGCTGAGAGAGAATCCCATTCTCTTTTAGGAAGTCCAGGAATTCATTGCTCAAGTATTCACCTCCTCGATCAGATCGAAGGACTTTAATACTTTTTCCGGTTTGGTTCTCGACTTCTTGTTTATATTCTCTAAATTTCTCAAAAGCTTGTAATTTGTGTTTCATCAGGAACACATATCCGAATCTAGAGAGATCGTCAGTGAATGTAATGAAGTACGAAGAACCATCCCTGGCATGTGTAGACATGGGACCGCATACATCACTATGTATCAGTCCTAAGAGTTCGATAACTCTTTCTCCGTGTTCCGTAAACGGAGTTTTGGTCATCTTGCCTTTGAGACATGACTGGCAAGTGTCATAAGATGAAAATTTGAACGGTTTCAAATATCCATCTTTATGCAACTTAGCAAGTCGTGTCGCATTGATGTGACCTAGTCTACAATGCCACAAGAAGGATTCGTTCAAATCTGAACTCTTCCTCTTGTGTGTGTTTGTTATACTCAGAACTGTTGATTGATTTAGAATATAAATGCCATTGCACAACGTGCCTGATCCAACCAACTTTTGGTTACGGAAAATGTTCATAACATTATCCTGTAATACAAAATTATACCCCTCTTTACTTAACAAAGAAACCGATATAATGTTGCATATCAGGTTCGGTATGTAATAGCATTCCTTCAGAATCAATGTGTTACCAGTTGGTAATGTAAGGTGATATTCCCCGACAGTCTTAGCTACAACAATTGCACCATTTCCAACTCTAATGTCTTTATCACCTTCTCCATGTTCTCTACCTTTCCTGAGCCCATGTAACTGATTACATATATGGGATCCTGACCCGGTATCTAATACCCAGGACGTAGGGCAAATGGAGAAACAGTTCTCTGTAACGAACACACCCGAAGAAAATGCATCAACATGTACTTTCTTCAATCGGGTGGCATGGGAATCCTGGTATTCCCCTATATTCTGTTCAGTCCTATAACTCTTATAAGAAAGAACGGAACCAACGTTCCCCAGCACAGTATAACATGCTGGTTCGGTCAATACATCCATATTATTATCTTGATTAGGGCATGACATGGTCGCTACCTGGAGAGAGAGAGAAGAAAACACTTTAGCGTATGCTCTTGCAAGATCAGATTGGTTATTATCTTATCTAATCAGGATGGCTCCCACTGGTTTTTATCAAATCTTCCTTCAAACTCTAAAAGGAAAGACTAGCCGGGATTAATTACACCTTACAATTTCGCCGATCTTTCAGCCAGGCCAGTGTCGGTACTTTGAGAGAGGTTCCCCGTGCTTTCGAACGGACCTAATTAAAGTAAACCTCTTTTTCCCAGAGGCGTAACCCCATTGACACCTTTCTAGACACCTACTTGATTGGCTAATTGTAATGTGTAAAACTCTCCCAGGAGTAACTCTTACTCGCAGTGGGTATCGGGATCCAACTATCTCATAGAAGGTATGCAATCTCATTGCAAATTTCAACACTTGAAATTCCCGATAATATTTTGCCCCTAGCAGCTATATGACCTTAACATAGTCAACAAATCATAAGTGCTAGTCAAGTTCAACCCGTCATTTCCTGATTGAATTAAACCCACCCGCACGACCCTTAACATAGTCAACAAAGTCGCACGACTACCCTAATCCAATCGCATCATATGCTTATACAGATAAGCACTAATTAGCTACCGCACACTACGCCTTAACATAGTCAACAAACGTAGCACGAATACTAACTAGTACTTATCTGAAATGACGGAGGGCTACGACAGGTTTTTCTGAAAACTTATTGCGTAATGAACTTGATATCGTTGTAGAATCGAATGAATTTTGAAATGGAGTGTTTTTAAGGCTTTTCTAGTTTTGCTAAAGGGGTCACTCCTGGTGAAGGGATCGTCGGCCCTTTCCTCGTCGAATGAGGTGCGGGATATATCATATATATCGCTATGAAAAGCAGAAACTATAGAAGCAATCAAAAGACAAACCGAGTGTGTAGCATCTGCCAGTTATTGGTAAAGGGGTCACTCCCGGTGAAGGGATCTCGGCCCTTTCCTCATCGAATAAGGTGCAGGGTATATCATATATACCGCTATGCAAAGCAAAACTGTAGCTACCCTTTTTATTTAAAATTTTTGATTCTACAACATCTTTTAGGTTTCTTTTCTTTCATTAATCACAGTAATGAAGTCCCATCATTTAAGTCACCTAAACATCACAGATAAATACGACGTACACTTATGCCATCCGCATTCGCCACACTGTCACACAGTGAGAACCCCCATAGGTCGACATCCAATGCCTAGTAGCTCTGATACCACTGTAGGTCAGGCAGCCACCCCATCCAATGGGGTCGCCGTGGCACCAACGGGTCCCTCAGCCGCTACTTTTTACGTATGCCCCCTCGCGAGGACTACAACCCGCCGGAACACCTTCCGATCTCGGGACACCTGGGGGTAAGAGCCTATGCTTCGCCACACTGTCACACAGTGAGAACCCCCCATAGGTCGACATCCAATGCCTAGTAGCTCTGATACCAATGCTGGGTTAGCCCAGCACCTCATGAAGGGTTTGGAAGCATCACATGAACCAAAGAATGAATTTTTAGGGTGCTAAGTTAACGAACATAGAACCGTTCCTAGAAAAATTAGGGTTTCAAATTTTTCACATCATCATATGAAAGAAAAGCCGGGGTTTAGAGAGTACAACCTTTGTAGCTCCCTACGCTAGACTCCTCGGCTACTTGGGGTTTGAAAGAGCTCCGCTTGAACTCCTCGAGGTCACCGATGATCCATCCGGAGTCCGCTTTGTCCAAGCTTGCAACTTTATCCGATCAAGTGAACGAAATCAAGCTAACACTCCAAACATGTGGGCTAGACTTGTGTAGAATAGTGTTGTGGTTCTCTTTCTCACTTCAAAATCCTAACTTGATGATTATATTGCTCACTACAAAAATCTAGAGAGCAAATGAGAGAGGTTGATGAAGATGATGGCTTATTAGAAGAAGAGAAGAAAAACTCTAACAAGAAAAATGAAAAATATAAGTATATATATTTTTCATCTCTCATTTCCAACAATGGTTAATTATATAGATATTATTGTAATGGAGTTAAAAGCACAAAAGGAAAATAAACCATGGGTTAAAAGGTAGATGAGCATGGTAAAGTAAAGAAGAGTGTAGAAACTTTCTATCATTTAACCCTTTTTCTTTTCCTTTTTGTTTTAATTCAAAAGCAATAAAAAACCATATAATAACCATGGTGTGATTCTTATATTGCCACCATTCTCAATGTATAAGCAACCATGATGGATGTATGTATGTATGTGTATATGTACATCCATATGTGCATGAATCAAAAAGGAATGCATACATGCATCCATACATCCAAAGAAACAAGAAAGGATTTCTAGTGAGAATCTAATGGTTAAATGATAAATCAACACTTGATTTATCAATCCGGCCATATCACATACGACCCCTACCAAAAGCAAGCCGCCCGATCAATATACGGTATCCTATACGCGCATTTTAATCGGGTCCATGCGCATATCGCATACGCGCACCACAACGTTTCGCCTGGACTAGGAAACTCCATTGTGGGACTCTGAGACTCGTCAATACACCGGCAGTGGGTGATGATCATATCAAGCACCCCCAAGCCGCAAGCGGTCAGCTAAACGTAACGGCCACCCGGGTATTGAGCGATCAGAAGAGAACAAGTGAACCTGCTACAACTCCCGTCGAGCCAATCGGCGACACTACCGTGCAGTCCGGTCTCCTCGTCTGATATGTCGCATATCAAGGCTAGGGGTGGTAAACGTCAGACCCCAATAACCGATAAGTCGTGCCGATGTGAGGCTCATAACGGGTCGAGAAACTACTGGTAACACTTACCAGCAAATCTCTGAATCAGCCCTGGCCAGAGACTTCCCTGTTACGGCCAATCGAGCACAGCGCAACATCAACCCCCAATACCGGGAGAGACGAAACCCCTCCTATCGCTCATTGCCTCCATGTGACTCGGGACTGTACCAAAAAACCACCGTTTTACATGCCCTCATGGACGTGGTAAGGTGGAGATCAAAGCACAGTGGGAATCACACAAGACTCTCTGACGATCTCGGGTCTACAGACTAACCTGCACAAGTGTCACTTGAGAACTGCCATCTGACGTGAGGTATAATACCATCTGGGAGTTCTCGGCGAGTCCGTCCAGTGTACCCAGTCTCCACTGAGCACCCGTATACCATCTCTGATGTCAAACACCAATGGATATGCGATCATCCATCGCCCATCTCATGGGTCGAGAAGCGTATACGCTAGTCTACACTGGTATATCGATGCCCCGTCTCGATACACCTACGACTAGGGACCTTGAAGGATGTACTTATGGACTACCATGTCCCCACTAGTATGATCTGCATCATAGTCTAGGTAGTCAAGTACACATCCTAAGGGCTTTACCAACATGTAACTATAAGACAGTATAAAGAGACCAGTATACATGTTAAGATAAAGAGCAACCAGATAGCATACTATCATATCGAGCAAGAAAGTCATCTCTACATATGTCCAAGCGTCCAATATAATATGTTGGAGATAGTGCCCTCAGAGTCAATTATTGGATCACAGGCACGTGATTGCAATGATTGAGGGAGGACCTGTCCCAGTAGGACAG
The DNA here is from genome assembly GCA_030015575.1 of Agapanthus africanus. Classification (NCBI taxonomy): domain Eukaryota; kingdom Viridiplantae; phylum Streptophyta; class Magnoliopsida; order Asparagales; family Amaryllidaceae; genus Agapanthus; species Agapanthus africanus. The sequence continues at coordinate 333,572,023 of CM057345.1, read as the reverse complement.
TCTTACTCGAGATGATAGTATGCTATCTGGTTTATCTTTATTATCGTGTACTGCTTTAGGTGACCTTACGGGTCGCTATTACACGTTGATAGAGCCCCTAGGATTCTTGCTTGACCACCAGCAGTTTGAGGGCGATCATATACGTGAGAGCTGGGGTCTATAAGCACATCCTTAAAAGGTCCCTAGTCGTGGGAGTTTTGAGACATGGCATCGATTCACCACAGTAGACTAGTGTATACAGTCGAGACCCCGACGAGGGGCGGTGGCCAGTCTCACAAGCCACTGGTGTCAGTTGGTTCACCTAAGATGTATACAGGTGCTCATTGGGTTATGAGTACACCGGACAGGACTCGCCGGGAGCCTGCTAGTTGGTATTATACCTGACGTCAGATAGCAGTTCCCTGGTGACATGTGTACAGGTTAGTTCATCGACCTGAGATCGTCATTTGTCTCGTGTGACTTCCCACTGTGCTTTGATTACTACCCTACCACGGCTCAAACGAGTCGTGCAAACAGGTTTTAGTTGGGTACAGTCCCGAGCCACATGGAGGGAGTGAGCGGATCTGCAGGGGTTCGTCTCTCCCGGTATTGGGGGTGAGGTCGCGCTGTGTCTAGGAGATCCAGAACATGAAAATTCCTTGGCCAAGGCAGGAGATTTGCTGGTAGGTATTCCAGTAGTATCTCAGGGTGTTCTTGGCTACACTCCGACACGACTTGTACCGCTATTGGGGGTCTGACTTTTACCAACCCCCAAGGCCCGCCATGCGATGCTCATAGACGAACGGACCGGACTGTACGGATATTGTCACTGACAGGCTCAGTAGGGTGTCAGGATGAGTTCGCTCATCGACGTCCTTTTTGGTCAATAGCCGGTGGCCCGTCACGTATGGCTGATACCTCTGACGTGCTAGTGGTTAAATCCACAGCCATAGTATTGACGAGTCTTTAGAGTCCACCACACTCAGTTACTCAGGTTTCGGGAGAAACGCTGTAGAGGCCGTATGGAGATATGGCAGGGTTCGATCAGATACGTGCGGTATTGCACGGATCGTGATCGGACGGTTTTTTCTAGCCGGCTTTGGCTTAAGCCGGATCCTAGTATTAGATAGTGTAGTTTTGTCTCTTTGCATTTGTGTTCAGTGGGAATACAATTGCGGGCATGTATTTCCAGTAGCGGGGTTTTCCTGTAATTTATTACGGGATCAGTTTTCTGAGGTTGCCAGTTTGCATTCCGTTCCGGCCGTTTTTCCTTTGTTCCTTCACGGCCGGACTTTTCGGTGGAGGGGGTAATTTGCAATTGTGCAAATTATTTTTTGTGGAGGGCTTTCTTGCATATGATGGCTTCATGATTTGACTAGTATCATGAGATCCTTTTTCTTTCTTATCTAATCCATTATGAGAAAAGAATGGATTAGATTTTGATGGGTTGAGATTTGAGTTTGGTGTGACCTTTTTTCTTGCATTATCTTTTCTTTTCTCCATGGATTATTTCATTCCATTATCTCCACCATGGAGAAGGGGGGCCGGCCACACTAGTGAGAAGGCAGAGGTTTCATTTTAGTGAGGGAAAATGTTTCATCTCATTTTTCATGCTACCAAATTCCTAAGCTCATTTCCATAGTTGCTTTCTTCACCTCCACCACATCATGGCAACCTCATAATCCCAAAAGAGACAAGCTTCTACACTATTCTACAACAAATCTTGGACGCGTCGGCTAGCCAACTTCACGCCCGAGTTGCCTCGGTCAAGAGGTGGGAGCCCGTAAAAGTATCCGGCTACGTGGTGCCCTTTTCGACGAAGAGATGACGGACGGAGTTTCCGCGGGAGATCGGAGTGGAGACGAAGACCGAAGGACACGGATCGCTTGGTATACTTCTCTACCCGTATTTTAGTTTGCTAGTAGCTAGGTTAATGGCCCGATCCGGGTTAAAAGTGCGCGGTGGTGCCGGTTTGCTAGTTTACAAAGTTTTTCGTTTCCGCATTTCCGGCGTCGGACGGACGTCCGGGGCGCCGCCGCGGACTTACATTGGTATTAGAGCCACGCCATTAACCATGCCTAGCTTGCTCTAGTATGTTTAGAACTCGATCGAACAGAAAATCCCCAAAAACCGCATTTTCCAATGCATCGTGTTTCTGTCGAAATTTTTTCTGCTCCAAAAATTTTTCAGGTTGTTTCAGAATACTGTGCATGAAAATCTAAGAGTTCTGTGAAAATTTGGTCATGAGATCACTCCATAACGCAGCGGAACCGCGGCCAAACCCATGCTTGGGCCGCGGTTCCGCCGCTCTTTTAACTGATCAGCATGCCAAATTTTTCCAGAGGGCTTTAGACTTGGAAATAGGGGTTTTGGGATATTCTTTTTGGGCCCAGATTTTCTGTGAGTGCTACAGTACTGCTTGGGGCCCACTTTGATAAATTTGTTCGATCGGATATTTTAAAAATGCTGGTTCACAGTATTTACATTATATCTGCGACCGTGAATGTCACTCGATCGGTAAATCCTGTCTAACTGCTATAGCCCGGTTAGACAGATTTGCGAACGTGACATTCGCGTTGATGTTCTGTGTTGTGCTGTGATGTTGCGGATCGGTCGTGGGGGATAGCCTGGATGCAATGTTAGTACAGTTTTGTTTTATATGTACATTTGATATTGCGGGACGAGCGTCCGATATGTGGACTGCCGTCACTGCCTGTTTGTATTATTCTTTTGGGGCACGACCAGGTTGCGGTCGATGTACCCGTTGTATGTATATTTTACTTTCTGTACTCGGATTACCCCGCGGAGGGGTGCACGGATAGCCGGGTTCTAGAGGGCAACGGGCCCGCATCTCATTGCGTTGAGACTGAGGGGGCTTTACTCTAGAATTGGCAGGGTTATTCGCCGCACTCGTAGGGGGTACAGGTTGACCCAGGAGGGGTGCCCAAGTTACCGGATTCCGTGAAGTGCTGGGTGGTCCATTCATGTTGCTGAAGGGGGCCGCCTCGCTTCAGGTTTTGGCGGGTAACTTGCCGCGCCCGTAGGGGTCTAGGATTTCATTGCACAGGCTATCCACACGACCAGGAGAACGTCGGGTTTCAGTAGCGGCTCTATGAAACCCGGGGATCCCAGATATCTGTAGTGATCTGTGATGCTGTACATTTCTATGATGTTGCATTTTATCACGCCTTGAGCGAAAATTATATATTATATATATAATAGTAGATGTTGTATATGTTTTGCATCCGCACTAGTCCAGTCCCCGCTCTGTCATTAGTTAGCTAACCTAACGGGTGATGACGGGACCCAGTGGCGAATGCGGATGGCATATACGTACGTCATTATTTTCGTTCTTTATTGCTTTGATCAATTGATGGGACTGCGTTGATTCGGATCAATGCAAGATAAACAAACCTATTCTGATGTTGTTGGAACATTTTTCAAAAAGCTGTTATTGCAAGGGCGTTCACTTTTGTTTTGCATCGTGGTATTCAGTTGGAATATCCTGCTCCTCAGTCGACGAGGCAAGGGCCGAGATCCCTTCACCGGGAGTGACCCCTTGGACAGAAGTTTGCGTCAGGGCAATAACTTCACTATAGCCGATTACTTTTGCTTTGCATCGTGTTATTCAGTTGGAATATCCTGCACCTTATTCTACGGGGAAAGAGCCGAGATCCCTTCACCGGGAGTGACCTCTTTAGCAAAGGTTTTCGTCACTATATTTTTATAAAGCTATCAGTTCCTTCAACGATATCAAGTTCATTACGTTAAAGGTTTTCGCCAGAAACCATTCGTAGCCCTCCGTCGTTTCATATGGATAGTTAATAGTATTCAAGCTGTGTATGTTGGCCAAAGTCAAGGCACAGTGTTTGGTAGCTGTTGGGTATTCATATGCAGTATAGATAGATGCGTTGGTTTGGGACAGTCGTACTGCCATTTTGGCCAAAGTCAAGGGTAGGTACGGGTAGGTTCAAATTAACCTGGATAATGACGGGTAGAACTTGACATGTGACTTATGATATGTTGGCCAAAGTCAAAGTCATAAGAGCATGGGGCAAAAATCCACATCGGGAGTTTCAAAAGAACTGAAACTTGCGAGATATGCGCATACCTTCTGGAGTGTGATAGCGTGAGCGGATTCCATCACGTTATCACGCGATGATAGTTGGATCCCGATTCCCACTGATGAGTTGGTTTACTCCTCGGGTGATCCCGGCTAATTCTTCTTTCAGGTTTGGGGAAGAATTTGACGTTACAGTGGGAGGTTTCCAGATTAGATAAAGTGATAACCATTCTGATCTAGGTTAGAGTGCACGCTGAGTGTTTCTTTTCTTTCTCTCTTTGGCAGTGACCATTGACCCGACCCTAGACTATGACTCAGTGACCAAGTTGACCGAACCTTCTTAACACTGGCTTTTGGATTGTCAGAGTTGCAAACCTCATTGCCACTCCTACTTTTACCCTTTTCTCCGGGACACCCCGTATTACTACGAACGTCCACTTCCATTGGACAAAACCATCGTATGGTTATATACGAACTCGAAGGTATTCGAGGATGGTTTCTGGTTCTGGAGAAAACGAATAGGACTATTCAGTTGTCTTTTCATTTTACTTTCTCTCAGGTTGCGAGTACTCCTTGGTTTAGGAGTAGTACACCTATTACGCAAATTGGATAGTCTTCTTCCAAACCTTAGGCTGGTGCTGAACGGTAGGGAATGAAGAAAACCAATTAGCATAACGATGGTGTGCAGAAGGTATTAAGTAAAGACAAAGAAAGGGATTAGTAAGAGGGCAAAGTAAATTGCGACTGCTATTTACGACCAAACCAAGTATTCTTCGCCAATCCTAAATCACCTTTGTATTTCTCTAGGACACACCGTATCACTACGAAGATCCCAAGTTTATTGGATAATCCATCGTATGGTTATATACGAACTCGAAAGGAACTTGTTCCAGTTCGGGGATGGATCCTGGTTCAGGAGAAATAGGAATTAAGTTCATTCGGTTGTCTTTTATCTTCACCTTCTCTCGCATTGCGAATGCTCTTAGGATTAGGACAGTACACCCATTATGCTTATTGGATAGTCTTCTTCCAAACCATAGGCTGGTGCCGAACGGTAGGGAAGGAAGAAAACGATTTGGCCTAAAGGGGTGTGTAATGACTATAGACATAAAAAGGGATTTGGAGAAGTGGAAAAGAATTATACGGTTACAGTTGTGAATCTGGATAATGGAAGAGGCATTACTAGGAATACCAGGATACCCCATCGAAACATTTCAATGTTTCAGTTTCACTGTGTACTGTTAATAGAAAACTGATTTCCCAATTAGACACTTGCTCCAGGGTATGTATTTACCAGGTATGATTCTCACATCTGTATGGTTTTACAGATGATGAGTGGGAGTAAGTTATTGGGAATTAGGTGATCATCCTCATTATATCGGAATTCGTTGTAATTGGTGATATTTGAGGAAGTCACCTGGGTTGTTTGCCGGACGGCAAATATTTGGTTTTGAATCCGTTGTTATGCACCAATTTCAAATTGATATATCTGTACGTCTATTTTTATAGAGTGAGATATACTTTTTGAAATTATGTCTATGACATTTACCTATATCAGTGGATGATTAGGTAAGGAGCATTGAACAGTGGTGTAATTCTTCTTAACCATAAGTACAGTTTTCAACCTACGACACACAGTGAATGAGTTGTTAGACTCAGCGGACTTATACAGAGTATTGTATGTTGTCCAGTGTCCATTAGGACTGAGGGGTAGGTACTCGTACTATATTCTGTTTACTTGTGACTTCTCTAGTTCTTAGACAGGTGTTTCGTAGAAACACAGGGTCTGAGTTTTGAGAAGCTATAGGTATATGAATAAAGTAGAGAACCAGATGTTGCAAGTATCGGGATTCTTCAAGGTGATCGAAGATGTAGATACTTGTGAATGGTATTCAGTTAATAGTAATGATTAAGAGAACTGGCTTCTCTTTCAGGTTACTCATATTTAGAAGTATTCCTAAGTTGAGTAACGCTGATCGGCCTCTTTCCATTCAGTTGACATGCACTGGAGACAGCTGCATGATTTGAATCTGGTTCAATTAAATCAGTGCCTCTGTTTCTTGGATATAGAACGGTTCATATCTTGACATTGTTAAGATACGGGGAGTTGTCCGGCTTATGCTTAAAACCAGACTCCGGATAACTCAAGGCACGTTTCTGTAATGGCTGTTTGTGGGTTGACCCGGGCTATGACGAGGGTTGATTTTCTACCATCTGGAAGATCAATAGTGATATTGTTCTTGACTCGCCACAGTTTTAATAAAAATGGATTTTTTCAGAAAACAGTAGTGGGAGTATGGTAGAACTGGAAGTGATTCCAGAACCGCAAACGATTACTGAAGATTTGATAAAGAACATAAAGATTCAATCTGGTTTGACATTCCATTAGCCACTCCGCTGATAAAGTGGGTAACCTCAGGCACCCGAAAGGTACTTCGGTATGCTTAAGGACGGCGGCAGGGAGGTTCTTGTTTACCCAGACTTTCCATTGCTGTTGTTCCAGACTGTGAGACCCGGCAGGAGGATGAGTACAGCGTCGTTCTAAACTAGCTTTAGAAGTGCACGTGTATATAACTCTGCCAGAGGGTTGTCGTAGTCAGTGGGAGCAGCGGAAGCATTGGTGGACATGAGGCTTACGTCTATTTATAGACTAAAGCAGGAATAGCGGAGATAGATCATCTATTTCTGATGTGACAGTCATAGGTTTGACTTCATCAGAATAGGGGATGGATCTGTTGAGAAGGTAGTAGGGTGTGATGTCCTGGTATTTGATGACATACACAGAGTAGGAAGTGATATTCCTATACTACGATCGGTTATACTTTGGTCGTCACACAGTGGTTTCTCCACACAGGACTTGGATCTTATACCGGACATTCTGGTTACTAGATCTAGATTTGGGTGGTTTCCCAATCAGGGTACTTAAACAGCATTCTATGAGTATTTAGAATGGACGACTCCTGGCACGGTAGTGTACCTGCAGGTAATGGAGTCACCCTCTCTAAAGGTGTCTTACAAACTAAAGGGGAGAGGGATGTGCATGATTGGCAGATCACTTGCTTAGGCAGTTGAGTCAATCATGAGATGTCAAGTACCACACCAGATGTTGTTCTTGCAGTAGATGCAATAAGTTGATATTAATCCAATCCTGGAGAAACAGTCGGAAGCAGTTTTAGAACATAAGTGAATGTTCTAGGGAAATGATAACGGCAGCCTCCTTTAGGAGACAGTTATCATTCCAGGCTTCCAAGGTGACATAGATGACAGAGTGACTGTCAGAGTTTTAGTTTTCCCTCTGTCGAGGGGCAGTATTTTGGACAGGTGGTCCAGGTGGATGCTGAGGGAAGGCATGGCGCAGGATACTGATTAAGTTCAGTTGACGATACAGTCTAAGAAGTTTGGATTTGGAGTTCATTTTTGAGCTAGGTCCCATCAGACATCCAGATATTCTAAGACAGGTATTGCTCATTTCGGGAGATGGATTTCTCCGCGAACTTGAGATAAAGAGAGACAGAAAGAAACACCATAGCGGATCCACTCACTGAGGCTATTCATCGAACGTAATAGTTTCGCAAACGAGCTTTGTGAAACTGATTAGTAGAGGAGTTGGGTGTTCGGTATCACACGGGCTGTGAGTATGCGACATCGCAATAATTAGCCTTGAGTGCAAGTGGGAGATTGTTGGAGATAGTGACCTCAGAGTCAATTATTGGATCACAGGCACGTGATTGCAATGATTGAGGGAGAACCTGTCCCAGTAGGATAGTCTTACTCGAGATGATAGTATGCTATCTGGTTTATCTTTATCATCGTGTACTGCTTTAGGTGACCTTACGAGTCGCTATTACACGTTGATAGAGCCCCTAGGATTCTTGCTTGACCACCAGCAGTATGAGGGCGATCATATATGTGAGAGCTGGGGTCTATAAGCACATCCTTAAAAGGTCCCTAGTCGTGGGAGTTTCGAGACAGGGCATCGATTCTCTAGAGTAGACTAGTGTATACAGTCGAGACCCCGACGAGGGGCGGTGGCCGGTCTCACAAGCCACTGGTGTCAGTTGGTTCACCTAAGATGTATACAGGTGCTCATTGGGTTATGAGTACACCGGACAGGACTCGCCGGGAGCCTGCTAGTTGGTATTATACCTGATGTCAGATAGCAGTTCCCTGGTGACATGTGTACAGGTTAGTTCATCGACCTGAGATCGTCATTTGTCTCGTGTGAGTTCCCACTGTGCTTTGATTTCTACCCTACCATGGCTCAAAGGAGTCGTGCAAACAGGTTTTAGTTGGGTACAGTCCCGAGCCACATGGAGGCAGTGAGCGGATCTGCAGGGGTTCGTCTCTCCCGGTATTGGGGGTGAGGTCGCGCTGTGTCTAGGAGAGCCAGAACATGAAAAGTCCTTGGCCAAGGTAGGAGATTTGCTAGTAGTTATTCCAGTAGTATCTCAGGGTGTCTGGGCTACACTCCGACACGACTTGTACCGCTATTGGGGGTCTGACTTTTACCAACCCCCTATGCCCGCCATGCGATGCTCATAGACGAACGGACCGGACTGTACGGATATTGTCACTGACAGGCTCAGTAGGGTGTTAGGATGAATTCGCTCATCGACGTCCCTTTTGGTCAATAGCTGGTGGCCCGTCACGTATGGCTGATACCTCTGACGTGCTAGTGGTTAAATCCACAGCCATAGTATTGACGAGTCTTTAGAGTCCACCACACTCAGTTACTCAGTTACTCAGGTTTCGGGCGAAACGCTGTAGAGGCCGTATAGAGATATGGCAGGGTTCGATCAGATACGTGCGGTATTGCACGGATCGTGATCGGACGGTTTTTTCTAGCCGGCTTTGGCTTAAACCGGATCCTAGTATTAGATAGTGTAGTTTTGTCTCTTTGCATTTGTGTTCAGTGGGAATACAAATGCGGGCATGTATTTGCAGTAGCGGGGTTTTCCTGTAATTTATTACGGGATCAGTTTTCTGAGGTTGCCAGTTTGCATTCCGTTCCGGCCGTTTTTTCTTTGTTCCTTCACGGCCGGACTTTTTGGTGGAGGGGGTAATTTGCAATTGTGCAAATTATTTTTTATGGAGGGCTTTCTTGCATATGATGGCTTCATGATTTGACTAGTATCATGAGATCCTTTTTCTTTCTTATCTAATCCATTATGAGAAAAGAATGGATTAGATTTTGATGGGTTGAGATTTGAGTTTGGTGTGACCTTTTTTCTTGCATTATCTTTTCTTTTCTCCATGATTCCATTATCTCCACCATGGAGAAGGGGGGCCGGCCACACTAGTGAGAAGGGAGAGGTTTCATTTTAGTGAGGGAAAATGTTTCATCTCATTTTTCATGCTACCAAATTCCTAAGCTCATTTCCATAGTTGCTTTCTTCACCTCCACCACATCATGGCAACCTCATAACCCCAAAAGAGACAAGCTTCTACACTATTCAACAGCAAATCTTGGACGCGTCGGCTAGCCAACTTTGCGCCCGAGTTGCCTCGGTCAAGAGGTGGGAGCCCGTAAAAGTATCCGGCTACGTAGTGCCCTTTTCGACGAGGAGATGACGGACGGAGTTTCCGCGGGAGATCGGAGTGGAGACGAAGACCGAAAGACACGGATCGCTTGGTATACTTCTCTACCCGTATTTTAGTTTGCTAGTAGCTAGGTTAATGGCCCGATCCGGGTTAAAAGTGCGCGGTGGTGCCGGTTTGCTAGTTTGCAAAGTTTTTCGTTTCCGCATTTCCGGCGTCCGACGGACGTCCGGGGCTCCGCCGCGGACTTACATAATATACATCATCTGTACAATACTGGCCTCTGGGGCATACATACAACTAACATCAACATGCTTATTCTTCGTTTGGGTGGCATGGTAATCCGGATATTCTCCTATTTCCTGCTCGGACTGTTAGTGTAATATGCCCTAGAGGCCATTCTTGTATAGTACTAGCTTGTATATTACATTTTGTAAGCTTGGGATTTATACACGGATTTATGACAGTCTTGCTCGATATAGTAGTATGCTACTTGGTTTGTATCTATCTTAATATGTGTATGTGTTTCTTTTAACATATCGCTAATACATATTGATAGAGCCCTTAGGATATTTGCTTGACTACCAGCGTTGTGATGGCAGTCACACTAGTGGGGGCTGGGTAGTCTATAAGCACATCCTTATACAGGTCCCTTGTCATAGGATTATCGAGACAGGGCATCGATACTCCTGAGTAGACTAGTGTATACGCTTCTCATCCCAGGAGGGGAGATGGTCTGTCCCACAGCCATCAGTATGTCGTACTGGAGATAGTATGCAGGTGCTCATTAAGTTACGAGTACACTAGACAGGACTCGTCGGGAACTGTTGGTTGGTATTATACCTATCGTCAGTTAGCAGTTCCCAGGTGACATGAGTACAGTTTAGTCCGTTGACTTGACACTGCTGCTTCGCCTCAAGTGTGTTCCCACTGTTCTTAGATTACTACCATACCACGGCTCTATTGAGTCATGAAAACAGGTAGTAGTTGGGTGCAGTCCCGAAGCACTTGGAGGCAGTGGCAGTTAGATAGGATTCATCTCTCCTGGTATTGGGGGTTGATGTTGCGCTGTGTTCGGAACGCCATTACACAAAGTCCCTGGCCAGGGTAAGTGAGATTTACTGGTAGGTACTCCAGTAGTTTCTCAGGGTGTTTTAGATTGTACTCCGACACGACTTATACCGCTATTAGGGGTCTGACGTTTTACCGCCCCCAGGCCCGATATGCGACACTCTTAGACGAACAGAATGGACTGTACGGAGATTGTCACATTCAGGCTCAGTAGGAGTTCAGATGGGTTTTCCTCATCGGCCTTCTTATCGACATCTACCTGGAGACCGTTACGTACAGCTAATACCGCTTGCGGCCTGTAGTTAAACCTATTGCCAGTAGTGTCGAGTCTTTAGAGTCCTACACAGAGGGTTTTCCACCTTTAGGCGAAACGATGCAGAGGTCGTATGGTTTTACGACAGGGTTCGTTCATATACGCGTACTTATGCACGTTTGGTGTTCGGACGGTTGATACTAGTGGGCTTTGGTTTAAGCCGGATCCTAGTATTAGATTTTGGTTTGGTTTAGTCTCATTGTATTCGTGTTTCTCGGAACACGGATGAAGGTATGTATATACGGATGATAGGGGCAGAGAAGGAGACAACTCATTAGGGTTTTGACCATTGACTTGATTAAAACCATTATGAGGTGGAGGAAATTGTTTACTAATTTTTATTAAAGATAATTGTGTCATGCCTAATTGGTTTGACCATTTGACTTTGTTGACTGTGGTTGACTTAGATATTTTTATTGAGCACTAGATATTTTGCTTAGCATTAATTGTGACATGATAATGGTCAAATCAAAGTAGCCATCACAATTATCGTAATAAAACTATGTTTTCTCTTTCCTCAAAAGAGAGCTTTCTTCATTATTCTCGTACTCATATTTTTTCTCTCATGGTTCTCTCCTTCTTCTCTCTCATAACCCTAATGTCTCATGAGTTGAGAATCAAGGGTTAGTGAGACATAGCCGCCATAATCACTCTCTACTCATTCTAGGATAATTAGTCTAGCACACCTAGTACCCTAGTTACTTCATTTTGGAGGTTGGAGCTCAAGGTAGAGATCTTCGGGTGGATCATCTTTGACGTGGAGAAGCCGGTGATGAGGCACCATCCACAACCACTCCAAGGAGCTCACGACAAAGAGAAACACAACAAGGAGAAGAAGGAATCGAAACTTGAAGTATAATCTTCTAACATAGTAGTTAACACTCCTAGTTAGTTTGTTAGTTAATGTTTAGCAAAGATCCTTATGGGTAGTCTATGTTACCTTGTAAAGAAAAATTCGATTTTTACCCATTCCGCCTCCCCGTTAACTAGCGGGGTGAGTAACATAGACTTACAGTAGTATCAGAGCCAGGATAAACCAAACTAACATGTTAGAAAAGTCTTTAGAACTTCGATCATGGAAAAATCTCGAAAACACGATACAAATTTTGCACTTTCTGTCGATTTTAAAATCTGGTTTAAAAATATTTTCAGAGACCTGAAAAATACGTGCAGGCTTTTTATAGATCACTGAAGAAATTTGGGCGCCTAACTAGGTGAGACCACCGCGGAACCGCGGCAGAACCAAGAGTTCTGCCGCCGTTCCGCGGCCGAGTCGACTCCGAGTTGGTCCAAATTTCCTCTGGTGGTCTATTGTGTTGTTTTGTGTTTTCTGGGATATTTTGTTTCTGCTCAGGAATTTTTATGTACAGGAATGTACTTAGAGTAGATTCAAATGTGCTTATTGATCGAAATTCTATAAACTGTGCGTAATCGGATTATATCTGTGAAGTGTTATATGTGCTGAACGTCTGCTAATCGCTATAGGTCGACTAGTAGGGGTTGCACATATCTATGATCTGTGATATTGGTTTTTGTATATGAACTTGTTGGATCGTCGTGGATGAATAGCTGGGGATGTGAGATGAGCGTTGATTGATCGTTTGAGTTGTGATAGAATGAAAAGTAATTACAATAAAAAATATTTGTACCGCAATCAATTAACGGTGTCGGTGTAGTGCGTTAATGAATACGGCTCGTCCACAGGGAAAGTGTGATTTGATCGATCTTGTTTTAGTTGCGTTGGAATTTAAAATATAAAAGAAAATTTTGATGTTTAGTTTCAAGAATCAAGAATTAGGTCTAAATTCAAGAAATGGTAAAAAACAAGAAAATACCCAAATTGTTTGAATATCAAGATCTGAAGAATAGATAGTGATGATTGATGCTTTTAATTTCAAATTCTTATCTATTGAAGATTTGATACTAGATCGATGATAATCAACGAGGTTTAGAAATCTATTGAACAACTAGGGTTTCTTCATCCTCATCCATTGTCCTTTCGTTAATTAGCATTCAAATTCTAGCCTCTAGGAAATTCAATCATCGATTGTTGATCTCTAATTTAGAACGAAAACATTCAAGAAAGAATCTCTCTCAAAACTAGGTAATCTTTGATTCAATTTCCTAGGGTTTACAAAAATTCATAAGACTTAAGAATCGTTCAAGAATTCATCAACATCATCTATCTATTCTTTTGATTCCGATTCAAGCGGAGTTTATTCATGCATCATCATCAAACAATCAAGAATGAAAAATATCATAATGCGAGAATGAATAGAAAGCAAGATTAAAGATCTTTCGTTACAATACACTCAAAAACTACAAGAATTGAGTAGGAACAAAAATCATCGAACTAGCTTCGCATCGTCTTCTTGAGTCGCGGATCGTCGTGGATCTCTTGCTCGGATGAAGATCGACGTTGCTTCAAAAGGCTCGTGGATGCTTGCTCGATTTGGAACTCGATGAATCTTGAATTGGCTTTTTGAGATGGATTTGGGGCTAGGGTTTTTTTAAATGCAAGTTGTGTCACTCAACTTGTGGAATTTTGGCTCAATATTCAATAACCGAACAACCTCTTCAATGTGTTGGATATAGTGCCCTCAAAGTCAGTTATTGGATCGCAGGCACGTGATTGCAATGATTGCGGAGGACCTATACCGGTAGGACATTCTTACTTGAGATGATAGTAGGCTATCTGGTTTGCCTTTATCGGTCGTGTACAGGTTCAGGTGACTGATCACTGTTACACTTTGATAGAGCCCTTAGGATCTTACTTGACTACCAACAGTATGATAGCGATCATATACGTGAGAGTTGGGTAGTCTATAAGCACATCCTTAATTGTGGTCCCTAGTCGTGGGAATTTCGAGACAGGGCATCGATACTCCGGAGTAGACTAGTGTATACAGTCGAGACCCCGACGAGGGGCGGTGGCCGGTCTCACAAGCCACTGGTGTTAGTTGGATCACCTAAGATGTATACAGGTGCTCATTGGGTCATGAGTACACCGGACAGGACTCGCCGGGAATCTGCTAGTTGGTATTATACCTATCGTCAGATAGCAGTTCCCTGATGACATGTGTACAGGTTAGTTCATCGACCTGAGGTCGTCATTTGTCTCGTGTGAGTTCCCACTGTGCTTTGATTTCTATCCTACCACGGCTCAAAGGAGTCGTGCAAACAGGTATTTTTTGGGTACAGTCCCGAGCCACATGGAGGCAAGTGAGCAGATCGGCATGGGATTCGTCTCTCCCGGTATTAGGGGTAAGATCGCGCTGTGTCTAGGAGAGCCATTACACATAGCCTTCGGCCGAGGCAGGAGATTTACTGGTAGGTACTCCAGTAGTATCTCAAGGTGTTTTTGGGCTACACTTCGACACGACTTATACTGCTATTGGGGGTCTGATGTTACCAGCCCCCTAGGCCGATATGCGATACTCATAGACGAACGGACCGGACTGTATATACATTGTCACTGTTTGGCTCAGTAGGGTTCCTGGATGAGCTCGCTCATCAGCTTGCCTTGAGGTCAGTAGATGGGCAGCCGTTACGCACATCTAGTGCCGCTGACGGCTTGTGGTTAAACCCACTGCCAGGGTACTGATGAGTCATTAGAGTCCCCCATAGATAGTTTTCCAAGTTCGGGCGAAATGTTGTAGAGGCCGTATGGTTTTATGGCAGGTTTCAGAAAATGCACATGCGTTTACGCACGTGTCATATTTCGGGCAGATAATACTGGTGGGCTTTGGTTTAAGCCGGATCCGAGTATTATACTGTATTGATATAATATCTTTGTCTCAGTTGTATTTGTATTCGGTCGTAATACAAATGCGGGTATGTTTATACTGTTACGGGGTTATCCTAAAATTCGTTTCGGGATCGCTTTTGGAAGTTGCCAGTTTCCAGTTTTCTGTCACCCGTCTTAAACATTCGGTTTAATACGGATTTATCTTTTCTTCTTTTGGGTGAGTCATGAGGGTGAGTCATGAGAGGATGCTTCTAGATTTGGTGACTAGGATTAGTGACTCATTCATTGCATTAAATGATTGATGACTAGGTTAGTGACTCATTGTTGCATTAATTGTTTTATGCAAGGTGTTATATGACTCATGCTTTCCTTTAATGTTATGATAAGCTTCACTTATGGTCACCCTTCTTCCTACACTCACCCCCTCCCCTTTATATATGGCCGGCCCCTCTTGGAGAGATTATGATGGTGGTTGATTAAAAGTTTATGTGATTTGGTTCATGAAATTTCATAGCTCATTTCTCATTTCATATCATTCAAAAGGAAACTTCATTAACTGTTCGTCCATGGCTTTGGACGAAATGAGACAAAGTGTTCTACTCATTCTCTACAACAATCTTGGTCATCTCTTTTAGCAAACTTGATGACCGAGTTGCCTCGGGTCAGAGGCGGGAGCCCGTTTAAAGATCCGTTGACGTGGTGCCACCTGGACGAGGAGATCGGAGATCGACGAGACCGGAGCAGCCGCAACAAAGCATGGCATGATGGTTAAAGAACGAAGGACTCGGATCGTTCGGTATAACATTTCTACCCACTTTGTAGTTTGTTAGTTTAGCAATAATGGCAGATCCGGGTTATAGTATACGATAGCGCCAGTTAAAAAGTTTTTATTCCGCATTTGGTGTCTGTTAGACGGCGGGGCGCTACCGTAGACTTACAGTTGTATCAGAGCCTCACCATTATGCTTTATTAACTTGAGCTAACGCGTTTAAAACATCGATCGAACAGATTTTCGAAAACTACAATTTTCTGGGTTAAAGTTTCTGTCGATTTTAAATCAAGCCTAAAAATTATTTTGCATACCACAGAAAATCGTGCAGGCTTTTATAAGAAAACTGGTGAAATTTGGTGGCCCAACTCCACAGTACCGCTGCGGATCTGCGGCCCAAACCAGGGTTTGGCCGCGGATCTGCCGCCAGTGTGTGGAATTAGAACCCCAATTTTCTACAGTGATGTCTACACAGTGAATTGTGGTTTCTGGAATATTTCTTTTGGGCCCAGATTTTATTACTGTACTGCAGATGTACGTGGGGCCCACTTCGGGATGTTTTGTCGATCGAAATTTTAAACTTGTTAGTTTACAGTACTTACATTATATCTCCGACCGTGAATGTCATTCGAGCGGTAAACCGCGTCTAATTGCTATAGCTCTTTTGGACGGGTTTGCGAACGTGACATTCGTGTTGATGTTCTGTGTTGTGCTGTGATGTTGCGGATTTGTCGTGGTGGATAGCATTGTGCAATGGTAGTGCAGTTTGGATTTATTTGTACATTTGATATTGCGGGGCGAGCGTCCAACATGTGGACTGCCGTCACTGCCTGTTTGTATAATATTCTTTTGGGGCACGACCGGGCTGAGGTCGATGTGCCCGTTGTGCATATTTTTCATTTCTGTACTAGGTTTTACCCCGCGATGGAGTGCACGGATAGCCGGGTTCTGGAGGGCAACGGGTCCACATCTCATGGCTTTGAGAGGCAGAGGGGATTCACTCTAGAATTAGCAGACTATTCGCCGCACTCGTAGGGGGTACAGGTTGACCCAAGGAGGGGTGCCCAAGTTACCGGATTCCGTGAAGTGCAGGGTGGTCCATTCACTATGCTGTAAGGGGCTGCCTCGCTTCAGGTTTTGGCGGGTAACTTGCCGCACCTGTAGGGGTATAGGTTTCATTGCACAGGCTATCCACACGACCAGAGGAACGTCGGGTTTCAGTAGCGGCTCTGTGAAACCCGGGGATCCCAGATTATCTGTATTGTTCTATGATGCTTATTACTTTTCTGTAATGTTGCATATTATCATGCCTGGAGCGATTATTGTATATTGGTATATATACTAGTAGATGTTGTATATGTTTTTCACCCGCGCTAGTCCAGCCCCGCTCTGTCGTTAGTTAAGTAACCTAACGGGTGATGACGGGACCCAGTGACAAATGCGGATGGCATATACATACATTTTATTTTCGTTTTTTTTCTGGTGTGATTAATTGATGGGACTGCGTTGATTCTGATCAATGCAAAGGAAAACAAACCTGTTTCGCAGTTGTTGGAACAGTTTTAAAAAGTGTTATTACAAAGACGTTTCCTTTTGTTTTGCATAGTGGTATTCGGTTGGAATATCCTGCACCTCATTCGATGAGGCAAGGGCCGATATCCCTTCAGCGGGAGTGACCCCTTGGACAGAAGTTTGCGTTAGGGTAATAACTTCACTATAGTCGATTACAAGTTGCTTTGCATCGCGGTATTCAGTTGGAATATCCTGCACCTCATTCCACGAGGAAAGAGCCGAGATCCCTTCACCGGGAGTGACCTCTTTAGCAAAGGTTTTCGCCACTATTTTTTTATAAAAAGCTATCAGGTTCCTTCAGCGATATCAAGTTCGCTACGTTAAAGGTTTTTCGCCAAAAACCAGCCATAGCCCTTCGTCATTTCTTTTGGGTATTCAGTAGTATTCAAGCTATGTATTTTGACCAAAGTCAAGGCATAGTTGATTGGTGTGATTTAGCGTGCTTGCGCTTTCTAAAAGATAGATCAAAAATATTTGTAACCGCAATCAAGAACGGCGTCGCTTTGCAGCTAGCCGGTGAGTACGGGTCGGTCCACAGGGATGTTGTGAATCTCCGATTCGCGCTAACGAGTTAATTCCGAAGGGTGTTCGGATTGGTTATTAAATCTAAAAATCTAATTAACCTTGGGCAATTATCTAGATCTATTCTTGCTAGGGTTAGGTTTAGGGATGGTTTGGAAATCCAATTAAATCTCAACGCTTTCTATACCCGAATGAAGATCTATGAGGAGTTATGGTAATTATCAATAAAGGGGATTAGATCCATTCGGGAAGGTGTTCCTTCCTCTAGGTTCTTGTCCTTCCTTTAGAGATCCTTACCCTAACCTCCATGGAAAACGCGCGCAACCGGGCCTTTACACTACGGTGTCATCGTTACCTCGAGGGTTAGGATGCCGTAGGGCGCGGTGTGTGCACGTATGCATGGAGTCCTATTGTAAATATTTGGTGGGTAAGAAAGGGATGAGAGATCTCATCTCTCAAAATCCTTCCCCAAAGCTAAATCCTAAACAAGTTCCTAGGGCATGAAATTAAATCTACCTAGGGCAAAGAATTGAAATCTAAACTAGGGCGAGAATTTAAATCTACTTACAGATGCATCCCTCCAATCATCCATGCAGGTTTGTCAGATCTGAATTTCTGAATGGAAAGGAAACACCGATGCTCTCCACAAAGAATTTTGGAATTTTTATTAAAAGGAGGCATAAGAAATTACAATGATTAGAGTTCCTATTTATAAAGAAGAGGAAACCCTAAGGTTACATTTGTTTCGCATGTCTTAAATTACAAAAATAGCCATTAGGAAATCTTTTCAGAGCCGCCACGACGTTTTGGTAAAATTTTCTCGAAGTACGGGCTTCTTATGGCCACGGAACCGCGGCAATGGCTAGCTTGGGCCCCGGTTCCGCGGCCCTTTAGTGAGCTTAGGTTCTGAAATTTTTGTGTTATTCTCTGGATCTTTTTGGGCTTCTGTTTCTTGGGTTATTTTATCAATTGGGCTTCTGAATCTTCTCCAGATCTCTTAGTGAAAACTTGTAGCAATCTTTTAACCGTTTGCCTTGACATTTTGGATCTTGCGTTGCCTTGTTGATTGTGAACTGTTCTTCGTTGTAGGCTTGATCAAGATTCTCTGTTTGTCGGTCAAAGTCCACTTTTGCATCGTCTTTTCATCGTTTTCACTGTTTTAGATCCACGAACCTGTAACCTGTAACATGTAGCAGACATGCGTCAAAAGCACCTATTTATTTATAAAAAGAATAAGAATGGGGAATATAATAATACAATATTATGGTTCTATTCTTCATAAAAAGTTCCATCTCCACTTATGAATTTCTATCAACTTTACTAAAGTTACAAGTTCTATTCTTCATCCCTTTCTCTCATCTAAACTCCAATTACATACCCCTACGTGTGTATATAGATCACCCCTACACTTGGAAATTCAAATCAAGCAATCATGCTCTCGTCCGTTGTCCAAAGCACTTATTAGTCAGTGAATTTTTAAATGAAATTTGCTTACACATCCTTCATGGGACCGTTAATACTTCTTGAGGTACCAACAACCGATTACAAGATGCGTTAGTACTTTAAAGCGTACTTCCTAGTTTTGCAACACCCAAGGCTTTATCAGTGACTCCCAAACCAGTTGGTCTAAGGCACTAGGTGATGAAGCACCCTCGCTAAATATTTTTCTATTCTTTACAGCCTTAAGTAATCACAAAAACCAGTGTCCATTTTTTTTCTTTATTCACTTTTTTTTTCTTTTATTTTCTTCGTACTAAGGACTTTAGAAAAGAGTATTTCAAGGTCTCTTCTACTATTCCAAGTTTCAAGGTGCGTGATTGTGCAAATTGTAGGGTATACGTTTTCAGAATCTAGACTTAAGCTAGGAACTATTTTTCAAACTTATACTCTAATAAAAGCTTCAATACTTTTCCTTCGTTTCGACTTAGCCTAAAAAGTGAACCCAAAATTTGCCTATTACTAAATAAACTACAAAGGAATATACTTTCTACCGTTAAACTTTAAGGAAGGTTATTTTTAGGGTTTTTAATTTACTAAGTCTAAGATCTAGTTGTTCCTAGCCAGTTAACCTATTTGTCAAACTCAAGTCAATTAGGCCAAAATTGAATACAATAATTTTTATAATTTTCGAATTTTTTCAATTTTTATGGGTTTTCAAATAAATATGCAAATGCAAAAATATGTACAAATGAATGCAAAGGAAGAAGACGTACCGAACATACCCCCAAACTTGAACTTGACAGTGTCCTCACTGTCATACTAAACCAAGAGGGTCAAAATGTCGGCACTCCCCTGTTTATTTATTTATAATTTTTTTTTTATTTTTTAATGTTTTGAATTTTTTTTAATTTTTTTATAAAAAGAAAACAAAAAATATATGTACATATATGCAAAGGTTCCCCCCAAACTTAAGCTTGGTCTTACACAAGCCAAAGGTTAGCACCAACCATTCAAAAATCTTATCGTGGTAATGGTATAGTTGGTGCAATAATGGGGTGGAAAGAAAAGAAATGAGAAACACACGAGACCGTATGGAAAGAAGAATGGAAGATGGTCTCGGCGGAGGAGAAGAATGGCGGAAAGAAGAAAGAAGTAGAGTACGATCTTGAGGGTGTAAATTGAGTGAATAAATTAGCGCAATTTGTGATGACCGATGTGTTAAAAGCGATTGCGCTAACCTATCAACCCGTCGAGAAATGGGATCAAATCCCTCAAGATTCGCAAGAAAACATGGGTACGCCGAACTTGGTATAGGAGATGAAAGCAACGGTCTCTTGTACGGTCGGAACAATGGGAAAGACGAAAGGAAGTGAACTAGGGATAGTATCATTCTCACCGTAGTAAACTTTCTCGAACTTGAAAGATTCCATTAATGGTTCGAAACTACTGTAAGCACCCGAGTCTGATGGTTCAACTAACTCATCTGAAAATGTAAAGGAGTCAAACTCAGGCGGTGAGTCATCGATATCGTCCGAAAAAATGAAACACTCGTAGGTGTTATCGTCTGTGAGAACTGTGTCAGATTCAAAGGAAAAGTTTTCAAGCTCACAGTCTTCAAGCGGGGTCAGAGCGATGGAAAGGAGGGAGGGTGATATAACAGACAAAGGTTCAGGAGAATGAATTAGAAAATCAGACACATCAAACAAAAATGGTTCAACCTCAATATGGTTCTCAAAACACTCCTCAATACCATCCTTATAGTTCTCCTCAACATTTATCTCATCCATGCCATTATCATCAAAGTCGAGACGCATATGAAGTTCGGGAGAAACATTTAATAACTCAGGATGATGATTTGAACATAAAATTTCAATTAAATCGACAGGTTCATCATCCGAAATATTCCCGGCTTCTATATTCTCAATCAAATGAAAATTAATTTCTTTAGAAACCTCATCAAAAGCATGGATATCTATCAATTTAGGTTCCAGATGGGAGGTGTAAAGATCGAAAGGATTAGGTGCGGTTTCACTCGAAAGGGGTTCCTCACAATTTGGCAAATCAAACACTACAAAATCACACAACTCGTTTTTATTTTGAACTTGTGAATCATTTAGGACATTCGATGGACAACTGGAGTTGTGGGCTTCAATTGGGTAGGGATAGGTTTGATTTGGAAATCCTCTCTCATTCTCACTCATTCCAACCGCCTCCTCATACATTTGAAAAATTTGAAGCTAGCGGGAAACTAGCTACCGGTTCAGCAGGTTGCATAAGGGCGGCCACGGACGATTCCACATTCCTAACCATTTTGTTTGTTGCTGCGATATACGCCTCCAACGACTCTTCCAAACTAAACTTAGGTGGTGAGGGGGTTTCGGTAAAAGATTCGAAATCGTGTGGATATGCAAAACTCCCTAATGGCTGTGTGGAAATAATGTCTAGTGAGGGTGGTAAGGTCGGGTAAGACTGATAGGAAGTGGGTGATTGGACAGGGGTAGGGTCAACATATAGATAACAAGGTGAATAATCGTGTGGATCCCTAGAACTAGATGAGTGGAGAGGGGTGAAAGATCGACTGCGAGATTGAGCAATATGCTCAGCAATGGACATCGGCCTAGGAGTGACAGAAGGACTTGCAGAAGTGGTATCAACATATGTAGGTGGTAGAGGTTGACTTGGTTGACACAAAGTGGGTTGAAAAGTCAAACTGTTTCTCCTAGACTCCTCTATTTGATCTTTCAAAGATTTCCTAGGCAAGGAAGGATCGTTTTTAAATTGACCGAACAAATTGACGTACGACGCAAAATTAGATTCGGGATACCAAAGTTCGGCTAATGATTTATTATATGGGGTACCCATGTTAAAAGAAGGGGAAAAGGAAAGAAAGTTTGTGGTGCAAGGATTTATTTGCGGCTAAAAACTTTGCAAGTTTCTATCAAAATTTTCCTTATTCTTTTTTTATTCTTTTTCTCTTTATTAGGAAAAATTTGTTGCAAAAAGATTTTTAACACAAGATATGCAACAGCAAAATATTACTTGCAATCTAATTTCAATTTAAGCAAGGCACAGAAATCCTGCACAAGATCGTTATTTGGAAGGGAATATATTTTTAAAGTGCACAAAATCCTGCAGGCATTTTTCAGAAAATTTATTAAAAATTACAGAAGGGGAAATAACAGAGGAGCTTACAGTGCAAATTGCAGAGGATGATATCACCAAAAGGGCGCGGTTCCGCGGTATAAACGCGTTATTGTTGCGTTTTCGCCGCAGTCTAAACAGCACGAGTCCCCAAAAAAAATTTTATGCTCTGATACGACAAGACGGCCGCAGTTCCGCGGCCTAAGGTTGGTTTTGGCCGCGGAATCGCGGCGGTTTGGGCGATTTCGGTCTCCAAAAAAAATTCCTTGTTCTGTTGTTCAAAATCTCTTCTGTTCCGATATTTTGTTTCCTGTTTTGCCTCCTGGAAATCTCCAGATCCAAATTTGTATATCCTGCAAAAATTAAAACAACAAAGTATCCCTTCCAAAAATAACAAAATAGATATATTTTTATATTTTTTTGATTTTTCAGATTTTTATGATTTTTTATTTTATGATTAACCCGAAATTGCGAAAAGGAAATTTCTACGCCATCCCCGGCAACGGCGCCATTTGATTGGTGTGATTTAGCGTGCTTGAGCTTTCTAAAAGATAGATCAAAAATATTTGTAACCGCAATCAAGAACGGCGTCGCTTCTGTAAGTCCACGTTGCCCACGCCGGTACTTGCGGGGAGGCGGAAAACGGAATAAAAATCGAATTTTTATGAGCTTAGGCAACATGGACTAGACTACGAAGGATCTTTGCTAAACAAAAACAAGCTAAAACTAACTAGAAACTAGCTAAGTGCTAGAAAGGTTATACCTTGGGCTTTATGTCCTTCTCTCCTTGCTCCTTAGAGTGGTGGAAGGAGGTCACCTTAGTCGTCTTCTCACGTCGAAGAAAGATCCACCCGAAAGCCTCGACCTTTGGCTTCAACTCCAAGCTAGAAGTAACTAGGGTGCAAGAAGTGCTAATCCTTGAACCCTAGATGAGAGTAGAGATTATCAAGAAAGGGTTTTTCTCAAGCTCAAGTGTTTCTCAACACATGAGAGGGGAGAGCTTGAGGGAGAGGAAGAACAAGAGAGAGAAAGTGAATGATAGAAATGAGAGAAAAATAAACCATTCTCACATATATGTGTGAATTATTGTAATTAGATAATTAGCTAGATAATTGTCATGGTTAATCAAGACATGACCATTATCATTTTATTTTTAATGCAAATTGCAAGGATCAAAGAGCATCTTCCAAATGAAATGATGATGGTCAAAGTGTCAACAAGGTCAACAAGTCAAGGTGGGTCAAATGGTCAACAACCATAACCATGCACAATTATTAAACTAATATCAATTAACCATAATACACACATAATCATTAGGGTTAATACAAATGACAATAGTCATTAACCCTAATCAAGGTCCTCTCCCTCTGTCTCAAGCAACTGTGCATACGCACCTGTATTCGTGATCCGAGGAACACGAATACAATGAGAAAAACCAATCCCAAATCATATACTAGGATCCGGCTTAAATCAAAGCCCGCTAGTATAAGCTGTCCGGACAGCAAACATGCACAAGTGCGCGGATGTGAACAAACCCTGTCGCAAAACCATGCGACCTCTACTCATTTTGCATAAAGGCGAATAGCTCTCTGTGTGGGACTCTAAAGACTCGACACTACGCTGGCAGTGGGTTTAACCACAGACCGCAAACGGCACTAGCTGTACGTAACGGTCCCCAGGTAGATGTCGATAAGAAGACCGACGAGGTGAACCCCATCTGAACTCCTACTGAGCCTGTATGTGACAATCTCCGTACAGTCCGGTCTGTTCGTCTGATACATCGCATGGCGGGCCTAGGGGGGCGGTGAACATCAGTCCCCTAATAGCGGTACAAGTCGTGTCGGAGTGTAGCCCAGAACACCCTGAGATAACACTGGAAACCTACCAGTATATCTCTCTTGCCCTGGCCAGGGACTACTCCTGAAATGGCTCTCCTGGACACAGCGCGATGTCAACCCCCAATACCGGGAGAGAAGAATCCTGTCTAACCGTCACTGCCTCCAAGTGCTTCGGGACTGCACCCAAAAACTACCTGTTTGCACGACTCCTTTGAGCCGTGGTAGGGTAGTAATCAAAGTGCAGTGGGAACACACTCGAGGCGAAGTGACAGTGTCAAGTCAGCGGACTAAGCTGTACTCATGTCACCTGGGAACTGATAACTGACGATAGGTATAATACCAACCAACAGTTCCCGACGAGTCATGTCCAGTGTACTCGTAACCTAACGAGCACCCGCATACTATCTCAAGTACGACGTACTGACGGCTGTGGGACAGACCGTCTCCCACGCTGGGATGAGAAGCGCATACGCTAGTCTACTCCGGAGTATCGATGCCCTGTCTCGATAGTCCAACGACTAGGGACCTGTATAAGGATGTGCTTATAGATCACCCAGCTCCCACGAGTGTGAGCGCCATCACAACGCTGGTAATCAAGCAAAGATCCTAAGGGCTCTACTAATATGTATATCAGCGATATGCTAAAAGAAACACATGCACATATTAAAGCAGAGACAAACCAAGTAGCATACTACCATTTCGAGCAAGATTGTATATACAACTGTGAATATCCCAAGCTTCCATCAAGTAATATACAAACTAGTATGATACAGTAATGGCCTCTAGGGCATATACAATAACAATCTCCCATTTGCACTAAGGCCATGTACTGGCGTATCGAAGACCTATCATCTCGATCAGCCGCTCGAACTGAGTCTGGGGCAAGGCCTTGGTGAATGGATCTGCTGTGTTATCTTCTGAAGCAATCCTCCGAACCTCGATTTCCTGGCGATCCACAATCTCCCTGATCAGGTGATACCGCCTCAAGATGTGTCTGGATTTCTGATGGGACCTGGGTTCCTTCGCTAAAGCTATAGCCCCGTTGTTGTCGCAATACAGAGGTATTGGGTCAACAATGGACGGAACCACCTGAAGTTCTCTCAAGAACTTCCTCATCCAGACAGCTTCTTTTGCGGCATCAGATGCAGCGATGTATTCCGCTTCCATAGTTGAGTCAGCAACGGTTTCCTGTTTGGAGCTCTTCCAACACACCGCCCCTCCATTGAGGGTGAAGACAAAACCCGACATGGACTTGGAATCATTCTTGTCACTCTGGAAGCTGGAGTCAGCAAAGGCCTCAATCTGGAGGTCTTTTCCGCCATACACCAAGAACATCTCCTTAGTCCTTCTCAGGTACTTGAGAATGTTCTTTACTGCTATCCAATGTTTCTCCCAGGGTTTGACTGATACCTGCTTACCACACTCAGTGCATAAGCCACATCCAGTCTGGTACACAACATCGCATACATTATAGAGCCTACCGCAGAAGCGTAGGGTATAATAGACATGCGATCCCTCTCCAAATCAGTCTTGGGAGACATCTCTTTGGAGAGGGTGATCCCGTGACAAGCCAGTAGATTACCGCGCTTGGAATCTTCCATACTGAATCTCTTCAGTATGGTGTCGATGTACCTGGACTGTGAAAGTCCTAATATCCTCTTGGATCTGTCACGGTAGATCCGGATACCCAGAATGTATTAGGCATCACCCAGGTCTTTCATGGAGAACCTGTGTGACAAGAACCCCTTGACAGATTGTAGCATAGGAATGTCATTTCCAATTAAGAGAATGTCATCCACGTATAAAACGAGGAATACTACAGTTCTCGCTACAAATCTACAATAGATGCATGGTTCATCTGGATTTTTGATAAAACCAAATTCCTTGACCGTCTCATCAAAACAGATGTTCCAACTCCGCGATGCCTGCTTTAGTCCATAAATGGACTTAAGCAACTTGCACACCTGTTCACACCATATTATTGCATTATTATATTCCCCATTCTTATTCTTTTTATAAATAAATAGATGCTTTTGACGCATGTCTGCTACATGTTACAGGTTACAGGTTCTTGGACAGGAAACAGTGAAAACGATGTAAAAACGATGAAAATATGGACTTTTGACCAACAAATCGGAGGATCTTAGTCAAGCCTACATCGAAAGACAGTTCAAAATTAACAAGGCAACGTAAGATCCCAAAATTTCAAGGCAAAGGGTTAAAAAGCCATTGCAAATTGTTCACTGAAGATCTGGAATCAATATTGAAGCCCAATTGTTAAAAGAACCCAAGAACCAGAAGCCCAAAGTGATCCATAACAAAACCCAAAAATTTCAGCAACTGAACTTATCAAAGGGCCGCGGAACCGCGGCCCAAGCCCACCTTTGCCGCGGTTCCGCGGCCGTAAGAAGACAAAAGGGAATTTTCTTTTTACCAAAACATCGTGGCGGTGCTGTAAAGATTTTCTAGGGGTATTTTTGTAATTGTAGACATGTGAAACAAATGTAACCCTAGGGTTTCCTATTCTTTATAAATAGGAACTCTAAAGAATGTATTTTCTTATGCCTCCTTTTAATAATAAAATACAGATCTCTTTATGGAGAGCATCGGTGCCTCTCTTCAACTCATCTATTCAGATCTGACAACCCTGCGTAAATGGTTGGAGAGATCCATCTGTAAAGTAAGTAGATTTATTTATTTTCTTGCGCTAGATAATTTCAATTCCTGCCCTAGATTAAATTTATTTTCCTGCCCTAGTATAGATTTTATTTATCGGCCCTAGTTATAACTTTCAATTAATTGCCCTAGGTAGAATAATTAGGTTTTTATATTTAATAACCAATCCGAACACCATTCGGAATTAACTCGTTAGCGCGATTAGGAGATTCACAAAATCCCTGTGGACCGACCCGTACTCACCGGCTAGCTTCATGCGACGCCGTTCTTGATTGCGGTTTAGAAATAGTTTTTGACATACGAATCAAATGGCGCCGTTGCCGGGGATGGCGTAGAACTTTCCTTTTCGCGATTTCGGGTTAATCATAAAATTAAAAAAATCATAAAAATCTGAAAAATCAAAAATATAAAAATATATATATTTTGTTATTTTTGGAAGGGATACTTTGTTGTTTAAATTTTTGCAGGATATACAAAATCGGATCTGGAAAATTCCACAAGGTGAAACAGAAAACCAAATATCGAAACAGAAGGAAAATTAAAAATCAGAATAGTAAAAATTTTCTGGAGACCCAAAGCCCCCAACACGCCGCGATTCCGGGGCCAAAACCCACCTTAGGCCGCGGAAACGCGGCCGTCTTGTCGATTCGTTGCACTAAAAAATTTCCAGGAACCTAAACCGACTACCCCACCGCGGAACCGCGGTGGGAACCCACCATTGGCCGCAGAAGGGCGGTAATATTGAAGCATCATCTGGCGAAATTTTTTCCGTAAGCCCCTCTCGTTCTCTTCTGCAAATTTTGATATATTCTCTGTAGATTTGCCTGCAGGATTCTTTGTGGTTTAAAAATATATTCCCTTCCAAATAACGATCTTGTGCAGGTTTTTTGGGCCCCGCTTGAAATAAAATAGATTGCATGTAATATTTTGCTGTTGCATATCTAGTGTTGAAAATCTTTTTGCAACAAAATTTTCCTAATAAAGAGAAAAAGAATAAAAATAAAAAGGACAAATTTTTTATAGAAACTTACAAAGTTTTTGCCGCAAATAAATCCTTGCACCACAACTTTTCTTTCTTTCCCCTTTCTTTTAACATGGGTACACCACATAATAAATCACTTGCCGAACTTTGGTATCCCGAACCTAATTTTGCGTCATACGTCAATTTGTTCGGTCAATTTAAAGACGATCCTTCCTTGCCTAAAAAATCTTTGAAAGATCAAATAGAGGAGTCTAGGAGAAATAGTTTGACTTTTCAACCCACTTTGTGTCAACCAAGTCCATCTTTACCACCTACATATGTTGACACCACTTTTCCAAGTCCTACTGTAACTTCTAAGCCGATGTCCATTGCTGAGCATATTGCTCAATCTCGCAGTCGATCTTTCACCCCTCTCCACTCATCTAGTTTTAGGGATCCGCACGATTATTCACCTTTTTATCCATATGTTGACCCTACCCCTGTCTTACCACCCACTTCCTACCAGTCCTACCCGACCTTCCCACCCTCACTAGACACTGTTTCTACACAGCGTGTTGGGAGTTTTGCATATCCACACCATTTTGAATCATTCACCGAAACCCCTTCACCACCTAAGTCTAGTTTGGAAGAGTCGTTGGAGGCGTATATAACAGCAACAAATAAAATGACTAGGAATGTGGAAGCGTCCGTGGCCGCCCTTATGCAACCTACTGAAGCGGTAGCTAGTTTCTCGCTAGCTCAAAAAATTTCAATGTATAAGGAGGCGGTTGGACAGAGTGAGAATGAGAGAGGATTTCAAAATCAAACCTACCCATACCCAATTGAAGCCCACAACTCCGGTTTTCCATTGATTGCTCTAAATAGTTCACCTGTTGAAAATAAAAATGAGTTGTGTGATTTTGTAGTGCTTGATTTGCCAAATTATGAAGAACCCCTTTCGAGTGAAACCGCACCTAATCCGTTTGACCTTTACACCTCCAATCGAGAACCTGAATTGATAAATATCCATGCTTTTGATGAGGTGTGTAAAGAAATTAATTTTCACTTGATTGAGGATATAGACGCCGGGAATATTTCGGATGATGAACCTGTCGATTTGATTGAAATTTTATGTTTAAATCATCATCCCGAGTTATTAGATGTCTCTCCCAAATCTCATATGCGTCTTGACTTTGATGATAATGGCATGGATGAGTTAAATTTTGAGGAAAATTAGAAGGATAATATTGAGGAGAGTTTTGAGGATAATATTGAGGTTGAACCATTTTTGTTTAATGCGTCGGATTTTCCAATTCAGCCTCCTGAACCTTTGACTGTTATATCACCCTCCCTCCTTCCTATTGTTCCGACCGTGCAAGTGACCGTTACGCTTTCATCTCAAATACCAAGTTCGGCGTACCCATGTTTTCTTGCGAATCTTGAGGGATTTGATCCCATTTCTCGACGGGTTGATAGGTTAGCGCAATCGCTTTTAACACATCGGTCATCACAAATTGCGCTAATTTATTCACTCAATTTACACCCTCAAGATCGTACTCTACTTCTTTCTTCTTTCCGCCATTCTTCTCCCCCACCGAGACCATATTCTACCATTCTTCTTTCCACACGGTCTCGCGTGTTTCTCATTTTCTTGCACCAACTATACCATTACCACGATAAGATTTTTGAATGGTTGGTGCTAACCTTTGGCTTATGTAAGGCCAAGCTTAAGTTTGGGGGGGACCTTGTTGTATATATGTATATATATTTTTGTTTTCTTTTTCTATAAAAAAATAATTTTTTTTTCAAAACATTAAAAAAATATAATAAAAAAATTGTAAATAAATAAAAAGGGGAGTGCCGACATTTTGACCCTCTTGGTTTAGTATGACAGTGAGGACACTGTCAAGTTCAAGTTTGGGGGTATGCTCGGTAAGTCTTCTTCCTTCGCATTCATTTGTACATATTTTTGCATTTGCATACTTATTTGAAAAACCATAAAAATTGAAAATTTTCAAAAATTATAAAAATTTATGTATTCAATTTTGGCTAATTGACTTGTGTTTGACAGATAGGTTAACTGGCTAGGAACAACTAGATCTTAGAATTAGTGAATTAAAAACCCTAAAAATAACCTTCCTTAAAGTTTAACGGTAGAGAGTATATGTCTTTGTAGTTTATTTAGAAATAGGCAAATTTTGGGTTCACTTCTTGGGCTAAGTCGAAACGAAGGAAAAGTATTGATGTTCTTATTAGAGTATAAGTTTGAAAAATAGTTCCTAACTTAAGTCTAGATTCTGAAAATGTATACCCTACAATTTGCACTATCACGCACCTTGAAACTTGGAATAGTAGAAGAGACCTTGAAATGCTCTTATCTAAAAGTCCTTAGTACAATGAAAATGCAAAAAATATATATATATATATATATATAAGTGTGAATAAAGAAAAAAAATGAACACTGGTTTTTGTGATTACTTAAGGCTGTAAAAATAGAAAAATATTTAGCGAGGGTGCTTCATCACCTAGTATCTTAGACCAACTGGTTTGGGAGTCACTGCTAAAGCCTTGGGTGTTACAAGACTAGGATTTACGCTTTAAAGTGCAAACACATCTTGTAATCGGTTGTTGGTACCTCAAGAAGTATTAACGGTCGCATGAAGGATGTGTAAGCAAGATTCATTTAAATTCACCAACTAATAAGTACTTTGGACAACGGACAAGGACATGATTACTTGATTTGAATTTCCAAGTGTAGGGGTGATTTATACACACACGTAGGGGTATGTGATTGGAGTTTAGATAAGAGAAAGGAGTGAATAATAGAACTTGTATCTTTAGTAAGGGTTGATAGAAATTCCTAAGTGGAGATGGAACCCTAGAAGGAAAACTTAAGAAATGCCGAAAGCTAAGTAAGTCTATAGAACATATATAATCTTAAGTTAAATAATGAGAAAGTGTGAAGAATATGGGTGGATAATTTACAAGTCGATGATTATAGAATTCCTTGCTAGAAAACCTAATTGGAGAACAAAAGTCGAAAGGCCGAATTGATAGGATTTTGTGGGTGTAATCCGCTGAAAACCCTCAGGAGACAACACTCCTCCTACTAGGGACACCTAGAGGTTTAACGGCTTGTTGCACGTGCTCAGTGCAATCGAGTTTCCCTGCGAAAGTGCGGTTAGGTTAGGATTTTAGTGAATAAAAATAAGTTTACTCGAGGACGAGCAAAAGATAAGTTTGGGGGTATTTGTTCACACCATAATATTGCATTATTATATTCCCCATTCTTATTCTTTTTATAAATAAACAGATGCTTTTGACGCATGTCTGCTACATGTTACAGGTTACAGGTTCTTGGACAGGAAACAGTGAAAACGATGTAAAGACGATGAAAATATGGACTTTTGACCAACAAATGGGAGGATCTTAGTCAAGCCTACATCGAAAGACAGTTCACAATTAACAAGGCAATGCAAGATCCCAAAATGTCAAGGCAAAGGGTTAAAAAGCCATTGCAAATTGTTCACTGAAGATCTGGAATCAATATTGAAGCCCAATTGTTAAAAGAACCCAAGAACCAGAAGCCCAAAGTGATCCATAACAAAACCCAAAAATTTCAGCAACTGAACTTATCAAAGGGCCGCGGAACCGCGGCCCAAGCCCACCATTGCCGCGGTTCCGCGGCCATAAGAAGACAAAAGGGAATTTTCTTTTTACCAAAACGTCGTGGCGGTGCTGTAAAGATTTTCTAGGGGTATTTTTGTAATTGTAGACATGCGAAACAAATGTAACCCTAGGGTTTCCTATTCTTTATAAATAGGAACTCTAAAGAATGTATTTTCTTATGCCTCCTTTTAATAATAAAATACAGATCTCTTTATGGAGAGCATCGGTGCCTCTCTTCAACTCATCTATTCAGATCTGACAACCCTGCGTAAATGGTTGGAGAGATCCATCTGTAAAGTAAGTAGATTTATTTATTTTCTTGCCCTAGATAATTTCAATTCCTGCCCTAGATTAAATTTATTTTCCTGCCCTAGTATAGATTTTATTTATCTGCCCTAGTTATAACTTTCAATTAATTGCCCTAGGTAGAATAATTAGGTTTTTAGATTTAATAACCAATCCGAACACCCTTCGGAATTAACTCGTTAGCGCGATTAGGAGATTCACAAAATCCCTGTGGACCGACCCGTACTCACCGGCTAGCTTCATGCGACGCCGTTCTTGATTGCGGTTTAGAAATAGTTTTTGACATACGAATCAACACCTTTCCGCTGCTCCCACTCTGAATGAAACCCTCTGGCTGGTCCATATAGACACACTCCTCTAAATGTCCATTTAGAAAAGCTGTCTTTACGTCCATTTGCCAAATCTCATAATCGTGGAAGGCAGCAATGGCAAGAAGGATCCGAATGGATTTCAGCATAGCTACTGGAGAAAAGGTTTCGTCATAGTCCAAACCAGGTCTTTGACGAAAACCCTTTGCAACCAATCTAGCTTTATAGGTCTCAACCTGTCCATCTACACCAATCTTCCTTTTGAAGATCCACTTGCATCCTACGGGTTTTACCCCATCTGGAGCAATGTCCAACGTCCATACTTTGTTGGTGTACATGGACTCCATCTCGGTCCGCATTGCATCCAGCCATTTTACCGAGTCGACGCTCTGAATGGCTTGCTGGAAGCTAGTAGGCTCATCAAGGTCTATGATGCAATCCTCTCTATCCCCGTCAATGAGAAAACCGTAGTATCTCTCGGGCGGATGAAACTGCCTACTACTCCTGCGGAGTGGCGTGGGAATGTCTTGATCTTTCAAACCCTCTGGTTCTACTAAGCTTTCAGTAATAGCTTGTGGTTCTGGAATTTCTTCCAGTTCTATTGCGCTCCCACTTATTTCTTTTTCTAAGAACTGATGTTCCAGAAAATGGGCATTACGAGAAACAAGGACTTTTTGTTCCTTTGCGTAATAGAAAAGATACCCCCTGGAGTTCTTTGGGTATCCCACAAACTTGCACAGTACTGAGCGTGCCTCGAGCTTGTCCGTATACTGCTTTTTGACATAAGCTGGACATCCCCAAATCTTCAGGTATTGAAGATAGGGTTTCTTCCCACTCCATAACTCATATGGTGTGGTAGGCACAGTCTTAGTGGGAACTCGTTTCAAAAGGTATGCAGCTGATTCTAGCGCATATCCCCAGAACGATCGCGGCAACTCAGTGTTACTCATCATGGATCGTACCATATCCAATAGGGTTCGGTTCCGTCTTTCCGATACACCGTTATGTTGCGGAGTGTATGGAGGAGTAAGCTGAGAGAGAATTCCATTCTCTTTTAAGTAACCCAGGAACTCGGCACTCAAGTATTCACCACCTCGATCAGATCTCAGTGCCTTGATACTTTTGCCTGTTTGTTTTTCTACTTCATTCTTATATTCTTGGAACTTTTCAAAAGCTTCGGATTTATGTTTCATCAAGAAGACATGTCCGAACCTTGAGAAATCATCCGTAAAAGTAATGAAATAAGAATAACCGCTTCGTGCATGTGTAGACATTGGACCGCACACGTCGCTGTGTACGAGTCCCAAGAGCTCGCTCGCTCTCACTCCGTGTCTAGTGAACGGAGTCTTTGTCATCTTTCCTTTAAGACAGGATTGACAAGTTGCATACGATTGATATTCGAACGAATCCAAATATCCTTCTGCATGTAACTTAGTCAACCTTCTCTCATTGATGTGACCCAGTCTACAATGCCATAAGAATGTTTTATCGATTTCTGGAGACTTTCTTTTGTGTGTATTCTGGACATTGAAAATCTGTGGCTGGTTTAATACGTATATACCGTTGTTCAATGTACCTGACCCAATCAAAACTTGATTAAGGTGAATGTTCACTACATTACTTACAAATGCAAATTCATAACCTTCTTTAGATAATAAAGATACAGAAATGATATTACAGGTTGCATTTGGTACATAATAACAACTACGTAAAACCAAAAAGTGTCCATCCGACAATCCCAGGTGATAGTCCCCCACGGCCTCAGCATCCATGCTAGCACCGTTTGCAACTCTGAGGGTCATGTCACCTGCCTTCAAAACTCTATGCTTTCTCAACGCCTGCAAAGAATTACAGATATGAGATCCTGATCCGGTATCCAATACCCAGGATGTAGAGTTTATTGATAGACAGTTTTCAATAACATACACACCTGAAGCTGAAGCTGCAACTCGCTTCAAATCCTGTGTTCTGGCCTTCCAAGCCTTGCAATCCTGTTTCCAGTGACCACTTTTGTGACAATAGAAGCATTCTTCCTTCCCCACCAGCTTTCCCGCTATCTTTGTTGCTTTTCCTTTTCCCTTCGTATCCACTTTACCGACACCGCCTGTTGGTTTGGCGGGGGCTTTCTTCTTCTTGCCCTTGGCTTTCGCCCTGGACCGAGATGAGGAAGATCCTCCTACAAACAAAGTGGATGGCTCCCTACCCTTCTGTAGGGTGCCCTCAGCACTCCTCAACATGTTCAGAAATTCGGAAAGTTCAACCTCCTTTCCT
The DNA here is from genome assembly GCA_030015575.1 of Agapanthus africanus. Lineage (NCBI taxonomy): Eukaryota > Viridiplantae > Streptophyta > Magnoliopsida > Asparagales > Amaryllidaceae > Agapanthus > Agapanthus africanus. The sequence goes on along the minus strand of CM057345.1, from coordinate 333,537,838 downwards.
TGCATGTTGAAGTTAAGAATAAACTGGGCGTAAGTGGAAGGAAGGGACTGGAGAATCAAATCAGTATAGAGTTCATTCTCCAACGTGGTCCCAAGGTTCGCGAGCTCCTCTATGTAGCCAATCATCTTAAGCACGTGTTCCGCTACCGATGATCCGACGGCCAACCTTGCCGAAAATAACTTCTTCGACACTTCGTATCTTGCGATACGAGACTACTCTCCATACAGTTCTTTTGTATGAAGAAATATGGACTCTAGGTCCATATTCTCGTGCCTCCTCTGATGTTCGTTGTCCATCGAGGCTAGTACGAGGCATCTGGCCTTCGCGCAATCTATTTCCCAGGTCTTGTAGATTTCCCTATCTACGACACTGGTTTTGGGACCTGGGACAGGGGGAGCTTTGGTGGTAAGGACATACCCCAACTTGTCGTAAGTGATTGCCATCTTGACATTCCTGAGCCAATCTTTGTAGTTTGGCCCTGTCAATATGTTTTTATCTAGTAATAACTTAAGTCCGGTCATGTTGAATGGTTGCTGCAATTAGGAGAGAGAAAAGAAACACTTTAGCATGATGCTCTTGCAAGTTTAGAGTGGTTTTTAATTTGTCTAAACTAGATGGCTCCCACTGTCTCTCGAATCCCTTCTCAAACCGTAAAGAAAGGATTAGTCAGGATCAATCTCACCGTACAATACTTGCTTAACCGTTCAGCCAGGCCAGTGTCGGTACTTCGAGGGAGGTTTTCCAACGCTTTCGCGAAATTCCTTAATTAAGTAACCTCTTTTCCCTGGGGGCGTAGCCCCGCTAACACCTTTCTAGACACCTACTAAGTTTATAGCATTGATCGTTAAGTGAGTTTTCCCGAGGAGTAGCATATACTCACAGTAGGATCGGGATCCAAATATCATCGCATGATAAAACCGAAGGAATCCTACCAGAATTATCACACTCCAAATGGTATGCAGCGCTAGCAAGTTTCAGTACTTATGAAACTCCCGATGTGGATTTTTGCCCCATGCTCTTATGACCTTGGCGTGAGGTCAAAATGTCATAAGTCACATGTCAAGTTCTTCCCATCATTATCCCGGTTAATTTGAACCCACCTGTACCTACCCTTGACGTAGGCCAAAATGGCAGTACGACTGTCTCAAACCAACGCATTCTATCTATGCAACAGATAAATATCCGGCAGCTACCAATCACTATGCCTTGGCGTGAGGTCAAAATACATAGCTTGAATACTACCGAATATTTAACTGAAATGATGGAGGGCTACGGATGGTTTTGGCGAAACCGTGAACGTAGTGAACTTGATATAATCGATGGAACGAGATAGCTTTTAAAAGGAGTGGTTCAAGCTCCGCGTTTAAAAGTTTAGTTTTGAAAAGAACCGAGTGGTTTTCAAAGTGTTCCAATCGACTTATACTTGGTTTATTTTCTTGCATTAGTTCTTTTAATGCGTCCCATCATTTAACCCTACCATTGCAGAAAACAACCAAAATATGACGTACGCTTATGCCATTCGCATTCGCCACGGGGCCCCATCATCACCCGTTAGGTTACTTAACTAACGACAGAGCGGGGGCTCGGCTAGCGCGGCTGTAAAACATAAGCAACGTCTAAATAGTTATCATATATAAATATATACCAATGATAGACATTACAGATCACAGATGAATACATTGGATATACTAGGAATCCGCAACCCGTTCGAGCCTGCAACGAAAAGCGGATTACACGGTCGCGGTGAATAGCCAATACCCCACACAAGACCCCTACGGGTGCGGAAAACTACCCGCCAAGTACCCGAAGCGAAGCAACCTCCCTCACCACCGTGAGTAGGCCACTCGGCACTTCAAGATACCCGGTAGTTTGTGCACCCCGTCCATGGGTCTATCCTAGGAGCAAAAACAGTAAAAAGAATTATACAATGACAGCTACAACCCCGACCCGGTTGTGCGGCCAAACAAATAATAATATTACATCAATTTACATGTTACAATGAATGAAAGAAAAAGCAACACTCATCTCACATCCACCCCGGCTATTCATCCGCGACAATCCAACCCATTCATATACACATACCACCATCAATCACAGATCACAGATATGTATAACCCCGGCTAATCGACATATAGCGATTAGCCGACTTTCTATACATATAAACATCACAGATATAACCTTTTAGTCAAAGTGTATTGAAGTTCGGAAAAAAAATACGGATTTATAGGCCCCCAAAAATAAATTTCTATTCTGGAAAATCTGGGCACATATAAACCATCTTAAAAATCCTAAAACCAAGCCAGAAATACACTGCACCAAACTCGACCCAGTGAAGAGCAAAGACGGCCGCGGTTGCGCGGCAATAGCTTGCTATTGCCGCGGAACCGCGGCTCTTTGGTCGAATCACTGGATCGTTTTTGGTTGTTTTCTTCACAAAACCCTGAGATGATTTTTGGAGTATAATTTATTTTGTTTTGAATAGAAATAAAAATTAACAGAAACTTAGGGTTTTGAAAACTCGGTTTTTCGATTTTTCCGATTCGAACTTCGATACACTCTACTACCTAGCTAGTTTATGTTTAGTTAGGCTCGAATACCACTGTAAGGCCACGTTGCCCACGCCGGTACTTGCGGGGAGGCGGAAAACGGAATAAAAATCGAATTTTTATGAGCTTAGGCAACATGGACTAGACTATGAAGGATCTTTGCTAAACAAAAACAAGCTAAAGCTAACTAGAAACTAGCTAAGTGCTAGAAAGGTTATACCTTGGGCTTTATGTCCTTCTCTCCTTGCTCCTTGGAGTGGTGGAAGGAGGTCACCTTAGTCGTCCTCTCACGTCGAAGAAAGATCCACCCGAAAGTCTCGACCTTTGGCTTCAACTCCAAGCTAGAAGTAACTAGGGTACAAGAAGTGCTAATCCTTGAACCCTAGATGAGAGTAGAGATTATCAAGAAAGGGTTTTTCTCAAGCTCAAGTGTTTCTCAACACATGAGAGGGGAGAGCTTGAGGGAGAGGAAGAACAAGAGAGAGAAAGTGAATGATAGAAATGAGAGAAAAATAAACCATTCTCACATATATGTGTGAATTATTGTAATTAGATAATTAGCTAAATAATTGTCATGGTTAATCAAGACATGACCATTATCATTTCATTTTTAATGCAAATTGCAAGGATCAAAGAGCATCTTCCAAATGAAATGATGATGGTCAAAGTGTCAACAAGGTCAACAAGTCAAGGTGGGTCAAATGGTCAACAACCATAACCATGCACAATTATTAAACTAATATCAATTAACCATAATACACACATAATCATTAGGGTTAATACAAATGACAATAGTCATTAACCCTAATCAAAGTCCTCTCCCTCTGTCTCAAGCAACTGTGCATACGCACCCGTATTCGTGATCCGAGGAACACGAATACAATGAGAAAAACCAATCCCAAATCATATACTAGGATCCGGCTTAAACCAAAGCCCGCTAGTATAAGCTGTCCGGAAAGCAAACGTGCACAAGTGCGCGGATGTGAACGAACCCTGTCGCAAAACCATGCGACCTCTACTCATTTTGCCTAAAGGCGAATAGCTCTCTATGTGGGACTCTAAAGACTCGACACTACGCTGGCAGTGGGTTTAACCACAGACCGCAAGCGGCACTAGCTGTACGTAACGGTCCCCAGGTAGATATCGATAAGAAGACTGATGAGGTGAACCCCATCTGAACTCCTACTGAGCCTGTATGTGACAATCTCCGTACAGTCCGGTCTGTTCGTCTGATACATCGCATGGCTGGCCTTGGGGGCGGTGAACGTCAGTCCCCTAATAGCGGTACAAGTCGTGTCGGAGTGTAGCCCAGAACACCCTGAGATAACACTGGAAACCTACCAGTATATCTCTCTTGCCCTGGCCAGGGACTACTCGTGTAATGGCTCTCCTGGACACAGCGCGATGTCAACCCCCAATACCGGGAGAGAAGAATCCTGTCTAACCGTCACTGCCTCCAAGTGCTTCGGGACTGCACCCAAAAACTACCTGTTTGCACGACTCCTTTGAGCCGTGGTAGGGTAGTAATCAAAGTGCAGTGGGAACACACTCGAGGCGAAGTGACAGTGTCAAGTCAGCGGACTAAGCTGTACTCATGTCACCTGGGAACTGATAACTGACGATAGGTATAATACCAACCAACAGTTTCCGACGAGTCCTGTCCAGTGTACTCGTAACCTAACGAGCACCCTTATACTATCTCAAGTACGACGTACTGACGGCTGTGGGACAGACCGTCTCCCACGCTGGGATGAGAAGCGCATACGCTAGTCTACTCCGGAGTATCGATGCCCTGTCTCGATAGTCCAACGACTAAGGACCTGTATAAGGATGTGCTTATAGATCACCCAGCTCCCACGAGTGTGAGCGCCATCACAACGCTGGTAATCAAGCAAAGATCCTAAGGGCTCTACTAATATGTATATCAGCGATATGCTAAAAGAAACACATGCACATATTAAAGCAGAGACAAACCAAGTAGCATACTACCATTTCGAGCAAGATTGTATATACAACTGTGAATATCCCAAGCTTCCATCCTTTGAGCCGTGGTAGGGAAGTGTTATCGGCAGGCTTTTACAGGAGTTAGAGTGGGCTTGCTTTCTGATCTTTTGATCGCTCAATACCCGGGTAGCCGTAATGTCCAGCTAGTACCGCTGACGGCTTATGAGTGCTTGATGTGATCATCACCTACTGCCGGCGTATTGACGAGTCTTTAGAGTCCTACACAGAGGTTTTACTGGCTCAGGCAAAACGAAATAGGAGCGCATATGTGATATGTGCGGGACCGAGAATAATGCGTGTATGTGATACCGTATTCTATTCTCGTGACTTTTAGTATCGGTCGGTTATATATGATATGACCGGGTTATCGAATCAAGTGTTGATTCGATAAGTCGATACGATGAATGTTAGTCGGTTATATGAGATATGACCAGATTATTAAGTCAAGTGTTGATTTAATGATTAAGTGTATAATTGTATATTAGATATACTAGTTTACATTTACTAACACTTGTTCACTTTAGGGTTTTTCTCACACTTGCACACTTGAATATATATATATGATATATATATTAAAAGTGCTTTCTTTTGTATCATGGTTGATGATACACTAAACATGGGTGTACAAGACACACACCATTCTATTTTTAAATGGTGGTTTACATTTATTTAAGGTAATTACAAATTAGTGGAATTTTTTCATAAGCATGAAGCTTGTGGATGCTTTGAAAAAGTCCACTTATTTTGTTTTACCTTAGATCTTTGTTTAACCTAACCATTTAGAAATAGAATGGTGTGTGTCTTGTACACCCATGTTTAGTGTAACATCAACCATGATACAAAAGAGAACACTTTTAATATATATATCATATATATATATTCAAGTGTGCAAGTGTGAGAAAAACCCTAAAGTGAACAAGTGTTAGTAAATGTAAACTAGTATATCTAATATACAATTATACACTTAATCATTAAATCAACACTTGACTTAATAATCCGGTCATATCTCATATAACCGACTAACATTCATCGTATCGACTTATCGAATCAACACTTGATTCAATAACCCGGTCATATCATATATAACCGACCGATACTAAAAGTTGTGAGAATAGAATACGATATCACATACACGCATTATTCTCGGTCCCGCACATATCACATATGCGCTCCTATTTCGTTTTGCCTGAGCCAGTAAAACCTCTATGTAGGACTCTAAAGACTCATCAATACGCCGGCAGTAGGTGATGATCACATCAAGCACTCACAAGCCGTCAGTGGTACTAGCTGGACGTAACGGCTACCCTGGTATTGAGCGATCAGAAGATCAGCAAGCAAGCCCGCTCCAACTCCTGTAAAAGTTTGCCGGTAACACTTCCCGTACAGTCCGGTCTCCTCGTCTGATATGTCGCATATCAAGTCTAGGGGTGGTAAACCTCAGACCCCAATAACCGATAAGTCGTGCCAATGTGAGGCTCATAACGGGTCGAGAAACTACTGGTAACACTTACCAGTAAATCTCTAAATCAGCCCTGGCCAGGGACTTCCCTGTTACGGCCAATCGAGCACAGCGCAACATCAACTCCCAATACCGGGAGAGACGGAACCCCTCCTATCGCTCATTGCCTCCATGTGGCTCGAGACTGTACCCAAAAACCACCGTTTTGCACGCCCTCATGGACGTGGTAAGGTGGAAATCAAAGCACAGTGGGAATCACACAAGACTCTATGACGATCTCGGGTCTACAGACTAACCTGCACAAGTGTTACCAGAGAACTACCATCTGACGTGATGTATAATACCATCTGGGAGTTTTCGGCGAGTCCGTCCAGTGTACCCAGTCTCCACTGAGCACCCGTATACCATCTCTGATGTCAAACACCGATGGATATGGGATCATCCATCGCCCATCTCATGAGTCGAGAAGCGTATACGCTAGTCTACTCTGGTATATCGATGCCCCGTCTCGATACACCCACGACTAGGGACCTTGAAGGATGTACTGATGGACTACCATGTCCCCACTTGTATGATCCGCATCATAGTCCAGGTAGTCAAGTACACATCCTAAGGGCTTTACCAACATGTAACTATAAGACAGTATAAAGAGACAAGTATACATGTTAAAGTAAAGAGTAACCAGATAGCATACTATCATATCGAGCAAGAAAGTCCTCTCTATATATGTCCAAGCATCCAATATAATATACATCATCTGTACAATACTGGCCTCTAGGGCATACATACAACTAACAATCTCCCACTTGCACTAGGGCCAGTTGCTGTAGTATCGCATACCGAGCATCCCGAAGAGTCTCTCAAACTGTATCTGGGGAATGGCCTTCATGAGTGGATCCGCTGTGTTGTTCTTCGTGTCAACCCTCCTGACCTCGATCTCCCGGCGATCAACTATCTCCCGGATCAGGTGATACCGCCTCAGAATATGCCTGGATCGCTGATGGGACCTGGGTTCCTTGGCCAAAGCCACCGCTCCATTGTTATCGCAATACAAAGGTATTGGATGCTCAATGGATGGAACCACTCCAAGTTCAGTAATGAACTTCTTGGTCCAGACAGCCTCTTTGGCAGCATCGTTGGCAGCGATGTATTCAGCCTCCATCGTCGAGTCTGCCACGGTTTCCTGCTTGGAACTCTTCCTGCTAACCGCCCCTCCGTAAAGGGTAAAGACAAATCCCGACTGTGACTTAGAGTCGTCCTTATCACTCTGGAAGCTCGAATCGGTAAAGGACTCCACTTGGAGTTCTCCGTTACCATACACCAAGAGCATCTCTTTAGTCCTTCGCAAGTACTTGAGAATGCTCTTCACAGCTGTCCGGTGACTCTCTCTAGGATCAGCTTGATACCTACTCACTACACTTAGTGAGTATGCTACATCGGGTCTGGTACATAGCATCGCGTAAATGATAGAGCCTACTGCCGAAGCATAGGGTATCCCTTGCATGCGAGTTCTCTCCAAATCATTCTTGGGAGACATCTCTTTAGAGAGAGTGAGCCCTGAGATTGTGGGTAAAAACCCACGTTTGGACTCTTCCATACTAAACCTCTTTAGTATGGTGTCAATGTACCTGGATTGGGACAATCCCAATATCCTTTTAGATCTATCTCTATAGATCATAATTCCCAATATGCAGGAGGCATCACCAAGATCTTTCATTAAAAATCTTTATGATAAGAAGAGCTTGACCGATTGCAGCATAGGAATGTCATTTCCTATCAAGAGTATGTCGTCCACGTACAATACGAGGAATACGACTTTGCTCTCTGCCACCTTCTTGTAGATACAAGGTTCATCTACATTTTTGACGAAATCAAACTCTTTGATAACGACGTCAAAGCAGATGTTCAAACTCCGCGATGCTTGCTTTAATCCATAAATGGATTTAAGCAGCTTGCACACCTTCCCGCTGCTCCCACTATCTATGAAGCCCTCTGGCTGAGTCATGTACACGCACTCTTCTAAATCACCGTTTAGAAAGGCGGTCTTAACATCCATTTGCCAGATTTCGTAATCATGATATGCAGCGATGGCAAGCATGATCCGGATGGATTTAAGCATAGCCACTGGAGAAAAGGTTTCGTTATAGTCCACACCTGGTCTTTGACGAAAACCCTTTGCAACAAGTCTAGCTTTGAAAGTCTCCATTTTCCCATCTACACCAAGTTTTTTCTTGAAGATCCACTTGCTCCCAATGGGTTTTACCCCTTCAGGAGCAACTTCCAAAGTCCATACTTTGTTGGTGTACATGGATTCCATCTCGGACCGCATTGCATCCATCCATTTCACTGAGTCTCCACTCATGATGGCCTGCTCGAAGCTAGTTGGGTCATCATCAACCATGATGCAATCCTCGCTTCCACCATCAATGAGAAAACCGTAGTATCTCTCAGGTGGATGAGAAACCCTACCAGATCGGCGGAGAGGCTGGGGTTCGTCGGGTACTACTGAATCCTCTGGTTCTACCAAGTCTTCTGTTATAGTTTGTGTCACTGGAATCTCTTCCAGTTCTACCTCAATGCCACTAATCTGTTTCATAAGAAAACCTTTTTCTAAGAAAGTGGCATGTCGAGAAACAAACACCTTTTGTTCCTCGGGGTGGTAGAAGATACACCCTTGTGAATTTTTGGGATATCCTATAAACTTACATAAGACAGATCTTGCCTCGAGTTTGTCTGGATTTTGTCTTTTGACATAGGCCGGACAACCCCATATCTTAATGTAATTAAGATGTGGTCTCTGCCCTTTCCATATCTCATATGGAGTGGTAGGCACAGATTTGGTAGGAACTCTATTCAATCGGTCTATGGCTGTCTCAAGCGCATATCCCCAGAAGGAAATAGGTAACTCAGCTGTACTCATCATTGAGCGCACCATATCTAATAGGGTGCGGTTCCTCCGTTCTGATACACCGTTGTGCTGTGGTGTATATGGAGGAGTTAGCTGAGAGAGAATCCCATTCTCTTTTAGGAAGTCCAGGAATTCATTGCTCAAGTATTCACCTCCTCGATCAGATCGAAGGATTTTAATACTTTTCCCGGTTTGGTTCTCGACTTCTTGTTTATATTCTCTAAATTTCTCAAAAGCTTCTGATTTGTGTTTCATCAGGAACACATATCCGAATCTAGAGAGATCGTCAGTGAATGTAATGAAGAACGAAGAACCATCCCTGGCATTTGTACACATGGGACCGCATACATCACTATGTATCAGTCCCAAGAGTTCGGTAGCTCTTTCTCCGTGTCCCGTAAACAGAGTTTTGGTCATCTTGCCTTTGAGACATGACTGGCAAGTGTCATAAGATGAAAATTCGAACGGTTTCAAGTATCCATCCTTATGCAACTTAGCTAGCCGTGTCGCATTTATATGACCGAGTCTACAATGCCACAAGAAGGATTCCTTCAGTTCTGAACTCTTCCACTTGTGTGTGTTTGTTATGCTCAGAACTGTTGATTGATTTAGAACATAAATGCCATTGCACAACGTGCATGATCCAACCAACTTTTGGTTAAGGAAAATGTTCATAACATTATCCTGTAATACAAAATTATATCCCTCGTTACTTAGTAAAGAAACCGATATAATGTTGCATATCAGGTTCGGCATGTAATAGCATTCGTTCAGAACCAATGTATTACCAGTCGGCAATACAAGGTGATATTCCCCGACGGTTTTAGCTGCAACAATTGCACCATTTCCAACCTTTATGTCTTTATCACCTTCTCCAAGTTCTCTGCCTTTTCTAAGCCCATGTAACTGATTACATATATGGGATCTTGACCCAGTATCTAATACCCAGGACGTAGAGGAAATGGAGAAACAGTTCTCCGTAACGAACACACCCGAAGAAAATGCATCAACATGTACTTTCTTCACACGGGTGGCATGGGAATCCTGGTATTCCCCTATATCCTGTTCAGTCCTATAACTCTTATAAGAAAGAATGGAACCAACGTTCCCCAGCACAGTATAACATGCGGGTTCGATCAATACATCCATATTATTATCTTGATTAAGGCATGAAATGGTCGCTACCTAGAGATTTAGCATATGCTCTTGCAAGATCGGATTGGTTATTATTTTATCTAATCAGGATGGCTCCCACTGTTTTTATCAAATCTTCCTTCAGACCCTAAAAGGAAAGACTAGCCGGGATTAATTACACCCTACAACTTCGTCAATCTTTCATCCAGGCCAGTGTCGGTACTTTGAGGGAGGTTCCCCGTGCTTTCGCACGGACCTAATTAAAGTAAACCTCGTTTTCCCAGAGGCGTAACACCGTCGACACCTTTCTAGACACCTACTTGATCGGCTAATTGTCCTGTGTAAAACTTTCCTAGGAGTAACAATTACTCGCAGTGGGTATCGGGATCCAACTATCTCATAGAAGGTATGCAATCTCATTGCAAATTTCAACACTTGAAATTCCCGATAATATTTTGCCCCTAGCGTGCTATGACCTTGACGCATGCCAAACAACCCATAGTCCGCTAGTCAAGTTCAACCCGTACAATTTGTGATTGAATTAAACCCACCCGTACGACCCTTGACGCATGCCAAACAACGCCGTACGAATATCCTAATCCAATCGCATCTCATGCTACAGATAAGTAATAATCAGCTACCGTACACTACGCCTTGACGCATGCCAAACTACCGCAGCACGAATACTAAATATTACTTATCTGAATTGACGGAGGGCTACGCAGGTTTTTCAGAAAACCATGAGCGTAAAGAACTTGATATCGTCGTAGAATCGAGTGAATTTTGAAATGGAGTGTTTTTGAGGCTTTTCTAGTTTTGCTATAGGGGTCACTCCCGGTGAAGGGATCGTCGGCCCTTTCCTCGTCGAATGAGGTGCAGGACATATCATATATATCACTATGCAATGCAAAACTCCAAAAGCAATCAAAAGTCAAACCGAATGTAGTAGCATCTGCCAGTTTTGCTAAAGAGGTCACTCCCGGTGAAAGGATCTCGGCTCTTTCCCCATCGAATAAGGTGCAGGGTATATCATATATACCACTATGCAAAGCAAAACTGTAGTACCCTTTTATTTGAAAATTTGATTCTACAACATCTTTTAGGTTTCTTTTCTTTCATTAATCACATTAATGAAGTCCCATCATTTAAGATACCTAAACATCACAGATAAATACGACGTACACTTATGCCATCCGCATTCGCCTCGTGTCCCCTCGTGCACCGTTAGGTTAGGTAACTAACGGCAGAGCAGGGCAGGGCTAACGCGGGTTTAAAACATAAGTAACGTCTATATAATATATCATATATACTATATGCAGTATTTATCACAGAACATCAAATGATCACATCACATATATCGCAGCAGAAGAATCATATGAAACATTGGATATACTAGGACGTCCGTGTTTTATTTTGAGCCTCTATAAAACACAGATTCCACAGTCGCGATGAATAGCCAAACCCACACCCCTAGACCCCTACGAGAGCGGCAAGAAACCCTTCCAATTCTAGGGATAGGAGACCCGGACTCGACTCCTCGAGTTGGTCTCCCACTGGACCCTAGAACCCGGTTACTTGTGCTCCCCTCCTTGGGTCTATCCTAGTGCGGAAAAGTAAATAATATACAAATGGTGACATCAACCTCAACCCGGAAGTGCCCCAATAAAAGAATATTACATACATTTGATTTTACATGAATGAAAATAAAAACCCTCATCTCACATAAAACCCCCCGGCTATTCAGAACGCGACGATCCAATATAACATATCCAGCAACACAGAACATCACATGTCATCAACGTAAGTAAATATGCGCATCCCAATTGTCGTTGACATATAGCAACGAAACCGGCGATATCACATATTACACTTACGGTCACAGAAAAGAAAGTGTAAAACTACAACATTTGGAATCCACAAACTTTTTAGACATCGTAAATCCGAAATATCACATACTTCGCATTTCATTCCTAACCGTATGAATTCCACATATTGTATCACATTCCAGATAAATAGACTGTATTAAACTTTCCGATCGAATAATCAAATACCCAAGATTTCCATAATAGCTCAACACTTGAGCGGGGTTCAAAAATTCCAGAATACGTCACAGTAGCAACGGTCCAGCAGTAGAAGGGTCAAGCCAACGCCTCATATGTGGCACGCCGTACTGCCCCAAACCCTAAGGTTCAAAGGGCAGTTCAAGACGGTCACATAATCGAGTTAAGGTTTGTTGTCTTCTAGAGGGTCCATCGTGTCACATGCACGTTTTTCCGAAAAATTTAAACCCGAGAAAAATTCAACACTTGAATGTTTTTCGTGCCAGGAAAAATTGAGTTAATGATATCTGTTCGAACATTTTAATACTTTCTAAATTATACGGAAAACATAACAAAATTAAATTCTCCGATCGAATCGACGATTACAAAATAAACCCTAAAATACTCAACACTTGAGTCAGATTAAAAATACCCATAAAATAGAAATTACAGAAAAAGAAATAACAGGAAAAAATGATGGCATAGTTCCTCTGTACGGCCATGGAACCGCGGCCCAAGCATGGGTACGGCCGCGGTTCCGCGGTGGGTTGTACGGAACATGCTATCGTTTTTCACCAAATTTCTTAGAAACCCTGCTGAATTTTTTAGGCATTTTTAATTCAGAAAAATCCCAGATTTTAAAAATTGTCCAGAGAGGGGGTTATCTTGACGTGTTCGGGTTCGATCGGGGTTTTAACTTCGTTAACACATCGCCCAATGCTCTAGCTAGGCTCTGATACCACTGTAGGGTTATTAGGCACGCTAACAAGGCTCTACACTCTTGCTGAAGAAAGATCCACCCGAGGGACTCTACCTTTGGCTCCAAACCTCAAACTAGAAGTAACTAAGGTGCTTGGTGTGCGAAACCTAGGACCTTAGGAAGAGTAGAGAGTAATTTTGAAAGTTTTATCTCAAGCTCAAATGGTTCTCAACTCATGAGAGGGGAGAGCTAGAGAGAGAGGAAGAGGATGAGAGAGAATGGTTATGAGAGAATGAGAATAGTTTTTACAACCATAACAATATATGTGAATTATCTAATTAATAATATTAATCCGAAATGAAAAAGGTGATGGTTGGTTTGATAAGACCATTATCATATCACATTAAATGTATTTTGCAAAGATCAAAGAGTATCTTTGGAGTGTAATGATGATGGTCAATGTTTCAACCATGGTCAACAAGTCAACCAAGGTCAATAAGTCAACAACCCTAACCATGACACAATTTCATTTAATTAATATTATTAATTGTTATTTCACATGTCCATTAGGGTTTGGAAAAAGACAACTGTCAACTGTGCATACACACCCATTCCGAAACCCTAATGAAAATCCTCTTCCTCCGCCTCAATCAACTGTGCATACACACCCGTATCCGTGTTCCGAGGAACATGAATACAATGAGATAAAACTAACCCCAAAACATATACTAGGATCCGGCTCAAACCAGAGGCCGCTAGTAATGACTGTCCGGATACCAAACGTGCACAAGTGCGCGGATGTGAACGAACCCCGTCGCAAAACCATGCGACCTCTACTCTGTTTTTCCTAAAGGCGAATAACCCTCTGTGTGGGACTCTAAAGACTCGACACTATGCTGGTAGTGGGTTTAACCACAGACCGTAAGCGGCACTAGCTGTACGTAACAGTCCCCAGGTAGATGCCGATAAGAAGACCGACGAGGTAAACCCATCTGAACTCCTACTGAGCCTGAATGTGACAGTCTCCGTACAGTCTGTTCTGTTCGTCTAAGAACATCGCATGGCGGGCCTAGGGGGCGGTAAACGTCAGTCCCCTAATAGCGGTACAAGTCGTGTCGGAGTGTAGCCCAGATCACCCTGAGATAACACTGGAAACCCACCAGTCTATCTCGCTTGCTATGGCTAGGAACTTTGTGTAATGGCTCTCCTAGACACAGCGCGATATCAACCCCCAATACCGGGAAAGACGAATCCTGTCTAACCGTCACTGCCTCCAAGTTCTTCGGGACTGCACCCAAAAACTACCTGTTTGCATGACTCCTTTGAGCCATGGTAGGGTAGTAATCAAAGTACAGTGGGAACACACTCGAGGTGAAGTGACAGTGTCAAGTCAACGGACTAAGCTGTACTCATGTCACCTGGGAACTGATAACTGACGATAGGTATAATACCAACCAACAGTTCCCGACGAGTCCTGTCCAGTGTACTCATAACCTAACGAGCACCCGCTTACTATCTCAAGTACGACGTACTGACGGCTGTGGGACAGGCCGTCTCCCAAGCTGGGATGAGAAGCGCATACGCTAGTCTACTCTGGAGTATCGATGCCCTGTCTCAACAGTCCTACGACTAGGGACCTGCATAAGGATGTGCTTATGGATTACCCAGCCCCTACGGGTGTGACTGCCATCACAACGCTGGTAATCAAGCAAAGATCATAAGGGCTCTACTAATGTGTAAAGGCGATATGCTAAAAGAAACACATGCACATATTAAAGTAGAAACAAACCAAGTAGCATACTACTATTTTGAGCAAGATTGTCAATACAAGGTGAATATCCCAAGCTTCCATCAAGTAATATACAAACTAGTATGATACAGTAATGGCCACTAGGGCATATACACTAACAATCTCCCACTTGCACTAAGGTCATGTACTGGCGTATCGAAGACCTATCATCTCGATCAGCCGCTCGAACTGAGTCTGGGGTAAGGCCTTCGTGAATGGATCAACAGTGTTATCTTCCGTAGCAACTCTCCGAACCTCGATCTCCTGGCGACCCACGAACTCCCTGATCAGGTGATACCGCCTCAAGATGTGTCTGGACTTCTGATGGGACCTGGGTTCCTTCGCTAAAGCTATAGCCCCGTTGTTGTTGCAATACAGAGGTATTGGATTGACAATGGACGGAACCACCTGAAGTTCTGTCAAGAACTTCTTTATCCAGACGGCTTCTTTTGCGGCATCTGCAGCAGCGATATATTCCGCTTCCATCGTCGAGTCAGCAACGGTTTCCTGTTTGGAACTCTTCCAACACACCGCCCCTCCATAGAGGGTAAAGACATAACTCAACATGGACTTGGAATCATCCTTGTCACTCTGGAAGCTGGAGTCAGCAAAGGCCTCCATTTGGAGGTCTTTTCCGCCATACACCAAGAACATCTCCTTAGTCCTTCTCAGGTACTTGAGAATGTTCTTTACCGCTATCCAGTGTTTCTCCCCAGGGTTTGACTGATACCGGCTTACCACACTCAGTGCATAAGCTACATCTGGTCTGGTATACAACATCGCAGACATTGTTAGTTATATGTATGCCGTAGAGGCCATTACTGTACATTGGATGTATATTGTAGTGGATGCTGGGACATATATAGGTAGGACTTTCTTGCTCGACATGATAGTACGCAATCTGGTTGCTCTTTATCTTAACATGTATACTTTCTGTCTCTCTGTTACATGTTGATAAAGCCCTTAGGATGTGTACTCGACTTCCAGGACTATGATGCAGACCATACTAGTGGGGCCTGGGTAGTCCATGTTAGTCCATATTGCGACCCCCGGTGCTTACGGGGAGGCGGAAACGGTATAAAAAACGAATTTTTATCGCAAGAGGCAACATGGACTAAGCTAGTTTAGGGATCGTTGTCTAAACTAAAACTAGCAAACAATGCTAAAGAGAGTTAGCTACTCGGATGAAGATGGTTATACCTAGACTTGAACTCCTTCGTCTTCAAACTTTGTAGAGGTTGATGGTTCTCCTTTGTCGCCTTCTTCCGTCGAAGATGGATCCACCTCGAAGGCTCAACCTTTGGGCTCTTTCTCGTACTTGGAGTGAACTAGAATCGCCGGCTTGCTAAACCCTTGATCCTAGAGTGAGTAGAGAGTGTCTAAGGGTTGCTTTTGTTTTTCAAGAGAAGGATTCTCAACACATGAGAAGGTTTCTCTTGGCTAGAGGAAGAAGAAGATGAAGTGAAGAGAGAGAGTGAATATGATAGAATGAGCCTCCCTTTTCCTTTTGCAACCATAACAAAAGAAAAAGAATAATCAAATAATAATAATAATCAAAATGAAAAAGGTTTGATGGAAAGTTTAGGAATGACTAATATCATTACAAACATTAAATGAAAAAGCAAGAATGAAAAAGCATCTTGCATTTGTAATGATGGTAGTCAAATGTTCAACCATGGTCAACAAGTCAACCATGGTCAACAAGTCAACAAAAACTAACCATGACACAATTTCATTTTATTATATATTATTAAATGATAAAATACAAATCCATTAGGGTTTGGAAAAAATACAACTGTCAACTGTGCGTACGCACCCGTTTCGAAACCCTAATAAAAAATCATCTTCCTCCTCCTCAAAAAGAACTGTGCATACACACCTGTATTCTTGTTCCGACGAACACGAATACTAAGAGATAAAAGCAACCCCAAATACTATACCAGCATCCGGCTCAAACCAGAGCCCACTGGTAATATCCGTCCGGACTCCAAACGTGCACAAGTGCGCGGATGAGAACGAACCCTGTCGCAAAACCATGCGACCTCTACTCTGTTTTGCCCAGAGGCGAATACCCTCTGTGTGGGACTCTAAAGACTCGACACTACGCTGGCAGTGGGTTTAACCACAGACCGCAAGCGGCACTAGCTGTGCGTAACGGTCCCCAGGTAGATGTCGACAAGAAGGCTGACGAGGTGAAACCCCATCTGTACTCCTACTGAGTCTGAATGTGACAGTCTCCGTACAGTCCGGTCTGTTCGTCTGATACATCGCATGGCGGGCCTAGGGGGCGGTAAACGTCAGTCCCCCAATAGCGGTACAAGTCGTGCCGGAGTGAAGCCCAAAACACCCTGAGATAACACTGGAAACCTACCAGTATATCTCGCTTGCCCTGGCCAGGGACTACTTGTGTAATGGCTCTCCTAGACACAGCGCGATGTCAACCCCCAATACCGGGAGAGACGAATCCTGTCTAACCGTCACTGCCTCCAAGTGCTTCGGGACTGCACCCAACCACCACCTGTTTGCACGACTCCTTTGAGCCGTGGTAGGGTAGTGATCAAAGTGCAGTGGGAACACACTTGAGGCGAAGTGCCAGTGTCAAGTCAGCGGACTAAGCTGTACTCATGTCACCTGGGAACTGATAACTGACGATAGGTATAATACCAACTAGTCAGTTCCCGACGAGTCCTGTCCAGTGTACTCGTAACCCAACGAGCACCCGTATACTATCTCCAGTACGACGTACTGATGGCTGTGGGACAGACCATCTCCCACACTGGGATGAGAAGCGCATACGCTAGTCTACTCCGGAGTATCGATGCCCTGTCTCGATAGTCCTGCGACTAGGGACCTATATAAGGATGTGCTTATAGATTACCCAGCCCCCACTAGTGTGACTGCCATCACAACGCTGGTAATCAAGCAAAGATCCTAAGGGCTCTACTAATGCGTATAAGTGATATACTGAAATAAACACAAGTACACATTGAAGTAGAAACAAACCAAGTAGCATACTACTATTTTGAGCAAGATTGTATATACAAGGTGAATATCCCAAGCATCCATTAAGTAATATACAAACTAGTATGATACAGTAATGGCCTCTAGGGCATATACACTAACAATCTCCCACTTGCACTAAGGCCATGTACTGGCGTATCGAAGACCTATCATCTCGATCAGCCGCTCGAACTGAGTCTGGGGCAGGGCCTTGGTGAATGGATCTGCAGTGTTGTCTTCTGAAGCAACTCTCCGAACCTCGATCTCCTTGCGATCCACGATCTCCCTGATCAGGTGATACCGCCTCAAGATGTGCCTGGATCTCTGATGGGACCTGGGTTCCTTCGCTAAAGCTATAGCCCCGTTGTTGTCGCAATACAGAGGTATTGGGTCAACAATGGACGGAACCACCTGAAGTTCTTTCAAGAACTTCCTCATCCAGACAGCTTCTTTTGCGGCATAAGATGCAGCGATGTATTCCGCTTCCATAGTCGAGTCTGCAACGGTTTCCTGTTTGGAACTCTTCCAACACACCGCCCCTCCATTGAGGGTAAAGACAAAACCCGATATGGACTTGGAATCATCCTTGTCACTCTGGAAGCTGGAGTCAGCAAAAGCCTCAATCTGGAGGTCTTTTCCGCCATACACCAAAAACAACTCCTTAGTCCTCCTCAGGTACTTGAGAATGTTCTTTACCGCTATCCAATGTTTCTCCCCAGGGTTTGACTGATACCGGCTTACTACACTCAGTGCATAAGCTACATCCGGTCTGGTACACAACATCGCATACATTATAGAGCCTACCGCAGAAGCGTAGGGTATAATAGACATGCGATCCCTCTCCAAATCAGTCTTGGGAGACATCTCTTTAGAGAGGGTGATCCCGTGACAAGCCGGTAGGTTACCGCGCTTGGAATCTTCCATACTGAATCTTTTCAGTACGGTGTCGATGTACCTGGACTGAGAAAGTCCCAATATCCTCTTGGATCTATCACGATGGATCCGGATCCCCAGGATGTATGAGGCATCACCCAGGTCTTTCATGGAGAACTTTTGTGACAAGAACCCCTTGACAGATTGTAGCATAGGAATATCATTTCCTATTAAGAGAATGTCATCCACGTATAAAACGAGGAATACTACAGTTCTCGCTACAAATCTACTATAGATGCATGGTTCATCTGGATTTTTGATAAAGCCAAATTCCTTGACCGTCTCATCAAAACAGATGTTCCAACTCCGCGATGCCTGCTTTAGTCCATAGATGGACTTAAGCAACTTGCACACCTTTCCGCTGCTCCCACTCTGAATGAAACCCTCTGGCTGATCCATATAGACACACTCCTCTAAATTTCCATTTAGAAAAGCGGTTTTTACGTCCATCTGCCAAATCTCATAATCGTGGAAGGCAGCAATGGCAAGAAGGATCCGAATGGATTTCAGCATGGCTACTGGAGAAAAGGTTTCGTCGTAGTCCAAGCCAGGTCTTTGACGAAAACCCTTTGCTACCAGCCTAGCTTTATAGGTCTCAACCTGTCCATCTACACCAATCTTCCTTTTGAAGATCCACTTGCATCCTACGGGTTTTACCCCGTCTGGAGCAATGTCCAACGTCCATACCTTGTTGGTGTACATGGACTCCATTTCGGTCCGCATTGCATCCAGCCATTTCACTGAGTCAACGCTCTGAACGGCCTGCTGGAAGCTAGTAGGCTCATCATAATCTATGATGCAATCCTCTCTATCCCCGTCTATGAGAAAACCGCAGTATCTCTCGGGCGGATGAGACTGCCTACTACTCCTGCGGAGCGGCGTAGGAATGTCCTGTTCTGTTGAACCCTCTGGTTCCACTAAGCTTTCAGTAACAGTCTGTGGTTCTGGAATTTCTTCCAGTTCTATTGTGTTCCCACTTATCTGGGTTTCCAAAAACTCAGTTTCCAAGAAGCGGGCATGCTGAGAAACAAAAACCTTTTGTTCCTCAGCGGAATAGAAAAAATACCCCCTGGAGTTCCTTGGGTATCCCACAAACTTACACTGTACTGAACGTGCCTCAAGCTTGTCCGCATGCTGCTTTTTTACAAAAGCTGGACATCCCCATACCTTAAGATAATTAAGACAGGGTTTCTTCCCAGTCCACATCTCATATGGGGTGGTGGGCACAGTCTTGGTAGGAGCCTTGTTCAAGAGATACGCAGCTGCTTCTAGTGCATATCCCCAGAATGATCGCGGTAACTCAGCGTTACTCATCATGGACCGAACCATATCCAATAGGGTTCGGTTCCGTCTCTCCGATACACCGTTATGTTGCGGAGTGTATGGAGGAGTAAGCTGAGAGAGAATACCATTCTCTTTTAAGTAATTCAGGAATTCGGCACTTAAGTATTCTCCACCTCGATCCGATCTTAGAATCTTAATACTTTTGCCGGTCTGTTTCTCTACTTCATTCTTATACTCCTGGAATTTTCCAAAGGCCTCGGACTTATGTTTCATTAAGAAGACATAACCGTACCTTGAGAAGTCATCCGTAAAAGTAATGAAGTAAGAATGTCCGCTTCGGGCATGTGTAGACATTGGACCGCACACGTCACTGTGTACGAGTCCCAAGAGCTCGCTCGCTCTTACTCCATGTCTAGTAAACGGAGTCTTTGTCATCTTTCCCTTGAGACAGGATTGACAAGTGGCATACGACTGATATTCGAACGTATTCAAATACCCTTCTGTATGTAACTTCGTCAACCTTCTCTCATTGATGTGACCCAATCTACAATGCCATAAGAAAGTCTGATTTATTTCTGGAGACTTTCTTTTGTGTGTATTCTGGACATTAAAAATCTGTGGTTGGTTTAACACGTATATACCATTACTCAGAGTACCTGACCCAATCAATACTTGATTAAGGTGAATGTTTACAACATTACTTACAAACGCAAATTCATAACCTTCTTTAGAAACTAAAGATACAGAAATGATATTACAAGTTGCGTTGGGTACAAAAAAGCAATTACGCAAAACCAAAACATGTCCATCTGACATTCCCAGGTGATAGTCCCCCACGGCTTTAGCATCCATGCTAGCTCCGTTTGCAACTCTGAGGGTCATGTCACCCGCCTTCAAAACCCTACGGTTTCTCAACGCCTGCAAAGAATTACAGATATGAGATCCTGATCCGGTATCCAATACCCAGGAAGTAGAGTTTATTGAAAGACAGTTTTCAATAACATACACACCTGAAGCTGAAGCTGCAACCTGCTTCAATTCCTGTGTTCTGGCCTTCCAGGCCCTGCAATCATTCTTCCAGTGTCCTTTCTTATGACAAAAGAAGCATTCTTCCTTATCCACAAGCTTCCCCGCTATCTTTGTTGCTTTACCTTTTCCCTTCGTATCCACTTTACTAACACCGCCCCTTGGTTTGGCGGGGGCTTTCTTCTTCTTTCCCTTGGCTTTCGCCTTGGACCTAGAAGAAGATGATCCTCCTACAAACAAAGTGGATGTTTCCCTACCTTTCTGTAGGGTGCCCTCTGCGCTCCTCAGCAGGTTGAGGAGCTCTGAAAGTTCAACCTCCTTTTCTTGTAGGTTGAAGTTCATTATAAACTGGGCGTAAGTGGAAGAAAGGGACTGGAGAACTATATCCGTATATAGCTCACTCTCCAATGTGATCCCTAGGTCAGCGAGCTCCTCAATGTAGCCGATCATCTTTAGCACATGCTCGGCTACTGATGATCCGACGGCCATTCTTGTCGAAAATAACTTTTTCGACGCTTCGTATCTTGCGATACGTGATTGCTCTCCATACAGTTCTTTTGTATGGAGCAATATGGACTCCATGTCCATATTCTCATGCCTCCTCTGATGTTCGTTGTCCATCGAGGCAAGCAGGAGGCACTTGGCCTTCGCGCTATCAATCTCCCAAGTCTTGCGGATTTCCTTATCCGCGACACTAGAAGTTGGATCAGGGACAGGGGGAGCTTTGGTGGTAAGAAGATACCCCAGCTTGTCATAAGTGATTGCTATCTTGACATTCCTGAGCCAATCTTTGTAGTTTGGCCCTGTCAGCTTGTTTTTATCTAGGAGTAACTTAAGTCCAGTCATGTTGATTGGTTGCTGCAATTAGGAGAGAGGAGAAGAAACACTCAGCATGATGCTCTTGCAAGTTTAGAGTGGTTTTTAGTTTGTCTAAACAGGATGGCTCCCACTGTTTCTCGAATCCCTCCTCAAACCATAAAGGAAGAATTAGCCGGGTTCAATCCCACCGCACAATACTTGCTTAACCGTTCAGCCAGGCCGGTGTCGGTACTTCGAGGGAGGTTTTCCAACGCTTTCGCGAAGTTCCTTAATTAAATAACCTCTTTTCCCTGGGGGCGTAACCCCGCTAACACCTTTCTAGGCACCTACTAGGTTTATAGCATTGATCGTTTAGTGAGAAATTTCCCGAGGAGTAGCATATACTCACAGTAGGATCGGGATCCAAATATCACCGCGTGATGAAACTGAAGGAATCCTACCAGAATCACCACACTCCAAATGGTATGCAAATCTAGCAAGTTTCAGTACTTATGAAACTCCCGATGTGGATTTTTGCCCCATGCTCTTATGACCTTGACGAAGGTCAACAAATCATAAGTCACATGTCAAGTTCTGCCCGTCATTATCCAGGTTAATTTGAATCCACCCGTATATACCCTTGACGAAGGTCAACAAGGTAATGCGAATGTCCCAAACCAACGCATCTATCTATGCTACATATGAATACCCAATAGCTACCAATCACTATGCTTTGACGAAAGTCAACAAACACAGCTTGAATACTTATTGAATATTCATACGAAACGACGGAGGGCTACGAATGGTTTTGGCGAAACCGTGAACGTAGTGAACTTGATTTAATCGATGGAACGAGATAGCTTTTAGAAGGAGTGGCTCAAGCTCCGCATTTAAAAGTTATTTTGAAAAGAACCGAGTGGTTTTTCGAAAGTGTTCCAACGACTTTAACTTGGTTTATTATCTTGCATTAGTTCTTTTAATGCGTGATATTCTTGCATTAGTACTTTTAATGCGTCCCATCATTTAACCCTACCATTGCAGAAAACAACCAAAATATGACGTACGCTTATGCCATTCGCATTCGCCACTGGGCCCCGTCATTACCCGTTAGGTTACTTAACTAACGACAGAGCGGGGGCTGGGCTAGCGCGTCTGTAAAACATAAGCAACGCCTAAATAGTAAGCAATGATAGACATTACAGATCACAGATGAATGCATTGGATATACTAGCAATCCGCAATCCTTTCGAGCCTGAAACGAAAAGCGGATAACACGGTCGCGGTGAATAGCTAAATACCCCACCCAAGACCCCTACGGGTGCGGCAAACTACCCGCCAAGTACTCGGTAGTTTGTGCACCCCTCCATGGGTCTGTCCTAGGAGCAAAAACAGTAAAAAGAATTATACAATGACGGCTACAACCCCGACCCGGTTGTGCGGCCAAACAAATAATATTATTACATCAATTTACATTTACAATGAATGAAAGAAAAACAAAAGCTCATCTCATATCCACCCCGGCTATTCACCCGCGACAGTCCAACACATTCATATACACATTCCAGCACATTACAGATCATGTATAACCCCGACTAATCGACTTATAGCGATTAGCCGACGTTCAATACATGCAAGCATCACAGATATAACCATCATAGTCAAAGTGCAGTAAAGTTCGGAAAAAATACGGAATTATAGGACCCCAAAAGGAAATTTCTTTTATGGAAAATCTGGGCACATATAATATATTTTAAAAATCCCAAAACCAACACACAAACACACTGCACGAAAAACGATGCAGAGAAGAAACCAAGTCGCGGCGGTTCCGCGGCGGCTAAGAAGGATCACGCGGCGGAAGAGCGGCTCTTTAGACGAATCACTGTATCGTTTTTCTTGGGTGTTCACACAAAACCCTGAGCCGAATTTACAAGTATAAAGTTTTTCATTTTGACCAGAAAAAATTTCAACAGAAACTCAGTTTTTGTGATTATCCGGTTTGGTGATTTTTTCGGTTCCGAACTTCGTTACACTTCACTACTAAGCTAGTTTAAGTTTAGTTAGGCTCTGATACCACTGTTAGTCCATATTGCGACCCCCGGTGCTTACGGGGAGGCGGAAACGGTATAAAAAACGAATTTTTATCGCAAGAGGCAACATGGACTAAGCTAGTTTAGGGATCGTTGTCTAAACTAAAACTAACAAACAATGCTAAAGAGAGTTAGCTACTCGGATGAAGATGGTTATACCTAGACTTGAACTCCTTCGTCTTCAAACTTTGTAGAGGTTGATGGTTCTCCTTTGTCGCCTTCTTCCGTCGAAGATGGATCCACCTCGAAGGCTCAACCTTTGGGCTCTTTCTCGTACTTGGAGTGAACTAGAATCGCCGGCTTGCTAAACCCTTGATCCTAGAGTGAGTAGAGAGTGTCTAAGGGTTGCTTTTGTTTTTCAAGAGAAGGATTCTCAACACATGAGAAGGTTTCTCTTGGCTAGAGGAAGAAGAAGATGAAGTGAAGAGAGAGAGTGAATATGATAGAATGAGCCTCCCTTTTCCTTTTGCAACCATAACAAAAGAAAAAGAATAATCAAATAATAATAATAATCAAAATGAAAAAGGTTTGATGGAAAGTTTAGGAATGACTAATATCATTACAAACATTAAATGAAAAAGCAAGAATGAAAAAGCATCTTGCATTTGTAATGATGGTAGTCAAATGTTCAACCATGGTCAACAAGTCAACCATGGTCAACAAGTCAACAAAAACTAACCATGACACAATTTCATTTTATTATATATTATTAAATGATAAAATACAAATCCATTAGGGTTTGGAAAAAATACAACTGTCAACTGTGCGTACGCACCCGTTCCGAAACCCTAATAAAAAATCATCTTCCTCCTCCTCAAAAAGAACTGTGCATACACACCTGTATTCTTGTTCCGACGAACACGAATACTAAGAGATAAAAGCAACCCCAAATACTATACCAGCATCCGGCTCAAACCAGAGCCCACTGGTAATATCCGTCCGGACTCCAAACGTGCACAAGTGCGCGGATGAGAACGAACCCTGTCGCAAAACCATGCGACCTCTACTCTGTTTTGCCCAGAGGCGAATACCCTCTGTGTGGGACTCTAAAGACTCGACACTACGCTGGCAGTGGGTTTAACCACAGACCGCAAGCGGCACTAGCTGTGCGTAACGGTCCCCAGGTAGATGTCGACAAGAAGGCTGACGAGGTGAAACCCCATCTGTACTCCTACTGAGTCTGAATGTGACAGTCTCCGTACAGTCCGGTCTGTTCGTCTGATACATCGCATGGCGGGCCTAGGGGGCGGTAAACGTCAGTCCCCCAATAGCGGTACAAGTCATGCCGGAGTGATGCCCAAAACACCCTGAGATAACACTGGAAACCTACCAGTATATCTCGCTTGCCCTGGCCAGGGACTACTTGTGTAATGGCTCTCCTAGACACAGCGCGATGTCAACCCCCAATACCGGGAGAGACGAATCCTGTCTAACCGTCACTGCCTCCAAGTGCTTCGGGACTGCACCCAACCACCACCTGTTTGCACGACTCCTTTGAGCCGTGGTAGGGTAGTGATCAAAGTGCAGTGGGAACACACTTGAGGCGAAGTGCCAGTGTCAAGTCAGCGGACTAAGCTGTACTCATGTCACCTGGGAACTGATAACTGACGATAGGTATAATACCAACTAGTCAGTTCCCGACGAGTCCTGTCCAGTATACTCGTAACCCAACGAGCACCCGTATACTATCTCCAGTACGACGTACTGATGGCTGTGGGACAGACCATCTCCCACACTGGGATGAGAAGCGCATACGCTAGTCTACTCCGGAGTATCGATGCCCTGTCTCGATAGTCCTGCGACTAGGGACCTGTATAAGGATGTGCTTATAGATTACCCAGCCCCCACTAGTGTGACTGCCATCACAACGCTGGTAATCAAGCAAAGATCCTAAGGGCTCTACTAATGCGTATAAGTGATATACTGAAATAAACACAAGTACACATTGAAGTAGAAACAAACCAAGTAGCATACTACTATTTTGAGCAAGATTGTATATACAAGGTGAATATCCCAAGCATCCATTAAGTAATATACAAACTAGTATGATACAGTAATGGCCTCTAGGGCATATACACTAACAGTCCATGAGTACATCCTTCAATGTTCCTAGTCGTGGGAATATCGAGACGGGGCATCGATATTCCAGAGTAGACTAGCGCATATCTTCTCGACCCATGTGATGGGCGATGGATGATCCCATATCCATTGGTGTTTGACATCAGAGATGGTATGCGGGTGCTCAGTGGAGACTGGGTACACTGAACGGACTCGCCGAGAACTCCCAGATGGTATTATACCTCACGTCAGATGGCAGTTCTCTGGTGACACCGGTACAGCATAGTCTGTTGACCCGAGATCGTCATAGAGTGTTGTGTGTCTCCCACTGTGCTTTGATTTCCACCCTACCACGGCTCTACTGAGTCATGCAAACAGGTGGTTTTTGGGTACAGTCCCGATTCACATGGAGGCAATGAGCGATAGGAGGGGATTCGTCTCTCCCGGTATTGGGGGTTGATGTTGCGCTATGCTCGACTGGCCATAACAGGAAATCCCTGGCCAGGGTTGCAGTGATCTACTGGTAAGTGTTATCAGTAGTTTCACACATGTTATGGACCTCACGTCAGCATGACTTATCAAGCTATTGGGGTCTGACGTTTACCACCCCTAGGCGAGATATGCGACATATCAGACGAACAGAACGGACTGTACGGTAAGTGTTACTGGTTGGATTCACATGAGTGTGAGCGGGCTTGCTCGTCGATCTTCTGATCGCTCAATACCCGGGTGGCCGTTACGTTTAGCAGACCGCTTGCGGCTTGTGGGTGTTTGATATGATCATCACCCGCTGCCGGCGTATTGACGAGTCTTTAGAGTCCTACACAGAGGTTTCCTGGCTCAAGCGAAACGAAATAGGAGCGCATATGAGATATGTGCGGGACCGAGAATAATGCGTGTATGTGATACCGTATTCTATTCTCGCGATGAATATATCGATTGGTTGTATGCGATATAATCTAGTTATCGAATCAAGGATTGATTCGATAAGCCGATGTATTGGATATTAGTCGGTTATATGCGATATGACCGGATCGTAAAATCAAGTATTGATTTAATGATTTAATGTATAATTATATATATTAGATATATTACTTTACATTGACTAATATTTTTCACTTTAAATGGATTTTCTCACTTGAATTACACAAGTTGTATATGTGATATACTTTTGTGCACTTGTTTGTATCATGTTTGATGATACATGCAAACTTGGGTTTGTGTAAAGAATTAAACCATGGTTATGTTAATGGTTAGGGTTTTGATTTACTCACTTATTCATTTATCTATTTATTTTGGTTAAAAAAAGGAAAAGGAAAACAAAAATGGTTGCTTTCAAACAAGAAACTTCTTGATGCTTCATGCATCTTTGACTAAAGTAACCATTCTTGTCTTCTTCTCCTATCCCTAACCATTCAACTTAACCCTAGTTAGTTCTCTACACTAAACCATGGTTGAAATTATGATAAGTATCATTTTTGTTTTCCATTTTTAGATATACTTATCATATTCTTTTTCTTCTTCTTCTTCTTCTTCAACAAAGAAGAAAGCTTGCAACCTTTAATGGCAACTTGAGAAAAAGAGTGAGAAATCCAATTCTAATGTGAACCCACTTCCTATTTCTTCATCCTCTACCACTTGCCAAGTAGTATAGGGTGTTTTCATCACAAGTTTCATGACTTGGTGAAGTTGTAGTTTGATCTTGAGTTGCCTCGACGTAGATCATCTTCGGCATCGAAGTCGACGACCTAGCCTGATCTTTTCTCCGATGAAACCACCGCGAGAGTCTAGGATTCCGATGGGTACAGCGGAGGGACGTCATCATGGAGCTAGAGAGCTGGAGGACCGGATCTATAAAGGTTGTAGTCTCTTTCACATTAAGTTATAGTTGTTAACTTGCTTGCATCGCTTATACATCTAGTTAACGATCCGTATTAGGGTTTGCAGGCACATGAAAAAATTTGAATTGGGCATGTTTGATCTGTTGTGAGACCTCATTAGTGTGCCTAGAAACCCTACAGTGGTATCAGAGCCTAGCTAGAGCCTTAGGCAATAAGTAGACGGAGTTACAAGTCCGATCGAACCGAAACCCTAATACAAATTTGCTCTCTGTACATTTTTTAAAATCGGGGATTTTTGAGAATTAAAAATATGCAGAAAAATCAGCAGGAATTTCTAAGAATTACTGTGAAGCACGAGCACCTAATTCGATCATAGCGCGGCGGAACCGCGGCATTAGCATGGCTAATGCGGCGGTTCCGCGGCCAATTAGTCTCTTCAGTCAATTATTTTTGCACAGTAACTTCTTTATTTAAATGCTGAGTTTTCTGGGAATTTTTAATATTTACTCAAGAGTTGAGTTTTCTGGGTTGTATTGGGAGTTCGTAGATTCGATTGGATTATCAAACTTTGTCTATGTGTTTTCCGGATAATTTAGAATATGTTAAAAAGTTCGACCGGATATAAATACTCACTTTTTCCCCTGCCGGTAAATTTCCAATTGTTGGATTTTTCCGTAGTTTAACGGCGTTCTAAGTAGTGCAAGTAACGCGATGGTCTCTCTAGAAGACAACAAACCTTAACTCGATTATGTGACCGTCTTGAACTGCCCTTTAAACCTTCGGGTTTGGGGCAGTACGGCGTGCCACATGTGAGGCGTTGGCTTGACCCTTCTACGGCTGGACCGTTGGTACTGAGGCACGAAGTGAATGTTTTTAAACTTATTTCATGTGTTGAGCAGTTTCGGGAAAACTTGAGTGTTCGATTGTTCGATCGGAAAATTTAACATTTTCTATCTTATCCGGAATGCGATACAATAATTGGAATTCATAAGTTGTTATGAGATAACTGAATGAATGTTATAAACATAGCAGTTTAGTCTCATTTGATCGGTTGCCATGGGATTTTGATGTGATCAAAAGTCCGTCGCAATCATGTAGTGTACGCGGATACTCGCCGGTAAACTTAATAGACAGCCTCACCCTATAGCCCCGACCAAGTGACTGTAGGAGAACCCCGTCGCCAAAAGCATCCGTTCGGGTGCTTGCGGCAGCGGTGTTCCGCCTTGGTGCACTTCGTTGACGGCGTCGAGGGTGTAGCCGCCTACTAAAGTTTGCGACGAGCATTCGATCAGGATGTCGGGAATCTTGTTGAATTGCCCGACTTAATATTGAAAAGTATTTTCGATAATGAGACTAAAATGCGGGGTTTATAATTGTTAGGCATGCGATGTCTAAGTATTTCATTTGATTAGGCATGCGATGTCTAAAGAGGTTGCGGATTCCAACTGTTGTAGTTTTACACTTTCTTTTCTGTGACCGTAAGTGTAATATGTGATATCGCCGGTTTCGTTGCTATATGTCAACGACAATTGGGATACGCATGTTTACTTACGTTGATGACATGTGAAGTTATGTGTTGCTGGGTATGTTATATTGGATCATCGTGTTTGAATAGCCGGGTTTTTTTTATGTGAGATGCGTGTTTTTCATTTTCATTCATGTAAAAACTTGTATGTAATATTCTTTTATTGGGGCACTTCCAGGTTGCGGATGATGTCACCATTTGTATATTATTTACTTTTCCGCATTAGGATAGACCCAAGGAGGGTAGCATAAGTAACCGGGTTCTAGGGTCCAGTGGGAGACCATCTCGAGGAGTCGTGTCCGGGTCTCCTAACCCTAGAATTGGTAGGGTTGCTTGCCGCTCTCGTAGGGGTCTAGGGGTGTGGGATTGGCTATTCATCACGACCGTAGAATCCGTGTTTTATACTGGCTCGTATTAAAAACACGGACGTCCTAGTATATCCAATATTTCATATGATATTTTCTGCTGCGTTATCTGTGATATGATCATGTGATTTGTTCAGATAGATATTATATATAGTATATATGATATATTATATAGACGTTGCTTATATTTTACACCCGCGCTAGCCCTGCCCCGCTCTGCCGTTAGTTACCTAACCTAACGGTGCAGACGGGACATCGAGGCGAATGCGGATGGCATAAGCGTACGTTATATTTATCTGTGATGTTTAGGTGGACTTAATTGATGGGATATTCATTAATGAGATTAATGAAAGAAAATAAACCTAAAAGATGTTGTGGAATCGAATTTCAAAATAAAACAGGTAGCTACAGTTCTTGCTTTGCATCGCGGTGTTCATTATAGAACATCCTGCACCTTATTCGATGAGGAAAGGACCGAGTTCCATTCACCGGGAGTGACTCTTTTAGCAATAACTGGCAGATGCTACACACTCGGTTTGTCTTTTGATTGCTTCTACAGTTTCTTCTTTGCACAGTGATATATATGATATATCCCGCATCTCATTCGACGAGGAAAGGGCCGACGATCCCTTCACCGGGAGTGACCCCTTTAGCAAAACTAGAAAAGCTTCAAAAACATTCCATTTAAAAACCATTTGATTCCGCAACGAGATCAAGTTCAAAGCGTTAAAGGTTTTCATAAAAACCATTCGCAACCCTCCGTCATTTTAGGAAGTAGAGCACTTAGTATTCGTGCTGTGTTTGTTGACCATAGTCATGGCACAGTGTACGGTAGCTAAGTGATGTCTTCCTACACTGCATATGATGCGATTAGTTAGGACAGTCGCGTGACTTTGTTGACCTTAGTTAAGGGTCATGTGGGTGGGTCTAATTAATCACGAAATGACGGGTAGAACTTGTTAGTTATATGTATGCCCTAGAGGCCATTACTATACATAGGATGTATATTGTAGTGGATGCTGGGACATATATAGGGAGGACTTTCTTGCTCGACATGATATTATGCTATCTGGTTGATCTTTACCTTAACGTGTACACTGATTGTCTCCCTGTTACATGTTGGTAAAGCCCTTAGGATCTATACTTGACTACCTGGATTATGATGCGGATCATACTAGTGGGGACATGGTAGTCTATAAGTACATCCTTCAAAGTCCCTAGTCGTGGGTGTATCGAGACGGGGCATCGATATACCAGAGTAGACTAGCGTATACCTTCTCGACCCATACAGATGGGCGATGGATGATCCCATATCCATTGGTGTTTGACATCAGAGATGATATACGGGTGCTCAGTAGAGACTGGGTACACTGGACGGACTCGCCGAGAACTCCCAGATGGTATTATACCTCACGTCAGATGGCAGTTCTCTGGTGACACTGGTACAGAGTAGTCTGTTGACCCGAGATCGTCATAGAGTCTTGTGTGGTTCCCACTGTGCTTTGATTTCCATCTTACCACGTCCAAGAGGGCGTGCAAAACGGTGGTTTTTGGGTACAGTCCCGAGTCACATGGAGGCAATGAGCGATAGGAGGGGATTCGTCTCTCCCGGTATAGGGGGTTGATGTTGCGCTGTGTTCGATTGGCTATAACAGGAAATCCCTGGCCAGGGTTGCTGAGATTTACTGGTAAGTGTTACCAGTAGTTTCTCGAATTGTTATAGACCTCATATCGACACGACTTATCGAGCTATTGGTGTCTGACGTTTACCACCCCTAGGCGAGATATGCGACATATCAGACGATCAGACCGGACTGTACGGTAGTGTTACTGGTTGGATTCACTGGAGTGTGAGCGGGCTTGCTTGTCGATCTTCAGATCGCTCAATACCCGGGTGGCCGTTACGTTTAGCAGACCGCTTGCGGCTTGTGGATGTTTGATATGATCATCATCCGCTGCCGGCGTATTGACGAGTCTTTAGAGTCCTACACAGAGGTTTTCTGGCTCAAGAGAAACGAAATAGGAGCGCATATGAGATATGTGCGGGACCGAGAATGATGCGTGTATGTGATACCGTATTTCATTCTCGCGATGTGACATTGATCGGTTATATGCGATATAGCCGGGTTATCGGATCAAGTGTTGATTCGATAAGTTGTTACTGAAGATACCAGTCGGTTATGTGCGACATGACCGGATCATTGAATCAAGTGTTGATTTAGTGATTTAATGCATAATTATATATTTGATATATTACTTTGCATTAACTAGTATCGGTTCACTTTGAATGGATTTTCTCACTCGGGTGTGCGCATTGCATATGCGATATGATTTTTGTGCACTTGATTGTATCATATTTGATGATACATATCTTTTTTGTTAAGTGTAATGAATTAAACCTAGGTTAAGTAAATGATTGGGGTTTTCTTTTATTCATTCATTTATCTTCTCATTTGCATTTAAAAGATAAATGAGAAAAGGAAAAGAAGTGAAAAATGGTGGCTAGTTTTGTTTTCATCATGAAGCTTCATGAAGCTTTCATTATGTCACCATTTTTGTCTCATCTCCTTAACCCTAACCATTCTTTAACCTTGGTCAATTCTCTACACTTAACTTGGGTTATGTTATGATAAGAATGGATTATTCCTTTCTTTTTTAATGAACTTATCATAATACTTATCTTCTTCTTGCTCTTCTTCTTCTTCATTCTTCTTTGAAGAAAACCAAGCTCCATCAATGGTGATTGTTGGAAAAGAGTGAGAAATCCAAAACTAAAGTTAACCCACTTCCTATTTCTTCATCCTCTACCTCTTGCCAAGTAGTAGAGTGTGTTTTCTTCACAAGTTTCTTGACTTGGTGAAGTCGGAGCTTGATTTAGCGATGCCTCGACGTAGATCATCTTCGGCATGGACATCGACGACCTAGCTTGCCCATTCTCCGACGAAGCCGACGCTAGAGCCCGGATTTGATTTGGACAGCGAAGAGGACTTCGTTGCGGAGCTATGGAGGTGGAGCACCGGATCTACAAAGGTTGTATTTCCGTATTCCCTTAGTTAAGTGTTAACTAGTTAGCTTTTTCGCCTAGAAATCTAGCCAACGATCCGTAGTCGGGTCTCTCGGCACCTAGAATTTTTGAAATTGGCATGGTTGATGCCTTGTGAGACCTCACTAGTGTGCCTAGGAACCCTACAGTAGTATCAGAGCCTAGCTAGAGCCTTAGGCGAAGTCTAGACGACGTTTGAATCCCGATCGAACCCGAAACCCCATATTTCCCATGCTCTCTGTCCTTTCTTCAAAACTGTGCATTTTTACACATTAAAAATATGCAGAAAATCAAGCAGGGTTTTATATGAATTACTGTGAAATACGGGGGCCTAATTCGAATAAACCACCGCGGAACCGCGGCATTAGTTTGACACGTGCGGCAGTTCCGCGGCCGACTGGTCTCCCCTTGCGTTGACTTTTGCACAGTAATTTATATTTAACAGTGATGTGTTCTCTGGATATTTTTAATATTTATTCAAATGTTGAATAATCTGGGATGTTTTGGAGCTTCGATGATTCGATCGGGTTTATCAAATTTTGACTGTTTGGCTTTCCGGATAAATTTTAGAATATGTTAAAAAGTTCGACCGGATATAAATACCCAATTTTTCCCCTGTCGGGAAATTTCCAAGTGTTGGATTTTTCCGTAGTTTAACGACGTTCTAAGTTGTGCAAGTAACGCAATGGACCCTCTAGAAGACAACAAACCTTAACTCGATTATGTGACCGTCTTGAACTGCCCTTTGAACCTTCGGGTTTGGGGCAGTACGGCGTGCCACATGTGAGGCGTTGGCTTGACCCTTCTACGGCTGGACCGTCGGTACTGAGGCACGAACTGAATGTTGTTAGACTTATTTCATGTGTTGATCTGTATCGGGAAAACTTGGGTGTTTGACTGTTCGATCGAAAAGTTTAACATTTTCTATTTATCTGGAATGGGATACAATAATTGGAATTCACAAAGAGTTATGAGATAACTGAATGAATGTTATAAACATAGCAGTTTAGTCTCACTTGATCGGTTGCCACGGAATTTTGATGTGATCAAAAGTCCGTCGCAATCACGTAGTGTACGCGGATACTCGCCGGATAAACTTAATAGACAGCCTCACTCCATAGCCCCGACCAAGTGACTGTAGGAGAACCCCGTCGCCGAAAGCATCCGTTCGGGTGCTCGCGGTAGCGGTGTTCCGCCTTGGTGCACTTCGTCGACGGTATCAGGGGTGCGGCCGCCTACTAAAGTTTGCGACGAGTATTCGATCAGGATGTCGGGAATCTTGTTGAATTGCCCGACTCGATATTGAAAAGTGTTTTCGATAATGAGACTAAAATGCGGGGTTTATAATTGTTAGGCATGTGATGTCTAAGGTATTCATTTGATTAGGCATGCGATGTCTATGCAGATTGCGGATTCTAACTGTTGTAGTTTTACACTTTCTTTTCTGTGACCGTAAGTGTAATATGTGATATCGCCGGTTTCGTTGCTATATGTCAACGACAATTGGGATGCGCATATTTACTTACGTTGATGACATGAGATGTTATGTGTTGCTGGATATGTTATATTGGATCGTCGTGTTCGAATAGCCGGGGGTTTTTATGTGAGATGAGTGTTTTTCATTTTCATTCATGTAAAAACTTGTATGTAATATTCTTTTATTGGGGCGCTTCCAGGTTGCGGAAGTAGTCACCTTTTGTATATTATCTACTTTTCCGCACTAGGATAGACCCAAGGAGGAGGGCATAAGTAACCGGGTTCTGGAGTCCAGTGGGAGACCAACTCGAGGAGTCGAGTCTGGGTCTCCTAACTCCAGAATTGGTAGGGTTGCTTGCCGCTCTCGTAGGGGTCTAGGGGTGTGGGTTTGGCTATTCATCGCGACCGTGGAATCCGTGTTTTATACTGGCTCGTATTGAAAACACGGACGCCCTAGTATATCCAATATTTCATATGATTCTTCTGCTGCGATATCTGTGATGTGATCATGTGATGTTCTGTGATAGATACAGTATATAGTATATATGATATATTATATAGACGTTACTTATGTTTTACACCCGCGCTAGCCCTGCCCCGCTCTGCCGTTAGTTACCTAACCTAACGGTGCACGAGGGGACATCGAGGCGAATGCGGATGGCATAAGTGTACGTCGTATTTATCTGTGATGTTTAGGTACTTAAATGATGGGACTTCATTAATTAGATTAATGAAATAAAAGAAACCTAAGATGTTGTAGAATCGAATTTCAAAATAAAACAGGTAGCTACAGTTTTTTGCTTTGCACAGCGGTATATGTGATATATCCTGCACCTTATTCGATGAGGAAAGGACCGAGATCCCTTCACCGGGAGTGACTCCTTTAGCAATAACTGGCAGATGCTACACACTCGGTTTGTCTTTTGATTGCTTTTAAATGTTTTGCTTTGCACAGTGATATATACGATATATCCCGCACCTCATTCGACGAGGAAAGGACCGACGATCCCTTCACCGGGAGTGACTCCTTTAGCAAAACTAGAAAAGCCTCAAAAGCACTCCATTTTAAAATCATTTGATTCTACAGCGATATCAAGTTCATTACGCAATAGGTTTTCAGAAAAACCTGTCGTAGCCCTCCGTCATTTCAGATACGTACTAGTTAGTATTCGTGCTGCGGTTGTTTGGCCTCCGTCAAGGCGTAGTGTACGGTAGCTAACTAGTGCTTATCTGCTAGCATATGATGCGATTGGATTAGGGTATTCGTACGGCGTTGTTTGGCCTCCGTCAAGGGTCGTGCGGGTGGGTTTAATTCAATCAGGAAATGACGGGTTGAACTTGACTAGCGGACTATGGGTTGTTTGGCCTCCGTCAAGGTCATAGCGAGCTAGGGGCAAAAATATTATCGGGAATTTCAAGTGTTGAAATTTGCAATGAGATTGCATACCTTCTATGAGATAGTTGGATCCCGATACCCGCTGCGAGTAAGTGTTACTCCTGGGAGAGTTTTATTCATTACAATTAGCCGATCAAGTAGGTGTCTAGAAAGGTGTTAACGAGGTTACGCCTCTGGGAAAACGAGGTTTACATTAATTAGGTTCGTGCGAAAGCACGGGGGACCTCCCTCAAAGTACCGACACTGGCCTGGCTGAAAGATTGGCGAACTTGTAGTGTATAATTAATCCCGGCTAGTCTTTCCTTTTAGGGTTTGAAGGAAGATTTGATAAAAAGCAGTGGGAGCCATCCTGATTAGATAAAATAATAACCAATCTATTCTTGAAAGAGCGCACGCTGAGTGTTTTCTTCTCTCTCTCTCCAGGTAGCGACCATATCACGCCTTAATCAAGATAATAATACGGAATATTGACCGAACCCGCTTGTTATACTGAGCTGGGGAACGTTGGTCCCGCTCCAACTTATAATTGTTATAAGACAGAGCAGGAAATTGGGGATTACCAGAATTCCCGTGCAGCCCAAACGAAGAGAGTGCATGCTGATGCATCATCTTCGGGTGTGTTCATTACAAAGAACTGTTTCTCTGTATCCTCTACGTCCTGGGTATGTGATACCAGATCAGGATCCCAAATATGTAATCTGTTACATAGGGCTACAAAAAGGTAGAGGACTGAGAACGGATGATAAGTTTCATGAGGCAGAAAACGGGGCAAGTGTTGCAGCCAAGTCTGTTGGTCACTGTCACCCTGTATTACCAGAATACATTGATTCTGAACGAATGTTATTAGATACCGAACCTGATATACAAAATCATATCTGTCTCTTTATTAGTAAAGAAACGATATAATTTTGTATTGTTGGATAATGTTTTGAACATTTCCTATATCAAAAGTTGATCGGTTCAGGCACGTTATCTAAAAGCAATGATTTCTAAATCAAACTACAGTTCTTAGTATACGGTGTTAGTGTATATGCCCTAGAGGCCATTACTGTATCATACTAGTTTGTATATTACTTGATGGAAGCTTGGGATATTCACCTTGTATAAACAATCTTGCTCAATATAGTAGTATGCTACTTGGTTTGTTTCTACTTCAATGTGTACTTGTGTTTATTTCAGTATATCACTTATACGCATTAGTGGAGCCCTTAGGATCTTTGCTTGATTACCAGCGTTGTGATGGCAGTCACACTAGTGGGGGCTGGGTAATCGATAAGCACATCCTTATACAGGTCCCTAGTCGTAGGACTATCGAGACAGGGCATCGATACTCCGGAGTAGACTAGCGTATGCGCTTCTCATCCCAGTGTGGGAGATGGTCTGTCCCACAGCCATCAGTACGTCGTACTGGAGATAGTATACGGGTGCTCGTTGGGTTACGAGTACACTGGACAGGACTCGTCGGGAACTGACAGGTTGGTATTATACCTATCGTCAGTTATCAGTTCCCAGGTGACATGAGTACAGCTTAGTCCGCTGACTTGACACTGACACTTCGCCTCGAGTGTGTTCCCACTGCACTTTGATCACTACCCTTCCACGGCTCAAAGGAGTCGTGCAAACAGGTGGTGGTTGGGTGCAGTCCCGAAGCATTTGGAGGCAGTGACGGTTAGACAGGATTCGTCTCTCCCGGTATTGGGGGTTGACATCGCGCTGTGTCTAGGAGAGCCATTACACGAGTAGTCCCTGGCCAGGGCAAGCGAGATATACTGGTAGGTTTCCAGTATTATCTCAGGGT
The DNA here is from genome assembly GCA_030015575.1 of Agapanthus africanus. Classification (NCBI taxonomy): domain Eukaryota; kingdom Viridiplantae; phylum Streptophyta; class Magnoliopsida; order Asparagales; family Amaryllidaceae; genus Agapanthus; species Agapanthus africanus. The sequence goes on along the minus strand of CM057345.1, from coordinate 333,500,629 downwards.
GTTTTGGGCTTCACTCCGACACGACTTGTACCGCTATTGGGGGACTGACGTTTTACCGCCCCCTAGGCCCGCCATGCGATGTATCAGACGAACAGACCGGACTGTACGGAGAATGTCACATTCAGACTCAGTAGGAGTTCAGATGGGGTTTCACCTCGTCAGCCTTCTTGTCGGCATCTACCTGGGGACCGTTACGCACAGCTAGTGCCGCTTGCGGTCTGTGGTTAAACCCACTGCCAGCGTAGTGTCGAGTCTTTAGAGTCCCACACAGAGGGTATTCGCCTCTGGGCAAAACAGAGTAGAGGTCGCATGGTTTTGCGACAGGGTTCGTTCTCATCCGCGCACTTGTGCACGTTTGGAGTCCGGACGGATTATACTGGCAGGCTCTGGTTTGAGCCAGATACTGGTATATGTTTTGGGGGTTGCTTTTATATCTTGGTATTCTTGTTCCTCGGAACGAGAGTGCAGGTGTGTATGCACAGTTGCTTGAGGCGGAGAATGAAGTTTTTTCATTAGGGTTTCGGATCGGGTGCGTATGCACAGTTGACAGTTATCATTTTCCAAACCCTAATGGATTTGTATATTATCTATTAATAATAGTAATTAAATAAGAATTATGTTATGGTTGTTTTTTTGTTGACTTGTTGACCTTGGTTGACTTGTTGACCATTGACCACTTTCATGCCTTGAAAGTCTTCCTTGATTCATGCTTACACTTCATTTAAAGAAGCATGATAGTGTTCATTCCAAAATAACCATCAACTATTCTTATTTCAATTATTATCATTTAGATAATTCATTTTTCTTTTGCAATATGGTTGCAAGAAAGAAATTATTGAGCTCATTCTATCATTCTCACTCTCTCTCCTCATTTCATCTTCTTCTTCCTCTTGAAAAGAGAAACCTTCTCATGTGTTGAGAATCATTCTCTTTAGATAGAAAAGCAAACCCTAATCACTCTCTACTCATTCTAGGATGAAGGTTTAGCAAGCCGGAAACCCTAGTTCACTCAAAGATCGAGGAAGAGCCCAAAGGTCGAACCTTCAAGGTGGATCTATCTTCGGCAAGAAGAAGGCGACGAGAAGAGAACCATTCAAGCTTCAACAAAGAACAAGAAAGAAGAACAACAACAAGAAGAGAAGGAGTTCAAGTTTAGGTATAACCATCCTCCATAGTAGCTAACTCTCTTTAGCTTGTTAACTAGTTTTAGTTTAGACAACGATCCCGACATAGTTTAGTCCATGTTGCCTCTTGCGATAAAAATTCGTTTTTTTTATACCGTTTCCGCCTCCCCGTAAGTACCGGGGGTCGCAATATGGACTTACAGTGGTATCAGAGCCTAACTAAACTTAAACTAGCTTGGTAGTAAGGTGTAACGAAGTTCGGAACCGAAAAATCGCAAAACCGGAAAATCAAAACCCTAACTTTCTGTTGAAATTTTTTCTGCTCAAATTGAAAAACTTTATACTTGTAAAATCGTCTCAGGGTTTTCTAAGAACACACAAGAAAAACGATATCATGTTACCTCCAAACCGCCGCGCTTCCGCGGCCTCACCTACTCATCTGGCCGCGGAACCGCCGCAAGTTGGTGTCATCTTTGCATCGTTTTTCGTGCAGTGTTCTTCTGTGTTGGTTTTGGGATTTTTAAGATATATTATATGTACCCAGATTTTCCAGAACTGAAATTCACTTTTGGGGTCCTATAATTCCGTATTTTTTTCCGAACTTCACTGCACTTTGGCTATGTTGGTTATATCTGTGATGTTTGCATGTATTGAACGTCGGCTAATCGCTATAAGTCGATTAGTCGGGGTTATACATGATCTGTAATGTTCTGGAATGTGTATATGAATGTGTTGGACTGTCGCGGGTGAATAGCCGGGGTGGATGTGAGATGAGCTTTTGTTTTTCTTTCATTCATTGTAAATGTAAATTGATGTAATTATATTATTTGTTTGGCCGCACAACCGGGTCGGGGTTGTAGCCGTCATTGTATAATTCTTTTTACTGTTTTTGCTCCTAGGATAGACCCATGGTGGGGTGCACAAACTACCGGGAACATGGAGGGTAGTTTGCCGCACCCGTAGGGGTCTTGGGTGGGGTATTTGCTATTCACCGCGACCGTGTTATCCGCTTTTCGTTTCAGGCTCGAAAGGAATGCGGATTGCTAGTATATCCAATGTATTCATCTGTGATCTGTAATGTCTATCATTGCTTTCTATTTAGGCGTTGCTTATGTTTTACAGCCGCGCTAGCCCAGCCCCCGCTCTGTCGTTAGTTAAGTAACCTAACGAGTGATGACGGGACCCCGTGGCGAATGCGAATGGCATAAGCGTACGTCATATTTTGGTTGTTTTCTGCAATGGTAGGAATTAAATGATGGGACGCATTAAAAGAACTAATGCAAGAAAATCACGCATTAAAAGAACTAATGCAAGATAATAAACCAAGTTTAAGTCGATGGAACACTTTCGAAAAACCACTCGGTTCTTTTCAAAACTAACTTTTAAATGCGGAGCTTGAGCCACTCCTTCTAAAAGCTATCTCGTTCCATCGATTATATCAAGTTCACTACGTTCACGGTTTTACCAAAACCATTCGTAGCCCTCCGTCGTTTCGCATGAATAGGCAATAGTATTCAAGCTGTGTATTTTGGCCAAAGTCAAGGCACAGTGATTGGTAGCTATTGGGTGTTCATGTGTAGCATAGATAGATGCGTTGGTTTGGAACAGTCGTGCTGCCATTTTGGCCAAAGTCAAGGGTATGTACGGATGGATCCAAATTAACCTGGAAAGTGACGGGAAGAACTTGACATGTGACTTATGATATTTTGGCCAAAGTCAAGGTCATAAGAGCATGGGGCAAAAATCCACATCGGGAGTTTCATAAGTACTGAAACTTGCTAGATTTGCATACCATTTGGAGTGTGATGATTATGGTAGGATTCCTTCATTTTCATCACGCGATGATATTTGGATCCCGATCCTACTGTGAGTATATGCTACTCCTCGGGAAATTTCTCACTAAACGATCAATGCTATAAACCTAGTAGGTGCCTAGAAAGGTGTTAGCGAGGCTACGCCCCCAGGGAAAAGAGGTTCTTAAATTAAGGAACTTCGCGAAAGCGTTGGAAAACCTCCCTCGAAGTACCGACACTGGCCTGGCTGAACGGTTAAGCAAGTATTGTACGGTGGGATTGATCCCGGCTAATTCTTCCTTTGTGGTTTGAGGAGGGATTCGAGAGACAGTGGGAGCCATCCTGTTTAGACAAATTAAAAACCATTCTAAACTTGCAAGAGCATCGTGCTAAGTGTTTCTTCTCTCCCCCTGCAGCGACCAAATCGAAATGACTGGACTTAAGTTACTTCTAGATAAAAACATATTGACAGGGCCAAACTACAAAGATTGGCTCAGGAATGTCAAATTGGCAATCTCTTACGACAAGCTGGGGTATCTTCTTACCACCAAAGCTCCCCCCGTCCCAGGTCCCACCTCCAGCGTCGCGGATAAGGAAATCCGTAAGACTTGGGAGATTGACAGCGCGAAGGCCAGATGCCTCGTACTTGCCTCGATGGACAATGACCATCAGAGGAGGCACGAGAATATGGATTTGGAATCCATATTTCTTCATACAAAAGAACTGTATGGAGAGCAGTCTCGTATCGCAAGATACGAAGTGTCGAAGAAGTTATTTTCGACTAAGTTGGCCGTCGGATCATCGGTAGCGGACCACGTGCTTAAGATGATTGGCTACACTGAGGAGCTCGCGGAACTTGGGACCACGTTGGATAGTGAACTCTACACAGATATAATTCTCCAGTCCCTTCCATCCACTTACGCCCAGTTCATACTGAATTTCAACTTGCAAGAAAAGGAAGTTGAACTTTCAGAACTCCTCAACCTGCTGAGGAGCGCAGAGGGCACCCTACAGAAGGGTAGGGATACATCCACTTTGTTTGTAGGAGGATCTTCTTCTTCTAGGTCCAAGGCGAAAGCCAAGGGAAAGAAGAGGAAAGCCCCCGCCAAACCAAGGGGCGGTGTTAGTAAAGTGGGTGCGAAGGGAAAGGAAAAGGCAACAAAGATAGCGGGGAAGCTTGTTGGTAAAGAGGAATGCTTCTATTGTCACAAGAGTGGACACTGGAAGAAAGATTGCAGGGCTTGGAAAGCCAGGACACAGGAACTGAAGCAGGTTGCAGCTTCAGCTTCAGGTGTGTATGTTATTGAAAACTGTCTTTCTATAAACTCTACTTCCTGGGTATTGGATACCGGATCAGGATCTCATATCTGTAATTCTTTGCAGGCGTTGAGAAACCGTAGGTTTTTGAAGGAAGGTGACATGACCCTCAGAGTTGCGAACGGAGCTAGCATGGATGCTAAAGCCGTGGGGGACTATCACCTAGGAATGTCAGATGGACATATTTTGGTTTTGCGTAATTGCTTTTTTGTACCCAACGCAACTTGTAATATCATTTCTGTATCTTTGGTTTCTAAAGAAGGTTATGAATTTGCGTTTGTAAGTAATGTTGTTAACATTCACCTTAATCAAGTTCAGATTGGGTCAGGTACATTGAGCAATGGTATATACGTATTAAACCAACCACAGATTTTCAATGTCCAGAATACACACAAAAGAAAGTCACCAGATATTAATCAGACTTTCTTATGGAATTGTAGACTGGGTCACATCAATGAGAGAAGGTTGACTAAGTTACATACAGAAGGATATTTGGATCCGTTCGAATATCAATCATATGCCACTTGTCAATCCTGTCTCAAAGGAAAGATGACAAAGACTCCGTTCACTGGACACGGAGTAAGAGCGAGCGAGCTCTTGGGACTCGTACACAGCGACGTGTGCGGTCCAATGTCTACACATGCACGAAGCGGTTATTCTTACTTCATTACTTTTACGGATGATTTTTCAAGATACGGTTATGTCTTCTTAATGAAACATAAGTCAGAATCTTTTGAAAAATTCCAGGAATTTAAGAATGAAGTAGAAAAACAGACCGGCAAAAGTATCAAGATTCTAAGATCGGATCGAGGTGGAGAATACTTAAGTGCCGAGTTCCTGAATTATTTAAAAGAGAATGGGATTCTCTCTCAGCTTACTCCTCCATACACCCCGCAACATAACGGTGTATCGGAGAGACGGAACCGGACCCTATTGGATATGGTACGGTCCATGATGAGTAACGCTGAGTTACCGCGATCATTCTGGGGGTATGCACTAGAATCAGCTGCGTACCTTTTGAACCGAGTTCCTACTAAGACTGTGCCTACTACACCATATGAGATGTGGTGTGGGAAGAGACCCCATCTCAGTCACATTAAGACTTGGGGAAGTCCAGCTTTTGTTAAAAAGCAGCATGCGGACAAGCTCGAGGCGCGCTCAGTACTGTGTAAGTTTGTGGGATATCCAAAGAATTCCAAGGGATATCTCTTCTACTACGAAGAGGAACAAAAAGTTCTTGTTTCTCGTCATGCCCACTTTCTAGAACATCAGTTCTTAGAAAAAGAATTAAGTGGGAGCGCAGTAGAACTGGAAGAAATTCCAGAACCACAGACTATTACTGAAAGCTTAATGGAACCAGAGGGTTCAAATGAACAGGACATTCCTATGCCGTTCCGCAGAAGTAATAGGCAGTCTCATCCGCCCGAGAGATACTACGGTTTTCTCATAGACGGGGATAGAGAGGATTGCATCATAGACTATGATGAGCCTACTAGCTTCTAGCAGGCCGTTCAGAGCTTTGACTCGGTAAAATGGCTGGATGCAATGCGGACCGAAATGGAGTCCATGTACACCAACAAAGTATGGACATTGGACATTGCTCCAGACGGGGTAAAACCCGTAGGATGCAAGTGGATCTTCAAAAGGAAGATTGGTGTAGATGGACAGGTTGAGACCTATAAAGCTAGACTTGTAGCAAAGGGTTTCCGTCAAAGACCTGGCTTGGACTACGACGAAACCTTTTCTCCAGTGGCTATGCTGAAATCCATTCGGATCCTTCTTGCCATTGCTGCCTTCCACGATTATGAGATTTGGCAGATGGACGTAAAAACCGCTTTTCTAAATGGAAATTTAGAGGAGTGTGTCTATATGGATCAGCCAGAGGGTTTCATTCAGAGTGGGAGCAGCGGAAAGGTGTGCAAGTTGCTTAAGTCCATCTATGGACTAAAGCAGGCATCGCGGAGTTGGAACATCTGTTTTGATGAGACGGTCAAGGAATTTGACTTTATCAAAAATCCAGATGAACCGTGCATCTATAGTAGATTTGTAGCGAGAACTGTGGTATTCCTTGTTTTATACGTGGATGACATTCTCTTAATAGGAAATGACATTCCTATGCTACAATCTGTCAAGGGTTTCTTGTCACACAGGTTCTCCATGAAAGACCTGGGTGATGCCTCTTACATCCTGGGGATCCGGATCCATCGTGATAGATCCAAGAGGATATTAGGACTTTCACAGTCCAGGTACATCGACACCGTACTGAAAAGATTCAGTATGGAAGATTCCAAGCGCGGTAACTTACCGGCTTGTCACGGGATCACCCTCTCTAAAGAGATGTCTCCCAAGACTGATTTGGAGAGGGATCGCATGTCTATTATACCCTACGCTTCTGCGGTAGGCTCTATAATGTATGCGATGTTGTGTACCAGACCGGATGTAGCTTATGCACTGAGTGTAGTAAGCCGGTATCAGTCAAACCCTGGGGAGAAACATTGGATAGCAGTAAAGAACATTCTCAAGTACCTGAGGAGGACTAAGGAGATGTTCTTGGTGTATGGCGGAAAAGACCTCCAGATTGAGGCCTTTGCTGACTCCAGCTTCCAGAGTGACAAGGATGATTCCAAGTCCATGTCGGGTTTTGTCTTTACCCTCAACGGAGGGGCGGTGTGTTGGAAGAGTTCCAAACAGGAAACCGTTGCAGACTCGACTATGGAAGCGGAATACATCGCTGCATCTGATGCCGCAAAAGAAGCTGTCTGGATAAGGAAGTTCTTAAAAGAACTTCAGGTGGTTCCGTCCATTGTTGACCCAGTACCTCTGTATTGCGACAACAACGGGGCTATAGCTTTAGCAAAGGAACCCAGGTCCCATCAGAGATCCAGGCATATCTTGAGGCGGTATCACCTGATCAGGGAGATCGTGGATCGCAAGGAGATCGAGGTTCGGAGGGTTGCTTCAGAAGAGAACACTGCAGATCCATTCACCAAGGCCCTACCCCAGACTCAGTTCGAGCGGCTGATCGAGATGATAGGTCTTCGATACGCCAGTACATGGCCTTAGTGCAAGTGGGAGATTGTTAGTGTATATGCCCTAGAGGCCATTACTGTATCATACTAGTTTGTATATTACTTGATGGAAGCTTGGGATATTCACCTTGTATAAACAATCTTGCTCAATATAGTAGTATGCTACTTGGTTTGTTTCTACTTCAATGTGTACTTGTGTTTATTTCAGTATATCACTTATACGCATTAGTGGAGCCCTTAGGATCTTTGCTTGATTACCAGCGTTGTGATGGCAGTCACACTAGTGGGGGCTGGGTAATCGATAAGCACATCCTTATACAGGTCCCTAGTCGTAGGACTATCGAGACAGGGCATCGATACTCCGGAGTAGACTAGCGTATGCGCTTCTCATCCCAGTGTGGGAGATGGTTTGTCCCACAGCCATCAGTACGTCGTACTGGAGATAGTATACGGGTGCTCGTTGGGTTACGAGTACACTGGACAGGACTCGTCGGGAACTGACAGGTTGGTATTATACCTATCGTCAGTTATCAGTTCCCAGGTGACATGAGTACAGCTTAGTCCGCTGACTTGACATTGACACTTCGCCTCGAGTGTGTTCCCACTGCACTTTGATCACTACCCTTCCACGGCTCAAAGGAGTCGTGCAAACAGGTGGTGGTTGGGTGCAGTCCCGAAGCATTTGGAGGCAGTGACGGTTAGACAGGATTCGTCTCTCCCGGTATTGGGGGTTGACATCGCGCTGTGTCTAGGAGAGCCATTACACGAGTAGTCCCTGGCCAGGGCAAGCGAGATATACTGGTAGGTTTCCAGTGTTATCTCAGGGTGTTTTGGGCTTCACTCCGACACGACTTGTACCGCTATTGGGGGACTGACGTTTTACCGCCCCCTAGGCCCGCCATGCGATGTATCAGACGAACAGACCGGACTGTACGGAGAATGTCACATTCAGACTCAGTAGGAGTTCAGATGGGGTTTCACCTCGTCAGCCTTCTTGTCGGCATCTACCTGGGGACCGTTACGCACAGCTAGTGTCGCTTGCGGTCTGTGGTTAAACCCACTGCCAGCGTAGTGTCGAGTCTTTAGAGTCCCACACAGAGGGTATTCGCCTCTGGGCAAAACAGAGTAGAGGTCGCATGGTTTTGCGACAGGGTTCGTTCTCATCCGCGCACTTGTGCACGTTTGGAGTCCGGACGGATTATACTGGCAGGCTCTGGTTTGAGCCAGATACTGGTATATGTTTTGGGGGTTGCTTTTATATCTTGGTATTCTTGTTCCTCGGAACGAGAATGCAGGTGTGTATGTACAGTTGCTTGAGGCGGAGAATGAAGTTTTTTCATTAGGGTTTCGGATCGGGTGCGTATGCACAGTTGACAGTTATCATTTTCCAAACCCTAATGGATTTGTATATTATCTATTAATAATAGTAATTAAATAAGAATTATGTTATGGTTGTTTTTTTGTTGACTTGTTGACCTTGGTTGACTTGTTGACCATTGACCACTTTCATGCCTTGAAAGTCTTCCTTGATTCATGCTTACACTTCATTTAAAGAAGCATGATAGTGGTCATTCCAAAATAACCATCAACTATTCTTATTTCAATTATTATCATTTAGATAATTCATTTTTCTTTTGCAATATGGTTGCAAGAAAGAAATTATTGAGCTCATTCTATCATTCTCACTCTCTCTCCTCATTTCATCTTCTTCTTCCTCTTGAAAAGAGAAACCTTCTCATGTGTTGAGAATCATTCTCTTTAGATAGAAAAGCAAACCCTAATCACTCTCTACTCATTCTAGGATGAAGGTTTAGCAAGCCGGAAACCCTAGTTCACTCAAAGATCGAGGAAGAGCCCAAAGGTCGAACCTTCAAGGTGGATCTATCTTCGGCAAGAAGAAGGCGACGAGAAGAGAACCATTCAAGCTTCAACAAAGAACAAGAAAGAAGAACAACAACAAGAAGAGAAGGAGTTCAAGTTTAGGTATAACCATCCTCCATAGTAGCTAACTCTCTTTAGCTTGTTAACTAGTTTTAGTTTAGACAACGATCCCGACATAGTTTAGTCCATGTTGCCTCTTGCGATAAAAATTCGTTTTTTTTATACCGTTTCCGCCTCCCCGTAAGTACCGGGGGTCGCAATATGGACTTACATACGGATCACACACAAGAGGAAGAGTTCATAAATGAACGAATTCTTCTTGAGGCATTGTAGACTAGGTCAGATCAATGTGACCCGACTAGCTAGAGTTACATATAGATGCATATTTAAATCAGTTTGAATTTACATCTTGTGAAACTCGCCAGTCATGTCACAAAGATAAGATGACCATAGCTCCGTTTACTGGAAACAGAGAAAGAGTTAATGAACTCTTGGGACTGATACATGATGATGTATGTAAGGTCTCCTGTCTACACATGCCAGGACTGGTTCTTTATACTTCATTACATTCTCTGATGATCTTTCGAGATTCAGACCTATGTTCCTGTTGAAACACAAGTCCGAACCTTTTGAGATATTCACAGAATATAAGTTAGAAGTAGAGAACCAAAATACGGGTATAAGTATTATGTCCTATGATGAGATCAAGGAGGAGAATACTTGAGCACGGAAATACTGGACTATTCTAAAGGAGAATGAGATTCTCTCTCAGCATTACTCCTCCATATACACCATTGCACGATGGTATGTCGGGGCGGAGCAAATACACCCTATATGATATGGTGTGCTCTATGATGAGTACTACTGAGTTACCTATTTCTTTTTGGGAGTTATGCACTTGAGATGATGCATACCTATTGAATAGGGTTCAAATCAAATCAGTTGCCTACCGCTTCATATGTGATATGGAAAGGGAAGAGCCCATATCTTAAGTTGGTTAAGATTTGGGGTTGTCCGGGCTATGTCTAAAAGCAAAATCCGGACAAGCTTGAGGCAAGGACTGTTATGTAGAACTGGAAATGTTCCAGCTATACAAAACTGCAGCTGAACATTTGACAGAACCAAAGGATTCGATAGTTACCAACGAACCTCAGCCTCTCCGCCGATCTAGTAGGGTTCCTCACCCACCTGAGAGATACTTCGGTTTCTCTATGACAGTGGGAGCGAGGATTGCATCATGAGATGATGACCCAACTAGTTTCGAGCTGGCCATCAGGAGTATGACTCTGTAAGAATGGCTGGATGTTTAGCGATCTTTGATGGAATCCTTATACACCAACAAAGTATGGACTTTAGTTGCTATATCTGAAGGGTTAAATCCCCATCAGGAGCAAGTATATCTTGAGAAGATTACTTGGTGTACATAGAAAAGTTGAGACTTTCAAAACTAGACTTGTTAAAAGTTTGCATCATTAACCAGGTGTGGATAATGATGAAACCTTTTCAAGTAGCTATGCTTAAGTCCATCCAGATCCTACTTGCCACGGCTACATACCATGACTACGATATCTGGCGGTTGAGTGTCATGACTGCTTTTCTAAATGATGTTTTAGAAGAGAGCGTCTATAAGTACACAGCCAGAGGGCTTCGTAGACAGTGGGAGCAGCGGAAACGTGTGCAAGATGTTTTATATGATAAAGCAGGCATCGCGGAGTTGGAACGTCTGTTTTGATGTAATAGTCAAACAGTTTGACATCATCAAAATGGTAGATGAACCTTGTATAAGCAAAAAGTCAGTAGGGAGTATGGTGATGATCCTCGTAGAGTACGTGGATGACATACTCTTAATAGGGAAGGAGTTTCCTATGCTACGCTCGATCAATCTCCGCTTATCACAATGACTCTCCACATAGGATCAAAGTGATACCTACTAAATCCTGGAATTTGGATCTATGAGATAGATCTAAATGGATGTTAGGCTTCTCACTAGTTGTAGTGAGATAGTATCAATTGATCCTGGGGAGAATCACTGGAAGGGTTCCAGGGTGATAAAGACGACTGAATGTCAGTCACAGGCATTGTCTTTACCCTCAGTAAAGGGACGGTATGTTGGAAGAGTTCCAAGCTGGATACCGTGACATACTAGACGATAAAGGCAGGATACATCGCTACTTAAGATGCTACCCTAGAGGCTGTTTGGGTGTATATTGGTTCATAAGATGAACCATGTTCCTCCCATTGTGTGACAATGGAGTTGTGGCTTATGCCGAGGAACGCCCGTCCCATCAGTGATCCAGACATATTCTAAGACAGTATCACTTGATCATGGAGATGATTGATCTCCAGGGTGATCGAGGTTTGGAGAGTAGACTCAGAGAACAACACAACGGATCCACTCACAAAGGCCTGTTCCCAGAGAGAGACTTTTATGGGATGGTTGAGTAAGAGATACTGCAACCACTGCTATCAGATGGCCCTAGTGCAAGTGGGAGATTGTTAGTTATATGTATGCCCTAGAGGCCGTTACTATACATAGGATGTATATTGTAGTGGATGCTGGGACATATATAGGGAGGACTTTCTTGCTCGATATGATAGTATGCTATCTGGTTGATCTTTACCTTAACGTGTACACTGATTGTCTCCCTGTTACATGTTGGTAAAGCCCTTAGGATCTATACTTGACTACCTGGATTATGATGCGGATCATACTAGTAGGGACATGGTAGTCTATAAGTACATCCTTCAAAGTCCCTAGTCGTGGGTGTATCGAGACGGGGCATCGATATACCAGAGTAGACTAGCGTATACCTTCTCGACCCATACAGATGGGCGATGGATGATCCCATATCCATTGGTGTTTGACATCAGAGATGATATACGGGTGCTCAGTAGAGACTGGGTACACTGGACGGACTCGCCGAGAACTCCCAGATGGTATTATACCTCACGTCAGATGGCAGTTCTCTGGTGACACTGGTACAGAGTAGTTTGTTGACCCGAGATCGTCATAGAGTCTTGTGTGGTTCCCACTGTGCTTTGATTTCCATCTTACCACGTCCAAGAGGGCATGCAAAATGGTGGTTTTTGGGTACAGTCCCGAGTCACATGGAGGCAATGAGCGATAGGAGGGGATTCGTCTCTCCCGGTATAGGGGGTTGATGTTGCGCTGTGTTCGATTGGCTATAACAGGAAATCCCTGGCCAGGGTTGCTGAGATTTACTGGTAAGTGTTACCAGTAGTTTCTCGAATTGTTATAGACCTCATATCGACACGACTTAACGAGCTATTGGGGTCTGACGTTTACCACCCCTTGGCGAGATATGCGACATATCAGACGATCAGACCGGACTGTACGGTAGTGTTACTGGTTGGATTCACTGGAGTGTGAGCGGGCTTGCTCGTCGATCTTCAGATCGCTCAATACCCGGGTGGCCGTTACGTTTAGCAGACCGCTTGCGGCTTGTGGATGTTTGATATGATCATCATCCGCTGCCGACGTATTGACGAGTCTTTAGAGTCCTACACAGAGGTTTCCTGGCTCAAGCGAAACGAAATAGGAGCGCATATGAGATATGTGCGGGACCGAGAATGATGCGTGTATGTGATACCGTATTTCATTCTCGCGATGTGACATTGATCGGTTATATGCGATATAGCCGGGTTATCGGATCAAGTGTTGATTCGATAAGTTGTTACTGAAGATACCAGTCGGTTATGTGCGACATGACCGGATCATTGAATCAAGTGTTGATTTAGTGATTTAATGCATAATTATATATTTGATATATTACTTTGCATTAACTAGTATCGGTTCACTTTGAATGGATTTTCTCACTCGGGTGTGCGCATTGCATATGCGATATGATTTTTGTGCACTTGATTGTATCATGTTTGATGATACATATCTTTTTTGTTAAGTGTAATGAATTAAACCTAGGTTAAGTAAATGATTGGGGTTTTCTTTTATTCATTCATTTATCTTTTCATTTGCATTTAAAAGATAAATGAGAAAAGGAAAAGAAGTGAAAAATGGTAGCTAGTTTTGTTTTCATCATGAAGCTTCATGAAGCTTTCATTAAGTCACCATTTTTGTCTCATCTCCTTAACCCTAACCATTCTTTAACCTTGGTCAATTCTCTACACTTAACTTGGGTTATGTTATGATAAGAATGGATTATTCCTTTCTTTTTTAATGAACTTATCATAATACTTATCTTCTTCTTGCTCTTCTTCTTCTTCATTCTTCTTTGAAGAAAACCAAGCTCCATCAATGGTGATTGTTGGAAAAGAGTGAGAAATCCAAAACTAAAGTTAACCCACTTCCTATTTCTTCATCCTCTACCTCTTGCCAAGTAGTAGAGTGTGTTTTATTCACAAGTTTCTTGACTTGGTGAAGTCGGAGCTTGATTTAGCGATGCCTCGACGTAGATCATCTTCGGCATGGACATCGACGACCTAGCTTGCCCATTCTCCGACGAAGCCGACGCTAGAGCCCGGATTTGATTTGGACAGCGGAGAGGACTTCGTTGCGGAGCTATGGAGGTGGAGCACCGGATCTACAAAGGTTGTATTTCCGTATTCCCTTAGTTAAGTGTTAACTAGTTAGCTTTTTCGCCTAGAAATCTAGCCAACGATCCGTAGTCGGGTCTCTCGGCACCTAGAATTTTTGAAATTGGCATGGTTGATGCCTTGTGAGACCTCACTAGTGTGCCTAGGAACCCTACAGAACTTGACTAATGCTTATGATTTTTTGACCATAGTTAAGGTCATAAGTGCTAGGGGTAAAAATCTTTATCGGGAGTTTCAAGTGTTGAAATTTGCAATGAGATTGCATACCTTCTATGTGATAGTTGGATCCCGATACCCACTGCGAGTAATTGTTATTCCTGGGAGAGTTTTGCACTTTGCAATTAGCCGATCAAGTAGGTGTCTAGAAAGGTGTCAACGGGGTTACGCCTCTGGGAAAACGAGGTTTACTGTAATTAGGTCCGTACGAAAGCACGGGGAACCTCCCTCAAAGTACCGACACTGGCCTGGCTGAAAGATTGGCGAACTTGTAGAGTGTAATTAATCCCGGCTAGTCTTTCCTTTTAGGGTTTGATGGAAGATTTGATAAAAACAGTGGGAGCCATTCTGATTAGATAAAATAAATAACCAATCTAATCTTGCAAGAGCGCACGCAGAGTGTTTTCTTCTCTCTCTCCAGGTAGCGACCATATCACGCCTTAATCAAGATAATAATATGGATGTATTGACCGAACCCGCTTGTTATACTGAGCTGGAGAACCTTGGTCCCGCTCCAACTTATAATTGTTATAAGACAGAGCAGGAAATAGGGAAATACCAGAATTCCCATGCCGCCCAAACGAAGAAAGTGCATGAGATGCATCTCCTTCGGGTGTGTTCATTACAAAGAACTGTTTCTCAGTATCCTCTGAATCCTGGGTATTTAATACCAGATCAGGATCCCAGATATGTAATCTGTTACATAGGGCTACCGAAAGGTAGAAAAACTGAGAACGGGTGATAAGTTTCATGAGACAGAAAACGGGGCAAGTGTTGCGGCCAAGTCTGTTGGTCACTGTCATCCTGTATTACCAATACATTGATTCTGAACAAATGCTATTAGATACCGAACCTGATATACAAAATCATATAAGTCTCTTTATTAGTAAAGAAAGGATATAATTTTGTATTGTTGGATAATGTTTTGAACATTACCTATATCAAAAGTTGATCGGTTCAGGCACGTTATCTAAAAGCATTGACGTTCTGAATCAAACTACAACTCCTAGTATACAGAACACACACAAGAGGAAGAGTTCAGAAATGAACGCATCCTTCTTGAGGCATTGTAGACTAGGTCATATCAATGCGACCCGACTGGCTGAAGTTACATTTTAGATGCATATTTAAATCAGTTTGAATTTACATCTTGTGAAACTTGCCAGTCATGTCACTAAGATAAGATGATCATAGCTCTGTTTATTGGAAACAGAGAAAGAGTTGGTAAACTCTTGGGACTGATACATGATGATGTATGTAAGGTCTCCTGTCTACATATGCCAGGACCGGTTCTTTGTACTTCATTACATTCTCTGATAGTCTCTCAAGATTCAGACATATGTTCCTGTTGAAACATAGGTCCGAACCTTTTGAGATATTCACAGAATATAAGTTAGAAGTAGAGAACCAAAAACCGGGTATAAGTATTATGTCCTTTGATGAGATCAAGAAGGAGAATACTTGTGCATAGAATTCCTGGACTATTCTAAAGGAGAATGAAATTCTCTCTCTGCATTACTCCTCCGTATACACCATAGCAAAAATGGTATACCGGGGCGGAGCAATAGCACCCTATGTGATATGGTGTGCTCTATCATGAGTACTACTGAGTTTCCTATTTCCTTTTGGGAGTTATGCGCTTGAGAAACTGCATACTTATTGAATAGGGTTCAAATCAAATCAGTTGCCTACCACTTCATATGTGATATGGAAAGGGAAGAGCCCATATCTTAAGTTAGTTAAGATTTGGGTTGTCCAGCCTATGTCTAAAAACAAAATCCGGACAAGATCAAGGCAAGGTCAGTTCTGTAGAACTGGAAAGGTTCCAGCTGTACAAAACTACAGCTAATGATTTGACAGAACCAGAGGATTCAATAGTCCCCGACGAACCTCAGCCTCTCCGCCGAACTAGCAGGGTTCCTCATCCGCTTGAGAGATACTTCGGTTTCTCGATGACAGTGGGAGCGAGGATTGCATCATGAGATGATGACCTAACTAGATTCGAGCAGGCCATCAAGAGTAGGGACTCTGTAAGAATAGCTGGATGCTTAGCGATCTGAGATGGAATCCATGTACACCAACAAAGTATGGACTTTGGGTGCTATATCTGAAGGGTTAAATCCCCATCAGGAGCAATTATATCTTGAGAAGATTACTTGGTGTAAATGGAAAAATTGAGACTTTCAAACCTAGACTTGTTAAAGGTTATCGTCATCGACCAGCCGTGGATAATGATGAAACTTTTTCAGGGGCTATGCTTAAGTCCATCCGGATCCTACTTAGCATTGCTACATACTATGACTACGATATTTGGTGGTTGGGTGCCATGACTACTTTTCTAAATAATGATTTAGAAGAGAACGTCTATAAGAACACAGCCAGAGGGCTTCGTAAACAGTTGGAGCAGCGGAAACGTGTGCAAGTTGCTTTACAGAATAAAGCAGGCATCGCGGAGTTGGAACGTCTGTTTTGATGTGGTAGTCGAAGTGTTTGACTTCATCAAAATAATAGATGAACCTTGTATATACAAAACGGTAGTAGAGAGTAAGGTGCTCATCCTCGTATTGTACGTGGACGACATACTCTTGATAGGAAAAGAGTTTCCTATACTACGCTCGGTCAATCTCCGCTTATCACAAGGATTCTCCAATAGGATCAAAGTGATACCTCCTAAATCCTGAGTTTTCATCTATGAGATAGATGTAATTAGATGCTAGGATTCTCACTAGATGTAGTGAGATGGTATCAATCGATCCTAGGGAGAATCACTGGAAGGGTTCCAGGGTGATAAAGACGACTGAATATCAGTCACAGGCATTGTCTTTACCCTCAGTAAAGGGACGGTATGTTGGAAGAGTTCCAAGCTTGATACCGTAGCAAACTAGACGATAAAGGCTGGTAACATCGCTATTAAAGATACTACCAAAGAGGCAGTTTGGGTGTATATTGGTTCATAAAATGAACTAGGTTCCCACCATTGTGTGACAATGGTAGTGTGGCTTTGGCCAAGGAACCCTGGTCCCATCAGTGACCCAGACATATTCTGAGGCAGTATCACCTGATCATGGAGATAGATGATCTCCAGGGTGATCAAGGTTAGGGGAGTAGACTCAGAGGACAACACGGCGGATCCACTCACAAAGGCCTTTTCCCATAGAGAGACTTATGTGGAATGGTTGAGTATGTGATACTTCAACCACTGCTACAGATGGACCTAGTGCAAGTGGGAGATTGTTAGTTATATGTATGCCCTAGAGGCCATTACTGTACATTGGATGTATATTGTAGTGGATGCTGGGACATATATAGGTAGGACTTTCTTGCTCGACATGATAGTACGCTATCTGGTTGCTCTTTATCTTAACATGTATATTTTCTGTCTCTCTGTTACATGTTGATAAAGCCCTTAGGATGTGTACTCGACTTCCAGGACTATGATGCAGATCATACTAGTGGGGCCTGGGTAGTCCATGAGTACATCCTTCAATGTTCCTAGTCGTGGGAATATCGAGACGGGGCATCGATATTCCAGAGTAGACTAGCGCATATCTTCTCGACCCATGTGATGGGCGATGGATGATCCCATATCCATTGGTGTATGACATCAGAGATGGTATGCGGGTGCTCAGTGGAGACTGGGTACACTGAACAGACTCGCCGAGAACTCCCAGATGGTATTATACCTCACGTCAGATGCCGGTTCTCTGGTGACACTGGCACAGCTTGGTCTGTTGACCCGAGATCGTCATAGAGTCTTGTGTGTCTCCCACTGTGCTTTGATTTCCACCCTACCACGGCTCTACCGAGGCGTGCAAATAGGTGGTTTTTGGGTATAGTCCCGATTCATATGGAGGCAATGAGCGATAGGAGGGGATTCGTCTCTTCCGGTATTGGGGGTTGATGTTGCGCTATGCTCGACTGGCCATAACAGGGAATCCCTGGCCAGGGTTGCAGTGATCTACTGGTAAGTGTTATCAGTAGTTTCACACATGTTATGGACCTCACGTCAGCATGACTTATCAAGCTATTGGGGTCTGACGTTTACCACCCCTAGACGAGATATGCGACATATCAGACGAACAGACCGGACTGTACGGTATGTGTTACTGGTTGGATTCACAGGAGTGTGAGCGGGCTTGCTCATCGATCTTCTGATCACTCAATACCCGGGTGGCCGTTACGTTTAGCAGACCGCTTGCGGCTTGTGGGTGTTTGATATGATCATCACCCGCTGCCGGTGTATTGACGAGTCTTTAGAGTCCTACACAGAGGTTTCCTGGCAAAAGCGAAACGAAATAGGAGAGCATATGAGATATGTGCCGGACCAAGAATAATGCGTGTATGTGATACCGTATTCTATTCTAGCGATGAATATATCGATTGGTTGTATGCGATATAACCTAGTTATCGAATCAAAGATTGATTCGATAAGCCGATGTATTGGATATTAGTCGGTTATATGCGATATGACCGGATCGTTAAATCAAGTATTGATTTAATGATTTAATGTATAATTATATATATTAGATATATTACTTTACATTGACTAATATTGTTCACTTTAAATGGATTTTCTCACTTGAATTACACAAGTTGTATATGTGATATACTTTTGTGCACTTGTTTGTATCATGTTTGATGATACATGCAAACTTGGGTTTGTGTAAAGAATTAAACCATGGTTATGTTAATGGTTAGGGTTTTGATTTACTCACTTATTCATTTATCTATTTCTTTTGGTTAAAAAAAGGAAAAGGAAAACAAAAATGGTTGCTTTCAAACAAGAAACTTCTTGATGCTTCATGCATCTTTGACTAAAGTAACCATTCTTGTCTTCTTCTCCTAACCCTAACCATTCAACTTAACCCTAGTTAGTTCTCTACACTAAACCATGGTTGAAATTATGATAAGAATCATTTTTGTTTTCCATTTTTAGATATACTTATCATATTTTTCTTCTTCTTCTTCTTCTTCTTCTTCAACAAAGAAGAAAGCTTGCAACCTTTAATGGCAACTTGAGAAAAAGAGTGAGAAATCCAATTCTAAAGTGAACCCACTTCCTATTTCTTCATCCTCTACCACTTGCCAAGTAGTATAGGGTGTTTTCTTCACAAGTTTCATGACTTGGTGAAGTTGTAGTTTGATCTTGAGTTGCCTCGACGTAGATCATCTTCGGCATCGAAGTCGACGACCTATCCTGATCTTTCCTCCGATGAAACCACCGCGAGAGTCTAGGATTCCGATGGGTACAGTGGAGGGACGTCATCACGGAGTTAGAGAGGTGGAGGTCCGGATCTACAAAGGTTGTAGTCTCTTTCACATTAAGTTATAGTTATTAACTTGCTTGCATCGCCTATACATCTAGTTAACGATCCGTATTAGGGTTTGTAGGCACATGAAAAAATTTGAATTGGGCATGTTTGATCTGTTGTGAGACCTCATTAGTGTGCCTAGGAACCCTACTTACATTATAAAGCCTACCGCAGAAGCGTAGGGTATAACAGACATGCGATCCCTTTCCAAATTAGTCTTGGGAGACATCTCTTTGGAAAGGGTGATCCCGTGACAAGCCGGTAGATTACCGCGCTTGGAATCTTCCATACTGAATCTTTTCAGTATGGTGTCGATGTACCTGGACTGTGAAAGTCCTAATATCCTCTTGGATCTGTCACGATAGATCCGGATCCCCAGAATGTAAGAGGCATCACCCAGGTCTTTCATGGAGAACCTGTGTGATAAGAACCCTTTGACAGATTGTAGCATAGGAATGTCATTTCCTATCATGAGAATGCCATCGACGTATAAAACGAGGAATACTACAGTTCTTGCTACAAATCTACTATAGATGCATGGTTCATCTGGATTTTTGATAAAGCCAAATTCTTTGACTGTCTCATCAAAACAGATGTTCCAACTCCACGATGCCTGCTTTAGTCCATAGATGGACTTAAGCAACTTGCACACCTTTCCGCTGCTCCCACTCTGAATGAAACCCTCTGGCTGGTCCATATAGACACACTCCTTTAAATTTCCATTTAGAAAAGCGGTCTTTACGTCCATTTGCCAAATCTCATAATCGTGGAAAGCAGCAATGGCAAGAAGGATCCGAATGGATTTCAGCATAGCTACTGGAGAAAAGGTTTCGTCATAGTCCAAACCAGGTCTTTGACGGAAACCCTTTGCAACAAGTCTAGTTTTATAGGTCTCAACCTGTCCATCTACACCAATCTTCCTTCTGAAGATCCACTTGCATCCTACGGGTTTTACCCCATCTGGAGCAACGTCCAACGTCCATACTTTGTTGGTGTACATGAACTTTATTTCGGTCCGCATTGCATCCAGCCATTTTACCGAGTCAACGCTCTGAATGGCCTGCTGGAAGCTAGTCGGCTCATCACTATCAATGATGCAATCCTCTCTATCCCCGTTTATGAGAATACCGTAGTATTTCTCGAGCGGATGAGACTGCCTACTACTTCTGCGGAGCGGCGCAGGAATGTCCAGATCTTTCGAACCCTCTGGTTCCACTAAGCTTTCAGTAATAGCTCGTGGTTCTGGAATTTCTTCCAGTTCTATTGCGCTCCCACTAATCTGTTTTTCCAAAAACTGAGTTTCCAAGAAGTGGGCATGACGAGAAACAAAAACCTTTTGTTCCACTTCGCAATAGAAGAAATATCCCTTGGATTTTTTTGGATATCCCACAACTTGCACTGTACTGAGCGTGCCTCGAGTTTGTCCGCATGCTGCTTTTTGACAAAAGCTGGACATCCCCATGTCTTAATGTGATTAAGATAGGGTCTCTTCCCACACCACATCTGATATGGTTTAGTAGGCACAGTCTTAGTAGGAACTCGGTTCAAAAGGTATGCAGCTGATTCTAGTGCAAATCCCCAGAATGATCGCGGTAACTCAGCGTTACTCATCATGGACCGTACCATATCCAATAGGGTTCGGTTCCGTCTCTCCGATACACCATTATGTTGCGGAGTGTATGGAGGAGTAAGCTGAGAGAGAATTCCATTCTCTTTTAAGTAATCCAGGAACTCGGCACTCAAGTATTCACCACCTCGATCAGATCTCATTGTGTCACGGCCTGAAAGTACGGAACATGACCGACACTTAAACTACGAACGTCTCGAGGCGTACGTAATCTAAGTAAACCGAAAACCCATAAATCCAAACCAAGAAAGATGTAGAGTGCAGGAAAACCAACTTAAAGCAAGTAGTTTCAATAGCATAAGCCGAATTAGGCGGTTTTAAAAACATCAAAAATTTCCCGAAAATTTCGGCAGAGTCTCCTTTGTAAATACTGGCCCCCAATTGGGATACAACATGAATAGTATACGAAATCAATAAAAAGGCATCCCCAAGCGGGAGCTAGCTCTTCGTCAATCGACGGTCACAACCACACAAGCAATATAATATACAACGCCAAGGGCGAGGATCAAAATTCAAAAGGAAACTCAAAAACCACAAGAAAACCACAGAAATACAACGCGCGATTCTAAGGTCGAAAGAATAAACATCACTGGTCTCTATCTCAAATAAATACATGTTTGGTTGATGGAACTTCTAGATACAACAGAATAATAATATACAAGATATAAAATGGGGGTACGATACAAGTAAACCCACCTACTAGCAAATCCCCCGAAGGAAACTATGCCCGCAAGCCGTAAAGAAACCTGTACGGCAAACCTGCAAGAAACTGGGGCACAACGGGGGTGAGTTGCCAACTCGTGAATAGAAAAATATCTACGCACAGAAATCGCATAAATAACGCAACCTAGGTCAATGATCATAATATATCCTCAAATATATGAATAACACGTAGCCTATAACAAGGCTAGGGTAAATATCTAACCCGAGTGTAATCTCATGTGCCCGTGTCAGTGCCTCAAGTAGCAATATATCATATGAATGAGGTATGAATGCATGAAAACAGAATACATGTAAATGAA
Organism: Agapanthus africanus; assembly: GCA_030015575.1. Taxonomy (NCBI): domain Eukaryota; kingdom Viridiplantae; phylum Streptophyta; class Magnoliopsida; order Asparagales; family Amaryllidaceae; genus Agapanthus; species Agapanthus africanus. The sequence goes on along the minus strand of CM057345.1, from coordinate 333,478,736 downwards.
GAACCGTTTTCATAATTTAGTGAGATTTCCTTTGTATTTTTAAAATGAGGTATCATAATGAAATCAGCATAAAACAGTGCCTAGCATCGGCACAAAACGTAATCCTAATATCTCGATATCTCTGTATCACAGTCTATGTACCTTAATATCTCGAAATCTCAATGTCTCAATCACAATATCTAGGGCGCCGTCAGTCCAGACCGGCCCCTACCATCCATCTCAAGACCACGACGGTATCCTCCGGATATCCGACGCGTCGGGTAAAATCACCGGTAGGTAGTGCTCCCCTGCCAGGCTCACATCGTCATCATCATGCGCTTCTTGCCCCGGGGTACCTTACCGGGTCCACCATGTACCCGAAACGGTTCATCCGTCTCCTCGAATCGGGTCTCGAAATCCATCAGCAAACTCATGGTGGACGACTCATACATCATGGGAAAAACCGCACTTTTTATTTAAAGAGAGAGAAATCAGTTTATATAAGTTTTGCGGTTTTCCCCCCAAATCCAGAAAATTTCATGGAAATCCGAATCCAAATCATCAATAGCATGTAAAAACCATGAATATAGGCATAACAATGAATAACAGTATGCATGAAGTGACAAGTAATAACTACAATGTTAAGCCGGCATATAAGGCAGGCACACTAATATCATGTCAAATTACTAACTAACAAGCTAAATCAAGCAATAATATTTTCTAAGGTGTACGTGACATGGAAATTACCGATGAAGATGTGTGTGAGCCGGCAAGTAAGTGTACGTGGTACATACGCATCATCGGTAATGGTGCTGGTGTCCTAACAATATGATATCAACATTGCAATAAGAAATTATAACATAAGTATGCGATGCGAAGCGAACCACAATAATAAGCGGGAGCTGAATACTAGACGCAACTGTAACTAACCTGCATTAATCTAATATAAGTCCTACAAATGGTGCCTTTTGAAATAACACGAATCATGGGGTTTTGAAAATAGGGGCTACAGTGTTTTTATGAAAAGATACGTCTTTTGAAATATCCGTAGGATCCCTTGGGCTGTATTTTCAAATACCCACGATTCGTTAGTTTTTGAAATAGGTATGAATCAAATCTAATCTAACAACTAAACTAAACTAAAGGGCTAAGCTAACAAGCTGGACTACAGGTAAGGAAACCGCTTAACATCTAAGTCGATCCATATACATACCTGTATATATATTAGTCGGTGATCCCGCCTCAATAATATCATATCCGATACCATATCTACAATCAACCATCCCAAGTCAAGAGTGAGTATCAATCATCAAGATATAGCTCGTACGTAAATCCGTCGCACGGCATCCCCAAATCTGGGTACGGGTCAATATCATATTCCTCACACCATTCCTCTGGTATCCTCTTTATTCAAGATCATAGTCTAAGGTACTGACCTATGTCTAGTACAATACTAATATCCTCAATATACTCATGATCTGACTACAGATCGACAATCTCGTACAAACCGATACCGTCAGCACATAGCATCATCAAGGGTATACATCGCCCGATACGGCCTAATATCAATATCCTAGCATATCATGCCTCATATCACGATCACATGTCGACCATTTTATTTATAACACTATTCACCCGTATCGCCGCCCCAAGATCCGCTATAACACCAGGGCGTACCTTAAGTACGAATCCTGCCATATCACCGATATCACAACCACAAAACAAATCTCATCGACTCAGCTCAATCCCAAGTATCATCCTCAAATCCGTATGTGAACACATAGTCCCATAACCATTTGATCACATAACTATAAAGAATCCCATGAGCACATATAAATAGGAATGTATGCAAGTATGTAGGTGTGTATGTATAGTGCAACACTACCCTAGGGTTCACAACACTAAAATAATCCAACACACCAATATCCATCCTAAACATCGATATTAATCCCAAATAACATATAATAAATTGTTGGTGTGTATACGCATCCGTATACACCACCACGGACTGCGGGGGTGCTATACGCCATCCACCCGACTTCTCCCCGTAGATATAAATCTACTCACCTGGTCCTCGTTCGCCGGTGCCGACGTCGCCACACGCTTGCTTGTCGTCTCGAAGTCCACATAGGGTACCTACATATCATAACGCACCATACCGCATTAAAATTCGACTCATGACCAAAACGACGCACGAATCCCACATAGGTCAAAACCTATGGTTGCTTCCACAAATCGACCCAAAAACCATCGACGTCGGCGTACAAACGCCAAACCATCGAGAAAACTCCCAACACACTCATTTGTACAATTACAAGCACTAATTATAATATAAAATAGCTTAAAATTCACAAAAACCCCAATTTCACATAAAAAGTCATTTTTCCGAAAATCTAGCAAGCACAAATCACCGTTTTAGTACAAAACTCGATGTATAAACGAACCTAGCATCCACAATATTCACTAAATATCATAACAAAGTCATATAAACCATTCCTAAAATTTATTCTCATCAATTTGCATAAATTCCAAAATCCTAGTTTGCAAAAATATCAATTTTTAACACCTTTTAAAGCAAAATTCACAATTCAACAATTAAGCTTGGTTTTGCATAACCTAAGATACTAAACCACTCATAATAATGTTAATGATGTCATAAAAACATAATTACATTTTTAACCCAATTATTTAACCAATTTTAAATAGCTAGTTAGCAAATTAGCGTAATTATCATAATTTTTAAACTGACAATTAACAACTAGCTACTAACTTTGTTTTAACAAGCCATAAGAGCCTAATACATTACACAACCATACACCAATTTCACAAAACCCTAACTTGCATTCAAACCCTTTCTTGAATTTTATAACTAACAAAATCCAACCCAAACTATACATGAAACACTAAATTAGCACTAATTTGAAGCCTAAAAAGCAAGTTAAACTCTTAGATTTGGTTTGTATAAAACACTAGATAGCAAAATAGAATAATTAACTTAATAATAGTGTGCTAAAAACCCTAGTTTAACTCAAACCATTCTCTTGAAGATCCTAGATGAAAATAGCACCAATATTAACACTAAAACAACTCATTTAAAGAAATCAACCATAAGAATTTAAATGGGTAAGAATTATACCTCTAGATCTAGAGATCTAGCAAGAAATTTTGACTCCAAAGATGGCCTCCTAGCATCCAAAATCCATGCAAGAAAGGTTAAGAAGAATGGATGAAGGATGGGCTTGAAATTGTGAAGTTTAAATGGAATTTTGATGAGTTTAGAAGAAAAATGAGAGGGGAAATTTTGGGGCTGTTTATTGCAGGAATTTCGGCTGAGGAGGGAGTGGGGAGAGGTGTGGGGGAGTTGTGGAAAAGAATCCAAGTCAAAGCCCCTCCCAAATTAACATAATACCCCCACATGCTTTACTATATATAAAAACCTTATTTTAACCCATTTCTCACATGATTTAAGGTCAAAAAGAGGGAAATAAAATTCTTGGGCTGCTACAATAGTGTGGGGCCGGCCAAGGGGAGTGAGGGTGAGTGTGAGAGACTTTACAAAAAAAATTTTATGCAAAATGACCCCCCACAATACCATATTTGCAAGTTTTAGTTCAAAATAACTATATTTTTGTTTTCCATAAAATAAATCAATTAAAACTTGAAATAAAATACTAAAAAAATTATATTACAACTAGATTTTAATTAACATGATTTTAAAGATTAAAATTAGCCTATTTAAATTTGTATTTATCGCTAATTTAATGTATTTTCTTACCGGCTTAAAATAATATTAAAATAATTAATTTCGGAAAAATTTTCAGAAAATTTGAAATTTCAGCAGTGGCTCAATAAACACCAAATACTAGAAATTACATAGCTAGAATATGTATATTTAATTTTATAATAATGATATTTGCATTTTGATTTTTTACAGAAAACCCCCTTATTTTACCGTTTTTTCGAAATTTCACTGAAACGATTTTCAAAACGTTACAATCTTTCCCCCTTAAAGAAATTCGGTCCCCGAATTTGAATTAAAACTTCCCCCAAATACTAAAATATTTCAGCCAAAACCATCAAATCGCTGGGGCTCCAAAATCATAAATACGTAAAACAAATCGTAGCGCAACGCATGCGCATGAAAAACGAGCATATAACTCAAACAAGAACTCTGTCAAGCACCCCGCAATCATCCGACTCATGGGGAAGACATCAATACCAAATCCAAAGCAAAACCAATATGATATAACTCGAAACTATACATGTAAAATATATTCAGGTACTGTTCTCTGACTAGTCCTGCTCAGTACGAAAACACATAGCAATATCATAAAAACGTACTGCTCTATAAGAAAAATCAATCCCCAAAATACGCGTATGAATACTACGTGCGTCTTGTGCGCACGGAAATCAAAATCCAAATATGTGCCATACATATGCACAGAAACAACATCTAAGTGCATCGGGTGTGCACGAAACATCTGTCATAGGCAACATGTGTGCCTGACAGCAAAATCAGGTGCATCTGACATGCACGAAAAATCTCGATTTAGTGCATCTGGTGTGCACCAAAATCACACTTCAAAACATGCGCCCAACATGCGCGAAAATCCAAATCAGGTGCATCCATCGTGCACGAAATCATGAAATCCAATATCAAGTGCCGAATATACGCAAAATCCAATCAGGTGCACAAGGTGCACAAAACAAATATCGAACATCACCATCGAAATCGAAGTCCAAGGCATCTAAATGCACAACATACGCAACACTGCACTGCAAACATATATGAACTATACCGAGTGCAAAAACCAAATCGTGTGCGTATATACGCACAAATCAGCTCAACTGTATGAAATCCATATAATCACAAACATGAGAACCAAGGCATGAAAACGATATCAAGTGCAACAACCGTGCAAAAATCGTAAATACTCAGCAGGTGCAACCATGGTCCATGAAGACAAATATCATGAAACTCAATCATCAAAATCAATCATGTGAATAAATCGCCCAAAATACGCAAATCAAGTATGGCGGAATAGTCCCGCTCAAGCACATCCTCCAAGAATCTCTGGCCAACTGCCGTGGTCACCCATAGCATGTCTCATTGACGATCCTGAACTCTGGCCTGCCGGTGTGCATAACATGACCACTACTGGGTCCAAGTCTTCTCGTAATTTATTCCAGAAAGGTCCTATCGAGATCTCTCCCAAATCTCGTCTCTGCCGAACTGTCCGGAAGTCATCGTCCCTTACTAGATCTGTTCTCGTTCTGGAACGGCTGCATACTCAACGCGACTCCTTCTGGAAGGTATATCCAAGTACAATGTCTCGGCATACGTATCGCATCTCTGATGTCGGCGGAGTGGAACGTCGTTTCATCTAGATCTGGTATGAACCTCTTACTTCACCTTTCTCTAATGTCGACCGCTTCGGACTCGTCTCGTCGTGGCTGCATAGACTGAGCTCCAACGGCTATCCTCGTATCGGGAGTCTCCCAAGAAATGCATCTAACCACCTAGCATCCGAATTAAGTCGAGCCATCCGATCGAGTCGTCAAAACCTCATAATCCCCCAAGAGCTCAACATCTTGGTACAGTTTAATAGTATCGAGTACGTACCACAGCATCGATGGTCCATCCGTAGAAGGGCAAACCCAAGCCTCACTAATGGCGCCGCGGAACTGCCGCAAACCCTAAGGTTCAAAGGCTTTCACACGGTCATTAAGTCGAGTTAGGGTTTCATTCTTCTAGAGGGTCCATAGAATTGCCTGCATGTCTTTCCGAATACTTTAAACTTGGAATAATAGGTTGCTGATATTCGATCATCTCTGTCGACTCTCAACGTCTCCGTGTGAAGTCGTCTCTAGCTGGAATCAATCTATCTGATGACCTCGCATTGGGCTAGAGAACGAACCACATGTCCTAGTCATTCATCCTTGGTGACTAGCGACCTTCTATCATCTCTTAATACAACTCGTACTGCAATAGCTCCAACATCTGGGGCGATATCTCGTCATTCGCAGCAATAACTGGCTCACTCGTCTGCACGCTGAACAGTGCCTCAAACCTCATGAATAAGCAATACACCAACGGTCATCAAAATCTCGTTGGCCTCTATCATTGGCTCGATCCTCTGGTACTGATCGGCACGTCCGAGAAATCTCGTAAAGGCGATCCGCCAAACGCTCGTGGCGCGAAAACACAGTAAAAAGACACATCTCCGCAATCGTGTGTCGCCGGAATTATGCCCTAGTCAGTCCTCGTTTGTGAAGAGCTCGTGCTAACCGCAACTCTAGCCGTAGCACTCCCTGCCAGTAATCGTGGCAGCAAAACCATAACTGGTACCGATGAGGCTAGATCAGGAATGAATATAATACTGAGCAAAGAAATGTACATCCTAAGACTTCTTAAATGGAGTAGCGTATCGTAAGTATGCCGCGGAACATACCCACGGTACGTCACTCTACTTTAGTCACATATTCCATCAACCAAGGGTCATCCTACGCTCCGAAGGTAAAACCTAACGCTCTGATACCAACTTTGTCACGACCCGAAAGTACGGAACATGACCGGCACTTAAACTACGAACGTCTCGAGGCGTACGTAATCTAAGTAAACCAAAAACCCAGAAATCCAAACCAAGAAAGATGTAGAGTGCAGGAAAACCGACTTAAAGCAAGTAGTTTCAATAGCATAAGCCGAATTAGGCGGTTTTAAAAACATCAAAAATTTCCCGAAAATTTCGGCAGAGTCTCCTTTGTAAATACTGGCCCCCAAATAGGATACAACATGAATAGTATACGAAATCAATAAAAGGCATCCCCAAGCGGGAGCTAGCTCTTCGTCAATCGACGGTCACAACCACACAAGCAATATAATATACAACGCCAAGGGCGAGGATCAAAATTCAAAAGGAAACTCAAAAACCACAAGAAAACCACAGAAATACAACGCGCGACTCTAAGGTCGAAAGAATAAACATCACTGGTCTCTATCTCAAATAAATACATGTTTGGTTGATGGAACTTCTAGATACAACAGAATAATAATATACAAGATATAAAATGGGGGTACGATACAAGTAAACCCACCTACTAGCAAATCCCCCGAAGGAAACTATGCCCGCAAGCCGTAAAGAAACCTGTACGGCAAACCTGCAAGAAACTGGGGCACAACGGGGGTGAGTTGCCAACTCGTGAATAGAAAAATATCTACGCACAGAAATCGCATAAATAAAGCAACCTAGGTCAATGATCATAATATATCCTCAAATATATGAATAACACGTAGCCTATAACAAGGCTAGGGTAAATATCTAACCCGAGTGTAATCTCATGTGCCCATGTCAGTGCCTCAAGTAGCAATATATCATATGAATGAGGTATGAATGCATGAAAACAGAATACATGTAAATGAAGAACCGTTTTCATAATTTAGTGAGATTTCCTTTGTATTTTTAAAATGAGGTATCATAATGAAATCAGCATAAAACAGTGCCTAGCATCGGCACAAAACGTAATCCCAATATCTCGATATCTCTGTATCACAGTCTATGTACCTCAATATCTCAAAATCTCAATGTCTCAATCACAATATCTAGGGCGCCGTCAGTCCAGACCGGCACCTACCATTCATCTCAAGACCACGACGGTATCCTCCGGATATCCGACGCGTCGGGTCAAATCACCGGTAGGTAGTACTCCTCTGCCAGGCTCACATCGTCATCATCATGCGCTTCTTGCCCCGGGGTACCTTACCGGGTCCACCATGTACCCGAAACGGTTCATCCGTCTCCTCGAATCGGGTCTCGAAATCCATCAGCAAACTCATGGTGGACGACTCATACATCATGGGAAAAACCGCACTTTTTATTTAAAGAGAGAGAAATCAGTTTATATAAGTTTTGCGGTTTTCCCCCCAAATCCAGAAAATTTCATGGAAATCCGAATCCAAATCATCAATAGCATGTAAAAACCATGAATATAGGCATAACAATGAATAACAGTATGCATGAAGTGACAAGTAATAACTACAATGTTAAGCTGGCATATAAGGCAGGCACACTAATATCATGTCAAATTACTAACTAACAAGCTAAATCAAGCAATAATATTTTCTAAGGTGTACGTGACATGGCAATTACCGATGAAGATGTGTGTGAGCCGGCAAGTAAGTGTATGTGGTATATACGCATCATCGGTAATGGTGCTGGTGTCCTAACAATATGATATCAACATTGCAATAAGAAATTATAACATAAGTATGCGATACGAAGCGAACCACAATAATAAGCGGGAGCTGAATACTAGACGCAACTGTAACTAACCTGCATTAATCGAATATAAGTCCTACAAATGGTGCCTTTTGAAATAACACGAATCATGGGGTTTTGAAAATAGGGGCTACGGTGTTTTTATGAAAAGATACGTCTTTTAAAATATCCGTAGGATCCCTTGGGCTGTCTTTTAAAATACCCACGATTCGTTAGTTTTTGAAATAGGTAAGAATCGAATCTAATCTAAAAACTAAACTAAACTAAAGGGCTAAGCTAACAAGCTGGACTACAGGTCAGGAAACCGCCTAACATCTGAGTCGATCCATATACATACCTGTATATATATTAGTCGGTGATCCCGCCTCAATAATATCATATCCGATACCATATCTACAATCAGCCATCCCAAGTCAAGAGTGCGGATCAATCATCAAGATATAGCTCGTACGTAAATCCGTCGCACGGCATCCCCAAATCTGGGTACGGGTCAATATCATATTCCTCACACCATTCCTCTGGTATCCTCTTTATTCAAGATCATAGTCTAGGGTACTGACCTATGTCTAGTACAATACTAATATCCTCAATATACTCATGATCTGACTACAGATCGACAATCTCGTACAAACCGATACCGTCAGCACATAGCATCATCAAGGGTATACATCACCCGATACGGCCTAATATCAATATCCTAGCATATCATGCCTCATATCACGATCACATGTCGACCATTTTATTTATAACACTATTCACCCGTATCGCCGCCCCAAGATCCGCTATAACACCAGGGCGTACCTTAAGTACGAATCCTGCCATATCACCGATATCACAACCACAAAACAAATCTCATCGACTCAGCTCAATCCTAAGTATCATCCTCAAATCCGTATGTAAACACATAGTCCCATACCCATGTGATCACATAACTATAAAGAATCCCATGAGCACATATAAATAGGAATGTATGCAAGTATGTAGGTGTGTATGTGTAGTGCAACACTACCCTAGGGTTCGCAACACTAAAATAATCCAACACACCAATATCCATCCTAAACATCGATATTAATCCCAAATAACATATAATAAATTGTTGGTGTGTATACGCATCCGTATACACCACCACGGACTGCGGGGGTGCTATACGCCATCCACCCGACTTCTCCCCGTAGATATAAATCTACTCACCTGGTCCTCATTTGCCGGTGCCAACGTTGCCACGTGCTTGCTTGTCGTCTCGAAGTCCACATGGGGTACCTACATATCATAACGCACCATACCGCATTAAAATCCGACTCATGACCAAAACGACGCACGAATCCCACATAGGTCAAAACCTATGGTTGCTTTCACAAATCGACCCAAAAACCCTCGACGTCGGCGTACAAATGCCAAACCATCGAGAAAACTCCCAACACACTCATTTGTACAATTACAAGCACTAATTATAATATAAAATAGCTTAAAATTCACAAAAACCCCAATTTCACTTAAAAAGTCATTTTTCCGAAAATCTAGCAAGCACAAATCACCGTTTTAGTACAAAACTCGATGTATAAACGAACCTAGCATCCACAATATTCACTAAATATCATAACAAAATCATATAAACCATTCCTATAATTTATTCTCATCAATTTGCATAAATTCCAAAATCCTAGTTTGCAAAAATATCAATTTTTAACACCTTTTAAAGCAAAATTCACAATTCAACAATTAAACTTGGTTTTGCATAACCTGAGATATTAAACCACTCATAATAATGTTAATGATGTCATAAAAACATAATTACATTTTTAACCCAATTATTTAACCAATTTTAAATAGCTAGTTAGCAAATTAGCGTAATTATCATAATTTTTAAACTAACAATTAACAACTAGCTACTAACTTTGTTTTAACAAGCCATAAGAGCCTAATACAATATACAACCATACACCAATTTCACAAAACCCTAACTTGCATTCAAACCCTTTCTTGAATTTTATAACTAACAAAATCCAACCCAAACTATACATGAAACACTAAATTAGCACTAATTTGAAGCCCAAAAAGCAAGTTAAACTCTTAGATTTGGTTTGTATAAAACACTAGATAGCAAAATAGAATAATTAACTTAATAATGGTGTGCTAAAAACCCTAGTTTAACTCAAACCATTCTCTTGAAGATCCTAGATGAAAATAGCACCAATATTAACACTAAAACAACTCATTTAAAGAAATCTAACCATAAGAATTTAAATGGGTAAGAATTATACCTCTAGATCTAGAGATCTAGCAAGAAATTTTGACTTCAAAGATGGCCTCCTAGCATCCAAAATCCATGCAAGAAAGGTTAAGAAGAATGGATGAAGGATGGGCTTGAAATTGTGAAGTTTAAATGGAATTTTGATGGAATTTTGATGAGTTTAGAAGAAAAATGAGAGGGGAAATTTTGGGGCTGTTTATTGCAGGAATTTCGGCTGAGGAGGGAGTGGGGAGAGGTGTGGGGGAGGTGTGGAAAAGAATCCAAGTCAAAGCCCCTCCCAAATTACCATAATACCTCCACCTACTTTACTATATATAAAAACCTTATTTTAACCCATTTCTCACATGATTTAAGGTCAAAAAGAGGGAAATAAAATTCTTGGGCTGCTACAATAGTATGGGTCCGGCCAAGGGGAGTGAGGGTGACTGTGAAAGACTTTACAAAAAAAATTCTATGCAAAAAGACCCCCCACAATACCATATTTGCAAGTTTTAGTTCAAAATAACTATATTTTTGTTTTCCATAAAATAAATCAATTAAAACTTGAAATAAAATACTAAAAAAATTATATTACAACTAGATTTTAATTAACATGATTTTAAAGATTAAAATTAGCCCATTTAAATTTGTATTTATCGCTAATTTAATGTATTTTCTTACCGGCTTAAAATAATATTAAAATAATTAATTTCGGAAAAATTTTCAGAAAATTTGAAATTTCAGCAGTGGCTCAATAAACACCAAATACTAGCAATTACATAGCTAGAATATGTATATTTAATTTTATAATAAAGATATTTGCATTTTGACTTTTTACAGAAAACCCCCTTATTTTACCGTTTTTTCGAAATTTCACCGAAACGATTTTCAAAACGTTACAAATTGTCTTGATACTCTTGCCTGTTTGTTTTTCTACTTCATTCTTGTATTCCTGGAATTTTTCAAAGGCTTCGGATTTATGTTTCATTAAGAAGACATATCCGTACCTTGAAAAGTCATCCGTAAAAGTAATGAAGTAAGAATAACCGCTTCGTGCATGCGTAGACATTGGACCACACACGTAGCTGTGTACGAGTCCCAAGAGCTCGCTCGCTCTTACTCTGTGTCCAGTGAACGGAGTCTTTGTCATCTTTCCTTTGAGACAGGATTGACAAGTTGCATATGATTGATATTCGAACGGATCCAAATATCCTTCTGTATGTAACTTCGTCAACCTTGTCTCATTGATGTGACCCAGTCTACAATGCCATAAGAAAGCCTAATTTGTTTTCGGAGACTTTCTTTTGTGTGTATTCTGGACATTGAAAATCTGTGGTTGGTTTAATATGTATATACCATTGCTCAATGTACCTGACCCAATCAGAACTTGATTAAGGTGAATGTTTACAACATTACTTACAAACGCAGATTCATAACCTTCTTTAGAAATCAAAGATACAGAAATGATATTACAAGTTGCATTGGGTACAAAAAAGAAATTACGTAAAACCAAAACATGTCCATCTGACATTCCCAGGTGATAGTCCCCCACGGCCTCAGCATCCATGCTAGCTCCGTTTGCAACTTTGAGGGCCATGTCACCTGCCTTCAAAAACCTACGCTTTCTCAACGCCTGCAAAGAATTACAGATATGAGATCCTGATCCGGTATCCAATACCCAGGACGTAGAGTTTATTGATAGACAGTTTTCAATAACATACACACCTGAAGCTGAAGCCGCAACTTGCTTCAGATCCTGTGTTCTGGCCTTCCAAGCCCTGCAATCTTTCTTCCAGTGTCCACTCTTGTGACAGTAAAAGCATTCTTCCTTATCCACAAGCTTCCCCGCTACCTTTGTTGCTTTTGCCTTTCCCTTCGTATCCACTTTACTAACACCGCCCCTTGGTTTGGCGGGGGTTTTCTTCTTCTTTCCCTTGGCTTTCGCCTTGGACCTAGAAGAGGAAGATCCTCCTACAAACAAAGTGGATGTTTCCCTACCTTTCTGTAGGGTGCCCTCTGCACTCCTCAGCATGTTGAGGAGTTCTGAAAGTTCAACTTCCTTTTCCTGCAAGTTGAAGTTCAGGATGAACTGGGCGTAAGTGGAAGGAAGGGACTGGAGAATCAAGTCCGTATAGAGCTCATTCTCCAACGTGGTTCCAAGGTCCGCGAGCTCCTCTATGTAGCCAATCATCTTAAGCACGTGTTCCGCTACCGATGATCCGACGGCCAATCTTGCCGAAAACAACTTCTTCGACACTTCGTATCTGGCGATACGAGATTGCCCTCCATACAGTTCTTTTGTATGGAGAAATATGGATTCGAGGTCCATATTCTCGTGCCTCCTCTGATGTTCATTGTCCATAGAATCAAGCATGAGGCACTTGGCCTTCGCGCAGTCGATTTCCCAGGTCTTACAGATTTCCCTATCCGCGACGCTTGTTTTGGGACCTGAGACAGGGGGAGCTTTAGTGGTAAGGAGATACCCCAACTTGTCATAAGTGATTTCCATTTTGACATTCCTGAGCCAATCTTTGTAGTTTGGCCTTGTCAGTATATTTTTATCTAACAGTAACTTAAGTCTAGTCATGATGTTTGGTCCCTGCAATTAGGAGAGAGAAAAGAAACACTTTAGCATGATGCTCTTGCAAGTTTAGAGTGGTTTTTAATTTGTCTAAATAGGATGGCTCCCACTGTCTCTCGAATCCCTCCTCAAACCATAAAGGAAGAATTAGTCGGGATTAATCTCACCGTACAATACTTGCTTAACCGTTTAGCTAAGCCAGTGTCGGTACTTCGAGGGAAGTTTTTCAACGCTTTCGTGAAGTTCCTTAATTAAATAACCTCTTTTCCCTATGGGCGTAGCCCCGCTAACACCTTTCTAGACACCTACTTGGTTTATAGCATTGATCGTTAAGTGAGAAAGTTCCGGAGGAGTAGCATATACTCACAGTAGGATCGGGATCCAAATATCATCGCGTGACAAAACTGAAGGAATCCTACCAGAATCATCTCACTCCAAATGGTATGCAGCGCTAGCAAGTTTCAGTTCTTTTGAAACTCCCGATGTGGATTTTTTCCCCATGCGCTTATGACCTTGACTTTGGCCAAAATATCATAAGTCACATGTCAAGTTCTACCCGTCATTCTCCAGGTTAATTTGAGCCCACCCGTACCTACCCTTGACTTTGGCCAAAATGGCAGTATGACTGCCCCAAACCAACACATCTATCTATGCTGCACATGAATACCCAATAGCTACCAATCACTATGCCTTGACTTTGGCCAACATACATAGCTTGAATACTTATTGACCATTCATGTGAAACGACGGAGGGCTAAGAATGGTTTTGGAGAAACCATGAACGTAGTGAACTTGATATAATCGAAGGATCGAGATAGCTTTCAAAAGGAGTGGTTCAAGCTCCGCATTTAAAAGTTGGTTTTAAAAAAGAACCGAGTGGTTTTGAAAGTGTTCCAACGACTTTTACTTGGTTTATTTTTTCTTGCATTAATTCCAATGTGTCCCATCATTTAATCCTACCATTGCAGAAAACAACAAAAATATGACGTACGCTTATGCCGTCCGCATTCGCCACGGGGTCCCGTCATCACCCGTTAGGTTACTTAACTAACGACAGAGCGTGGGCTGGACTAGCGCGGATGCAAAACATAAGCAACGCCTAAATAGATATCATATATATATATAAACATTCGTCACATGCAATGATAGCCATTCCAGATCACAGATGAACACATTGGATATACTAGGAATCCGCATTTCGTACGAGCCTGTAACGAAGAGCGGATTACACGGCCGCGATGAATAGCCAAACCCCACCCTAGACCCCTACGGGTGCGGCAAACTACCCTCCAAGTACTCGAAGCGAAGCAACCTCCCTCAACGCCGTGAGTAGGCCACTCGGCATTTCGAGATACCCGGTAGTTTGTGCACCCCACCTTGGGTCTATCCTAGGAGCAAAAACAGTAAAAAGAAATTATACAATGACGGCTACAACCCCGACCCGGTTGCGCGGCCATACAAATAATATTACATCAATTTACATATTACATGAATTGAAAGAATAAGAAAACTCTCATCTCACAACCCCCGGTTATTCATCTGTGACAATCCAACGAATTGATATACACAAACCATCAACATTACAGATCACAGATATGTATAACCCCCACTAATCGACGTATAGCGATTAGCAGACGTTCAATACATATAAAACATTACAGATACAACCTATTAGCCAAAGTGTAAAGAAGTTCGATCAAAAATACGGATTTGTGACCACCCCAAAAACTAACTTGTTCTCTGGAAAATCTGGGCAGAAATAAAACATCTCAAAAATCATAAAACACCCCCAGAAGTAAACTGCTGGAGAAACGATCCACGGCCGAGTCAACTTGGCCGCGGAACCGCGGTGAGTTGGTCGGTTCAGTGGGTCGTTTTTCTTGCCTGTACTTAAAAAAGCCTGAGCCGATTTTTAAGACAAGATTAATTATTTTTAAAGCAGGTTTAAAAATCGGCAGAAAGTTAGGGTTTTGAAAAAGTGTTTCGTGATTTTTTGCGATCGAAGTTCTATATACTTTGCTAACTAGTTAGTTTGTGTTTAGCTAGGCTCTGATACTACTGTAAGTCCACGTTGCCCATCCCGGTGGTTGCGGGGAGGTGGAAACGTTATGAAAAATCGGATTTTTACAACACTAGGCAACATGGACTATGCAAAAGGAGGGATCTTTGCTAAACAAAACTAACTAACAAACTAAAAGAGTTAGCTACTCGGAAAAGGGGTTATACCTAGGTCTTCAAGTCCTTCTCTTCTTGCTCCTTAGAGTGGAAAGAACGGGTTCTCCTTGTCGCCTTCTCTTGCCGAAGAAAGATCCACCCGAGGGCCTCTACCTTTGGCTCCAACCTCAAACTAGAAGTAACTAAGGTGCTTGGTGTGCTAAACCTAGGACCTTAGAAAGAGTAGAGTGTAATTTTGAAGGTTTTATCTCAAGCTCAAATGGTTCTCAAATCATGAGAGGGGAGAGCTAGAGAGAGAGGAAGAGGTTGAGAGAGAATGGTTATGAGAGAATGAGAATAGTTTTTACAACCATAACAATATATGTGAATTATCTAATTAATAATATTAATCAAAAATGAAAAAGGTGATGGTTGGTTTGATGAGACCATTATCATATCACATTAAATGTTTTTTGCAAAGATCAAAGAGCAACTTTGGAGTGTAATGATGATGGTCAATTTTTCAACCATGGTCAACAAGTCAACAACCTTAACCATGACACAATTTCATTTAATTAATATTATTAATTGATATTTCACATGTCCATAAGGGTTTGAAAAAAGACAACTGTCAACTGTGCATACACACCCGTTCCGAAACCCTAATGAAAATCCTCTTCCTCCGCCTCAATCAACTGTGCAAACACACCCGTATCCGTGTTCCGAGGAACATGAATACAATGAGATAAAACTAACCCCAAAACATATACTAGGATCCGGCTCAAACCAGAGCCCGCTAGTAATGACTGTTCGGACACCAAACGTGCACAAGTGCGCGGATGTGAACGAACCCCGTCGCAAAACCATGGAACCTCTGCTCTGTTTTGCCTAAAGGCGAATAACCCTCTGTGTAGGACTCTAAAGACTCGACACTACGCTGGCAGTGGGTTTAACCATAGACCGCAAGCAGCACTAGCTGTACGTAATGGTCCCCAGGTAGATGTCGATAAGAAGACTGACGAGGTAAACCCATCTGAACTCCTACTGAGCCTGAATGTGACAGTCTCCGTACAGTCCGGTCTGTTCGTCTAAGAACATCGCATGGCGGGCCTAGGGGGCGGTAAACGTTAATCCCCAAATAGCGATACAAGTCGTGTCGGAGTGTAGCCCAGAACACCCTGAGATAACATTGGAAACCTACCAGTCTATCTCGCTTGCCCTGGCCAGGGACTTTGTGTAATGGCTCTTCTAGACACAGCGCGATATCAACCCCCAATACCGGGAGAGACGGATCCTGTCTAACAGTCACTGCCTCCAAGTGCTTCGGGACTGCACCCAAAAACTACCTATTTACACGACTCCTTTGAGCCGTGGTAGGGTAGTAATCAAAGTACAGTGGGAACACACTCGAGGCGAAGTGACAGTGTCAAGTCAACGGACTAAGCTGTACTCATGTCACCTGGGAACTGATAACTGACGATAGGTATAATACCAACCAACAGTTCCCGACGAGTCCTGTCCAGTGTACTCGTAACCTAACGAGCACCCGCATACTATCTTAAGTACGACGTACTGTCGGCTGTAGGACAGGCCGTCTCCTAAGCTGGGATGAGAAACTCATACGCTAGTCTACTCCGGAGTATCGATGCCCTGTCTCGATAGTCATACGACTAGGAACCTGCATAAGGATGTGCTTGTGGATTACCCAGCCCCCACCGGTGTGACTGCCATCACAACGCTGGTAATCAAGCAAAGATCCTAAGGGCTCTACTAATGTGTAAAGGCGATATGCTAAAAGAAACACATGCACACATTAAAGTAGAAACAAACCAAGTAGCATACTACTATTTTGAGCAAAATTGTCAATACAAGGTGAATATCCCAAG
Source organism: Agapanthus africanus (assembly GCA_030015575.1). NCBI lineage: Eukaryota > Viridiplantae > Streptophyta > Magnoliopsida > Asparagales > Amaryllidaceae > Agapanthus > Agapanthus africanus. The sequence goes on along the minus strand of CM057345.1, from coordinate 333,461,630 downwards.
TTTCTATCAAGTAATATACAAACTAGTATGATACAATAATGGCCTCTAGGGCATATACAGTAACAGTTCATCGAACTGCGGTCGTCATTTTTCTCGTGTGAGTTCCCACTGTGCTTTGATTTCTACCTTACCACGGCTCAAAGGAGTCGTGCAAACAGTTATTTTTTGGGTACAGTCCCGAGCCATATGGAGGCAAGTGAGCGGATCGGCAGGGGATTCGTCTCTTCCGGTATTGGGGGTGAGATCGCGCTGTGTCTAGGAGAGCTATTACACATAGCCCTCGGCCGAGATAGGAGATTTACTGGTAGGTACTCCATTAGTATCTAAGGGTGTTTTTAGGCTACACTCCGACACGACTTATACTGCTATTAGGGGTCTGACGTTACCAGCCCCTAGACCGATATGCGATACTCATAGACGAACGGACCGGACTGTATATACATTGTCACTGTTAGGCTCAGTAGGGTTCCTGGATGAGTTCGCTCATCAGCTTCCCTTGAGGTCAGTACATGGGCAGCCGTTACGCACAGCTAGTGTCGCTGACGGCTTGTGGTTAAACCCTCTGCCAGGGTACTGATGAGTCATTAGAGTCCCCCCAGATAGTTTTCCAAGTTCGGGAGTAACGTTGTAGAGGCCGTATGGTTTTATGGAAGGGTTCGGAAAATGCACGTGCGTTTACGCACGTGTCATATTTCGGGTAGATAATACTGGTGGGCTTTGGTTTAAGCCGGATCCGAGTATTATACTGTGTAGATATAATATCTTTGTCTCAGTTGCATTTGTATTCGGTCATAATACAAATGCGGGTATGTTTATACTGTTAGGGGGTTATCCTGAAATTCGTTTAGGGATCGCTTTTAGAAGTTGCCAGTTTCCAGTTTTCTGTCACCCGTCTTAAACATTCGGTTTAATACGGATTTATCTTTTCTTCTTTCGGGTGAGTCATGAGGGTGAGTCATGAGAGGATGTTTCTAGATTTGGTGACTAGGATTAGTGACTCATTCATTGCATTAAATGATTGATGACTAGGTTAGTGACTCATTGTTGCATTAATTGTTTTATGCAAGGTGTTATATGACTCATGCTTTCCTTTAATGTTATGATAAGCTTCACTTATGGTCACCCTTCCTCCTACACTCCCCCCTCCCTTTTATATGTGGCCGGCCCCTCTTGGAGAGATTATGATGGTGATTGATTAAAAGTTTATGTGATTTGGTTCATGAAATTTCATAGCTCATTTCTCATTTCATATCATTCAAAAGGCAACTTCATTAACTGTTCGTCCATGGCTTTGGACGAAGTGAGTCAAAGTGTTCTACTCATTCTCTACAACAATCTTGGTCATCTCTTTTAGCAAACTTGATGACCGAGTTGCCTCGGGTCAGAGGCGGGAGCCCGTTTAAAGATCCGTTGACGTGGTGCCACCTGGACGAGAAGATCGGAGATCGACGAGACCGGAGCAGCCGCAACAAAGCGTGGGATGATGGTTAAAGAATGAAGGACTCGGATCATTCGGTATAACATTTCTACCCATTTTGTAGTTTGTTAGTTTAGCAATAATGGCAGATCCGGGTTATAGTATACGATAGCGCCAGTTAAAAAGTTTTTATTCCGCATTTGGCGTCTGTTAGACGGCCGGGGCGCTACCGTAGACTTACACAATGAAGCCTTGGATGCCTTTTTATAGTCTTTTTTTTTGGCTTGCCCTAGATGCTAGGTATAGCTTCCCTTGTAAGCTTGGTAGTTGAGAAGAAACTTCTAGATTGAGTTAGTTATTTAGCTTACAAGAGAAGACTTGCTGTTGGAAGGGAAGCTTCTGGAGAAATCTACAAAATTTGAAGCGTATTGGAGAAGCTTGGATGTAAAAAGGAGTCTTCTGCAACAAATTTTCTCCGCTAATGAGTCAACTCGGCCGCGGATCCGCCGCGGATTGGCCTGACTCGGCCGCGGATCTGCGGCCGTTTATTGGGTTTGGTGCATGAATTCTCCTATGCTGCTTTGTGTTGGCTTTAGGGATATTTCCTGATGTCTGGAATATTTTTAGACTTTCTTGTTTACTGCCAGATCACAAGTCTTGGACTTGACGTATTTTTATCAGCACTTTTATGATTCCGGCTCTTTAACTGGAGAATTTCCTGCACACAATCTCGAGACAAGGATTGATATATACAGATCAATGCAATTAGTAATAAACATGTAATTTCCATTTAGAATGTCGATTATAACTATAACACAGGTTATTTGTTATTTTCCATATGAATTCGTAATCTGTGTTATAATTACAATAAACACCTATATATGAATGATAAGAGTAGGGAAATTAACATGTTGAGAATACACTATTTTCGACTGATCAAATTCCCCCAAACTTAATTTTGGTCGTCTCGAGCAAACATCTTTATTTAAAAAGAAGGAGAAAATAAAGAAAGAGAAAAACTAACTAACTAGCACACTTTCTTAGGCAACATGATTGCACTAAGCACGTGCAACAAGCCTTTAAACCTCTAGGTGTCCCTAGTAGGAGGAGTGTTGTCTCCTGAGGGTTTTCAGCGGATTGCACCCACAAAATCCAATAATAAAAAGAAGACCGTGAAAATTACATATAAAGATAAGAATTATAAAAGAATGATTTTGAAAATTAGAGTTTCCAACTACACTAGCTTTTCGGTTGTCATGAGCCCTATCTTATTAGTCATGAAAAGATGTTAGAAATCACATCATCCCTCAATAAAACATCGTCTTTAGTCTTCATTCCTACCTTTCTTCCAAACATCGATCATATACCCCTACGTGTGTGTATTGGACATCCCTACACTCGGAGAATTCAATTCAAGCTATCATACTCTTGTCCATCTGCCTCAGTACTTTTTAATTGATATTTAGATGGAATTTTCTCACACATTTTTCATTCGACCGTTAATACTTCTTGAGGTACTAACCGACCGATTACTCATGTGATCGCTTATACGGTGTATTTAGTATTTTCCTCATCTTGCACCACCTAAGGCTTAGCAGTGACTCCCAAACCAGTTGGTCTAAGGCACTAGGTGATGAAGCACCCTCGCTATATTTTTTTATTGCTGCCTTGATGATAAAAAAAACCAGTGTTCATTTTTCTTCTTTTCACCATTTTATCTTTTATTTTCCATTTATTATTTCCTTCATACTTTGGCTTTTAGACAAGACCATTTCAAGGTATCTTCTACTATCTCGAGTTTCAAGACGTGTGTAAGTGCGTATAGTAGGGTATCAACGTTCAAATGTTTGGCTTCCAGAATAGGAACTATTTTTCAGACTTATTTTTATCCTCAGATTAGTGACTTCCTTCATCTTACTGACCCTTGGGACAGCGGCTCATAACTACTTATTACTAGTTTCGTCTAAGAAAACTTCTAACTTTCTAGGTTTTCTTTAATTTTTCCAATCTTTTGGATGTAATTTTTCACTATCTAATATTTTATTATCTTATTTATGTAATTTTTTAAAATATTTTTTATATGTTTTGTGCTTATGCAAAGTTTGATGCAAATGATGCGCAAATAAGCACAAACCTCCCCCAAACTTGTTTTCAACAGTGTCCGCACTGTTGTCTTCTACCAGATCATAAGAAACCTATAAGCTTGGGAGGAAATTTATTAACGGGGGCAATACATGTGAAAGTGAAAATCTCCCCCAAACTTATTCTTGGCTCACAATTCTGAGGACAAATGTTGTTTTCAACAGCCAAAAATATACCTCCATCCCCCAAAATTGAGTTAAACAATGTTAATCTTTTGAAATCACAAGAGGGGGTCAAAGTTTTTTGGTCACTGCCAAGCTTTGCAAAGACCGAAAGTCAACACCAACCATTTGAAGAATTTATCCGTGAAAAGCATCGGTTGGTGGAAGAATTTGATGAATAGAGTCGGGAAGAATTGGGGAAGGGATAAGTGGTGTGAAAGAATGGGTTTGCGTCTCAATTTGGAGAGACGACACAGTGACAGTGATGATGGATTACTCGCATTCACATGATTGTCCAGAAGAAGGGGTGGAGGTTCAATTTCTTTATCTTGTAGTTGATTCATCTCAACACCCGTGTTTGCTAAAAATGCGAGCTCATCAGCGAAAATCTCCTCAAAACTTTCATCAATACCCCGAAGAATAATGTCATCAAAAAGCGCGGGGTGATCTTCAGAACTCAAAAACGGTTCATAATCAGTGTTAGATGTTGACCCGGACAACTCGGTGGAAGAGTCCGTATGTGTATGATACATAGTTGGGTCAAACAACAATATATGAAAAGAGTCTAGATCAGTATCATGAGGCTGATTAAATTCTCTGCTGTCGACATCCATTAATTCGACAGAACAGACCTGAGCAGTAGGTTCGAAGGGTACACTTCCCAACTTGTATATGTTAAGCTCAATTGACATCTTCCCGAAGGATAAGGTCATAGAGCCATTACGACAGTTGATTATAGCATTGGAAGTGGCCAAAAAGGGTCGACAAAAAATCACCGGAATTTGATTCCGTCGGTTCGCTGCAGGCTGTGTATCAAGTACAATAAAGTCTACAGGGAATACAAATTCCCCGATTTTTAACACATCCTCCAGCTCACCCCTAGGTTTGGTGATTGATCGGTCGGCCATCTGGAGAGTGCATTGAGCTGGTTTCAACTCTCCGATCCTTAGCTGCTCATAAACAGAGTATGGAAGCAGGTTAACACTTGCGCCAAGGTCAAGGAGAGCACGGTTAATGTGTTTTTCCCCAATAGAAATAGAAATAGTAGGATAGCCCGGATCCTTACGTTTCCTAGGTAATTGTTGGGGAAAAGCTGTGTCTACCGTCTTTGACATGAATACCTTTTTTGGCACTTGAGTCTTCATCTTCCTAGTGCACAAGTCTTTGAGAATTTTCTCATAAGCGGGGACTTGTTGTATAGCATCTAGGAGAGGGATGTTGATATTAACCTGTTTAAAGATTTCAGTGATCTTCTCTATTTGCGGACTTGGTCTGTTTCCCCTAAACCGATTCGGATAAGGAGCTTTAGCAATAATAGCGGGGTCCAACATTGGAGAAGATCGTGTGGGTAGAAAAGATCACAGAATAGGCGTGGGGATCGTCTTTGGTGGAGTAAAAGGAGTATGCTGAGGTGTCGAGCCCTGAGGAAAACGGAGAATAGGTTCGGAAGAAGGTGGTGGGGTAGACGAACTGGGTTAGAATTAGAAGTAGAAGTAGAAGGAAAGGTCTTAGCCGGGGTATCATTGATTGATTCTTCAGTATCATCAATCTCTTCACCGACATGGTTGTCAAGCACTCTTCCAGATCTCAACGTACTAATAGCATTCACATGATGTGCATAGCCAGGATTGGGTAAGGGTTGAGCTGGAAGTTTCCTTTTCTCTCTAGCACTCATCTCGGCATTTAATCGAGCAATTTGTGCTTTCATCGATTTAATACTCTCATTTTTGGAAGCAGAGTTCCTTTTTATGTCATCGACGTAAGACTGAAAATTTGCCGTAGCCTGCATGAAATTTGTCAGAAGCAAGTTCATGGTTTGTTCGAGTGAAGAGGAGTTATCTGAACCGACCGTTTAGAAAGAATTATTCGTAGGTACAGAATTTGTGGCCGGATTTTAAAAAGTTTGTGTTTGGTAGGGGTGCTGACTCAGTTGAAGTGATTGCTGTTATGGTGGAAGAGCCCTTTGGAAATTGTTTTAGTTTGGAACCATGTTTTGAGTTTGTGATTGGTTCGAAGCAAAGTTAGGGTGATTCCTCCAACTCTGATTATAAGTGGAAGAATACGGATCGTTTCTTGGTCTTTGTTGGAAAGAAGCATTGGTATTCCCATGACCTTGAAATGGAGAATTTAGAGGACATTCTTCCGTAAGATGAGATGGATCAGAACAGTATCCACAGACAGTTTTGGAAAGTGACATCTGATTTAGGGAGGCTGCTAAAAATTTATGTTCCATAGCTTCGAGTGTCTTTTGTATTGCAGCCATTTCAGCTCTAACTCCTATGGAAACATCAGATTGGTGATTACCACCCCTAGACGATGGTTGACTTACATTCTCCCACTGTAAAGATCTTTCAGCGAAATCTTCTAAAAATCTCCAAGCTTCACTATCATCTTTAGTCATGAAGGTGCCTTGACACATGGATTCAAGGGTCTGTTTAGTGGTAGGATTAATGCCCTCATAGATGATTCTGCATAGACCCCATCTAGGGATTCCGTGATGAGCACATTGAACTAACAGATCCTTGAAGCGTTCAAAACACTTCGAGAATGGTTCATTTGGAAGCTGAGTAAATTGATTTATTTCGCTACAGACTCGAGCTGTCTTATGATTGGAGTAGAATTTCTTAAGGAATGCTGTTACGAATTCTCCCCAGTTCGAAATAGAATGTGCGGTTGTGTTATAAAGACACTTCTCGGTTATATCGCACAAAGTAAATGGGAGAATACATAGACGCATAGCATCCACAGAAAGCTGTGAAGTACCCATCGTTGCGCATACATTTTCAAATTTTGTAATAAAGACGTATGCGTCCTCAAACTCAAGACCGTGATATTTGGGTAGAAGATTGATGTATTGTGGTTTGATTTCAAAGTTGTCCCCATTGGCTGGTGGAATGGTGAGACAGGTCGAAAGAAGACCTCGCATAGGATAGCATCTCTCTTGGAGAGAGATGCGGGGCGGATTCTGCGCACCTGCGGATGGTGGCAGAGTGGTGTTAAAGAAGTTCGATGGAGAACCGTCCATCGAAGTGGGTGTGGTAGGGGGTGTAGAAAAAGTAGACGTAGAAATACCGACTTCGGAGTCGATAGGAGGAACGCGGACAAGACGGGCACTAGAATCCCGTGTCCAGCCGAGCATACACTAAATGGTATAGCACAAGTGGCAGCGTTAAATGATAATTAAGGAAAAGATGATATTGGTGTTTGTTTTGAAAAATACGGATTTTTCAAAAATTCACACAAACAATGAACAATCAACCCTAATTCTTATGGTCACCTAGGTTAAGGCTCTAGACCGCTCCTAGACTTCCAGAAGACAAGTCACAAGATAGATCCTCTACTGCCTCTTTGCCCGTTCCGTGGTCAGGTAAGTGCTAGGTAAGTGGGAGGTTCTCCACTACGTAAGTAGTGGGCCTAATTAAGTAACCACTTGCCTTAGACACACTTGCCTAGACACCACAAAAGAAACGCGTATAAGCAGTAGATTACCCATGACCTCCTTCTGTCCTAATTGAGCGCGACAGTCCTTAGAGTCTTGTCTAGATATTTTTAGTTAATGAGGGTGATGCGGATGCATGTTTGTGATTTTTGGGGCTTAGGACGGGTAATGAAATCCCGACCTAATCTGAATTTTTGTCTGCCCCTTAATTTCCGTGTTAAATATGCAAACAACCAAGATCAAACATGCAACAATTTTTCTTTTTGCGGCGCTGCGAATTTTTGCAAAGAAACCTGGAGAAGTTGGTTAATGGAGCAGATGAGGGAAGAGATAAGAAAGACATAGAGGACCTGAGAAGTTTTGGTGCAGAGAAACCCTAGAAAGACCGTGGATCCACCGCAAGAAGGCTGCAACGACCGCGATTCCGCCGCAGTTCAGAGAGTTTCCTGCACAAAAATTTCAAGAACTGTTCCTGTTGACTCTCTGGACTTTTTGTGATGCTCTGAATATTTTTCCTCTCGCTCCACAGATTCCAGATCTCCTTGCAACAAATCACAACAAATCGTTAAGCGCTTGTTACGAATTTTGATCTAAAAACTGATGGAATAATAAATTTTCCAACTCAAATTTCAAAGACGAACAAATTAGCACACTATCACCGGCAACGGCGCCATTTGATTGATCGTTTGAGTTGTGATAGAATGAAAAGTAATCACAATATAAAATATTTGTACCGTAATCAATTAACGGTGTCGGTGTAGCGCGTTAATGAATACAGATCGTCCATAAGGAAAGTGTGATTTGATCGGTCTTGTTTTAGTTGCGTTGGAATTTAAAATATAAAAGAAAATTTTGAAGTTTAGTTTCAAGAATCAAGAATTAGGTCTAAATTCAAGAAATGGTAAAAATCAAGAAAATACCCAAATTGTTTGAATATTATGATTTGAAGAAAGGCTTTTCGGAATGAATTGAATAGATAGTGATGATTGATCCTTTTAATTTCAAATTCTTATCTATTGAAGATTTGATACTAGATCGATGATAATCAACGAGGTTTAGGGATCTATTGAACAAACTAGGTTTCTTCATCCTCATCCCTTGTCCTTTCGTTAATTAGCATTCAAATTCTAGCCTCTAGGAAATTCAATCATCGATTGTTGATCTCTAATTTAGAGCGAAAACATTCAAGAAAGCATCTCTCTCAAAACTAAGTCATCTTTGATTCAATTTCCTAGGGTTTACAAAAATTCATAAGACTTAAGAATCGTTCAAGAATTCATCAACATCATCTACCTATTCTTTTGATTCCGATTCAAGCGGAGTTTATTCACGCATCATCATCAAACAATCAAGAATGAAAAATATCATAATGCGAGAATGAATAGAAAGCAAGATTAAAGATCGTCACCTTTTATTATTCGATGTTTCGTTACAATATACTCAAAAACTATAAGAATTGAGGAGGAATAAAAATCATCGAACTAGCCTCGCATCGTCTTCTTGAGTCGTGGATCATCGTGAATCTCTTGCTCGGATGAAGATCAGCGTTGCTTCAAAAGGCTCATGGATGCTTGCTCGATTTGGAACTCGATGAATCTTGAATTGGCTTTTTGAGATGGACTTGGGGCTAGGTTTTTTTTATAAATGCAAGTTGTGTCACTCAACTTGTGGAATTTTGGCTCAATATTCAATAACCGAACAACCTCTTCAATGAAGCCTTGGATGCCTTTTTATAGTCTTTTTCTTTGGCTTCCCCTAGAAGCTAGGTATAGCTTCCCTTGTAAGGTTGGTAGTTGAGAAGAAACTTATAGATTGAGTTAGTTATTTAGCTTACAGGAGAAGACTTGCTGTTGGAAGGGAAGCTTCTGGAGAAATCTACAAAATCCGAAGTGTATTGGAGAAGCTTGGATGTAAAAAGGAGTCTTCTGCAACAAATTTTCTCCGCTAATGAGTCAACTCGGCCGCGGATCCGCCGTGGATCGGCCTGACTTGGCCGCGGATCCGCAAGTCTTGGACTTGACGTATTTTTATCAGCACTTTTATGATTCTAGCTCTTTTACCTGGAGAATTTCCTGCACACAATCTCGAGACAAGGATTGATATATACAGATCAATGCCATTAGTAATAAACACGTAATTTCCCTTTAGAATGTCGATTATAACTATAACATAGGTTATTTGTTATTTTCCATATGAAATCATAATCTGTGTTATAATTACAATAAACACCTATATATGAATGATAAGAGTAGGGAAATTAACGTGTTGAGAATGCACTATTTTCGACCGATCATGCGTTTTCATCTTTCATTTGATGTAAATTTTAAATTGATGTAATATTATTTTTTGGTCGGACATCCGGGTTGAGGTTGTGGCCACCATTGTATATTATTTCTTTTACTGTTTTCTGCTCCTAGGATAGACCCAAGGTGGGATGCACAAACTACCGGGTACTTTGAAGTGCCGAGTGGCCTACTTACTTTGTTGAGGGAGGTTGCTTCACTTCGGGTATTTGGCGGGTAGTTTGCCGCACCCGTAGGGGTCTAGGGTGGGGTTTGGCTATTCATCACAACCGTGGAATCCGTCTTTCATTACAAGCTCAAACGAAATGCGGATTCCTAGTATATCCAATGTGTTCATCTGTGATTTGGAATGCCTATCATTGCGTATGACGAATGTATATATCTATATATGATATCTAGTAGACGTTGCTTATGTTTTTCATCCGCGCTAGTCCAGCCCCCGCTCTGTCGTTAGTTAAGTAACCTAACGGGTGATGACGGGGCCCCGTGGAGAATGCGGATGGCATAAGCGTACGTTATATTTTCGTTGTTTTCTGCAATGGTAGGATTAATTGATGGGACTGCATTATATTAATGCTAAGCAAGCAAACCAAAGTTGAATCATTGGAACAATTTCAAAACCACTCGGTTTTTTCAAAACAGCAAAACTTTTAAATGCGGAGCTTAAACCACTCCTTTTAAAAGCTATCAGGTTTCTTCGATTATATCAAGTTCACTACGTTCACGGTTTCGCCAAAACCATTCGTAGCCCTCCGTCATTTCGGTTAGATATTCAGTAGTATTTAAGCTATGTATTTTGACCTTCGCCAAGGCATAATGATTGGTAGCTGCTGAATATTTATCTATAGCATAGATAGATGCGTTGGTTTGGGACAGTCGTACTGCTATTTTGGCCTTCGTCAAGGGTATGTACGGGTGGGTTCAAATCAACATAGATAATGACGGGTAGAACTTGACATGTGACTGATGATATGTTGGCCTTCGTCAAGGTCATAAGAGCATGGGGCAAAAATAAACATCGGGAGTTTCTAAAGAAACTGAAACTTGCTAGTGTTTCATTCCATTTGGAGTGTGATAATTTTGGTAGGATTCCTTCAACTTTATCACACGATGATATTTGGATCCCGATCCTACTGTGAGTATATGCTACTCCTCGGGAGATTTTTTCACTTAACGATCAATGCTATAAACCAACTAGGTGTCTAGAAAGGTGTTAGCGGGGCTACGCCCCCAGGAAAAAGAGCTTATTTAATTAAAGAACTTCGCGAAAGCGTCGTAAAACCTCCCTCGAAGTACCGACACTGGCCTATCTGAACGGTTAAGCAAGTATTGTATGGTGAGATTAATCCTGACTAATTCTTCTTTTATGGTTTGAGGAAGGATTTGAGAAATAGTGGGAGCCGTCCTGTTTAGATAAACTAAAAATCATTCTAAACTTACAAAAAACACCCTCCACTTTGCTAATTTGCACATTTGCAAATAAGCCCCTCCCATCAAAGGAATTTCAGCCAAGAAGGAACAAAGGAAAAATGGCCGAAACGGAAAGCAAGCTGGCAACTTCAAAAAGCGATCCCGTAAAAAATTACAGGAAAACCCCGCGACTGTATATACATACCCGCATTTGTATTCCGACCGAATACAAATGCAGTGAGACAAAATCTACACTGTATAATACTAGGATCCGGCTTAAACCAATGCCCGCTAGTATTATCCGTCCGAAACACGACACGTGCACAAGTGCACGCGTATGTTCGAACCCTGCCATAAAACCATATGGCCTCTACAGTGTTTCGCCCGAAACTTGAGAAACTGTTTGTCGGGGACTCTAAAGAATCGTCAATACTTTGGCTGTGGATTTAACCACTAGCACGTCAGAGGTATTATCTGTACGTAACGGGCTACCAGGTATTGACCAAAAGGGAAGTCGATGAGCGAACTCATCCTGACACCCTACTGAGCCTGTCAGCGACAATATCCGTACAGTCCGGTCCGTTCGTCTATGAGTATCGCATGGAGGGCCTAGGGGGTTGGTAAAAGTCAGACCCCCAAAAGCGGTACAAGTCGTGTCGGAGTGTAGCCCAGAACACCCTGAAATACTACTGGAATACCTACCAGTAAATCTCCTGCCTTGGCCAAGGACTTCGTGTAATGGCTCTCCTAGACACACCGCGACCTCACCCCCAATACCGGGAGAGACGAACCCCTGCCGATCCGCTCACTGCCTCCATGTGGCTCGGGACTGTACCCAACTAAAACCTGTGTTGCACGACTCCTTTGAGCCGTGGTAGGGTAGTAATCAAAGTACAGTGGGAACTCACACGAGACAAATGACGATCTCAGGTCGATGAACTAACCTGTACACATGTCACCAGGGAACTGCTATCTGACGTCAGGTATAAAACCAACTAGCATGTTCCCGGCGAGTCCTGTCCGGTGTACTCATAACCCAATGAGCACCTGTATACATCTTAGGTGAACCAACTTACACCAGTGGCTTGTGAGACCGGCCACCACCCCTCGTCGGGGTCTCGACTGTATACACTAGTCTACTCTGGAGTATCGATGCCCTGTCTCGAAAACTCCCACGACTAGGGACCTTTTAAGGATGTGCTTATAGACCCCAGCTCCCACGTATATGATAGCCATCATACTGCTGGCCATCAAGCAAGAATCCTAAGGGCTCTATCAATGTGTAATAGTAATCTATAAGGTCACCTGAAGCAGTACACGATGATAAAGACATACCATGGTAGCATACTATTCTCTATCAACGTGTAATAGTGAACTACAATGTTACCTCAAGCATGTACACGGTGATAAAGACAAACCAGATAGTATACAAACCTCTCGAGTAAGACTGTCCTACCGGTATAGGTCCTCCCTCAATCATTGCAATCACGTGTCTGTGATCCAATAATTGACTCTGAGGGCACTATATCCAACAATCTCCCTCTTGCACTCAAGGCTAATTATTGCAATGTCGCATACTCACAGCCCGTGTGATACCGAATACCCAACTCCTCTACTAGTCAGTCTCACAAAGCTCGTTTGTGAAACTAATGCATTCGAGAAATAGCCTCAGTGAGTGGATCCGCTCTGATGTTTCTTTCTATGTCTCTCTTTATCTCAAGTTCGTGGAGAAAGCCATCTCCCGAAATGAGCAATACCTGTCTTAGAATATGTTCGGATGTCTGATGGGACCTAGTTCATAAATGAACTCCAAATCCAAACTTCTTAGACTGTATCGTCAACTGAACTTAATCAGTATCCTGCGCCATGCCTCCCTCAGTATCCGCCTGGACCACCTGTCCAAAATACTGCCCCTCGTCATAAGGAAAACTGTAACTCTGATAGCCACCCTGTCATCCAGGTCACCTTGGAAGCCTGGAATGATAACTGTCTCCTAAAAGAGGCTCTTATTATCATATCCCTAGAACATCCACTTATGTTCTAAAACTGCTTTCGATCGTTTCTCCAGGATTGGATTAATATCAACATATTGCATCTAATGCAAAAAAACAACATCTGGTGTGGTACTTGACATCTCATGATCAACTCAATTGCCTAAGCAAGTGATCTGCCAATCATGTACATCCCTCTCCCTTTTAGTCTGTAAGACACCTTTAGAGAGGGTGACTCCATCACCTGTAGGTACACCACCGTGCCAGGAGTCGTCCATTCTAAAACACATGTAGAATGCTGTCTAAGTACCCAGATTGGGAAACTACCCAAATCTAGATCTAAAACCATAGATATAGTAACCAGAATGTCTGATATTATATCTATATCCTTAAGTGGAGAAACCACTGTGTACAACCAATGCATAACCGATCGTAGTATAGAAACTTCACTTCCTATTCTTTGTATGTCATCCAAATACCAGGACATTACACCCTCCTTCTTAACATATCCATCCCCTATTCTGATGAAGTCAAACTTATGACTGTCACATCAGAAATAGATGATCTATCTCCTCTATAACTGCTTTAGTCTATAAGTAGACATAAGCTACCTGTCCACTATACTTCCGCTGCTCCCACTGACTACGACAACCCTTTGGCAGAATAATATACACGTACACTTCTAAAACTAGTTTAGAACGACGCTATACTCATCCTCCTGCCGGGTCTCACAGTCTGGAACAACAGCAATGGCAAGTCTGGGTAAACAAGAACCTCCCTGTCATCGTCTTTGAGCATACCGAAGTACCTCTCGAGTGCCTGAGGTTACCCACCATATCTGCGGAGTGGCTAATGGAATGTCAAGTCAGATTGAATCTTTAGGTTCTTATCAAATTTCAGTAATCATTTGCGGTTCTGGAATCACTTCCAGTTCTACTATACTCCCACTACTGTTTTCTGAAAAAATCCATTTTACTTAAAACTGTGGCGAGTCTAGAACAATATCACTATTGATCTTCCAGATAGTAGAAAGTCAACCCTCGTCATAGCCCGGATCAACCCATAAACAGCCATTACAGAAACGTGCCTTGAGTTATCCAGAGTCTGATTTTAAGCATAAGCCGGAAAACTCCCCGTACCTTAACAATGTCAAGATATGAACTGTTCTATATCCAATACAAAAACAGAGGCACTGATTTAATTGAACCAGATTCAAATCATGCAGCTGTCTCCAGTGCATGTTAACTAAATGGAGTGAGGCCGATCAGCATTACTCAACTTAGGAATACATCCAGATATGAGTAACTTGAAAGAGAAGCAAGTTCTCTTAACCATTACTATCTAATGAATACCATAAGTATCTACATCTTCGACCACCTTGAAGAATCCCGATACTTGCAACATCTGGTTCTCTACTTTATTCATATACCTATAACTTCTCAAAACTTGGACCTTGTGTTTCTATGAAACACTTGTCTAAAAACTAGAGAAGTCATAAGTAAACCGAATATAGTACGAGGACCAACCCCTCTGTCCTAATGGACACTGGACAACATACAACACTCTGTATAAGTCCCCTGAGTCTAATAACTCATTCGCTGTGTGTCGTAGGTTGAAAACTGTACTTATGGTTAAGAAGAATTACACCGCTGTTTAATGCTCCTTACCTAACCATCCACTGATATAGGTAAATGTCGTGGACATAATTTCAAAAAATTATATCTCACTCTATAAAAATAGACGTACAGATATATCAATTTGAAATTGGTGCATAACAACGGATATTCAAAACCAAATATTAGCCGTCCGGCGAACAACCCAGGTGACTTCCTCAAATATCACCAATTACAACAAATCCCGACATAATGAGGATGATCACCTAATTCCCAATAGCTTACTCCCACTCATCATCTGTAAAACCATACAGATGTGAGAATCAAAACTGGTAAATACATACCCTGGAGCAAGGTCTAATTTGGAAATCAGTTTTCTTTTAACAATACAAAGTAAAACTGAAACATGAAAATGTTTCGTAGGGGTATCCGGGTATTCCTAGTAATGCCTATTCCATTATCCAGATTCACAACTGTAACCGTATATTCCTTTGCCATCTCTCCAAATCCTTTCATATGTCTTTTGTCATTACCTTTTGTACACCCTCTTAGGCTAAATGGTTTTCTTCCTTCCCTACCGTTCAGCACCAGTCTATGGTTTGGAAGAAGACTATCCAATATGCGTAACAGGTGTACTGTCCTAATCCTAGGAGCACTCGCAATGCGAGAGAAGGTGACGATAAAAGACAACCGAATAAACCATATTCCTATTTCTCCTGAACTAGAATCCATCCCCGAACTGGAACAAGTTCCTTTCGAGTTCGTTCATAACCATATGATGGAGTATCCAAATAACTGTGGATTTTCGTATTGATACGGAGTGTCCTGGAGTAATACAAAGGTGAAGTGGGAGTGGTAATGAAATACTTGGTTTCGTCATGAATAGCAGTCGCAGTTTACTTTGCCCTCTTTTTAATCCCTTTATTTATCTTTACATAATACCTTCTGTACACCACACTTAGGCTAATAGGGTTTCTTCAATTCCTACTGTTCGGCACCAGCCTAAGGTTTGGAATAAGACTATCCAATAAGCGTAACGGGTGTACTATCCCCTAATCCAAGGAGCACTCGCAACCTGAGAGAAGGTAAAAGGAAAAGACAACTGAATAGTCCTATTCGTTTTCTCCAGAACCGGAAACCATCCTCGAATCTGGAACAAGTTCCTTCGAGTTCGTATATAACCATACGATGGTTTTATCCAATGGAAGTGGATGTTCGTTGTAATACGGGGTGTCCTGGAGAAAAGGGTAAAAGTAGGAGTGGCAATGAGGTATGCAACTCTGACAATCCAAAAGCCAGTGTTTTAGAAGGTTCGGTTAACTTGGTCACTGAGTCATAGTCAAGGGTCGGGTCATGGTCGCTGCCAAAGAGAGAGAGAAAAGAAACACTCAGCGTGCACTCTAACCTAGATCAGAATGGTATCACTTTATCTAATCAGGAAACCTCCCACTATAACGTCAAATTCTCCTCCAAACCTGAAAGAAGAATTAGTCGGGATCACCCGAGGAGGAAACAAACTCATCAGTAGGAATCGGGATCCAACTATCATCGTATGATAACGTGACGGAATCCACTCACGTTATCACACTCCAGAAGATATGAGCATGCCTGGCAAGTTTCAGTTTCTTTAGAAACTCCCGATGTGATTTTTACCCCATGCTCTTATGATCTTGACTTTGGCCAACAAATCATAAGTCACATGTCAAGTTCTACCCGTCATTATCCAGGTTGATTTGAACCTATCCGTACCTACCCTTGACTTTGGCCAACAAGGAGGTACGACTGTCCCAAACCAACGCATCTATCTATACAACAGAAAAGTAACAAATAGCCACCATACACTATGCCTTGACTTTGGCCAACAAACATAGCATGAATACTAAGTGCTACCCGTTTGAAATGACATAGGGCTACGAATGGTTTTTGGCGAAAAACCTTTAACATAATGAACTTGATATCGTTGAAGGAACCGGATAGCTTTTTATAAAAATATATTGACGAAAACCTTTGATAAAGAGGTCACTCCGGGTGAAGGGATCTCGTCTCTTTCCCCGTAGAATGAGGTGCAGAATATTCCAACTGAATACCACGATGCAAAGCAAAAAGTAATCGACTATAGTGAAGTTATTGCCCTGATGCAAACTTCTATCCAAGGGGTCACTCCCGGTGAAGGGATCCCGGCCCTTACCTCGTCGACTGAGGTGCTGGATATTCATAACCGAATACCACTGTGCAAAACAAAAGAGAACGTCCTTGCAATAACAGCTTTTTGAAAAATGTTCCAACAACATCAGAATAGGTTTGTTTAGCTTGCATTGATCCGAATCAATGTAGTCCCATCAATTGATCACACCAATAAAGAACGAAAATAATGATGTACGTATATGCCATCCGCATTCGCCACTGGGTCCCGTCATCACCCGTTAGGTTACTTAACCAATGACAGAGCGGGGACTGGACTAGAGCGGATGCAAAACATATAGAACATCTACTAGTATATATATCAATATATAATATTCGCTCAAGGCGTGATAAAAATGCAACATCACAGAAATGCAATAAGCATCACAGAACAATACAGATATCTGGGATCCCCGGGTTTCATAGAGCCGCTACTGAAACCCGACGTTCCCCTGATCGTGTGGATAGCCTATGCAATGAAATCCTAGACCCCTACAGGCATGGCAAGTTACCCGCCAAAACCTGAAGCGAGGCAGCCCCCTTCAGCAACGTGAATGGACCACCCAGCACTTCACGGAATCCGGTAACTTGGGCACCCCTCCTTGGGTCAATCTGTACCCCCTACGAGTGCGGCAAATAGCTCGCCAATTCTAGAGTGAAGCCCCTTCCGTCTCAACGCCATGAGATGTGGGCCCGCTGTTCTCTAGAACCCGGCTATCCGTGCACCCCACCGCGGGGTAATCCTAGTACAGAAAGTAAAATATATACTATGGGTACATCGACCTCAGCCCAGTCGTGCCCCAAAAGAATAATATACAAACAGGCAGTGATGGCAGTCCACATGTCGGACGCTCGCCCCGCAATATCAAATGTACAAATACAACCAAATTGTACTAACATTGAATCCAGGCTATCCACCACGACAAATCCGCAGTATCACAGCACAACAAAAAACATCAACGTGAATGTCACGTTCGCAAATCCGTCTAAACGAACTATAGCAATTAGACTGGATTTACCGATCAAATGACATTAACGGTCGCAAATATAATGTAAATACTGTGAACTAACAAGTTTAAAATTTTCGATCGACAAAAATTCCCGAAGTGGGCCCCATGTACAATACTCAGTACATAAAATAAATCTGGGCCCAAACAGAATATACCAAAAACCCCAATTCCAACACAGAGACCTACTGAAGAAATTTGGTGCACTGTGGCTACAGTACGGCGGCGGATCCGCGGCCAAAACGTGGTTACGGCCGCGAATCCGCTGCTCTACAGTGAAATCAGCCGACCAAATTTCTTCAGTTCTCTTTATAAAGCCTGCATATATTTCTGCAATATACCAAATAATTTTTTTGAGCACAGAACAGAATCGACAGAAACTGATGCTTTGAAAATGTGGTTTTTGGAAATTCGTTCGATCAATATTTTAAATATGTTGGAACAAGTTAGAAAAGGTTAACGGCCTATCTCTGATACCATGTAAGTCTACGGTAGCGCCCCGGCCGTCTGTCCGAGGCCAAAATGCGGAAACAAAAACTTTTCTTTAAACTAGAAACCGGCGCTACCGCAGACTATAAACCCGGATCGGACCATTAACCTATTACTAGCTAACTGGAGAAAGGGTAGAGAGCTATACTGAGCGATCCGTGTCCTTCGGTCTTCGGCCACCATCCCGATCTCCCCGCGGCATCTCCGATCTCCGGTCTCCTCGTTGGAAAGGGCACCACATCACCGAGTCTTTTTATGGGCTCCCACCTCTGAACCGAGGCAACTCGGACACGAAGTTGGCAAGCCGACGTGTCCAAGATTGCTGTAGACTGAATGTAGAACGCTATGTCTCAACGGTTAATGAAGTTGCCATTTTTCGAGTGGAGGTGAAGGAGATGAACTTTTTGAGATGGAGCAATGGAATTTTGTGTGAGCAAATAAGATAAAAACCCTCACCCAAAAAATTGGACAACCCCCATCAAGTAAGTGGCCGGCCATGCTTCCAAGAAAAAGAGGGAGTGTGTGAATCAAGCAAGAAAAAGAATGATGAGTGATCATCATGAAGAAAGTCTTTTCAATCCCATCATAAAACAAGTAATCATGAACAAAAAGAAGTCAAAGGATGCTTGAACCACCATGAAGCAACCACTTACAAAAAACACCCTCCACTTTGCTAATTTGCACATTTGCAAATAAGCCCCTCCCATAAAAGGAATTTCAGCCAAGAAGAAACAAAGGAAAAATGGCCGAAACGGAAAGCACGCAGGCAACTTCAAAAAGAGATCCCGTAATAAATTACAGGAAAACCACGCGACTGTATATACATACCCGCATTTGTATTCCGACCGAATACAAATGCAATGAGGCAAAATCTACACTGTATAATACTAGGATCCGGCTTAAACCAAAGCCCGCTAGTATTATCCGTCCGAAACACGACACGTGCACAAGTGCACGCGTATGTTCGAACCTTGCCATAAAACCATATGGCCTCTACAGCGTTTCGCCCGAAACTTGAGAAACTGTCTGTGGGGGACTCTAAAGACTCGTCAATACTTTGGCTGTGGATTTAACCACAAACACGTCAGAGGTATTAGCCGTACGTAACGGGCTACCAGGTATTGACAAAAGGGGAAGTCGATGAGCGAACTCATCCTAACACCCTACTGAGCCTGTCAGTGACAATATCCGTACAGTCCGGTCCGTTCGTCTATGAGCATCGCATGGCGGGCCTAGGGGATTGGTAAAATTCAGACCCCCCAAAGAGGTACAAGTCGAGTCGGAGTGTAGCCCAGAACACCCTGAGATACTACTGGAATAACTACCATTAAATCTCCTGCCTTAGACAAGGACTTCGTGTAATGGCTCTCCTAGACACAGCGCGACCTCACCCCCAATACCGGGAGAGACGAACCCCTGCAGATCCACTCACTGCCTCCATGTGGCTCAGGACTGTACCCAACTAAAACCTGTTTGCACGACTCCTTTGAGCCGTGGTAGGGTAGTAATCAAAGTACAGTGGGAACTCACACGAGACAAATGACGATCTCAGGTCGATGGACTAACCTGTACACATGTCACCAGGAAACTGCTATCTGACGTCAGGTATAAAACCAACTAGAATGTTCCCGGCGAGTCCTGTCCGGTGTACTCATAACCCAATGAGCACCTGTATACATCTTAGGTGAACCAACTGACACCATTGGCTTGTGAGACCGGCCACCGCCCCTCGTCGGGGACTCGACTGTATACACTAGTCTACTCTGGAGTATCGATGCCCTGTCTCAAAAACTCCCACGACTAGGGACCTTTTAAGGATGTGCTTATAAACCCCAGCTCCCACGTATATGATCGATCATACTGCTGGCCGTCAAGCAAGAATCCTAAGGGCTCTATCAATGTGTAATAGTGACCTATAAGGTCACCAGAAGCAGTACACGATGATAAAGACAAACCATGGTAGCATACTATTCTCCATCAACGTGTAATAGTGAACTACAATGTTACCTAAAGCATGTACACGGTGATAAAGACAAACCAGATAGTATACAAACCTCTCGAGTAAGACTGTCCTACCGGTATAGGTCCTCCCTCAATCATTGCAATCACTTGTCTGTAATCCAATAATTGACTCTGAGGGCACTTTATCCAATAGGTTTACGGCGGAAAAGACCTCCAGATTGAGGCCTTTGCTGACTCCAGCTTCCAGAGTGACAAGGATGACTCTAAATCCTTATCGGGTTATGTCTTTACCCTCAATGAAGGGGCGGTCTGTTGGAAGAGTTCCAAATAGGAAACCGTTGCTGACTCAACGATGGAAGCGGAGTATATCGCAGCTTCTGATGCCGCAAAAGAAGAAGTCTGGATGAAGAAGTTCTTAACGGAACTTCAGGTGGTTCCATCCATTGTTGATCCAATACCTCTGTATTGTGACAACAACGGGGCTATAGCTTTAGCAAAGGAACCCAGGTCCCATCAGAAGTCCATACACATCTTGAGGCGGTATCACCTGATCAGGGAGATCGTGGATCGCCGGAAGATCGAGGTTCGAAGAGTTGCTATTGAGGACAACACTGCAGATCCATTCACAAAGTCCATCCCTCAGACACAGTTCGAGAGGCTATTCGAGATGATAGGTCTGCGATATGCCAGCACATGGCCTTAGTGCAAGTGGGAGATTGTTAGTGTAATATGCCCTAGAGGCCATTATTGTATAGTACTTGCTTGTATATTACATTTTGGAAGCTTGGGATATATACACGGATTTATGACAGTCTTGCTCGATATAGAAGTATGCTACTTGGTTTGTATCTATCTTAATATGTGTATGTGTTTCTTTTAACATATCGCTAATACATATTGATAGAGCCCTTAGGATCTTTGCTTGACTACCAGCGTTGTGATGGCAGTCACACTAGTGGGGGCTGGGTAGTCTATAAGCACATCCTTATACAGGTCCCTAGTCGTAGAATTATCGAGACAGGGCATCGATACTCCAGAGTAGACTAGTGTATACGCTTCTCATCCCAGGAGGGGAGATGGTCTGTCCCACAGCCGTCAGTACGTCGTACTGAAGATAGTATGCAGGTGCTCGTTAGGTTACGAGTATACTGGACAGGACTCGTCGGGAACTGTTGGTTGGTATTATACCTATCGTCAGTTAGCGGTTCCTAGGTGACATGAGTACAGCTTAGTCCGTTGACTTGACACTGCTGCTTCGCTTCAAGTGTGTTCCCACTGTTATTAGATTACTACCCTACCACAGCTCTATTGCATCGTGCAAATAGGTAGTAGTTGGGTGCAGTCCCGAAGCACTTGGAGGCAGTGGCGGTTAGATAGGATTCGTCTCTCTCCGTATTGGGGGTTGATGTCGCGCTATGTTCAGAACGCCATTACACAAAGTCCCTAGCCAGGGCAAGTGAGATTTACTGGTAGGTACTCTGACACGACTTATACCGCTATTAGGGGTCTGACGTTTTACCGCCCCCTAGGCCCGATATGCGACACTCTTAGACGAACAGACCGGACTGTACGGAGATTGTCACATTTAGGCTCAGTAGGAGTTCAGATGGGTTTTCCTTATCAGCCTTCTTATCGATATCTACCTGGGGACTGTTACGTACAGCTAGTACCGCTTGCGGCCTGTGGTTAAACCCACTGCCAATGTAGTGTCGAGTCTTTAGAGTCCCACACAGAGGGTTTTCCACCTTTGAGCGAAACGATGTAGAGGTCGTATGGTTTTACGACAGGGTTCGTTCACATACGCGTACTTGTGCGCGTTTGGTGTTCGGGCGGTTGATACTAGTGGGCTTTGGTTTAAGCCGGATCCTAGTATTAGATTTTGGGTTGGTTTAGTCTCATTGTATTCGTGTTTCTCGGAACACGGATGCGGGTATGTATATACGGATGATAGGGGCAGAGAAGGAGACACCTCATTAGGGTTTTGACCATTGACTTGATTAAAACCATTATGAGGTGGAGGAAATTGTTTACTAATTTTTATTAAAGATAATTGTGTCATGGCTAATTGGTTTGACCATTTGACTTTGTTGACTATGGTTGACTTAGATATTTTTGTTGAGCACTAGATATTTTGCTTAGAATTAATGGTCAAATCAAAGTAGCCATCACAATTATACTAATAAAACTAAGTTTTCTCTTTCCTCAAAAGAGAGCTCTCTTCATTATTCTCATACTCATATTTTTTCTTTCATTGTTTTCTCCTTCTTCCCTCTCATAACCCTAATGTCTCATGAGTTGAGAATCAAGGGTTTGTGAGACTTAGCCACCATAATCTCTCTCTACTCATTCTAGGCTACTTAGTTGAGCACACCTAGTACCCTAGTTAATTAATTTTGGAGGTTGGAGCTCAAGGTAGAGATCTTCGGGTGGATCATCTTTGACGTGGAGTGTTAGTTATGTTGGAGATAGTGCCCTCAAAGTCAATTATTGGATCACAGGCACGTGATTGCAATGATTGAGGGAGGACCTATCCCGGTAGGACAGTCTTACTCGAGATGATAGTATGCTATCTGGTTTATCTTTATCATCGTGTACTGCTTTAGGTGACCTGACATGTCGCTATTACACGTTGATAGAGCCCCTAGGATTCTTGCTTGACGACCAGCAGTATGATGGCGATCATATACGTGGGAGCTGGGGTCTATAAGCACATCCTTAAAAGGTCCCTAGTCGTGGGAGTTTCGAGACTGGGCATCGATACTCCATTAGTAGACTAGTGTATACAGTCGAGACCCCGACGAGGGGCGGTGGCCGGTCTCACAAGCCACTGGTGTCAGTTGGTTCACCTAAGATGTATACAGGTGCTCATTGGGTTATGAGTACACCGGACAGGACTCGCCGGGAACCTGCTAGTTGGGATTATACCAGACGTCAGATAGCAGTTCCCAGATGACATGTGTACAGGTTAGTTCATCGACCTGAGGATCGTCATTTGTCTCGTGTGAGTTCCCACTGTGCTTTGATTACTACCCTACCACGGCTCAAAGGAGTCGTGCAAACAGGTTTTAGTTGGGTACAGTCCCGAGCCACATGGAGGCAGTGAGCGGATCTTCAGGGGTTCGTCTCTCCCGGTATTGGGGGTGAGGTCGCGCTGTGTCTAGGAGAGCCATTACGCAAAGCCCTCGGCCGAGGCAGGAGATTTACTGGTAGGTATTCCAGTAGTATCTCAGGGCGTTCTGGGCTACGCTCCGACACGACTTGTACCGCTTTTGGGGGTCTGACTTTTACCAACCCCCTAGGCCCGCCATGCGATACTCATAGACGAACGGACCGGACTGTACGGATATTGTCACTGACAGGCTCAGTTGGGTGTCGGGGTGAGCTTCCTCATCGACGTCCCTTTTGGTCAATAGCTGGTGGCTCGTCACGTATTGGCTTATACCTCTGACGTGCTAGTGGTTAAATCCACAGCCATAGTATTGACGAGTCTTTAGAGTCCACCACACTTTCAGTTACTCAGCTTTCGGGCGAAACGCTGTAGAGGCCGTATGGAGATATGGCAGGGTCCAATCAGATACGTGCGGTATTGCACGGATCAGGATCGGACGGTTTGTACTAGTGGCCGTATAGTTATATGGCAGGGTTCGATCAGATACGTGCGGTATTGCACGGATCAGGATCGAACGGATTTTACTAGCCGGCTTTGGCTTAAGCCGGTCCTAGTCTAGTACAGTGTAGATTTTGTCTCATTGCATTTGTATCCGGACGGAATACAGATGCGGGTGTGTATGCACAGTATAGGGGTTTTCCTGTAATTTATTACGGGACCAGTTTTCTGGAGTTGCCGGTTTGCATTCCGTTCCGGCCGGTTTTCCTTTGTTCTTTCCCGGCCGGACTTTTCCGATGGAGGGGGTTATTTGCAGTTTTGCAAATAACACTTTGTGAGGGGTTTCTTTGCATATTGTTTGATTATGATAGTTTTCATATCTTTGCTCCATGCTTTTGAATTGAGTGATTTGATATAGGTATGGGTTTAAAGTGAAAGCATGGTTGAAGTTTTCATTGACTTTGGATATGGTCACCACATACTTCTCCTACACTTACCTCCCTCATATGATTTAGTTTGGTTCCCTCCACCATTCTCATTCAAGAGAAGGCCGGCCACTTTGAGTGAGGATGAGAGAAATTTTTCATTCTTGCATGACACAAATTTCTTCATCTCATTCTTCTTGTTTTTGGAAAATTGAAAGCTCCAATTTCCTTTAACCTTATTCCTCCATCAAGGCAACTCCAATACCCC
Source organism: Agapanthus africanus (assembly GCA_030015575.1). Classification (NCBI taxonomy): domain Eukaryota; kingdom Viridiplantae; phylum Streptophyta; class Magnoliopsida; order Asparagales; family Amaryllidaceae; genus Agapanthus; species Agapanthus africanus. The sequence continues at coordinate 333,437,215 of CM057345.1, read as the reverse complement.
AAAAAGAGACTACGATTCTACACACCACTTCCTACAGCGATTCTTGAGCATGTCGAGTTGCCGGCTTCATGCTCGAGTTGCCTCGGTATTGAGGCGGGAGCCCGTAAAAGACGAAGGCGATGTGGTGCCCTTTCCGGCGAGGAGGCGACGATGTCGAGGCAAGACTTTCCGCGGGAGATCGGGGCGATGATGAGAAGACCGGAGGACTCGGATCTCTTGGTATACTTCTTATCCCATCTCTTGTTTGCTAGTTAGGTTAATGGTAAACGATCCGGGTTTTCTTTGTCCGCGGTAGCGCCGGTTTCCGAGTAAGGAAAAATTTTGATTCCGCATTTTGGCCTCGAGTAAGACGGCCGGGGCGCTGCCGTGGCGCAACATGGTATCAGAGCCACGCCATTAACCTTACCTAGCTTGTTCTAATGTGTTTTGCATTTCCGATCGACCGAAATCCCAAAAACCGCATATTACTTCACATCAGTTTCTGTCGAAATTTTTTTTTGGAGTCTAAAAATTTTTCAGGTAGTTGCAGAATGATGTGCAGGGAAATATAAGAGATCTGGAAAAAATTGGTATCTTGATTCCATTATTTCACCGCGGAAGAGCGGCCAAAGCAGTGCTTTGGCCGCGCTTCCGCCGCCGTATAAATTATTGACTGTACCATTTTTCTCCAGATTATCTTGCATTTGATTTTGGGGCTTTTGGGATATTAAATTTGGGCCCAGGTTTTCTGTGACTGCTACAGTATTGGTTGGGGGCCCACTTGTTAATTGTTTGATTGATCGGATATTTTAAACACATTATTTCACAGTATTTACATTATATCTGCGACCGTGAATGTCACTCGATCGGTAAATCCGGTCTAACTGCTATAGCCCGGTTAGACGGATTTGCGAACGTGACTTTCACGATGATGTTCTATGTTTATGCTGTGATGTTGCGGATCGGTCGTGGGGGATAGCCTGGATGCAATGCTAGTACAGTTTTTGTTGTATTATGTACATTTGATATTGCGGGGCGAGCGTCCGACATGTGGACTGCCGTCACTGCCTGTTTGTATTATTCTTTTGGGGCACGACCTGGTTGCGGTCGATGTACCCAGTGTATGTATATTTTACTTTCTGTACTAGGGTTGCCCCGCGGTGGGGTGCACGGATAGCCGAGTTCTGGAGGGCAACGGGCCCGCATCTCAGGGCATTGAGACGGAGGGGGCTTCAGTCCAGGATTGGCGGGCTATTCGCCGCACTCGTAGGGGGTACAGGTTGACCCAGGAGGGGTGCCCAAGTTACCGGATTCCGTGAAGTGCTGGGTGGTCCATTCACGGTACTGAAGGGGGCTGCCTCGCTTCAGGATTTGGCGGGTGACTTGCCGCGCCCGTAGGGGTCTAGGATTTCATTGCACAGGCTATCCACACGACCAGGGGAACGTCGGGTTTCAGCAGCGGCTCTGTGAAACCCGGGGTTTCCAGATATCTGTATTGTTCTGTGATGCTGTACATTTCTGTGATGTTGCATTTTATTCATGCCTTGAGCGAAATACTATATATTAGTATATATATTAGTAGATGTTGTATATGTTTTTCATCCGCGCTAGTCCAGTCCCCGCTCTGCCGTTAGTTAGCTAACCTAACGGGTGATGACGGGACCCAGTGGCGAATGCGGATGGCATATACGTACGTCAGTATATTTTCTTTCTTTGTGGTGTGATCAATTGATGGGACTGCATTGATTCGGATCAATGCAAGATAAACAAACCTAATCTGATGTTGTTGGAACATTTTTCAAAAAGCTGTTATTGCAAGGACGTTCACTTTTGTTTTGCATCGTGGTATTCATTTGGAATATCCTGCTCCTCAGTCGACGAGGCAAGGGCCGAGATCCCTTCACCGGGAGTGACCCCTTGGACAGAAGTTTGCGTCAGGGCATTAACTTCACTATAGCCGATTACTTTTGCTTTGCATCGTGGTATTCAGTTGGAATATCCTGCACCTCATTCTACGGGGAAAGAGCCGAGATCCCTTCACCGGGAGTGACCTCTTTAGTAAAGGTTTTCGTCACTATATTTTTATAAAAGTTATCCAGTTCCTTCAACGATATCAAGTTCATTACGTTAAAGGTTTTCGCCAGAAACCATTCGTAGCCCTCCGTCATTTCGGATTAGTATTGCTTAGTATTCGCGCTACGTTTGTCGTTGCTATTCGCCGAGGCATAGTGTGCGGTAGCTCTGTAATGCTTTCTGTCGCATGGATATGTGGATTGGTTAGGACAGTCGTGCGACTTTGTTGATTATTCGTCAAGGGTCGTGCGGGTGGGTTTAACGCAATCAAGATAATGACGGGTTGAACTTGACTAGGACCTTTTGATTTGTTGATTATTCGTCAAGGTCACTTGGGTCCTAGGGGTAAAAATCACATCGGGAGTTTCAAAAGAACTGAAACTTGCCAAGCATGCGCATACCTTCTGGAGTGCGGTGACTTGAGTGGATTCCGTCAAGTTATCATGCGATGATAGTTGGATCCCGATTCCCACTGATGAGTTGGTTTACTCCTCGGGTCATCCCGACTAATTCTTCTTTCAGGTTTGGAGGAGAATTTGAGGTACAGTGGGAGGTTTCCAGATTAGACAAAGTGGTAACCATTCTGATCTAGGATAGAGTGCACGCTGAGTGTTTCTTTTCTCTCTCTCTGGCAGCGACCATTGACCCAACCCTAAGACTATGACTCAGTGACCAAGTTGACCGAACCTTCTTTACACTGGCTTTTGGATTGTCAGAGTTGCAGACCTCATTGCCACTCCTACTTTTACCCTTTTCTCCAGGACACCCCGTATTACTACGAACGTCCACTTCCATTGGACAAAACCATCGTATGGTTATATACGAACTCGAAGGACTTCGAGGATGGTTTCTGGTTCTGGAGAAAACGGATAGGACTATTCAGTTGTCTTTTCTTTTCACCTTCTCTCAGGTTGCGAGTACTCCTTGGCTTAGGAGTAGTACACCTATTACGCAAATTGGATAGTCTTCTTCCAAACCTTAGGCTGGTGCCGACCGGTAGGGAATGAAGAAAACCAATTAGCATAACGATGGTGTGCAGAAGGTATTAAGTTAAGACAAAGCAAGGGATTAGTAGGAGGGCAAAGTAAATTGCGACTGATATTCACGACCAAACCAAGTATTTCTTCGCCAATCCTAAATCACCTTTGTATTTCTCCAGGACACTCCGTATCACTACGAAGATCCACAGTTTATTGGATACTCCATCGTATGGTTATATACGAACTCGAAAGGAACTTGTTCCAGTTCGGGGATGGATTCTGGTTCAGGAGAAATAGGAATAAAGTACATTCAGGTGTCTTTTATCTTCACCTTCTCTCGCATTGCGAGTGTTCCTAGGATTAGGACAGTACACCCTTTATGCCTTTTGGATAGTCTTCTTCCAAACCATAGGCTGGTGCCGAACGGTAGGGAAGGAAGAAAACCATTTGGCCTAAAGGGGTGTACAGAAGGTAATGACTAAAGACACAGAAAGGGATTTAGAAAGATGGCAAAGAGATATACGGTTACAGTTGTGAATCTGGATAATGGTAGAGGCATTACTAGGAATACCAGGATACCCCATCGAAACATTTCAATGTTTCAGTTTCACTGTGTAATGTTAAAAGAAAACTGATTTCCCGATTAGACACTTACTCCAGGGTATGTATTTACCAGGTTGGATTCTCACATCTGTATGGTTTCACAGATGATGAGTGGGAGTAAGTTATTGGGAATTGGGTGATCGTCCTCATTATATCGGGATTCGTTGTAATCGGTGATATTTGAGGAAGTCACCTGGGTTGTTTGCCGGTCGGCAAATATTTAGTTATGAATATCCGCTGTTGTGCACCAATTTCAAATTGATATATCTGTATGTCTATTTTCATAGAGTGAGATATACCTTTTGATATTATGTCGATGACATTTACCTATATCAGTGGATGGTTAGGTAAGGAGCATTAAACAGCGGTGTAATTCTTCTTAACCATAAGTACAGTTTTCAACCTACGACGCACAGTGAAAGAGTTGTTAGACTCAGCGGACTTATACAGAGTATTGTATGTTGTCCAGTGTCCATTAGGACAGAGGGGTTGGTCCTCGTACTATATTCGGTTTACTTATGACTTCTCTAGATTTTAGACAGCTGTTTCGTGGAAACACAGGGTCTAAGTTTTGAGGAGTTATAGGTATTTGAATAAAGTAGAGTACCAGGTGTAGCAAGTATCGGGATTCTTCAAAGAGATTGAAGATGTAGATACTTGTGTATGATATTCAGATGATAGTAATGATGAAGACAGATTGCTTCTCTTTCAGGTTACTCATAATTGGAAGCATTCCTAAGTTGAGTAACGCTGATCGACCTCCTTCCATTTAGTTGACATGCACTGGAGATAGTTGCATGATTTGAATCTGGTTCAATTGAATCAGTGCCTCTGGTTCTATATTGGATATAGAACAGTTCATATCTTAACGATGTTAAGGTACGGGGAGTTGTCCAGCTTATGATTAAAACCAGACACTGGACAACTCAAGGCACGTTTCTGTAATGGCTGTTTGTGGGTTGACCCAGGCTATGACGAGGGTTGACTTTCTACCATCTGGATGAACTATAGCAATATTGTTCTAGACTCGCCACAGTTTTTATTAAAAATGGATTTTTTCAGAAAAAGTAGTGGGAGTATGGTAGAACTGGAAGTGATTCCAGAACCACAAACGATTACTGAAGATTTGATAAGGAACCTAAAGATTCAATCTGATTTGACATTCTATTGGCCACTCCGCAGATAAGGTGGGTAACTTCAGGCACCCGAGAGGTACTCCGGTAGCCTCAATGACGGTGACAGGGAAGTTCTTGTTTACCCACACTTGCCATTGTTGTTGTTCCAGGCTGCGAGACCCGGCAGGAGGATGAGTATAGCGTCGTTCTAAACTAGCTTTAGAAGTGCACGTCTATATGACTCTGCCAGAGGGTTGTCGTAGTCAGTGGGAGCAGCGGAAGCATTGGTGGACATCAGGCTTATGTCTATTTATAGACTAAAGCAGATGTAGCGGAGATAGATCATCTATTTCTGATGTGACAGTCATAGGTTTGACGTCATCAGAATAGGGGATGGATCTGTTGAAAAGGTAGTAGGAAGTGATATTCCTATACTACGATCGGTTATACTTTGGTCGTCACACAGTGGTTTCTCCACAAGGGACTTGGATATTATATCAGACATACTGGTTACTAGATCTATGGTTTTAGATCTAGATTTGGGTGGTTTCCCAATCTGGGTATCTTGACAGCATTCTATGAGTATTTAGAATGGACGACTCCTGACACGGTAGTACACCTGCAGTTGATGGATTCACCCTCTCTAAAGGTGTCTTATAGACTAATGTGGAGAGGGATACTCATGATTGGCAGATCACTTGCTTAGGCAATTGAGTCAATCATGAGATGTCAAGTACCACACCAGATGTTGTTCTTGCACTAGATGCAATAAGTTGATATTGATCCAATCCTGGAGGAACAGTCGGAAGCAGTTTTAGAACATAAGTGAATGTTCTAGGGATATGATAACGGCTGCCTCCTTTAGGAGACGGTTATCACTCCAGGCTTCCAAGGTGACATGGACGACAAGGAGGTTGTCAGAGTTGTTGTTCTCCCTCTGACGAGGGACAGTATTTTGGACAGGTGGTCCAAGGCAATACTGAGGGAGGCATGGCGCAGGATACTGATTAAGTTCAGTTGATGATACAGTCTAAGAAGTTTGGATTTGAAGTTCATTTATGAGCTAGGTCCCATCAGACATCCAGACATTCTAAGACAGGTATTGCTCATTTCGGGAGATGGTTTTCTCCGCGAACTTGAGATATAGAGAGACAAAGAAAGAAACTTCACAGTGGATCCACTCGCTGAGGCTATTTCTCGAACGCAATAGTTTCACAAAAGAGCTTTGTGGGACTGACTAGTAGAGGAGTTGGGTGTTCGGTATCACACGGGCTGTGAGTATGCGACATCGCAATAATTAGCCTTGAGTGCAAGTGGGAGATTGTTGGAGATAGTGCCCTCAGAGTCAATTATTGGATCACAGGCACGTGATTGCAATGATTGAGGGAGGACCTATCCCGGTAGGACAGTCTTACTCGAGATGATAGTATGCTATCTGGTTTATCTTTATCATCGTGTACTGCTTTAGGTGACCTGACATGTCGCTATTACACGTTGATAGAGCCCGTAGGATTCTTGCTTGACGACCAGCAGTATGATGGCGATCATATACGTGGGAGCTGGGGTCTATAAGCACATCCTTAAAAGGTCCCTAGTCGTGGGAGTTTCGAGACTGGGCATCGATACTCCATTAGTAGACTAGTGTATACAGTCGAGACCCCGACGAGGGGCGGTGGCCGGTCTCACAAGCCACTGGTGTCAGTTGGTTCACCTAAGATGTATACAGGTGCTCATTGGGTTATGAGTACACCGGACAGGACTCGCCGGGAACCTGCTAGTTGGGATTATACCAGACGTCAGATAGCAGTTCCCAGGTGACATGTGTACAGGTTAGTTCATCGACCTGAGGATCGTCATTTGTCTCGTGTGAGTTCCCACTGTGCTTTGATTACTACCCTACCACGGCTCAAAGGAGTCGTGCAAACAGGTTTTAGTTGGGTACAGTCCCGAGCCACATGGAGGCAGTGAGCGGATCTTCAGGGGTTCGTCTCTCCCGGTATTGGGGGTGAGGTCGCGCTGTGTCTAGGAGAGCCATTACGCAAAGCCCTCGGCCGAGGCAGGAGATTTACTGGTAGGTATTCCAGTAGTATCTCAGGGCGTTCTGGGCTACGCTCCGACACGACTTGTACCGCTTTTGGGGGTCTGACTTTTACCAACCCCCTAGGCCCGCCATGCGATACTCATAGACGAACGGACCGGACTGTACGGATATTGTCACTGACAGGCTCAGTTGGGTGTCGGGGTGAGCTTCCTCATCGACGTCCCTTTTGGTCAATAGCTGGTGGCTCGTCACGTATTGGCTTATACCTCTGACGTGCTAGTGGTTAAATCCACAGCCATAGTATTGACGAGTCTTTAGAGTCCACCACACTTTCAGTTACTCAGCTTTCGGGCGAAACGCTGTAGAGGCCGTATGGAGATATGGCAGGGTCCAATCAGATACGTGCGGTATTGCACGGATCAGGATCGGACGGTTTGTACTAGTGGCCGTATAGTTATATGGCAGGGTTCGATCAGATACGTGCGGTATTGCACGGATCAGGATCGAACGGATTTTACTAGCCGGCTTTGGCTTAAACCGGTCCTAGTCTAGTACAGTGTAGATTTTGTCTCATTGCATTTGTATCCGGACGGAATACAGATGCGGGTGTGTATGCACAGTATAGGGGTTTTCCTGTAATTTATTACGGGACCAGTTTTCTGGAGTTGCCGGTTTGCATTCCGTTCCGGCCGGTTTTCCTTTGTTCTTTCCCGGCCGGACTTTTCCGATGGAGGGGGTTATTTGCAGTTTTGCAAATAACACTTTGTGAGGGGTTTCTTTGCATATTGTTTGATTATGATAGTTTTCATATCTTTGCTCCATGCTTTTGAATTGAGTGATTTGATATAGGTATGGGTTTAAAGTGAAAGCATGGTTGAAGTTTTCATTGACTTTGGATATGGTCACCACATACTTCTCCTACACTTACCTCCCTCATATGATTTAGTTTGGTTCCCTCCACCATTCTCATTCAAGAGAAGGCCGGCCACTTTGAGTGAGGATGAGAGAAATTTTTCATTCTTGCATGACACAAATTTCTTCATCTCATTCTTCTTGTTTTTGGAAAATTGAAAGCTCCAATTTCCTTTAACCTTATTCCTCCATCAAGGCAACTCCAATACCCCAAAAAGAGACTACGATTCTACACACCACTTCCTACAGCGATTCTTGAGCATGTCGAGTTGCCGGCTTCATGCTCGAGTTGCCTCGGTATTGAGGCGGGAGCCCGTAAAAGACGAAGGCGATGTGGTGCCCTTTCCGGCGAGGAGGCGACGATGTCGAGGCAAGACTTTCCGCGGGAGATCGGGGCGATGATGAGAAGACCGGAGGACTCGGATCTCTTGGTATACTTCTTATCCCATCTCTTGTTTGCTAGTTAGGTTAATGGTAAACGATCCGGGTTTTCTTTGTCCGCGGTAGCGCCGGTTTCCGAGTAAGGAAAAATTTTGATTCCGCATTTTGGCCTCGAGTAAGACGGCCGGGGCGCTGCCGTGGCGCAACAAGTTATATGTATGCCTAAGAGACCATTACTGTACATTGGATGTATATTGTAGTGGATGCTGGGACATATATTGGTAGGACTTTCTTGCTCAACATGATAGTACGCTATCTGGTTGCTCTTTATCTTAACATGTATACTTGCTGTCTCTCTATTACATGTTGATAAAGCCCTTAGGATATGTGCTCGACTTCCAGGACTATGATGCAGATCATACTAGTGGGGCCTGGGTAGTCAATGAGTACATCCTTCATTGTTCCTAATCGTGGGAATATCGAGACGGGGCATCGATATTCCAGAGTAGACTAGCGTATATCTTCTCGACCCATGTGATGGGCGATGGATGATCCCATATCCATTGGTGTTTGACATCGGAGATGGTATGCGGGTGCTCAGTGGAGACTGGGTATACTGAACGGACTCGCCGAGAACTCCCAGATGGTATTATACCTCACGTCAGATGGAAGTTCACTGGTGACACTGGTACAGCTTAGTCTGTTGACCCGAGATTGTCATAGAGTCTTGTGTGTCTCCCACTGTACTTTGATTTCCACCTTACCACGGCTCTACTGAGTTGTGCAAACAGGTGGTTTTTGGGTACAGTCCCGATTCACATGGAGGCAATGAGCGATAGGAGGGGATTCGTCTCTCCCGGTATTGGGGGTTGATGTTGCGCTATGCTCGACTGGCCATAACTGGAAATCCCTGGCCAGGGTTGCTGTGATATATTGGTAAGAGTTTTCAGTAGTTTCACGCTTTGTTATGGACCTTACATCGGCATGACTTATCAAGCTACTGGGGTCTGACGTTTACCACCCCTAGGCGAGATATGTGACATATCAGACGAACAGACCGGACTGTACGGTAAGTGTTACTGGTTGGATTCACAGGAGTATGAGCGGGCTTGCTCGTTGATCTTCTGATCGCTCAATACCCGGGTGGCCGTTACGTTTAGCAGACCGCTTGCGGCTTGTGGATGTTTGATATGATCATCACCTGCTGCCGGCGTATTGACGAGTCTTTAGAGTCCTACACAGAGGTTTCCTGGCTCAAGCGAAACGAAATAGGAGCGCATATGAGATATGTGCGGGACCGAGAATAATACCAGTATGTGATACTGTATTCTATTCTCGTGATTTGTATCATTGGACGGTTATATATGATATAGCCGGGATACCGAATCAAGTGTTGATTCGATACATTGATACACTTGATATTAGTCGGTTATATCCGATATGACCGGATCATTAAATCAAGTGTTGATTTAATGATTTAATGTATAATTATATATTTGATATATTACTTTACATTAACTAGTATTTGTTCACTTAAGATGGATTTTCTCACTTGATGTGCACATTGTATATATGATATAGTTTTGTGCACTAGTTTGTATCATGTTTGATGATACATGCAAACTTGGGTGTGTGTATGCATTGAACTATGTTTAGGTAAATGGTTAGGGTTTTAATTTATTTATTCTTTTTGGCAAGAATAAAATGGTGGCTAACTTTGTTTCTTGCTTAAGCTTCATGAAGCTTCTTGCTTTATCTACCATTTTGTTTTTTCCTTAACCTAACCATTCACTTAAACCCTAGTTTAGTCTCTACACTAGTTACCTCTCCCATGGTTGCATTATGATAAGATCACTTGATTTATTATTATTCATCGATTGATTTTATTATTCTTATCATATTCTTTTTCTTCTTCTTCTTCTTCTTCTTCTTCTTCAAGAAGAAGAAACCTTGCTATCTCCAATGGTGCCATGATCAAAAGAGTGAGAAATCCAATTCCAACGTGAACCCACTTCCTATTTCTTCATCCTCTACCACTTGCCATGTTGTATAGGGTGTTTTCTTCACAAGTTTCATTACTTCGTGAAGATGGAGCTTGAATTTGAGTTGCCTCGACGTAGATCATCTTCGGCATCGAAGTCAACGACCTAGCCCGATCGTTTCTCCGATGAAACCAACGCTAGAGTCCGGGATCCGATGATCGCAGCGGAGGGACGTCATCACGGAGCTAAGGAAGTGGAGGACCGGATCTACAAAGGTTGTAGTCACTTTCACTTTCTAGTAAAGTTGTTTACTTGTTGTAGTTTCGCCTTTACCTCTAGTTTACGATCTAGTATAGGGTTCTTTGGCACATGGAAATTTTTGATTTTGGCATGTTTGATCAGTTGTAGAACCTCATTAGTGTGCCTAGGAACCCTACAGTGGTATCAGAGCCTAGCTAGAGCTTTAGGCGAAGTGTAGACGATGTTAGAAGTCCGATCGAACCCGAAACCCTAATCCAAAACCCTTCTCAGTACATTTTTTCAAAACTGGGAATTTTGTGAATTAAAAATATGCAGAAAAATCAGCAGGGATTTCTAAGAAATACTGTGCCGCACGTGCGCCTGAATCCACTAAAGCGCCGCGGAAGCGCGGCACGAGCATGCCTCGTGCGGCGGTTCCGCGGCCATACAATCAAGTTAGCCTTTGAAAATTGCACAGTAATTCCTATCTGTTAGCGCTGTATTTTCTGGGAATTTTTAACTTCTACTCAAGAGTTGAGTTTTCTGGATTGTATTGGGAGTTCGTAGATTCGATCGGATTGTCAAACTTTGTCTATGTGTTTTTCCGGGTAATTTTAGATTATGTTAAAAATTTCGACCGGATATAAATACCCACTTTTTCCCCTGCCGGGAAATTTCCAATTGTTGGATTTTTCCGTAGTTTAATGACGTTCTAAGTAGTGCAAGTAACGCGATGGTCCCTCTAGAAGACAACAAACCTTAACTCGATTATGTGACCGTCTTGAACTGCCCTTTGAACTTAGGGTTTGGGGCAGTACGGCGTGCCACATGTGAGGCGTTGGCTTGACCCTTCTACGGCTGGACCATTGGTACTGAGGCATGAAGTGAATGTTTTTAAACTTATTTCATGTGTTGAGCTGTTTCGGGAAAAGTTGGGTGTTTGATTGTTCGATCGGAAAGTTTAACATTTTCTATTTATCTGGAATGTGATACAATATTTGGAATTCACAAGTAGTTATGAGATAACTAATATGAATGTTATAAACATAGCACTTTAGTATCACTTGATCGGTTGTCACGGAATTTTGATGCGATCAAAAGTCCGTCGCAATCACGTAGCGTACGCGGATACTCGCCGGTAAGCTTAATAGATAGCTACACCCCATAGCCCCGACCAAGTGACTGTAGGAGAACCCCGTCGCCGAAAGCATCCGTTCGGGTGCTCGCGGCAGCGGTGTTCCGCCTTAGTGCACTTCGTCGATGGTATCGGGGGTGCGGCCGTCTACTAAAGTTTGCGACGAGCATTCGATCAGAATGTCGGGAATCCTGTTGAATTGCCCGACTTGATATTGAAAAGAGTTTTCGATAATGAGACTAATATGCAGGGTTTATAATTGTTAGGCATGCGATGTCTAAGGAATTCATTTGATTAGGCATGCGATGTCTAAAGAGGTTGCGGATTCCAACTGTTGTAGTTTTACACTTTCTTTTCTACGACCGTAAGTGTAATATGTGATATCGCCGGTTTCGTTGCTATATGTCAACGACAATTGGGATGCGCATATTTACTTACGTTGATGACATGTGATGTTATGTGTTGCTGGATATGTTATATTGGATCGTCGTGTTTGAATAGCCGGGTTTTTTTTATGTGAGATGAGTGTTTTTCTTTTTCATTCATGTAAAAACTTGTATGTAATATTCTTTTATTGGGGCACTTCCAGGTTGCGGTTGTTGTAACCATTTATATATTATTTACTTTTCCGCACTAGGATAGACCCAAGGAGGAGGGCACAAGTAACCGGGTTCTGGAGTCCAGTGGGAGACCAACTCGAAGAGTCGAGTCCGGGTCTCCTAACTTTAGAATTGGTAGGGTTGCTTGCCGCTCTCGTAGAGGTCTATGGGTGTGGGATTGGCTATTCATCACGACCGTGGAATCCGTGTTTTATACTGGCTCGTATTAAAAACACGGACGTCCTAGTATATCCAATATTTCATATGATATTTTGTCATGTCTCGAAAGTACGGAACAAGACCGGCACTTAAACTACGAACGTCTCGAGGCGTACGTAATCTAAGTAAACCGAAACCCCATAAATCCAAACCAAGAAAAGTAGTAGAGTGAAGAAAAACCAATTTAAAACAAGTAGTTTCAATAGCATAAGCCGAATTATGCGGGTTTCTAAAAACATCAAAAATTTCCTGAAAATTTCGGCAGAGTCTCCTTTGTAAATACTGGCCCCCAAACAGGATACAACATGAATAGTATACGAAATCAATAAAAAGGCATCCCCTGTTGGAGATAGTGCCCTCAGAGTCAATTATTTGATCATAGGCACGTGATTGCAATGATTGAGGGGAGGACCTATCCCAGTAGGACAGTCTTACTCGAGATGATAGTATGCTATCTGGTTTATCTTTATCATTGTGTACTACTTTAGGTGACCTTACGAGTCGCTATTACACGTTGATAGAGCCCCTAGGATTCTTGCTTGACTACCAGCAGTATGAGGGCGATCATATACGTGAGAGCTGGAGTCTATAAGCACATCCTTAAAAGGTCCCTAGTCGTGGGAGTTTCGAGACAGGGCATCGATACTCCAGAGTAGACTAGTATATACAGTCGAGACCCCGACGAGGGGCGGTGGCCAGTCTCACAAGCCACTGGTGTCAGTTGGTTCACCTAAGATGTATACAGGTGCTCATTGGGTTATGAGTACACCGGACAGGACTCGCCGGGAACCTGCTAGTTGGGATTATACCAGACGTCAGATAGCAGTTCCCTGGTGACATGTGTACAGGTTAGTTCATCGACCTGAGATCGTCATTTGTCTCGTGTGAGTTCCCACTGTGCTTTGATTACTACCCTACCACGGCTCAAAGGAGTCGTACAAACAGGTTTTAGTTGGGTACAACACATAGAGGCAGTGAGCGGATCTGCAGGGGTTCGTCTCTCCCGGTATTGGGGGTGAGGTCGCGCTGTGTCTAGGAGAGCCAGAACATGGAAAGTCCTTGGCCAAGGCAGGAGATTTGCTGGTAGGTATTCCAGTAGTATCTCAGGGTTTTCTGGGCTGCACTCCGACACGACTTGTACCGCTATTGGGGGACTGACTTTTACCAACCCCTTAGGCCCGCCATGCGATGCTCATAGACGAACGGACCGGACTGTACGGATATTGTCACTGACAGGCTCAGTAGGGTGTCAGGATGAGTTCGCTCATCGATGTCCCTTTTGGTCAATACCTGGTAGCCCGATACGTATTGGCTTATACCTCTGACGTGCTAGTGGTTAAATCCACAGCCATAGCATTGACGAGTTTTTAGAGTCCACCACACTCAGTTACTCAGGTTTCGGGCGAAACGCTGTAGTGGCCGTATGGAGATATGGTAGGGTTCGATCAGATACGTGCGGTATTGCACGGATCGTGATCGGACGGTTTTTACTAGCCGGTTTTGGCTTAAGCCGGATCCTAGTATTAGATAGTGTAGTTTTGTCTCTTTGCATTTGTGTTCAGTGGGAATACAAATGCGGGCATGTATTTGCAGTAGCGGGGTTTTCCTGTAATTTATTATGGGATCAGTTTTCTGAAGTTGCCAGTTTGCATTCCGTTCCGGCCGGTTTTCCTTTGTTCCTTCACGGCCGGACTTTTTAGTTGGAGGGGGTTATTTGCAGTTTGCAAATAACTCTTTTGTGGAGGGCTTTATTGCATTTGTTCCTTTATCATGATGAGATTCCATTATGGTCATTTCCTTTGCTTTTTGGCGATGGGGTTTGATTTAACTTTGATTAGTGGTTGATGTGAGATAATTTGATAATTATCTTCACATATTAGTTTATGCCTTTGATTTATCTCTCTCCTCATTCTATCAAGAAGGATGGCCGGCCACTTTTGAGGGGTGAGAATGAGAGAGCTTCTTTTTGGGTGAAAACATTCTCTTCATCTCATTCCTTGCAAAAATTGTGAGCTCTAATTTTTCCAAAGCTCATTCTTTTCTTCACCTCCACATATCATGGCAACTAAACCCCAAAAGAGACAAAGTTTCTACACTAGCCTACAGCAAGTCTTGGACGCGTCGGCTAGCCAACTTCGCGCCCGAGTTGCCTCGGTCCTGAGGTGGGAGCCCGTAAAAGAACCCGGCTACGTGGTGCCCTTTCCGACGAGGACGTGACGAACGGAGTTTCCGCAGGAGATCGGAGTGGAGACGAAGACCGAAGGACATGGATCTCTTGGTATAACTTCTCTACTCTTTTCTTGTTTGCTAGTTGCTAGGTTAATGGCCCGATCCGGGTGAAAAGTGCGCGGTGGTGCCGGTTCAATAGTTTTTGAAAGTTTTTGTTTCCGCGTTTCCGGCGTCGGATCGACGGCCGGGGCGCCGCCGCGGACTTACATTGGTATCAGAGCCACGCCATTAACCATGCCTAGCTTGCTCTTGTATGTTTAGAACTCGATCGAAAAAAATCCCCAAAAACCGTATTTTCAATGCATCGTGTTTCTGTCGAAATTTTTTCTGCTCCAAAAATTTTTCAGGTTGTTGCAGAATATTGTGCATGGAAAAATAAGAATTCTGGTAAAATTTGGTCGCGAGATCCGACTACACCGCCGCGGAACCGCGGCCAAACCCATGCTTGGGCCGCGGTTCCGCCGCGCTTTTAACTGTTCATCGTGGCAAATTTTTCCAGAAGGCTTTTGACATGGAAATAGGGATTTTTTATGATATTCCTTTTGGGCCCAGATTTTCTGTAAGTGCTACAGTAATGCTTTGGGGCCCACTTGGTAATATTTGTTCGATCGGATATTTTAAACATGCCAGTTCACAGTATTTACATTATATCTGCGACCGTGAATGTCACTTGATCGGTAAATCCCGTCTAACTGCTATAGCCCGGTTAGACGGATTTACGAACGCGACATTCACGTTGATGTTCTGTGTGTTGCTGTGATGTTGCGGATCGGTCGTGGGGGATAGCCTGGATGCAATGTTAGTACAGTTTTGTTTTTATATATACATTTGATTTTGCGGGGCGAGCGTCCGACATGTGGACTGCCGTCACTTCCTGTTTGTATTATTCTTTTGGGGCACGACCAGGTTGCGGTCGATGTACCCGTTGTATGTATATTTTACTTTCTGTACTAGGATTACCCCAAGGAGGGGTGCACGGATAGCCGGGTTCTAGAGGGCAACAAGCCCGCATCTCATGGCATTGAGACGGAGGG
Source organism: Agapanthus africanus (assembly GCA_030015575.1). Lineage (NCBI taxonomy): Eukaryota > Viridiplantae > Streptophyta > Magnoliopsida > Asparagales > Amaryllidaceae > Agapanthus > Agapanthus africanus. The sequence continues at coordinate 333,421,693 of CM057345.1, read as the reverse complement.
GGCTTCACTCTAGAATTGGCGGGCTATTCACCGCACTCGTAGGGGGTACAGGTTGACCCAGGAGGAGTGCCCAAGTTACCGGATTCCGTGGAGTGCTGGGTGGTCCATTCACGTTGCTGAAGGGGGCTGCCTCGCTTCAGGTTTTGGCGGGTAACTTGCCTCACCCGTAGGGGTCTAGGATTTTCATTGCACAGGCTATCCACACGACCAAGGGAACGTCGGGTTTCAGCAGCGGCTCTGTGAAACCCGGGGATCCCAGATATCTGTATTATTCTGTGATGCTGCATTTTTATCACGCCTTGAGCGAAAATTATATATTATATACACTAGTAGATGTTTTGCATCCGCGCTAGTCCATTCCCCGCTCTGTCGTTAGTTAGCTAACCTAACGGGTGATGACGGGACCCAGTGGCTAATGCGGATGGCATATACGTACGTCAGTATATTTTCGTTCTTTTATGGTGTGATCAATTGATGGGACTGCGTTGATTCGGATCAATGCAAGATAAACAAACCTATTTTGATGTTGTTGGAACACTTTTTCAAAAAAAAGCTGTTATTGCAAGGGCGTTCACTTTTGTTTTGCATCGTGGTATTCAGTTGGAATATCCTGCTCCTCAGTCGACGAGGCAAGGGCCGAGATCCCTTCACCGGGAGTGACCCCTTGGACAAAAGTTTGCGTCAGGGCAGTAACTTCACTATAGCCGTTTACTTTTGCTTTGCATCGTGGTATTCAGTTGGAATATCCTGCACCTCATACTACGGGGAAAGAGCCGATATCCCTTCACCGGGAGTGACCTCTTTAGCAAAGGTTTTCGTCACTATATTTTTCTAAAAAGCTATCAGTTCCTTCAACGATATCAAGTTCATTACGTTAAAGGTTTTCGCCAGAAACCATTCGTAGCCCTCCGTCATTTCAGACGGGTAGCACGTAGTATTCATGCTATGTTTGTTGGCCTTCGTCAAGGCATAGTGTATGGTAGCTGCTTGTTACCTTTCTGCTGCATAGATAGATGCGTTGGTTTGGGACAGTCGTATAGCCTTGTTGGCCTTCGTCAAGGGCTTGTACGGGTGGGTTCAAATTAACCTGGACAATGACGGATAGAACTTGACATGTGACTTATGATTTGTTGGCCTTCGTCAAGGTCATAAGAGCATGGGGCAAAAATCCACATCGGGAGTTTCAAAAGAACTGAAACCTGCCAGATATGCGCATACCTTCTGGAGTGTGATAGCGTGAGCGGATTCCGTCACGTTATCATGCGATGATAGTTGGATCCCGATTCCCACTGATGAGTTGGTTTACTCCTCGGGTGATCCCGGCTAATTCTTCTTTTAGGTTTGGGGAAGAATTTGACGTTACAGTGGGAGGTTTCCAGATTAGATAAAGTGATAACCATTCTGATCTAGGTTAGAGTGCACGCTGAGTGTTTCTTTTCTCTCTCTCTTTGGCAGCGACCATTGACCCGACCCTAGACTATGACTCAGTGACCAAGTTGACCGAACCTTCTTAACACTGGCTTTTGGATTGTCAGAGTTGCAGACCTCATTGCCACTCCTACTTTTACCCTTTTCTCCAAGACACCCCGTATTACTACGAACGTCCACATTCATTGGACAAAACCATCGTATGGTTATATACGAACTCGAAGGAATTCGAGGACGGTTTTTGGTTCTGGAGAAAACGAATAGGACTATTCAGTTGTCTTTTCCTTTTCACCTTCTCTCATTGCGAGTACTCCTGGGTTTAGGAGATAATACACCTATTACGCAAATTGGATAGTCTTCTTCCAAACCATAGGCAGGTGCCGACCGGTAGGGAATGAAGAAAGACAATTAGCCTAAATGGTGCACAGAAGGTATTAAGTTAAGACAAAGCAAGGGATTAGTAAGAGGGCAAAGTAAATTGCGACTGCTATTCACGACCAAACCAAGTATTTCTTCGCCAATCCTAAATCACCTTTGTATTTCTCCAGGACACTCCGTATCACTACGAAGATCCAAGTTTATTGGATAATCCATCGTATGGTTATATACGAACTCGAAAGGAACTTGTTCCAGTTCGGGGATGGATCCTGGTTCAGGAGAAATAGGAATAAAGTTCATTCAGATGTCTTTTATCTTCACCTTCTCTCGCATTGCGAGTGCTCCTAGGATTAGGACAGTACACCCATTATGCTTATTGGATAGTCTTCTTCCAAACCATAGGCTGGTGCCGAACGGTAGGGAAGGAAGAAAACCATTTGGCCTAAAGGGGTGTACAGAAGGTAATGACTAAAGACATATAAAGGGATTTGGAGAGGTGGCAAAGAATTATACGGTTATAGTTGTGAATCTGGATAATGGAAGAGGCATTACTAGGAATACCAGGATACCCTATCGAAACATTTCAATGTTTCAGTTTCACTGTGTACTGTTAAAAGAAAACTGATTTCCCAATTAGACACTTGCTCCAGGGTATGAATTTACCAGGTTTGATCTCACATCTGTATGGTTTTACAGATGATGAGTGGGAGTAAGTTATTGGGAATTAGGTGATCCTCCTCATTATATCGGGATTCGTTGTAATTAGTGATATTTGAGGAAGTCACCTGGGTTGTTTTCCGGTCGGCAAATATTTGGTTTTGAATATCCGTTGTTATGCACCAATTTCAAATTGATATATCTGTACGTCTATTTTTATAGAGTGAGACATACCTTTTTGAAATTGTGTCTATGACATTTACTTATACCAGTGGATGGTTAGGTAAGGAGCATTGAACAACGGTGTAATTCTTCTTAACCATAAGTACAGTTTTCAACCTACGACACACAGTGAATGAGTTGTTAGACTCAGCGGACTTATACAGAGTATTTTATGTTGTCCAGTGTCCATTAGGACAGAGGGGTAGGTACTCGTACTATATTCGGCTTACTTATGACTTCTCTAGTTCTTAGACAAGTGTTTCGTAGAAACATAAGGTCCAGGTATTGAGAAGTTATAGGTATATGAATAAAGTAGAGAACCAGGTGTTGCAAGTATCGGGATTCTTCAAGGTGATCGAAGATATAGATACTTGTATATGGTATTCAGTTGATAGTAATGAGAACTTGCTTCTCTTTCAGGTTACTCATAATTGGAAGCATTCCTAAGTTGAGTAACGCTGATCGGCCTCCTTCCATTTAGTTGACATGCACTGGAGACAGCTGCATGATTTGAATCTGGTTCAATTAAATCAGTGCCTATGTTTCTATATTGGATATAGAACAGTTCATATCTTGACATTGTTAAGATACGGGGAGTTGTCCGGCTTATGCTTAAAACCAGACTCTGGATAACTCAAGGCACGTTTCTGTAATGGCTGTTTGTGGGTTGACCCGGGCTATGACGAGGGTTGATTTTCTACCATCTGGAAGATCAATAGTGATATTGTTCTTGACCCGCCACAGTTTTAATTAAAAATGGATTTTTTCAGAAAACAGTAGTGGGAGTATGGTAGAACTGGAAGTGATTCCAGAACCGCAAACGATTACTGAAGATTTGATAAGAACCTAAAGATTCAATCTGGTTTGACATTCCATTGGCCACTCCGCAGATATGGTGGGTAACCTCAGGCACCCGAGAGGTACTTCGGTATGCTCAAGGACGGTGACAGGGAGGTTCTTGTTTACCCAGACTTGCCATTGCTGTTGTTCCAGACTGTGAGACCCGGCAGGAGGATGAGTATAGCATCGTTCTAAACTGGCTTTAGAAATGCACGTGTATATGACTCTGCCAGAGGGTTGTCGTAGTCAGTGGGAGCAGCGGAAGCATTGGTGGACATCAGGCTTATGTCTATTTATAGACTAAAGCAGATATAGCGGACATAGACCATCTATTTCTGATGTGACAGTCATAGGTTTGACTTCATCAGAATAGGGGATGGATCTGTTAAGAAGGTCGTAGGGTGTGATGTCCTGGTATTTGATGACATACACAGAATAGGAAGTGACATTCCTATACTACGATCGGTTATACTATGGTCGTCACACAGTGGTTTCTCCACATAGGATTTGGATATTATATTAGACATTCTGGTTACTAGATCTAGATTTGGGTGGTTTCCCAATTTCGGTACTTAGACAGCATTCTAAGAGTATTTAGAATGGACGACTCCTGGCACGGTAGTATACCTGCAGGTGATGGAGTCACCCTCTCTAAAGGTGTCTTACAGACTAAAGGGGAGAGGGATACGCATGACTGACAGATCACTTGCTTAGGCAATTGAGTCAATCATGAAATGTCAAGTACCACACCAGATGTTGTTCTTGTAGTAGGTGCAATAAGTTGATATTCGTCCAATCCTGGAGAAACAATCGGAAGCAGCTTTAGAACATAAGTGGATGTTCTAGGGATATGATAACGGCAGTCTTCTTCGGGAGACAGTTATCATTCCAGGCTTCCAAGGTGACCTGGATGGCAGAGTAGCTGTCAGAGTTATAGTTTTCCCTCTGACGAGGGGCGGTATTTTGGACAGATGGTCCAGGTGGATACTGAGGGAAGGCATGGCGCAGGATACTGATTATGTTTAGTTGACGATACAGTCTAAGAAGTTTGGATTTGGAATTCATTTATGAGCTAGGTCCCATCAGACATCCAGACATTCTAAGACAGGTATTGCTCATTTCGGGAGATGGCTTTCTCCACGAACTTGAGATAAAGAGAGACATAGAAGGAAACACCACAGCGGATCCACTCACTTAGGCTATTTCTCGAACGCAATAGTTTCGGAAACGAGCTTTGTGAGACTGACTAGTAGAGGAGTTGGGTGTTCGGTATCACACGGGCTGTGAGTATGCGACATCGCAATAATTAGCCTTGAGTGCAAGTGGGAGATTGTTGGAGATAGTGCCCTCAGAGTCAATTATTGGATCATAGGCACGTGATTGCAATGATTGAGGGGAGGACCTATCCCAGTAGGACAGTCTTACTCGAGATGATAGTATGCTATCTGGTTTATCTTTATCATCGTGTACTGCTTTAGGTGACCTTACAAGTCGCTATTACACGTTGATAGAGCCCCTAGGATTCTTGCTTGACTACCAGCAGTATGAGGGCGATCATATACGTGAGAGCTGGAGTCTATAAGCACATCCTTAAAAGGTCCCTAGTCGTGGGAGTTTCGAGACAGGGCATCGATACTCCAAAGTAAACTAGTGTATACAGTCGAGACCCCGACGAGGGGCGGTGGCCAGTCTTACAAGCCACTGGTGTCAGTTGGTTCACCTAAGATGTATACAGGTGCTCATTGGGTTATGAGTACACCGGACAGGACTCGCCGGGAACCTGCTAGTTGGGATTATACCAGACGTCAGATAGCAGTTCCCTGGGGACATGTGTACAGGTTAGTTCATCGACCTGAGATCGTCATTTGTCTCGTGTAAGTTCCCACTGTGCTTTGATTACTACCCTACCACGGCTCAAAGGAGTCGTGCAAACAGGTTTTAGTTGGGTACAGTCCCGAGCCACATAGAGGCAGTGAGCGGATCTGCAGGGGTTCGTCTCTCCCGGTATTGGGGGTGAGGTCGCGCTGTGTCTAGGAGAGCCAGAACATGAAAAGTCCTTGGCCAAGGCAGGAGATTTGCTGGTAGGTATTCCAGTAGTATCTCAGGGTGTTCTGGGCTGCACTCCGACACGACTTGTACCGCTATTGGGGGTCTGACTTTTACCAACCCCTTAGGCCCGCCATGCGATGCTCATAGACGAACGAACCGGACTGTACGGATATTGTCACTGACAGGCTCAGTAGGGTTAAAGGATGAGTTCGCTCATCGATGTCCCTTTTGGTCAATACCTGGTAGCCCGTTACGTATTGGCTTATACCTCTGACGTGCTAGTGGTTAAATCCACAGCCATAGTATTGACGAGTTTTTAGAGTCCACCACACTCAGTTACTCAGGTTTCGGGCGAAACGCTGTAGTGGCCGTATGGAGATATGGCAGGGTTCGATAAGATACGTGCGGTATTGCATGGATTGTGATCGGACGGTTTTTACTAGCCGGCTTTGGCTTAAGCCGGATCCTAGTATTAGATAGTGTAGTTTTGTCTCCTTGCATTTGTGTTCAGTGGGAATACAAATGCGGGCATGTATTTGCAGTAGCGGGGTTTTCCTGTAATTTATTATGGGATCAGTTTTCTGAAGTTGCCAGTTTGCATTCCGTTCCCGCCGGTTTTCCTTTGTTCCTTCACGGCCGGACTTTTTAGTTGGAGGGGGTTATTTGCAGTTTGCAAATAACTCTTTTGTGGAGGGCTTTATTGCATTTGTGCCTTTATCATGATGAGATTCCATTATGGTCATTTCCTTTGCTTTTTGGTGATGGGGTTTGATTTAACTTTTGTTGGGTTCCTAGGCACACTAATGAGGTCTCACAAGGCATCAACCATGCCAATTTCAAATTTTCCAAGTGCCGAGAAACCCTAATACGGATCGTTAACTAGATTTTTAGGCGAAACAAAAACAAGTAAACGACTTTACTCTAAGTGAACGGAAATACAACCTTTGTAGATCCGGTCCTCCACCTCCATAGCTCCGCAATGAAGTCTCCTCGCTGTCCAAATGGAAACCCGGGCTCTAGCGTCGGCTTCAGCGGAGAAATGGGCGGGCAAGGTCGTCGGCTTCGTGCCGAAGATGATCTACGTCGAGGCATCACAAGATCAAGCTCCCACTTCACCAAGTCATGAAACTTATGAAGAAAACACCCTATACTTCATGGCAAGAGGTAGAGGATGAAGAAATAGGAGGTGGGTTCACTTTAGAATTGGATTTCTCACTCATTTTCTCAAGTTGCCATTGATGGAGGCAAGCTTCTTCTTGTGAAGAAGAAGAAGAAGAAGATGAATATGTTATGATAAGTATATCTCAAAAATAAAATAAAATGAATACTTATCATAATCCAACCATGGTCAAGTGTAGAGAATGAACTAAGGTTAAGTGGAATGGTTAGGGTTAAGCATGAGACAAAATGGTGACTTAGTCAAAGCTTCATGAAGCTTCAATATCAAACAAAGAAAGCCACCATTTTCTCTTTATCATTTTCTTTTGTCAAAATGAATAAAATAAATAAATAAATGAATAAGTAAATAAACCAAAACCCTAACCACTCATATAACCATGGTTTAAACTTTACACAAACTCAAGTAAGCATGTATCATCAAACATGATACAATCAAGTGCACAAAAGTATATCACATATACAACTTGTGAACTTCAAGTGAGAAAATCCATTTAAAGTGAACCAATACTAGTTAATGCAAAATAATATATCAAATATATAATTATGCATTAAATCATTAAATCAACACTTGATTTAACGATCCGGTCATATCGCATATAACCGACTAATATCCAATGTATCGACTTATCGAATCAATCCTTGATTCGATGACTAGGTTATATCGTATACAACCATTCGATACATTCATCGCGAGAATGAAATAAGGTATCACATATACGCATTATTCTCGGTTTCGCACATATCTCATATGCGGTCCTATTTCGTTTCGCTTGAGCCAGGAAACCTCTGTGTAGGACTCTAAAGACTCGTCAATACGCCGGCAGCAGGTGATGATCATATCAAACAGCCACAAGCCGCAAGCGGTCTGCTAAACGTAACGGCCACCCGGGTATTGAGCGATCAGAAGATCGACGAGCAAGCCCGCTCACACTCCTGTGAATCCAACCAGTAACACTTACCGTACAGTCCGGTCTCGTCGTCTGATATGTTGCATATCTCGCCTAGGGGTGGTAAACGTCAGACCCCAATAGCTCGATAAGTCGTGTCGATATGAGGTCTATAACAGTTCGAGAAACTACAGGTAACACTTACCAGTAAATCTCAGCAACCCTGGCCAGGGATTTCCGGTTATAGCCAATCGAACACAGCGCAACATCAACTCCCTATACCGGGAGAGACGAATCCCCTCCTATCGCTCATTGCCTCCATGTGACTCGGGACTGTACCCAAAAACCACCGTTTTGCACGCCCTCTTGGACGTGGTAAGATGGAAATCAAAGCACAGTGGGAACCACACAAGACTCTATGATGATCTCGGGTCAACAGACTACTCTGTACCAGTGTCACCAGAGAACTGCCATCTGACGTAAGGTATAATACCATCTGGGAGTTCTCGGCGAGTCCGTCCAGTGTACCCAGTCTCCAATGAGCACCCGTATATCATCTCTGATGTCAAACACCAATGGATATGGGATCATCCATCGCCCATCTGTATGGGTCGAGAGGGTATACGCTAGTCTACTCTGGTATATCGATGCCCCGTCTCGATATACCCACGACTAGGGACCTTGAAGGATGTACTTATGGACTACCATGTCCCCACTAGTATGATCCGCATCATAGTCCAAGTAGTCAAGTATACATCCTAAGGGCTTTACCAACATGTAACAGAGAGACAATCAGTGTACACGTTAAGGTAAAGTGTAACCAGATAGCATACTATCATGTCGAGCAAGAAAGTCCTCCCTATATATATCCCAGCATCCACTACAATATACATCCTATGTACAGTAATGGCCTCTAGGGCATACATATAACTAACAATCTCCCACTTGCACTAGGGCCATCTGATAGCAGTGGTTGTAGTATCTCATACTCAACCATCCCATAAAAGTCTCTCTCTGGGAAAAGGCCTTTGTGAGTAGATCCGCCGTGTTGTCCTCTGAGTCTACTCTCCTAACCTTGATCACCCTGGAGATCAACTATCTCCATGATCAGGTGATACTGCCTTAGAATATGTCTGGATCACTGATGGGACGGACGTTCCTTGGCATAAGCCACAACTCCATTGTCACACAATGGGAGGAACTAAGTTCATCTCATGAACCAATATACACCCAGACTTCCTCTTTGGTAGCATCTTAAGTAGCGATGTATCGAGCCTTTATCGTCTAGTATGCCACGGTATCTAGCTTGGAACTCTTCCAACATACCGTCCCTTTACTGAGGGTAAAGACAATGCCTGCGACTGACTTTCAGTCGTCCTTATCACCTTGGAACCCTTCCAGTGATTCTCCCTAGGATCGGTTGATACCATCTCACTACAACTAGTGAGAATCCTAACATCCAATTAGATCTATCTCATAGATCCAAAACCCAGGATTTAGGAGGTATCACCTTGATCCTATATGGAGAATCATTTTGATAAGCGGAGATTGACCGAGCGTAGCATAGGAAACTCCTTTCTTATCAAGAGTATGTCATCCACGTACTCTACGAGGATCAACACCATACTCCCTACTACCTTTTTGTTTATACAAGGTTCATCTACCATTTTGATGATGTCAAACTCTTTGACTAACACATCAAAACAGATGTCCCAACTCCGCGATACCTGCTTTATCCTATAAAGCATTGTGTACACGTTTCCGCTGCTCCCACTGTCTACGAAGCCCTCTGGCTGTGTACTTATAGACGTTCTCTTCTAAAACTTCATTTAGAAAAGCAGTCATGGCACCCAGCCGCCAGATATCGTAGTCATGGTATGTAGCCGTGGTAAGTAGGATCTGGATGGACTTAAGCATAGCCACTTGAAAAAGGTTTCATCATAATTCACGCCTGGTCTATGACGAAAAACTTTAACAAGTCTAGCTTTGAAAGTCTCAACTTTTCCATCTACACCAAGTAATCTTCTCAAGATATACTTGCTCCTGATGGGGATTTAACCCTTCAGATATAGCAGCCAAAGTCCATACTTTGTTGGTGTACATGGATTCCATCTCAGATCGCTAAGCATCCATCCATTCTTACAGAGTCCCACTCCTGATGGCCAGTTCGAAACTAGTTGGGTCATCATCTCATGATGCAATCCTCGCTCCCACTGTCATAGAGAAACCGAAGTATCTCTCAGGCGGGTGAGGAACCTTACTAGATCGGCGGAGAGGCTGAGGTTCGTTGGAATCTACTGAATTTTTTGGTTCTATCAAATCATCAGCTGCAGTTTGTATGGATGGAACATTTCCAGTTCTACATAACTGACCTTGCCTCGAGCTTGTCCGGATTTTGCTTTTAGACATAGGCCGGACAACCCCAAATCTTAACTAACTTAAGATATGGGCTCTTCCCTTTTCATATCACATATGAAGTGGTAGGCAACTGATTTGATTTGAACCCTATTCAATAGGTATGCAGCTTCTCAAGTGCATAACTCCCAGAAGGAAATAGGTAACTCAGTAGTACTCGTCACAGAGCACACCTTATCATATAGGGTGTGATTGCTCCGCCCCAATATACCATCGTGCTATGGTGTATACGGAGGAGTAATGCTGAGAGAGAATCTCATTCTCCTTTAGAATAGTCCAGGAATTCCGTGCTCAAGTATTCTTCTCCTTGATCTCATCATAGGACATAATACTTATACCCGTGTTTTGGTTTTCTACTTCTAAATCATATTCTGTGAATATCTCAAAAGGTTCGGACTTGTGTTTCAACAGGAACATATGTCTGAATCTTGAGAGATTATCAGAGAACGTAATGAAGTATAAAGAACCAGTCCTGGCATGTGTAGACAGGAGACCTTACATACATCATCATGTATCAGTCCCAAGAGTTCACTAACTCTTTCTCTGTTTCCAGTAAACAGAGCTATGGTCATTATATCTTTGTGACATGACAGGCAAGTTTCACAAGATGTAGATTCAAACTGATTTAAATATGCATCTACATGTAACTTCAGCTAGTCGGGTCATATTGATATGACCTAGTCTACAATTCCTCAAGAAGGATTCGTTCATTTCTGAACTCTTCCTCTTGTGTGTGTTCTATATACTAAAAAACTGTAGTTTGATTTAGAACATCAATGCTTTTAGATAACGTGCCTGTACCGATCAACTTTTGATATAGGAAATGTTCAAAACATTATCCAACAATACAAAATTTTATCATTTCTTTACTAATAAAGAGACTGATACGATTTTGTATATCAGGTTCGGTATCTAATAACATTTGTTCAGAATCAATGTATTGGTAATACAGGGTGACAGTGACCAACAGACTTGGCTGCAACACTTGCCCCGTTTTCTACCTCATGAAACTTATCACCCGTTCTCAGTTCTCTACCTATCTGTAGCCCTATGTAACAGATTACATATCTGGGATCCTGATCCGGTATCACATACCCAGGACGCAGAGGATATTGAGAAACAGTTCTTTATAATGAACACACCCAAAGATGATGCATCAGTATGCACTTTCTTCGTTTGGGCAGCACGGGAAATCTGGTATTCCCCAATTTCCTGCTCTGTCTTATAACAATTATAAGGTGGAGCGGGACCAACGTTCCCCAGCTCAGTATAACAAGCGGGTTCGGTCAATAATCCGTATTATTATCTTGATTAAGGCGTGATATGGTCGCTACCTGGAGAGAGAGAGAAGAAAACACTCAGCGTGCGCTCTTGCAAGATCAGATTGGTTATTATTTTATCTAATCAGGATGGCTCCCACTGTTTTTATCAAATCTTCCTTCAAACCCTAAAAGGAAAGACTAGCCGGGATTAATTAAACACTACAAGTTCGCCAATCTTTCAGCCAGGCCAGTGTCGGTACTTTGAGGGAGGTCCCCCGTGCTTTCGCACGAACCTAATTAATGTAAACCTCGTTTTCCCAGAGGCGTAACCTCGTTAACACCTTTCTAGACACCTACTTGATCGGCTAATTGTAATGTGTAAAACTCTCCCAGGAGTAACTTTTACTCGCAGCGGGTATCGGAATCCAACTATCTCATAGAAGGTATGCAATCTCATTGCAAATTTCAACACTTGAAATTCCCGATAATATTTTGCCCCTAGCGTCCTATGACCTTGACGGAGGCCAAACTACCCATAGTCCGCTAGTTAAGTTCAACCCGTCATTTCCTGATTGAATTAAACCCACCCGCACGACCCTTGACGGAGGCTAAACAACACCGTACGAATATCCTAATCCAATCTCATCATATGCTAGCAGATAAGCACTAGTTAGCTACCGTACACTACGCCTTGACGGAGGCCAAACTACCGCAGCACGAATACTAACTAATACTTATCTGAAATGACGGAGGGCTACGACAGGTTTTTCTGAAAACCTATTGCGTAATGAACTTGATATCGTTGTAGAATCAAATGATTTTAAAATGGAGTGCTTTTGAGGCTTTTCTAGTTTTGCTAAAGGAGTCACTCCCGGTGAAGGGATCGTCGGTCCTTTCCTCGTCGAATGAGGTGCGGGATATATCATATATATCACTGTGCAAAGCAAAAACTCTTTAAAAGCAATCAAAAGACAAACCGAGTGTGTAGCATCTGCCAGTTATTGCTAAAGGAGTCACTCCCGGTGAAGGGATCTTGGTCCTTTCCTCATCGAATAAGGTGCAGGATATATCACATATACCTCTGTGCAAAGCAAGAACTGTAGCTACCTGTTTTATTTTTGAAATTCGATTCTACAACATCTTTAGGTTTCTTTTATTTCATTAATCTCATTAATGAAGTCCCATCATTTAAATACCTAAACATCACAGATAAATACGACGTACACTTATGCCATCCGCATTCGCCTCGATGTCCCCTCGTGCACCGTTAGGTTAGGTAACTAACGGCAGAGCGGGGCAGGGCTAGCGCGGGTGTAAAATATAAGTAACGCCTATATAATATATCATATATACTATATACAGTATCCATCACAGAACATATCACATGATCACATCACAGATATCGCAGCAGAAGAATCATATGAAATATTGGATATACTAGGACGTCCGTGTTTTCAATACGAGCCAGTGTAAAACACGGATTCCACGGTCGTGATGAATAGCCAAACCCACACCCCTAGACCCCTACGAGAGCGGCAAGCAACCCTACCAATTCTAGAGTTAGGAGACCCGGACTCGACTCCTCGAGTTGGTCTCCCACTGGACCCTAGAACCCGGTCACTTGTGCTCCCCTCCTTGGGTCTATCCTAGTGCGGAAAAGTAAATAATATACAAAAGGTGACATCTTCCGCAACCTGGAAGTGCCCCAATGAAAGAATATTACATACAAGTTTTTACATGAATGAAAATGAAAAACACTCATCTCACATAAAAAACCCCGGCTATTCAAACATGACGATCCAATATAACATATCCAGCAACACATAACATCACATGTCAGCAATGTAAGTAAATATGCGCATCCCAATTGTCGTTGACATATAGTAACGAAACCGGCGATATCACATATTACACTTACGGTCACAGAAAAGAAAGTGTAAAACTACAACAGTTGGAATCCGCAACCTGCATAGACATCGCATGTCTAATCAAATGAATTTCTTCGACATCGCAAGCCTAACAATTATAAACCCCACATTTCAGTCTCATTATCGAAAACACTTTTCAATATCAAGTCGGGCAATTCAACAAGATTCCCGACACCCTGATCGAATGCTCGTCGCAAACTTCAGTAGACGGCCGCACCCCCGATGCCGTCGACGAAGTGCACCAAGGCGGAACACCGCTGCCGCGAGCACCCAGATGGATGCTTTCGGCGACGGGGTTCTCCTACAGTCACTTGGTCGGGGCTAAGGGATGTAGCTGTCTATTAAGTTTATCCGGCGAGTATCCGCGTACGCTACGTGATTGCGACGGACTTTTGATCACATCAAAATTCCATGGAAACCGATCAAGTGAGACTAAAGTGCTATGTTTATAACATTCATTCAGTTATCTCATAACTGCTTGTGAATTCCAATTATTGTATCACATTCCGGATAAACAGAAAATGTTAAACTTTTCGATCGAACAGTCAAACACCTAAGTTTTCCCGAAACAGCTCAACACATGAAACAAGTTTAAAAACATCCAGTTCATGCCTCAGTACCAACGGTCCAGCCATAGAAGGGCCAAGCCAACGCCTCACATGTGGCACGCCGTACTGCCCCAAACCCTATGGTTCAAAGGGCAGTTCAAGACGGTCACATAATCGAGTTAAGGTTGTTATCTTCTAGAGGGACCATCGCGTTACTTGCACTACTTAGAATGTCTTTAAACCACGGAAAGATCCAACACTTGGAAATTTCCCGACAGGGGAAAAGTTGGGTATTTATATCCGGTCGAACTTTTTAACATATTCTAAAATATCCGGAAAGCCACATAGACAAAATTAGACAATCCGATCGAAACACCGAGTCCCCAATACAACCCAGAAAACTCAACTCTTGAGTTCAAAAAAAAAATATCCCAGGAAAACCAGCACTGCAAAATAGGAATTACTGTGCAAAATTCAATGGGAGAAGAGACAAAATGGCCGCGGAACAGCCGCATTAGCACGCTAATGCCGCGGTTCCGCCGCACTTTAGAAAGATCATTAGGTAATATTTGCACCGTAATTCTTAGAATTTCCTGCTGAATTTTCTGCATATTTTTAATCCGGAAAAAACCCAATTTTTGGAAAAAGTCCAGAGAGCAAATTTGTGTTAGGGTTTCGGTTTAATCGGACTTCAAACTCCGTCTACGCATCGCCTAAGGCTCTAGCTAGGGTCTGATACCACTGTTGGGTTCCTAGGCACACTAATGAGGTCTCACAAGGCATCAACCATGTCAATTTCAAATTTTACAAGTGCCGAGAAACCCTAATACGGATCGTTAACTAGATTTTTAGGCGAAACAAAAACAAGTAAACGACTTTACTCTAAGTGAACGGAAATACAACCTTTATAGATCCGGTCCTCCACCTCCATAGCTCCGCAATGAAGTCTCCTCGCTGTCCAAATGGAAACCCGGGCTCTAGCGTCGGCTTCATCGGAGAAATGGGCGGGCAAGGTCGTCGGCTTCGTGCCGAAGTTGATCTACGTCGAGGCATCACAAGATCAAGCTCCCACTTCACCAAGTCATGAAACTTGTGAAGAAAACACCCTATACTTCATGGCAAGAGGTAGAGGATGAAGAAATAGGAGGTGGGTTCACTTTAGAATTGGATTTCTCACTCATTTTCTCAAGTTGCCATTGATGGAGGCAAGCTTCATCTTGTGAAGAAGAAGAAGAAGATGATGAATATGTTATGATAAGTATATCTCAAAAAGAAAATAAAATGAATACTTATCATAATCCAACCATGGTCAAGTGTAGAGAATGAACTAGGGTTAAGTGGAATGGTTAGGGTTAAGCATGAGACAAAATGGTGACTTAGTCAAAGCTTCATGAAGCTTCAATATCAAACAAAGAAAGCCACCATTTTCTCTTTATCATTTTCTTTTGTCAAAATGAACAAAAGAAATAAATAAATGAATAAGTAAATAAACCAAAACCCTAACCACTCATATAACCATGGTTTAATCTTTACACAAACTCAAGTAAGCATGTCTCATCAAACATGATACAATCAAGTGCACAAAAGTATATCACATATACAACTTGTGAACTTCAAGTGAGAAAATCCATTTAAAGTGAACCAATACTAGTTAATGCAAAATAATATATCAAATATATAATTATGCATTAAATCATTAAATCAACACTTGATTTAACGATCCGGTCATATCGCATATAACCGACTAATATCCAATGTATCGACTTATCGAATCAATCCTTGATTCGATGACTAGGTTATATCGCATACAACCATTCGATACATTCATCGCGAGAATGAAATACGGTATCACATACACGCATTATTCTCGGTCTCGCACATATCTCATATGCGCTCCTATTTCGTTTCGCTTGAGCCAGAAAACCTCTGTGTAGGACTCTAAAGACTCGTCAATACGCCGGCAGCAGGTGATGATCATATCAAACACCAACAAGCCGCAAGCGGTCTGCTAAACGTAACGGCCACCCGGGTATTGAGCGATCAGAAGATCGACGAGAAAGCCCGCTCACACTCCTGTGAATCCAACCAGTAACACTTACCGTACAGTCCGGTCTCGTCTTCTGATATGTTGCATATCTCGCCTAGGGTTGGTAAACGTCAGACCCCAATAGCTCGATAAGTCGTGTCGATATGAGGTCTATAACAGTTCGAGAAACTACAGGTAACACTTACCAGTAAATCTCAGCAACCCTGGCCAGGGATTTCCGGTTATAGCCAATCGAACACAGCGCAACATCAACTCCCTATACCGGGAGAGACGAATCCCCTCCTATCGTTCATTGCCTCCATGTGACTCGGGACTGTACCCAAAAACCACCGTTTTGCACGCCCTTTTGGATGTGGTAAGATGGAAATCAAAGCACAGTGGGAACCACACAAGACTCTATGACGATCTCGGGTCAACAGACTACTCTGTACCAGTGTCACCAGAGAACTGCCATCTGACGTAAGGTATAATACCATCTGGGAGTTCTCGGCGAGTCCGTCCAGTGTACCCAGTCTCCACTGAGCACCCGTATATCATCTCTGATGTCAAACACCAATGGATATGGGATCATCCATCGCCCATCTGTATGGGTCGAGAGGGTATACGCTAGTCTACTTTGGTATATCGATGCCCCGTCTCGATATATCCACGACTAGGGACCTTGAAGGATGTACTTATGGACTACCATGTCCCCACTAGTATGATCCGCATCATAGTCCAAGTAGTCAAGTATACATCCTAAGGGCTTTACCAACATGTAACAGAGAGACAATCAGTGTACACGTTAAGGTAAAGTGTAACCAGATAGCATACTATCATGTCGAGCAAGAAAGTCCTCCCTATATATGTCCCAGCATCCACTACAATATACATCCTATGTACAGTAATGGCCTATAGGGCATACATATAACTAACAACTTTGATTAGTGGTTGATGTGAAATAATTTGATAATTATCTTCACATATTGGTTTATGCCTTTGATTTATCTCTCTCCTCATTCTATCAAGAAGGATGGCCGGCCACATTTGAGGGGTGAGAATGAGAGAGCTTCTTTTTGGGTGAAAACATTCTCTTCATCTCATTCCTTGCAAAAATTGTGAGCTCTAATTTTTCCAAAGCTCATTCTTTTCTTCACCTCCACATATCATGGCAACTAAACCCCAAAAGAGACAAAGTTTCTACACTAGCCTACAGCAAGTCTTGGACGCGTCGGCTAGCCAACTTCGCGCCCGAGTTGCCTCGGTCCAGAGGTGGGAGCTCGTAAAAGAACCCGGCTATGTGGTGCCCTTTCCGACGAGGACGTGACGAACGGAGTTTCCGCAGGAGATCGGAGTGGAGATGAAGACCGAAGGACACGGATCGCTTGGTATAACTTCTTTACTCTTTTCTTGTTTGCTAGTTGCTAGGTTAATGGCCCGATCCGGGTGAAAAGTGCGCGGTGGTGCCGGTTCAATAGTTTTTGAAAGTTTTTGTTTCCGCGTTTCCGGCGTCGGATCGACGGCCGGGGCGCCGCCGCGGACTTACATCCCCAAGTGGGAGCTAGCTCTTCGTCAATCGACGGTCACAACCACGCAAGCAATAAAATATACAACGCTAACGGTGAGGATCAAATTTCAAAAGGAAACTCAAAACCACAAGAAAACCACAGAAATATAACGCGCGACTCTAAGGTCGAAGAAATAACATCACTGGTCTCTATCTCAAAATAAATACATGTTTGGTTGATGGAACTTCTAGATACAACAGAATAATGATATACAAGATATATAATGGGGGTACGATACAAGTAAACCCACCTACTAGCAAGTCACCCGGAAATGGGAAGCAGTGCCAGCAAAGCCGTAATGAAACCTGTACGGCAAAACCTGCAAGAACTGGGGCACAACGGGGGTGAGTTGCCAACTCGTGAAAAGAAAAACATCTACGCACAGAAATCGCATAAATAACGCAACCTAGGTCAATGATCATAATATATCCTCAAATATATGAATAACATGCAGCCTATAACAATGGCTAGGGTAATATCTAACCCGAGTGTGATCTCATTTGCCCGTGTCAGTGCCTCAGGTAGCAATATATCATATGAATGAGGTATAAATGCATGGAACAGAATGCATGTACTGACGAAAACTGCTTCCATAAATCAGTGAGATTTCTGTATTTTAAAAGTGAGATACCATAAATGAAATCAGCATAAAACAGTGCCCAGCATCGACACAAAACAAGTCTCCAAATATCTTGATATCTCTGTATCACAATCTCTGTACCTCAATATCTCAAAATCTCAAAATCTCAATCACAATATCTAGGGCGCCGTCAATCCAGACCGACCCCTACCATCCATCTCAAGACTACGACGGTATCCTCCGGATATCCGACGCGTCGGGTAATATCACCGGTCGGTAGTGCTCCCCTGCCAGGCTCAACGTCAACAACACGATCCTCTTGCCCCGGGGTACCGCACCGGGCCCACCATGTACCCGAAACGGTTCCTCCACTCTTCGAATCGGGTCTCGAAATCCATCAGCAAACTCATGGTGGACGACTCATACATCATGGGAAAACCACACTTTTTATTTTAAAAGAGAGAAAAGGTTTATTTATGTTTTTTGCGGTTTTCCTCCAAATCCAGAAAATCTCATGGAAATCCGAATCCAAAACCTCAATACACACGTAAAACAGGGAATATATGCATGAGAATCCATGAATGCGGCATAACAATGAATAACAGTATGCATGAAGTAGCAGGTAATAACTACAATGTCTAAACTAACATATAAGGCAAGTACGCTAATATCATGTCTAAACTATTAGCTAACAGGTTATGTCAAGCAATAATATTTTCTAAGGTGTACGTGACATGGCAATTACCGATGAAGATGTGTGTGAGCCGGTAAGTAAGTGTACGTGGTACATACGCATCATCGGTAATGGTGCTGGTGTCCTAACAGCATGATATCAATAATGGAGTATAAAACATAATATAAGCATGCGATGCGAAGCGAACCACAATAATGAGCGGGAGCTGAATACTAGACGCAACTATAACTAATCTGCATTAATCTAATATAAGTCCTACAAATGGTGCCTTCTGAAATAACACGAATCATGGGGTTTTGAAAATAGGGGCTACGGTGTTTTTATGAAAAGATACGTCTTTTGAAATATCCGTAGGATCCCTTGGGCTGTCTTTTAAAATGCCCACGATTCGTTAGTTTTTGAAATAGGTAAGAATCGACTCTAATCTAATAACTAAACTAAACTAAAGGGCTAAGCTAACAAGCTGGACTACTGGTAAGGAAACCGCCTAACATCTGAGTCGATCCATATACATACCTGTATATATATTAGTCGGTGATCCCGCCTCAATAATATCATAGCCGATACCATATCTATAATCAGACATCCCAAGTCAAGAGTGAGGATCAATCATCAAGATATAGCTCGTACGTAAATCCGTCGTACGGCATCCCCAAATCTGGGTACGGGTCAATGTCATATTCCTCATACTATTCCTCTGGTATCCTCTTTATCCAAGATCATAGTCTAGGGAACTGACCTATGTCTAGTACAATACTAATATCCTCAAAATACTCATGATCTGACTTCTGATCGACAATCTCGTACAAACCGATATCGTCAGCACATATCATCATCAAGGGGTTTACATCGCCCGATACGGCCTAATATCAATATCCTAGCATATCATGCCTCATATCACGATCAAATGTCGACCATTTTATTTATAACACTATTCACCCGTATCGCCGCCCCAAGATCCGCTATAACACCAGGACGTACCTCAAGTACGAATGCTGCCATATCACCGATATCACAACCACAAAACAAATCTCATCGACTCAGCTCAATCCCAAGTATCATCCTCAAATCCGTATGTGAACACATAGTCCCATAACCATGTGATCACATAACTATAAAGAATCCCATGAGCACATATAAATAGGAATGTATGCAAGTATGTAGGTGTGTTTGTATAGTGCAACACTACCCTAGGGTTCGCAACACTAAAATAATCCAACACACCAATATCCATCCTAAACTTCGATATTAATCCCAAATAACATATAATAAATTGTTGGTGTGTATACGCATCCGTATACACCACCACGGACTGCGGGGGTGCTATACGCCATCCATCCGACTTCTCCCTGTAGATATTGTAGGGTTCCTAGGCATCCTAATGAGGTCTCACAAGGCATCAACCATGCCAATTTAAAAAAATCTAGGTGCCGAGAAACCCTACTACGGATCGTTTGCTAGAAATCTAGGCGAAAAGTAAACTAGTTAACAATTAACTAAATGAAATACGGAAATACAACCTTTGTAGATCAGGTGCTCCACCTCCATAGCTCCGCGACGAAGTCGTCTCCGCTGTCCAAGAAGAATCCGGGCTCTAGCGTCGTCTTCGTCGGAGAATGGGCGGGCTAGGTCGTCGATGTCCAAGCCGAAGATGATCTACGTCGAGGCATCGATGAATCAAGCTCCACCATCACCAAGTCATGAAACTTGTGAAGGAAACACACTCTACTACTTGGCAAGAGGTAGAGGATGAAGAAATAGGAAGTGGGTAAACTTTAGAATTGGATTTCTCACTCATTTGCATCAATCACCATTGATGAGGTTTTCTTTCTTCAAGTGAAGAAGATGAGGAAGAAGAAGATGTTATGATAAGTTAATTAGAAAATAGAAAATAAAAGAATACTTATCATCAACAACCATGGTCAAGTGTAGAGATTAAACTAGGGTTAATGGAGTGGTTAGGGTTAAGCATGAGACAAGAATGGTGGACAAAGTCAAAGGTTCATGAATCTTCAACTACAAACAAAGAAAGCCACCATTCTTCTCATTTCTTTTTCCAAAAAGAAAATAAATAAATGAATAAATAAATAGATATGAAAAAGTAAACCCTAACCATTACATAAACATGGTTTAAACTTTACACAAAACACAAGTAAACATGTATCATCAAACATGATACAATCAAGTGCACAAAATCATATCGCATATGTAATGCGCACATCCGAGTGAGAAAATCCATCTTAAGTAAACCGATACTAGTTAAATCAAACTAATATATCAAATATATAATTACGCAATAAATCATTAAATCAACACTTGATTTAACGATCCGGTCATGTCGCACACAACCGACTAGTATTCAATGTATCGGCTTATCGAATCAATACTTGATTCGATAACTAGGTTATATCGCATACAACCAATCGATACATTTATCGCGAGAATGAAATGCGGTATCACATACACATATTATTCTCGGTCCCGCATATATCTCATATGCGCTCCTATTTCGTTTCGCTTGAGCCAGGAAACCTCTGTGTAGGACTCTAAAGACTCGTCAATACGCCGGCAGCGGATGATGATCATATCAAACATCCACAAGCCGCAAGCGGTCTGCTAAACGTAACGGCCACCCGGGTATTGAGCGATCTGAAGATCGACGAGCAAGCCCGCTCACACTCCAGTGAATCCGACCAGTAACACTACCGTACAATCCGGTCTGATCGTTTGATCTGTCGCATATCTCGCCTAGGGATGGTAAACGTCAGACCCCAATAGCTCGATAAGTCGTGTCGATATGAGGTCTATAACAATTCGAGAAACTACTGGTAACACTTACCAGTAAATCTCAGCAACCCTGGCCAGGGATTTCCTGTTATAGCCAATCGAACACAGCGCAACATCAACCCCCTATACCGGGAGAGACGAATCCCCTCCTATCGTTCATTGCCTCCATGTGACTCGGGACTGTACCCAAAAACCACCGTTTTGCACGCCCTCTTGGACGTGGTAAGATGGAAATCAAAGCACAGTGGGAACCACACAAGACTCTATGACGATCTCGGGTCAACAGACTACTCTGTACCAGTGTCACCAGAGAACTGCCATCTGACGTGAGGTATAATACCATCTGGGAGTTCTCGGAGAGTCCGTCCAGTGTACCCAGTCTCTACTGAGCACCCGTATATCATCTCTGATGTCAAACACCGATGGATATGGGATCATCCATCGCCCATCTGTATGGGTCGAGAAGGTACACGCTAGTCTACTCTGGCATATCGATGCCCCGTCTCGATACACCCACGACTAGGGACTTTGAAGGATGTACTTATGGACTACCATGTCCCCACTAGTATGATCCGCATCATAGTCCAGGTAGTCAAGCACACATCCGAAGGGCTTTACCAACATGTAACAGAGAGACAATCAGTATACACGTTAAGGTAAAGTTCAACCAGATAGCATACTATCATGTCGAGCAAGAAAGTCCTCCCTATATACATCCTAGCATCCACTACAATATACATCATATGTACAGTAATGGCCTCTAGGGCATACATATAACTGACAATCTCCCACTTGCACTAGGGCCATCTGTAGCAGTGGTTGCAGTATCTCATACTCAACCATCCCATAAAAGTCTCTCTCTGGGAACAGGCCTTTGTGAGTGGATCCGCTGTGTTGTCCTCTGTGTCTACTCTCCCGACCTCGATCCCCTGGAGATCAACCATCTCCATGATCAGGTGATACTGCCTTAGAATACGTCTGGGTCACTGATGGGACCTGCGTTCCTTGGCATAAGCCACAACTCCATTGTCACACAATGGAAGGAACATAGTTCATCTCATGAACCAATATACACCCAAACAGCCTCTTTGGTAGCATCTTAAGTAGCGATGTATCCTGCCTTTATCGTCTAGTATGTCACGGTATCTAGCTTGGAACTCTTCCAACATACCGTCCCTTTACTGAGGGAAAAGATAATGCCTGTGACTGACATTCAGTCGTCTTTATCACCCTGGAACCATTCCAGTGATTCTCCCCAGGGTCGATTGATACCATCTCACTACAGCTAGTGAGTATCCTAACATCCATTTAGATCTATCTCATAGATCCAAAATCCAGGGGTTAGTAGGTATCATTATGATCCTTTATGGAGAATCATTGTGATAAACGGAGATTGATCGAGCGTAGCATAAGAAACTCCTTCCCTATCAAGAGTATGTCATCCACATACTCTACGAGGATCGTCACCATACTCCCTACTACCTTCTTGTTTATACAAGGTTCATCTACCATTTTGATGATGTCAACTTCTTTGACTAACACATCAAAACAGACGTTCCAACTCCGCGATGCCTGCTTTATCCTATAAAGCATCTTGCACACGTTTCCGCTGCTCCCACTGTCTACGAAGCCCTCTGGCTGTGTACTTATAGACGCTCTCTTCTAAATCATCATTTAGAAAAGCAGTCAAGACACCCAACCACCAGATATCGCAGTCATGGTATGTAGCCGTGACAAGTAGGATCTGGATGGACTTAAGCATAGCTACTTGAAAAGGTTTCATCATTATCCACACCTGGTCAGTGATGCAAACTTTAACAAGTCTAGCTTTGAAAGTCTCAACTTTTCCATCTACACCAAGTAATCTTCTCAAGATATACTTGCTCCTGATGGGGATTTAACCCTTCAGATATAGCAACCAAAGTCCATACTTTGTTGGTGTATAAGGATTCCATCTCAGATCGCTAAGCATCCAGCCATTCTTACAGAGTCTCACTCCTGATGGCCAGCTCGAAACTAGTTGGGTCATCATCTCATGATGCAATCCTCGCTCCCACTGTCATAGAGAAACCGAAGTATCTCTCAGGTGGGTGAGGAACCCTACTAGATCGGCGGAGAGGCTGAGGTTCGTTGGTATCTACTGAATCCTTTGGTTCGATCAAATCATCTTCTGTAGTTTGCATAGCTGGAACCTTTCCAGTTCTACATTACAGACCTTGCCTCGAGCTTGTCCGGATTTTGCTTTTAAACATAGGCCGGACAACCCCAAATCTTAACTAGTTTAAGACATGGGCTCTTCCCTTTCCATATCACATATGAAATGGTAGGCAACTGATTTGATTGGAACCCTATTCAATAGGTATGCAACTTCTTAAGTGCACAACTCCCTTAAGGAAAAAGGTAACTCAGTAGTACTCATCATAGAGCACACCTTATCATATAGGGTGTGATTGCTCCACCCCGATATACCATCGTGCTATGGTGTATTCGGAGGAGTAATGCTGAGAGAGAATCTCATTCTCCTTTAGAATAATCCAGGATTTCCGTGCACAAGTATTCTCCTCCCTGATCTCATCATAGGACATAATACTTATACCCTTGTTTTGGTTCTCTACTTCTAACTTATATTCTATGAATATCTCAAAAGGTTCAGACTTGTGTTTCAACAGGAACATATGTCTGAATCTTGAGAGATTATCAGAGAATGTAATGAAGTACAAAGAACCGGTCTTGGCATGTGTAGACAGGGGACCTACATACATCAACATGTATCATCCCAAGAGTTTACTTACTCTTTCTCTGTTTCCAGTAAACGGAGCTATGGTCATCTTATCTTTGTGACATGACTGGCGAGTTTCACAAGATGTAAATTCAAACTAATTTAAATATGCATCTTTATGTAACTCTAGCTAGTCGGGTCACATTGATCTGACCTAGTCTACAATACCTCAAGAAGGATTCGTTCATTTCTGAACTCTTCCTCTTATGTGTGTTCCATATACTAAGAACTGTAGT
Organism: Agapanthus africanus; assembly: GCA_030015575.1. Lineage (NCBI taxonomy): Eukaryota > Viridiplantae > Streptophyta > Magnoliopsida > Asparagales > Amaryllidaceae > Agapanthus > Agapanthus africanus. The sequence goes on along the minus strand of CM057345.1, from coordinate 333,397,230 downwards.
TTGATTTAGAACATCAACGCTTTTAGATAACGTGCCTGAACCGATCAACTTTTGATATAGGAAATGTTCAAAACATTATCCAACAATACAAAATTTTATCATTTCTTTACTAATAAAGAGAGTGATATGATTTGGTATATCAGGTTTGGTATATCAGGTTCGGTATCTAATAACATTTGTTCAGAATCAATGTATTGGTAATACAGGGTGACAGTGACCGACAGACTTGGCTGCAACACTTGCCCCGTTTTCTGCCTCATGAAACTTATCACCCGTTCTCAGTTCTCTACCTAACTGTAGCCCTATGTAACAGATTACATATCTGGGATCCTGATCTGGTATCACATACCCAGGACGTAAAGAATACTGAGAAACAGTTCTGTATAAAGAACACACCCGAAGATGATGCATCAGCATGCATTCTCTTCGTTTGGGCGGCACGGGAATTCTGGTAATCCCCTATTTCCTACTCTGTCTTATAACAATTATAAGTTGGAGCGGGACCAACGTTCCCCAGCTCAGTATAACAAGCGGGTTCGGTCAAATATCCGTATTATTATCTTGATTAAGGCGTGATATGGTCGCTACGTGGAGAGAGAGAGAAGAAAACACTCAGCGTGCGCTCTTGCAAGAATAGATTGGTTATTATTTTATCTAATCAGGATGGCTCCCACTGCTTTTTATCAAATCTTCCTTCAAACCCTAAAAGGAAAAACTAGCCGGGATTAATTACACACTACAAGTTCGCCAATCTTTCAGCCAGGCCAGTGTCGGTACTTTGAGGGAGGTCCCCCGTGCTTTCGCACGAACCTAATTACTGTAAACCTCGTTTTCCCAGAGGCGTAACCCCGTTGACACCTTTCTAGACACCTACTTGATCGGCTAGTTGTAATGTATAAAACTCTCCCAGGAGTAACGATTACTCGCAGCGGGTATCGGGATCCAACTATCTCATAGAAGGTATGCAATCTCATTGCAAATTTCAACACTTGAAATTCCCGATAATATTTTGCCCCGAACGATCTATGACCTTGACAAGGTCAACAAACCATAGACCGCAAGTCAAGTTCAACCCGTCATTTCTTGATTGAATCAAACCCACCCGCACGACCCTTGACAAGGTCAACAAAGCCGCACGACTACCCTAACCCAATCTGCATCATATGCATAAGCAGATAAATACTGGTTAGCTACCGCACACTGCGCCTTGACAAGGTCAACAAACGCAGCACGAATACTAAATAGGATTTATCTGAAATGACGGAGGGCTACGACAGGTTTTTCTGAAAACCTATTGCGTAATGAACTTGATATCGTTGTAGAATCAAATGATTTTAAAATGGAGTGCTTTTGAGGCTTTTCTAGTTTTGCTAAAGGAGTCACTCCCGGTGAAGGGATCGTCGGTCCTTTCCTCGTCGAATGAGGTGCGGGATATATCATATATATCACTGTGCAAAGCAAAAACTCTTAAAAGCAATCAAAAGACAAACCGAGTGTGTAGCATCTGCCAGTTATTGCTAAAGGAGTCACTCCCGGTGAAGGGATCTCGGTCCTTTCCTCATCGAATAAGGTGCAGGATATATCTCATATACCTCTGTGCAAAGCAAGAACTGTAGCTACCTGTTTTATTTTGAAATTCGATTCTACAACATCTTAGGTTTCTTTTATTTCATTAATCACATTAATGAAGTCTCATCATTAAATACCTAAACATCACAGATAGATATGACGTACACTTATGCCATCCGCATTCGCCTCGATGTCCCCTCGTGCACCATTAGGTTAGGTAACTAACGACAGAGCAGGGCAGGGCTAGCGCGGGTGTAAAACATAAGTAACGTCTATATAATATATCATATATACTATATATTATATCCATCACAGAAACACATCACAGATATCGCAGCAGAATAAACATATGAAATATTGGATATACTAGGACGTCCGTGTTTTCAATACGAGCCAGTATAAAACACGGATTCTACAGTCGTGATGAATAGCCAAACCCACACCCCTAGACCCCTACGAGAGCGGCAAGCAACCCTACCAATTCTGGAGTTAGGAGACCCGGACTCGACTCCTCGAGTTGGTCTCCCACTGGACTCCAGAACCCGGTTACTTGTGCCCTCCTCCTTGGGTCTATCCTAGTGCGGAAAAGTAAATAATATACAAACGGTGACAACTTCCGCAACCTGGAAGCTCCCCAAATAAAAGAATATTACATACAGATTTTTACATGAATGAAAATGAAAAACACTCATCTCACATAAAAACCCCCGGCTATTCAAACACGACGATCCAATATAATATATCCAGCAACACATAACATCACATGTCATCAACGTAAGTAAATATGCGCATCCCAATTGTCGTTGTCATATAGCAACGAAACCGGCGATATCACATATTACACTTACGGTCACAGAAAAGAATGTGTAAAACTACAACAGTTGGAATCCACAACCACCTCAGACATCTCATGCCTGACCAAATGAATTACTTAGACATCGCATGCCTAACAATTATAAACCCCGCATTTTAGTCTCAAAATCGAAAACACTTTTCAATACCAAGTCGGGCAATTCAACAGGATTCCCGACATCCTGATCGAATACTTGTCGCAAACTTCAGTAGGCAGCCGCACCCCTGATACCGTCGACGAAGTGCCCCAAGGCGGAACACCGCTACCGCGAGCACCCGAACGGATGCTTTCGGCGACGGGGTTCTCCTACAGTCACTTGGTTGGGGCTATGGAGTGAGGCTGTCTATTAAGTTTACCCGGCGAGTATCCGCGTACGCTACGTGATTGCGACGGACTTTTGATCATATCAAAATTCCGTGGCAACCGATCAAGTGAGACTAAACTGCTACGTTTATAACATTCATTTAGTTATCACATAACTAATTGTGAATTCCAATTGTTGTATCCCATTCCGGGTAAATAGAAAATGTCAAACTTTCCGATCGAACAATCGAACACCCAACTTTTCCCAATACAGATCAACACATGAAATAAGTCTAACAACATTCAGTTCGTGCCTCAGTACCAACGGTCCAGCCGTAGAAGGGTCAAGCCAACGCCTCACATGTGGCACGCCGTACTGCCCCAAACCCGAAGGTTCAAAGGGCAGTTCAAGACGGTCACGTAATCGAGTTAAGGTTTGTTGTCTTCTAGAGGGACCATCGCGTTACTTGCACTACTTAGAACGTCGTTAAACTACGGAAAAATCCAACACTTGGAAATTTCCCGACAGGGGAAAAATTGGGTATTTATATCCGGTCGAACTTTTTAACATACTCTAAAATTTATCCGGAAAGCCACACAGACAAAATTTGATAATCCGATCGAAACACCGAATCCCCAAAACAACTACAGAAAATTCAACTCTTGAATAAAATTTAAAAACATCCAGAGAACTCAGCACTGAAAACAATGAATTACTGTGCAACTTTTAAAGGCTGACGTCATCAATATGCCGCGGATGCGCCACCTAAGGGAGGAATCTGCCGCGTTTCCGTGCCATGTTGAACTGTTCATGACCCCAATTTTGCGCCGTAACTCTTATATTTTCCTGCTGGGTTTTCTGCATATTTTTAATTTGGAAAAATCCACGTTTTTGAAAAAAGGACAGAGAGCATGTTTGTGATCGGGTTTCGGGTTCGTTCGGACTTCAAATCGCGTCTAGACTTCGCCTAAGGCTCTAGCTAGGCTCTGATACCACTGTAGGGTTCCTAGGCATCCTAATGAGGTCTCACAAGGCATCAACCATGCCAATTTCAAAAAATCTAGGTGCCGAGAAACCCGACTACGGATCGTTTGCTAGAAATCTAGGCGAAAAGTAAACTAGTTAACAATTAACTAAATGAAATACGGAAATACAACCTTTGTAGATCAGGTGCTCCACCTCCATAGCTCCGCGACGAAGTCGTCTCCGCTGTCCAAGAAGAATCCGGGCTCTAGCGTCCTCTTCGTCGGAGAATGGGCAGGCTAGGTCGTCGATGTCCAAGCCGAAGATGATCTACGTCGAGGCATCGATGAATCAAGCTCCACATGAAACTTGTGAAGGAAACACACTGTACTACTTGGCAAGAGGTAGAGGATGAAGAAATAGGATGTGGGTAAACTTTAGAATTGGATTTCTCACTCATTTGCATCAATCACCATTGATGAGGTTTTCTTTCTTCAAGTGAAGAAGATGAGGAAGAAGAAGATGTTATGATAAGTTAATTAGAAAATAGAAAATAAAAGAATACTTATCATCAACAACCATGGTCAAGTGTAGAGATTAAACTAGGGTTAATGGAGTGGTTAGGGTTAAGCATGAGACAAGAATGGTGGACAAAGTCAAAGGTTCATGAATCTTCAACTACAAACAAAGAAAGCCACCATTCTTCTCATTTCTTTTTCCAAAAAGAAAATAAATAAATGAATAAATAAATAGATATGAAAAAGTAAACCCTAACCATTACATAAACATGGTTTAAACTTTACACAAAACACAAGTAAACATGTATCATCAAACATGACACAATCAAGTGCACAAAATCATATCGCATATGTAATGCGCACATCCGAGTGAGAAAATCCATCTTATGTAAACCGATACTAGTTAATGCAAACTAATATATCAAATATATAATTACGCAATAAATCATTAAATCAACACTTGATTTAACGATCCGGTCATGTCGCACACAACCGACTAGTATTCAATGTATCGGCTTATCGAATCAATACTTGATTCGATAACTAGGTTATATCGCATACAACCAATCGATACATTTATCGCGAGAATGAAATGCGGTATCACATACATGTATTATTCTCGGTCCCGCACATATCTCATATGCGCTCCTATTTCGTTTCGCTTGAGCCAGGAAACCTCTGTGTAGGACTCTAAAGACTCGTCAATACGCCGGCGGCGGATGATGATCATATCAAACATCCACAAGCCGCAAGCGGTCTGCTAAACGTAACGGCCACCCGGGTATTGAGCGATCTGAAGATCGACGAGCAAGCCCGCTCACACTCCAGTGAATCCGACCAGTAACACTACCGTACAGTCCGGTCTGATCGTCTGATCTGTCGCATATCTCGCCTAGGGGTGGTAAACGTCAGACCCCAATAACTCGATAAGTCGTGTCGATATGAGGTCTATAACAATTCGAGAAACTACTGGTAACACTTACCAGTAAATCTCAGCAACCCTGGCCAGGGATTTCCTGTTATAGCCAATCGAACACAGCGTAACATCAACCCCCTATACCGGGAGAGACGAATCCCCTCCTATCGCTCATTGCCTCCATGTGACTCGGGACTGTACCCAAAAACCACCGTTTTGCATGCCCTCTTGGACGTGGTAAGATGGAAATCAAAGCACAGTGGGAACCACACAAGACTCTATGACGATCTCGGGTCAACAGACTACTCTGTACCAGTGTCACCAGAGAACTGCCATCTGACGTGAGGTATAATACCATCTGGGAGTTCTCGGCGAGTCCGTCCAGTGTACCCAGTCTCTACTGAGCACCCGTATATCATCTCTGATGTCAAACACCGATGGATATGGGATCATCCATCGCCCATCTGTATGGGTCGAGAAGGTACACGCTAGTCTACTCTGGCATATCGATGCCCCGTCTCGATACACCCACGACTAGGGACTTTGAAGGATGTACTTATGGACTACCATGTCCCCACTAGTATGATCCGCATCATAGTCCAGGTAGTCAAGCACACATCCTAAGGGCTTTACCAACATGTAACAGAGAGACAATCAGTATACACGTTAAGGTAAAGTTCAACCAGATAGCATACTATCATGTCGAGCAAGAAAGTCCTCCCTATATACGTCCTAGCATCCACTACAATATACATCATATGTACAGTAATGGCCTCTAGGGCATACATATAACTAACAGATATAAATCTACTCACCTGGTCCTCATTTGCCGGTGCCAACGTTGCCACGCGCTTGCTTGTCATCTCAAAGTCCACATGGGTTACCTACATATCATAACGCACCGTTTCGCATTAAAATCCGACTCAAGACCAAAACGACTCACGAATCCCACATAGGTCAAAACCTATGGTTGCTTTCACAAATCAACCCAAAAACTCTCGACGTCGGTGTACAAATGCCAGACCATCGAGAAAAACCCAAATACACTCATTTGCACATTCACGAACACTAATTTTAATATAAAATAGGTTAAAACTCACAAAAACCCCAATTTCACTTAAAAAGTCATTTTTCTGAAAATCTAGCAAGCTCAAATCACCGTTTTAGTACAAAACTCGATGTATAAACGAATCTAGCGGCCACAATATTCACTAAATATCTTAAATAAGTCATAAAAACAATTCCCATAATTTAATCTCATTAAATTCCAAAAATCCTAAAATTCTAGTTTACAAAATACCTAAATTTTAACAATTTTATAGAAAAAATGCACAAACTACAATCTAGCTTGGATTTTCATGAACTAAAGTATTAAAATACACTTATAATGTTAATAATGTGATAAAAACCCTAACCATATTTTTAATCTCACATATAAATGTATTTCATAAAACCCTAGTTTGCACAAAAAGCTTAATTTTGACATTTTACAAGTAACGAATTGTAATTAGCAACTAGATTAGTTTTCAACAAGTCTTAAGATGCTAATCCACATCACATAACCATGCACAATTGATCAAAACCCAATTCCAAAACAAAACCCTAACTTGAATTCCTTAATCATGCAATTGAACCCATTTAAAACCCAATTAACACTTAATTAAGCTAAACACAAGCAATTAACAACAAATTAAGTAAAATGGTTAGAATTTACCCAAACAATTTGAAGATCCCACAAGCACACTTAGCCTCCCAAATTGAAATCTTGTTCCCTAGATCCATACTAGAATAGCCAATAAGAAATGGATAGGGATTAGATTTTGATTTTTGTGGGTTTTTTGATGAATTTGTGAGGTTTTTAGCACAAGAATTGAAGAAGAAAAAATGGGGGCTGTTGCTAAAGGGAGGCTCGGCCAGAATAGGGAGGGGGAGGAGAGAGAGTGAGGTGGGGAAAGTGATTGGTTAAGTCAAAGACCCATATCACAAGTCAACCCATTCTCATTCTTTGTTGTTTTCATTTTCTTTTCTTTTCTTTTCTTTAGCCTTTGAAGTGGGGACAAATTTTGGGGAGGGCTGCTGATTTCAGCAGAAAAGAGGAGTAGAAATGAGGGTGTGTGAGTGTGGGTGTGTTTGAAAATGATAAATACTATACCCCAAACAACCATCAACACTAAATTCACCGAAAAAAGCATTTTTCTTCGATATTTTCTAAACCGTTTTGGCAAACGATTTCATTTCAAAAACCATATGATAAAATTTTATTTAATGTGTCATGATGCACAAAATTTGTTTCAACTCATTCCAATTTGTAATTTTCCCTAATTAAATGTATTGGTGACGACTTAAAATAATAATAAAATAATTTTTTTTTCAGAAAATTTGAAATTTCACCAGTGGCTCAATAAACACCAAATACTAGCAATTACATAGATAGAATATGTATATTTAATTTTTATAATAAGATATTTCCATTTTGACTTTTTTACAGAAAACCCCCTTATTTTACCGATTTTCCGAAATTTCACCGAAACGATTTTCAAAACGCTACAATCTTCCCCCCTTAAAAAAATTCGGTCCCCGAATTTAAAGTAAAACTCCCCCCAAATACTAAAACATCTAAACCAAAACCATCAAGTCGTCGGGGCTCCGAAATTGTAAATACATAAAACAAATCGTAGCGCAGCGCATGCGCATGAAAAATGAGCATATAACTCAAATCAAAACTCCATCAAGCATCCCGCAATCATCGGAGTCATGGGGAGGACATCAATGCCAAATCCAAAGCAAAACCAATATGATATAACTCGAAACTATACATGTAAATATCGAATCTATATATGTAAGTATCTGAAGGAAATGCATGCCAAATCTCTTTAAGTCGCTGAGCAACGCGTATAACACTGCACAGTGGCGGACGTCTATCATAAGAAAATAACTATATACATATATACCTTTGTTTGAAATGTACGTTCCGCCGTTTTGGAAACAATTTAGAAGGGTCTCCTTGTTTTAAACATTTCGTGTCATATCAGACACGTAGGTAAATGCTGAGGCTATAGCTCGCTTTTTGGAAATCCCTTCAATAACTATCAATGCATGCAAACTATATTCAGGTACTGTCCTCTGACTAGTCCTGCTCAGTACGAAAACACATAGCAATATCATAAAAACGTACTGCTCTATAAGAAAAATCAATCCAAAAATACGCGTATGAATACTACGTGTGTCTGGTGCGCACGGAAATCAAAATCCAAATATGTGCCATACATATGCACAGAAACAACATCTAAGTGCATCGGGTGTGCACGAAACATCTGTCGTAGGCAACATGTGTGCCTGACAGCAAAATCAGGTGCATCTGACATGCACGAAAAATCTCGATTTAGTGCATCTGGTGTGCACCAAAATCACACTTCAAAACATGCGCCCAACATGCGCGAAAATCCAAATCAGGTGCATCCATCGTGCACGAAATCATAAAATCCAATATCAAGTACCGAATATACGCAAAATCCAATCAGGTGCACAAGGTGAACAAAACAAATATCGAACATCACCATCGAAATCGAAGTCCAGGGCATCTAAATGCACAACATACGTAACACTGCACTGCAAGCATATATGAACTATACCGCGTGCAAAAACCAAATCGTGTGCGTATATACGCACAAATCAACTCAACTGTATGAAATCCATATAATCACAAACATGAGAACCAAGGCACGAAAACGATATCAAGTGTAACAACCGTGCAAAAATCGTAAATACTCAGCAGGTGCAACCATGGTCCATGAAGACAAATATCATGAAACTCAATCATCAAAATCAATCATGCGAATAAATCGCCCAAAATACGCAAATCAAGTATGGCGGAATAGTCCCGCTAAAGCACATCCTCCAAAAATCTCTGGCCAACTGCCGTGGTCACTCATAGCATGTCTCGTCGACGATCCTGAACTCTGGCCTGCCAGTGTGCATAACATGACCACAACTGGGTCCAAGTCTTCTCGCAATTTATTCCAGAAAGGTCCTATCGAGATCTCTCCCAAATCTCGTCTCTGCCGAACTGTCCGGAAGTCATCGTCCCTTACTAGATCTGTTCTCGTTCTGGAACGGCTGCATACTCAACGCGACTCCTTCTGGAAGGTATATCCAAGTACAATGCCTCGGCATACGTATCGCATCTCTGATGTCGGCGGAGTGGAACGTCGTTTCATCTAGATCTGGTACGAACCTCTTACTTCATCTTTCTCTAATGTCGACCGCTTCGCACTCGTCTCGTCGTGGCTGCATGGACTGAGCTCCAACGGCTATCCTCGTATCGGGAGTCTCCCAAGAAATGCATCTCACCACCTAGCATCCGAATTAAGTCGAGCCATCCGATCGAGTCGTCAAAACCTCATAATACCCCAAGAGCTCAACATCTTGGGCACAGTTTAATAGTATCGAGTACATACCACAGCATCAGTGGTCCAGCCGTAGAAGGGCAAACCCAAGCCTCACTAATGGCGCCGTAGAACTGCCGCAAACCCGAAGGTTTAAAGGCTTTCACACGGTCATTAAGTCGAGTTAGGGTTTCATTCTTCTAGAGGGACCATAGAATTGCCTGCTTGTCTTTCCGACTACTTTAAACTTGGAATAATAGGTTTCTGACATTCGATCGTCTCTGTCGACTCCCAACGTCTCCGCGTGAAGTCGTCTCTAGCGGGAATCAATCTATCCGATGACCTCACATCGGGGTAGGCGAACGATCCACATGTCCTAGTCATTCATCCTCGATGACTAGCGACCTTCTATCATCTCTTAGTACAACTCATTCTGCACTAAGTCCAGCATCTGGGGCAATATCTCGTCGTTCGCAGCAATAACTGGCTCGCTCGTTTGCACGCTGAACGGTGCCTCAATCATCAGGAGTAAGCAATACTTCAATGGTCATCAAAATCTGGCTGGCCTCTATCAGTGGCTCAATCCTCTAGTGCAAATCGGCACGTCCGAGTAATCTCATACAGCAATCCACCCAACGCTCGTGGCGCGAAGACACAATGAAAAGACACATCTCTGCAATCGTGTGTCGCAGGAATCATGCCCTGGTCAGTCCTCGTTCTTGACGAGCTCATGCTGACCGCAACTGTAGCTGTAGCTCTCCCTGCCCGTAATCGTGGCAGCAAAACCATAACTGGTACTGATGAGCCTAGATCGGAATGAATATAATACTGAGCAAAGAAATGTACATCCTGAGGCTTCTTAAGTGGAGTAGCGTATCGTAAATATGCCGCGGAACATACCTACGGTATGTCACTCTACTTTAGTCACCTATTCCATAAACCAAGGGTCATCCTACGCTCCGAAGGTAAAACCTAACGCTCTGATACCAACTTTGTCACGTCCCGAAAGTACGGAACAAGACCAGCATTTAAACTACGAACGTCTCGAGGCGTACGTAATCTAAGTAAACCGAAACCCCAGAAATCCAAACCAAGAAAAGTAGTAGAGTGAAGGAAAACCAATTTAAAACAAGTAGTTTCAATAGCATAAGCCGAATTATGCGGGTTTCTAAAAACATCAAAAATTTCCTGAAAATTTTGGCGGAGTCTCCTTTGTAAATACTGGCCCCCAAACGGGATACAACATGAATAGTATACGAAATCAATAAAAAGGCATCCCCAAGCGGGAGCTAGCTCTTCGTCAATCGACGGTCACAACCACGCAAGCAATAAAATATACAACGCCAACGGCGAGGATAAAATTTCAAAAGGAAACTCAAAACCACAAGAAAACCACAGAAATATAACGCGCGACTCTAAGGTCGAAGAAATAACATCACTAGTCTCTATTTCAAAATAAATACATGTTTGGTTGATGGAACTTCTAGATACAACAGAATAATGATATACAAGATATATAATGGGGGTACGATACAAGTAAACCCACCTACTAGCAAGTCACCCGGAAATGGGAAGCAGTGCCAGCAAAGCCGTAATGAAACCTGTACGGCAAAACCTGCAAGAACTGGGGCACAACGGGGGTGAGTTGCCAACTCGTGAATAGAAAAATACCTACGCACAGAAATCGCATAAATAACGCAACCTAGGTCAATGATCATAATATATCCTCAAATATATGAATAACATGCAGCCTATAACAATGGCTAGAGTAATATCTAACCCGAGTGTGATCTCATGTCCCCGTGTCGGTGCCTCAGGTAGCAATATATCATATGAATGAGGTATGAATGCATGGAACAGAATGCATGTACTGACGAAAACTGCTTTCATAAATCAGTGAGATTTCTGTATTTTAAAAGTGAGGTACCATAAATGAAATCAGCATAAAACAGTGCCCAGCATCGACACAAAACAAGTGTCCAAATATCTCGATATCTCTGTATCACAATCTCTATACCTCAATATCTCAAAATCTCAATCACAATATTTAGGGCGCCGTCAATCCAGACCGACCCCTACCATCCATCTCAAGACCACGACGGTATCCTCCGGATATCCGACGCGTCGGGTAATATCACCGGTCGGTAGTGCTCCCCTGCCAGGCTCAACGTCAACAACACGATCCTCTTGCCCCGGGGTACCGCACCGGGCCCACCATCTATCCGAAACGGTTCCTCCACTCCTCGAATCGGGTCTCGAAATCCATCAGCAAACTCATGGTGGACGACTCATACATCGTGGGAAAACCGCACTTTTTATTTTAAAAGAGAGAAAAGGTTTATTTATGTTTTTGCGGTTTTCCTCCAAATCCAGAAAATCTCATGGAAATCCGAATCCAAAACCTCAATAACACGTAAAATAGTGAATATATGCATGTGAATCCATGAATGCGGCATAACAATGAATAACAGTATGCATGAAGTAGCAGGTAATAACTACAATGTCTAAACTAACATATAAGGCAAGTACGCTAATATCATGTCTAAACTATTAGCTAACAGGCTATGTCAAGCAATAATATTTTCTAAGGTGTACGTGACATGGCAATTACCGATGAAGATGTGTGTGGCCGGCAAGTAAGTGTACGTGGTACATAAGCATCATCGGTAATGGTGCTGGTGTCCTAACAGCATGATATCAATAATGGAGTATGAAACATAATATAAGCATGCGATGCGAAGCGAACCACAATAATGAGCGGGAGCTGAATACTAGACGCAACTATAACTAATCTGCATTAATCTAATATAAGTCCTACAAATGGTGCCTTCTGAAATAACACGAATCATGGGGTTTTGAAAATAGGGGCTACGGGTTTTTATGAAAAGATACGTCTTTTGAAATATCCGTAAGATCCCTTGGGCTGTCTTTTAAAATACCCACGATTCGTTAGTTTTTGAAATAGGTAAGAATCGACTCTAATCTAACAACTAAACTAAACTAAAGGGCTAAGCTAACAAGCTGGACTACAGGTAAGAAAACCGCCTAACATCTGAGTCGATCCATATACATACCTGTATATATATTAGTCGGTGATCCCGCCTCAATAATATCATATCCGATACCATATCTATAATCAGACATCCCAAGTCAAGAGTGCGGATCAATCATCAAGATATAGCTCGTACGTAAATCAGTCGTACGGCGTCCCCAAATCTAGGTACGGGTCAATATCTTATTCCTCACACTATTCCTCTGGTATCCTCTTTATCCAAGATCATAGTGTAGGGTACTGACCTATGTCTAGTACAATACTAATATCCTCAATATACTCATGATCTGACTACTGATCGACAATCTCGTACAAACCGATATCGTCAGCACATATCATCATCAAGGGGTATACATCGCCCGATACGGCCTAATATCAATATCCTAGCATATCATGCCTCATATCACAATCACATGTCGACCATTTTATTTATAACACTATTCACCCGTATCGCCGCCCCAAGATCCGCTATAACACCAGGACGTACCTCAAGTACGAATCCTACCATATCACCGATATCACAACCACAAAACAAATCTCATCGACTCAGCTCAATCCCAAGTATCATCCTCAAATCCGTATGTGAATACATAGTCCCATACCCATGTGAACACATAACTATAAAGAATCCCATGAGCACATATAAATCGGAATGTATGCAAGTATGTATGTGTGTATGTGTAGTGCAACACTAAAATAATCCAACACACCAATATCCATCCTAAAAATCGTTATTAATCCCAAATAACATATAATAATTGTTGGTGTGTATACGCATCCGTATACACCACCACGGACTGCGGGGGTGCTATACGCCATCCACCCGACTTCTCCCCGTAGATATAAATCTACTCACCTGGTCCTCGCTAGCCGGTGCCGACGTCGCCACGCGCTTGCTTGTCTTCTCGAAGTCCACATGGGTTACCTACATATCATAACGCACCGTATCGCATTAAAATCCGACTCAAGACCAAAACGACTCACGAATCCCACATAGGTCAAAACCTATGGTTGCTTTCACAAATCAACCCAAAAACTCTCGACGTCGGTGTACAAACGCCAGACCATCGAGAAAAACCCAAATACACTCATTTGCACATTCACGAACACTAATTTTAATATAAAATAGGTTAAAACTCACAAAAACCCCAATTTCACTTAAAAAGTCATTTTTCCGAAAATCTAGCAAGCACAAATCACCGTTTTAGTACAAAACTCGATGTATAAACGAATCTAGCGGCCACAATATTCACTAAATATCTTAAATAAGTCATAAAAATAATTCCCATGATTTAATCTAATTAAATTCCAGAAACCCTAAAATTCTAGTTTACAAAATACCAAAATTTTAACAATTTTATAGCAAAAATGCACAAACTACAATCTAGCTTGGATTTTCATGAACTAAAGTATTAAAATACACTTAATAATGTTAATAATGTGATAAAAACCCTAACCATATTTTTAATCTCACATATAAATGTATTTCATAAAACCCTAGTTTGCACAAAAAGCTTAATTTGGACATTTTACAAGTAACGAATTGTAATTAGCAACTAGATTAGTTTTCGACAAGTCTTAAGATGCTAATCCACATCACATAACCATGCACAATTGATCACAACCCAATTCCAAAACAAAACCCTAACTTGAATTCCTTAATCATGCAATTGAACCCATTTAAAACCCAATTAACACTTAATTAAGCTAAACATAAGCAATTAACAACAAATTAAGTAAAATGGTTAGAATTTACCCAAACAATTTGAAGATCCCACAAGCACACTTAGCCTCCCAAATTGAAATCTTGTTCCCTAGATCCATACTAGAATAGCCAATAAGAAATGGGTAGGGATTAGATTTTGATTTTTGTGGGTTTTTTGATGAATTTGTGAGGTTTTTAGCATAAGAATTGAAGAAGCAAAAATGGGGGCTGTTGCTAGAGGGAGGCTTGGCCAGAATAGGGAGGGGGAGGAGAGAGAGTGAGGTAGGAAAAGTGATTGGTTAAGTCAAAGACCCATATCACAAGTCAACCCATTCTCATTCTTTATTGTTTTCATTTTCTTTTCTTTTCTTTTCTTTAGCCTTTGAAGTGGGGACAAATTTTGGGGAGGGCTGCTGATTTCAGCAGAAAAGAGGAGTAGAAATGAGGGTGTGTGAGTGTGGGCGTGTGGGAAAATGATAAATACTATACCCAAAACAACCATGAACACTAAATTCACCGAAAAAAGCATTTTTCTTCGATATTTTCTAAACCGTTTTGGCAAACGATTTCATTTCAAAAACCATATGATAAAATTTTATTTAATGTGTCATGATACATAAAATTTGTTTCAACTCATTCCAATTTGTAATTTCCCTAATTAAATGTATTGGTGACGGCTTAAAATAATAATAAAATAAATTTTTTTCAGAAAATTTGAAATTTCACCAGTGGCTCAATAAACACCAAATACTAGCAATTACATAGATAGAATATGTATATTTAATTTTTATAATAAGATATTTGCATTTTGACTTTTTTTACAGAAAACCCCCTTATTTTACCGATTTTCCGAAATTTCACCGAAACGATTTTCAAAACGCTACATATTTTCTGCTGCGTTATCTGTGATGTGATCATGTGATATATTCAGATAGATATGGTATATAGTATATATGATATATTATATAGACGTTGCTTATGTTTTACACCCGCGCTAGCCCTGCCTCGCTCTGGCGTTAGTTACCTAACCTAACGGTGCAGACGGGACATCGAGGCGAATGCGGATGGCATAAGCGTACGTTATATTTATCTTTGATGTTTAGGTGGACTTAAATGATGGGATATTCATTAATGTGATTAATGAAAGAAAATAAACCTAAAAGATGTTGTCGAATCGAATTTCAAAAATAAAACCAGGTAGCTACAGTTCTTGCTTTGCATCGCGGTGTTCCTTGTAGAACATCCTGCACCTTATTCGATAAGGAAAGGACCGAGATCCCTTCACCGGGAGTGACTCCTTTAGCAATAACTGGCAGATGCTACAACCCTCGGTTTGTCTTTTGATTACTTCTATAGTTTCTGCTTTGCATAGCGGTATATATGATATATCCTGCATCTTATTCGATGAGGAAAGGGCCGACGATCCCTTCACCGGGAGTGACCCCTTTAGCAAAACTAGAAAAACCTAAAAAACATTCCATTTAAAAACCATTTGATTCCGCAACGAGATCAAGTTCAAAGCATTAAAGGTTTCTTAAAAACCAACCGCAACCCTCCGTCATTTTAGGAAGTAGAGTACTTAGTATTCGTGCTGTGTTTGTTGTCCTTAGTTAAGGCACAGTGTACGGTAGCTAAGTGATGTCTTCCTACACCGCATATGATGCGATTAGTTAGGACAGTCGCGTGACTTTGTTGACCTTAGTTAAGGGTCATGTGGGTGGGTCTAATTAATCACGAAATGACGGGTAGAACTTGACTAGTACTTATGATTTGTTGACCATAGTTAAGGTCATAGGTGCTAGGGATAAAAACCACTATCGGGAGTTTCAAGTGTTGAAATTTGCAATGAGATTGCATACCTTCTATATGATAGTTGGATCCCGATACCCACTGCGAGTAATTGTTACTCCTGGGAGAGTTTTGCACTTTACAATTAGCCGATCAAGGAGGTGTCTAGAAAGGTGTCAACGGGGTTACGCCTCTGGGAAAACGAGGTTTACTTTAATTAGGTCCGTGCGAAAGCACGGGGAACCCCCCTCAAAGTACCGACACTGGCCTGGCTGAAAGATTGGTGAACTTGTAGAGTGTAATTAATCACGGTTAGTCTTTCCTTTTAGGGTTTGAAGGAAGATTTGATAAAAACAGTGGGAGCCATCCTGATTAGATAAAATAAATAACCAATCTAATCTTGCAAGAGCGCACGTAGAGTGTTTTCTTCTCTCTCTCTCCAAGTAGCGACCATATCACGCCTTAATCAAGATAATAATATGGATGAATTGACCGAACCCGCTTGTTATACTGAGCTGGGGAACGTTGGTCCCGCTCCAACTTATAATTGTTATAAGACCAAGCAGGAAATAGGGAAATACCAGGATTCCTATGCCGCCCAAACGAAGAAAGTGTATATGATGCATCTCCTTCGGGTGTGTTCATTATAAAGAACTGTTTCTCAGTGTCCTCTGCGTCCTAGGTATTTGATACCGGATCAGGATCCCAAATATGTAATCCGTTACATGGGCTACAGAAAGGTAGAGAACTGAGAACGAGTGATAAGTTTCATGAGACAGAAAACGGGGCAAGTGTTGCAACCAAGTCTGTTGGTCACTGTCACCCTGTATTACCAGTACATTGATTCTGAATGAATGTTATTAGATACCGAACCTGATATACAAAATCATATCAGTCTCTTTATTAGTAAAGAAATGATAAAATTTTGTATTGTTGGATAATATTTTGAACATTTCCTATTTCAAAAGTTGATCAGTTCAGGCACGTTATCTAAAAGTATTGATGTTCTAAATCAAACTACAGTTCTTAGTATACAGAACACACACAAGAGGAAGAGTTCAGAAATGAACGGATCCTTCTTGAGGTATTATAAACTAGGTCATATCAATGTGACCCGACTAGCTTAAGTTACATTTAAGATGCATATTTAAATCAGTTTGATTTTACATCTTGTGAAACTTGCCAGTCATGTCGCAAAGATTAGATGACCATAGCTCTGTTTATTGGAAACAGAGAAAGAGTTAATGAACTCCTGGAACTGATACATAGTAATGTATGCAAGGTCCCCTGTCTACACATGCCAAGACCGGTTCTTTGTACTTCATTACATTCTCTGATAATCTCTCAAGATTCAGCCATATGTTCCTGTTGAAACATAAGTCCGAAGATTTTGAGATATTCACAGAATATAAGTTAGAAGTAGAGAACCAAAAACCGGGTATAAATATTATGTCCCATGATAAGATCAAGGAGGAGAATACTTGTGCATGGAATTCTTGGACTATTCTAAAGGAAAATGAGTTTCTCTCTCAGTATTACTCCTCTGAATACACCACAGCACAACGGTGTATCAGGGCGGAGCAATCGCACCGTATTAGATATGGTGTGCTCTATGATGAGTACTACTGAGTTACCTATTTCCTTTTGGGGTTGTGCACTTGAGAATCTGCATACCTATTGAATTGGGTTCGAATCAAATTAGTGCCTACCACTCCATATAAGATATGGTATGGGAAGAGCCTATCTCTTAAGTAAGTTAAGATTTGGGATTGTCCGGCCTATGTCAAAATCAAAAACCGGACAAGATCGAGGCAAGGTCAGTTCTGTAGAACTGGAAAGGTTCCAGCTATACAAACTGCAGCTGATGATTTGACGGAACCAAAGGATTCAATAGTCCCCGATGAACCTCAGCCTCTCCGCCGAACTAGCAGGGTTCCTCACCTGCCTGAGAGATACTTCGGTTTCTCAATGACAGTGGGAGCGAGGAATGCGTCATGAGATGATGACCCAACTAGTTTCGAGCAGGCCATCGAGAGTAGGGACTCTGTAAGAATGGCTGGATGCTTAGCGATCTGAGATGGAATCCATGTACACCAACAAAGTATGGACTTTGGATGCTGTATCTGAAGGGTTAAATCCCCATCAGGAGCAAGTATATCTTGAGAAGATTGCTTGGTGTAGATGGAAAAGTTGAGACTTTCAAAGCTAGACTTGTTAATGGTTTTCATCATCGACCAGGCGTGGATAATGATGAAACCTTTTCCAGTGGCTATGCTTAAGTCCATCCGGATCCTACTTAACATTGCTGCATACCATGACTATGATATCTGGTGGTTGGGTGCCATGACTGCTTTTCTAAAATGATGATTTAGAAGAGAACGTCTATAAGAACACAACCAGAGGGCTTCGTAAACAGTGGGAGCAGCGGAAACGTGTGCAAGTTGCTTTACAGGATAAAGCAAGCATCGCGGAGTTGGAACATCTGTTTTGATGTGGTAGTCAAAGAGTTTGACTTTATCAAAATGGTAGATGAACCTTGTATATACAAAACGGTAGTAGAGAGTAAGGTGGTCATTCTCGTATTGTACGTGGACAACATACTCTTGATAGGAAAAGAGTTTCTTATACTACGCACGGTCAATCTCCTCTTATCACAAGGATTCTCTATACAGGATCAAAGTGATACCTCCTAAATCCTAGGATTTGGATCTATGAGATAGATCTAAATGGATGTTAGGCTTCTCACTAGGTTTAGTGAGATGGTATCAATCGATCCTGTGAAGAATCACTGGAAAGGTTCCAAGGTGATAAGGTCGACTGAATGTCAGTCGCAGGCATTGTCTTTACCCTCAATGGAGGGACGGTATGTTGGAAGAGTTCCAAGCTATATACCGTGGTAGACTAGACGATAAAGGCTGGTAACATCGCTATTAAAGATACTACCAAAGAGGCAGTTTGGGTGTATATTGGTTCATGAGATGAACTAGGTTCCTACCATTGTGTGACAATGGAAGTGTGGCTTTGGCCCAGGAACCCCGATCCCATCAGTGACCCAGACATATTCTGAGGTAGCATCACCTGATCATGGAGATAGTTGATCTTCAGGGTGATCTAGGTTAGGGGAGTAGACTCAGAGGACAACACGGCGGATCCACTCATAATGGCCTTTTCCCAGAGAGAGACTTATATGGGATGGTTGAGTATGTGATACTGCAACCACTGCTACAGATGACCCTAGTGCAAGTGGGAGATTGTTAGTTATATGTATGCCCTAGAGGCCATTACTGTACATTGGATGTATATTGTAGTGGATGCTGGGACATATATAGGTAGGACTTTCTTGCTCGACATGATAGTACGCTATCTGGTTGCTCTTTATCTTAACATGTATACTTGCTGTCTCTCTATTACATGTTGATAAAGCCCTTAGGATATGTGCTCGACTTCCAGGACTATGATGCAGATCATACTAGTGGGGCCTGGGTTGTCAATGGGTACATCCTTCATTGTTCCTAGTCGTGGGAATATCGAGACGGGGCATCGATATTCCAGAGTAGACTAGCGTATATCTTCTCTACCCATGTGATGGGCAATGGATGATCCCATATCCATTGGTGTTTGACATCGGAGATGGTATGCGGGTGCTCAGTGGAGACTGGATACACTAAACGGACTCGCCGAGAACTCCCAGATGGTATTATACCTCACGTCAGATGATAGTTCTCTGGTGACACTGGTACAGCTTAGTCTGTTGACCCGAGATCGTCATAGAGTCTTGTGTGTCTCCCACTGAGCTTTGATTTCCACCCTACCACGGCTCTACTGAGTTGTGCAAATAGGTGTTTTTTAGGTACAGTCCCGATTCACATGGAGGCAATGAGCGATAAGAGGGGATTCATCTCTCCCGGTATTGGGGGTTGATGTTGCGCTATGCTCGACTGGCCATAACTGGAAATCCCTGGCCAGGGTTGCAGTGATATACTGGTAAGAGTTATCAATAGTTTCACGCTTTGTTATGGACCTTACATCGGCATGACTTATCAAGCTACTGGGGTCTGACGTTTACCACCCCTAGGCGAGATATGCGACATATCAGACGAATAGACCGGACTGTACGGTAAGTGTTACTGGTTGGATTCACAGGAGTGTGAGCGGGCTTTCTTGTTGATCTTCTGATCGCTCAATACCCGGGTGGCCGTTACGTTTAGCAGACCGCTTGCGGCTTGTGGGTGTTTGATATGATCATCACCTGCTGCCGGCGTATTGACGAGTCTTTAGAGTCCTACACAGAGGTTTCCTGGCTCAAGCGAAACGAAATAGGAGCGCATATGAGATATGTGCGGGACCGAGAATAATACCAGTATGTGATACTGTATTCTATTCTCGCGATTTGTATCATTGGACGGTTATATATGATATAGCCGGGATACCGAATCAAGTGTTGATTCGATACATTGATACACTTGATATTAGTCGGTTATATGCGATATGACCGGATCATTAAATCAAGTGTTGATTTAATGATTTAATGTATAATTATATATTTGATATATTATTTTACATTAACTAGTATTTGTTCACTTAAGATGGATTTTCTCACTTGATGTGCACATTGTATATATGATATAGTTTTGTGCACTAGTTTGTATCATGTTTAATGATACATGCAAACTTGGGTGTGTGTATGCATTGAACTATGTTTAGGTAAATGGTTAGGGTTTTAATTTATTTATTCTTTTTGGCAAGAATAAAATGGTGGCTAACTTTGTTTCTTGCTTAAGCTTCATGAAGCTTCTTGCTTTATCTACCATTTTGTTTTTTCCTTAACCTAACCATTCACTTAAACCCTAGTTTAGTCTCTACACTAGTTACCTCACCCATGGTTGCATTATGTTAAGATCACTTGATTTATTATTATTCATCAATTGATTTTATTATTCTTATCATATTCTTTTTCTTCTTCTTCTTCTTCTTCAAGAAGAAGAAACCTTGCTATCTCCAATGGTGCCATGATCAAAAGAGTGAGAAATCCAATTCCAAAGTGAACCCACTTTCTATTTCTTCATCCTCTACCACTTGCCATGTTTTATAGGGTGTTTTCTTCACAAGTTTCATGACTTCGTGAAGATGGAGCTTGAGTTTGAGTTGCCTCGATGTAGATCATCTTCGGCATCGAAGTCAACGACCTAGCCCGATCGTTTCTCCGATGAAACCAACGCTAGAGTCCGGGATCCGATGATCGCAGCGGAGGGACGTCATCACGGAGCTAAGGAAGTGGAGGACCGGATCTACAAAGGTTGTAGTCACTTTCACTTTCTAGTAAAGTTGTTTACTTGTTGTAGTTTCGCCTTTATCTCAAGTTAACGATCTAGTATAGGGTTCTTTGGCACATGGAAATTTTTGATTTTAGCATGTTTGATCAGTTGTAGAACCTTATTAGTGTGCCTAGGAACCCTACATGGAGAAGCCGGTGAGGAGGCACCATCCACAACCACTCCAAGGAGCTCACAACAAGGAGAAGAAGGAATTGAAACTTGAGGTATAATCTTCTAACATAGTAGTTAACAGTCCTAGTTAGTTTGTTATTTAATGTTTAGAAATGATCCTTATGGGTAGTCTATGTTACCTTGTAAAGAAAAATTTGATTTTTACCCATTCCGCCTCCCTGTTAACTAGCAGGGTGAGTAACATAGAGTTACACAGACTTATAACACTTATAAGTTGGAGAGGAACCAACGTTCCCCTGCTCAGTATAACAAGTGGGTTCGATCAATACATCCATATTATTATCTTGATTAAGGCGTGACATTGGTTGCTTCCTGGAGAGAGAGAAGGAAACGCGTTAGCGTGCGCTCTTTACAAGAATAGATTGGTTATTATCTTATCTAATCAGGACAGCTCCCACTGTTTTTATCAAATCTTCCTTCAAATCCTAAAAGGCAAGACTAGCCAGGATTAATTACACTTTACAAGTTCGCTAATCTTTCAGCTAGGTTAGTGCTGGTACTTTGAGGGAGGTTCCCCATGCTTTCGTTCGGACATAATTAAAATAAAACTCATTTTTCCATGGGCGTGACCCCGTTAACACCTTTCTAGACACCTACTAGATCAACTAACTGTGTTGTGTAAAATTCTCCCAGGAGTAACTCTTACTCGCAGTGGATATCGGGATCCAACTATCTTATAGAAGTTATGCAATCTCATTGCAAATTTCAACACATGAAATTCCCGATATAATATTTTTCCCTTAGCGTCCTATGACCTTGAGCAGGCCAACAAACCATAGTCCGCTAGTCAAATTCAACCCGTACATTTCTTGATTGAATTAAATCCACCCGCACAACTCTTGACGCAGGCCAACAAAGCCGCACGAATACCCTAATCCAATCGCATCATATGCAGCAGATAAGCACTAAATAGCTACCGCACACTATGCCTTGATGCAGACCAACAAACGTAGCACGAATACTAAACAGTACTTATCTGAAATGACAGAGGGCTATGTCAGGTTTTTAAGAAAACCTTTTGCGTAATGAACTTGATATTGTTGCAGAATCGGGTGATTTTGAAAAGGAGTGTTTTTTAGGCTTTACTAGTTCCGCTAAAGAGGTCACTCCCGGTGAAGGGATCTCGGCTCTTTCCTCATCGAATGAGGTGCTGGATATTCTACAAGGAATACCGCTATGCAAAGCAAGAACTAAAAAGGCAATAAAAAACAAAACCGAGTGGGTTGTAGCATCTGCTAGTTTTGCTAAAGAGGTCACTCCCGGTGAAGGGATATCGGCTCTTTCCTTATCGAATAAGGTGTTGGATATTCTACAAGGAATACCGCTATGCAAAGAAAAAACTAGAGCAACCTTTTTGAAAATTTGATTCTACAACATCTTTTAGGTTTCTTTTCTTTCATTAATCTCATTAATGAAGTCCCATCAATTATGCTTCCTAAGCATCACAGAAGAAACGAAAATACAACGTACGCTTATGTCATCCGCATTCGCCACAGTGTCTCGTTATGCACTGTTAGGTTACTTAAGTAACGGCATAGCGGGGCGGGACTAGTGCGGGTGCAAAACATAAGCAAGGTTTATTATATATCATATATACAATAATAAAGCATTCGTCTCACGCATACAAAGTGATCACATCACAGAATATCAGCAGCAGAAGATAACATATGAAATTTTGGATATACTAGGAATTCCGTGTTGTAAATTAAGCCAGTATAAAACATGGATTCCACGGTCGCGATGAGTAGCCAAACCCACATCCCTAGACCCCTACGAGAGCGGCAAGCAACCCTACCAACTCTAGAGTTAGGAGACCCGGACTCGACTCCTCGAGATGGTCTCCCACTGTACTCTAGAACCCGGTCACTTGTGCTCCCCTCCTTAGGTCTATCCTGTTGGATATAGAGCCCTCAGAGTTAATTATTGGGTCACAGGCACGTGATTGCAAAGATTGAGGGAGGACCTATGCCGGTAGGACAGTCTTACTCAAGATGATAGTATACTATCTTGTTTATCTTTATCATCGTGTACTGCTTCAGGTGACCTTACATGTCACTATTACACGTTGATAGAGCCCTTAGGATTCTTGCTTGACGACCAGCAGTATGATGGCGATCATATACGTGGGAGCTGGGGTTTATAAGCACATCCTTAAAAGGTCCCCAGTCGTGGGAGTTTCAAGACAGGGTATCGATACTCTATTAGTAGACTAGTGTATACAGTCGAGACCCCGACGAGGGGCGGTGGCCGGTCTCACAAGCCATTGGTGTCAGTTGGTTCACCTAAGATGTGTACAGGTGCTCATTGGGTTATGAGTACACCGGACAGGACTCGCCGGGAACATGCTAGTTGGTATTATACCTAGCGTCAGATAGCAGTTCCCTGGTGACATGTGTACAGGTTAGTTCATCGACCTGAGATCGTCATTTGCCTCGTGTGAGTTTCCACTGTGCTTTGATTACTACCCTACCACGGCTCAAAGGAGTCGTGCAAACATGTTTTAGTTGGGTATAGTCCCAAGCCAAATGGAGGCAGTGAGCGGATCGGCAGGGGTTCGTTTCTCCCGGTATTGGGGGTGAGGTCGCGCTATGTCAAGGAGAGCCATTACACGAAGTCCTTGGCCAAGGCAGGAGATTTACTGGTAGGTATTCCAGTAGTATCTCACGGTGTTCTGGGCTACACTCCGACATGTCTTGTACCGCTTTTAGGGGTCTGACTTTTACCAACCCCTAGGCCCACCATACGATGCTGATAGACGAACGGACCGGACTGTACGGATATTGTCACTGACAGGCTCAGTAGGGTGTCAGGATGAGTTCGATCATCGATCTCCCTTTTGGTCAATACCTGGTAGCCCGTTATGTACGGCTAATACCTCTGCCGTGCTAGTGGTTAAATCCACAGCCAAAGTATTGACGAGTCTTTAGAGTCCCCCACAGACAGTTTCTCAAGTTTCGGGCGAAATGTTGTAGAGGCCGTATGGATATATAGCAGGGTTCGATCTTATACGTACGGTATTGCTTGGATTATGGTTCGGACGGATAATACTAGCGGGCTTTGGTTTAAGCCGGATCCTAGTATTGTACAGTGTAGATTTTGTCTCATTGCATTTGTATTCGGTCGGAATACAAATGCGGGTATGTATATACAGTCGTGGGGTTATCCTGTAATTTGTTGCCGGATTTCTTTTTGAAGTTGCCAGCTTGCTTTCCCTTTTCGGCCATTTTCCTTTCTTTATTTCCTTGGCTGAATTTTCCACGGAGGGGCTTATTTGCAAATGTGCAAATTAGCAAATTGGAGGGTGTTTTTTGTGACGAAGGGTTCATGAGAATTCTAGAAGTGTTTTGTTATCATTTCCTTGCTTTATGGTAATGGGATTGTGAGTGGGATTTGATTAGAAAATGGTGTGACCATTTTTCCTCTTTATCATCAAACCTTTTTCTTATGCTCACCCACTCTACCTTGTGCTCACCCCCTCGTATTTTCCCTCTCTCAATTTGGCCGGCTACTATGATGAGAGCCCATGATTTTTGGTGGAGAGAAATTAGTTCATCTTGATTGCAAAAGGAAAGAGGTTCATTCTTGCAAATTCATTCTAGCTCATCTCCATAGTTCATTCCTCCATCCAAAAGGCAACTTCATCAACCCCTCGAGACATAGCATTCTATACTCAGTCTACAGCAATCTTGGACACGTCGGCTAGCCAACTTCGTGTCCGAGTTGCCTCGGTTCAGAGGTGAGAGCCCGTAAAAAGACTTCTCGATGTGGTGCCCTTTCCGACAAGGAGATCGATACCAGAGATGCTGCGAGATGCTTGGGATGGTGGCCGAAGACCGAAGGACACGGATCGGTCGGTATAGCCTCTCAACCCTTTCTCTAGTTAGCTAGTAGTAGGTTAATGGTCCGATCCGGGTTTTATAGTCTGCGGTAGCGCCGATTTCTAGTTTTAAAAAGTTTTGTTTTCCGCATTTTGGCCTCGAACAGACGGCCGGGGCGCTACCGTAGAATTACATGGTATCAGAGCCACACCATTAAACTTTACTAGCTTGCTCTAACATGTTTACAAGTTCGATCGAACGAATTTTCTAAATCCGCAATTTCAAAATCACAGTTTCTGTCGAAATTTTCTGTGGTCAAAAAATTATTTGGTGTGCTGCTGAAAATCAGTCAGGCTTTTTTATGGGCACTGCAGAAATTTGGTAGTGCAAGTCCTCAGAAGAGCCGCGGAACCGCGGCCTAACCCCCATTTTGGCCGCGGTTCTGCTGCCATTATATCTTTTCATTGTACCAAATTTCTTTAGTAGGTCTCTATGTTGGAATTGGGGTTTTTGGTATATTCTGTTTGGGCCCAGATTTATTTTGAGTGCTACAGTTGTGCTTGGGGCCCACTTCGGGAAATTTACTCGATTGAAAATTTTAAACATGTTAGTTCACAGTATTTACATTATATCTGCGACCGTGAATGTCATTTGATTGGTAAATCCTGTCTAATTGCTATAGTTCTTTTAGACGGATTTGCGAACGTGACATTCACGTTGATGTTCTGTGTTGTGCTGTGATGTTGCGGATTTGTCGTGGTGGATAGCCTGGATGCAATGGTAGTACAGTTTGGTTGTATATGTACATTTGATATTGCGGGGCGAGCGTCCGACATGTGGACTGCCATTACTGCCTGTTTGTATATTATTCTTTTGGGGCACGACCGGGCTGAGGTCGATGTACCCGTTGTATATATTTTTACTTTCTGTACTAGGATTACCCCGCGGAGGGGTGCACGGGTAGCCGGGTTCTAGAGGGCAACAGGCCTGCATCTCATGGCGTTGAGACGGAGGGGGCTTCACTCTAGAATTGGCGGGGTATTCGCCGCACTCGTAGGGGGTACAGGTTGATCCAAGGAGGGGTGCTCAAGTTACCGGATTCCGTGAAGTGCTGGGTGGTCCATTCACGTTGTTGAAGGGGGCTGCCTCGCTTTAAGTTTTAGCGGGTAACTTGCCGCGCCCGTAGGGGTCTAGGATTTCATTGCACAGGCTATCCACACGATCAGGGGATCGTCGAGTTTCAGTAGCGGCTCTATGAAACCCGGGGATCCCAGATTATCTGTATTGTTCTGTGTTGCTTATTACATTTCTGTGATGTTGCATTTTATCACGTCTTGAGCGATTATTATATATCGATATATATACTAGTAGATGTTGTATATGTTTTGCACCCGCGCTAGTCCAGTCCCCGCTCTGTCGTTAGTTAAGTAACCTAACGGGTGATGACAGGACCCAGTGGCGAATGCGGGTGGCATATACATACATCATATTTTCGTTCTTTTGTGGTGTGATCAATTGATGGGACTGCGTTGATTCAGATCAATGCAAGCTAAACAAACCTATTTTTGATGTTGTTGGAACATTTTTCAAAAAAAGCTGTTATGGCAAGGACGTTCTCTTTTGTTTTTCACAGTGGTATTCGGTTATGAATATCCAGCACCTTAGTCGACGAGGCAAGGGCCGAGATCCCTTCACCGGGAGTGACCCCTTGGATAGAAGTTTGCGTCAGGGTAATAACTTCACTATAGCCGATTGGCTTTTTCTTTGCATCGTGGTATTCAGTTGGAATATCCTGCACCTCATTCTACGGGGAAAGAGCCGAGATCCCTTCACCGGGAGTGACCTCTTTGGCAAAGGTTTTCGTCGCTATATTTTTTATGAAAAACTATCCGGTTCTTTCAACGTTACAAGTTCATTACGTTAAAATTTTTTCACCAAAAACCATTCGTAGCCCTCCGTCATTTCAGAAAGGTAGCACTTAGTATTCATGCTATGTATGTTGGCCTTCGTCGAGGCATAGTTTATGGTAGCTATTTGTTGCTTTTCTGCAGCATAGATAGATGCGTTGGTTTGGGACAGTCATACTACTATTTTGGCCTTCGTCAAGGGTATGTACGGGTCGGTTCAAATTAATCTAGATAATGACGGGTAGAACTTGACATGTGACTTATGATATGTTGGCCTTCGTCAAGGTCATAAGAGTATGGGGTAAAAATCACATCGGGAGTTTCTAAAGAAACTGAAACTTGCCAGATATGCGCATACCTTCTGGAGTGTGATAACGTGAGTGGATTCCATCACGTTATCATGCGATGATAGTTGGATCCCGATTCCCACTGATGAGTTGGTTTCCTCCTCGGGTGATCCCGACTAATTCTTCTTTCAGGTTTGGAGGAGAATTTGAGGTTACAGTTGGAGGTTTCCTGATTGGATAAAGTGATGACCATTCTGATCTAGGTTAGAGTGCACGCTGAGTGTTTCTTTTCTCTCTCTCTTTGGCAGCGACCATGACCTGACCCTTGACTATAACTCAGTGACCAAGTTAACCGAACCTTCTTAAAACACTGGCTTTTGGATTGTCTGATTTGCAAACCTCATTGCCACTCCTACTTTTACCCTTTTCTCCAGAACACCCCGTATTACTACGAACATCCACTTCCACTGGATAAAACCATCGTATGGTTATATACGAACTCGAAGGAACTTGTTGCAGATTCGAGGATCGTTTCTGGTTCTGGAGAAAACAAATAGGACTATTCAGTTGTCTTTTCCTTTTACCTTCTCTCAGGTTGCGAGTGCTCCTTGGATTAGGGGATAGTACACCTGTTACACTTATTGGATAGTCTTCTTCTAAACCTTAAGCAGGTGCCGAGCGGTAGGGAATGAAAAAAACCAATTAGCCTAACGATGGTGTACAGAAGGTAATAAGTTAAGACAAATAAAGGGATTAGAAAGAGGGCAAAGTAAATTGCGACTGCTATTCACAACCAAACCAAGTATTCCTTCGCCGATCCTACATCACCTTTGTATTTCTCCAGAACACTCCGTATCACTACGAAGATCCACAGTTTATTGGATACTCCATTGTATGGCTATATACGAACTCGAAAGGAACTTATTCCAGTTCGGGGATGGATTCTGGTTCAGGAGAAATAGGAATAAGGTTTATTCAGTTTTCTTTTATCTTTAACTTCTTTCGGGTTGCGAGTGCTCCTAGGATTAGGACAGTACACCTATTATGCTTATTGGATAGTCTTCTTCCAAACCATAAGCTGGTGCCGAACGGTAGGGAAGGAAGAAAACCATTTGGCTTAAAGGGGTGTACAGAAGGTAATGACTAAAGACATATAAAGGGATTTGGAGAGATGGCAAAGAAATATATGGTTACAGTTGTGAATCTGATAATGGAAGAGGCATTACTGAGAATACCCGGATACCCCTTCGAAACATTTACATGTTTCAGTTTCACTGTGTATTGTTAAGAGAAAACCGATTTCCCAATTAGTCCTTGCTCCAGGGTATGTATTTACTAGCTTTGATTCTCACATCTGTATGGTTTTACAGATGATGAGTGGGAGTAAGTTATTGGGAATTGGGTGATCATTCTCATTATATCGGGATTCGTTGTAATTGGTGATATTTGTGAAAATCACCTGTGTTGTTTGCCGGACGGCAAATATTTGGTTTTGAATATCCGTTATAATGCACCAATTTCAAATTGATATATCTGTACGTTTATTTTTATTAAGTGAGATATAACTTTTTGAAATTATGTCCATGATATTTACCTATATCAGTGGATGGTTAGGTAAGGAGCATTAAACAACGATGTAATTCTTCATAACCATAGTACAGTTTTCAACCTACGACACACAGGGAATGAGTTATTAGACTCAGGGGACTTATACAGAGTATTGTATGTTGTCCACTGTCCATGAGGACAGAGGGGTTGGTTCTCATACTATATTCTGTTTACTTGTGACTTCTCTAGTTCTTAGACATGTGTTTCGTAGAAATGCAAGGTCCATGTTTTGAGAAGTTATAGGTATAAGAATAAAGTAGAGAACCAGGCATTGCAAGTATCAGGATTCTTCAAGGTGATCGAAGATGTAGATACTTGTGTATGGTATTCAGTTGATAGTAATGATTATGAGAACTTGCTTCTCTTTCAGGTTACTCATAATTGGATGTATTCCTAAGTTGAGTAATGCTGATCGGCCTCTCTCCATTTAGTTGACATGCACTGGAGACAGCTGCATGATTTGAATCTGGTTCCAATTAAATAAGTGCCTCTGTTTCTATATTGGATATAGAATAGTTTATATGTTAACAATGTTAAGGTATGGGGAGTTGTCCGGCTTATGCTTAAAACCAGATTCTGGATAACTCAAGGCACGTTTCTGTAATAGCTGTTTGTAGGTTGACCCGGGCTATGACGAGGGTTGACTTTCTACCATCTGAAAGATCAATAGTGATATTGTTCTTGACTCGCCACAGTTTTAATAAAAATGGATTTTTTCAGAAAACAGTAGTGGGAGTATGGTAGAACTGGAAGTGATTCCAGAACCACAAACGATTACTGGAAATTTGATTAGAACTTAAAGATTCAATCTGGTTTGACATTCCATTGGCCACTTCGCAGATATGGTGGGTAACCTCAGGCACTCGAGAAGTACTTCGATATGCTCAAAGACGGTGACAGGGAGGTTCTTGTTTACCCAGATTTGACACTACTGTTGTTCCAGGCTATGAGTCCCAGCAGGATGATGAGTATAGCGTCATTCTAAACTAGCTTTAGAAGTGCACGTGTATATGACTCTGCCTGAGAGTTGTCGTAGTCAGTGGGAGCAGCGGAAGCATAGTGGACAAGTAGCTTATGTCTATTTATAGACTAAAGCAGATATAGCGGAGATAGATCATCTATTTCTGATGTGACAGTCATAGGTTTAACTTCATCAGAATAGGGGATGGATCTATTAAGAAGGTAGTAGGGTGTGATGTCCTGGTATTTGGATAACATACACAGAGTAGGAAGTGAAATTCCTATACTACGATCGGTTATACTTTGGTTGTCACACAGTGGTTTCTCCACATAGGACTTGGATATTATATCTGATATTCTGGTTACTAGATCTATGTTTTAGATCTAGATTTGGGTAGTTTCCCAATCAGGGTACTTAGAAAGCATTCTAAAGGTGTTTTAGAATGGACGACTCCTGGCACGGTAGTGTACCTGCAGGTAATGGAGTCACCCTCTCTAAAGGTGTCTTACAGACTAAAAGGGAGAGGGATGTGCATGACTGGCAGATCACTTGCTTAGGCAATTGAGTCAATCATGAGATGTCAAGTACCACACCGGATATTGTTTTTGCACGAGATGCAATAAGTTGATATTGATCCAATCCTGGAGAAGCATTCGGAAGCAGTTTTAAAACATAAGTGGATGTTCTAGGGATATGATAACAACAGCCTCCTTTAGGAGACGGTTATCATTCCAGGCTTCCAAGGTGACCTGGATGACAGAATGGCTGTCAGAGTTATAGTTTTCCCTCTGAAGAGGGGCAGTATTTTGGACAGGTGGTCCAAGCGGATACTGAGGGAGGCATGACGCAGGATACTGATTGGTTTCAGTTGACGATACAGTTGAAGAAGTTTGGATTTGGAGCTCATTTATAAACTAGGTCCCATCAGATATCCAGACATATTCTAAGACAGGTATTGCTCATTTCAGGAGATGGCTTTCTCCGCGAACTTGAGGTAAAGAGAGACATAGAAAGAAACATCAGGGCGGATCCACTCACTGAGGCTATTCCTCGAACGCAATAGTTTCCCAAACGGACTTTGTGAGACTACTTAGTAGAGGAGTTGGGTGTTCGGTATCACACGGGCTGTGAGTATGCGACATCGCAATAATTAGCCTTGAGTGCAAGTGGGAGATTGTTGGATATAGTGCCCTCAGAGTTAATTATTGGATCACAGGCACGTGATTGCAATGATTGAGGGAGGACCTATGCCGGTAGGACAGTCTTACTCAAGATAATAGTATGCTATCTGGTTTATCTTTATCATCGTGTATTGCTTCAGGTGACCTTACAGGTCACTATTACACGTTGATAGAGCCCTTAGGATTCTTGCTTGACGACCAGTAGTATGATGGCAATCATATACGTGGGAGCTAGGGTCTATAAGCACATCCTTAAAAGGTCCCTAGTCGTGGGAGTTTCGAGACAGGGCATCGATACTCCATTAGTAGACTAGTGTATACAGTCGAGACCCCGACGAGGGGCGGTGGCCGGTCTCACAAGCCATTGGTGTCAGTTGGTTCATTTAAGTTGTATACAGGTGCTCATTGGCTTATGAGTACACCGGACAGGACTCGCCGGGAACATGCTAGTTGGTATTATACCTAGCGTCAGATTGCAGTTCCCTGGTGACATGTGTACAGGTTAGTTCATTGACCTGAGATCATCATTTGTCTCGTATGAGTTCCCACTGTGCTTTGATTACTACCCTACCATGGCTCAAAGGAGTCGTGCAAACAGGTTTTAGTTGGGTACAGTCCCGAGCCACATGGAGGCAGTGAGCGGATCGGCAGGGGTTCGTCTCTCCCGGTATTGAGGGTGAGGTCGCGCTGTGTCTAGGAGAGCCATTACACGAAGTCCTTGGCCAAGGAAGGAGATTTACTGGTACGTATTCCAGTAGTGTCTCAGGGTGTTCTGGGCTACACTCCGCCACGACTTGTACCGCTTTTGGTGGTCTGACTTTTACCAACACCCTAGGCCCGCCATGCGATGCTCATAGACGAACGGACCGGACTGTATGGATATTGTCACTGACAGGCTCAGTAGGGTGTCAGGATGAGTTCGCTCATCGATCTCCCTTTTGGTCAATACCTGGTAGCCCATTACGTATGGCTAATACCTCTGACGTGCTAATGGTTAAATCCACACCCAAAGTATTGACGAGTCTTTAGAGTCCCCCACAGACAGTTTCTCAAGTTTCAGGCGAAACGTTGTAGAGGCCGTATGGATATATGGCAGGGTTCGATCTTATACGTGCGGTATTGCACGGATTATGGTTCTGACGGATAATACTAGTAGGCTTTGGTTTAAGCCGGATCCTAATATTGTACAGTGTAGATTTTGTCTCATTGCATTTGTATTCGGTCGTAATAAAAATGCGGGTATGTATATACAATCACGGGGTTATCCTGTAATTTGTTACCGGATTGCTTTTTGAAGTTGCCAGCTTGCTTTCCCTTTTCAGCCAATTTCCTTTCTTTCTTTCCTTGGCTGAATTTTCCATGGAGGGGCTTATTTGCAAATATGCAAATTAGCAAATTGGAGGGTGTTTTTTGTGATGGAGGGTTCATGAGAATTCTAGAAGTGTTTTGTGATCATTTCCTTGCTTTATGGTGATGGGATTGTGAGTGGGATTTGATTAGAAAATAGTGTGGCCATTTTTCCTCTTTATCATCAAACCTTTTTCTTATGCTCACCCACTCTACCTTGTGCTCACCCCCTTGTATTTTCCCTCTCTCAATTTGGTCGGCCACTATGATGAGAGCCCATGATTTTTGGTGGAGAGAAATTAGTTCATCTTGATTGCAAAAAGAAAGAGGTTCATTTTTGCAAATTCATTCTAGCTCATCTCCATAGTTCATTCCTCCATACAAAAGGCAACTTCATCAACCCCTCGAGACACAGCATTCTACACTCAGTCTACAGCAATCTTGGACACGTCGGCTAGCCAACTTCATGTCCGAGTTGCCTCGGTTCAAAGGTGAGAGCCCGTAAAAAGACTTCTCGATGTGGTGCCCTTTCCGACGAAGAGATCGAGACCGGAGATGCCGCGAGAAGCTTGGGATGGTGGTCGAAGACCGAAGGACACGGATCGCTCGGTATAGCCTCTCAACCCTTTCTCTAGTTAGCTAGTAGTAGATTAATGGTCCGATCCGAGTTTTATAGTCCGCGGTTGCGCCGGTTTCTAGTTTGAAAAAGTTTTGTTTTCCGCATTTTGGCCTCGGACAGACGGCCGGGGTGCTACCATAGACTTACATATTCTAATGCGAAAAAGTAAATAATATACAACAATGGTGATATCATCCTCAACCCGGAAGTTCCCCAATAAAAGAATATTATATACAATGAATTTTACATGAATGAAAATAAAAACTCTCATCTCACATAAAACCCCCGGCTATTCATAACACGACGATCAAATATAACATATCCAAGAAACACATAACATCACATATCATCACATAGCTAGACGATGTTAAACATTCCGATCGAATAAACAAACACCTAAATTTTCCCGAAAAGATCAACAATTGAGCGCAATTCAAAAATACTCAGAACATGCCACAGTACCTATGGACCAACCGTAGAAGGGCTAACCCTTGCCTCACCTATGGCGCCGTGGAACTACCGCAAACCCGAAGGTTTGGCGGCGGTTCTTATGGTCATAGAATCGAGTCAGGGTTTCGTTATTCTAGAGGGTCCATCGAATCACTTGCATGATATTTGAATGTTTCAAACTTGGAAAAAATCCAACTCTTGGAAAATTTTCCGTCGAGGGTTAAAGTGAGTATTTGATATCCGTTCGAACTATTTAACACCGTCTAAATAACCCGAAATATAGTTAGAATTACGACTACGAAACACTCCGAATTGTCTTTATAGAAAATTAACATCTCATGAAATTTTAGCAAAAACAAACAACACCTGAAAAACCAAAACCCAGCGACCAGAACACTGAAAAAATACGAAGCCCATAAAATACTATTTGGCCAGCCACATCGGTTTTTAGGGGGTTCTCACCGGGTCAAATCCGGTGGAATGGGTTCGTATTTGCTCAGTGTTCATGTTACATCTCATATAACATTCTGCAGCTGTTTAAATTTTTTTCGACGACTTTAAAAATTGATAGAAACTGTGTTTTAGTGTTTCAAAATTCGGAGCAGTTTTGGTTTCGTAATCTAACAAACTTTGTGTAAATCTTTAGCTTGGCTCTGATACTACTGTAAGGTTCTCTAGCATGACAGCAAGGTTTTGGGAGGCATCGTCCATGCTATTTTCAAAAAATTATCATGCTAAACAACCCTAATCCTAGAATCTTTAACTACAGATTTAGACAAAACCAAGTGTAAACAACTTTACATCTAGAGAACAAGAATACGGCCTTTGTAGACGGTCCTTCTCTTCACTTACTCCGTGTAGTAGTCCCGCGACTCCACTAGGCTTCTTTTGAGACTTTGAACGAGCTTCGTCCGATGACCTTCGTGCCGAAGATGATCCACGCGAAGTCCCTCCAACTCAAGCTACCTTTACACTAAACTCTTTAGCGTATGAAACATGCTTTACTTGATTGCTAGTCAAGTGTAGGATGGTGAAGTAGGGGATGTTAAGAGCTCACAAGTTTGTGTTCAAGCTTCATGATTCACATCACATGTGAGGGTTGAACCTTGAGCCATGACAAGAGGAGGAAGAAGAAGCTAGAGAGCAACCATGGGAGCAACTCAAGAATATTGGCTAAGTGTTGTGAATGAGCTAGAATGAATGCCAAGTCTTGACCCATCACTCATTCAAGCATGGAATTATGCAATATAAAATTGCAACCATACTTGAATAGTGAGTCAAGATGAATAAACAAAAGTAAATCACATGCTTGACACCATGCTTACACTTTCCACCTCATTTCTAATTTCACAAAATAGAAATATAAATGCCATGCTTCATTATTACATAAATATATTGTTAGTTGTATGTATGCCCTAGA
Organism: Agapanthus africanus; assembly: GCA_030015575.1. Classification (NCBI taxonomy): domain Eukaryota; kingdom Viridiplantae; phylum Streptophyta; class Magnoliopsida; order Asparagales; family Amaryllidaceae; genus Agapanthus; species Agapanthus africanus. The sequence goes on along the minus strand of CM057345.1, from coordinate 333,362,072 downwards.
GGCCAGTATTGTACAGATGATGTCTATTATATTGGATGCTTGGACATATATAGAGATGACTTTCTTGCTCGATATGATAGTATGCTATCTGGTTGCACTTTATCTTAACATGTATACTTGTCTCTTTATACTGTCTTAGAGTTACATGTTGGTAAAGCCCTTAAGATGTGTACTTGACTACCTGGACTATGATGCGGATCATACTAGTGGGGACATGGTAGTCCATAAGTACATCCTTCAAGGTCCCTAGTCGTGGGTGTATCGAGATGGGGCATCGATATACCAGTGTAGACTAGCATATACGCTTCTCGACCCATGAGATGGGCGATAGATGATCCCATATCCATTGGTGTTTGACATCAGAGATGGTATACGGGTGCTCAGTGGAGACTGGGTACACTGGACGGACTCGCCGAGAACTCTCAGATGGTATTATAGCTCACGTCAGATGGCAGTTCTCAGGTGACACTTGTTCAGGTTAGTCTGTAAACCCGAGATCGTCATAGAGTCTTGTGTGATTCCCACTGTGCTTTGATTTCCACCTTACCACATCCATGAGGGCATGCAAAACGGTGGTTTTTGGGTACAGTCCCGAGTCACATGGAGGCAATGAGCGATAGGAGGGGTTTCGCCTCTCCCGGTATTGGGGGTTGATGTTGCACTGTGCTCGATTGGCCGTAACAGGGAAGTCACTGGCCAGGGCTGATTCAGAGATTTGCTGGTAAGTGTTACCAGTAGTTTCTCAACCCGTTATGAGCCTCACATCGGCACGACTTATCGGTTATTGGGGTCTGACGTTTACTACCCCTAGACTTGATATACGACATATCAGACAAGGAGACCGGACTGTGCGGGAAGTGTTGCCGATTGGCTCGACGGGAGTTGTATCAGGTTCGCTTGTTCTCTTCTGATCGCTCAATACCCGGGTGGCCGTTACGTTTAGCTGACCGCTTGCGGCTTGGGGGTGCTTGATATGATCATCACCCACTTCCGGCGTATTGACGAGTCTCAGAGTCCCACAATGGAGTTTCCTAGTCCAGGCGAAACGTTGTGGTGCGCGTATGCGATATGCGCATGGACCCGATTAAAATGTGAGTATAGGATACCGTATATTGATCGGGCGGCTTGCTTTTGGTTAGGGTCATATGTGATATGACCGAATTGATAAATCAAGTGTTGATTTATCATTTAACCATTATTTTCTCACTAGAAATCTTTTCTTGTACTTGATGGATGTATGCATGCATGTATGTTCTCTTTTTAGATTCATGCACATATGGATGTACATTCACACATACATACATACATACATCCTTCATGGTTGTATACACATGGAAATGGTGGCAAATAAGACTCACACCATGGTTTTAAATATGGATTTTATTACATTTGATTTAAAACAAAAAGGAAAAAGAAAATGGTTATGTTTGATTTGTTTCTACACTCTTCTTTTGACCTAACCATTCTCACCCACCTTTTAACCTTGGGTAAACTTTCCTTTTGTGTTTTAACTCAAGTTTAATAATATATTCATTGTTTAAACCATGGTTTGAGATGAGAACAAGAAAATATATATAGATATATTTTCTTTTCCTTGAACAAGGGTTATTCTTTTACTCTTGTTAAAAATATAGCCATCATCTTCTTCTACCTCTCTCATTTTGCTCTCTAGATTTTTGTAGTGAGCAATATACTCATCAAGTTAGGATTTTGAAGTGAGAAAGAGAACCACAACACCATTCTACACAAGTCTAGCCCACTTGTTTGGAGTGTTAGCTTCATTTCGTTCTCTTGATCGGGTGAAGTTGCAAGCTTGGACAAAGCGGACTCCGGGTGGATCATCGGTGACCTAGAGGAGTTCAAGCGGAGCTTTTTCAAACCCCAAGTAGCCGAGGAGTCTATCGTAGGGAGCTACAAAGGTTGTACTCTCTAAACCCTAGCTTTTGTTTCATATGATGATGTGAAAAACTTGAAACCCTAATTTTTCTAGGAACGATTCTATGTTCGTTAACTTAGCACCCTAAAGTCTCCACTTTTGGTTCATGTGATGCTTCCAAACCCTTCATGTGGTGCGATGCTTACCCTACATTGGTAACAGAGCTACTAGGCATTGGATGTCGACCTATGGGGGGTTCTCACTGTGTGACAGTTTGGCGAAGCATAGGCTCTTACCCCCAGGGTGTCCCGAGACCGGAAGGTGTTCCGGCGGGTTGTAATCTTCGCGAGGGGGAATGCGTAAAAAGTAGCTGCTGGGGAACCCGTTGGTGCCACGGTGATCCCATTGGATGGGGTGGCTGCCTGACCAACATTGGTATCAAAGCCGACCTAGAACATTAGGCGACACTTTAACGAAGTTAAAACTCCGATCGAGCCGGAAAACACGGAATTTTAGCGCTCTCTGGTCGATTTTTCAAAACTGATGTTTTTCAGAATTAAAAATATGTAAAAAATTCAGCAGGTAAATATATGAGTTACTGTATAAAAACGATGCGATGAACTGTTATTATTGCCGCGGCAACACGACCTACGCTTGCTTAGGCCGCGGTTCCGCTGCCGTACAGATCAATCAATGCATCATTTTTATACAGTAATGCTGGCTTCTGCTTGTATATTTTTTAGGGTATTTTTATTCTGAATTTAGTGCTGAAAATTCTGGAGATGGTTTTGGACTCAACGATTCGATCAGAATTTTGATTTCGTGACTTTTCCGGGTAAATTAGAAAGTATTGAAGTGTTTGAACGAGTATCATTTGCTCACTTTTCACGGGGTTGAAATCCTTCGGAGGTTCGTGCAAGTTTTGTGGTGGTCCCTCTAGAAGACAACAAACCTTAACTCGATTATGTGACCGTCTTGAACTGCCCTTTGAACCTTAGGGTTTGGGGCAGTACGGCGTGCCATATGTGAGGCGTTGGCTTGACCCTTCTACGGCCGGACCGCTACTACTGTGTCACACTCCAAGTTATTGAACTTCGCTCAAGCGTTGAGTTTTAGGGAATCTTGGGTATTTGATCGTTCGCTCAAAAACTTTAAAACTGTCTAATTATCTGGAATGTGATGCAATGTGTGGAATTCATATTATAAGACATGAAATACGAGGTATGTGATATTTCGCATTTACGATGTCTAAGGAGAATGTGGATTCCAGATATTGCAGTTTTACACTTTCTTTTCTGTGACCGTAAGTGTAGTATGTCGATATCGCCGGTTTCGTTGCTATACATCAACGACAATTAGGGTATGCATACTTACTTACGTTGATGATATGTGATATTATGTGTTGCTGAGATATGATGTGCAGGATTGTCGCGATTGAATAGCCGGGGGGTTTTATGTGAGATGAGAGTTTTATATTTTCATTCATGTAAATTCAAATGTAATGTAATATTCTTTTATTTGGGGCACTTCCGGGTTGAGGTCGATGCCACCTGTGTTGTATATTATTTACTTTTCCGCATTAGGATGGACCCAAGGAGGGGAGCACAGGTGACCGGGTTCTAGGGTTCAGTGGGAGGCCATCTCGAGGAGTCGAGACCGGGTCTCCTAAACTCCAGAATTGGTAGGGTCGCTTGCCGCTCTCGTAGGGGTCCAGGGTGTGGGCTTGGCTATTCATCGCGACTGTGGAATCCGTGTTTTCTATTGTTGGCTAAATACTAAATACGGACGTCCTAGTATATCCCACATTATATCTATGTTTCTGCTGCGATATCTGTGATGTGATCATTTGATATGTTCTGATGGATACAGTATATAGTATATATGATATATTATATAGGCGTTACTTATGTTTTACACCCACACTAGCCCTACCCTGCTCTGTCATTAGTTACCTAACCTAACGGTGCACGAGGGGACATCGAGGCGAATGCGGATGGCATAAGTGTACGTCGTATTTATCTGTGATGTTTAGGTGACTTAAATGATGGGACTTCATTAATGTGATTAATGAAAGAAAAGAAACATAAAATATGTTGAAGAATCAAATTTTAAAATAAAAGGGTAGCTACAGTTTTGCTTTGCATAGCGGTATATATGATATACCCTGCACCTTATTCGATGAGGAAAGAGCCGAGATCCCTTCACCGGGAGTGACCTCTTTAGCGAAACTGGCAGATGCTACAACACTCGGTTTGCTTTTGATTGCTTTTGAAGTTTTGCTTTGCACAGTGATGTATATGATAAATCCCGCACCTTATTCGACGAGGAAAGAGCCGAGATCCCTTCACCGGGAGTGACCTCTTTAGCAAAACTAATAAAAGCCTCAAAATCACTCCATTTCAAAAAACTTCACTTGATTCTACAACGATATCAAGTTCATTACGCAATAGGTTTTCAGAAAAACCTGTCGTAGCCCTCCGTCATTTCAGATAAGTTGTATATAGTATTCGTGCTACATTTGTTGGCTTTCGTCAAGGTGTAGTGTGCGGTAGCTATATGCTGCTTATCTGCTGCATATGATGCGACTGGATTAGGGTAGTCGTACGACTTTGTTGGCTTTCGTCAAGGGTCGTACGAGTGGGTTTAATTCAGTCAAGAAATGTACGGGTTGAACTTGACTAGCGGGCTGTGGTTTGTTGGCTTTCGTCAAGGTCATAGCACGTTAGGGGCAAAATATTATCGGGAATTTCAAGTGTTGAAATTTTCAATGAGATTGCATACCTTCTATGAGATAGTTGGATCCCGATACCCACTGCGAGTAATTGTTACTCCCGGGAGAGTTTTACACAGGACAATTAGCCGATCAAGTAGGTGTCTAGAAAGGTGTCAACGGGGTTACGCCTCTGGGAAAACGAGGTTTACTTTAATTAGGTCCGTGCGAAAGCACGGGGAACCTCCCTCTAAGTACCGACCCTGGCCTGGCTGAAAGATCGACGAAGTTGTAAGGTGTAATTAATCCCGGCTAGTCTTTCCTTTTAGGGTTTGAAGGAAGATTTGATAAAAAACAGTGGGAGCCATCCTGATTAGATAAGATAATAACCAATCTGATCTTGCAAGAGCATACGCTAAAGTGTTTTCTTCTCTCTCTCTCCAGGTAGCGACCATGTCATGCCCTAATCAAGATAATAATATGGATGTATTGACAGAACCCGCATGTTATACTGTTCTAGGGAACGTTGGTTCTGTTCTTTCTTATAAGAGTTATAGGACTGAACAAGATATAGGGGAATACCAGGATTCCCATGCCACCCGAATGAAGAAAGTACTTGTTGATGCATTTTCTTCGGGTGTGTTCGTTACAGAGAACCGTTTCTCCATTTGCCCTACGTCCTGGGTATTAGATACCGGGTCAGGATCCCATATATGTAATCAGTTACATGGGCTCAGGAAAGGTAGAGAATTGGAGAAGGTGATAAAGACATTAGAGTTGGAAATGGTGCAATTGTTGCAGCTAAGACTGTCGGGGAATATCACCTTGCATTACCAACTGGTAATACATTGGTTCTAAACGAATGCTATTACATGCCGAACCTGATATGCAACATTATATCGGTTTCTTTGTTGAGTAAAGAGGGATATAATTTTGTATTACAGGATAATGTTATGAATATTTTCCGTAAGCAAAAGTTGGTTGGATCAGGCACATTGTGCAATGGCATTTATGTTCTAAATCAATCAACAGTTCTGAGCATAACAAACACACACAAGAGGAAGAGTTCAGAACTGAACGAATCCTTCTTGTGGCATTGTAGACTGGGTCACATCAATGCGACACGACTGGCTAAGTTGCATAAGGATGGATATTTGAAACCGTTCGAATTTTCATCTTATGATACTTGCCAGTCATGTCTCAAAGGCAAGATGACCAAAACTCCGTTTACGGGACACGGAGAAAGAGTTACCGAACTCTTGGGACTGATACATAGTGATGTATGCGGTCCCATGTCTACACATGCCAGGGATGGTTCTTCGTACTTCATTACATTCACTGACGATCTCTCAAGATACGGACATGTGTTCTTGATAAGACATTAGTCTGAAACTTTTGAGAAATTTAGAGAATATAAACAAGAAGTCGAGAACCAAACCGGAAAAAGTATTAAAATCCTTCGATCTGATCGAGGAGGTGAATACTTGAGCAGTGAATTCCTGGACTTCCTAAAAGAGAATGGGATTCTCTCTCAGCTGACTCCTCCATATACACCACAGCACAACGGTGTATCAGAACGGAGGAACCGCACCCTATTAGATATGGTGCGCTCTATGATGAGCACAGCTGAGTTACCTATTTCCTTCTGGGGGTATGCGCTTGAAACAACCATACATCTATTGAATATGGTCCCCACCAAATCTGTGCCTACCACTCCATATGAGATATGGAAAGGGAAGAGACCATGTCTTAACTATGTTAAGATATGGGGTTGTCCAGCCTATGTCAAACGACAAAATCCGGACAAACTCGAGACACGGTCTGTTCTATGCAAATTTATAGGATATCCCAAGAATTCACAAGGGTATATCTTCTACCACCCTGAGAAACAAAGAGTGTTTGTTTCTCGGCATGCCACCTTTTTAGAAAAGGAATTTCTTGAAAAAGAGATTAATGGTCATGAGGTAGAACTGGAAGAGGTTCCAGCTACAAAAGCTGCAACAGAAGATCTGGTGGAACCAGAGGATTCCGTAGTTCCCAATGAACCCCAGCCGCTCCACCGATCTAGTAGGGTTCCTCGCCAACCTGAGAGATACTACGGTTTTCTCATGGATGGTGGGAGCGAGGATTGCATCATGGAGGATGATGACCCAACTAGCTTCGAGTAGGCCATCACGAGTGGGGACTCAGTGAAATGGCTGGATGCTATGCGGTCCGAGATGGAATCCATGTACACCAACAAAGTATGGACTTTGGAAGTTGCTCCTGAAGGGGTAAAACCCATTGGGAGTAAGTGGATCTTCAAGAAAAAACTTAGTGTAGATGGGAAAGTGGAGACTTTCAAAGCTAGACTTGTTGCAAAGGGTTTTCGTCAAAGACCAGGTGTGGACTATGACGAAACCTTTTCTCCAGTGGCTATGCTTAAATCCATCCGGATCATGCTTGCCATCGCTGCATATCATGACTACGAAATCTGGCAAATGGATGTTAAGACCGCCTTTCTAAACGGTGATTTAGAAAAGTGCGTGTACATGACTCAGCCAGAGCGCTTCGTAGATAGTGGGAGCAGCGGGAAGGTGTGCAAGCTGCTTAAATCCATTTATGGATTGAAGCAAGCATCGCAGAGTTGGAACATCTGCTTTGACGTCGTTATCAAAGAGTTTGATTTCGTCAAAAACGTAGATGAACCTTGTATTTACAAGAAGGTAGCAGAGAGTAAGGTTGTCTTCCTCGTATTGTACGTGGACGACATACACTTGATAGGAAATGATATTCCTATGCATCAATCGGTCAAGCTCTTCTTATCACAAAGATTCTCAATGAAAGATCTTTGTAATGCCTCCTGCATATTGGGAATTAGGATCTATAGAGATAGATCCAAACGGATATTGGGATTGTCCCAATCCAGGTACATTGACACCATACTAAAGAGGTTTGGTATGGAAGAATCCAAGAGTGGGAATTTGCCCACGATCTCTGGAGGCACTCTCTCTAAAGAGATGTCTCCCAAGACTAATTTGGAGAGAGCTCGCATGTAAGGGATACCCTATGCTTCGGCTGTAGGCTCTATCATGTATGCGATGCTATGTACCAGACCCGATGTAGCATACTCACTAAGTGTAGTGAGTAGGTATCAAGCTGATCCTGGAGAGTGTCACTGGACGGCTGTGAAGAGCATTCTCAAGTACTTACGAAGGACTAAAGAAATGCTCTTGGTGTATGGTAATGGAGAATTCCAAGTGGAGTCCTTTACCCATTCGAGCTTCCAGAGTGATAAGGACGACGCTAAGTCGTAGTCGGGATTTGTCTTTACTCTTTACGGAGGGGCGGTTAGCTGGAAGAGTTCCAAGCAGGAAACCGTGGCAGACTCGACGATGGAGGCTAAATACATCGCTGCCAACGATGCTGCCAAAGAGGCTGTCTGGATCAAGAAGTTCATTACTGAACTTGGAGTGGTTCCATCCATTGAGCATCCAATACCTTTGTATTGTGATAACAATGGAGCGGTGGCTTTGGCCAAGGAACCCAGGTCCCATCAGCGATCCAGGCATATTCTGAGGCGGTATCACCTGATCCGGGAGATAGTTGATCGCCGGGAGATCGAGGTCAGGAGGGTTGACATGAAGAATAACACAGCGGATCCACTCACGAAGGCCATTCCCCAGAAACAGTTTGAGAGACTCTTCGGGATGCTCGGTATGCGATACTACAGCAGCTGGCCCTAGTGCAAGTGGGAGATTGTTAGTTGTATGTATGCCCTAGAGGCCAGTATTGTACAGATGATGTATATTATATTGGATGCTTGGACATATATAGAGATGACTTTCTTGCTCGATATGATAGTATGATATCTGGTTGCACTTTATCTTAACATGTATACTTGTCTCTTTATACTGTCTTAGAGTTACATGTTGGTAAAGCCCTTAGGATGTGTACTTGACTACTTGGACTCTGATGCGGAACATACTAATGGGGACATGGTAGTCCATAAGTACATCCTTCAAGGTCCCTAGTCGTGGGTGTATCGAGACGGGGCATCGATATACCAGTGTAGACTAGCGTATACGCTTCTCGACCCATGAGATGGGCGATGGATGATCCCATATCCATTGGTGTTTGACATCAGAGATGGTATACGGGTGCTCAGTGGAGACTGGGTACACTGGACGGACTCGCCGAGAACTCCCAGATGGTATTATACCTCACTTCAGATGGCAGTTCTCAGGTGACACTTGTGCAGGTTAGTCTGTAGACCCGAGATCGTCATAGAGTCTTGTGTGATTCCCACTGTGCTTTGATTTCCACCTTACCACGTCCATGAGGGCGTGCAAAACGGTGGTTTTTGGGTATAGTCCCGAGTCACATAGAGGCAATGAGCGATAGGAGGGGTTTCGTCTCTCCCGGTATTGGAGGTTGATGTTGCACTGTGTTCGATTGGCCGTAACAGGGAAGTCCCTGGCCAGGGCTGATTCAGAGATTTGCTGGTAAGTGTTACCAGTAGTTTCTCGACCCGTTATGAGCCTCACATCGGCACGACTTATCGGTTATTGGGGTCTGACGTTTACCACGCCTTGACTTGATATGCGACATATCAGACGAGGAGACCGGACTGTGCGGGAAGTGTTGCCGATTGGCTTGACGGGAGTTGTAGCAGGTTCGCTTGTTCTCTTCTGATCGCTCAATATCCGGGTGGCCGTTACGTTTAGCTGACCTCTTGCGGCTTGGGGGTGCTTGATATGATCATCACCCACTGCCGGCGTATTGACGAGTCTCAGAGTCCCACAATGGAGTTTCCTAGTCCAGGCGAAACGTTGTGGTGCGCGTATGGGATATGCGCTTGGACCCGATTAAAATGCGAGTATAGGATACCGTATATTGATCGGGCGGCTTGCTTTTGGTTAGGGTCATATGTGATATGACCGGATTGATAAATCAAGTGTTGATTTATCATTTAACCATTATTTTCTCACTAGAAATCCTTTCTTGTACTTGATGGATGTATGCATGCATGTATGTTCTCTTTTTAGATTCATGCACATACGGATGTACATTCACACATACATACATACATACATCCTTCATGGTTGTATACACATGGAAATGGTGGCAATATAAGACTCACACCATGGTTTTAAATATGGATTTTATTACATTTGATTTAAAACAAAAAGGAAAAAGAAAATGGTTATGTTTGATTTGTTTCTACATTCTTCTTTTGACCTAACCATTCTCACCCACCTTTTAACCTTGGGTAAACTTTCCTTTTGTGTTTTAACTCAATTTTAATAATATATTCATTGTTTAAACCATGGTTTGAGATGAGAACAAGAAAATATATATAGATATATTTTCTTTTTCCTTGAACAAGGGTTATTCTTTTACCCTTGTTAAAAATATAGCCATCATCTTCTTCTTCCTCTCTCATTTTGCTTTATAGATTTTTGTAGTGAGCAATATACTCATCAAGTTAGGATTTTGAAGTGAGAAAGAGAACCACAACACCATTCTACACAAGTCTAGCCCACTTGTTTGGAGTGTTAGCTTCATTTCGTTCTCTTGATCGGGTGAAGTTGCAAGCTTGGACAAAGCGGACTCCGGGTGGATCATCGGTGACCTAGAGGAGTTCAAGCGGAGCTTTTTCAAACCCCAAGTAGCCGAGGAGTCTAGCGTAGGGAGCTACAAAGGTTGTACTCTCTAAACCCTAGCTTTTGTTTCATATGATGATGTGAAAAACTTGAAACCCTAATTTTTCTAGGAACGATTCTATGTTCGTTAACTTAGCACCCTAAAGACTCCACTTTCGGTTCATGTGATGCTTCCAAACCCTTCATGTGGTGCTAGGCTAACCCTACATATATATATATATATATATATATATCATATATATATATATAATGAAGAATAATTAGTGAGCTAATGATATTAGTTAAGATATAATTATATCACATATAATATATATCACATTATTAAATCAACACTTGATCTAATAATTCGGTTATATCACATATGACGGACTAATATCATTTATATGTATATCACATTATCGAATCAACACTTGATTCGACAATCTGGTTATATCACATATAACCGAACCGATAACAGATGACTGCCAGATTACAATACGGTATCACGTATTCGTATTTAATCAGGCCCACACACATATCACATATGTGTCCTACTTCGTTTCTCTTGAACCAAGGAAGTTCTGTGTGGGACTCTAAAGACTCATCAATACGCCAGCAGTAGGTGATGATCACATCAGTCACCTACAAGCCATCAGCGGTACTAGCTGAACGTAACGGCTACCCAGGTATTGAGTAATATGAAGATCAACAAGCAAGCCTGTCCACAGTCTCCATGAAGCCTATCAGTAACACTACCTACAGTCCGGTCTCTTCGTCTGATATAACGCATATCATGTCTAGGGGTGGAAATTGTCAGACCCCAGTAATGTGATAAGTCATGCCGATGTCTGGCCTATAACGGTTTGAGAAACTACTGATAACACTTATCAATAAATCTCGGCAGCAGCCCTAGCCAGGGACTTCCAGTTACAGCCAATCGAGTATAGCGCAACATCAACCCCCAATACCGGGAGAGACGAAACCTTCCTATCGCTCATTGCCTCCGTGCGATTCGGGATTGTACCCAAAATCCACCTATTTGCACGTCTCCTTTGAGCATGGTAGGGAGGAAATCAAAGCACAGTGGGAGCCGCACAAGACTGTATGACGATCTCGGGTCTATAGACTAACCTGTACCAGTGTCACCAGAGGACTGCTATCTAACGATAGGTACACTACCACATAGGAGTCCTCGGCGAGTCCTGTTCAGTGTACCCAGTCTCCACTGAGCACCCATATACCATCTTTGATGTCAAACACCAATGGACGTGGGATCATCCATCGCCCATCATATGGGTCAAGAAGCGTATACGCTAATCTACTCTGGAATATCGATGCCCTGTCTCGATATTCCCTCGACTAGGAACAATTAAAGGATGTACTTGTGAACTACCCTGGCCCCACTAGTATGATCTCTATCATAATCCTGGTAGTCAAGTACATATCCTAAGTGCTTTATCAACATGTGAGAGCAAGACAGTATCACAATACAAGTCTACATGTTAAGACAAAGAACAACCAGATAGCATACTATTATGTCGAGCAAGAAAGTCCTCTCTATATTTTTCCAAGCATCCACTATAATATACATGATATGTACAATAATGGCCTCTAGAGACACCGAATTGGTTTATAGCATTGATTGTTAAGTTAAATAATCTCCCAAGAGTAATCCCTCTCATCAGTGGGATCGGGATCCAACTATCATTTTGTAATGACCTAGATGGAATCCACTCTAGTCACCACACTCCATAAGGTATGCTAAAACTGCAAGTTTCCTGTATATTTGAAGCTTCCGATATGGTTTTTCCCCCTAACGGCTTATGACCTTGACTAGGTCATCATATCATAAACCGCTAGTCAAGTTCAACCCGTCATTATCCTAGATTAACTTAGACCCACCCGTATATACCCTTGACTAGGTCAAAATGGTTATACGGCTGTCCTAACTATTCACAATACCTGCAACAAACAAGCACTACTCAGCTATCGAACACTATGTCTTGACTAGGTCATAATACGCAGTATGAATACTAGGCAACACTCGTAAGAAATGACGGAGGGCTACGGCTGGGTTTTTGGCAAAAAACCCTTTAACGTATTGAACTTGATATCGTTGAAGGAACTGAGCAGTTTTGAAAAAGAGTGGTTTAAGCTCCGCTTTTGAAAACATCTGGTTTTGAAGAAAACCGAGTAATCTACAGTATAGACTTTTGCTCAAGAGGTCACTCCTCGTGAACGGATCTCGGCTCTTGCCTCCTGGAATGAGGTCTTGGATATTCACGACCGAATACCACTATGCAAAACTAAAGAATATAAATATAGTTTTTCGAAATTTGTTCCAACAACATCTTTTTAGGTTTCTTTTCTTGCATTAATCAAAATTAATGCGGTCCCATCAATTAATCCTATCACACCAGAAAAGAACAAAAATACAATATACGTATATGCCATTCGCATTCGCCACTGGGCCCCGTCAACACCCGTTAGGTTACTTAACTAACAGCAGAGCGGGGGCTGGACTAGCGTGGGTGCAAAACATATACAACATCTACTAGTATATATATAAATATATATAACATTCGTCCCATGCATGATAATAAGCAACATTACAAAATCTCAGCAGGCAACACAGAATGGTGGATAATTTTTGAGCCTCAGGTTTCATTTGAGCTGCAAATAAAACCCGACGTTCCCGGTCGTGTGGATAGCCTGTGCAATGAAACCTGGACCCCTACGAGCGCGGCAAGTTACCCTCCAATCCCAGAAGTGAGGCAACCCCAATCAACAAAGTGAATGTGCCACCCAACACTCCACAGGATCCAGTAACTTGAGTGCCCCTCCGTGGGTCATCCTATACGCCCTACGAGTACGACGAATAGCCCGCAATTCTAGAGTGAAGCTCCCTCCTTCTCAACACCATGAGATGCGGCTTGTTTCCCTCTAGAACCCAGCTATTCGTGAACTCCACCTTAGGGTAAACCTAGTACAGAAAAGAAAAAATGTACAATTATGACATTGACCTCAACCCGGTCGTGCCCCGATCAAATAATATACAACAGGCAGTAACGGCTCTCCACATGTCGGATGCTCGCCCCGCAATAACAAATGTACAAATTAATCTCAACTGTACCACTAATATTACACCACAAGCTATCCACCATGACTATCCAACCACAATCACAGAACATCAACGTGAATGTCATGTTCGCAAACCCGTCTAAAAGAACATATAGCAGTTAGACGAGCTATACAGCTCTAATGACAATCAGGGTCGCAGATAGTAATGTATGTACTGAAACTATTAAACAGTGTTAAAAATAACGACTTCGAAATACCCTGAATTTCCCCAAAACACAAGATAACAGAATATCCAACCTGGGCAAAAACAAACAATACCTGAAACGCTAAATCCAAGAGACAAGAACACAGACCAAAACCCAAACCAATTGCACCCTATTGAACCGGTGGGCTGGCCAATTTAGCACTTTGGCCGGCCATGAGGAGGTGAAATCGTGTCGTTTTTGGTTTGTGTTCATCTCACAACTAAAGGAGCACTCTGCAATTGTTTAAAAAAATTTAGAGCCTCTGAAAATTTCGACAGAAACTTGGATTTTCGTTTCGTGTTTCGGAGTTATTTCGGTTTCGTTACTTTAACATTATTTAAACCTGCTAGTATAGGGTTTATGGGTTGGATTTGATACCATGAAAGGTTATGTTAACGCCCTGGCCATCATCCGAGGATGCTTGCGGAACAAATTTTTTTCTAACGATGTAAACTTGGGGCTAGAATAACCCCAAACCGGATCTACCATAAACCTAACTAGCAACTAAAAAAGCTATCTACTATGAAAAGAGTATATACCAAGATTCTTAAGTCCTTCGGGTCTTCACTCCTCTCCTTTAGCATGCTCCTAGTGGCCTCCACGATCGAGCTTGATCGATGGCTTCCTCACGTCAAAGATGATTCACCCGAGAGTGTATACTTTGAGCTCCGACCTTTTAAACAAAGGTAACTAGGTTACTTAGTATGCTAATCTATGTACCTTAGATAATGTAGAGAGTGATTAGGATTTGTTTAGTCTCTTGAACCCTAGGATTCTCAACTCATAAGACAAGTTAGGGTAAGAGGAAGAAGAAAAGAGCTTGGAGGAGAGTGAGTGTGAAAGATTTTTATGAAGTGAATAATGGCTCATCTTTTATTATATCTATTAAGAAAAGATATTTACCACAAAATATCTAGATATTTTCCACAAAATATCTAGATGCCACATTGCCTCAATAGTAATCCATGACTCACTAAGTGAGTCATCAAGTAGCCGTGCTTCACTTAATAAAAGCCGACACCTCATACCTCCATCTCATTTAACATTTAATCAAAAAGATTAAATAACAAATGAGGTGTCTTCTTCTAGAAGCTTTCTTGTCAAAAATTACAAGAATACCTCTCATCCGTATATACATACCCGTATCCGTATTCCGAAAAATATGAATACAAAAGAGATGAAAAAAATCCAACAATATAATATTAGGATCCGGCTTAAACCAAAGTTGGCTAGTAATATCCGCCCGAACGCCGTACGTGCACAAGTACACGTATGTGATCGACCCCTACCGTAAAACCATATGGCCTCTACATCGTTTCGCCTGAAGTAGGAAAACCCTCTGTGTAGGACTCTAAAGACTCGACAGTACGCCGGCAGTGCGTTACTGGATAAATCCATAACCACAAGCATGTCAGCGGCACTAGCTGTACGTAACGGCTACCCGGGTACCTGTCGAAAAGGAAGGCCGACGAGCAAGCTCATCCGGATCCCTACTGAGCCTATCCGTGACAATATCGGTACAGTCCGGTCTCTTCATTTAAGAGTATCGCATACCGGATCTAGGGGGTGGGAAGCGTCAAACCCTAATAACCCGATAATTCATGCTGATTCGGCTCAGGACCAATCCGAGAAACTACCGATCAACCTATCAGTAAATCCCAACTGCTTTGGCCAAGGTCTTATGGTCCTGACCAATCGGACACAGTGCGATATCAACTCCCAATACCTGGAGAGACGAATCCCTGACAATCACTCACTGCCTCCATGTGGCTTGGGACTGTACCCAACCAAAACCACTTTGCATGACTCAGTAGATTCATGGTGTGGTAGTGATCAAAGCATAGTGGGAACTCATACGTGACAAATGACGATCTCAGGTCCAAAGACTAACCTATACACATGTCACAAGAGAACCGCTATCTGACGATAGGTATAATACCATTTAGAGGTTCTCAACGAGTCCGTCCAGTATACTCACCCCCAATGAGCACCCGTATACAATCTTAGGTGATCACACTAATGGTTATGTAAGTCCACGTTGCCCACCCCGGTGCTTACGGGGAGGCGGAATAGGTAAAAAACGATTTTTTCTCAAGGCAACATGGAATAGAAACAAGAGGATCTTTGCTAAATAAAAACCTAGCAAACTAACTACAAGTTTAGCAACTCGGTTAGAAAGTTATACCTAGGTCTTGAACTCCTTCTCTTCTTGCTCCTTGGAGTGGTTTGAACGGCTCCTCCTCGTAGTCTTCTCTTTGCCGAAGAAGGATCCACCCGAAGGCCTCTACCTTGAGCTCCTACCTCAACCTAGAGGTAACTAAAGTGCTTGGCTTGCTAAACCTAGAACCCTAGAAAGAGTAGAGAGGAGTTATGGTGGTTTTACCTCAAGAGCTCATGGTTCTCAACACATGAGAGACGAGAGCTTTGAGAGAGAGGAAGAGGATGGGCTAATGGATGAGAGAGAGTGAGCAAGTGAGAATGAGCTAGCTTTTTTACAATCATGCTCTCAAAATTGTAAGTCCATGTCACGCACCCCATGAACTTGTGGGGAGGCGGAATATATGAAAAACGATTATCAAAGCTTCATAACACGGACTTGAGCGCATGAATCGTTATCTAAACCATTGCTAAGTAAAAGCTAGAGGTTTAACTACTCGGATTCGAAGTTATACCTCACGTTACATGTCCTTAGGGTCTTCATCGCTGTCCTCCATTCCTCGTAGGCTCCTTGGAACATCGGCACCTCAACGGCCTCCTCGAATCAAAGACGATCCACCCGAAAGCTCCTACGTCAAGCTTAATCTCAAACTTGAGATAACTAGCTTGCTTAAAGTGCTAATCTAAGCTACCTAGGGGATATAGAGTGAGGTTATGGATGTATTAGTCTAGCTAACCCTTGATCTAAACACATGAGAGGCTAGGGTTAGGGTTTGAAGAGAGAGTGAGCTTGAGGAGAGAGAAGGTGAAGATGAAAATGAAATGAGATAATGATCTTATCATAATATATATGAAGCATTATTATTTATCCAAAAAACAAATAATAGAATTAACAACCATGCTTAATAAATATCTATGAGTGATTCATCTCCATGAGTCATTAAGCATTTTTGATGCATTAATGACTTGGACGAATCACACAAATGAGTCACTAATCTCATTTAATGCAATGCCACCTTAACCCCTTAGTCACCACTCTTCTAGAAGCTTCCCGACAAATTACGAGAACGCCTTTCCAATCTGTGAAAACACGGAAAAACTTCAGACTGTATAAATCCAGTAACCCGATACTAGAATCTGGCTTAAACCAAAGCCGACTAGTAAAAACTGTCCGAAAAAGTCGTACGTGCGTAAACACACGTATGCGTCCGAACCCTTGTCGTAAAACCATACGACCTCTATATCATTTCGCCTGGAGCAGGGAAACTCTCTGTGTGGGACACTAAAGACTCGACACTACGCTGGCAGTGGGTTTAACCACAGACCGCAAGCGGCATTAGCTGTACGTAACGGTCCCCAGGTAGATGTCGATAAGAAGGCCGATGAGGAAAATCATCCGAACTCCCACTGAGCCTGATGTGACAATCTCCATACAGTCCGGTCTGTTCGTCTAAGACTATCGCATATCAAGCCTAGGGGGTGGCAAGCGTCAGTCCCCTAATAGCTGTATAAGTCGTGTCGGAGCGAAGCCCATTACACCCTAAGAAGCTACTGGAACCTACCAGTATATCTCGCTTGCCCTGGCCAGGGACTTTGCGTAATGGCTCTCTGACACAGCGCGATATCATCTCCCAATACCGGGAGAGACGAATCCTGTCTAACCACTACTGCCTCCAAGAGCTCGGGACTGTACCCAACTGCTACCTGTTTGCATGACTCCTTTGAGCCGTGGTAGGGTAGCAATCTAAGAACAGTGGGACACACTCGAGGCGAAGTAGCAGTGTCAAGTCTGCGGACTATGCTGTACTCATGTCACCTGGGAACTGTTAACTGACGATGGGTATAATACCAACCAATCAGTTCCCCTGCGAGTCCTGTCCGGTGTACCCGTAACCTAACGAGCACCTGTATACTATCTCTAGTACGACGTACTGATGGCTGTGGGACAGACCATCTCCGCAACTGGGATGAGAAGCGTACACACTTAGTCTACTCCAGAATATCGATGCCCTATCTCGATAGTCCAACGACCAGTGACCTGTATAGGATGTTGCTTACAGACTACCCAGCCCCTACTAGTGTGACTGCCATCACAACGCTGGTAATCAAGCAAAGATCCTATGGGCTCTACTAATATGTATAAGTGATACGTTACAAGAAACATATGTACATATTAAAGTAAACACAAACCAAGTAGCATACTACCATTTTTAGCAAGACTGTATATACAACTGTGAATATCCTAAGCTTCCATTAAGTAATATACAATCTAGTATGATACAATAATGGCCCCTAGGGCATATACACTAACAATCTCCCACTTGCACTAGGGCCATGAGCTGGCATATCATAGACTTATCATCTCGAATAGCCTTTTGAACTGTGTCTGAGGAAGGGCCTCTGTGAATGGATCAGCAATGTTATTCTCCGTCTCTACTCTCTTCACCTCGATCTCCCGGCGATCTACGATCTCCCTGATCAGGTGATACGGCCTTAAGATGTGTCTGGACTTCTGATGGGACCTGGGTTCCTTCGCTAAAGCTATAGCGCCGTTGTTGTCACAATACAAAGGTATTGGATCAACACTGGAAGGAACCACCTGAAGTTCTGTGAGGAACTTCTTCATCCAGACAGCTTCTTTTGCGGCATCGCAAGCAGCTATGTACTCCACTTCCATTGTTGAGTCAACAACGGTCTCCTATTTGGAACTCTTCCAACAGACCGCCCCTCCATTGAGGGTAAAGACATAACCCGACATGGACTTAGAGTCATCTTTGTCACTTTGGAAGCCGGAGTCGGCAAAGGCCTCCATCTGGAGGTCTTTTCCGCCATATACCAAGAACATCTCCTTAGTCCTTCTTAGGTACTTGAGAATGTTCTTTACTGCTATCCAGTGCTTCTCCCCTGGGTTTGCCTGATACCGGCTTACAACGCTCAATGCGTATGCTACATCTGGTCTGGTACATAACATCGCATACATTATAGAGCCTACCGCAGAAGCGTAGGGTATAATCGACATGCGATCCCTTTCCAAATCAGTCTTGGGAGACATCTCTTTGGAGAGGGTGATTCCGTGACAAGCCGGTAGGTTACCGCGCTTAGAATCATCCATACTGAATCTCTTCACTATGGTGTCTATGTACCTGGACTACGAAAGTCCCAATATCCTCTTTGATCTATCACGATAGATCCGGATCCCCAGAATGTATGTGGCATCACCCAGGTCTTTCATGGAGAATTTATGTGACAAGAATCTTTTGACTGACTGTAACATAGGAATATCATTTCCTATTAGGAGAATGTCATCCACGTACAAGACGAGGAATACTACAGCTCTCCCTACAATCTTATTGTATATGCATGGTTCACCTGGATTTTTGATAAAGTCAAATTCTTTAACAGCATCATCAAAACAGATGTTCCAACTCCGTGATGCCTGCTTTAGTCCATAAATGGACTTAAGCAGCTTGCATACTTTACCGCTGCTCCCACTCTGAATGAATCCCTCTGGCTGATCCATATAGACGCTCTGTTCCAAATTTCCATTTAGAAAAGCTGTCTTTACGTCCATCTGCCAGATCTCATAATCGTGGAAGGCAGCAATAGCAAGAAGGACCCGAATGGATTTCAGCATAGCCACTGGAGAAAAGGTTTCGTCATAGTCCAAATCAGGTCTTTGACGGAAACCCTTTGCAACAAGTCTAGCCTTATAAGTTTCAACCTGTCTATCTACACCAATCTTCTTTTTGAAGATCCATTTGCATCCTACGGGTTTTACCCCATCTGGAGCAAAGTCCAAAGTCCATACTTTGTTAGTGTACATGGACTCCATTTCGGCCCGCATTGCATCCAGCCATTTTACTGAGTCACCGCTCTGAATGGCCTGCTGGAAGCTAGTAGGCTCATCATAGTCAATAGTGCAATCCTTTCTATCCCCGTCTATGAGAAAACCGTAGTATCTTTCGGGCGGATGAGACTGCCTACTACTCCGGCGGAGTGGCGTCGGGATGTTCCTTTCTTCTGAAGCCTCAGGTTCTACCATACTTTCAGTAATAGCTTGTGGTTCTGGAATTTCTTCCAGTTCTATTTCGCTCCCACTTGTTTCCTTTTCCAAAAATTCAGTTTCCAAGAAGTGGGGATGCTGAGAAACAAAAACCTTTTGTTCCTCCGCGTAATAGAAAAGATACACCCTGGAGTTCTTTGGGTATCCCACAAACTTACACAGTACTGAGCGTGCCTCGAGCTTGTCCGTATACAGCTTCTTTACAAAAGCTGGACATCCCCATGTCTTAAGATACTTAAGACAGGGTTTCTTCCCACTCCACATCTGATATGGTATGGTAGGCACAGTCTTGGTTGGAACCTTGTTCGAAAGATATGCAGCTGTTTCTAGCACATAACCCCAGAAAGATCGCGGCAACTTAGCCTTACTCATCATGGAACGAACCATATCCAATAGGGTTTGATTCCTCCTTTCTGATACACAGTTGTGTTGTGGTGTGTATGGAGGAGTAAGCTGAGAGAGAATTCCATTCTCTTTTAAGTAACCCAGGAACTTGGCACTTAAGTATTCACCACCTTGATCAGATCTCAGTGTCTTTATACTCTTGCCTGTTTGTTTTTCCACTTCATTCCTGTATTCTTGGAATTTCTCAAAGGCCTCGGATTTATGCTTCATTAAGAAGACATATCCATACCTAGAGAAATCATCCATAAAAGTAATGAAGTAGGAATAACCACCTCTCGCATGTGTAGACACTGGACCGCACACGTCACTGTGTACGAGTCCCAAGAGCTCGCTTGCTCTTACTCCGTATCCAGTGAACGGAGTCTTTGTCATCTTTCCTTTGAGACAGGATTGACAAGTTGCATATGTTTGATATTCGAACGGATTCAAATATCCTTCTCTATGTAACTTAGTTAACCTTCTCTCATTGATGTGACCTAGTCTACAATGCCATAAGAAAGCCTGATTTGTTTCCAGAGACATTCTTTTAAGTGTGTTCTGGACACTGAAAATCTGAGTTTGATTTAATACGTATATTCCATTTTCTAATGTACCTGACCCAATCATAACTTGATTTAGGTGGATGTGAACCACATCTCTTGCAAAAGTAAAATCATATCCTTCCATAGAAAGTAAGGGTACAGATATGATATTACAAGTTGTACCTGGTACATAAAAATAGTTACGCAGAATCAATATCTGCCCAGTAGTCAGTCCAAGATGATATTCCCCTACGGATTCAGCGTTCATGCTCATTCTGTTAGCAACTATGATGGTTATATCACCTATCCCGATAACCCTACGGTTTCTCAGAGCCTGTAATGAATTACAGATGTGAGATCTGACAAGGTATCCAATACCCAGGAGTAGGGTTAACTGACATACAGTTCTCTATCATAAACACACCCGAAGCCGAAGCCACAACATACTTCGAATCCTGGCTACTGGCTTTGCTAGCCCTGCAATCCATCTGCCAATGTTCATTCCTGTAACAATAGGAATGTCCCTCCTTTACTACATCCAGTCCCGAAACATTTGCCCTTCTCTTTCCTTCTACTTCCCTAGTTTCCTTCAGGGTAGGAGGCAGAGACTGTAGAATCAAGTCAGTATCTGACTCGTTTCCCAACACGGTCTCCAGGTCCTGGAGCTCATTAATACAGCTAGTCATTGTAAGGACGTTGGCCCCTACAGATGACCCGTCAGCCAACCTCGCTTGAATTAATTCGTTCATGGTTTCATATCTAGTGATATGAGATTGCTCTCCATATAAATCTTTGTTATGGAGAAAGATGGAAACTAAGTCCATCTTCTCGTGCTGCTTCTGGTATACACCATCAACTGAAGCTAACACGAGGCACTTAACTTTCGCTTTATCTTTTTCCCTTGTCTGACGGATATCCATATCCCTTGTCTGACGGATATCCATATCCGCGACAGTGGAAACTAGACCTGGGACGGCAGGATCTTGAGTAGTAATAGGGTGGTCCAGCTTGTCATAGGCAATGGACATCTGGACAGACCTTTGCCAGTCATATAAGTCAGATTCAGTCAATTTGTTATCTAGATGTAACCTATGTGTGGCCACAAGGTCGCTGCAATTAAGAGAGAGAGAAGAAAATATTTTTGCATGATACTGTTGCAAGTTTAGATTGGTTTTAAGTTTATCTAAACAGGATGGCTCCCACTGTTTCTCGAATCCTTCCTCAAACCATAAAAGAAGAATTAGCCAGGATTATTCTCACCGTACAATACTTGCTTAACCGTTCAGCCAGGCCAGTGTCGATACTTCGAGGGAGGCTTTCCAATGCTTTCGCGAAGTTCCTTAATTAAATAACCTCTTTTCTCTGGAGGCGTAGCCCCGCTGACACCTTTCTCGACACCTACTTGGTTTATAGCATTGATCGTTAAGTGACGAATCTCCTGATAAGTAGCATGTACTCACAGTAGGATCGGGATCCAAAATATCATCGTATGATAATGTTGAAGGAATCCTACCAAGATTCATCAAACTCCAAAATGGTATGCTCTCTCTGCAAATTTCAGTTTCTTTAGAAATTCCCGATGTGGATTTTTGCCCCATGCTCTTATGGCCTTGACGAAGGTCAACAAATCATAAGTCACTTGTCAAGTTCTACCCGTCATTATCCAGGTTAATTTGAACCCACCCGTACATATCCTTGACGAAGGTCAACAAGGTAATACGACTGTCCCAAACCAACACATCTATCTATGCAACATATGAACACCCAATAGCTACCAATCACTATACCTTGACGAAGGTCAACAAACATAGTTTGAATACTATTGAATATTCATATGAAATGACGGAGGGCTACGAATGGTTTTAGCAAAACCGTGAACGTAGTGAACTTGATATAATCGAAGGAACCTGATACTTTTAAAAAAGGAGTGGTTAAAGCTCCGCAATTAAAAAATTCTTCTCTTTTAAAATAACCGAGTGGTTTCTTTTAAATTTGTTCCAACGATTCAATTTTGGTTTATTTTTCTTGCATTATAATAATGCGTCCCATCATTTATCCTATCATTGCAGAAAACAACGAAAATACCACGTCCTCTTATGCCATCTGCATTCGCCACTGGGTCCCGTCATCACCCGTTAGGTTACTTAACTAACGACAGAGCGGGGGCTGGGCTAGCGCGGGTGTAAAACATAAGTGACGTCTAATAGCTATCATATATAGATATTGTACATTCGTCAGACGCAATAATAAGCATTCCAAATCACAGATGAACTTTATTGGATTTGCTAGCGATCCGTATTTGCTTTGAGCCTGCAATAAAAAACGGATTACACAGTTGTGATGAATAGCCATTATCCCACCCCAGACCCCTACGGGTACGGCAAACTACCCGCTAAGTACCCGAAGTGAAGCGGTCACCCTCAACAAAGTGAGTAGGTCACTAAACACTTCAACGTACCCGGTAGTTTGTGCACCCCACCTTGGGTTTATCCTAGGAGCAAAAACAGTAAAAAGAAATAATACAACGGTGGCTACAACCGCAACCTGGATGTGTCCCGCAAAAGAATATTACATCATATTACTTTTACATTGAATGAATGAATATTAAACACATCTCAAAACCCGGCTAATCATCACAACAGTCCAATACAGTTCATATACACAAACAGAAAACATTACAGAAATGTGCAACCCCCTGCCAACCGACATACTAGCAGTTAGGGGAGGTTTATGAACACATTAAATATTACAGATAAAAACCCAATTAGCAAATATCTTAGAATATCGATCGATAACCATATTCCGTGTTTACCCCAAAAGCAAACCTGCACTGAAGTAACCTGGGTAGAAACAGAACATAATAGAAAACAAAACACCAAAAAGCATGAATAACTGAGCAAATCCGAGTCAACTCAACGTTGACTCGGCGGCGGATCCGCGGCCAAAAGCACCATTTGGCCGCGGATCCGCGGTCGTCAAGTCGAATTGAGAGCTCGTATTTTCTCAGTATTCTTATATTTCCCTGCTGTGAATTTTAAGCTATGTCAAAAAAAAATTCAGACACTTTTAAAATTAACAGAAACTGTAAAAGGGTTAGGGTTTTGTTTTCGTGTTTTCCGTCGATCGAACTTCTAATCAGTTGCTAACAAGCTAGTAATGGTTTAGTTGGCTCTGATACCACTGTAAGTCCATGTCACGCACCCCACGAACTTGCGGGGAGGCGGAATATATGAAAAACGATTATCAAAGCTTCGTAACACGGACTTGAGCGCATGAATCGTTATCTAAACCATTGCTAACTAGAAGCTAAAGGTTTAACTACTCGGATTCGAAGTTATACCTCATGTTACATATCCTTCGGGTCTTCGTCGCTGTCCTCCACTCCTCGTAGGCTCCTTGGAACATCGGCACCTCAACGGCCTCCTCGAATCAAAGACGATCCACCCGAAAGCTCTTACGTCAAGCTTAATCTCAAACTTGAGATAACTAGGTTGCTTAGAGTGCTAATCTAAGCTACCTAGGGGATATAGAGTGAGATTATGGATGTATTAGTCTAGCTAACCCTTGATCTCAACACATGAGAGGCTAGGGTTAGGGTTTGAAGAGAGAGTGAGCTTGAGGAGAGAGAAGGTGAAGATGAGAATGAAATGAGATAATGATCTTATCATAATATATATGAAGCATTATTATTTATCCAAAAATCAAATAATAGAATTAACAACCATGCTTCATAAATATCTATGAGTGATTCATCTCCATGAGTCATTAAGCATTTATGATGCATTAACGATTTGGATGAATCACATAAATGAGTCACTAATCTCATTTAATGCAATGCCACTTTAACCCCTTAGTCACCACTCTTCTAGAAGCTTCCCGACAAATTACGAGAACGCCCCTCCAATCCGTGAAAACACGGAAAAACTTCAGACTGTATAAATCCAGTAACCCGATACTAGAATCTGGCTTAAACCAAAGCCGACTAGTAAAAACTGTCCGAAAAAGTCGTACGTGCGTAAACACACGTATGCGTCCGAACCCTTGTCGTAAAACCATACGACCTCTATATCGTTTTGCCTGGAGCAGGGAAACTCTCTGTGTGGGACTCTAAAGACTCGACACTACGCTGGCAGTGGGTTTAACCACAGACCGCCAGCGTCACTAGCTGTACGTAACGGTCCCCAGGTAGATGTCGATAAGAAGGCCGATGAGGAAAATCATCCGAACTCCCACTGAGCCTGATGTGACAATCTCCATACAGTCCGGTCTATTCGTCTAAGACTATCGCATATCAACCCTAGGGGGCGGCAAGCGTCAGTCCCCTAATAGCTGTAAAAGTCGTGTCGGAGCGAAGCCCGTTACACCCTGAGAAGCTACTGGAACCTACCAGTATATCTCGCTTGCCCTGGCCAGGGACTTTGCGTAATGGCTCTCTGACACAGCGCGATATCATCTCCCAATACCGGGAGAGACGAATCTTGTCTAACCACTACTGCCTCCAAGTGCTCGGGACTGTACCCAACTGCTACCTGTTTGCACGACTCCTTTGATCCGTGGTAGGGTAGCAATCTAAGAACAGTGGGACACACTCGAGGCGAAGTAGCAGTGTCAAGTCTGCGGACTATGCTGTACTCATGTCACCTGGGAACTGTTAACTGACGATGGGTATAATACCAACCAATCAGTTCCCCTGCGAGTCTTGTCCGGTGTACCCGTAACCTAACGAGCACCTGTATACTATCTCTAGTACAACGTACTGATGGCTGTGGGACAGACCATCTCCGCAACTGGGATGAGAAGCGTACACACTTTGTTAGTTATATGTATGCCCTAGAGGCCATTACTATACATAGGATGTATATTGTAGTGGATGCTTGGACATATATAGGGAGGACTTTCTTGCTTGACATGATAGTATGCTATCTGGTTGATCTTTACCTTAACATGTACACTGATTGTCTCTCTGTTACATGTTGGTGAAGCCCTTAGGATGTGTACTTGACTACCTGGACTATGATGCGGATCATACTAGTGGGGACACGGTAGTCCATAAGTACATCCTTCAAGGTCCCTAGTCGTGGGTGTTTCGAGACGGGGCATCGATATACCAGAGTAGACTAGCGTATACCTTCTCGACCCATACAGATGGGCAATGGATGATCCCATATCCATTGGTGTTTGACATCGGAGATGATATACGGGTGCTCAGTGGAGACTTGGCACACTAGACGGACTCGCCGAGAACTCCCAGATGGTATTATACCTTACGTCAGATGGCAGTTCTCTGGTGACACTGGTACAGGTTAGTCTGTAGACCCGAGATCGTCATAGAGTCTTGTGTGATACCCACTGTGCTTTTATTTCCACCTTACCACGTCCAAGAGGGCGTGCAAAACGGTGGTTTTTGGGTACAGTCCCGAATCATATCGAGGCAATGAGCGATAGGAGGGGATTCGTCTCTCCCGGTATAGAGAGTTGATGTTGCGCAGTGTTCGATTGGCAATAACCGGAAATCCCTGGCCAGGGTTGCTAAGATTTACTGGTAAGTGTTATCAGTAGTTTCTTGAACTGTTATAGACCTCATATCGACACGACTTATCGAGCTGTTGGGGTCTGACGTTTACCACCCCTAGGCGAGATATGCGACATATCAGACTAACAGACCGGACTGTACGGTAAGTGTTACTGGTTGGATTCACAGGAGTGTGAGCAGGCTTGCTCGTCGATCTTCTGATCGCTCAATACCCGGGTGGCCGTCACGTTTAGCAGACCGCTTGCTGCTTGTGGGTGTTTGATATGATCATCACCTGCTGCCGGCGTATTGACGAGTCTTTAGAGTCCTACACAGAGGTTTGCTGGCTCAAGCGAAACGAAATAGGAGCACATATGAGATATGTGCGGAACCGAGAATGATGCGTGTATGTGATACCATATTCTATTCTCGCGATGAATGTATCGATTGGTTGTATGCAATATAACCTAGTTATCGAATCGAGGATTGATTCGATAAGTCGATACATCGGATATTAGCCGGTCATATACGATATGACCGGATCGTTAAATCAAGTGTTGATTTAATGATTTAATGTATAATTATATATTTGATATATTACTTTGCATTAACTAGTATTTGTTCACTTTAGATGGATTTTCTCACTTGAAGTGCACATTGTATATATGATATAGTTTTGTGCACTAGTTTGTATCATGTTTGATGATACATGCAAACTTGGGTGTATGTTTGATTAAACCATGGTTAGTTAATGGTTAGGGTTTCATTTGCTTTATTTATTTATTTATTTATTTCATTTTGGCTTAAGATAAAATGGTGGCTTTCTTTGGATTTTGTTGAAGCTTCATGAAGCTTTGAAAAAGCTTTGACCGTTTTGTTTTATTCCTTAAACCTAACCATTAAACCTAACCCTAGTTTATTCTCTACACTTGACCGTGGTTGGGATATCATAAGAATCACTTATTTTTTCTATTATTGAATAATCTTATCATATTCTTTTTCTTCTTCCTCTTCTTGTTCAAGAAGAAAAAGCTTGCTAGCTTCAATGGTGATTTAAGAAAAAGAGTGAGAAATCCAATTCTAAAGAGAACCCACTTCCTATTTCTTCATCCTCTACCACTTGCCAAGTAGTATAGGGTGTTTTCTTCACAAGTTTCTTGACTTGGTGAAGTTGGAGCTTGATCTTGAGTTGCCTCGACGTAGATCATCTTCGGCATCGAAGTCGACGACCTAGCCCGATCATTTCTTCGACGAAACCATTACTAGAGTCATGGATCCGATGGGTACAGCGGAGGGACTTCATCATGGAGCTATGGAGGTAGAGGACCGGATCTACAAAGGTTGTATTTCCGTTCACTTATTAGTAAAGCAGTTTACTAGTTCTAGTTTTCGCCTAATCTCTAGTTAACGATCCGTATTAGGGTTTGTAGGCACCGGAAATTTTTGAATTTGGCATGGTTGATGCCTTGTGAGACCCATGGGTGTGCCTAGGAACCCTACAGTGGTATCAGAGCCTAACTAGAGCCTTAGGCGATACGTAGACGATATTAGAAACCCGATCGAACCCCGAAACCCTAGAATTCAACCCTCTCTGGACATTTTTTCAAAACTGGGTTTTTTCCAGATTAAAAATTCTTAAAAAGTTCAGTAGGAAGTTCTAAGAATTACAGTGAAAAACGACCTCCTGAATCATCTAAACCGCCGCGGAACCGCGGCAGGAGCCTGGCTCCGGCGGCGGTTCCGCGGCCTTATGGTCGTATCCTCCATTAATTTTTGCACCGTAATTCTTATATTTAGGTGCTGTATTTTCTGGGAATTTTTAAATATCACTCAAGAGTTGAGTTTTCTGGGTTGTATTGGGAGTTCGTAGATTCGATCGGATTGTCAAACTTTGTCTATGTGTTTTTCCGGGTAATTTTAGAATATGTTAAAAAGTTCGACCGGATATAAATACCCATTTTTTCCCCTGTCGGAAATTTCCAAGTATTGGATCTTTTCGTAGTTTAATGACGTTCTAAGTAATGCAAGTAACGCGATGGTCCCTCTAGAAGACAACAAACCATAACTCGATTATGTGACCGTCTTGAACTGCCCTTTGAACCTTAGGGTTTGGGGCAGTACGGCGTGCCATATGTGAGGCGTTGGCTTGACCCTTCTACGGCTGGACCGTTGGTACTGAGGCATGAAGTGAATGTTTTTAAACTTGTTTCATGTGTTGAGCTGTTTCGGGAAAACTTGGGTGTTCGATTGTTCGATCGGAAAGTTTAATATTTTCTATTTATCCGGAATGTGATATAATATTTGGAATCTACAAGTAGTTATGAGATAACTGAATGAATACTATAAACATAGCAGTTTAGTCTCACTTGATCGGTTGCCACGGAATTTTGATGTGATCAAAAGTCCGTCGCAATCACGTAGCGTACGCGGATACTCGCCGGGTAAACTTAATAGACAGCCACGCCCTAAAGCCCCGACCAAGTGACTGTAGGAGAACCCCGTCGCCAAAAGCATCCGTTCGGGTGCTCGCGGCAGCGGTGTTCCTGTTGGGTTCCTAGGCACACTAATGAGGTCTCACAAGGCATCAACCATGCCAATTTCAAATTTTACAAGTGCCGAGAAACCCTAATACGGATCGTTAACTAGATTTTTAGGCGAAACAAAAACAAGTAAACGACTTTACTCTAAGTGAACGGAAATACAACCTTTGTAGATCCGGTCCTCCACCTCCATAGCTCCGCAATGAAGTCTCCTCGCTGTCCAAATGGAAACCCGGGCTCTAGCGTCGGCTTCATCGGAGAAATGGGCAGGCAAGGTCGTCGGCTTCGTGCCGAAGATGATCTACGTCGAGGCATCACAAGATCAAGCTCCCACTTCACCAAGTCATGAAACTTATGAAGAAAACACCCTATACTTCATGGCAAGAGGTAGAGGATGAAGAAATAGGAGGTGGGTTCACTTTAGAATTGGATTTCTCACTCATTTTCTCAAGTTGCCATTGATGGAGGCAAGCTTCTTCTTGTGAAGAAGAAGAAGAAGAAGAAGATGAATATGTTATGATAAGTATATCTCAAAAAGAAAATAAAATGAATACTTATCATAATCCAACCATGGTCAAGTGTAGAGAATGAACTGTTGGAGATAGTGCCCTCAGAGTCAATTATTGGATCACAGGCACGTGATTGCAATGATTGAGGGAGGACCTATCCCGGTAGGACAGTCTTACTCGAGATGATAGTATGCTATCTGGTTCATCTTTATCATCGTATACTGCTTTAGGCGACCTGACATGTCGCTATTACACGTTGATAGAGCCCCTAGGATTCTTGCTTGACTACCAGCAGTATGATGGCGATCATATACGGGGGAGCTGGTAGTCTATAAGCACATCCTTAAAAGGTCCCTAGTCGTAGGAGTTTCGAGACAGGGCATCGATACTCCATTAGTAGACTAGTGTATACAGTCGAGACCCCGACGAGGGGCGGTGGCCGGTCTCACAAGCCACTGGTGTCAGTTGGTTCACCTAAGATGTATACAGGTGCTCATTGGGTTATGAGTACACCGGACAGGACTCGCCGGGAACCTGCTAGTTGGGATTATACCAGACGTCAGATAGCAGTTCCCTGGTGACATGTGTACAGGTTAGTTCATCGACCTGAGATCGTCATTTGTCTCGTGTGAGTTCCCACTGTGCTTTGATTACTACCCTACCACGGCTCAAAGGAGTCGTGCAAACAGGTTTTAGTTGGGTACAGTCCCGAGCCACATGGAGGCAGTGAGTGGATTTTCAGGGGTTCGTCTCTCCCGGTATTGGGGGTGAGGTCGCGCTGTGTCTAGGAGAGCCATTACGCAAAGCCCTCGGCCGAGGCAGGAGATTTACTGGTAGGTATTCCAGTAGTATCTCAGGGCGTTCTGGGCTACGCTCCGACATGACTTGTATCGCTTTTGGGGGTCTGACTTTTACCAACCCCCAAGGCCCGCCATGCGATACTCATAGACGAACGGACCGGACTGTACGGATATTGTCACTGACAGGCTCAGTAGGGTGTCAGGATGAGTTCGCTCATCGACGTCCCTTTTGGTCAATAGCTGGTGGCACGTCACGTATTGGCTAATACCTCTGACGTGCTAGTGGTTAAATCCACAGCTATAGTATTGACGAGTCTTTAGAGTCCACCACACTTTCAGTTACTCAGGCTTTCGGGCGAAACGCTGTAGAGGCCGTATGGAGATATGGCAGGGTCCGATCAGATACGTGCGGTATTGCACGGATCAGGATCGGGCGGTTTGTACTAGCGGCCGTATGGATATATGGAAGGGTTCGATCAGATACGTGCGGTATTGCACGGATCAGGATCGAACGGATATTACTAGCCGGCTTTGGTTTAAGCCGGATCCTAGTATAATACAGTGTAGATTTTGTCTCATTGCATTTGTATCCGGTCGGAATACAGATGCGGGTGTGTATGCACAGTATCGGGGTTTTCCTGTAATTTATTACGGGACCAGTTTTCTGGAGTTGCCAGTTTGCATTCCGTTCCGGCCGGTTTTCCTTTGTTCTTTCCCGGCCGGACTTTTCCGATGGAGGGTGTTATTTGCAAGTTTGCAAATAACACATTGTGGAGGGTTTTCTTGCAAATGTATTTATTATGATAGCATCTTTTGATACCATTCTCATCACTTGCTTTTTGTTGATTAGAAGTGATTTGGAGTTGATTTGATTTGGTTATGATGATGTTTAGGTTGTGGTTACCCTCCACCTTTTCCTACACTCACCTTCCTTCTAAGGTTATGCTTCATATTCTTTCCTCCACCATTTTTCTAAGATGATAAGTTTTTCATACTTGAGAGAAGAAGAAGAGAGGATCATTTTTCATTCTTGAAGAGGGAAAATTTGTTCATCTCATTTCGTGCTAGAAAAATGCAAGCACCATTTTTCTAATCTTGATTCCTCCATCATCTTCAAAGGCAATAAACCCCAAATGAGACATAGCCTCTACACTACACATTCTACAGCATATCTTGAGCATGTCGAGTTGCCGGCTTCATGCCCGAGTTGCCTCGGTATTGAGGCGGGAGCCCGTAAAAGACGCAGGCGATGTGGTGCCCTTCCGGCGAGGAGGCGACAATGTGGAGACAAGACTTTCCGCGGGAGATCGGGACGATGACAAGAAGACCGGAGGACTCGGATCACTCGGTATACTTCTCTTCTCATCTCTTGTTAGCTAGTATAGGTTAATGGTTAACGATCCGGGTTTTATTGTCCGCGGTAGTGCCAGTTTCCAAGTAAGGAAAATTTTTGATTCCGCATTTTGGCCTCGGATAGACGGCCGGGGCGCTGCCGTGGCGCAACATGGTATCAGAGCCACGCCATTAACCTTGTCTAGCTTGTTCTAATGTGTTTTACTTATCCGATCGACCAAAAATTCCAAAAACCGCGTTTTTTCATGCATCAGTTTTCTGTCGATTTTTTCCGGGCTCCTAAAATTTTTCAGGTGATTGCAGAATGATGCACTGAGAATCCTAAGATCACTACAAAAATTTGGAAGCTTGATCGCCCCGTACGACCGCGGAACCGCGGCCATTACCACTCTGGGGGCCGCGGATCCGCGGCAAGTATGAGGGATCATGTGATCATTTTTTTGCAGTGGGCTTGTGGGCTAAAAATAGGGGTTTTGGAATATTAAAATTGGGCCCAGATTTTCTGTGAGTGCTACAGTATTTCTTGGGGGCCCACTTGTTAATTTTTGATTGATCGGATATTCTAAACACATTATTTCACAGTATTTACATTATATCTGCGACCGTGAATGTCACTTGATCGGTAAATCCCGTCTAACTGCTATAGCCCGGTTAGACGGATTTGCGAACGTGACTTTCACGTTGATGTTCTATGTTTATGCTGTGTTGTTGCGGATCGGTCGTGGGGATAGCCTGGATGCAATGCTAGTACAGTTTCTGTTGTATTATGTACATTTGATATTGCGGGGCGAGCGTCCGACATGTGGACTGCCGTCACTGCCTGATTGTATTATTATTTTGGGACACGACCTGGTTGCGGTCGATGTACCCGTTGTATGTATATTTTACTTTCTGTACTAGGGTTACCCCACGGAGGGGTGCACGGATAGCCGGGTTCTAGAGGGCAACGGGCCCGCATCTCAGGGCATTGAGACGGAGGGGGCTTCAGTCTGGAATTGGCGGGCTATTCGCCGCACTCGTAGGGGGTACAGGTTGACCCAGGAGGGGTGCCCAAGTTACCGGATTCCGTGAAGTGCCGAGTGGTCCATTCACGTTGCTGAAGGGGGCTGCCTCGCTTCAGGTTTTGGCGGGTGACTTGCCGTGCCTGTAGGGGTCTAGGTTTTCGTTGCACAGGCTATCCACACGACCAGGGGAACGTCGGGTTTCAGCAGCGGCTCTGTGAAACCCGGGGCTTCCAGATATCTGTATTGTTCTGTGATGCTGTACATTTCTGTGATGTTGCATTTTATTCACGCCTTGAGCGAAATATAATATATTGGTATATATATTAGTAGATGTTGTATATGTTTTTCATCCGCGCTAGTCCAGTCCCCGCTCTGCCGTTAGTTAGCTAACCTAACGGGTGATGACGGGACCCAGTGGCGAATGCGGATGGCATATACGTACGTCAGTATAATTTCGTTCCTTGTGGTGTGATCAATTGATGGGACTACATTGATTCGGATCAATGCAAGATAAACAAACCTAATCTGATGTTGTTGGAACACTTTTTCAAAAAGCTGTTAATGCAAGGACGTTCACTTTTGTTTTGCATCGTGGTATTCATTTGGAATATCCTGCTCCTCAGTCGACGAGGCAAGGGCCGAGATCCCTTCACCGGGAGTGACCCCTTGGACAGAAGTTTGCGTCGGGGTATTAACCTCACTATAGCCGATTACTTTTGCTTTGCATCGTGGTATTCAGTTGGAATATCCTGCACCTCATTCTACGGGGAAAGAGCCGAGATCCCTTCACCGGGAGTGACCTCTTTAGTAAAGGTTTTCGTCACTATATTTTCTAAAAAGGCTATGCAGTTCCTTCAACGATATCAAGTTCATTACGTTAAAGGTTTTTCGCCAAAAACCATTCGTAGCCCTCCGTCATTTCTTATGGGTATTATTTAGTATTCGTGCTGCGTTTGTTGACTCCGTCAAGGCGTAGTGTACGGTAGCTAAGTGGTGCTTGTTTGTTGCATAAATGGGATTGATTAGGACAGTCGTGCGGCCTTGTTGACTCCGTCAAGGGCACGTACGGGTGGGTTTAATGCAATCCAGATAATGACGGGTTGAACTTGACTAGGACTCTTTGATTTGTTGACTCCGTCAAGGTCACTTGAGTCCTAGGGGTAAAAACACACATCGGGAGTTTCAAAAGAACTGAAACTTGGCAGACATGCGCATACCTTCTGGAGTGTGGTGACGTGAGTGGATTCCGTCACGTTATCATGCGATGATAGTTGGATCCCGATTCCCACTGATGAGTTGGTTTACTCCTCGGGTGATCCCGACTAATTCTTCTTTCAGGTTTGGAGGAGAATTTGAGGTTACAGTGGGAGGTTTCCTGATTAGATAAAGTGACAACCATTCTGATCTAGGTTAGAGTGCACGCTGAGTGTTTCTTTTCTCTCTCTCTTTGGCAGCGACCATTGACCCGACCCTGGACTATGACTCAGTGACCAAGTTGACCGAACCTTCTTAACACTGGCTTTTGGATTGTCAGAGTTGCAGACCTCATTGCCACTCCTACTTTTACCCTTTTCTCCAGGACACCCCGTATTACTACGAACGTCTACTTCCATTGGACAAAACCATCGTATGGTTATATACGAACTCGAAGGACTTCGAGGATGGTTTCTGGTTCTGGAGAAAACGAATAGGATTATTCAGTTGTCTTTTCTTTTCACCTTCTCTCATTGCGAGTACTCCTTGGTTTAGGAGATAGTACACCTATTACGCAAATTGGATAGTCTTCTTCCAAACCTTAGGCTGGTGCCGAACGGTGGGGAATGAAGAAAACCAATTAGCATAACGATGGTGTACAGAAGGTATTAAGTTAAGACAAAGCAAGGGATTAGTAAAAGGGCAAAGTAAATTGCGACTGATATTCATGACCAAACCAAGTATTTCTTCGCCAATCCTAAATCACCTTTGTATTTCTCCAGGACACTCCGTATCACTACGAAGATCCCAAGTTTATTGGATAATCCATCGTATGGTTATATACGAACTCGAAAGGAACTTGTTCCAGTTCGGGGATGGATTCTGGTTCAGGAGAAATAGCAATAAGGTTTATTCGGTTGTATTTCATCTTCACCTTCTCTCGCATTGCGAGTGCTCCTAGGATTAGGACAGTACACCCATTATGCTTATTGGATAGTCTTCTTCCAAACCATAGGCTGGTGCCGAACGGTAGGGAAGGAAGAAAACCAATTGGCCTAAAGGGGTGTGCAGAAGGTAATGACTAAAGACATATAAAGGGATTTGGAGAGGTGGCAAAGAATTATACGGTTATAGTTGTGAATCTGGATAATGGTAGAGGCATTACTAGGAATACCAGGATACCCCACCGAAACATTTCAATGTTTCAGTTCAACTGTGTACTGTTAAAAGAAAACTGATTTCCCGATTAGACATTTGCTCCAGGGTATGTATTTACGAGGTTTGATTCTCACATCTGTATGGTTTTACAGATGATGAGTAGGAGTAAGTTATTGGGAATTGGGTGATCATCCTCATTATATCGGGATTCGTTGTAATCGGTGATATTTGAGGAGATCACCTGGGCTGTTTGCCGGTCGGCAAATATTTGGTTTTGAATATCCGTTGTTATGCACCAATTTCAAATTGATATATCTGTACGTCTATTTTCATAGAGTGAGATATACCTTTTGATATTATGTCGATGACATTTACCTATATCAGTGGATGGTTAGGTAAGGAGCATCAAACAGCGGTGTAATTCTTCTTAACCATAAGTACAGTTTTCAACCTACGACGCACAGTGAAAGAGTTGTTAGACTCGGCGGACTTATACAGAGTATTGTATGTTGTCCAGTGTCCATTAGGACAGTGGGGTTGGTCCTCATACTATATTCTGTTTACTTATGACTTCTCTAGATTTTAGACAGCTGTTTCGTGGAAACACATGGTCTAAGTTTTGAGGAGTTATAGGTATTTGAATAGAGTAGAGAACCAGGTGTAGCAAGTATCGGGATTCTTCAAGGTGATCGAAGATGTAGATACTTGTGTATGGTATTCAGTTGATAGTAATGATAAAGAGAAATTGCTTCTTTTTCAGGTTACTCATAATTGGAAGCATTCCTAAATTGAGTAACGCTGATCGGCCACTCTTCCATTTAGTTGACATGCACTGGAGACAGCTGCATGATTTGAATCTGGTTCAATTAAATCAGTGCCTCTGGTTCTATATTAGGTATAGAACAGTTCGTATCTTAACGATGTTAAGGTACGGGGAGTTGTCCGGCTTATGATTAAAACCAGACACTGGACAACTCAAGGCGCGTTTCTGTAATGGCTGTTTGTGGGTTGACCCAGGCTATGACGAGGGTTGACTTTCTACCATCTGGCAGATCAATAGAAATATTGTTCTAGACTCGCCACAGTTTTATTAAAAATGGATTTTTTCAAAAACAGCAGTGGGAGTATGGTAGAACTGGAAGTGATTCCAGAACCGCAAACGATTACTGAAGATTTGATAAGGAACCTAAAGATTCAATCTGATTTGACATTCCATTGGCCACTCCGCAGATAAGGTGGGTAACCTCACGCACTCGAGAGGTACTTCGGTATGCTCAAGGACGGTGGCAGGGAGGTTCTTGTTTACCCAGACTTACCATTGCTGTTGTTCCAGACTGTGAGACCCGGCAGAAGGATGAGTATAGCGTCGTTCTAAACTAGCTTTAGAAGTGTACGTCTATATGACTCTGCCAGAGGGTTGTCGTAGTCAGTGGGAGCAGCGGAAGCATTGGTGGACAGGTGGCTTATGTCTATTTATAGACTAAAGCAGATATAGCGGAGATAGATAATCTATTTTCTGATGACAGTCATAGGTTTGACTTCATCAGAATAAAGGATGGATCTGTTAAGAAGGTAGTAGGGTGTGATGTCCTGGTATTGGATGACATACACAAAGTAGGAAGTGATATTCCTATACTACGATCGGTTATACTTTGGTCGTCACACAGTAGTTTCTCCACAAGGGACTTGGACATTATATCAGACATTCTGGTTACTAGATCTATGGTTTTAGATCTAGATTTGGGTGGTTTCCTAATCAGGGTACCTTGACAGCATTCTATGAGTATTTAGAATGGACGACTCCTGGCATGGTAGTGTACCTGCAGGTGATGGAGTCACCCTCTCTAAAGGTGTCTTATAAACTAAAGTGGAGAGGGATACGCATGATTGACAGATCACTTGCTTAGGCAGTTGAGTCAATCATGAGATGTCAAGTACCACACCAGATGTTGTTCTTGCAGTAGGTGCAATAAGTTGATATTAATCCAATCCTGGAGAAACAGTCGGAAGCTGTTTTAGAACATAAGTGAATGTTCTAGGGATATGATAACGGCTGCCTCCTTTAGGAGACGGTTATCATTCCAGGCTTCCAAGGTGACATGGACGACAAGGAGGTTGTCAGAGCTATAGTTTTTCCCTCTGACGAGGGACAGTATTCTGGAAAGGTGATCCAGGCAGATACTGAGGGAGGCATGGCGCAGGATACTGATTAAGTTCAGTTGACGATACAGTCTAAGAAGTTTGGATTTGGAGTTCATTTATGAACTAGGTCCCATCAGATATCCAGACATACTCTAAGACAGGTATTGCTCATTTCGGGAGATGGCTTTCTCTGCGAACTTGAGATATAGAGAGACATAGAAAGAAACATCACAGCGGATCCACTCACTGAGGCTATTCCTCGAACGCAATAGTTTCGCAAACGAGCTTTGTGCGACTGACTAGTAGAGGAGTTGGGTGTTCGGTATCACACGGGCTGTGAGTATGCGACATCGCAATAATTAGCCTTGAGTGCAAGTGGGAGATTGTTGGAGATAGTGCCCTCAGAGTCAATTATTGGATCACAGGCACGTGATTGCAATGATTGAGGGAGGACCTATCCCGGTAGGACAGTCTTACTCGAGATGATAGTATGCTATCTGGTTCATCTTTATCATCGTGTACTGCTTTAGGCGACCTGACATATCGCTATTACACGTTGATAGAGCCCCTAGGATTCTTGCTTGACTACCAGCAGTATGATGGCGATCATATACGTGGGAGCTGGTAGTCTATAAGCATATCCTTAAAAGGTCCCTAGTCGTAGGAGTTTCGAGACAGGGTATCGATACTCCATTAGTAGACTAGTGTATACAGTCGAGACCCTGACGAGGGGCGGTGGCCGGTCTCACAAGCCACTGGTGTCAGTTGGTTCACCTAAGATGTATACAGGTGCTCATTGGGTTATGAGTACACCGGACAGGACTCGCCGGGAACCTGCTAGTTGGGATTATACCAGACGTCAGATAGCAGTTCCCTGGTGACATGTGTACAGGTTAGTTCATCGACCTGAGATCGTCATTTGTCTCGTGTGAGTTCCCACTGTGCTTTGATTACTACCCTACCACGGCTCAAAGGAGTCGTGCAACATGGAGGCAGTGAGCGGATTTTAGTTGGGTACAGTCCCGAGCCACATGGAGGCAGTGAGCGGATTTTCAGGGGTTCGTCTCTCTCGGTATTGGGGGTGAGGTCGTGCTGTGTCTAGGAGAGCCATTACGCAAAGCCCTCGGCCGAGGCAGGAGATTTACTGGTAGGTATTCCAGTAGTATCTCAGGGCGTTTTGGGCTACGCTCCGACACGACTTGTACCGCTTTTGGGGGTCTGACTTTTACCAACCCCCTAGGCCCTCCATGCGATACTCATAGACGAACGGACCGGACTGTACGGATATTGTCGCTGACAGGCTCAGTAGGGTGTCAGGATGAGTTCGCTCATCGACGTCCCTTTTGGTCAATAGCTGGTGGCCCGTCACGTATTGGCTAATACCTCTGACGTTCTAGTGGTTAAATCCACAGCTATAGTATTGACGAGTCTTTAGAGTCCACCACACTTTCAGTTACTCAGGCTTTCGGGCGAAACGCTGTAGAGGCCGTATGGAGATATGGCAGGGTCCGATCAGATACGTGCGGTATTGCACGGATCAGGATCGGGCGGTTTGTACTAGCGGCCGTATGGATATATGGCAGGGTTCGATCAGATACGTGCGGTATTGCACGGATCAGGATCGAACGGATATTACTAGCCGGCTTTGGTTTAAGCCGGATCCTAGTATAGTACAGTGTAGATTTTGTCTCATTGCATTTGTATCCGGTCGGAATACAGATGCGGGTGTGTATGCACAGTATCGGGGTTTTCCTGTAATTTATTACGGGACCAGTTTTCTGGAGTTGCCAGTTTGCATTCCGTTCCGGCCGGTTTTCCTTTGTTCTTTCCCGGCCGGACTTTTCCGATGGAGGGTGTTATTTGCAAGTTTGCAAATAACACATTGTGGAGGGTTTTCTTGCAAATGTATTTATTATGATAGCATCTTTTGATACCATTCTCATCACTTGCTTTTTGTTGATTAGAAGTGATTTGGCGTTGATTTGATTTGGTTATGATGATGTTTAGGTTGTGGTTACCCTCCACCTTTTCCTACACTCACCTTCCTTCTAAGGTTATGCTTCATATTATTTCCTCCACCATTTTTCTAAGATGATAAGTTGTTCATACTTGAGAGAAGAAGAAGAGAGGATCATTTTTCATTCTTGAAGAGGGAAAATTTGTTCATCTCATTTCATGCTAGAAAAATGCAAGCACCATTTTTCTAATCTTGATTCCTCCATCATCTTCAAAGGCAACAAACCCCAAATGAGACATAGCCTCTACACTACACATTCTACAGCATATCTTGAGCATGTCGAGTTGCCGGCTTCATGCCCGAGTTGCCTCGGTATTGAGACGGGAGCCCGTAAAAGACGCAGGCGATGTGGTGCCCTTCCGGCGAGGAGGCGACAATGTGGAGACAAGACTTTCCGCGGGAGATCGGGACGATGACAAGAAGACCGGAGGACTCGGATCACTCGGTATACTTCTCTTCCCATCTCTTGTTAGCTAGTATAGGTTAATGGTTAACGATCCGGGTTTTATTGTCCGCGGTAGTGCCAGTTTCCAAGTAAGGAAAATTTTTGATTCCGCATTTTGGCCTCGGATAGACGGCCGGGGCGCTACCGTGGCGCAACATGAACTAGGGTTAAGTGGAATGGTTAGGGTTAAGCATGAGACAAAATGGTGACTTAGTCAAAGCTTCATGAAGCTTCAATATCAAACAAAGAAAGCCACCATTTTCTCTTTATCATTTTCTTTTGTCAAAATGAACAAAAGAAATAAATAAATGAATAAGTAAATAAACCAAAACCCTAACCACTCATATAACCATGGTTTAATCTTTACACAAACTCAAGTAAGCATGTATCATCAAACATGATACAATCAAGTGCACAAAAGTATATCACATATACAACTTGTGAACTTCAAGTGAGAAAATCCATTTAAAGTGAACCAATACTAGTTAATGCAAAATAATATATCAAATATATAATTATGCATTAAATCATTAAATCAACACTTGATTTAACGATCCGGTCATATCGCATATAACCGACTAATATCCAATGTATCGACTTATCGAATCAATCCTTGATTCGATGACTAGGTTATATCGCATACAACCATTCGATACATTCATCGCGAGAATGAAATACGGTATCACATACACGCATTATTCTCGGTCTCGCACATATCTCATATGCGCTCCTATTTCGTTTCGCTTGAGCCAGGAAACCTCTGTGTAGGACTCTAAAGACTCGTCAATACGCCGGCAGCAGGTGATGATCATATCAAACACCCACAAGCCGCAAGCGGTCTGCAAAACGTAACGGCCACCCGGGTATTGAGCGATCAGAAGATCGACGAGCAAGCCCGCTCACACTCCTGTGAATCCAACCAGTAACACTTACCGTACAGTCCGGTCTCGTCGTCTGATATGTTGCATATCTCGCCTAGGGGTGGTAAACGTCAGACCCCAATAGCTCGATAAGTCGTGTCGATATGAGGTCTATAACAGTTCGAGAAACTACAAGTAACACTTACCAGTAAATCTCAGCAACCCTGGCCAGGGATTTCCAGTTATAGCCAATCGAACACAGCGCAACATCAACTCCCTATACCGGGAGAGATGAATCCCCTCCTATCGCTCATTGCCTCCATGTGACTCGGGACTGTACCGAAAAACCACCGTTTTGCACGCCCTCTTGGACGTGGTAAGAAGGAAATCAAAGCACAGTGGGAACCACATAAGACTCTATGGCGATCTCGGGTCAACAGACTACTCTGTACCAGTGTCACCAGAGAACTGCCATCTGACGTAAGGTATAATACCATCTGCGAGTTCTCGGCGAGTCCGTCCAGTGTACCCAGTCTCCACTGAGCACCCGTATATCATCTCTGATGTCAAACACCAATGGATATGGGATCATCCATCGCCCATCTATATGGGTCGAGAGGGTATACGCTAGTCTACTCTGGTATATCGATGCCCCGTCTCGATATACCCACGACTAGGGACCTTGAAGGATGTACTTATGGACTACCATGTCCCCACTAGTATGATCCGCATCATAGTCCAAGTAGTCAAGTATACATCCTAAGGGCTTTACCAACATGTAACAGAGAGACAATCAGTGTACACGTTAAGGTAAAGTGTAACCAGATAGCATACTATCATGTCGAGCAAGAAAGTCCTCCTTATATATGTCCCAGCATCCACTATAATATACATCCTATGTACAGTAATGGCCTCTAGGGCATACATATAACTAACAATCTCCCACTTGCACTAGGGCCATCTGATAGCAGTGGTTGTAGTATCTCATACTCAACCATCCCATAAAAGTCT
The DNA here is from genome assembly GCA_030015575.1 of Agapanthus africanus. NCBI lineage: Eukaryota > Viridiplantae > Streptophyta > Magnoliopsida > Asparagales > Amaryllidaceae > Agapanthus > Agapanthus africanus. Next base: position 333,320,845 of record CM057345.1, on the reverse strand, counting down.
CTCTCTGGGAAAAGGCCTTTGTGAGTAGATCCGCCGTGTTGTCCTCTGAGTCTACTCTCCTAACCTTGATCACCCTGGAGATCAATTATCTCCATGATCAGGTGATACTGCCTTAGAATATGTCTGGATCACTGATGGGACGGACGTTCCTTGGCATAAGCCACAACTCCATTGTCACACAATGGGCGGAACTAAGTTCATCTCATGAACCAATATACACCCAGACTTCCTCTTTGGTAGCATCTTAAGTAGCGATGTATCGAGCCTTTATCATCTAGTATGCCACGGTATCTAGCTTGGAACTCTTCCAACATACCGTCCCTTTACTGAGGGTAAAGACAATGCCTACGACTGACTTTCAGTCGTCCTTATCACCCTGGAACCCTTCCAGTGATTCTCCCCAGGATCGGTTGATACCATCTCACTACAACTAGTGAGAATCCTAACATCCAATTAGATCTATCTCATAGATCCAAAACCCAGGATTTAGGAGGTATCACCTTGATCCTATATGGAGAATCATTTTGATAAGCGGAGATTGACCGAGCGTAGCATAGGAAACTCCTTTCTTATCAAGAGTATGTCATCCACGTACTCTACGAGGATCAACACCATACTCCCTACTACCTTTTTGTTTATACAAGGTTCATCTACCATTTTGATGATGTCAAACTCTTTGACTAACACATCAAAACAGATGTCCCAACTCCGCGATACCTTCTTTATCCTATAAAGCATCTTGTACACGTTTCCGCTGCTCCCACTGTCTACGAAGCCCTCTGGCTGTGTACTTATAGACGTTCTCTTCTAAAACTTCATTTAGAAAAGAAGTCATGGCACCCAGCTGCCAGATATCGTAGTCATGGTATGTAGCCGTGGTAAGTAGGATCTGGATGGACTTAAGCATAGCCACTTGAAAAAGGTTTCATCATAATCCACGCCTGGTCTATGACGAAAAACTTTAACAAGTCTAGCTTTGAAAGTCTCAACTTTTCCATCTACACCAAGTAATCTTCTCAAGATATACTTGCTCCTGATGGGGATTTAACCCTTCAGATATAGCAGCCAAAGTCCATACTTTGTTGGTGTACATGGATTCCATCTCAGATCGCTAAGCATCCAGCCATTCTTACAGAGTCCCACTCCTGATGGCCAGTTCGAAACTAGTTGGGTCATCATCTCATGATGCAATCCTCGCTCCCACTGTCATAGAGAAACCGAAGTATCTCTCAGGCGGGTGAGGAACCTTACTAGATCGGCGGAGAGGCTGAGGTTCGTTGGAATCTACTGAATCCTTTGGTTCTATCAAATCATCAGCTGCAGTTTGTATGGATGGAACATTTCCAGTTCTACATAACTGACCTTGCCTCGAGCTTGTCCGGATTTTGCTTTTAGACATAGGCCGGACAACCCCAAATCTTAACTAACTTAAGATATGGGCTCTTCCCTTTCCATATCACATATGAAGTGGTAGGCAACTGATTTGATTTGAACCCTATTCAATAGGTATGCAGCTTCTCAAGTGCATAACTCCCAGAAGGAAATAGGTAACTCAGTAGTACTCGTCACAGAGCACACCTTATCATATAGGGTGTGATTGCTCCGCCCCAATATACCATCGTGCTATGGTGTATACGGAGGAGTAATGCTGAGAGAGAATCTCATTCTCCTTTAGAATAGTCCAGGAATTCCGTGCTCAAGTATTCTTCTCCTTGATCTCATCATAGGACATAATACTTATACCCGTGTTTTGGTTTTCTACTTCTAAATCATATTCTGTGAATATCTCAAAAGGTTCGGACTTGTGTTTCAACAGGAACATATGTCTGAATCTTGAGAGATTATCAGAGAACGTAATGAAGTATAAAGAACCAGTCCAGGCATGTGTAGATAGGAGACCTTACATACATCATCATGTATCAGTCCCAAGAGTTCACTAACTCTTTCTCTGTTTCCAGTAAACAGAGCTATGGTCATTATATCTTTGTGACATGACTGGCAAGTTTCACAAGATGTAGATTCAAACTGATTTAAATATGCATCTACATGTAACTTCAGCTAGTCGGGTCATATTGATATGACCTAGTCTACAATGCCTCAAGAAGGATTCGTTCATTTCTGAACTCTTCCTCTTGTGTGTGTTCTATATACTAAAAACTGTAGTTTGATTTAGAACATCAATGCTTTTAGATAACGTGCCTGAACCGATCAACTTTTGATTTAGGAAATGTTCAAAACATTATCCAACAATACAAAATTTTATCATTTCTTTACTAATAAAGAGACTGATACGATTTTGTATATCAGGTTCGGTATCTAATAACATTTGTTCAGAATCAATGTATTGGTAATACAGGGTGACAGTGACCAACAGACTTGGCTGCAACACTTGCCCCGTTTTCTGCCTCATGAAACTTATCACCCGTTCTCAGTTCTCTACCTATCTGTAGCCCTATGAAACAGATTACATATCTGGGATCCTGATCCGGTATCAAATACCCAGGACGCAGAGGATATTGAGAAACAGTTCTTTATAATGAACACACCCAAAGATGATGCATCAGTATGCACTTTTTTCGTTTGGGCAGCACGGGAAATCTGGTATTCCCCAATTTCCTGCTCTGTCTTATAACAATTATAAGGTGGAGCCGGACCAACGTTCCCCAGCTCAGTATAACAAGCGGGTTCGGTCAATAATCCGTATTATTATCTTGATTAAGGCGTGATATGGTCGCTACCTGGAGAGAGAGAGAAGAAAACACTCAGCGTGCGCTCTTGCAAGATCAGATTGGTTATTATTTTATCTAATCAGGATGGCTCCCACTGTTTTTATCAAATCTTCCTTCAAACCCTAAAAGGAAAGACTAGCCGGGATTAATTACAGACTACAAGTTCGCCAATCTTTCAGCCAGGCCAGTGTCGGTACTTTGAGGGAGGTCCCCCGTGCTTTCGCACGAACCTAATTAATGTAAACCTCGTTTTCCCAGAGGCGTAACCTCGTTAACACCTTTCTAGACACCTACTTGATCGGCTAATTGTAATGTGTAAAACTCTCCCAGGAGTAACTTTTACTCGCAGCGGGTATCGGGATCCAACTATCTCATAGAAGGTATGCAATCTCATTGCAAATTTCAACACTTGAAATTCCCGATAATATTTTGCCCCTAGCGTCCTATGACCTTGACGGAGGCCAAACTACCCATAGTCCGCTAGTCAAGTTCAACCCGTCATTTCCTGATTGAATTAAACCCACCCGCACGACCCTTGACGGAGGCCAAACAACGCCGTACGAATATCCTAATCCAATCGCATCATATGCTAGCAGATAAGCACTAGTTAGCTACCGTACACTACGCCTTGACGGAGGCCAAACTACCGCAGCACGAATACTAACTAGTACTTATCTGAAATGACGGAGGGCTACGACAGGTTTTTCTGAAAACCTATTGCGTAATGAACTTGATATCGTTGTAGAATCAAATGATTTTAAAATGGAGTGCTTTTGAGGCTTTTCTAGTTTTGCTAAAGGAGTCACTCCCGGTGAAGGGATCGTCGGTCCTTTCCTCGTCGAATGAGGTGCGGGATATATCATATATATCACTGTGCAAAGCAAAAACTCCTTAAAAGCAATCAAAGGACAAACCGAGTGTGTAGCATCTGCCAGTTATTGCTAAAGGAGTCACTCCCGGTGAAGGGATCTCGGTCCTTTCCTCATCGAATAAGGTGCAGGATATATCACATTTACCTCTGTGCAAAGCAAGAACTGTAGCTACCTGTTTTATTTTTGAAATTCGATTCTACAACATCTTTAGGTTTCTTTTATTTCATTAATCTCATTAATGAAGTCCCATCATTTAAATACCTAAACATCACAGATAAATACGACGTACACTTATGCCATCCGCATTCGCCTCGATATCCCCTCGTGCACCGTTAGGTTAGGTAACTAACGGCAGAGCGGGGCAGGGCTAGCGCGGGTGTAAAACATAGGTAACTCCTATATAATATATCATATATACTATATACAATATCCATCACAGAACATATCACATGATCACATCACAGATATAGCAGCAGAAGAATCATATGAATATTGGATATACTAGGACGTCCGTGTTTTCAATACGAGCCAGTATAAAACACGGATTCCACGGTCGTGATGAATAGCCAAACCCACACTCCTAGACCCCTACGAGAGCGGCAAGCAACCCTACCAATTCTAGAGTTAGGAGACCTGGACTCGACTCCTCGAGTTGGTCTCCCACTGGACCCTAGAACCCGGTCACTTGTGCTCCCCTCCTTGGGTCTATCCTAGTGCGGAAAAGTAAATAATATACAAAAGGTGACATCTTCCGCAACCTGGAAGTGCCCCAATGAAAGAATATTACATACAAGTTTTTACATGAATGAAAATGAAAAACACTCATCTCACATAAAAACCCCCGGCTATTCAAACATGACGATCCGATATAACATATCCAGCAACACATAACATCATATGTCAGCAACGTAAGTAAATATGCGCATCCCAATTGTCGTTGACATATAGCAACGAAACCGGCGATATCACATATTACACTTACGGTCACAGAAAAGAAAGTGTAAAACTACAACAGTTGGAATCCGCAACCTGCATAGACATCGCATGCCTAATCAAATGAATTTCTTCGACATCGCATGCCTAACAATTATAAACCCCGCATTTCAGTCTCATTATCGAAAACACTTTTCAATATCAAGTCGGGAAATTCAACAAGATTCCCGACACCCTGATCGAATGCTCGTCGCAAACTTCAGTAGACGGCCGCACCCCCGATGCCGTCGACGAAGTGCACCAAGGCGGAACACCGCTGCCGCGAGCACCCAGATGGATGCTTTCGGCGACGGGGTTCTCCTACAGTCACTTGGTCGGGGCTAAGGGATGTAGCTGTCTATTAAGTTTATCCGGCGAGTATCCGCGTATGCTACGTGATTGCGACGGACTTTTGATCACATCAAAATTCCGTGGCAACCGATCAAGTGAGACTAAAGTGCTATGTTTATAACATTCATTCAGTTATCTCATAACTGCTTGTGAATTCCAATTATTGTATCACATTCCGGATAAACAGAAAATGTTAAACTTTCCGATCGAACAGTCAAACACCCAAGTTTTCCCGAAACAGCTCAACACATGAAACAAGTTTAAAAACATCCAGTTCATGCCTCAGTACCAACGGTCCAGCCGTAGAAGGGCCAAGCCAACGCCTCACATGTGGCACGCCGTACTGCCCCAAACCCTAAGGTTCAAAGGGCAGTTCAAGACGGTCACATAATCGAGTTAAGGTTTGTTGTCTTCTAGAGGGACCATCGCGTTACTTGCACTACTTAGAATGTCTTTAAACCACGGAAAGATCCAACACTTGGAAATTTCCCGACAGGGGAAAAGTTGGGTATTTATATCCGGTCGAACTTTTTAACATATTCTAAAATATCCGGAAAGCCACATAGACAAAATTAGACAATCCGATAGAAACACCGAGTCCCCAATACAACCCAGAAAACTCAACTCTTGAGTTCAGAAAAAAAATATCCCAGGAAAACCAGCACTGCAAAATAGGAATTACTGTGCAAAATTCAATGGGAGAAGAGACAAAATGGCCACGGAACAGCCGCATTAGCATGCTAATGCCGCTGTTCCGCCGCACTTTAGAAAGATTATTAGGTAATATTTGCACCGTAATTCTTAGAATTTCCTGCTGAATTTTCTGCATATTTTTAATCTGGAAAAAACCCAATTTTTGGAAAAAATCCAGAGAGCAAATTTGTGTTAGGGTTTCGGTTTAATCGGACTTCAAACTCCGTCTACGCATCGCCTAAGGCTCTAGCTAGGCTCTGATACCACTGTTGGGTTCCTAGGCACACTAATGAGGTCTCACAAGGCATCAACCATGCCAATTTCAAATTTTACAAGTGCCGAGAAACCCTAATACGGATCGTTAACTAGATTTTTAGGCGAATCAAAAACAAGTAAACGACTTTACTCTAAGTGAACGGAAATACAACCTTTGTAGATCCGGTCCTCCACCTCCATAGCTCCGCAATGAAGTCTCCTCGCTGTCCAAATGGAAACCCGGGCTCTAGCGTCGGCTTCATCGGAGAAATGGGCGGGCAAGGTCGTCGGCTTCGTGCCGAAGATGATCTACGTCGAGGCATCACAAGATCAAGCTCCCACTTCACCAAGTCATGAAACTTGTGAAGAAAACACCCTATACTTCATGGCAAGAGGTAGAGGATGAAGAAATAGGAGGTGGGTTCACTTTAGAATTGGATTTCTCACTCATTTTCTCAAGTTGCCATTGATGGAGGCAAGCTTCTTCTTGTGAAGAAGAAGAAGAAGAAGATGAATATGTTATGATAAGTATATCTCAAAAAGAAAATAAAATGAATACTTATCATAATCCAACCATGGTCAAGTGTAGAGAATGAACTAGGGTTAAGTGGAATGGTTAGGGTTAAGCATGAGACAAAATGGTGACTTAGTCAAAGCTTCATGAAGCTTCAATATCAAACAAAGAAAGCCACCATTTTCTCTTTATCATTTTCTTTTGTCAAAATGAACAAAAGAAATAAATAAATGAATAAGTAAATAAACCAAAACCCTAACCACTCATATAACCATGGTTTAATCTTTACACAAACTCAAGTAAGCATGTATCATCAAACATGATACAATCAAGTGCACAAAAGTATATCACATATACAACTTGTGAACTTCAAGTGAGAAAATCCATTTAAAGTGAACCAATACTAGTTAATGCAAAATAATATATCAAATATATAATTATGCATTAAATCATTAAATCAACACTTGATTTAACGATCCGGTCATATCGCATATAACCGACTAATATCCAATGTATCGACTTATCGAATCGATCCTTGATTCGATGACTAGGTTATATCGCATACAACCATTCGATACATTCATCGCGAGAATGAAATACGGTATCACATACATGCATTATTCTCGGTCTCGCACATATCTCATATGCGCTCCTATTTCGTTTCGCTTGAGCCAGGAAACCTCTGTGTAGGACTCTAAAGACTCGTCAATACGCCGGCAGCAGGTGATGATCATATCAAACACCCACAAGCCGCAAGCGGTCTGCTAAACGTAACTGTTGGAGATAGTGCCCTCAGAGTCAATTATTAGGTCACAGGTACGTGATTGTAATGATTGAGGGAGGACCTATCCCGGTAGGACAGTCTTACTCGAGATGATAGTATGCTATCTGGTTTACCTTTATCATCGTGTACTGCTTTAGGTGACCTGACACGTCGCTATTACACGTTGATAGAGCCCCTAGGATTCTTGCTTGACCACCAGCAGTATGAGGGCGATCATATAAGTGGGAGCTGGGGTCTACAAGCATATCCTTAAAAGGTCCCTAGTCGTGGGAGTTTCGAGACCGGGCATCGATACTCCATTAGTAGACTAGTGTATACAGTCGAGACCCCGACGAGGGGCGGTGGCCGGTCTCACAAGCCACTGGTGTCAGTTGGATCACCTAAGATGTATACAGGTGCTCATTGGGTTATGAGTACACCGGACAGGACTCGCCGGGAACATGCTAGTTGGTCATATACCAGACGTCAGATGGCAGTTCCCTGGTGACATGTGTGCAGGTTAGTTCATCGACCTGGGGATCGTCATTTGTCTCGTGTGAGTTCCCACTGTACTTTGATTACTACCCTACCACGGCTCAAAGGAGTCGTGCAAACAGGTTTTAGTTGGGTACAGTCCCGAGCCACATGGAGGCAGTGAGCGTATCTTCAGGGGTTCGTCTCTCCCGGTATTGGGGGTGAGGTCGTGCTGTGTCTAGGAGAGCCATTACACAAAGTCCTTGGCCAAGGCAAGGAGATTTACTGGTAGGTATTCCAGTAGTATCTCAGGGTGTTCTGGGCTACACTCCGACACGACTTGTACCGCTTTTGGGGGTCTGACTTTTACCAACCCCCTAGGCCCGCCATGCGATACTCATAGACGAACGGACCGGACTGTACGGATATTGTCACTGACAGGCTCAGTAGGGTTGTCGGGCTAAGTTCGCTCACAGACGTCCCTTTTAGTCAGTACCTGGTAGCCCGTCACGTATTGGCTTATACCTCTGACGTGCTAGTGGTTAAATCCACAACCAAGGTGTTGACGAGTCTTTAGAGTCCCCCACATTTCAGTTACTCAGCTTTCAGGCGAAAGGTTGTAGAGGCCGTATGGAGATATGGCAAGGTCTGATCAGATACGTGCGGTATTGCACGGATCAGGATCGGACAGTTTGTACTATAGGCCGTATGGTTTTATGGCAGGGTTCGATCAGATACGTACGGTATTGCACGGATCAGGATCGAACGGATATTACTAGCCGGCTTTGGTTTAAGCCGGATCCTAGTATAGTACAGTGTAGATTATGTCTCATTGCAGTTGTATTTCGGTCGGAATACAAATGCGGGTGTGTATGCACAGTATCGGGGTTTTCCCGTAATTTATTACGGGACTAGTTTTTCTGGAGTTGCCAGTTTGCTTTCCGTTTCGGCCAATTTCCTTTGTTCCGTTCATTGGCCGAAGATTGGTGGAGGAGGGTTTATTTGCATTGTTGCAAATAAGCTCTTGTGGAGGGGGTCTTTGCATGTTTCCTTGTATCATGATGGTGCACCATTCTTTTGACCTTGACTTCTATCTTCATGATAGCATGACTTTTGGAAGTGATCATTAGCTTGTTGGAGTGTTGGTTTTGGTGCTATCATGGTTGTTGGTGAGTAGTTGAGAGTGGGTGTGATTGTGACCATATTCTTTTCATGATTTCCTTTTTTGCTTGATAGCCTTCCCTCTCTCTTTTATGGATGGCTCTCTCATTCTTTCCTCCCTCTCACCTCTCATGGCCGGCCAAACTTAGTAGGGGCTGTCCCAAATTTTTGTGGGGAGGTTTTGGCTCATTTCATGTTGCAAAAATCCCACAAGTTCAATCCACAAACCCCCAAGTTCTATCCCTCCACCAATGGCAATTCCATAACCCCAAATTGAGACATGGTTCTTCACATATTCTACAGCAAATCTTGGGCACGTCGAGTAGCCGGCTTCATGCCCGAGTTGCCTCGGCATTGAGGTGGGAGCCCGTAAACAAAGTAGGCGATGTGGTGCACTTCCGGCGACGAGGAGGAGACGGGACTTTTTCCGCAGGAGATCGGGACCATGACGAGAAGACAGGAGGACTTGGATCGTCGGTATATCTCTAACCCATCTTCTAGTTAGCTTAGACTAGTTAATGGTTTCGATCCGGGTGTTTTAGTGCGCGGTGGTGCCGGTTTGCTAAGTCCGCAAAATTTAAGTTTTTCACCGCTTCCGCATTCCGGCGTCGGATTGACGGCCGGGGCGCCGCCGTGCACTTACAGTGGTATCAGAGACTCGCCATTAACTTAGTCTAGCTTTGTGTAATGTGTTTTGCATTTCCGATCGATCGAAATGTCCAAAAACCCGTATTTGCTCACATCAGTTTTCTGTTGGAAATTTTTAGTCTCGAAAATTTTTTCAGGTTGTAAAATATTGATGTACTAGAAAATCTAAGAACTCTGTAAAATTTCGATGAAGTGATTCCACAGTCAGAGCGCGGAAGCGCCGCACAAACCCCCATTCCGCCGCCCTTCCGCCGCGAACTGTAGACATCACTGCACCATTTTTTTCCAGAGGCTTTTTGGGCTTAAAATATGGGTTTTGGAATATTAAAGTTGGGCCAATTGTTTCTGTGAGTGCTACAGTTTTCTTTGGGGCCCACTTGTTAATTGTTTGATCAATCGGAAAATTTTAAACACATTTTTCACAGTATTTACATTATATCTGCGACCGTGAATGTCACTCGATCGGTAAATCCGGTCTAACTGCTATAGCCCGGTTAGACGGATTTGCGAACGTGACTTTCACGTTGATGTTCTATGTATTTGCTGTGATGTTGCGGATCGGTCGTGGGGGATAGCCTGGATGCAATGCTAGTACAGTTTTGTTGTATTATGTACATTTGATTTTGCGGGGCGAGCGTCCGACATGTGGACTGCCGTCACTGCCTGTTTGTATTATTCTTTTGGGGCACAACCTGGTTGCGGTCGATGTACCCGTTGTATGTATATTTTACTTTCTGTACTAGGATTGCCCCGCGAAGGGGTGCACGGATAGCCGGGTTCTAGAGGGCAACAAGCCCGCATCTCATGGCATTGAGACGGAGGGGGCTTCACTCTAGGATTGGCGGGCTATTCGCCGCACTCGTAGGGGGTACAGGTTGACCCAGGAGGGGTGCCCAAGTTACCGGATTCCATGAAGTGCTGGGTGGTCCATTCATGGCGCTGAAGGGGGCTGCCTCGCTTCAGGTTTTGGCGGGTGACTTGCCGCGCCCGTAGGGGTCTAGGATTACATTGCACAGGCTATCCACACGACCAGGGGAACGTCGGGTTTCAGCAGTGGCTCTGTGAAACCCGGGGATCCCAGATATCTGTATTGTTTCTGTGATGCTGTTCATTTCTGTGATGTTGCATTTTATTCACGCCTTGAGCGAATATAATATATTGGTATATATATTAGTAGATGTTGTATATGTTTTACATCCGCGCTAGTCCAGTCCCCGCTCTGTCGTTAGTTAGCTAACCTAACGGATAATGACGGGACCCAGTGGCGAATGCGGATGGCATATACGTACATCAGTATATTTTCGTTCTTTTTGGTGTGATCAATTGATGGGACTGCATTGATTCGGATCAGTGCAAGTTAAAAACAAACCTAATCTGATGTTGTTGGAACACTTTTCAAAAAGCTGTTATTGCAAGGACGTTTACTTTTGTTTTGCATCGTGGTATTCATTGGAATATCCTGCTCCTCAGTCGACGAGGCAAGGGCCGAGATCCCTTCACCGGGAGTGACCCCTTGGACAGAAATTTGCGTCAGGGCATTGACTTCACTATAGCCGATTACTTTTGCTTTGCACCGTGGTATTCAGTTAGAATATCCTGCACCCCATTCTACGGGGAAAGAGCCGAGATCCCTTCACCGGGAGTGACCTCTTTAGCAACGGTTTTCGTCACTATATTTTCAAAAAGCTATCCGTTCCTTCAACGATATCAAGTTCATTACGTTAAAGGTTTTCGCCAGAAACCATTCGTAGCCCTCCATCATTTCAGTTAAATATTCGGTAGTATTCAAGCTATGTATTTTGACCTCACGCCAAGGCATAGTGTTTGGTAGCTGCCGGGTATTTATCTGTTGCATAGATAGATGCGTTGGTTTGGGACAGTCGTACTACTATTTTGGCCTACGTCAAGGGTATGTACGGGTGGATTCAAATTAACCTGGATAATGATGGGCTGAACTTGACATGTGACTTATGATATTTTGACCTCACGCCAAGGTCATAAGAGCATGGGGCAGAAATCACATCGGGAGTTTCAAAAGAACTGAAACTTGCCAGATATGCGCATACCTTCTGGAGTGTGATAGCGTGAGCGGATTCCGTCACGTTATCATGCAATGATAGTTGGATCCCGATTCCCACTGATGAGTTAGTTTACTCCTCGGGTAACCCCGACTAATTCTTCTTTCAGGTTTGGAGGAGAATTTGAGGTACAGTGGGAGGTTTCCAGATTAGATAAATTGGTAACCATTCTGATCTAGGTTAGAGTGCACGCTGAGTGTTTCTTTTCTCTCTCTCTTTGGCTGCGACCATTGACCCGACCCTAAGACTTTGACTCAGTGACCAAGTTGACCGAACCTTCTTAACACTGGCTTTTGGATTGTCAGAGTTGCAAACCTCATTGCCACTCCTACTTTTACCCTTTTCTCCAGGACACCCCGTTTTACTACGAACGTCCACTTCCATTGGACAAAACCATCGTATGGTTAGATACGAACTCGAAAGAATTTATTCGAGGATGGTTTCCGGTTCTGGAGAAAACGGATAGGATTATTCAGTTGTCTTTTCCTTTTACCCTCTCTCAGGTTACGAGTACTCCTTGGTTTAGGGGTAGTACACCTATTACGCAAATTGGATTGTCTTCTTCCAAACCTTAGGCTGGTGCCGACCGGTAGGGAATGAAGAAAACCAATTAGCATAACGATGGTGTGCAGAAGGTATTAAGTTCAGACAAAGCAAGGGATTAGTAAGAGGGCAAAGTAAATTGCAACAGATATTCACGACCAAACCAAATATTTCGTTACCACTCCCACATCACCTTTGTATTTCTCCAGGACACTCCGTATCACTACGAAGATCCACAGTTTATTTGGATACTCCATCGTATGGTTATATACGAACTCGAATGGAACTTGTTCCAGTTCGGGGATGGATTCTGGTTCAGGAGAAATAGGAATAAGGTTTATTCGGTTGTCTTTTATCTTCACCCTCTCTCATTGCGAGTGTTCCTAGGATTGGGACAGTATACCCATTATGCTTATTGGATAGTCTTCTTCCAAACCATAGGCTGGTGCCGAACGGTAGGGAAGGAAGAAAACCATTTGGCCTAAAAGGGTGTGCAGAAGGTAAAGACTAAAGACATATGAAGGGATTTGGAGAGGTGGCAAAGAACTATACGGTTACAGTCGTGAATCTGGAAGTGGCATTACTAGGAATACCAGAATACCCCATCGAAACATTTCAATGTTTCATTTTCACTGTGTAATGTTAAAGGAAAACTGATTTCCCGATTAGATACTTACTCCAGGGTATGTATTTACCAGGTACGATTCTCACATCTGTATGGTTTTACAGATGATGAGTGGGAGTAAGTTATTGGGAATTGGGTGATCATCCTCAATATATCGGGATTCATTGTAATCGGTGATATTTGAGGAAATCACCTGGGCTGTTTGCCGGTCGGCAAATATTTGGTTTTGAATATCCGCAGTTATGCACCAATTTCAAATTGATATATCTGTACGTCTATTTTCATAGAGTGAGATATACCTTTCTGAAATTATGTCTACGACATTTACCTAAATCAGTGGATGGTTAGGTAAGGAGCATTAAACAGCGGTGTAATTCTTCTTAACCATAAGTACAGTTTTCAACCTACGACACACAGTGAATGAGTTATCAGACTCAAGGGACTTATACAGAGTATTGTATATTGTCCAGGGTCCATCAGGACAGAGGGGTTGGTCCTCGTACTATATTCGGTTTACTTATGACTTCTCTAGTTTTTAGACAGGTGTTTCGTGGAAACACAGGGTCCGAATTTTGAGAAGTTATAGGTATTTGAATAGAGTAGAGAACCAGGTATAGCAAGTATCGGGATTCTTCAAAGAGATCGAAGATGTAGATACTTGTGTATGGTATTCAGTTGATAGTAATGATAAAGAGATCTTGCTTCTCTTTCAGGTTACTCATAATTGGAAGTATTCCTAAGTTGAGTAACGCTGATCGGCCTCCTTCCATTTAGTTGACATGCGCTGGGGACAGCTGCATGATTTGAATCTGGTTCAATTAAATCAGTGCCTCTGTTTCTATATTGGATATAGAACATTTCATATCTTAACGATGTTAAGGTACGGGGAGTTGTCCGGTTTATGATTAAAACCAGACACTGGACAACTCAAGGCACGTTTCTGTAATGGCTGTTTGTGGGTTGACCCAGGCTATGACGAGGGTTGACTTTCTACCATCTGGATGAACAATAGCGATATTGTTCTAGACTCGCCACAGTTTTATTAAAAATGGATTTTTTTTTTCAGAAAACAGTAGTGGGAGTATGGTAGAACTGGAAGTGATTCCAGAACCACAAACGATTACTGAAGATTTGATAAGGAACCTAAAGATTCAATCTGGATTGACATTCCATTGGCCACTCCGCAGAAAAGGTGGGTAACTTCAGGCACCCGAGAGGCACTACGGTAGCCTCAAGGACGGTGACAGGGAAGTTCTTGTTTACCCACAATTGCCATTGATGTTGTTCCAGGTTACGAGACCCGGCGGGAGGATGAGTATAGCGTCGTTCTAAACCAGTTTTAGAAGTGTACGTCTATATGACTCTGCCAGAGGGTTGTCGTAGTCAGTGGGAGCAGCGGAAGCATTGGTGGACAGGTTGCTTATGTCTATTTATAGACTAGAGCAGATGTAGCGGAGATAGATCATCTATTTCTGACGTGACAGTCATGGGTTTGACTTCATCAGAATAGGGGATGGATCTGTTGAGAAGGTAGTAGGGTGTGATATCCTGGTATTTGGATGATATACACAGAGTAGGAAAAGAAACTCCTACACTACGATCGGTTATACTTTGGTCGTCACACAGTTGTTTCTCCACAAAGGAAATGGATTTTATATCAGACATACTGGTTACTAGATCTATGGTTTTAGATCTAGATTTGGGTGGTTTCCCAATCAGGGTACTTGACAGCATTCTAAGAGTATTTAGGATGGACGACTCCTGGCACGGTAGTGTACCTGCAGGTAATGGAGTCACCCTCTCCAAAGGTGTCTTACAGACTAAAGGGGAGAGGGACGGGCATGATTGACAGATCACTTGCTCAGGCAATTGAGTCAATCGTGAGATGTCGAGTACCACACCAGATGTTGTTCTTGCACTAGATGCAATAAGTTGACATTAATCCAATCCTGGAGAAACAGTCGGAAGCAGTTTTAGAACATAAGTGGATGTTCTAGGGAAATGATAACGACAGCCTCATTCAGGAGACAGTTATCATTCCAGGCTTCCAAGGTGACATGGACGACAAGGAGGTTGTCAGAGTTATAGTTTTCCTTCTGATGAGGGGCAGTATTTTGGACAGGTGGTCCAAGGCAATACTGAGGGTGGCATGGCGCAGGATACTGATTAAGTTCAGTTGACGATACAGTCTAAGAAGTTTGGATTTGGAGTTCATTTATGAGCTATGTCCCATCAGACATCCAGACACATTCTAAGACAAGTATTGCTCATTTCGGGAGATGGGTTTCTCCGCGAACTTGAGATATAGAGAGACATAGAAAGAAACAACAAAGCGGATCCACTCACTGAGGCTATTCTTCGAACGCAATAGTTTCGCAAACGAGCTTTGTGAGACTGACTAGTAGAGGAGTTGGGTGTTCGGTATCACACGGGCTGTGAGTATGCGACATCGCAATAATTAGCCTTGAGTGCAAGTGGGAGATTGTTGGAGATAGTGCCCTCAGAGTCAATTATTAGGTCACAGGTACGTGATTGTAATGATTGAGGGAGGACCTATCCCGGTAGGACAGTCTTACTCGAGATGATAGTATGCTATCTGGTTTACCTTTATCATCGTGTACTGCTTTAGGTGACCTGACACGTCGCTATTACACGTTGATAGAGCCCCTAGGATTCTTGCTTGACCACCAGCAGTATGAGGGCGATCATATAAGTGGGAGCTGGGGTCTACAAGCATATCCTTAAAAGGTCCCTAGTCGTGGGAGTTTCGAGACCGGGCATCGATACTCCATTAGTAGACTAGTGTATACAGTCGAGACCCCGACGAGGGGCGGTGGCCGGTCTCACAAGCCACTGGTGTCAGTTGGATCACCTAAGATGTATACAGGTGCTCATTGGGTTATGAGTACACCGGACAGGACTCGCCGGGAACATGCTAGTTGGTCATATACCAGACGTCAGATGGCAGTTCCCTGGTGACATGTGTGCAGGTTAGTTCATCGACCTGGGGATCGTCATTTGTCTCGTGTGAGTTCCCACTGTACTTTGATTACTACCCTACCACGGCTCAAAGGAGTCGTGCAAACAGGTTTTAGTTGGGTACAGTCCCGAGCCACATGGAGGCAGTGAGCGTATCTTCAGGGGTTCGTCTCTCCCGGTATTGGGGGTGAGGTAGTGCTGTGTCTAGGAGAGCCATTACACAAAGTCCTTGGCCAAGGCAAGGAGATTTACTGGTAGGTATTCCAGTAGTATCTCAGGGTGTTCTGGGCTACACTCCGACACGACTTGTACCGCTTTTGGGGGTCTGACTTTTACCAACCCCCTAGGCCCGCCATGCGATACTCATAGACGAACGGACCGGACTGTACGGATATTGTCACTGACAGGCTCAGTAGGGTTGTCGGGCTAAGTTCGCTCACAGACGTCCCTTTTAGTCAGTACCTGGTAGCCCGTCACGTATTGGCTTATACCTCTGACGTGCTAGTGGTTAAATCCACAACCAAGGTGTTGACGAGTCTTTAGAGTCCCCCACATTTCAGTTACTCAGCTTTCGGGCGAAAGGTTGTAGAGGCCGTATGGAGATATGGCAAGGTCTGATCAGATACGTGCGGTATTGCACGGATCAGGATCGGACAGTTTGTACTATAGGCCGTATAGTTTTATGGCAGGGTTCGATCAGATACGTACGGTATTGCACGGATCAGGATCGAACGGATATTACTAGCCGGCTTTGGTTTAAGCCGGATCCTAGTATAGTACAGTGTAGATTATGTCTCATTGCAGTTGTATTTCGGTCGGAATACAAATGCGGGTGTGTATGCACAGTATCGGGGTTTTCCCGTAATTTATTACGGGACCAGTTTTTCTGGAGTTGCCAGTTTGCTTTCCGTTTCGGCCAATTTCCTTTGTTCCGTTCATTGGCCGAAGATTGGTGGAGGAGGGTTTATTTGCATTGTTGCAAATAAGCTCTTGTGGAGGGGGTCTTTGCATGTTTCCTTGTATCATGATGGTGCACCATTCTTTTGACCTTGACTTCTATCTTCATGATAGCATGACTTTTGGAAGTGATCATTAGCTTGTTGGAGTGTTGGTTTTGGTGCTATCATGGTTGTTGGTGAGTAGTTGAGAGTGGGTGTGATTGTGACCATATTCTTTTCATGATTTCCTTTTTTGCTTGATAGCCTTCCCTCTCTCTTTTATGGATGGCTCTCTCATTCTTTCCTCCCTCTCACCTCTCATGGCCGGCCAAACTTAGTAGGGGCTGTCCCAAATTTTTATGGGGAGGTTTTGGCTCATTTCATGTTGCAAAAATCCTACAAGTTCAATCCACAAACCCCCAAGTTCTATCCCTCCACCAATGGCAATTCCACAACCCCAAATTGAGACATGGTTCTTCACATATTCTACAGCAAATCTTGGGCACGTCGAGTAGCCGGCTTCGTGCCCGAGTTGCCTCGGCATTGAGGTGGGAGCCCGTAAACAAAGTAGGCGATGTGGTGCACTTCCGGCGACGAGGAGGAGACGGGACTTTTTCCGCAGGAGATCGGGACCATGACGAGAAGACAGGAGGACTTGGATCGTCGGTATATCTCTAACCCATCTTCTAGTTAGCTTAGACTAGTTAATGGTTTCGATCCGGGTGTTTTAGTGCGCGGTGGTGCCGGTTTGCTAAGTCCGCAAAATTTAAGTTTTTCACCGCTTCCGCATTCCGGCGTCGGATTGACGGCCGGGGCGCCGCCGTGCACTTACAGTAACGGCCACCTGGGTATTGAGCGATCAGAAGATCGACGAGCAAGCCCGCTCACACTCCTGTGAATCCAACCAGTAACACTTACCGTACAGTCCGGTCTCGTCGTCTGATATGTTGCATATCTCGCCTAGGGGTGGTAAACGTCAGAACCCAATAGCTCGATAAGTCGTGTCGATATGAGGTCTATAACAGTTCGAGAAACTACAGGTAACACTTACCAGTAAATCTCAGCAACCCTGGCCAGGGATTTCCGGTTATAGCCAATCGAACACAGCGCAACATCAACTCCCTATACCGGGAGAGACGAATCCCCTCCTATCGCTCATTGCCTCCATGTGACTCGGGACTGTACCCAAAAACCACCGTTTTGCACACCCTCTTGGACGTGGTAAGATGGAAATCAAAGCACAGTGGGAACCACACAAGACTCTATGACGATCTCGGGTCAACAGACTACTCTGTACCAGTGTCACCAGAGAACTGCCATCTGACGTAAGGTATAATACCATCTGGGAGTTCTCGGTGAGTCCGTCCAGTGTACCCAGTCTCCACTGAGCACCCGTATATCATCTCTGATGTCAAACACCAATGGATATTGGATCATCCATCGCCCATCTGTATGGGTCGAGAGGGTATACGCTAGTCTACTCTGGTATATCGATGCCCCGTCTCGATATACCCACGACTAGGGACCTTGAAGGATGTACTTATGGACTACCATGTCCCCACTAGTATGATCCGCATCATAGTCCAAGTAGTCAAGTATACATCCTAAGGGCTTTACCAACAAGTAACAGAGAGACAATCAGTGTACACGTTAAGGTAAAGTGTAACCAGATAGCATACTATCATGTCGAGCAAGAAAGTCCTCCCTATATATGTCCCAGCATCCACTACAATATACATCCTATGTATAGTAATGGCCTCTAGGGCATACATATAACTAACAGTTCCGCCTTGGTGCACTTCGTCGACGGCGTCGGGGGTGCGGCCGCCTACTAAAGTTTGCGACGGGCATTCGATCAGGATATCGGGAATCTTGTTGAATTGCCCGACTTTAATATTGAAAAGTATTTTCGATAATGAGACTAAAATGCGGGGTTTATAATTGTTAGGCATGCGATGTCTAAGGAATTCAGTTGATTAGGCATGCGATGTCTATGCAGGTTGCGGATTCCAACGGTTGTAGTTTTACACTTTCTTTTCTGTGACCGTAAGTGTAATATGTGATATCGCCGGTTTCGTTGCTATATGTCAACGACAATTGGGATACGCATGTTTACTTACGTTGATGACATGTGATGTTATGTGTTGCTGGATATGTTATATTGGATCGTCGTGTTTGAATAGCCGGGGTTTTTTTTATGTGAGATGAGTGTTTTTCATTTTCATTTATGTAAAAACTTGTATGTAATATTCTTTTATTGGGGCACTTCCAGGTTGCGGAAGATGTCACCGTTTGTATATTATTTACTTTTCCGCACTAGGATAGACCCAAGGAGGAGGGCACAAGTAACCGGGTTCTGGAGTCCAGTGGGAGACCAACTCGAGGAGTCGAGTCCGGGTCTCCTAACTCTAGAATCGGTAGGGTTACTTGCCGCTCTCGTAGGGGTCTAGGGGTGTGGGTTTGGCTATTCATCGCGACCGTGGAATCCGTGTTTTATACTGGCTCGTATTGAAAACACGGACGTCCTAGTATATCCAATATTTCATATGATATTTTCTGCTACGATATCTGTGATGTGATCATGTGATGTTCTGTGATAAATACTGTATATAGTATATATATATGATATATTATATAGACGTTACTTATGTTTTATACCCGCGCTAGCCTTGCCCCGTTCTGCCGTTAGTTACCTAACCTAACGGTGCACGAGGGGACATCGAGGCGAATGCGGATGGCATAAGTGTACGTTGTTAGTTATATGTATGCCCTAGAGGCCATTACTATACATAGGATATATATTGTAGTGGATGCTTGGACATATATAGGGAGGACTTTCTCGCTCGACATGATAGTATGCTATCTGGTTACTCTTTACCTTAACGTGTACATTAATTGTCTCTCTGTTACATGTTGGTAAGGCCCTTAGGATGTGTACTTGACTACCTGGACTATGATGCGGATCATACTAGTGGGGACATGGTAGTCCATAAGTACATCCTTCAAGGTCCCTAGTCGTGGGTGTATCGAGACGGGGCATCGATATACCAGAGTAGACTAGCGTATACCTTCTCGACCCATACGGATGGGCGATGGATGATCCCATATCCATTGGTGTTTGACATCAGAGATGATATACGGGTGCTCAGTGGAGACTGGGTACACTGGACGGACTCACCGAGAACTCCCAGATGGTATTATACCTTACGTCAGATGGCAGTTCTCTGGTGACACTGGTACAGAGTAGTCTGTTGACCCGAGATCGTCATAGAGTCTTGTGTGGTTCCCACTGTGCTTTGATTTCCCCCTTACCACGTCCAAGAGGGCGTGCAAAATGGTGGTTTTTGGGTACAGTCCCGAATCACATGGAGGCAATGAGCGATAGGAGGGGATTCGTCTCTCCCGGTATAGGGGGTTGATGTTGCGCTGTGTTCGATTGGCTATAACCGGAAATCCCTGGCCAGGGTTGCTGTGAATTACTGGTAAGTGTTACCTGTAGTTTCTCGAACTGTTATAGACCTCATATCGACACGACTTATCGAGCTATTGGGGTCTGACGTTTACCACCCCTAGGCGAGATATGCGACATATCAGACGACGAGACCGGACTGTATGGTAAGTGTTACCGGTTGGATTCACAGGAGTGTGAGCGGGCTTGCTCGTCGATATTCTGATCGCTCAATACCCGGGTGCCCGTTATGTTTAGCAGACCGCTTGCAGCTTGTGGGTGTTTGATATGATCATCACCTGCTGCCGGCGTATTGACGAGTCTTTAGAGTCCTACACAGAGGTTTCCTGGCTCAAGCGAAACGAAATAGGAGCGCATATGAGATATGTGCAGGACCGAGAATAATGCGTGTATGTGATACCGTATTCCATTCTCGCGATGAATGTATCGAAAGGTTGTATGCGATATAACCTAGTTATCGAATCAAGGATTGATTCGGTAAGCCGATACATAGGATACTAGTCGGTTATATGCGATATGACCGGATCGTTAAATCAAGTGTTGATTTAATGATTTAATGTATAATTATATATTTAATATATTACTTTGCATTAACTAGTATTGGTTCACTTTAAATGGATTTTCTCACTTGAATTGTGCAAGTTGTATATGTGATATACTTTTGTGCACATGATTATATCATGTTTGATGATACATGCTTATTTGGTTAAGTGTAAAGAACTAAACAATGGTTAAATTGATGATTAGGGTTGTGCTTATTCATTCATTTATTTATTTATTCTTTTTTGGAAATTAAAAAGATAAATTGAAATGGTGGCTTTCTTTGTATCTTTCATGGAGCTTCATGAAGTGTTGAAAGTTTGACCACTTTTGTCTCATGCTTAACCCTAACCATTCCACTTAACCATGATTCATTCTCTACACTTAACCATGGTTTGTATATGATAAGAATTCATTTTCTTTTCTATTTTATTATTCTTATCATAACATCATCTTCTTCTTCTTCTTCTTCAAGATGAAGAAGCTTGATTCCATCAATGGTGATTTGATGAAATGAGTGAGAAATCCAATTCTAAAGTGAACCCACCTCCTATTTCTTCATCCTCTACCTCTTGCCAAGTAGTATAGTGTGTTTTCTTCACAAGTTTCATGACTTGGTGAAGTGGGAGCTTGATCTTGTGATGCCTCGACGTAGATCATCTTCGGCATCGTTGTCGATGACCTAGCCCGCCCATTTCTCCGATGAAGCCGACGCTAGAGCCCGGGATTCGATTTGGACAGCAAGGAGACTTTATCATGGAGCTATGGAGGTGGAGAACCGGATCTACAAAGGTTGTATTTCCGTTCACTTAGTTAAGTTGTTAACTAGTTGCTTGTTTCGCCTAAAATTCTAGTTAACGATCCGTATTAGGGTTTCTCGGCACTTGTAAAATTTGAAATTGGCATGGTTGATGCCTTGTGAGACCTCATTAGTGTGCCTAGGAACCCTACATACGTCGTATTTATCTGTGATGTTTAGGTGATTTAAATGATGGGACTTCATTAATATGATTAATGAAATAAAAGAAACCTAAAGATGTTGTAGAATCGAATTTCAAAAATAAAACAGGTAGCTACAGTTCTTGCTTTGCACAGCGGTATATGTGATATATCCTGCACCTTATTCGATAAGGAAAGGACCAAGATCCCTTCACCGGGAGTGACTACTTTAGCAATAACTAGCAGATGCTACACACTCGGTTTGTCTTTTGATAGCTTCTATAGTTTCTGCTTTGCACAGTGATATATATGATATATCCCGCACCTCATTCGATGAGGAAAGGGCCGACGATCCCTTCACCGGGAGTGACCCCTTTAGCAAAACTAGAAAAGCCTCAGAAACACTCCATTTTAAAATCATTTGATTCTACAACGATATCAAGTTCATTACGCAATAGGTTTTCAGAAAAACCAGTCGTAGCCCTCCGTCATTTCAGATAAGTTGTATATAGTATTCGTGCTACATTTATTGGCTTTCGTCAAGGTGTAGTGTGCGGTAGCTATATGCTGCTTATCTGCTGCATATGATGTGATTGGATTAAGGCAGTCATGCGGCTTTGTTGGCTTTCGTCAAGGGTCGTGCGGGTGGGTTTAATTCAATCAAGAAATGTACGGGTTGAACTTGACTAGCGGGCTATGGTTTGTTGGCTTTCGTCAAGGTCATAGCACGTTAGGGGAAAAATTATCGGGAATTTCAAGTGTTGAAGTTTGCAATGAGATTGCATACCTTCTATGAGATAGTTGGATCCCGATACCTGCTGCGAGTAAGAGTTACTCCTGGGATAGTTTTACACATTACAATTAGCCGATCAAGTAAGTGTCTAGAAAGGTGTCAACGGGGTTACGCCTCTGGGAAAACGAGGTTTACATTAATTAGGTTCGTGCGAAAGCACGGGGGACCTCCCTCAAAGTACTGATACTGGCCTGGCTAAAAGATTGGCGAACTTGTAGTGTGTAATTAATCCCGGCTAGTCTTTCCTTTTAGGGTTTGAAGGAAGATTTGATAAAAAACAGTGGGAGCCATCCTGATTAGATAAAATAATAACCAATCTGATCTTGCAAGAGCGCACGCTGAGTGTTTTCTTCTCTCTCTCTCCTGGTAGCGACCATATCACTCCTTAATCAAAATAATAATACGGAAGTATTGACTGAACCCGCTTGTTCTACTGAGCTGGGGAACGTTGGTCCCGCTCCAACTTATAATTGTTATAAGACAGAGCAGGAAATTGGGGAATACCAGATTTCCCGTGCCGCCCAAACGAAGAAAGTGCATATGATGCATCTTCTCTGGGTGTGTTCATTACAAAGAACTGTTTCTCAATATCCTCTACGTCCTGGGTATTTGATACCGCATCAGGATCCCCGATATGTAATTTGTTACATAGGGCTACAGATAGGTAGAGAACTGAGAACGGGTGACAAGTTTCATGAGGCAGAAAACGGGACAAGTGTTGCAGCCAAGTCTGTTGGTCACTGTCACCCTGTATTACAAATACATTGATTCTGAACGAATGTTATTAGATACCGAACCTGATATACAAAATCATATCAGTCTCTTTATAAGTAAAGAAATGATAAAATTTTGTATTGTTGGATAATGTTTTGAACATTTCCTATATCAAAAGTTGATCGGTTCAGGCACGTAATCTAAAAGCATTGATGTTCTAAATCAAACTACAGTTCTTAGTATATAGAACACACACAAGAGGAAGAGTTCAGAAATGAACGAATCCTTCTTGAGGCATTGTAGACTAGGTCATATCAATGCGACCCGACTGGTTGAAGTTACATTTAGATGCATATTTAAATAAGTTTGAATTTACATCTTGTGAAACTTGTCAGACATGTCATAGAGATAAGATGACCATAGCTCTGTTTATTGGAAACAGAGAAAGAGTTAGTGAACTCTTAGGATGATACATGTTGATGTATGTAGGTCCCCTGTCTACACATGCCAAGACCGGTTCTTTGTACTTCATTACATTCTCTGATAATCTCTCAAGATTCAGACATATGTTCCTGTTGAAACACAAGTCCGAAACTTTTGAGATATTCACAGAATATAAGTTAGAAGTAGAGAACCAATACGGGTTTAAGTATTATGTCCTTTGATGAGATCAAGGAGGAGAATACTTGTGCATAGAATTCCTGGACTATTCTAAAGGAGAATGAGATTCTCTCTCAGCATTACTCCTCCGTATACACCATAGCACGATGGTATATCGGGGCGGAGCAATTGCACCCTATTCGAAATGGTGTGCTCTATGATGAGTACTACTGAGTTACCTGTTTTCTTTTGGGAGTTATGCGCTTGAGAAGCTGCATACCTATTGAATAGGATTCGAATCAGATCACAGCCTACCACTCCATATGAGATATGGTATGGGAAGAGCCCATGTCTTAAGCTAGTTAAGATTTTGGGTTGTCCGGCCTATGTCTAAAAGCAAAATCCGGACAAGCTCGAGGCAAGATCTGTTATGTAGAACTGGAAATGTTCCAGCTATACAAACTGCAGCTGATAATTTGATAGAACCAAAGGATTCAGTAGATTCCAACGAACCTCTGCCTCTCCGCCGATCTAGTAGGGTTCCTCACCAACCTGAGAGTTACTTCGGTTTCTCTATGACAGTGGGAGCGAGGATTGCATCATGAGATGATGACCCACCTAGTTCCGAGCTGGCCATCAGGAGTGAGACTCTGTAAGAATGGCTGGATGCTTAGTGATCTGAGATGGAATCCATGTACACCAACAAAGTATGGACTTTAGTTGCTATATCTGAAGGGTTAAATCCCCATCAGGAGCAAGTATATCTTGAGAAGATTACTTGGTGTAGATGGAAAAGTTGAGACTTTCAAAGCTAGACATGTTAAAGGTTTTCATCATTGACCAGGCGTGGATAATGATGAAACCTTTTTCAGTGGCTATGCTTAAGTCCATATAGATCCTACTTGCTACGGCTACATACCATAACTACGATATCTGGCAGTTGTGTGTCTTGACTGCTTTTCTAAATGATGATTTGGAAGAAAGCGTCTATAAGTACACAGCCAGAGGGCTTCGTAGACAGTGGGAGCAGCGGAAACGCGAGCAAGATGTTTTATGTGATAAAGCAGGCATCGCGGAGTTGGAACGTCTGTTTTGATGTGTTAGTCAAAGAGTTTGACATCATCAAAATGGTAGATGAACCTTGTATAAACAAAAAGGTAGTAGGGAGTATGGTGACGATCCTCGTAGAGTACGTGGATGACATACTCTTGATAGGGAAGGAGTTTCCTATGCTACGCTCGGTCAATCTCCGCTTATCACAAGGATTCTCCATATAGGATCAAAGTGATACCTACTAAATCCTAAGCTTTGGATCTATGAGATAGATCTAATTGGATGTTAGGATACTCACTAGTTGTAGTGAGATGGTATCAATCGATCCTGGGGAGAATCACTGGAAAGGTTCCAGCGTGATAAAGACGACTGAATGTCAGTCACAGGCATTATCTTTACCCTCAGTAAAAGGACGGTATGTTGGAAGAGTTCCAAGCTAGATACCGTGGCATACTAGACGATAAAGGCTGGATATATCGCTACTTATGATACTACCAAAGAGGAAGTCTGGATGTATATTAGTTCATGAGATGAACTTCGTTCCTACCATTGTGTGACAATGGAGTTGTGGCTTATGCCAAGGAACGCCCGTCCCATCAGTGATCCAGATATAATTCTAAGGCAGTATCACCTGATCATGGAGATGGCTGATCTCCAAGGTGATCGAGGATAGGAGAGAAGACTTAGAGGATAACACGACGGATCCACTCACGAAGGCCTATTCCCAGAGAGAGAATTTTATGGGATGGTTGAGTATGAGATACTACAACCACTACTATCAGATGGCCCTAGTGGAAGTGGAAGATTGTTAGTTATATGTATGCCCTAGAGGCCATTACTATACATAGGATGTATATTGTAGTGGATGCTTGGACATATATAAGGAGGACTTTCTTGCTCGACATGAGAGTTTTCTATCTGGTTGATCTTTACCTTAACGTGTACACTGATTGTCTCTCTGTTACATGTTGGTAAAGCCCTTAGGATGTGTACTTGACTACCTGGACTATGATGCAGATCATACTAGTGGGGACATGGTAGTCCATAAGTACATCCTTCAAGGTCCCTTGTCGTGGGTGTATCGAGACGGGGCATCGATATACCAGAGTAGACTAGCGTATACCTTCTCGACCCATACAGATGGGCGATGGATGATCCCATATCCATTGGTGTTTGACATCGGAGATGATATACGGGTGCTCAGTGGAGACTGGGTACACTGGACGGACTCGCCGAGAACTCCCAGATGGTATTATACCTTAATCAGATGGCAGTTCACTGGTGACACTGGTACAGGTTAGTCTGTATGTTAGTTATATGTATGCCCTAGAGGCCATTACTGTACATAGGATGTATATTGTAGTGGATGCTGGGACATATATAGGGAGGACTTTCTTGCTCGACATGATAGTATGCTATCTGGTTGAACTTTACCTTAACGTGTATACTGATTGTCTCTCTGTTACATGTTGGTAAAGCCCTTAGGATGTGTGCTTGACTAGCTGGACTATGATGCGGATCATACTAGTGGGGACATGGTAGTCCATAAGTACATCCTTCAAAGTCCCTAGTCGAGGGTGTATCGAGACGGGGCATCGATATACCGGAGTAGACTAGCGTGTACCTTCTCGACCCATACAGATGGGCGATGGATGATCCCATATCCATTGGTGTTTGACATCAGAGATGATATACGGGTGCTCAGTAGAGACTGGGTACTCTGTACGGACTCGCCGAGAACTCCCAGATGGTATTATACCTCACGTCAGATAGCAGTTCTCTGGTGACACTGGTACAGAGTAGTCTGTTGACCCGAGATCGTCATAGAGTCTTGTGTGGTTCCCACTGTGCTTTGATTTCCATCTTACCACATCCAAGAGGGCGTGCAAAACGGTGGTTTTTGGGTACAGTCCCGAGTCACATGGAGGCAATGAGCGATAGGAGGGGATTCGTCTCTCCCGGTATAGGGGGTTGATGTTGCGCTGTGTTCGATTGGCTATAACAGGAAATCCCTGGCCAGGGTTGCTGAGATTTACTGGTAAGTGTTACCAGTAGTTTCTCGAATAGTTATAGACCTCATATCGACACGACTTATCGAGCTATTGGGGTCTGACGTTTACCACCCCTAGGCGAGATATGCGACATATCAGACGATCAGACCGGACTGTACGGTAGTGTTACTGGTTGGATTCACTGGAGTGTGAGCGGGCTTGCTCGTCGATCTTCAGATCGCTCAATACCCGGGTGGCCGTTACGTTTAGCAGACCGCTTGCGGCTTGTGGGTGTTTGATATGATCATCGCCTGCTGCCGGCGTATTGACGAGTCTTTAGAGTCCTACACAGAGGTTTCCTGGCTCAAGCGAAACGAAATAGGAGCACGTATGAGATATGTGCGGGACCGAGAATAATGCGTGTATGTGATACCGTATTCCATTCTCGCGATGAATGTATCGATTAGGTTATATGCGATATACCCTAGTTATCGAATCAAAGGTTGATTCGATAAGCCGATACATAGGATACTGGTCGGTTATATGCGATATGACCGGATCGTTAAATCAAGTGTTGATTTAATGATTTAATGTATAATTATATATTTGATATATTGCTTTGCATTAACTAGTATTGGTTCACTTTAAATGGATTTTCTCACTCGGGTGTGCGCATTGCATATGCGATATGATTTTTGTGCACTTGATTGTATCATGTTTGATGATACATATCTTTTTTGTTAAGTGTAATGAATTAAACCTAGGTTAAGTAAATGATTAGGGTTTTCTTTTATTCATTCATTTATCTTTTCATTTGCATTTAAAAGATAAATGAGAAAAGGAAAAGAAGTGAAAAATGGTGGCTAGTTTTGTTTTTAACATGAAGCTTCATGAAGCTTTCATAAAGTCACCATTTTTGTCTCATCTCCTTAACCCTAACCATTCTTTAACCTTGGTCAATTCTCTACACTTAACTTGGGTTATGTTATGATAAGAATGAATTATTCTTTTCTTTTTTAATTAATCTTATCATAATATTCATCTTCTTCTTCTTCATCTTCTTCACTTGAAGAAGCAGCTTCATCAATGGTGATTGATGAAAACAAGTGAGAAATCGAATTCTAAAGTCTACCCACTTCCTATTTCTTCATCCTCTACCTCTTGCCAAGTAGTAGAGTGTGTTTCCTTCACAAGTTTTCAAGACTTGGTGAAGGTGGAGCTCGATCTAGTGATGCTTCGATGTAGATCATCTTCGGCACGTCGTCGACGACCTAGCCCGTCCATTCTCCGATGAAGCCGACGCTAGAGCCCGGATTTGATTTGGACAGCAGAGACGACCTCATCTCGGAGCCGTGGAGGTGGAGGACCGGATCTATAAAGGTTGTATTTCCGATTCTTATAGTTAAGTGTTAACTAGTTAGCTTTTTCGCCTAGTTTTCTAGCAAACGATCCGTAGTCGGGTCTCTCGGCACCCGTAAACTTTTATAATGGCATGTTCGATGCCTTGTGAGACCTCATTAGGGTGCCTAGGAACCCTACACTGTAGACCCGAGATCGTCATAGAGTCTTGTGTGATACCAACTGTGCTTTGATTTCCACCTTACCACCTCCAAGAGGGCGTGCAAAACGGTGGTTTTTTGGTACATTCCCGAATCACATGGAGGCAATGAGCGATAGGAGGGGATTCGTCTCTCCCGGTATAGGGAGTTGATGTTGCGCATTATTCGATTGGCTATAACCGGAAATCCCTGGCCAGGGTTGCTGAGATTTACTGGTAAGTGTTACCAGTAGTTTCTCGAACTGTTATAGACCTCATATCGACATGACTTATCGAGCTATTGGGGTCTGACGTTTACCACCCCTAGGCGAGATATGCGACATATCAGACTAACAGACCGGACTGTACGGTAAGTGTTACTGGTTGGATTCACAGGAATGAGAGCGGACTTGCTCGTCGATCTTCTAATCGCTCAATACCCGGGTGGCCGTTACGTTTAGCAGACCGCTTGCTGCTTGTGGGTGTTTGATATGATCATCACCTGCTGCCGGGGTATTGACGAGTCTTTAGAGTCCTACACAGAGGTTTCCTGGCTCAAGCGAAACGAAATAGGAGCGCATATGAGATATGTGCGGGACCGAGAATGATGCGTGTATGTGATACCGTATTCTATTCTCGCGATTAATGTATCGATTGGTTGTATGCGATATAACCCAGTTATTGAATCGAGGATTGATTCGATAAGTCGATACATCGGATATTAGCCGGTCATATACGATATGACCGGATCGTTAAATCAAGTGTTGATTTAATGATTTAATGTATAATTATATATTTGATTTATTACTTTGCATTAACTAGTATTTGTTCACTTTAGATGGATTTTCTCACTTGAAGTGCACATTGTATATATGATATAGTTTTGTGCACTAGTTTGTATCATGTTTGATGATACATGCAAACTTGGGTGTATGTTTGATTAAACCATGGTTAGTTAATGGTTAGGGTTTCATTTGCTTAATTGATTTATTTATTTATTTCATTTTGGCTTAAGATAAAATGGTGGCTTTCTTTGGATTTTGTTGAAGCTTCATGAAGCTTTGAAAAAGCTTTGACCATTTTGTTTTATTCCTTAAACCTAACCATTAAACCTAACCCTAGTTTATTCTCTACACTTGACCATGGTTGGGATATGATAAGAATCACTTATTTTTTCTATTATTGAATAATCTTATCATATTCTTTTTCTTCTTCCTCTTCTTGTTCAAGAAGAAAAAGCTTGCTAGCTTCAATGGTGATTTGAGAAAAAGAGTGAGAAATCCAATTCTAAAGAGAACCCACTTCCTATTTATTCATCCTCTACCACTTGCCAAGTAGTATAAGGTGTTTTCTTCACAAGTTTCTTGACTTGGTGAAGTTGGAGCTTGATCTTGAGTTTCCTCGACGTAGATCATCTTCGGCATCGAAGTCGATGACCTAGCCCGATCATTTCTTCGACGAAACCATTACTAGAGTCATGGATCCGATAGGTACAGCGGAGGGACTTCATCATGGAGCTATGGAGGTGGAGGACCGGATCTACAAAGGTTGTATTTCCGTTCACTTATTAGTAAAGCAGTTTACTAGTTCTAGTTTTCGCCTAATCTCTAGTAAACGATCCGTATTAGGGTTTGTAGGCACCGGAAATTTTTGAATTTGGCATGGTTGATGCCTTGTGAGACCTCATGGGTGTTCCTAGGAACCCTACACACTTAGTCTACTCCAGAATATTGATGCCCTATCTGGATAATTGTCACGACCCGAGAGTACGGAACGTGACCGGCACTTAGATTACGAAGCGTCTAGAGGCGCCACGTAACCTAAGTAAGCCGAAGCCCAGAAATCTAAACCATAAAAGAAGAAGAAGAAGAAAACAAGTTTAAAAGCATCAGCAAATTTTCTCAAAAATTTCGGCAGAGTCTCCTCTATAAAAACTGGCCCCCAAATGAGTACAACAAGTATAATATACATAAACAGTAAAAAGCATCCCTAAACGGGAGCTAGCTCAACGCCAACAGACGGAAAAAACCACAACAAGCACAATAATATACAACGCCAAAGGGCGAGGCTCAAAACTCAAAAGAAAACAAAACCACCAGATCAGAATAATACATGCGCGACTCTAAGGTCGAAATAAAAGACTGGTCCAATAAACTTATCAACTAATACAAGTATGGTTGATGGAGCTTACTAGATACCAATGAAAGAATAAAAGTACAATGGTGGTTCAGATACAAGTGAACCAACCTACCATGCAAGTCACCCTGAATGAAATGATGTGCCAGCAAGCTGTCAGGGAAACCTGTACATCGTACCTGTAAAAAAATTTGGCACAACGGGGGTGAGTTGCCAACTCGTGAGTAGAAGACATCTACAAAAAGAAATCGAATGCACGACGCTATCCTAGGTCATAATAATACACTATAATATCCCAATCATCTAGTAATAGCAGGGTAAAACTACGTGTAAATGCAGATACTCCGTGCTCGTGTCAGTGCCTCATATAATACTATGCCATATGAATGGATATGCATGCACCATGAATATAAAATAATCAATCCTGAAATCCAGATATATCTGTATAAGAAATCTTTAACTGTTATTATAGTAAAATGTGTATAGGAATCTGAAATCTCAACAATAAAATCCATGGAAATCCGTGTCAAGCATCGACACAAACATGTAAATCTCAAGTCTCATAGTCTCAATACCTCGGGCTCCGTCAGTCCGGATCGGCCCATATCATCAAATCTCACGACAACGGCCGGTATCCTCCGGATATCCGCCGCGCCAGACATCACCGGTAGGTAGCCTTCCCCTGCCAGGCTCATCGTCTACAACTCGATCTTCTTGCCCCGGGGTACCATACCGGGCCCACCATGTACCCGAGACGGTTCATCCACTCCTCGAATCGGGTCTCGAAATCCATCAGAAAACATGAAATCTCATGGTGGACGACACATACATCACGAGAAAACCGCATCTTATGTTTTTTAAAAAGAGAGGAGGAGGAGAGAGAGAAGTTTTTATATATTCTTTGCGGTTTTCCCCAAAATCCAGAAATCTCATAGAAATCCAAATATCAAAATCATGAGTAAGTATATGACAAGTGTCGGCATATGCCCATGATACTGCATGATAACATGAAAATATGAATGCATGAATGTCTAAGTGATAAATATCATGTCTAAATTAACATCAGAAAGTAATCACAATATTATATCGGTCTAGATGTTAACTGATTCTATCAATTAAAGATAATATGATCTAAAGTGTACGTGACATAGCAATTACCGATGATGATGTGTGTGAGCCAGCAAATGAGTGTGCGTGGAATATGCGCATTATCGGTAATGGTGCTGGTGTCCTAACAGGTAAGGTTTATATTGATTATAGCAGCATATGTAAGAACATGCATCATTATGATTCCAGTGTGAAAGTAAGACGGATGTATGTTATCCACTCATTTGATATACCATTACCACTACCACTATATGACTCGAACCTAATCCAGTGTCCATCTAACCTCCTAAGGAACAAAACCTAAGAAACTAGTCAATAAGAAACAAGAGTCTACCTAAGGTCTGAATCAATATCTCTAATAGTCGGCGATCCGGCCTCAATAGCGTCACGTACGTAGTACGGTTTCCTCGAATCAAGAGTGCGGATCAATCATCATATTTATGCCTCGTACGGTAAAATCCATCGTACGGCGTCCCAATATCATGGTACGGGTCAAGTATCTCCTAGGTGTCTCATCATTAGTATAATGTCATCATCAACACATCTCATGATCAAGGTGCTAAACTGTGATCACATACATCAATAATATATTATTGCCATCATAATAAGCATCATTAGTTTATCCTCAGAAATATCATGTCATATGTATCATATCGTCCTCAAGTCACACCTCTATGATATCGACATCAGGTCACACCTATATGATGTCGTAATCAAGTCATACATATATCATATCGTGATCAGTCACAAGTTACAGTCCGGGTACTATTTTAGAGTCCCATGTACCTCAATATCATCACCACCCATTATAATTTAAGTATACATGTTCATTATCTCATTCTCTAATGATCCGCTAACACTTAATACGACTGTATAGCCAAGAATCACGGCATCAAGCCCAGTTACACTGTTTCATCATACCTCGGATATTATATCACATCAATGTATCCCATATACGTGTTGTATATATATATATACCTATACCTCGTCCTATATATATATACACATGCACGTATACACCATGTCGTTTTTCAGTGTGTGCGTGTGTGTGTTTCTACCAGAAACCTACGAGCCTCTTCAAAGGTATTCATCTTCTGATATGGTTTTCCTAAATCAGTTTAGTCCAGCCTAGGGTCATTACTAGGGTCCTACTCATTAAGAATCTAGGGTCACATCTGGTTTCCTAATGTCAATAAGTATTATTCATATTCTACGTTGCGGGGGTGCTAAACGCCATCCACCCGACTTCCCCCCGTAGATATGCATCTACTCACCTGGTCCATGTCTGTCGAAGACGGTGTCGCCATCCTCCTCTTCATCGCCTGCGGTCCACGTGAGGGGTACCTAAATGCAAACATACAAATAGCATCGTAAACTGAATCACATACAAAAGTCAAAACGATGCAAGGAACAAGCATAGGTTAAAACCTATGTCCCGTCCATGCAAAAGAACCAAATATCGCTCGATATCGGCGTACAAACTCTGATGGATCGAAATAACATCAACAAATAACTCGTAGTTTTAAAACACATTAAATATATTATAAAACATGATTAAATCT
The DNA here is from genome assembly GCA_030015575.1 of Agapanthus africanus. Taxonomy (NCBI): domain Eukaryota; kingdom Viridiplantae; phylum Streptophyta; class Magnoliopsida; order Asparagales; family Amaryllidaceae; genus Agapanthus; species Agapanthus africanus. The sequence goes on along the minus strand of CM057345.1, from coordinate 333,287,809 downwards.
ATCGAAACCCTAAAATCCATCAAACCGTCCAATTTCGTAAAACCCGAAATACCAATTTACCGTTTTTTATCAAAACATGACATTTAAATGAAACCAATGGTCATAAAACTCATTAAATAGCATAACTAGACTATACAAACCATTACTATATTTTTATTACACAAATTTGTATTAATTTGAAATTTCTAGTTTGCAACCTTTAACAATTTTCAACATTTTTCAAGCAAAATACCACAATTCCACCACAAAACGTGATTTTGCATGAATTAATATATTAAACTACAATTCATGATGATAATGATATAATGAAACCATGATTATATTTTTAATTTCATTTATATAGGAATTTCCAAAATCTAGTTTACAAAATACTAGCATTTTATTACTATTTTCCAATTATCAAAGGAAACTAGTGATCAAACTAAGTTTTTCTTTCCATTAACATGCTAATATTCTCATTAAAACTACCATCTAATGATAACAACCTTAATAACAATTTTATTTTACCCACAAACACATTTTAGAAAAATCTAGTTAGCTAAATAGCTTGATTAAAACAATTTGAATAAACAATTTATTATACAACAACCATGCAAGATTTTTCCACTCTAAAAGATGTTAAACTAGCTATTATAACCTTATTTAATTAATAAAAACCACAACTTGAATTTACAAACCCTAACTTGAATTTTAAAATTTGCAACTAGAATTAATTTAATAAATCTAATTATGCTTTAAAAGAAACATCTAATAGAAATAAAACAAAAGAAGGAAGTTTATACCTTCAAAATATGAAATACAAACATGAAAATGAGCCTCCAAAATGCATGCTTTCCCACTCCAAAATCCATGTAAAGAAGAGCAAAGAACAAAGGGTAGGAATTTATTAGGATTTTGTGGAATTTTAATTGAATTTTTGATGTATTTTTGATGAATTTTGGAGCAAAATAAAATGAGGAAAATGGGGGCTACCATGGGGGGTGAGGCCGGCCATTTTTGGAGGTGAGGGAGAGAAGGAAGAGTGTGACAAAAGTTGTGTAGAAGTCTCCACCAAAATATCACTTCATTATGTCTTTTCATGCAATTCTTTATTTTTCTTTTATTTCTTTACTATAGCAACTCAAGAAAGCTCTAGAAAATAGGAAAAATTTGCAAATAAATTTTGCATGATACACACTAAATTATAACATGCCATGGTTCATTTTTACAAATTAAAACCATTTAAATTTGTAATTTACACTAATTTAGTGTAAAAAATAAAGCTTATGTTAGTATTTAAAATAATTAATTTAGGAAAAATATTTAATTAAACTAAAAATTTATAAGTGGCTAAATAAACACCATTTACTAGTAATTACATAATTAAAATATGTATTTTTGAAATTATAATGAAAAACAATCACGGCTAGGTTTTACGAAAAATACATTTTACTTTGCCGAAAATCATAAAATTCACTTAAACAATTTTATTCATTTAATTATTTATTTAATTATTTTTAAAACGTTACAATAATCCAACGACCAGGGACCTGTATAGGATGTTGCTTACAGACTACCCAGCCCCCACTAGTGTGACTGCCATCACAACGCTGGTAATCAAGCAAAGATCCTATGGGCTCTACTAATATGTATAAGTGATACGTTACAAGAAACATATGTACATATTAAAGTAGATACAAACCATGTAGCATACTACCATTTTTAGCAAGACTGTATATACAAGTGTGAATATCCCAAGCTTCCATTAAGTAATATACAATCTATATGATACAATAATGGCCCCTAGGGCATATACACTAACAAAAATAAGAATAATGATAATAATAATAATAATTAAGAAATTGTGATGGTTAGTTTATGAATGACCATTATCATTTCATCATTTATTGCATTTGCAAGAAACAAGAAGCATCTTGCAAGTGAAATGATGATGGTCAACATGTCAACAATAGTCAACCGGTCAACAAAAGTCAAACGGTCAACACACCATGGCACAATAATCCTTAATTAATATTATTAATCATATTTCTCATTCTCATTAGGGTTTAGAAAAAGTCAACGGTCAACAACCCTAATGACAATGCTCTGCCTCTGCCTCTGTCAATTGTGCATACACACCCACATCCGTGTTCCGAGGAACACGAATGCAATGAGATAAAACCAATCCCAAAAAATATACTAGGATATGGCTTAAACCAAAGCCCGCTAGTAATAACTGCCCGGACACCAAACGTGCACAAGTGCGCGGATGTGAATGAACCCCATCGCAAAACCATGCGACCACTACTCTGTTTTGCCCAAAAGCGAATAACCCTCTGTGTGGGACTCTAAAGACTTGACACTACGCTGGCAGTGGGTTTAACCACAGGCCGCAAGCGGTACTAGCTGTAGGGTTGCTAGGCACACGCACAAGGGTCTACGAGGCATCAACCATGCCCGATTTAAAATTTAGCCGTGCCGAACAACCCAAAGCCGGATCTTTAAACTAGAGATTAGGCGAAAACAAGTATGTTAAACACTTTAACACTTAGTGAGAAGGATTACAACCTTTGTAGATCCGGTCCTTCACTTCTTAAGCTCCGTGTTGAGGTCCCTTCGCTGCGATCATCATGTTCCGGACTCTCGAGAGGCTCCACGAAGAGAAAGATGCAAGCTTGCTTCCGATCTTCGATAACAAAGATGATCTACCTTGAAGTTTCATTAACACAAGCTCTCACTCACTAAATGAAGTGAACACTCTCATCTAAAGGGCAAGGGTAGATGAGGATGATGAAGTAGGATTTTTGCACTCATTTGTTTTCTATTTCTCACTCATTTTCATCACAAAGATCAAAGCTAGGAAGCTTTGCAAGCATAGAAGAAGAAGAAAGAAGATGAACCATGAATAATTCCTTTTGTGATGAATAATGAAAGTGTGATAATGATTAATTTTGCAAGCATGGTCAAGGATGACTCATGTAGAGATTTAACTAGGGCTAGGGTTTGGGTTGGGTTAAGAATGAGTCTCACATAAATATCAAGCATAATATCTCTTTCATGACAAAAGAAAAACCTTCTAGAAACTTCTAGAAAGAACTAACCCAATTAAAACCCTAATCTTGTTTAATCTCCACTAAACATGTTGCATTAGTAATCATATCATGTTACAATATTATATATCACATATATAATATTTATTATAACAAAAATAAAATAACACAATTAACATATATCGCATATATATCAATGTATTACCCGAGTGAGAAAAAGAATATTTTAGTGAGCTAATATTAGTTAATGTAATTTAATATATCATATATATTATTATACATTAAATTAGCGAATCAACACTTGATCCGACAATCCGGCTATATCGCATATAACCGACTAATATCTCATTTACCGATTCATCGAATCAACACTTGATCCGATGACCCGGCTGATATCAAATATCGCGAGAATAGAATACGGTATATCATATCGCATTATCCTCGGTCCTGCACATATCACATATGTGCCCCTACTCCGTTTTGCCTGAGTTAAGAAACCTCTGTGTAGGACTCTAAAGAATCGTCAATACGCCGGCAGTAGGTGATGATCATATCAAACACCCACAAGCTACAAGCGGTCAGCTAAACGTAACAGCCACCCGGGTATTGAGCGCTCAGAAGATCAACAAGCAAGCCTGTACATTCTCCTGTGAATCCAATCAGTAACACTCCTGTACAGTCCGGTCTCGTCGTCTGATATGTCGCATATCTCACCTAGGGATGGTAAACGTCAGACCACAGTAGCTTGATAAGTCGTGTCGATATGAGGTTTATAACAGTTCGAGAAACTACTGATGACACTTACCAGTAAATCTCAGCAACCCTGGCCAGGGATTTCCAGTTATAGCCAATCGAACACAGCACAACATCAACTCCCTATACCGAGAGAGACGAATCCCCTCCTATCGCTCATTGCCTCCATGTGATTCGGGACTGTACCCAAAAGCCACCTTTTTGCACACCCTCTTGGACATGGTATGATGGAAATCAAAGCACAGTGGGAATCACATAAGACTCTATGACGATCTCGGGTCAACAGACTACTCTGTACCAGTGTCACCGGAGAACTGCCATCTGACGTGAGGTATAATACCATCTGGGAGTTCTCGGCGAGTCCGTCCAGTGTACCCAGTCTCTACTGATCATCCGTACACCATCCTTGATGTCAAACACCGATGGATATGGGATCATCCATCACCCATCATATGGGTCAAGATGCGTATACGCTAGTCTACTCTGGTGTATCGATGCCCTGTCTCGATACACCCTCGACTAGGAACAGTTATAGGATGTACTCGTCGATTACCGTGGCCCTACTAGTATGATCTCATCATAGTCCCAGTAGTCGAGTACATATCCTAAGGGCTTTATCAACATGTAACACAGAGACAATCAGAATACATGTTAAGATAAAGTACAACTAGATAGCGTACTATCATGTCGAGCAAGAAAGTCCTCTCTATATATGTCCAAGCATCCACTACAATATACATCGAATGTACAATAATGGCCTCTAGGGCATACATATAACTAACAATCTCCCACTTGCACTAGGGCCATTTGTTGTGGTATCACATACCCAACAATTAGCTGTGGTTGAAGTATCTCATACTCAACCATCCCATAAAAGTCTCTACTGGAAAAAAGGCCTTTGTGAGTGGATCCGCACTGCTGTCCTCTGTGTCTACTCTTCTAACCTCGATCTCCCTGGAAATCAACCATCTCCATGATCAGGCGATACCGCCTAAGAATTATATCTGGATTTCTGATGGGACGGGGGGTTCCTTGGCATAAGCCATAACTCCATTGTCACACAATGGTAGGAACGAAGTTCATCTTATGAACTTATATATATCCAGACTGCCTCTTTGGCAGCATCTTTGGTAACGATGTATCTTGCCATTAATCGTCTAGTAAGTCTCAGTATGTACCCTGGAACTCTTCCAACATACCGTCCTTCCACTGAGGGTAAATACAATGCCTGCGACTGACATTCTGTCGTCCTTATCACCCTGGAACCTTTCCAGTGATTCTCCCCAGGATCGATTGATACCATCTCACTACAACTAGTGAGTATCCTAACATCCAATTAGATCTATCTCATAGATCCAAAACCCAGGATTTATGAGGTATCACTTTGATCCTATATGGAGAATGCTTGTGATAAGCGGAGATTGACCAAGCGTAGCATAGGAAACTCCTTCCCTATCAAGAGTATGTCATCCACGTACTCTATGAGGATCACCACCATACTCCCTACTACCTTTTTGTATATACAAGGTTCATCTACCATTTTGATGAAGTCAAACTCTTTGGCTACCACATCAAAACAGATGTTCCAACTCTGCGATGCCTGCTTTATCCTATAAATCATCTTGCACACGTTTCCGCTGCTCCCACTGTCTATGAAGCCCTCTGGCTGTGTACTTATAGACGCTCTCTTCTAAAACATCATTTAGAAAAGCAGTCGTGACACCCAACCGCCAGATATTGTAGGCATGGTATGTAGCAGTAGCAAGTAGGATCTGGATGGACTTAAGCATAGCTTTGAAAGTCTCAACTTTTCCATGTACACCAAGTAATCTTCTCAAGATATACTTGCTCCTGATGGGGATTTAACCCTTCAGATAAAGCAACCGAAGTCCATACTTTGTTGGTGTATAAGGATTCCATCTCAGATCGCTAAGCATCCAGCCATTCTTACAGAGTCCCACTCGAAACTAGTTGGGTCATCATCTCATGATGCAACCCTCGCTCCCACTGTCATAGAGAAACTGAAGCATCTCTCAGGTGGGTGAGGAACCCTACTAGATCGGTGGAAAGGCTGAGGTTCGTTGGTTACTATTGAATCCTTTGGTTCTACCGAATCATCTGTTGTAGTTTCTATAGATGGAACTCCTTCCAGTTCTACCTCATGACCACTAATTTTTCCACAAGAAATTCCCTTTCACAAAGGTGGCATGTTGAGAAACAAAACATATTTTGTTCCTCTGTTAGGTAGAAGATATTTCCTTGCGTATGCTTGGGATATCCAACAAACTTCCACAGATCTAACTTTGCCTCGAGCTTGTCCGGATTATGCTTTTAGACATAGGCCGGACAACCCCAAATCATAACAAACTTAAGATATGGGCTCTTCCCTTTCCATATCACATATGAGGTGGTAGGCAACTGATTTGATTTGAACCCTATTCAATAGGTATGCAGCTTCTCAAGTGCATAACTCCCAAAAGGAAATAGTAAACTCAGTAGTACTCATCATAGAGCACACCATATCACATAGGGTGTTATTGCTCCGCCCTGATATACCATCGTGCTATGGTGTATACGGAGGAGTAATGCTGAGAGAGAATCTCATTCTCCTTTAGAATAATCCAGGAATTCCGTGCTCAAGTATTCTCATCCTTGATCTCATCAAAGGACATAATACTTATACCCTATTTTTGGTTCTCTACTTCTAACTTATATTCTATGAATATCTCAAAAGGTGCAGACTTGTGTTTCAACAGGAACATATATCCGAATCTTGAGAGATAATCAGTGAATGTATTGAAGTAATAAAGAACCGGTCTTGGCATGTGTAGACAGGGGACCATACATACATCATCATGTATCAATCCTAAGAGTTCACTAACTCTTTCTCTGTTTCCAATAAACAGAGCTGTGGTCATCTTATCTTTGTGACATGACCGGCAAGTTTCATAAGATGTAAATTCAAATAAATTTAAATATGCATCTTAATGTAACTTTAGCTAGTCGGGTCGCATTGATATGACCTAGTCTACAATGCCTCAAGAAGGATTCGTTCATTTCTGAACTCTTCCTCTTGTGTGTGTTCTATACGTTAAGAACTGTGGTTTGATTTAGAACGTCGCTTTTAGATAACCTGCCTGAATCGATCAACTCTTGATATAGGAAATGTTCAAAACATTATCCAACAATACAAAATTATATCCTTCTTTACTAATAAAGAGATTGATATGATGTTGTATATCAGGTTCGGTATCTAATAACATTCGTTCAGAATCAATGTATTCTAGTAATACAGGGTGATAGTGACCAACAGACTTGGCTGCAACACTTGCACCGTTTCTATCTCATGAAACCTATCACCTGTTCTCAGTTCTCTACCTATCTGTAGCCCATGTAACAAATTACATATATGGGATCCTGATCCGGTATCAAATACCCAGGATGTAAAGTATACTGAGAAACAGTTCTCTATAATGAACACACCCGAAGAAGATGCATCAGCATGCACTTTCTTCGTTTGGGCGGCACGGGAATTCTGGTAATCCCCTATTTCTTGCTCTGTCTTATAACAATTATAAGTTGGAGCGGGACCAACGTTCCCCAGCTCAGTATAACAAGTGGGTTCGGTCAATATATCCATATTATTATCTTGATTAAAGCGTAACATAGTCGTAACCAGGAGAGAGAGAGAAGAAAACACTCAGCGTGTTCTTTTACAAGATTAGATTGGTTATCAATTTATCTAATCAGGATGTCTCCCACTGTTTTAGTCAAATCTTTCTTCAAACCCTAAAAGGAAAGACTAGCCGGGATTAATTACACTCTACAAGTTCGCCAATCTTTCAGCCAGGTCAGTGCCGGTACTTTGAGGGAGGTTCCCTGTGCTTTCGCACGGACCTAATTAAAGTAAACCTCGTTTTCCAAGGGGCATAACCCCGTTGACACTTTTCTAGACACCTACTTGATCGGCTAATTGTAATCTGTAAAACTCTCCCAGGAGTAACTCTTACTCGCAGCGGATATTGGGATCCAACTATCTCATAGAAGGTATGCAATCTTATTGCAAATTTCAACACTTGAAATTCCCAATAATATTTTACCCCTAGCAGCTATATGACCTTAACATAGTCAATAAATCATAAGTGCTAGTCAAGTTTAACCCGTCATTTCCCGATTGAATTAAACCCACCAGCACGACCCTTAACATAGTCAACAAAGTCGCACGACTACCCTAATCCAATCACATCATATGCTTATACAGATAAGCACTAATCAGCTACCGCACACTACGCCTTAACATAGTCAACAAACGTAGCACGAATACTAACTAGTACTTATCTGAAATGACGGAGGGCTATGACAGGTTTTTAAGAAAACCTTTTGCGTAATGAACTTAATATCGTTGTAGAATCGAGTGATTTTAAATGGAGTGTTTTTTAGGCTTTTCTAATTTTGCTAAAGGGGTCACTTCCGGTGAAGGTATCGTTGGCCCTTTCCTCATCGAATAAGGTGCAGGGTATATCATATATACCACTTTGCAAAGCAAGAACTATAGAAGCAATCAAAAGACAAACCGAGTTTGTAGCATCTGCTAGTTTCACTAAAGAGGTCACTCCCGGTGAAGGGATCTCGGCTCTTTCCTTATCGAATAAGGTGCTGGATGTTCTACAAGGAACACCGCTATGCAAAGCAAGAACTAGAGCTACCAGTTTTTAAACATGTTTCTACAACATCTTTAGGTTTCTTTTAGTTTCATTAATCTCATTAATGAAGTCCCATTTTATTATGCTTCACAAGCATCACTTTTGAAACGAAATCTGCAATATAACATATATCTCATATATAATATAAACATTCGTCTCAGGCAGTAATATGATCTCATCACAGAACATTGCAGCAGAAGAACATATATGAAATATTAGATATACTAGGAGGTCCGTGTTTTAATACGAGCCTATATAAAACACGGATTCCACGGTCGCGGTGAATAGCCAAACCCACATCCCTATCCCCTACGAGAGTGGCAAGCAACACTGCCAATTCTAGGGTTAGGAGACCCGGTCTCGACTCCTCGAGATGGTCTCCCACTGGACCCTAGAACCCGGTTACTTGTGCTCCCCGCCTTGGGTCTACTTAATGCAGAAAAGTAAATAATATACAATGGTGATATCAACCTCAGCCCGGAAGTGCCCCAATAAAAGAATATTACATACAAATGAATTTTACATGAATGAAAAAGAAAAACTCTCATCTCACATAAAAACCCCGGCTATTCAAAACGCGTCGATCTAATATAACATATCACAGCAACACATAATATCTCATATCATCAATGTAAGCAAGTATGCGTATCCTGATTGTCGTTGATATATAGCAACGAAGCCGGCGATACACCACATACTATGCTTACGGTCACAGAAAAGAAAGTGTAAAACTACAACAGTTAGAATCCGCAATCTCTTTAGACATCGCATGCCTAACCAAATGAATTCCTTAGACATCGCATGCCTAACAATTATAAACCCCGCATTTTAGTCTCATTATCGAAAAATCTTTTCAATATCAAGTCGGGCAATTCAACAAGCGTCCTGACCGAATGCTCATCGCAAACTTTAGTAGACGGCCGCACCCCCGGATGCCGTCGACGAAGTGGACTAAGGCGGAACACCGCTGCCGCGAGCACCCTTACGGATGCTTTTGGCGACGGGGTTCTCCTACAGTCACTTGGTCGGGGCTATGGGGCGTGGCTGTCTATTAAGTTTAACCGAAGAGTATCCGCGTGCGCTACATGATTGCGACGGACTTTTGATCACATCAAAATTCCGTGGTAACCGATCATCTGAGACTGAACTGCTAGATTTATAACATTAAAATTAGTTATCTCATAACTACTTGTGGATTCCAAATATTGTATCACATTCCAGATAAATAGACAATGTTAAACTTTCCGATCGAATAATCAAACACCTAAGTTTTCCCAAATAGTTCTCAACACATGAAATTAGTTTAAAAACATCCATCACATGCCACAGTACCAATGGTCCAGCTGTAGAAGGGTCAAGCCAACGCCTCATATGTGGCACCCCGTACTGCCACAAACCCTAAGGTTTAGAGGCAGTTCAAGACGGTCACATAATCGAGTTAAGGTTTGTTGTCTTCTAGAGGGTCCACCGCATTACTTGCACGACTTAGAACGTTCTTAAACTACGGAAAAATCCAACACTTGGAAATTTTCCGGTAGGGGAAAAAATGAGTTATTGGTATCCGTTCGAACTTATTAACACGTTCTAAAAATTATTCGGAAAAAACTAAACAAAGTTAACTTATCCGATTGAATCAACGAGTCCCCAATAAAACCCAGAAAACTCAACTCTTGAGTATAAATTAAAAATACCCAAAAACATCAGGAAATTTGATAGGAACATTACTGTGCAAAAAGAAAAGCATGACGTCACTTTATGGCCACGGAACCTCTGCGGGAGCCATGCTCGTGCCGCGGTTCCGCGGCGTTTTGGGCGGCGCACTTTGTTATTTTTTACAGTGTTCCATATAATTGCCTGCTGAATTTTTTAACTATTTTTAATGTTGAAAAAATCACGATTTCAAAAAATGTCCAGAGAAAGGTTTAATCGGGGTTATCCGGGTTCGATCGTACTTTAAACTTCGCCTAGACTTCGGCTAAAGCTCTAGCTTGGCTCTGATACCACTGTAGGGTTGCTAGGCACACACACAAGGGTCTACGAGGCATCAACCATGCACGATTTAAAATTTAGCCATGCCGAACAACCCAAAGCCGGATCTTTAAACTAGAGATTAGGCGAAAACAAGTATATTAAACACTTTAACACTAAGTGAGAGGGATTACAACCTTTGTAGATCCGGTCCTTCACTTCTTAAGCTCCGTGTTGAGTTCCCTTCACTGCGATCATCGAGTTCCGGACTCTCAAGAGGCTCCACGAAAAGAAAGATGCAAGCTTGCTTCCGATCTTCGATAACAAAGATGATCTACCTTGAAGTTTCATTAACACAAGCTCTCACTCACTAAATGAAGTAAACACTCTCATCTAAAGGGCAAGGGTAGATGAGGATGATGAAGTAGGATTTTTTCTCTCATTTGTTTTCTATTTCTCACTCATTTTCATCACAAAGATCAAAGCTAGGAAGCTTTGCAAGCATAGAAGAAGAAGAAAGAAGATGAACCATGAATAATTCCTTTTGTGATGAATAATGAAAGTGTGATAATGATTAATTTTGCAACCATGGTCAAGGATGACTCATGTAGAGATTTAAATAAGGCAAGGGTTTGGGTTGGGTTAAGAATGAGTCACACATAAATATCAAGCATAATATCTCTTTCATGACAAAAGAAAAACCTTCTAGAAACTTCTAGAAAGAACTAACCTAATTCAAACCCTAATCTTGTTTAATCTCTACTAAACATGTTGCATTAGTAATCATATCATGTTACAATATTATATATCACATATATAATATTTATTGTAACAAAAATAAAATGATACAATTAACATATATCACATATATATCAATGTATTACCCGAGTGAGAAAAAGAATCTTTTAGTAAGCTAATATTAGTTAATGTAATTTAATATATCATATATATTATTATACATTAAATTATAGAATCAACACTTGATCCGACAATCCGGCTATATCGCATATAACCGACTAATATCTCATTTACCGATTCATCGAATCAACACTTGATCCGATGACCCGGCTGATATCAAATATCGTGAGAATAGAATACGGTATCTCATATCGCATTATCCTCAGTCCTGCACATATCACATATGTGCCCCTTCTCTGTTTTGCCTGAGTCAAGAAAGCTCTGTGTAGGACTCTAAAGAATCATCGATACGCCGGCAGTAGGTGATGATCATATCAAACACCCACAAGCTGCAAGCGGTCAGGTAAACGTAAGAGCCACCCAGGTATTGAGCGCTCAGAAGATCAACAAGCAAGCATGTATATTCTCCTGTGAATCCAATCAGTAACACTCCTGTACAGTCCGGTCTCGTCGTCTGATATGTCGCATATCTCGCCTAGGGGTGGTAAACGTCAGATCCCAGTAGCTTGATAAGTCGTGTCGATATGAGTTCTATAACAGTTCGAGAAACTACTGATAACACTTACCAGTAAATCTCAGCAACCCTGGCCAGGGATTTCCAGTTATAGCCAATCGAACACAATACAACATCAACTCCCTATACCGGGAGAGACGAATCCCCTCCTATCGCTCATTGCCTCCATGTGATTCGGGATTGTACCCAAAATCCACCTTTTTGCACTCCCTCTTGGATGTGGTATGATGGAAATTAAAGCACAGTGGGAATCACACAAGACTCTATGACGATCTCGGGTCAACAGACTAATCTGTACCAGTATCACTGGAGAACTGCCATCTGACGTAAGGTATAATACCATCTGAGAGTTCTCGGCGAGTCCGTCCAGTGTACCCAGTCTTTACTGAGCATCCGTACACCATCCTTGATGTCAAACACCGATGGATATGGGATCATCCATTGCCCATCATATGGGTCAAGATGCGTATACGCTAGTCTACTCTGGTGTATCGATGCCCTGTCTCGATACACCCTCGACTAGGAACAGTTATATAGGATGTACTCGTCAATTACCGTGGCCCCACTAGTATGATCTCATCATAGTCCCAGTAGTCGAGTACATATCCTAAGGGCTTTATCAACATGTAACACAGAGACAATCAGAATACATGTTAAGATAAAGTACAACCAGATAGCGTACTATCATGTCGAGCAAGAAAGTCCTCCCTATATATGTCCAAGCATCCACTACAATATACATCGTATGTACAGTAATGGCCTCTAGGGCATACAAATAACTAACACTAGCTGTACGTATCGGTCCCCAGGTAGATGCCGATAAGAAGACTGATGAGGTGAACCCATCCGAACTTCTACTGAGCCTGAATGTGACAATCTCCGTACAGTCCGGTCTTTTCGTCTGAGAATATCGCATGGCGGGCCTAGGGGGGCGGTAAACGTCAGTCCCCTAATAGCGGTACAAGTCGTGTCGGAGTGTAGCCTAGAACACCCTGAGATAACACTGGAAATGCTACCAGTATATCTCGCTTGCCCTGGCCAGGGACTTTATGTAATGGCTCTCCTAGACACAGCACGATATCAACTCCCAATACCGGGAGAAACGAATCCTGTCTAACCGTCACTGCCTCTAAGTGCTTCGGGACTGCACCCAACTGCTACCTATTTGCACGCCTCATTTGAACCGTGGTAGGGTAGCAATCTAAGAACAATGGGAACACACTCGAGGAGAAGTGACAGTGTCAAGTCAGCGGACTAAGCTGTACTCATGTCACCCTGGAACTGATAACTGACGATAGATATAGTACCAACCAACAGTTCCCAGCGAGTCCTGTCCAGTGTACTCGTAACCTAACGAACACCTGCATACTATCTCCAGTACGACGTACTGATGGCTGTGGGACAGACCATCTCCCCTCCTGGGATGAGAAGCATATACACTAGTCTACTCTGGAGTATCGATGCCCTGTCTCGATAATTCTATAACTAGGGACCTGTATAAGGATGTGCTTGTAGATTACCCAGCCCTCACTAGTGTGACTGCCATCACAACGCTGGTAATCAAGCAAAAGATCCTAAGGGCTCCACTAATGTGTATAGGCGATATGCTAAAAGAAACACATGCACACATTAAAGTAGAAACAAACCAAGTAGCATACTACCATTTCGAGGAAGATTGTCTATACAACTGTGAATATCCCAAGCTTCCATCAAGTAATATACAAACTAGTATGATACAGTAATGGCCTCTAGGGCATATACACTAACAGGTTATGGGACTAACCACCGCCCCTCGTCGGAGTCTAGAAACGTGCACGCAAGTCTACTCTGGAGTATCGATGCCCGATCTCGATACTCCTGCGACTTGGGAAATTTAAGGATGTGCTTATAGACTACCCAGCTCTCATAAGTATGATCGCCATCACAACGCAGATAGTCAAGCAAGATCCTACGGGCTTTATCAACATGTAACCGCTGTAAGACCACTGTAAGACCATGTTATCCACCCAGGTACTTATGGGGAGGTGGAATAGGTAAAAATCAAATTTTTATCACAAGGTAATATAAACTATGCATTAGGATCTTTGCTAAAAACTAACTAACAAACTTACCAGGAGTGTTAACTACTAGGTTAGATGATTATACCTTAAGCTTAAACTCCTTCTTCTCCTTGTTGTGCTTTTCCTTGTAGTGAGCTCCTTGGAGTGGTTGTGGATGATGCCTCCTCACCGATTTCTCAACGTGAAAAGAAGATCCACCCGAAGGTCTCTACCTTGAGCTCCAACTTCTATAATGAAGTAACTAGAGTGCTTTGTGTGCTAAACTAAGAACCCTAGAGTGAGTAGAGAAGGATTTTGGTGGTTTAATCTCAAAGGCTCTAGATTTTCAACTCATGAAAGACTTAGAGCTTTGAGAGAGGAAGAAGAGAGAGCAAACCATGAGAGAGAAAGATAATATCATAATGAGAGGATAAAGCTCTTATATGAGGAAAAACAATAATAATAATCTTAATTAAGATAATTGTGATGGTGCATTGATTTGACCTCTATCATGTCACAATTAATGCTAAGCATGCTCACAAAAATATCTCATGCTTAACAAAAATATCTAAGTCAACATGGGTCAACAAGTCAAATGGTCAAACCAACATTAGCCATGACACAATTATCTCTAATTAAAACTATTAATCAATTTCCTCCTTCTCATTATGGTTTTGATCAAGTCAATGGTCAAAACCCTAATGAGGTGTCTCCTCCTCTACCTCTGTCAACCGTATGTAAATACTCGTATCCGTGTTCCGAGAAACACGAATACAATGAGACTAAACCAATCCAAAAACCAATACTAGGATCTGGTTTAAACCAAAGCCCACTAGTATCTACTGCCCGAACACCGAACACGCACAATTGCGCGTATGTGAACGAACCCTGTCATAAAACCATACAACGTCTACTCATATCACCCAAAGGTGAACAATTCTCTGTGTGGGACTCTAAAAACTAGACACTACGCTGGCAGTGGGTTTAACCATAGGCCGCAAGCGGTACTAGCTGTACGTAACGGTCCCAGGTAGATGTCGATAAGAAGGCCGATGAGGAAAACCCATCCGAACTCCTACTGAGCCTGAATGTGACAATCTCCGTACAGTCCGGTCTGTTCGTCTAAGAGTATCGCATATCGGGCCTGGGGGGGCGGTAAATGTCAGTCCCCTAATAGCGGTATAAGTCGTGTCGGAGTGTAGTCCAAAACACCTGAGAAACTACTGGAGTACCTACTAGTAAATCTCGCTTGCCCTGGCCAGGGACTTTGGGAAATGGCTCTCTAAACACAACGCGATATCAACCCCCAATACCGGGAGAGACGAATCCTATCTAACCGCTACTGCCTCCGAGTGCTTTAGGACTACACCCAACTACTACCTTTTTGGATGACTCAATAGAGCCGTGGTAGGGTAGTAATCTAAGAACAGTGGGAACACACTCGAGGCGAAGCAGCAGTGTCAAGTCAACGGACTAAGCTGTACTCATGTCACCTGGGAACTGCTAACTGACGATAGGTATAATACCAACCAACAGTTCCCGACGAGTCATGTCCAGTGTACTCGTAACCTAACGAGCACCTGCATACTATCTCCAGTATGACGTACTGATGGCTGTGGGACAGAACATCTCCCCTGCTGGGATGAGAAGCGTATACACTAGTCTACTCTGGAGTATCGATGCCCTGTCTCGATAATCCTACGACTAGGGAGCTGTAAAAGGATGTGCTTATGGACTACCCAGCCCCCACTAGTGTGATCGCCATCACAAATCACAACGCTGGTAGTCAAGTAAAGATCTTAGGGGCTCTATCAATATGTATTACCGATATGTTAAAAGAAACATATACACATATTAAGATAGAAACAAACCAAGTAGCATACTATAATATCGAGCAAGACTGTCCTCAATCCATGTATATATCCCAAGTTTCTAAAATGTAATATATAAACTAGTACTATACAATAATGGCCTTTAGGGCATATACATCCAACAATCTCCCACTTGCACTAAAGGCCAATAATTGGTGCACCGCATACCCAACGTCTGCACTAAGGACAGCGGCTGGCGTACCGCATACCCAATAGCTCAAAAAGTCGCTCGAACTGTGTTTGAGGGAGGGCCTTTGTGAATGGATTCGCCGTGTTGTCTTTAGTGTCCACTCTCAGTACCTTGATCTCCTGGCGATCAATGATCTCCCTGATCAGGTGATACCGTCTTAAGATGTGTCTGGATTTCTGATGGGACCGTGGTTCCTTCGCTAAAGCAATAGCCCCATTGTTATCGCAATACAAAGGTATTAGGTCAATGTTGGATATATGTATGCCCTAGAGGCCATTATATGAGAGTGGATGTATTTATACATGTATATAATATTCAGTGTACATTCTTGCTCGACATGATAGTATGCTATCTGGTTCTTCTTTATCTGACATGTTGATTTGATCATGCTTTTATTCATTCACACATGTTGATAAAGCCCTGAGGATATAGGCTTGACTACTGTGATTATGATAGAGATCATACTAGTGGGACATCTGTAGTTAATAAGCATATCCTGGAATGTCCCTAGTCGTAGGTGTATCGAGACGGGGCATCGATATACCAGAGTAGACTAGCGTATATGATACTAGACCCATATGATGGGCGATGGATGTTCCCACATTCATCGATGTTTGACATCAAGATCGTATACGGGTGCTCAGTGGTGACTGGGTATACTGGACGGACTCATCGAGAACTCCTATATGGAATTATATCTATCGTCGGATAGCAGTTCTCAGGTGAAACTAGTACAGGTTTGTCTGTAGACCCGAGATCGTCATAGAGTCTTGTGTGTTCTCCCACTGTACTTTGATTACCACCCTACCACGGCACTACTGAATCGTGCAAACAGCTGGCCGTTGGGTACCGTCCCGAGACACACGAAGGCGATGAGCGATAGGAGGGGTTGTCTCTCCCGGTATTGGGAGTTGATGCTGTGCTGTGCTCGATTGGCTGTATCAGTAAGTCCCTGGCCAGGGCTGTTGAGATTTACTGATAAGTGTTATCAGTAGTTTCTCGATCTGTTATAGACCACTCATCCGCACGACTTATTGAGTTATTGGGGTCGACGTTACCATCCCTAGACTCGATATGCAGCATATTTGATGAAGAGACCGGACTGTACGGTAGTGTTGCCGGTTGGCTCGACGGGAGTTGTGACAGGTTCGTTTGTTTTCTTCTGATCGCTTAATACCCGGGTGGCCGTTACGTTTAGCTGACCGCTTGCGGCTTGGGGGTGCTTGATATGATCATCACCCACTGCCGGCGTATTGACGAGTCTTAGAGTCCCACAATGGAGTTGCCTAGTCCAGGCGAAACGATGTGGTGCGCATATGAGATATGCGCATGGACTCGGTTAAAATACGCGTATGAGATACCGTATATTAATCGGGCGGTTTTCTTTTGGTCGGGTCGTATGCGATATGACTGGTTTGCTAAATCAAGTGTTGATTTATCATTGACCATTAGTTTCTCACTTTAAATCCTTTCTTGTCTTTTTGTTGTATGCATGCATGTATGCATTTATTCTCATTCATGCACATAGGATGTGCATGCACACATACATGCATACAAAATTCTATCATGGTTGTTGATATAGTGGATGGTGGCAATATAAGACTCGCACCATTTATAAAATATATGGATATTATTTTTGGAAAAAGAAAAATGGAAATGGAAATAATTATCATGGTTTAATATTTTATTCTTGCACTAACCCTTTGGTTTAACCATGATTCATTTTCTATGGCCATTTTTGTTCCAAACTAAAATATCTAGATATTTTATAACTATGGTTAAGGATGAGAAAGTGAAAATATATATATTTTCATTTCCCATTTTTATTCACAAGTTTATCATTATCTTGAGCTCTTTACAAGCCATCATCTTCTTCCTCCTTTCTCTCTTGCTCTCCAGTTTTCTCAAGTGAGCAAAAGAATCACCAAGTTAGGATTCTGAAGTGAGAAAACAAACCACATCACCATTCTACACTAGTCTTGCCCATTAGTGTAGAGTGTTAGCTTCCATTTCTTCTCTTGATCTAGTGGAGCTTCAAGCTTGGACAAAGAGGACTCCGGGTGGATCGTCGTGGACCTAGAGGATCTCAAGCGAACCTTTTTCCAACCCTCAAGTAGCCAAGGAGTCTAGCGTAGGGAACTACAAAGGTTGTACTCTCAAAGCCCTAGCTTTTACTACTTGTGTTTATGTTGCCTAAAACTTTCTAGCATGATCCTTAAGATAGTTTCTTTAGCACCATATAAATTTTAAATATGGCATGTGTGTTGCCTCCAAACCCTTGTAGTAGTACTGTAGGAAACCCTTCATGGTATCAGAGCCAGGCTAGAGTTTTAGGCGACGTTTAGGCGAAGTTAAAACTCCGATCGAACCACGAAATACGGATTTAGACACTTCTCTGGACATTTTTTAAAACTGTGTTTTTTTCTGAATTAAAAATACTTAAAAAATTCAGCAGGGAAATATAAGCATAACTGTAAAAAATGACACCATGATCCATACATATCACCGCGGAACCGCGGCCATAACTTTCTTGGGCCGCGGATCCGCGGCTGTACAGACGCTTTATGGCCTCGTTTTTGTACAGTAATCTCAGTAGCTGCTTGTACATATTTTTGGGTATTTTTAATCTGACTCAAGTGTTGAGTGTTCTGGGGATTATTTTGGATTCGTTGATTCGATCGGAAAAATTTAATTTCGTGCTATTTTCGGGTAATTTAGAAAGTATTAAAAAGTTCGAACGGATATCATTAACTCACTTTTTCCCGGCACGAAAACTTTCAAGCGTTGAATTTTTCTCGCGTTTAAATCTTTCGGAAATACGTGCAAGTAACGTGGTGGACCCTCTAGAAGAACACAGACCTTAACTCGATTACGTGACCGTCTGAACTGCCTCTAAACCTTAGGGTTTGGGGCAGTACGACATGCTACATGTGAAGCGTTGGCTTGACCTTTCTACGGCTGGACCACTGCTACTGTGACATGTTCCGGGATTTTTGAACTCCGTTAAAGTGTTGAGCTATTAAGGAAATCTTGGGTATTTGATTATTCGATCGGAAAGTTTAATACTGTCTATTTATCTGGAATGTGATAGAATATGTGGAATTCATATAGTTGGGCATGAAATGCGAAGTATGTGATATTTCGGATTTACGATGTCTAAAGTGATTGTGGATTCCAAATGTTGTAGTTTTACACTTTCTTTTCTGTGACCGCAAGTGTAGTATGTAGTTGCATTGCCGTTTTTCGTTGCTATACATCAACGATGATCGGTGTATGTATACTTACTTACGTTGATGATATGAGATATTATGTGTTGCTGAGATATGATGTACAGGATTGTCGCGATTGAATAGCCGGGTTTTTTTTATGTGAGATGAGAGTTTTCTTTTCATTCATGTAAAATTCAAATGTAATGTAATATTCTTTTATTCGGGGCACTTCCGGGTTGAGGTTGATGTCACCAGTGTTGTATATTATTTACTTTTCCGTATTAGGATAGACCCAAGGAGGGGAGCACAAGTGACCGGGTTCTGGGGTTCAGAAGGAGGCCATCTCGAGGAGTCGAGGCCGGGTCTCCTATACTCTAGAATTGGTAAGGTCGCTTGCCGCTCTCGTAGGGGTCTAGAGGTGTGGGCTTGGCTATTCATCGCGACTGTGGAATCCGTATTTTCTATTGTTGGCTAAATACTAAATACGGACGTCCTAGTATATCCTATATTATCATATCTGTGTTTCTGCTGCCTGTATTCTGTGATGTGATATCTGAGACGAATGATATATTATATATAAGATATATAGTAGACGTTGCTTATGTTTTACACCCGCGCTAGTCCCGTCCCGGTATGCCGTTAGTTAAGTAACCTAACGGTGCATAACGGAACATTGCGGCGAATGCGGATGGCATAAGCGTACGTTGTATTTTCGTTTCTTTTCTGTGATTGGCTTAAGGACTTAAATGATAGGGCTACATTAATATGATTAATGTAAAGAAAATAAATCTAAAAAGATGTTGTAGAATCGGATTTGAAAACCACTCGGCTCTTTATGAAAAAGCTACTTTTCAAAACTGCGGAGCTCAAGCCACTCTTTTTGAAAACCATTTGATTCTACGACGATATCAAGTTCAAAGCGTTAAAGATTTTCTTAAAAATCATCCGCAACCCTCCGTCATTTTAGGAAGTAGAGTACTTAGTATTCGTTCTACGTTTGTTGACTATAGTTAAGACGTAGTGTACGGTAGCTAAGTGATGTCTTCCTACACTGCATATAATGCAGATTAATTAGGACATTCATGCGACTTTGTTGACCATAGTTAAGGGTCATGTGAGTGGGTCTAATTAATTAAGAATTGACGGGTAGAACTTGACTAGTACTTATGATTTGTTGACCATACTTAAGGTCATAGGTACTGTAGGGTTCCTAGGCACACTAAGGAGGTCTCACAAGGTATCAACCATGCCAATTTAAAATTTTATAAGTGCCGAGAAACCCTAATACGGATCGTTAACTAGATATTTAGGCGACAAAAGAAACTAGTTTACAACTAAACTAAAAGAACGGAAATACAACCTTTGTAGATCCATTTCTCCACCTCCATAGCTCCATGATGAAGTCCTCTCCGCTTTCCAAATCGAAATCCGGGCTCTAGCGTCGGTTTCATCGGAGAAATGGGCGGGCAAGGTCGTCTGCTTCGTGCCGAAGATGATCTACGTCGAAGCATCACAAGATCAAGCTCCCACTTCACCAAGTCATGAAACTTGTGAAGAAAACACACCCTACTACTTGGCAAGAGGTAGAGGATGAAGAAATAGGAAGTGGGTTCACTTTAGAATTGGATTTCTCACTCTTTTCATCAAGTTGCCATTGATGAGGCAAGCTTTTTCTTCAAGTAGAAGATGATGAAGAAGATGAAGATAATATGATAAGTATATCTAAAATGAATATTAAAATCAATACTTATCATATGCTAACCTTAGTTAGGTGTAGAGAATAGACTAGGGTTAAGTGGAATGGTTAGGGTTAAGCATGAGACAAAATGGTCACTAAGTCAAAGCTTCATGAAGCTTCATAATACAAACAAAGTTAGCAACCATTTTTCTCTTTATGCTTTTCATTTTCATAAAGAATAAATCAATAAATAAATGAATAAGAAAATGAAAGGAAAACCCTAACCATTACACAACCATGGTTTAATCTTTACACATGCTCAAGTTAGCATGTATCATCAAACATGATACAAACTTGTGTACAAAAGTATATCACATATACAATGTGCACAATCCAAGTGAGAAAATCCTTTTAAAGTGAACCGATACTAGTTAATGCAAAGTAATATATCAAATATAAAATTATGCATTAAATCATTAAATCAACATTTGATTCAATGATCCGGTCATATCGTATATATAACCGACTAATATCAACAGTAACAACTTATCGAATCAACACTTGATCCGATAACCCGGCTATATCGCATATAACCGATCAATGTCACATATCGCGAGAATCGAATACAGTATCACATACTGGTATCATTCTCGGTCCCGCACATATCTCATATGCGCTCCTATTTCGTTTCGCTTGAGCCAGGAAACCTCTGTGTAGGACTCTAAAGACTCGTCAATACGCCGGTAGCAGATGATGATCATATCAAACACCCACAAGCCGCAAGCGGTCTGCTAAACGTAATGGCCACCCGGGTATTGAGCGATCAGAAGATCGACAAGCAAGCCCGCTCACACTCCAGTGAATCCAACCAGTAGCACTACCGTACAGTCCGGTCTGATCGTCTGATATGTCGCATATCTCGCCTAGGGGTGGTAAACGTCAGACCCCAACAGCTCGATAAGTCATGTCGATATGAGCTCTATAACTGTTCGAGAAACTACTGATAACACTTACCAGTAAATCTCAGCAACCCTGGCCAGGGATTTCTGGTTATTGCCAATCGAACACTGCGCAACATCAACTCTCTATACCGGGAGAGACGAATCCCCTCCTATCGCTCATTGCCTCCATATGATTCGGGACTGTACCCAAAAACCACCGTTTTGCATGCCCTCTTGGATGTGGTAAGGTGGAAATCAAAGCACAGTGGGAACCACACAAGACTCTATGACGATCTCGGGTCAACAGACTACTCTGTACCAGTGTCACCAGAGAACTGCCATCTGACATAAGGTATAATACCATCTGGGAGTTCTCGGCGAGTCCGTCCAGTGTACCCAGTCTCCACTGAGCACCCGTATATCATCTCTGATGTCAAACACCAATGGATACGGGATCATCCATTGCCCATCTGTGTGGGTCGAGAAGGTATACGCTAGTCTACTCTGGTATATCGATGCCCCGTCTCGATACACCCACGACTAGGGACTTTGAAGGATGTACTTATGGACTACCATGTCCCCACTAGTATGATCCGCATCATAGTCCAGGTAGTCAAGTACACATCCTAAGGGCTTTACCAACATGTAACAGAGAGACAATCAGTGAACACGTTAAGGTAAAGATCAACCAGATAGCATACTATCATGTCGAGCAAGAAAGTCCTCCCTATATATGTCCAAGCATCCACTACAATATACATCCTATGTATAGTAATGGCCTCTAGGGCATACATATAACTAACAATCTCCCACTTGCACTAGGGCCATCTGATAGCAGTGGTTGTAGTATCTCATACTCAACCATCCCATAAAAGTCTCTCTCTGGGAAAAGGCCTTTGTGAGTGGACCCGCCGTGTTGTCCTCTGAGTCTACTCTCCTAACCTCGATCACCCTGGAGATCAACCATCTCCATGAACAGGTGATACTGCCTTAGAATATGTCTGGATTACTGATGGGACGGGTGTTCCTTGGCATAAGCCACAACTCCATTGTCACACAATGGGAGGAACAAAGTTCATCTCATGAACTGATATACACCCAGACTGCCACTTTGGTAGCATCTTAAGTAGCGATGTATCCAGCCTTTATCGTCTAGTATGCCACGGTATCTAGCTTGGAACTCTTCCAACATACCGTCCCTTTACTGAGGGTAAAGACAATGCCTGTGACTGACATTCAGTCGTCCTTATCACTCTGGAACCTTTCCAGTGATTCTCCCCAGAATCAATTGATACCATCTCACTACAACTAGTGAGAATCCTAACATCCATTTAGATCTATCTTATAGATCCAAAATCCAGGATTTAGGAGGTATCATTTTGATCCTTTATGGAGAATCATTGTGATAAGCGGAGATTGACCGAGCGTAGCATAGGAAACTCCTTTCTTATCAGGAGTATGTCATCCACGTACTCTACGAGGATCACCACCATACTCCCTACTACCTTATTGTTTATACAAGGTTCATCTACCATTTTGATGATGTCAAACACTTTGACTTATCCATCAAAACAGATGTTCCAACTCCGCGATGCCTGCTTTATCACATAAAACATCTTGCACACGTTTCCGTTGCTCCTACTGTCTACGAGGCCCTCTGGCTGTGTACTTATAGACGCACTCTTCTAAAACATCATTTAGAAAAGCAGTCACGGCACCCAACCGCCAGATATCGTAGTCATGGTATGCAGCCGTGGCAAGTAGGATCTGGATGGACTTAAGCATAGCTACTTGAAAAGGTTTCATCATAATCCAAGCCTGGTCGATGACGAAAAGCTTTAACAAGTCTAGCTTTGAAAGTCTCAACTTTTCCATATACACCAAGTAATCTTCTCAAGATATACTTGCTCCTGATGGGGATTTAACCCTTCAGATATAGCAACCAAAGTCCATACTTTGTTGGTGTACATGGATTCCATCTCAGATCGCTAAGCATCCAGCCATTCTTACAGAGTCCTACTCCTGATGGCCAGCTCGAAACTAGTTGGGTCATCATCTCATGATGCAATCCTCGCTCCTACTATCATAGAGTAACCGAAGTATCTCTCAGGTGGGTGAGAAACCCTACTAGATCGGCGGAGAGGCTGGGGTTCGTTGGTAACTATCGAATCCTTTGGTTTTATCAAATCATTTGCTGTAGTTTGTATAGCTGGAACCTTTCCAGTTCTATATTACAGTCCTTGCCTCGAGCTTGTCCGGATTTTGCTTTAAGACATAGGCCGGACAACCCCAAATCTTAACTAGCTTAAGACATGGGTTCTTCCCATACCATATCTCATATGGAGTGGTAGGCAACTGATTTGATTTGAACCCCTTTCAATAGGTATGCAGCTTCTCAAGTGCATAACTCCCAAAAAGGAAACAGGTAACTCGGTAGTACTCATCACAGAGCACACCTTATCATATAGGGTGTGATTGCTCTGCCCCGATATACCATCGTGCTATGGTGTATTCGGAGGAGTAATGCTGAGAGAGAATCTCATTCTCCTTTAGAATAGTCCAGGAATTCCGTGCTCTAGTATTCTCCTCCTTGATCACATCAAAGGACATAATACTTATACCCGTTTTGGTTTTCTACTTCTAACTTATATTCTGTGAATATCTCAAAAGCTTCGGACTTGTGTTTCAACAGAAACATAGGTCTGAATCTCGAAAGATTATCAAAGAATGTAATGAAGTATAAAGAACCGGTCTTGGCATGTGTAGACAGGGGACCTACATACATCAACATGTATCGTCCCAAGAGTTTACCAACTCTTTCTCTGTTACCAATTAACAGAGCTGTGGTTATCTTATCTCTGTGACATGACTGGCAAGTTTCATAAGATGTAAATTCAAACTAATTTAAATATGCATCTATATGTAACTTAAGCTAGTCGGGTCGCATTGATATGACCTAGTCTACAATACCTCAAGAAGGATTTGTTGATTTCTGAACTCTTTCTCTTGTGTGTGTTCTATATACTAAGAACTGTAGTTTGATTTAGAACATCAATGCTTTTAGATAACGTGCCTGAACCGATCAACTTTTGATATAGGAAATGTTCAAAACATTATCCAACAATACAAAATTTTATCATTTCTTTACTGATAAAGAGACTGATATGATTTTGTATATCAGGTTCGGTATCTAATAACATTCGTTCAGAATCAATGTATTGGTAATACAGGGTGACAGTGACCAACAGACTTGGCTGCAACTCTTGCCCCGTTTTCTGCCTCATGAAACTTATCACCCGTTCTCAGTCCTCTACCTTTCTGTAGCCCTATGTAACAGATTACATATCTGGGATCCTGATCCGGTATCATACACCCAG
The DNA here is from genome assembly GCA_030015575.1 of Agapanthus africanus. Taxonomy (NCBI): domain Eukaryota; kingdom Viridiplantae; phylum Streptophyta; class Magnoliopsida; order Asparagales; family Amaryllidaceae; genus Agapanthus; species Agapanthus africanus. The sequence continues at coordinate 333,262,619 of CM057345.1, read as the reverse complement.
GATGCGGAGGATACTGAGAAACAGTTCTCTGTACTGAACATACCCGAAGATGATGCATCAGCATGCACTCTCTTCGTTTGGGCGGCACGGGAATTCTGGTAATCCCCAATTTCCTGCTCTGTCTTATAACAATTATAAGTTGGAGCGGGACCAACGTTCCCCAGCTCAGTATAACAAGCGGGTTCGGTCAAATATCCGTATTATTATCTTGATTAAGGCGTGATATGGTCGCTACCTGGAGAGAGAGAGAAGAAAACACTCAGCGTGCGCTCTTGCAAGAATAGATTGGTTATTATTTTATCTAATCAGGATGGCTCCCACTGTTTTTATCAAATCTTCCTTCAAACCCTAAAAGGAAAGACTAGCCGGGATTAATTACACACTACAAGTTCGCCAATCTTTCAGCCAGGCGAGTGTCGGTACTTTGAGGGAGGTCCCTCGTGCTTTCTCACGAACCTAATTAATGTAAACCTCGTTTTCCCAGAGACGTAACCTCGTTAACACCTTTCTAGACACCTACTTGATCGGCTAATTGTAATGTATAAAACTCTCACAGGAGTAACTCTTACTCGCAGCGGGTATCGGGATCCAACTATCTCATAGAAGGTATGCAATCTCATTGCAAATTTCAACACTTGAAATTCCCGATAATATTTTGCCCCTAGCAGCTATATGACCTTAACATAGTCAACAAATCATAAGTGCTAGTCAAGTTCAACCCGTCATTTCCCGATTGAATTAAACCCACCCGCACGACCCTTAACATAGTCAACAAAGTCGCACGACTACCCTAATCCAATCGCATCATATGGTTATGCAGATAAGCACTAATTAGCTACCGCACACTACGCCTTAACATAGTCAACAAACGTAGCACGAATACTAACTAGTACTTATCTGAAATGACGGAGGGCTACGACAGGTTTTTCTGAAAACCTATTGCGTAATGAACTTGATATCGTTGTAGAATCAAATGATTTTAAAAATGGAGTGCTTTTGAGGCTTTTGTAGTTTTGCTAAAGGAGTCACTCCCGGTGAAGGGATCGTCGGTCCTTTCCTCGTCGAATGAGGTGCGGGATATATCATATATATCACTGTGCAAAGCAAAAACTCTTAAAAGCAATCAAAAGACAAACCGAGTGTGTAGCATCTGCCAGTTATTGCTAAAGGAATCACTCCCGGTGAAGGGATCTCGGTCCTTTCCTTATCGAATAAGGTGCAGGATATATCACATATACCGCTGTGCAAAGCAAGAACTGTAGCTACCTGTTTTATTTTGAAATTCGATTCTACAACATCTTTAGGTTTCTTTTATTTCATTAATCACATTAATGAAGTCCCATCATTTAAGTACCTAAACATCACAGATAAATACGACGTACACTTATGCCATCCGCATTCGCCTCGATGTCCCCTCGTGCACCGTTAGGTTAGGTAACTAACGGCAGAGCGGGGCAGGGCTAGCACGGGTGTAAAACATAAGTAACGTCTATATAATATATCATATATACTATATACTGTATCTATCACAGAATATCACATGATCACATCACAGATATCACAGCAGAAGAATCATATGAAATATTGGATATACTAGGACGTCCGTGTTTTCAATACGAGCCAGTATAAAACACGGATTCCACGGTCGCGATGAATAGCCAAACCCACACCCCTAGACCCCTACGAGAGCGGCAAGAAACCCTACCAATTCTAGAGTTAGGAGACCCGGACTCGACTCCTCGAGTTGGTCTCCCACTGGACTCCAGAACCCGGTTACTTGTGCTCTCCTCCTTGGGTCTATTCTAGTGCGGAAAAGTAAATAATATACAACAACGGTGACTACTTCCGCAACCTGGAAGTGCCCCAATTAAAGAATATTACATACAAGTTTTTACATGAATGAAAATGAAAAACACTCATCTCACATAAAAACCCCCGGCTATTCAAACACGACGATCCAATATAACATATCCAGCAACACATAACATCACATGTCATCAACGTAAGTAAATATGCGCATCCCAATTGTCGTTGACATATAGCAACGAAATTGGCGAAATCACATATTACACTTACGGTCACAGAAAAGAAAGTGTAAAACTACAACAGTTGGAATCCGCAAACTCCTCAGACATCGCATGCCTGACCAAATGAATTCTTTAGACATCGCATGCCTAACAATTATAAACCCCGCATTTTAGTCTCAAAATCGAAAACACTTTTCAATATCAAGTCGGGTAATTCAACAAGATTCCCGACATCCTGATCGAATACTCGTCGCAAACTTTAGTAGACGGCCGCACCCCCGATGCCTCCGACGAAGTGCACCAAGACGGAACACCGCTGCCGCGAGCACCCGAACGGATGCTTTCGGCGACGGGGTTCTCCTACAGTCACTTGGTCGGGGCTATGGAATGAGGTTGTCTATTAAGTTTACCGGGCGAGTATCCGCGTACGCTACGTGATTGCGATGGACTTTTGATCACATCAAAATTCCGTGGCAACCGATCAAGTGAGACTAAACTGCTATGTTTATAACATTCATTCAGTTATCTCATAACTTCTTGTGAATTCCAATTATTGTATCACATTCCGAATAAGATAGAAAATGTTAAAATTTCCGATCGAACAATCGAACACCCAAGTTTTCCCGAAACAGCTCAACTCATGAAATAAGTTCAAAGACATTCACTTCGTGCCTCAGTACCAACGGTCCAGCCGTAGAAGGGTCAAGCCAACGCCTCACATGTGGCACGCCGTACTGCCCCAAACCCGAAGGTTCAAAGGGCAGTTCAAGACGGTCACATAATCGAGTTAAGGTTTGTTGTCTTCTAGAAGGTCCATCGCGTTACTTGCACTACTTAGAACGTCTTTAAACCACGGAAAAATCCAACACTTGGAAATTTCCCGACAGGGGAAAAATTGGGTATTTATATCCGGTCGAACTTTTTAACATATTCAAAAATTATCCGGAAAAATACATAGACAGAGTTTGACAATCCGATCGAAACACCGAGTCCCCAATACAACCCAGAAAACTCAACTCTTGAGTTCAGAAAAAAAATATCCCAGGAAAACCAGCACTGCAAAATAGGAATTACTGTGCAAAATTCAATGGGAGAAGAGACAAAATGGCCGCGGAACAGCCGCATTAGCACGCTAATGCCGCGGTTCCGCCGCACTTTAGAAAGATCATTAGGTAATTTTTGCACCGTAATTCTTAGAATTTCCTGCTGAATTTTCTGCATATTTTTAATCTGGAAAAAACCCAATTTTTGGAAAAAGTCCAGAGAGCAAATTTGTGTTAGGGTTTCGGTTTAATCGGACTTCAAACTCCGTCTACGCATCGCCTAAGGCTCTAGCTAGGCTCTGATACCACTGTAGGGTTCCTAGGCACACTAAGGAGGTCTCACAAGGCATCAACCATGCCAATTTAAAATTTTATGAGTGCCGAGAAACCCTAATACGGATCGTTAACTAGATATTTAGGCGACAAAAGAAACTAGTTTACAACTAAACTAAAAGAACGGAAATACAACCTTTGTAGATCCGTTTCTCCACCTCCATAGCTCCATGATGAAGTCCTCTCCGCTGTCCAAATCGAAATCCGGGCTCTAGCGTCGGCTTCATCAGAGAAATGGGCGGGCAAGGTCGTCGGCTTCGTGCCGAAGATGATCTACGTCGAAGCATCACAAGATCAAGCTCCCACTTCACCAAGTCATGAAACTTGTGAAGAAAACACACCCTACTACTTGGCAAGAGGTAGAGGATGAAGAAATAGGAAGTGGGTTCACTTTAGAATTGGATTTCTCACTCTTTTCCTCAAGTTGCCATTGATGAGGCAAGCTTTTTCTTCAAGTAGAAGATGAAGAAGAAGAAGAAGATAATATGATAAGTATATCTAAAATGAATATTAAAATCAATACTTATCATATGCTAACCTTAGTTAGGTGTAGAGAATAGACTAGGGTTAGGTGGAATGGTTAGGGTTAAGCATGAGACAAAATGGTCACTAAGTCAAAGCTTCATGAAGCTTCATAATACAAACAAAGTTAGCAACCATTTTTCTCTTTATGCTTTTCATTTTCATAAAGAATAAATCAATAAATAAATGAATAAGAAAATGAAAGGAAAACCCTAACCATTACACAACTATGGTTTAATCTTTACACATGCTCAAGTTAGCATGTATCATCAAACATGATACAAACTTGTGTACAAAAGTATATCACATATACAATGTGCACAATCCAAGTGAGAAAATCCTTTTAAAGTGAACCGATACTAGTTAATGCAAAGTAATATATCAAATATATAATTATGCATTAAATCATTAAATCAACATTTGATTCAATGATCCGGTCATATCGTATATATAACCGACTAATATCAACAGTAACAACTTATCGAATCAACACTTGATCCGATAACCCGGCTATATCGCATATAACCGATCAATGTCACATATCGCGAGAATCGAATACAGTATCACATACTGGTATCATTCTCGGTCCCGCACATATCTCATATGCGCTCCTATTTCGTTTCGCTTGAGCCAGGAAATCTCTGTGTAGGACTCTAAAGACTCGTCAATACGCCGGTAGCAGATGGTGATCATATCAAACACCCATAAGCCGCAAGCGGTCTGCTAAACGTAACGGCCACCCGGGTATTGAGCGATCAGAAGATCGACAAGCAAGCCCGCTCACACTCCAGTGAATCCAACCAGTAACACTACCGTACAGTCCGGTCTGATCGTCTGATATGTCGCATATCTCGCCTAGGGGTGGTAAACGTCAGACCCCAATAGCTCGATAAGTCGTGTCGATATGAGGTCTATAACAGTTCGAGAAACTACTGGTAACACTTACCAGTAAATCTCAGCAACCCTGGCCAGGGATTTCCGGTTATAGCCAATCGAACACAGCGCAACATCAACTCCCTATAGCAGGAGAGACGAATCCCCTCCTATCGCTCATTGCCTCCATGTGATTCGGGACTGTCCCCAAAAGCCACCGTTTTGCACGCCCTCTTGGACGTGGTAAGGTGGAAATCAAAGCACAGTGGGAACCACACAAGACTCTATGACGATCTCGGGTCAACAGACTACTCTGTACCAGTGTCACCAGAGAACTGCCATCTGACGTAAGGTATAATACCATCTGGGAGTTCTCGGCGAGTCCGTCCAGTGTACTCAGTCTCCACTGAGCACCCGTATATCATCTCTGATGTCAAACACCAATGGATACGGGATCATCCATCGCCCATCTGTATGGGTCGAGAAGGTATACGCTAGTCTACTCTGGTATATCGATGCCCCGTCTCAATACACCCATGACTAGGGACTTTGAAGGATGTACTTATGGACTACCATGTCCCCACTAGTATGATCCGCATCATAGTCCAGGTAGTCAAGTACACATCCTAAGGGCTTTACCAACATATAACAGAGAGACGATCAGTGAACACGTTAAGGTAAAGATCAACCAGATAGCATACTATCATGTCGAGCAAGAAAGTCCTCCCTATATATATCCAAGCATCCACTACAATATACATCCTATGTATAGTAATGGCCTCTTGGGCATACATATAACTAACAGGTACTAGGGGTAAAAACCACATCGGGAATTTCAATAGTTGAAATTTGCAATGAGATTGCATACCTTCCATATGATGGTTGGATCCCGATCCCACTGTGGGCAATAGTTGCTCCCAGGAGAGTTTTGCAGTTTACAATTAGCTAACCCATTAGGTGTCTAGAAAGGTGTTAACGGGGCTATGCCTCTGCGAAGACGAGGTTTACTTTAATTAGGTCCGTGCGAAAGCACGGCAAACCTCCATCAAGTACCGACACTGGCCTGGCTGAAGGGTTGGCGAAGTTATAGACTGTAATTAATCCTGGCTAGTTTTCTTTTTAAGGTTTGAAAGAAAAACTTGATTAAAGAAGTGGGAGACATCGATTAGATAAGATAATAACCAATCTGATCTTTGCAAGAGCTTTCGCTGAGTGTATTCTTTTCTCTCTCTTAATGGCAGATACCAATGACAGAACTCAAGCTTCTACTAGATAAAAATAAACTGAATGGGACCAATTATAAAGACTGGCTGAGGAATCTGAACATTGCCTTGACTTATGATAAGGTATCATATGTCCTCACGGCTCCAGTCCCGCCTGTCCCAGGTCCAAAATCCTCAGTTGCGGATATTGAAGTCCGCAAGATATGGGACGCTGACTGTGCCACGGCCAAATGCTTCGCGCATGCATCGATGGATAACACACATCAAAAGCAGAACGAGAATATGGACGTTCACGCCATATTCCACCATACAAAGGAGTTGTATGGAAAGAAATCCCGCGTATTACGATACGAAGTATCAAGGAAATTGTTTCAAATGCGAATGGCCCCTGGGTAGGAGACCATGTTCTGAAGATGATAGCTCTCATTGAAGAACTTGAGGACCTTGGATGGACGATGGACAATGAACAATATACGGATATTATTCTGCAGTCCCTCCCCTCGACCTTTGCTCAATTTATAGTTAACTTCAACATGCACAACATGGAGAAGGAACTACCTGCACTCCTTAATATGTTAAGGAGTGCAGAGAGCACACTGAAATCAGTGAAAACTCCCGTTTTGAGTGTTGGGCAATCTTCCTCTTCTCGCCCAAAGGCTAAGGCCAAGGGAAAGATAAAGAAGAAGCCCACCAAGCCTAGGGGTGGAATTAAAAAGGTCAGGGGAAGGACAAGTCCAAAGCTGGAGAATCGGGGAAAGGGTAATGTTATCACTGCCACAAAATAGGACATTGGAAGCGCAACTGCACGGAGTACTTAAATCTCAAGAAGAAGCATGGGGATGCTTCCGTTTCAGGTGTGTTTGTGACAGAAAACTGTTTTTCAATAAACTCTGCTTCCTGGGTATTAGATACCGGTTCAGGTTCTCACATTTGCAATTCTATGCAGGGGCTGAGAAATAGCAAGGTTTTGAAGACAGGTGACCATACTCTCCGCGTTGGAAATGGTTCCAATGTACATACAGTTGCAGGGGAGAGTATCATTTGGGGTTGCCGTCTAGGTGTATATTGGTTTTGAACCCATGTTATTTTGTACCTAGTATGCTTTGTAATATAATATCCATTTCATTGTTAGACAATGAAGGATATAATTTTGTATTGCAGAACAATGTTATGAACATTCACCTGAATCAAATGTTGGTTGGGTATGGTACGCTTAATAACGGGATATACGTCCTAAATCAACACACAGTTTTCAGCATACAACACACTAATAAAAGAAAACTTTCAGAAATAAATGAAGCTTTTCTTTGGCATTGTAGACTTGATCATATTAACGAAACAAGACTAAACAAGTTACACAAAGATGGATATTTAAACACTTTTGAATATAAATCTTATGCGACTTGCCAGTCTTGTATCAAGAGTAAAATGACCAAAACTCTGTTTACCGGACACGGAGAAAGAGCTACTGAGCTCCTAGGCCTCATACATAGTGATGTTTGTTGGCCAATGTCTACACAGGCTAGAGGCGGTTTTTCATACTTCATTACTTTCAGTGACGATTTCTCAAGATTCGGTCATGTATTTTTATTAAAGCACAAATCCGAAGTTTTCGAGAAATTCACTGAATATAAACAAGAAGTAGAAAAACAAACTGGCTTGAGTATCAAAATGCTTCGATCAGATCGAGGTGGAGAGTATCTTAGTACAGAATTTGCAAACTTCCTAAAAGAGAATGGGATTCTCTCTCAGCTCACTCCTTCTTACAAACCACAGCACAACGGTGTGTCAGAACGACGGAATAGGACCCTATTAGATATGGTCCGTTCCATGATGAATGATGCTGAGTTACCCGTCTCATTTTGGGGGCATGCATTGGAGACTGCAGTGTTTCTACTGAACAGGGTCCCAACCAAAACCGTGTCTACCACGCCATATGAGATATGGCATGGGAAGAGACCATCTCTTAAGAGAATTAAGATTTGGGGTTGCCCGGCCTATGTTAAAAAGCAGAATCCAGACAAACTCAGGACACGGTCGGTCATGTGTAATTTTGTGGGGTATCCAAAGAATTCTTGTGGATATCTATTCTACCACAAGGAGGAATAAAAGGTGTTTGTTTCTCAGTATGCCACATTCTTGGAAAAAGAGTTTTTCACAGATAAAGCTGATGGCAATGTGGTAGATCTAGAAGAGGTTCTAGAGACACAAACTACAAATGACGACTTGGTTGAACCGGCTGTTGCAATAAAAACTGAGGAACCTCGGCCACTCCGTAGGTCTGGTAGGACTTCTCGCCCACCGAAGAGGTACTACGGTTTCCTCATTGATGGTGACAGAGAAGACTGCATCATGGAGGATGATGATCCTACCAGCTTTCAGCAAGCTATCATGAGTGGAGACTCTGTGAAGTGGCTGGATGCCATGAGATCCGAAATAGAGTCTATGTACACCAACAAATTATAGACTTTGGACATTGTACCCCCTGGGGTAAAACCTGTGGGGTGGAAATGGATCTTTAAAAGAAAGATTGGTGTAGATGGGCAGGTAGAGACCTATAAGGCAAGACTTGTGGCGAAGGGTTTTCGTCAAAGACCAGGTTTGGACTATGTTGGATCTTTAAAAGAAAGATTGGTGTAGATGGGCAGGTAGAGACCTATAAGGCAAGACTTGTGGCGAAGGGTTTTCGTCAAAGACCAGGTTTGGACTATGTCGAGACTTTTTCTCCCATAGCCTTGCTTAAATCCATTCGGATCCTACTTGCTATTGCTGCTCACTACGACTATGAAATCTGGCAGATGGACGTTAAAACGGCATTTCTAAATGGAGATTTAGAAGAATGCGTTTATATGGATCAGCCAGAGGGCTTCGTTGACAGTGGGAACAGCGGGAAAGCATGTAGATTGCTTAAATCCATATATGGGTTAAAGCAGGCATCACGGAGTTAGAACATCTGTTTCGATGATGTTATCAAAGAGTTTGATTTCATCAAAAATCCAGATGAACCTTGTGTTTATAAGAAGGCTGTAGGGAGAGCTGTCACATTCCTCGTATTGTACGTGGATGACATTCTTCTGATAGGAAATTATATTCCTATGCTACAGTCGGTCAAATCTTTCTTATCACTAAGGTTCTCTATGAAGGACCTGGGTGATGCCACATACATTCTGGGCATTAGGATCTATAGGGATAGATCTAAGAAGTTATTGGGATTTTCCCAAACCAGGTACATCAACACCATCTTAAAAAGGTTTAGTATGGAAGACTCCAAGCGGCGTGCCTTACCCGCTTGCCATGGGGTCACTCTCTCTAAGGACTCTTGCCCAAAGACCGATGAAGAGAGAGCTCGCATGAGCATTATACCCTATGCTTCGGCAGTAGGATCTATAATGTATGCGATGTTATGTACACACCCAGATGTAGCTTATGCACTTAGTGTTGTAAGCAGGTATCAATCCAACCCAGGGGAGAATCACTGGATAGCTATGAAGAACATTCTTAAGTACTTGCGAAGGACTAAAGAATTGTTCTTGGTGTATGGTTATGGAGATCTCCAAATGGAGGCCTTTACCGATTCGAGCTTCCAGAGCGATAAGGACGACAGCAAATCTATCTCCGGGTTTGTATTTACCCTCAATGGAGGGGCGGTAAGTTGGAAGAGTTCCAAACAGGATACCGTTGCAGACTCTACGATGGAGGCTGAGTACATTGCTGCGAATGATGCCGCCAAGGAAGCCGTCTGGATGAAGAAGTTCGTCTCGGAGCTAGGAGTAGTTCCAACTATTATTGATCCAATACCATTGTATTGTAATAATAATGGGGCTATGGCATTAGCCAAGATGCCCAGGTCCCATCAGCGGTCCAGACACATCCTGAGGCGCTTTCATTTGATCCGGGAGATTGTAGATCGCCGCGAAATCGAGATTAGGAGAGTAGACACAAAGAATAACACCGCAAATCAACTCACCAAGGCCCTCCCTCAGCCGCAGCATGAGCGACTTTTTGAGATATTGGGTATGAGATACGCCAATAACTGGCCTTAGTGCAAGTGGAAGATTGTTGGATATATGTATGCCTTAGAGGTCATTATATGATAGTGGATGTATTTATACATGTATATATATATATATATATATATATATATATATATATATATATTAAGTGTACATTCTTGCTCGACATGATAGTATGCTATCTGGTTCTTCTTTATCTGACATGTTGATTTGATCAAGCTTTTATTCATTCACACATGTTGATAAAGCCCTGAGGATATAGGCTTGACTACTGTGATTATGATAGAGATCATACTAGTGGGACATCTGTAGTTTATAAGCATATCCTGGAATGTCCCTAGTCGTAGGTGTATCGAGACGGGGCATCGATATACCAGAGTAGACTAGCGTATATGATACTAGACCCATATGATGGGCGATGGATGTTCCCACATTCATCGATGTTTGACATCAAGATCGTATACGGGTGCTCAGTGGTGACTGGGTACACTGGACGGACTCACCGAGAACTCCTATATGGAATTATATCTATCGTCGGATAGCAGTTCTCAAGTGACACTGGTACAGGTTAGTCTGTAGACCCGAGATCGTCATAGAGTCTTGTGTGTTCTCCCACTGTACTTTGATTACCACCCTACCATGGCTCTATTGAGTCGTGCAAACAGGTGGCCGTTGGGTACAGTCCCGAGACATACGAAGGAGATGAGCGATACGAGGGGTTTCGTCTCTCCCGGTATAGGGAGTTGATGCTGTGCTGTGCTCGATTAGCTGTATCAGTAAGTCCCTGGCCAAGGCTCTTGAGATTTACTGATAAGTGTTATCAGTAGTTTCTCGATCTGTTATAGACCACTCATCGGCACGACTTATTGAGTTATTGGGGTCGACGTTACCATCCCTAAACTCGATATGCAGCATATCTGACAAAGAGACCGGACAGTACGATAGTGTTGCCGGTTGGCTCAACGGGAGTTGTGACAGGTTCGCTTGTTTTCTTCTGATCGCTCAATACCCGGGTGGCCGTTACGTTTAGCTAACCGCTTACGGCTTGGGGGTGCTTGATATGATCATCTCCCACTGCCGGCGTATTGACGAGTCTTAGAGTCCCACAATGGAGTTGCCTAGTCCAGGCGAAACGATGTGGTGCGCATATGAGATATGCGCATGGACCCGGTTAAAATGCGCGTATGAGATACCGTATATTAATCGGGCGGTTTTCTTTTGGTCGGGTCGTATGCGATATGACTGGTTTGCTAAATCAAGTGTTGATTTATCATTGACCATTAGTTTCTCACTTTAAATCCTTTCTTGTCTTTTTGTTGTATGCATGCATGTATGCATTTATTCTCATTCATGCACATAGGATGCGCATGCACACATACATGCATACATAATTCTATCATGGTTGTTGATATAGTGGATGGTGGCAATATAAGACTCACACCATTTATAAAATATATGGATATTATTTTTGGAAAAAGAAAAATGGAAATGGAAATAGTTATCATGGTTTAATATTTTATTCTTGCACTAACCCTTTGGTTTAACCATGATTCATTTTTTTTCCAAACTAAAATATCTAGATATTTTGTAACTATGGTTAAGAATGAGAAAGTGAAAAAATATATATATTTTCATTTCTCATTTTTATTCACAAGTTTATCATTATCTTGAGCTCTTTACAAGCCATCATCTTCTTCCTCCTTTCTTTCTTGCTCTCTAGTTTTCTCAAGTGAGCAAAAGAGTCACCAAGTTAGGATTTTGAAGTGAGATAACAAACCACATCACCATTCTACACTAGTCTTGCCCATTAGTGTAGAGTGTTAGCTTCCATTTCTTCTCTTGATCTAGTGGAGCTTCAAGCTTGGACAAAGAGGACTCCGGGTGGATCGTCGTGGACCCATAAGATCTCAAGCAAACTTTTTTCTAACCCTCAAGTAGCCAAGGAGTCTAGCGTAGGGAGCTACAAAGGTTGTACTCTCAAAACCCTAGCTTTTACTACTTGTGTTTATGTTGCCCTAAATTTTCTAGCATGATCCTTAAGATAGTTTCTTTAGCACCATATAAATTTTAAATATGGCATGTGTGTTGCCTCCAAACCCTTGTAGTGGTGCTGTAGGAAACCCTTCAGTCAACAATGGACTGAACCACCTGAAGTTCACTAATGAACTTCTTCATCCAGACCGCCTCTTTTGCGGCATCTCTTGCAGCAATGTATTCAGCCTCCATCGTCAAGTCTGCAACGGTGTTCTGTTTGGAACTCCTCCAATACACCGCCCCTTTGTTGAGGGTAAACACAAAACCCGAGACAAACTTGATGTCGTCCTTGTCACTCTGGAAGCTTGAATCGGTAGAGGACTCGACCCCGAGGTCTCCATCACCGTAAACCAGGAACATCTCCTTAGTCCTTCTCAGGTACATGAGAATGTTCTTCACTGCTGTCCAGTGGTTCTCACCTGGGTCTGACTGATACCGGCTCACCACGCTTAGTGTGTAAGCTACATCTGGTCTTGTACATAGCATCGCATACATTATAGATCCTACTGCCGAAACGTAGGGTAAAGTGCTCATGCGAACCCTCTCCTCCTCAGTCTTGGGAGACATCTTCTTGGAGAGGGTGATTCCATGCAATGCGGGTATATTACCGCGCTTAGAATCTTCCATACTAAATCTCTTTAGTACGGTCTCTATGTACCCGGACTGCGAAAGTCCCAATAATCTCTTAGATCTATCTCTGTAGATCTTGATCCCTAGAATTCACGAGGCATCACCCAGGTCCTTCATGGAGAACCGTTGTGACAAGAATAGCTTGACCAATTGTAGCATAGGAATGTCATTTCCTATCATAAGAAAGTCGTCCACGTACAAGACTAGGAATACGACAGTTCGTCCTACAATCTTCTTATAAATACAAGGCTCATCCTCATTCTTGATGAAGTCAAATTCCTTGACCGTTTCATCAAAACAGATGTTCCAGCTCCGCGATGCCTGCTTTAATCCATAAATTTATTTGAGCAACTTGCACACCTTCCCGCTGCTCCCGCTGTTTACGATGCCTTCTGGCTGATCCATATAAACGCACTCTTCCAAACTGCCGTTTAGAAAAGCCGTTTTTACGTCCATCTGCCAGATCTCATAGCCATGGAAAGCAGCAATGGCAAGTAGGATCCGAATGGATTTGAGCATAGCCACTGGAGAAAAAGTTTCGTCATATTCCACACCAGGTCTTTGACGAAAACCTTTTGCAACGAGTCTAGCCTTATAGGTTTCCACCTACCTATCTACACCAAGTTTCCTTTTGTAGATCCATTTGCATCCAACGGGTTTTACCCCAGGTGGAGCAAAATCCAAGGTCCACACTTTATTGGTGTACATGGACTCCATTTCGGATCGCATAGCATCCAGCCACTTATCAGAGTCCCTACTGATAATGGCCTGGCTGAAACTGGTAGTATTATCTTCTTCCATGATGCAATCCTCTCGATTCCCGTCTATGAGAAAACTGTAGTATCACTCGGGCAGATGAGAAATCCTACCAGATCTGCAGAGTGGCTGAGGTTCGTCCGGGACTATTGAACTTTGTGGTTCTACTAAATCCTCAGTTTGAGTTTGTAGTTCAGATATTTCATCCAGTTCTACCATCCTCCCACTTATTTTTTTTGCAAGAAATTGCAACTCCAAAAAGGTGGCGTGCTGAGCAACAAACACCTTCTGTTCCTCAGTGTGGTAGAACAGATATCCATTTGAATGCCTAGAATATCCTACAAACTTACATAAAACTGACCGTGCCTCAAGTTTGTCCGGATTGTGTTTTTTCACATATACCGGACAACCCCATTTCTTAACCCGTTTAAGACATGGTTTTCTACCATTCTATACTTCATATGGAGTCTTTGGCACATATTTAGACGGAACCTGATTCAATAAGTGCGCTGCTGTTTCAAGCGCAAGTCCCCAGAATGAAAGAGGTAACTCAGCACTACTCATCATGGAGCGAACCATGTCCAATAGGGTACGGCTCCTCCGCTTCGATACGCCGTTGTGCTCTGGTGTATACGGAGGAGTAAGCTGAGAGAGAATACCATTCTCTTTTAGAAAGTCCCTGAATTCAGTGCTTAAGTACTCCCCTCCTCTATTAGATTGGAGGATCTTAATACTTTTGCCAGTCTGGTTCTCTACTTCGTTTCTGATTTCTTTGAATTTCTCAAAAGCTTCAGATTTGTGTTTCATAAGATACACATATCCAAATCTAGAGAGATCGTCAGTGAATGTGATGAAGTATGAGAACCCTCCCCTTGCATGTATAGACATTGGACCACACACATCGCTGTGTATGAGTCCCAAGAGCTCTGCTGCTCTTTCTCCATGTCCCGTGAACGGAGATTTGGTCATCTTTCCTTTGAGACAAGACTGACAAGTTTCATAAGATGAAAATTCGAACGTATTCAAGAGTCCATCTGTATGTAACTTACTTAGTCTTTTCTCTCCGATAAAATCAAGTCTACAATGCCACAAGTAGGATTCGTTCGTATCTGAACTCTTCCTCTTGTGTGTGTTTTGTACATTGAGAACTGTATTCTGATTTAGAACATAGATACCATTACACAGTGTACCTTCTGCAACCAGTACCTTATCAAGGTAAATGTTCATGATATTTCTATCAAGAATAAAGTTATATCCATCTTTAACAAGTAATGAAACTGATATGATGTTGCAAACCATGGAAGGTATATAGTAGCAATTGCTCAAAATCATAGTATTTCCATTTGGCAACAGTAGGTGATATCCATCGACGGCTGCAGCATTAACTTGTGCTCCGTTCCCTACCGTGAGGGACATATATCCAGGTCCAACTATCCTACTTTTTCTCAGTCCCTACAATAAATTACAGATATGAGATCCTGATCTGGTATCTAGTACCCAGAAGGTAGGACTGACCGAAAAACAGTTCTCAATTATAAGAACACCTGAAGTAGATGCAATAGTATGCTTCTTCTTCATTTGGGTTTCCTTGGAATCCAAGCAATCTTCTTTCCTTTGCTCATACTTACGATTGCCATCATAAGTTAGAGCAAAACAGACGTTCCCCAGCCCCGAATAAGAATTCGGATCGGTCAAGCGATACATTTTATTATCTTGATTAGGGCGTGAAATGGTTGCTACCTGGAGAGAGAGAAAAGAAACACTCAGCATGCGCTCTAGCAAGATTAGATTGGTTATAGATTTATCTAATCAGGTTGGCTCCTACTGTTTCCTCGAATTCTTCTTCAAACCTTAAAAGAAGAACAAGTCAGGATTAATTGCACTTTACAATACTTGCTTAACCTTTCAACCAGGCTAGTGTTGGTACTTCAAGGGAGGTTTTCCAACGCTTTCACGAAGTTTCTTAATTACATAACTTCTTTTCCCTGGAGGCGTAGCCCCGCTAATACCGTTCTAGACACCTACTTGGTTTATAGCATTGATTGTTAAGTGAAATAATCTCTCGAGAGTAATCCAACTCATCAGTGGGATCATGATCCAACTATCATTGTGTGATGACCTAGATGGAATCCACTCTAGTCACCACACTCCAGAAGGTATGCTGAATCTGCAAGTTTCCTGTATGTTTGAAACTCCCGATGTGGTTTTTGCCCCAAACGGCTTCATGACCTTGACAGAGGTCAACATGTCATAAGTCGCAAGTCAAGTTCAAACTGTCATTGTCCTGGATTGATTTAGACCCACTCGTATAAGTCCTTGACAGAGGTCAAAATGACCGTGCGACTATCCTAAATAATCATATCTATCTATGCAGCATACGGGCATTGCTTAGCTACCATTCACTATGCCTTGACAGAGGTCAACATACACAGCATGAATACTAAGTAATACTTGTAAGAAATGACGGAGGGCTACGGCTGGGTTTTTGGCGAAAAACCCGTTAACGTAATGGACTTGATATCGTTGAAGGAACCTGATAGCTTTTGAAAAGGAGTGGTTTAAGCACCGCCTTTTTTTTTAAAAATTTCTGGTTTTGAAAAAATCGAGTAAGCTATAGCATAGACTTTAGCTCAAGAGGTCACTCCCCGTGAAGGGATCTCGGCTCTTGCCTCGTAGAATGAGGTGCTGGATATTCATGACCGAATACCACTATGCAAAGCAAAAGAAAATAACTATAGTTTTTCGAAATTTGTTCCAACAACATCTTTTAGGTTTATTTTCTTGCATTAATCCAAATTAATGCGGTCCCATCAATTAATCCTACCATTGCAAAAAACAACGAAAATATAACGTACGCTTATACCATCCGCATTCGCCACGGGGCCCGTCATCACCCGTTAGGTTACTTAACTAACGACAGAGCGGGGGCTGGACTAGCACGGATGCAAAACATAAGCAACGTCTACTAGATATCATATATAGATATATACATTCGTCAGACGCAATGATAGTCATTCTAGATCACAGATGAACACATTGAATATGCTAGGAATCCGCGTTTCGTTTGAGCCTGCAACAAAATACGGATTACACGGTCGTGATGAATAACCAAAACCCCACCCTAGACCCCTACGGGTGCGGCAAACTACCCGCCAAATACCCGAAGTGAAGTAACCTCCCTCAACAAAGTGAGTAGGAGACTCGGCACTTCAAAGTACCCGGTAGTTTGTGCACCCCACCTTGAGTCTATCCTAGGAGCAGAAAACAGTAAAAGAAAAAATATACAATGGTGGCTACAACCTCAACCCGGATGTGCGACCATAAAATAATATTTCATCAATTTACAATTTACATCAAATGAAAGATAAAAACACTCATCTCACATCCCCGGCTATTCATCCATGACAATCCAACAAATTCATATACACAAACCAATATCACAGATCACAGATATGTGCAACCCCCCTAATCGATGTATAGCGATTAGCAGACATTCAGCACATATAACACATCACAGATATAATCCAATTAGCTAAAGTTTATAGAATTCCGATCAATAACCATATTTGAATCTACTCCAAGTACAACACTGTACACAATAATTCCTGAGCAGAAACAAAATATCCCAGAAAACCCAAAACCAACACAGAGAGCACCAGAAAAAATTTAGACCAACTCGGAGTCGACTCGGCCGCGGATCTGCAGAAGAACACATGGTTCGGCCGCGGTTCCGCGGTGGTCTGACCGAGTTAGGCACCCTAATTTCTTCTATGTTCGAGAAAAAGCCTGCACGTATTTTTCAGGTCTCTGAAAATATTTTTAGACCCGTTTTAAAATTCGACAGAAAAGGCAATTTTTGTTCGTGTTTTCGGGATTTTTCCGTGATCGAAGTTCTAAAGACTTTGCTAACATGTTAGTTATGGTTTAGCTAGGCTCTGATACCACTGTAAAACCATGTTACCCACCCCGGTACTTACGGGGAGGCGGAATAGGTAAAAATCAAATTTTTATCACAAGGTAACATAGATTATGCATTAGGATCTTTTCTAAAAACTAACTAACAAACTAACTAGGAGTGTTAACTACTAGGTTAGATGATTATACCTCAAGCTTGAACTCCTTCTTCTCCTTGTTGTGCTTCTCCTTGTAGTGAGCTCTTTGGAGTGGTTGTGGATGATGCCTCCTTATCGATTTCTCAACGTCAAAGAAGATCCACCCGAAGGTCTCTACCTTGAGATCTAACTTCTATAATGAAGTAACTATAGTGCTTGGTGTGCTAAACTAAGAACCCTAGAGTGAGTAGAGAAGGATTTTGGTGGTTTAATCTCAAAGGCTCTTGATTTTCGACTCATGAAAGACTTAGAGCTTTGAGAAAGGAAGAAGAGAGAGCAAACCATGAGAGAGAAAGATAATATCATAATGAGAGGATAAAGCTCTCATATGAGGAAAAACAATAATAATAATCTTAATTAAGATAATTGTGATGGTGCATTGATTTGACCACTATCATGTCATAATTAATGCTAAGCATGCTCACAAAAATATCTCATGCTTAACAAAAATATATAAGTCAACATGGGTCAACAAGTCAAATGGTCAAACCAACATTAGCCATGACACAATTATCTCTAATTAAAACTATTAATCAATTTCTTCCTTCTCATTATGGTTTTGATCAAGTCAATGGTCAAAAGCCTAATGAGGTGTCTCCTCCTCTGCCTCTGTCAACTGTATGTAAATACCCGTATCCGTGTTCCGAGAAACACGAATACAATGAGACTAAACCAATCCAAAAATCAATACTAGGATCCGGCTTACACCAAAGCCCACTAGTAACCGCAATATGTAATAACGTGTATAACATATGCCATGTTAAGATAAAGTCAAACCATAACAGTATACTACTATATCAAGTCTTTATCAATATGTGCAAGATGGATAAAGCATCAATAAAAACAAATACACACATCCTGATAAAGACAACTGAAATAATATACAATATAACAGAGTAAGATCTTCATGTACATACATATCCCCAGCATCCATATATATACATATACAATAATGGCCTCCAGGGCATACATATCCAACATTGTAGACTGGGTCACATCAATGAAACACGGTTGACGAAGTTACATAGAGAGGGATATTTAGATCCGTTCGAATATCAGTCTTATGCAACTTGTCAATCTTGTCTCATAGGAAAGATGACAAAGACCCCGTTCACTGGACACGGAGTAAGAGCGAGCGAGCTCTTGGGACTTATACACAGCGATGTGTGTGGTCCAATGTCTACACATGCACGAAGTGGTTATTCCTATTTCTTTAATTTTTTGGATGATTTCTCTAGGTATGGACATATCATCTTGATGAAACATAAATCCGAGGCCTTTGAGAAATTCCGGGAATATAGGAATGAAGTGTAAAAACAAACCGGCAAAAGTATCAAGACATTGAGATCTGATCGAGGTGGTGAATACTTAAGTTCCAAGTTCCTGGATTACTTAAAAGAGAATGGAATTCTCTCTCAGCTTACTCCTCCATACACACCAAAACACAATGGTGTATCGGAAATGTGGAATAGAACCCTATTGGATATGGTACGTTCCATGATGAGTAACGCTGAGTTACCGCGATCTTTCTGGGGTTATGCACTGGAATCAGCTGCATATCTTTTGAACAAGGTTCCTACCAAGACTGTGTCTACCACACCATATGAGATGTGGAGTGGGAAGAAACCCTATCATCAGTATCTGAAGATATGGGGATGTCCTGCTTTTGTAAAAAAGCAGCATGCGGACAAGCCCGAGGCACGCTCAGTACTGTGTAAGTTTGTGGAATAACCAAAGAACTCCATGGGGTATCTTTTCTATTACACGGAGGAACAAAAGGTCTTTGTTTCTCGTCACGCCCACTTTTTGGAAAATCAAATTTTGGAAAAAGAAACTAGTGGGAGCGCAATAGAACTGGAAGAAATTCCAGAACCACAAGCTATTACTGAAAGCATGGTAGAACCAGAGGTTTCGAAAGAACAGGACATCCCTGCGCCACTCCGCAGGACTAGTAGGCAGTCTCATCCGCCCGAGTGATACTACGGTTTTCTCAAAGACCGGGATAGAGATGATTGCATCATTGACAATGATGAGCCAACTAGCTTCCAGCAAGCCATTCAGAGCGGAGACTCGGTAAAATGGCTGGATGTAATGTGGACCGAGATGGAGTCCATGTATACCAACAAAGTATGGACTTTGGACATTGCTCCAGAAGGGGTAAAACCCGTAGGCTGCAAATGGATCTTCAGAAAGAAGATTGGTGTAGATGGACAGGTTGAAACCTATAAGGCTAGAGTTGTTGTAAAAGGTTTTCGTCAAAGACCTGGTTTGGACTATGATGAAACCTTTTCTCCAGTGGCTATTCTCAACTCCATTCGGATCTTTCTTGCCATTGCTGCATTCCACGATTATGAGATTTGGCAGATGGACGTAAAGACCGCTTTTCTGAATGGACATTTGGAAGAGTACATCTATATGGATCAGCCATAGGGTTTCATTCAGAGTGGGAGCAGCGGGAAAGTGTGCAAGTTGCTTAAATCCATTTATGGATTAAAGCAGGCATCGCGGAGTTGGAACATCTGTTTTGATGAGACGGTCAAAGAATTCGACTTTATCAAAAATCCAGATGAACCATGCATCTATAGTAAGATTTTAGCGAGAACTGTGGTATTCCTCGTCTTGTACGTGGATGACATTCTCTTGATAGGAAATGACATTCCTATGTTACAATCAGTCAAAGGATTCTTGTCACAGAGGTTCTCCATGAAAGACCCGGGTGATGCCTCCTACATTCTAGGGATCCAGATCTATCGTGATAGATCTAAGAGGATGGTGGGACTTTCACAGTCCAGGTATATCGACACCATATTGAAAAGATTCAGTATGGAAGATTCAAAGCGTGGTAATCTATGGCTTGTCACGGAAGAACCCTCTCCAAAGAAATGTCTCTCAAGGCTGATTTGGAAAGGGCTCGCATGACATCTATACCCTACACTTCTACGGTAGGCTCTATAATGTATGCGATGTTATGTACCAGACCAGATGTTGCTTATGCACTTAGCGTGGTAAGCCGGTATCAGTCAAACCCAGGGGAGAACTACTGGATAGTGGTGAAGAACATTCTCAAGTACCTGAGATGGACTAAGGAGATGTTCTTAGTATATAGCGGAAAAGACTTCCAGATCAAGGCCATTGCTGTCTCCAGCTTTCAGAGTGACAAGGATGGCTCCAAGTCCATGTCGGGTTATGTCTTTACCATCAATGGAGGGGAGGTCTATTGTAAGAGCTCCAAGCAGGACACCGTTGCTGACTCGACGATCAAAGCAGAGTATATCGCTGCTCGTAACGCCACGAAAGAAGCAGTCTAGATGAGGAAGTTCCTAACAGAAGTTCAGGTGGTTCCATCCATTATAGATCCAATACCTCTATATTGTGACAACAACGGCGCTATAGCTTTAGCGAAAGAACCCAGGTCCTATTAGAAGTCCAGACATATCTTGAGGCGGTACCACCTGATCAGGGAGATCGATGATCGCCGGGAGATTGAGGTGCGGAGAGTAGATACGGAGAACAACACTGCAAATCCACTCACAAAGGCCATCCCTCAGACACTGTTCGAGAGGCTATTCATGATAATAGGTCTGCGATATGCCAATACATGGCCTTAGTGCAAGTGGGAGATTGTTAGTGATATATACCCTAGAGGCCATTATTGTATCATACTGGTTTGTATATTACATATTGGAAGCTTGGGATATTCACGGATATAGTAACAGTCTTGCTCAAAATGGTAGCATGCTACCTGGTTTGTTTCTACCTCAATATGTGCATGTGTTTCTTTTAGCATATCTCTTATACATATTGGTAGAGCCCTTAGGATCTTTGCTTGATTACCAGCGTTGTGATGGCAGTCACACTAGTAGGAGCTGGGTAGTCTATAAGCACATCCTTATACAGGTCCCTAGTCGTAGGATTATTGAGATGGGGCATCGATACTCCAGAGTAGACTAGTGTATACGCTTCTCATCCCAACAGGAGAGATGGTCTGTCCCACAACCATTAGTATGCCATACTGGAGATAGTATGCAGATGCTCATTGGGTTATGAGTACACTGGACGGGACTCGTAGGGAGCTGCTGGTGAGTATTATACCTATCGTCGGGTAGCAGTTCCCAGGTGACATGATGTAACGTTTTAAAAATAATTAAATAAATAATTAAATGAATAAAATTGTTTAAGTGAATTTTATGATTTTCGGTAAAGCAAAATGTATTTTTCGTAAAATCAAACTTTCTCTCCCTCACCTTACCAAGGCCGGCCAAAAACCCCCCATGGCTGCCACCCCCATTTTCCACCTCATTTTTGTTCAAAATTCATCAAAAATACTTCAAAAATTCAATTAAAATTCCACAAAATCCTAATTTCTTCATACCCTTTATTCTCTACCCTTCTTTATATGGATTTTGGAGTGGGAAAGCATGTATTTTGGAGGCTCATTTCTTGTTGGGATTTCATATTTTGGGAGGTATAATTTCTTTCTTTTCATTTATTGTTTTAGATGTTCATTTAAGCTTAATTAGATTTAATGAATTAATTCTATGTTTTTTTTAAAAAATGCAAGTTAGGGTTGTAAATTCAAGTTAGGGTTTTTAATAATTAATTAGGGTTATAATAGTTAGTTTAACACTTTTAGAATTGGAAAATATTGCATGGTTGTTAAATTGTAAAATTTTCATTTAAAATTGTTTTAAATAAGGAAATTAGCTAACTAGATTTTTCTAAAATTTGTTTGTGGGTAATATAAAATTCCAATTAAAGTTGCTATCATTAGATGGTAGTTTTAATGAGAATATTAGCATATTAATTGAATGAAAAACTTAGTTTGATCACTAGATTACTTTGATAATTGGAAAAATAGTAATAAAATGCTATTATTTTGTAAACTAGATTTTAGGAATTTCTAAATAAATGCGATTAAAAATATAATTTATGGTTTCATTGAATCATTATCATTATGAATTGTGGTTTAATACATTAATTCATGCAAATCATGTTTTGTGGTGGAATTGTGGTGCTTTGCTTGAAAAATGTTGAAAATTGTTAAATGTTGCAAACTAGAAATTTCAAATTAATATAAATTTGTGTAATAAAAATATAGTAACGGTTTGTATAGTCTAGTTATGCTATATAATGAGTTTTATAACTATTGGTTTCATTTAAATGTCAAGTTTTGATGAAAAACGGTAAATTGGCAATTTCGGTTTTTACGAAATTGGACGGTTTGATGGATTTTAAGGTTTCGATGGATTTAATCATGTTTTATAATATAAGTGATGTGTTTTAAAACTACGAGTTATTTGTTAATGTTTATCTCGATCTATCGGAGTTTGTACGCCGATATCGAGCGATATTTGGTTCTTTTGCGTGGACGGGACATAGGCTTTAACCTATGCTGGTTCATTGCGTCGTTTTGACTTTTGTATGTGATTTAGTTTACGATGCTATTTATATGTTTGCGTTTAGGTACCCCTCAAGTGGACTGCGGGCGATGAAGAGGAGGATGGCGACACCGTCTTCGGCAGACATGGACCAGGTGAGTAGATGTATATCTACGGGGGGAAGTCGGGTGGATGGCGTTTAGCACCCCCGCAACGTAGAATAGGAATAGTACTTATTGACATTAGGAAACCCGATGTGACCCTAGATGCTTACTGAGCAGGACCCTAGTAATGACCCTAGGCGGGACTAGACTGATTTAGGAAAACCATACCTGAGGATGAATACTTTGGGAAAGGTTTGTAGGTTTCTGATAGAAACACACACGCACACACTAAAACTTGACATGGCGTATACGTATATGTGAGTATATATATAAAACTAGGTATAGGTGTATATATATATACACCACACGTATATGGGATTCATTGATGTGATATGATATCTGAGGCATGATGAAACAGTA
Source organism: Agapanthus africanus (assembly GCA_030015575.1). Classification (NCBI taxonomy): domain Eukaryota; kingdom Viridiplantae; phylum Streptophyta; class Magnoliopsida; order Asparagales; family Amaryllidaceae; genus Agapanthus; species Agapanthus africanus. The sequence goes on along the minus strand of CM057345.1, from coordinate 333,239,151 downwards.
TAACTGGGCTTGATACCGTGATTCTTGACTATACAGTCGTATTAAAATGTTAGCGGATCATTAGAGAATGAGATAATGAACATGAACATATAAATTATAAAGGGTGGTGGTGATATTGAGGTACATGGGATGCTAAAATAGTACCTGGGCTGTAGCTTGTGACTGATCACGATATGATATATGTATGACTTGATTACGACGTCATATAGGTGTGACCTGATGTCGATATCGTATAGGTGTGACTTGATGACGATAAGATATCGGTATGATTTAATCACAATATTACACATATGACATGATATTTCTGTGGATAAACTAATGATGCTTATCATGATGGCAATGATATATGATTGATGTATGCGATCACAGTTTAGCACCTTGATCATGAGATGTGTTGATGATGACATTATACGAATGAGGAGACACCTAGGAGATACTTGACCGTACCCCGATATTGGGATTGTTAGTGTATATGCCCTAGAGGCCATTACTGTATCATACTAGTTTGTATATTACTTGATGGAAGCTTGGGATATTCACCTTGTATAAACAATCTTGCTCAATATAGTAGTATGCTACTTGGTTTGTTTCTACTTCAATGTGTACTTGTGTTTATTTCAGTATATCACTTATACGCATTAGTGGAGCCCTTAGGATCTTTTGCTTGATTACCAGCGTTGTGATGGCAGTCACACTAGTGGGGGCTGGGTAATCTATAAGCACATCCTTATTCAGGTCCCTAGTCGTAGGACTATCGAGACAGGGCATCGATACTCCGGAGTAGACTAGCGTATGCGCTTCTCATCCCAGTGTGGGAGATGGTCTGTCCCACAGCCATCAGTACGTCGTACTGGAGATAGTATACGGGTGCTCGTTGGGTTACGAGTACACTGGACAGGACTCGTCGGGAACTGACAGGTTGGTATTATACCTATCGTCAGTTATCAGTTCCCAGGTGACATGAGTACAGCTTAGTCCGCTGACTTGACACTGGCACTTCGCCTCGAGTGTGTTCCCACTGCACTTTGATCACTACCCTACCACGGCTCAAAGGAGTCGTGCAAACAGGTGGTGGTTGGGTGCAGTCCCGAAGCACTTGGAGGCAGTGACGGTTAGACAGGATTCGTCTCTCCCGGTATTGGGAGTTGACATCGCGCTGTGTCTAGGAGAGCCATTACACGAGTAGTCCCTGGCCAGGGCAAGCGAGATATACTGGTAGGTTCCAGTGTTATCTCAGGGTGTTTTGGGCTTCACTCCGACACGACTTGTACCGCTATTGGGGGACTGACGTTTTACCGCCCCCTAGGCCCGACATGCGATGTATCAGACGAACAGACCGGACTGTACGGAGACTGTCACATTCAGACTCAGTAGGAGTACAGATGGGGTTTCACCTCGTCAGCCTTCTTGTCGACATCTACCTGGGGACCGTTACGCACAGCTAGTGCCGCTTGCGATCTGTGGTTAAACCCACTGCCAGCGTAGTGTCGAGTCTTTAGAGTCCCACACAGAGGGTATTCGCCTCTGGGCAAAACAGAGTAGAGGTCGCATGGTTTTGCGACAGGGTTCGTTCTCATCCGCGCACTTGTGCACGTTTGGAGTCCGGACGGATATTACTGGCTGGCTCTGGTTTGAGTCAGATGCTGGTATATGATTTGGGGTTGCTTTTATCTCTCAGTATTCATGTTTCTCGGAACAAGGATGCAGGTGTGTATGCACGGTTATTTGAGGAAGAGGAAGAGGGCTTTCATTAGGGTTTCGAAACGGGTGCGTATGCACAGTTGACAGTCGTCTTTTTCCAAACCCTAATGGATTTATGTTATATCAATTAATAATATATAATAAAATGAAATTGTGTCATGGTTGGTTTTTATGTTGACTTGTTGACCATGGTTGACTTGTTGACCATGGTTGAAGTTTTGACCATCATCATTACAAAAGAAAGATGCTTTTTGATTCTAGCAAATTCATTTAATGTTTGTAATGATAATGGTCATTCTTAAACTTTCCATCAACCTTTTCATTTTCATTATTATTATTATTTGATAATTCTTTTGCTTTATGTTATGGTTGCAAAAGAAAAAGAGCTCACTTGATCATAACAACTCTCTCTCCTCACTTCATCTTCTTCTTCCTCTAGCAAAAGAGAACCCTTCTCATGTGTTGAGAATCCTTCTCTTTAAAAAGAAAAGCAACCCCTAGTCACTCTCTACTCATTCTAGGTTCAAGGTTTAGCAAGCCGGAAACCCTAGTTCACTCAAAGATCGAGGAAGAGCCCAAAGGTCGAACCTTCGAGGTGGATCCATCTTCGACGGAAGAAGGCGACAAGAAGAGAACCATCAACCTCTACAAAAAGTTTGAAGAAGAAGGAGTTCAAGTTTAGGTATAACCATCTTCATCCGAGTAGCTAAATCTCTTTAGCAAGTATGCTAGTTTTAGTTTAGACACGATCCCGACATTGTTTTAGTCCATGTTGCCTCTTGCGATAAAAATTTGTTTTTTATACCGTTTCCGCCTCCCCGTAAGCACCGGGGGTCGCAATATGGACTTACAATGGTATCAGAGCCTAACTAAACTTAAACTAGCTTGGTAGTGAAGTGTATGGAAGTTCGAAACCGAAAAATCGCAAAACCGGAAAAACCAAAACCCTAAGTTTCTGTTGAAATTTTTTCTGCTCTAAATGAAAAACTTTATACTCCAAAAATCGTCTCAGGGTTTTCTAAGAACACCCACCAAAAACGATAGCATGATTCCTTCAAAGCGCCGCCCATCCGCGGCCTCACCTGTTCATCAGGCCGCGGATCCGCCGCTGTTTGGTGTCCTCTCTGCATCGTTTTTCGTGCAGTGTTCTTCTGTGTTGGTTTTGGGATTTTTCAGATGTATTATATGTGCCCAGATTTTCCAGAACTGAAATTCACTTTTGGGGTCCTATAATTCCGTATTTTTTTCCGAACTTCACTGCACTTTGGCAATATTGGTTATATCTGTGTTGCTTGCATGTATTGAACATCGGCTAATCGCTATAAGTCGATTAGTCGGGGTTATACATGATCTGTGTTTGATATTGGAATGTGTATATGAATGTGTTGGACTGTCGCGGGTGAATAGCCGGGGTGGATGTGAGATGAGCTTTTGTTTTTCTTTCATTCATTGTAAATGTAAATTGATGTAATAATATTATTTGTTTGGCCGCACAACCGGGTCGGGGTTGTAGCCGTCATTGTATAATTCTTTTTACTATTTTTGCTCCTAGGATAGACCCATGGAGGGGTGCACAAACTGCCGAGTACTTGGCGGGTAGTTTGCCGCACCCGTAGGGGTCTTGGGTGGGGTATTTGGCTATTCACCGCGACCGTGTAATCCGCTTTTCATTGCAGGCTCGAAAGGATTGCGGATTGCTAGTATATCCAATATATTCATCTGTGATCTGTAATGTCTATCATTGCTTTCTATTTAGGCATTGCTTATGTTTTACAGCCGCGCTAGCCCAGCCCCCGCTCTGTCGTTAGTTAAGTAACCTAACGAGTGATGACGGGACCCCGTGGCGAATGCGAATGGCATAAGCGTACGTCATATTTTGGTTGTTTTCTGCAATGGTAGGATTAAATGATGGGACTCATTAAAAGAACTAATGCAAGAATATCACGCATTAAAAGAACTAATGCAAGATAATAAACCAAGTTAAAGTCGTTGGAACACTTTCGAAAAACCACTCGGTTCTTTTCAAAACTAACTTTTAATGCGGAGCTTGAGCCACTCCTTCTAAAAGCTATCTCGTTCCATCGATTATATCAAGTTCACTACGTTCACGGTTTTACCAAAACCATTCGTAGCCCTCCGTCGTTTCACATAAATAGTCAATAGTATTCAAGCTGTGTTTGTTAGCCAAAGTCAAGGCATAGTGATTGGTAGCTATTGGATATTCATGTGCAGCATAGATAGATGCGTTGATTTGGAACAGTCGTACTGCCTTGTTGGCCAAAGTCAAGGGTATGTACGGGTGGATTCAAATTAACCTGGAGAACGACGGGAAGAACTTGACATGTGACTTATGATTTGTTGGCCAAAGTCAAGATCATAAGAGCATGGGGCAAAAATCCACATCGGGAGTTTCATAAGTACTGAAACTTGCTAGATTTGCATACCATTTGGAGTGTGATGATTATGGTAGGATTCCTTCATTTTCGTCACGCGATGATATTTGGATCCCGATCCTACTGTGAGTATATGCTACTCCTCAGGAAATTTCTCACTAAACGATCAATGCTATAAACCTAGTAGGTGCCTAGAAAGGTGTTAGCGGGGCTACGCCCCCAGGGAAAAGAGGTTCTTAAATTAAGGAACTTCGCGAAAGCGTTGGAAAACCTCCCTCGAAGTACCGACACTGGCCTGGCTGAACGGTTAAGCAAGTATTGTACGGTAGGATTGATCCCGGCTAATTCTTCCTTTGTGGTTTGAGGAGGGATTCGAGAGACAGTGGGAGCCATCCTGTTTAGACAAATTAAAAACCATTCTAAACTTGCAAGAGCATCGTGCTAAGTGTTTCTTCTCTCCCCCTGCAGCGACCAAAATCGAAATGACTGGACTTAAGTTACTTCTAGATAAAAACATACTGACAGGGCCAAACTACAAAGATTGGCTCAGGAATGTCAAATTGGCAATCGCTTACGACAAGCTGGGGTATCTTCTTACCACCAAAGCTCCCCCCGTCCCAGGTCCCACCTCCAGCGTCGCGGATAAGGAAATCCGTAAGACTTGGGAGATTGACAGCGCGAAGGCCAGGTGCCTCGTACTTGCCTCGATGGACAACGAACATCAGAGGAGGCACGAGAATATGGATTTGGAATCCATATTTCTTCATACAAAAGAACTGTATGGAGAGCAGTCTCGTATCGCAAGATACGAAGTGTCGAAGAAGTTATTTTCGACTAAGTTGGCCGTCGGATCATCGGTAGCGGACCACGTGCTTAAGATGATTGGCTACACTGAGGAGCTCGCGGAACTCAGGACCACGTTGGACAGTGAACTCTATACGGATTTAATTCTCCAGTCCCTTCCATCCACTTACGCCCAGTTTATACTGAACTTCAACTTACAAGAAAAGGAAGTTGAACTTTCAGAACTCCTCAACCTGCTGAGGAGCGCAGAGGGCACCCTACAGAAGGGTAGGGAAACACCCGCTTTGTTTGTAGGAGGATCTTCTTCCTCTAGGTCCAAGGCGAAAGCCAAGGGAAAGAGGAAGAAAGCCCCCGCCAAACCAAGAGGCGGTGTTAGTAAAGTGGGTACGAAGGGAAAGGAAAAGGCAACAAAGATTGCGGGGAAGCTTGTTGGAAAGGAAGAATGCTTCTATTGTCATAAGAGTGGACACTAGAAGAAAGATTGCAGGGCTTGGAAAGCCAGGACACAGGAACTGAAGCAGGTTGCGGCTTCAGCTTCAGGTGTGTATGTTATTGAAAACTGTCTTTCTATAAACTCTATTTCCTGGGTATTGGATACCGGATCAGGATCTCATATCTGTAATTCTTTGCAGGCGTTGAGAAACCGTAGGTTTTTGAAGGAAGGTGACATGACCCTCAGAGTTGCGAACGGAGCTAGCATGGATGCTAAAGCCGTGGGGGACTATCACCTGGGAATGTCAGATGGGCATGTTTTGGTTTTGCGTAATTGTTTTTTTGTACCCAACGCAACTTGTAATATCATTTCTGTATCTTTGGTTTCTAAAGAAGGTTATGAATTTGCGTTTGTAAGTAATGTTGTAAACATTCACCTTAATCAAGTTTTGATTGGGTCAGGTACACTGAGCAATGGTATATACGTATTAAACCAACCACAGATTTTCAATGTCCAGAATACACACAAAAGAAAGTCTCCAGATATCAATCAGACTTTCTTATGGCATTGTAGACTAGGTCACATCAATGAGAGAAGGTTGACTAAGTTACATACAGAAGGATATTTGGATCCGTTCGAATATCAATCGTATGCCACTTGTCAATCCTGTCTCAAAGGAAAGATGACAAAGACTCCGTTCACTGGACACGGAGTAAGAGCGAGCGAGCTCTTGGGACTCGTACACAGCGACGTGTGCGGTCCAATGTCTACACATGCGCGAAGCGGTTATTCTTACTTCATTACTTTTACGGATGATTTTTCAAGATACGGTTATGTCTTCTTAATGAAACATAAGTCAGAATCTTTTGAAAAATTCCAGGAATTTAAGAATGAAGTAAAAAAACAAACCGGCAAAAGTATCAAGATTCTAAGATCGGATCGAGGTGGAGAATACTTAAGTGCCGAGTTCCTGAATTACTTAAAAGAGAATGGGATTCTCTCTCAGCTTACTCCTCCATACACTCCGCAACATAACGGTGTATCGGAGAGACGGAACCGGACCCTATTGGATATGGTACGGTCCATGATGAGTAACGCTGAGTTACCGCGATCATTCTGGGGGTATGCACTAGAATCAGCTGCGTACCTATTGAACCGAGTTCCTACTAAGACTGTGCCTACTACACCATATGAGATGTGGTGTGGGAAGAGGCCCCATCTCAGTCACATGAAGACTTGGGGATGTCCAGCTTTTGTTAAAAAGCAGCATGCGGACAAGCTCGAGGCACGCTCAGTACAGTGTAAGTTCGTGGGATATCCAAAGAACTCTAAAGGATATTTCTTCTACTGTGAAGAGGAACAAAAAGTTCTTGTTTCTCGTCATGCCTACTTCTTGGAAACTGAGTTTTTGGAAAACCAGATAAGTGGGAGCACAGTAGAACTGGAAGAAATTCCAGAACCACGAGCTATTACTGAAAGCTTAGTAGAACCAGAGGGTTCAAATGAACAGGACATTCCTACGCCGCTCCGCAGAAGTAGTAGGCAGTCTCATCCGCCCGAGAGATACTACGGTTTTCTCATAGACGGGGATAGAGAGGATTGCGTCATAGATTATGACGAGCCTACTGGCTTCCAACAGGCCGTTCAGAGCGTTGACTCGGTAAAATGGCTGGATGCAATGCGGACCGAAATGGAGTCCATGTACACCAACAAAGTATGGACGTTGGACATTGCTCCAGACGGGGTAAAACCCGTAGGATGCAAGTGGATCTTCAAAAGGAAGATTGGTGTAGATGGACAGGTTGAGACCTATAAAGCAAGACTTGTAGCAAAGGGTTTCCGTCAAAGACCTGGTTTGGACTATGACGAAACCTTTTCTCCAGTGGCTATGCTGAAATCCATTCGGATCCTTCTTGCCATTGCTGCCTTCCACGATTATGAGATTTGGCAGATGGACGTAAAAACCGCTTTTCTAAATGGAAATTTAGAGGAGTGTGTCTATATGGATCAGCCAGAGGGTTTCATTCAGAGTGGGAGCAGCGGAAAGGTGTGCAAGTTGCTTAAGTCCATCTATGGACTAAAGCAGGCATCGCGGAGTTGGAACATCTGTTTTGATGAGACGGTCAAGGAATTTGACTTTATCAAAAATCCAGATGAACCATGCATCTATAGTAGATTTGTAGCGAGAACTGTAGTATTCCTTGTTTTATACGTGGATGACATTCTCTTAATAGGAAATGACATTCCTATGCTACAATCTGTCAAAGGTTTCTTGTCACACAGGTTCTCCATGAAAGACCTGGGTGATGCCTCTTACATCCTGGGGATCCGGATCCATCGTGATAGATCCAAGAGGATATTAGGACTTTCACAGTCCAGGTACATCGACACCGTACTGAAAAGATTCAGTATGGAAGATTCCAAGCGCGGTAACCTACCGGCTTGTCACGGGATCACCCTCTCTAAAGAGATGTCTCCCAAGACTGATTTGGAGAGGGATCGCATGTCTATTATACCCTACGCTTCTGCGGTAGGCTCTATAATATATGCGATGTTGTGTACCAGACCGGATGTAGCTTATGCACTGAGTGTAGTAAGCCGGTATCAGTCAAACCCTGGGGAGAAACATTGGATAGCAGTAAAGAACATTCTCAAGTACCTGAGAAGGACTAAGGAGATGTTCTTGGTGTATGGCGGAAAAGACCTCCAGATTGAGGCCTTTGCTGACTCCAGCTTCCAGAGTGACAAGGATGATTCCAAGTCCATGTCGGGTTTTGTCTTTACCCTCAATGGAGGGGCGGTGTGTTGGAAGAGTTCCAAACAGGAAACCGTTGCAGACTCGACTATGGAAGCGGAATACATCGCTGCATCTGATGCCGCAAAAGAAGCTGTCTGGATAAGGAAGTTCTTAAAAGAACTTCAGGTGGTTCCGTCCATTGTTGACCCAGTACCTCTGTATTGCGACAACAACGGGGCTATAGCTTTAGCAAAGGAACCCAGGTCCCATCAGAGATCCAGGCACATCTTGAGGCGGTATCACCTGATCAGGGAGATCGTGGATCGCAAGGAGATCGAGGTTCGGAGGGTTGCTTCAGAAGAAAACACTGCAGATCCATTCACCAAGGCCTTACCCCAGACTCAGTTCGAGCGGCTGATCGAGATGATAGGTCTTCGGTACGCCAGTTCATGGCCTTAGTGCAAGTGGGAGATTGTTAGTGTATATGCCCTAGAGGCCATTACTGTATCATACTAGTTTGTATATTACTTGATGGAAGCTTGGGATATTCACCTTGTATAAACAATCTTGCTCAATATAGTAGTATGCTACTTGGTTTGTTTCTACTTCAATGTGTACTTGTGTTTATTTCAGTATATCACTTATACGCATTAGTGGAGCCCTTAGGATCTTTTGCTTGATTACCAGCGTTGTGATGGCAGTCACACTAGTGGGGGCTGGGTAATCTATAAGCACATCCTTATTCAGGTCCCTAGTCGTAGGACTATCGAGACAGGGCATCGATACTCCGGAGTAGACTAGCGTATGCGCTTCTCATCCCAGTGTGGGAGATGGTCTGTCCCACAGCCATCAGTACGTCGTACTGGAGATAGTATACGGGTGCTCGTTGGGTTACGAGTACACTGGACAGGACTCGTCGGGAACTGACAGGTTGGTATTATACCTATCGTCAGTTATCAGTTCCCAGGTGACATGAGTACAGCTTAGTCCGCTGACTTGACACCGGCACTTCGCCTCGAGTGTGTTCCCACTGCACTTTGATCACTACCCTACCACGGCTCAAAGGAGTCGTGCAAACAGGTGGTGGTTGGGTGCAGTCCCGAAGCACTTGGAGGCAGTGACGGTTAGACAGGATTCGTCTCTCCCGGTATTGGGAGTTGACATCGCGCTGTGTCTAGGAGAGCCATTACACGAGTAGTCCCTGGCCAGGGCAAGCGAGATATACTGGTAGGTTCCAGTGTTATCTCAGGGTGTTTTGGGCTTCACTCCGACACGACTTGTACCGCTATTGGGGGACTGACGTTTTACCGCCCCCTAGGCCCGATATGCGATGTATCAGACGAACAGACCGGACTGTACGGAGACTGTCACATTCAGACTCAGTAGGAGTACAGATGGGGTTTCACCTCGTCAGCCTTCTTGTCGACATCTACCTGGGGACCGTTACGCACAGCTAGTGCCGCTTGCGATCTGTGGTTAAACCCACTGCCAGCGTAGTGTCGAGTCTTTAGAGTCCCACACAGAGGGTATTCGCCTCTGGGCAAAACAGAGTAGAGGTCGCATGGTTTTGCGACAGGGTTCGTTCTCATCCGCGCACTTGTGCACGTTTGGAGTCCGGACGAATATTACTGGCTGGCTCTGGTTTGAGTCAGATGCTGGTATATGATTTGGGGTTGCTTTTATCTCTCAGTATTCTTGTTCCTCGGAACAAGGATGCAGGTGTGTATGCACGGTTATTTGAGGAAGAGGAATAGGGCTTTCATTAGGGTTTCGGAACGGGTGCGTATGCACAGTTGACAGTCGTCTTTTTCCAAACCCTAATGGATTTATGTTATATCAATTAATAATATATAATAAAATGAAATTGTGTCATGGTTGGTTTTTATGTTGACTTGTTGACCATGGTTGACTTGTTGACCATGGTTGAAGTTTTGACCATCATCATTACAAAAGAAAGATGCTTTTTGATTCTAGCAAATTCATTTAATGTTTGTAATGATAATGGTCATTCTTAAACTTTCCATCAACCTTTTCATTTTCATTATTATTATTATTTGATAATTCTTTTGCTTTATGTTATGGTTGCAAAAGAAAAAGAGCTCACTTGATCATAACAACTCTCTCTCCTCACTTCATCTTCTTCTTCCTCTAGCAAAAGAGAACCCTTCTCATGTGTTGAGAATCCTTCTCTTTACAAAGAAAAGCAACCCCTAGTCACTCTCTACTCATTCTAGGTTCAAGGTTTAGCAAGCCGGAAACCCTAGTTCACTCAAAGATCGAGGAAGAGCCCAAAGGTCGAACCTTCGAGGTGGATCCATCTTCGACGGAAGAAGGCGACAAGAAGAGAACCATCAACCTCTACAAAAAGTTTGAAGAAGAAGGAGTTCAAGTTTAGGTATAACCATCTTCATCCGAGTAGCTAAATCTCTTTAGCAAGTATGCTAGTTTTAGTTTAGACACGATCCCGACATTGTTTTAGTCCATGTTGCCTCTTGCAATAAAAATTTGTTTTTTATACCGTTTCCGCCTCCCCGTAAGCACCGGGGGTCGCAATATGGACTTACAGGGATGCCGTACGATGGATTTTACCGTACGAGGCTTAGATTTGATGATTGATCCGCACTCTTGATTCGAGGAAGCCGTACTACGTACGTGACGCTATTGAGGCGGGATCGCCGACTATTAGAGATATTGATTCAGACTTTAGGTAGACTCTAGTTTCTTTCTGACTAGTCTATTAGGTTTAGTTCCTTAGGATGTTAGATGGACACTGGTTTAGGTTCGACTCACATAGTGGTAGTTGTACTCGTATCTCGCAGAGGAGTGGATCATGCACATCTGTATTTACATTCATACTGTAATTATCATAGTGCATGTTCTTTTATATGTTGCTATAATCATTATAAACTTTACCTGTTAGGACACCAGCACTATTACCGATGATGCGCATATTCCACGCACACTTATTTGCCGGCTCACACACATCATCATCGGTAATTGCTATGTCACGTACACTTTAGATCATATTGACTTTTATGGATAGAATCAGTTAACAACTAGACCGCTATAATATTGTGATTATTCTATGACATTAGTACAGACATGATATTTATTGCTTAGACATTCATGCATTCATATTTTCATGTTATCATGCAGTATTATGGGCATATGCCGACACTTATCATATACTTACTCATGATTTTGAGATTTGGATTTCTATGAGATTTCTGGATTTTTGGGGAAAACCGCAAAAATATATAAAAACTTCTCTCTCTCTCCTCTTCTCTTTTTAAAATAAGATGCGGTTTTCTCGTGATGTATGTGTCGTCCACCATGAGATTTCATGTTTTCTATTGGATTTCGAGACCTGATTCGAGGAGTGGATGAACCGTCTCGGGTACATGGTGGACCCGGTATGGTACCCCGGGGCAAGAAGATCGAGTTGTAGACGATGAGCCTGGCAGGGGAAGGCTACCTACCGGTGATGTCTGGCGCGGCGGATATCCGGAGGATACCGACCGTTGTCGTGAGATTTGATGATATGGGCCGATCCGGACTGACGGAGCCCGAGATATTGAGACTTGAGATTACATGTGTTGCGTCGATGTTTGACACGGATTACCATGGATTTCATTATTGAGATTTCAGATTCTTATACACATTCTACTATGATAAAAACTAAAGATTTCTTATACATATATATCTGGATTCAGGATTTGTTACTTTACATTCATGGTGCATGCATTTCATTCATATGACATAGTATTATATGAGGTACTGACACGACACGGAGTAGTTGCACTTACACGTAGTATTACCCTGCTATTACTAGATGTTTGGGATATAGTAGTGTATTATTATGACCTAGGATAGCGTCGTGCATTCGATTTCTTTTCGTAGATGTCTTCTACTCACGAGTTGGCAACTCACCCCCGTTGTGCCAAATTCTTTACAGGTTCGATGTACAGGTTTCCGTGGCAGCTTGTTGGCACATCTTTTCTTCAGGGTGATTTCAACGGTAGGTTGGTTCACTTGTATCCGAACCACCATTGTACTTTTATTCATTCATTTGTATCTAGTAAGCTCCATCAACCATATTTGTATTACTTGATAAGTTTATTGGACCAGTTGTTTATTTCGACCTTAGAGTCGCGCATGTGTTATTCTGATCTGGTGGTTTTTGTTTTCTTTTGAGATTTGAGCCTCGCCCTTTGGCGTTGTATATTATTGTGATTGTTGTGGTTGTCTCCGCCTGTTGGCGTTGAGCTAGCACCCGTTGGGGATGCTTTTTATTGTTTATGTATATTATACTTGTTGTACCCGTTTGGGGGCCAGTTTTTACAGAGGAGACTCTGCCGAAATTTTTGGAAAAATTTGCTGATGTTTTTATACTTGTTTTCTTTTCTTTTCTTCTTTTTCTTATTTTATGGTTTAGATCTCTGGGCTTCGGCTTACTTAGGTCACGTGGCACCTCTAGACGCTTCGTAATCTAAGTGCCGGTCACGTTCCGTACTTTCGGGTCGTGACAAAGTTGGTATCAGAGCGCTAGGTTTAACCCTGTATAAGTCTAGGTGACCCTTGGTTGATGGAGTAGGCGATTTAGGTAGAGTAACGTACCGTGGGTATGGTCCGCGGCATACTTACGATACGCTACTCTGCTTAAGGAGCCTTAGGAGGTACATTTGTTTGCACCGTATTTCTTTCGTTCCTTTGATCTATCTTCGTCGATGTCGGAGGGTGGTTCTGTTACCACGGGCGCACGGGCAGAGGGAGCTGCGGCTCGAATGCGATAACCATTAGAGTATTGGTTATTCTTGAGGATTGAAGCATTGCTTAGCGTGCGGACGAAGGGTATTCACGTGCCGTCCGGATGAACTTAAAGGGTTCGAACGATTATCAGAAAACCATTTTCCCAAGTTTAAAGTATTCGGAAGAACATGCAGGTATTTCGATGGACCCTCTAGAAGAATGAAACCATAACTAGACATAATAACCACGAGAACGCCCTTGAACCTTAGGGTTTACGGCAGTTCCGCAGTGCCATTAGTGAGGCTTGGGTTTGCCCTTCTACGGCTGGATCATCGATACTGGGGTATGTACCGGATATTTTTAAACTGTACTTGAGTGTTGAGCTCTCGGGGAATTATGGGATTTTGATGGATCGATTGAAAAGTTTAATGTAGTCTGGATATCAAGTGAAGGGATCGACTATGTGGGAGACTCTAGACATGAGTATTGCCGTTGGTAGCGCAGTCAGCACACCTATGAAAGAACGAGTTCGAAGCAGTCGACATCAGAGGAAAGAGGCGCACATTGACGATAGTGTTTACGATTGTGATTTAGTGATTTGAATTTCCTATTTTCGTTGATTGGTTTTTTGTATTTTGAGGACTTTGTTCTACGATTGGTATTTCCTGTGTGTACCTTCATTCTATCTGTGTTTCATATATCAGTTGTATTGATGTGGTTTAGTACGCACCCAGTACACTTGATTTGGTTTTATATATTTTGAGATTTTGATTTGATTTCGTGCATATGGGTTACACATGATTTTGATATATGCTTCGACCTAGTTTTTATCCATTTTCGTACTGTGATTCGAGTCTGATATTCGATGTATGTTTTCGTGCTCCATGTGCACCTGATTAGGATTCTTGCGCATACTTGGCGCACTTGATGCGATTTTGTGCACACCAGATGCACTAAATCGGGGTTTTGTGCAGATTAGATGCACTTGATTTTGAGTCGTGCACGCCCGTTGCACTTGACAGATGTTTTTGGTGCACACCTGTTGCACTTAGTTTTGTTTTGTGGGTATTCATGGTTTCTGCATTTGGCTTCGATTTCAGTGCGCACCGGACGCACATGACATTTTATTGATGTGATTGGGATTGATTTTAGTTTGAGCAGTATGTTTTCCTAATTATTATTATTTGATTTAGTAACCAGGCGGGACGTGTATGTTAAATAAAAGATATATATATAGCTATTTTTTTAAATTAAACGTCCGCTACTTAGACCGTGGCACGTGCATTGCACGGCGATTTTCAAGAGGGGTTTTTGTATGCTTCTTTATTATGATGATTCGGCGATTTTACTAGGATGCGAACTGTATATAAGTTATAGATTGATATATATTATGATGGTTTTCATATTGGGTTATGATATTTTATTATCGCCATAACTCCGATGATTGCGTCATGCTTGACGGAGTTGATTTTGTTATGTATTGATGATTTCGGAGCCCCGACGATTTGAGTGTTTTGCTAAATATTTTAGTATTTGGAAGGGGAGTTTTAATTTAAATTCGGGGACTGAATTTTCTAAAGGGGGGAAGATTGTAACGTTTTAAAAATAATTAAATGAATAAAATTGTTTAAGTGAATTTTATGATTTTCGGTAAAGCAAAATGTATTTTTCGTAAAATCAAACCGCAATTGTTTTTCATTATAAATTCAAAAATACCTATTTAATTATGTAATTACTAGTAAATAGTGTTTATTTAGCCACTTATAAATTTTTAGTTTAATAAAATATTTTTCCTAAATTAATTATTTTAAATATTAACATAAGCTTTATTTTTACACTAAATTAGTGTAAATTACAAATTTGAATGGTTTTAATTTGTAAAAATGAACCATGGCATATTAGAATTTAGTGTGTATCATGCAAAAATTATTTGCAAATTTTTCCTATTTTCTAGAGCTTTCTTGAGTTGCTATAGTAAATAAATAAATAAATAATTAAATAAAGCATGAAAAGACTTTATGTGATGTTTTCTTCTCTTGAAAGTTCTACACACTTTCACACTCACTTCTTTCTCTCCCTCACCTCACCAAGGCCGGCCACAAACCCCCCATGGCTGCCCCCCCCATTTTCCACCTCATTTTTGTTCAAAATTCATCAAAAATACTTCAAAAATTCAATTAAAATTCCACAAAATCCTAATTTCTTCATACCCTTTATTCTCTACCCTTCTTTATATGGATTTTGGAGTGGGAAAGCATGTATTTTGGAGGCTCATTTCTTGTTGGGATTTCATATTTTGGGAGGTATAATTTCTTTCTTTTGATTTATTGTTTTAGATGTTCATTTAAGCTTAATTAGATTTAATGAATTAATTCTATGTTTTTTTTAAAAAATGCAAGTTAGGGTTGTAAATTCAAGTTAGGGTTTTAAATAATTAATTAGGGTTATAATAGTTAGTTTAACACTTTTAGAATTGGAAAATATTGCATGGTTGTTAAATTGTAAAATTTTCATTTAAAATTGTTTTAAATAAGGAAATTAGCTAACTAGATTTTTCTAAAATGTGTTTGTGGGTAATATAAAATTCCAATTAAAGTTGCTATCATTAGATGGTAGTTTTAATGAGAATATTAGCATATTAATTGAATGAAAAACTTAGTTTGATCACTAGATTACTTTGATAATTGGAAAAATAGTAATAAAATGCTATTATTTTGTAAACTAGATTTTAGGAATTTCTAAATAAATGTGATTAAAAATATAATTTATGGTTTCATTGAATCATTATCATTATGAATTGTGGTTTAATACATTAATTCATGCAAATCATGTTTTGTGGTGGAATTGTGGTGCTTTGCTTGAAAAATGTTGAAAATTGTTAAATGTTGCAAACTAGAAATTTCAAATTAATATAAATTTGTGTAATAAAAATATAGTAACGGTTTGTATAGTCTAGTTATGCTATATAATGAGTTTTATAACTATTGATTTCATTTAAATGTCAAGTTTTGATGAAAAACGGTAAATTGGCAATTTCGGTTTTTACGAAATTGGACGGTTTGATGGATTTTAGGGTTTCGATGGATTTAATCATGTTTTATAATATAAGTAATGTGTTTTAAAACTACGAGTTATTTGTTAATGTTTATCTCGATCCATCGGAGTTTGTACGCCGATATCGAGCGATATTTGGTTCTTTTGCGTGGACGGGACATAGGCTTTAACCTATGCTGGTTCATTGCGTCGTTTTGACTTTTGTATGTGATTCAGTTTACGATGCTATTTATATGTTTGCGTTTAGGTACCCCTCACGTGGACTGCGGGCGATGAAGAGGAGGATGGCGACACCGTCTTCGGCAGACATGGACCAGGTGAGTAGATGTATATCTACGGGGGGAAGTCGGGTTGATGGCGTTTAGCACCCCCGCAACGTAGAATAGGAATAGTACTTATTGACATTAGGAGACCCGATGTGACCCTAGATGCTTACTGAGCAGGACCCTAGTAATGACCCTAGGCGGGACTAGACTGATTTAGGAAAACCATACCTGAGGATGAATACTTTGGGAAAGGTTCGTAGGTTTCTGATAGAAACACACACGCACACACTAAAACTTGACATGGCGTATACGTATATGTGAGTATATATATAAAACTAGGTATAGGTGTATATATATATACACCACACGTATATGGGATTCATTGATGTGATATGATATCTGAGGCATGATGAAACAGTATAACTGGGCTTGATGCCGTGATTCTTGACAATACAGTCGTATTAAAATGTTAGCGGATCATTAGAGAATGAGATAATGAACATGAACATATAAATTATAAAGGGTGGTGGTGATATTGAGGTACATGGGACGCTAAAATAGTACCTGGGCTGTAGCTTGTGACTGATCACGATATGATATATGTATGACTTGATTACGACGTCATATAGGTGTGACCTGATGTCGATATCGTATAGGTGTGACTTGATGACGATAAGATATCGGTATGAATTAATCACAATATTACACATATGACATGATATTTCTATGGATAAACTAATGATGCTTATCATGATGGCAATGATATATGATTGATGTATGCGATCACAGTTTAGCACCTTGATCATGAGATGTGTTGATGATGGCATTATACGAATGAGGAGACACCTAGGAGATACTTGGCCGTACCCCGATATTGGGATGCCGTACGATGGATTTTACCGTACGAGGCTTAGATTTGATGATTGATCCGCACTCTTGATTCGAGGAAGCCGTACTACGTACGTGACGCTATTGAGGCGGGATCGCCGACTATTAGAGATATTGATTCAAACTTTAGGTAGACTCTAGTTTCTTATTGACTAGTCTATTAGGTTTAGTTCCTTAGGATGTTAGATGGACACTGGTTTAGGTTCGACTCACATAGTGGTAGTTGTACTCGTATCTCGCAGAGGAGTGGATCATGCACATCTGTATTTACATTCATACTGTTATTATCATAGTGCATGTTCTTTTATATGTTGCTATAATCAGTATAAACTTTACCTGTTAGGACACCAGCACTATTACCGATGATGCGCATATTCCACGCACACTTATTTACCGGCTCACACACATCATCATCGGTAATTGCTATGTCACGTACACTTTAGATCATATTGACTTTTATGGATAGAATCAGTTAACAACTAGACCGCTATAATATTGTGATTATTCTCTGACATTAGTACAGACATGATATTTATTGCTTAGACATTCATGCATTCATATTTTCATGTTATCATGCAGTATTATGGGCATATGCCGACACTTATCATATACTTACTCATGATTTTGAGATTTGGATTTCTATGAGATTTCTGGATTTTTGGGGAAAACCGCAAAAATATATAAAAACTTCTCTCTCTCTCTCCTCTTCTCTTTTTAAAATAAGATGCGGTTTTCTCGTGATGTATGTGTCGTCCACCATGAGATTTCATGTTTTCTATTGGATTTCGAGACCCGATTCGAGGAGTGGATGAACCGTCTCGGGTACATGGTGGGCCCGGTATGGTACCCCGGGGCAAGAAGATCGAGTTGTAGACGATGAGCCTGGCAGGGGAAGGCTACCTACCGGTGATGTCTGGCGCGGCGGATATCCGGAGGATACCGACCGCTGTCGTGAGATTTGATGATATGGGCCGATCCGGACTGACGGAGCCCGAGATATTGAGACTTGAGATTACATGTGTTGCGTCGATGTTTGACACGGATTACCATGGATTTCATTATTGAGATTTCAGATTCTTATACACATTCTACTATGATAACAGCTAAAGATTTCTTATACATATATATCTGGATTCAGGATTTGTTACTTTACATTCATGGTGCATGCATTTCATTCATATTACATAGTATTATATGAGGTACTGACACGACACGGAGTAGTTGCACTTACACGTAGTATTACCCTGCTATTACTAGATGTTTGGGATATACTAGTGTATTATTATGACCTAGGATAGCGTCGTGCATTCGATTTCTTTTCGTAGATGTCTTCTACTCACGAGTTGGCAACTCACCCCCGTTGTGCCAAATTCTTTACAGGTTCGATGTACAGGTTTCCGTGGCAGCTTGTTGGCACATCTTTTCTTCAGGGTGATTTGCACGGTAGGTTGGTTCACTTGTATCCGAACCACCATTGTACTTTTATTCATTCATTTGTATCTAGTAAGCTCCATCAACCATATTTGTATTACTTGATAAGTTTATTGGACCAGTTGTTTATTTCGACCTTAGAGTCGCGCATGTGTTATTCTGATCTGGTGGTTTTTGTTTTCTTTTGAGATTTGAGCCTCGCCCTTTGGCGTTGTATATTATTGTGATTGTTGTGGTTGTCTCCGCCTGTTGGCGTTGAGCTAGCACCCGTTGGGGATGCTTTTTATTGTTTATGTATATTATACTTGTTGTACCCGTTTGGGGGCCAGTTTTTACAGAGGAGACTCTGCCGAAATTTTTGGAAAAATTTGCTGATGTTTTTATACTTGTTTTCTTTTCTTTTCTTCTTTTTCTTCGTTTATGGTTTAGATCTCTGGGCTTCGGCTTACTTAGGTCACGTGGCGCCTCTAGACGCTTCGTAATCTAAGTGCCGGTCACGTTCCGTACTTTCGGGCCGTGACACATGAGTACAGCTTAGTCCGTCGACGTGACACTGCTACTTCGCCTCGAGTGTGTTCCCGCCGTTCTTAGATTACTAGCCTACCACAACTCAAATGAGTCATGCAAACAGGTAGTAGTTGGGTGCAGTTCCGAAGCACTTGGAGACAGTGGCGGTTAGATAAGATTCGTCTCTCCCGCTATTAAGGGTTGATATCGCGCTGTGTTCGAAAACCCATTACACAAAGTCCCTGGCCAGGGCAAGCGAGATTTACATGTAGGTACTCCAGTAGTTTCTCAGGGTGTTTAGGGCTATACTCTGACACGACTTATTGCGCTATTAGGGTCCTGATGGCTACCGCCCCTAGGCCCGATATGCGATACTCTTAGACAAACAGACTGAACTGTACGGAGATTGTCACAGATAGGCTCAGTAGGAGTTCTGATGAGTTTGCTCATCGTCCTTCTTATCGACAGATACCTGGGTAGCCATTACGTGCAGCTAGTACCGTTGACGTGCTTGTCGTTAAACCCACTGCCAGCGTAGTGTCAAGTTTTTAGAGTCCCACACAGAGGGTTTCCCTGCATTGGGTAAAAGATGTAGAGGCCGTATTGTTTTATAGAAGGGCTTCGATCACATACGTGTACTTATGCACGTATGACGTTCGGGCGGATAATACTAGTGGGCTTTGGTTTAAGCCGGATCCTTGTATTATATTGATGGATTATTTTTGTCTCTTTGTATTCATATTTTTCGGAATACGGATACGGGTATTTATATACGGATGAGGGCTATCTTGTAATTTGCTCAAGTATACTTCTAGAAGAAGACACCACATTTCTATTATAACCATTTAGGTTAAATACTTAATGAGGTGGAGGATGAGGTGTTATTTGACAAAGGATGAAGCATGGCTTCTGTTAGTTGTAAGTATGCCCTAGGGGCCAGTATTGTACAGATGATGTATATTATATTGGATGCTTGGACATATATAGAGATGACTTTCTTGCTTGATATGATAGTATGCTATCTGGTTGCCCTTTATCTTAACATGTATACTTGTCTCTTTATACTGTCTTATAGTTACATGTTGGTAAAGCCCTTAGGATGTGTACTTGACTACCTGGACTATGATGCGGATCATACTAATGGGGACATGGTAGTCCATAAGTAGATCCTTCAAGGTCCCTAGTCATGGGTGTATCGAGACGGGGAATCGATATACCAGAGTAGACTAGCGTATACGCGTCTCGACCCATGAGATGGGCGATGGATGATCCTATATCCATTGGTGTTTGACATCAGAGATGGTATACGGGTGCTCAGTGGAGACTGGGTACACTGGACGGACTCGCCGAGAACTCCCAGATGGTATTATACCTCACGTCAGATGGCAGTTCTCTAGTGACACATGTGCAGGTTAGTCTGTAGACCCGAGATCGTCATGAGTCTTGTGTGATTCCCACTGTGCTTTGATTTCCACCTTACCACGTCCATGAGGGCGTGCAAAACGGTGGTTTTTGGGTACAGTCCCGAGTCACATGGAGGCAACGAGCGTTAGGAGGGGTTTCGTCTCTCCCGGTATTAGGGGTTGATGTTGCGCTGTGCTCGATTGGCCGTAACAGGGAATTTCCTGGTCAGGGCTGTTTTAGAGATTTACTGGTAAGTATTATCAGTAGTTTCTCGACCCGTTATAGGCCTCACATCGGCATGACTTATCGGTTATTGTAGTCTGACGTTTACTATCTATAGACTCGATATGCAGCATATCTGACGAAGAGACCGGACTGTACGGTAGTGTTGCCGGTAGGCTCGACGGGAGTTGTAGCAGGTTCGCTTGTTCTCTTCTGATCGCTCAATACCCGGGTGGCTGTTACGTTTAGCTGACCGCTTGCGGCTTGTAGGTGCTTGATATGATCATCACCCACTGCCGGCGTATTGACGAGTCTTAGAGTCCCACAAAGGAGTTACCTAGTCCAGGCGAAACGTTGTGGTGCGCGTATGCGATATGCGCATGGACCTGGTTAAAATGCGCGTATGAGATACCGTATATTAATCGGGCGGCTTGATTTTGGTTGGGTCGTCTGTGATATGGCCGGATTGATAAATTAAGTGTTGATTTATCATTTAACCATTAGATTCTCAGTAGAAATCCTTTGTTGTATTTTTGGATGTATGCATGCATGTATGCATTCCTTCTTGATTCATGCACATATGGATGTGCATGCACACATACATACATACATCATCCTTCATGGTTGTATATACATAGAAAATGGTGGCAATATAAGACTCACACCATGGTTTTATATATATGGATATATATTGTATTTGTGTTAAAAACAAAAGAAAAGAAAAGGATAATTCATGGTTTACTTTCTACACTCTTCTTTGACCTAACCATGCTCACCCACCATTTAACCATGGATTAACTTTTCTTTTGTGTTTTAACTCAAATTCAATAATGTCTTTATTGTTTAACCATGGTTTGAGATGAGAAGTGGAAAATATATATACATATATTTTCTATATTTTTGATATAAGAATATATACTCTCTTCTTCTTCAAAAGCCATCATCTTCTTCTTCCTTGCTCTTTTTCTCTCTAGATCTCTCTAGTAAGCAAAATACTTAACAAGATAGGATTTTGATGTGAGAAAAAGAACCACAACACCATTCTGCACTAGTCTTGCCCATTAGTGGAGAGTGTTAGCTTCCATTTTCTTTCTTGATCTTGTGAAGTTGCAAGCTTGGACAAACCGGACTCCGGGTGGATCATCGTGGACCTAGAGGAGTTCAAGTGGACCTTTTTCAAACCCTAATTAGCCGAGGAGTCTAGTGTAGGGAGCTCCAAGGTTGTGCTCTCAAAACCCTAGCTTTACCTACTTGTGATGATGTGTTGTTTTTGAAACCCTAATTTTTCTAGGAATGAATCTTTGTATGCTTACTTAGTACCCTAAAAATTTAATCTTTGGTACATGTGATGCTTCTAAACCCTTCATGAGGTGCTAGGTAAACCTAACATTGGTATCAGAGCCGACCTAGAACATTAGGCGACACTTTAACAAAGTTAAAACTCCGATCGAACCGAAAAATACGGTTTTTTAGCACTCTCGGGACATTTTTTCAAATCTGTTATTTTTCAGAATTAAAAATACTTAAAAAATACAGCAGGAAAATCTAAGACAAACTGTGAAATACGAAGCAGTGAACAGTAAACCCTACCGTGGAACCGCGGCAAAAGCTTGCTTAGGCCGCGGCTCCGCGGCCGTATAGGTGATTCACTGCCTCGTTTTTATATGGTTTTTCTCCTACCTGCTTGTTTATATTTTTGGGTATGTTTAATCTGAATCTAGTACTGAATATTCTGGGGATGGTTTTGGACTCAGCGATTCTATCGGAATTTTAATTTCGTGCTTTTTTCCGGATAATTAGAAAGTATTGAATTGTTCGAACGAGTGTCATTTGCTCACTTTTCACGGGGTTTAAATCTTTCGGAAAGACATACAAGTTTTGTGGTGGACCCTTTAGAAGACAACAAACCTTAACTCGATTATGTGACCGTCTTGAACTGCCCTTTGAACCTTAGGGTTTGGGGCAGTACGGCGTGCCACATGTGAGGCGTTGGCTTGACCCTTCTACAGCTGGACCGCTACTACTGTGTCATACTCCGGGTTTTTGAACTCCGCTCAAGTGTTGAGCTTTAGGGAATTTTGGGTATTTGATCATTCGTTCGAAAACTTTAATACTGTCTATTTATCTGGAATGTGATGCAATGTGTGGAATTCGTATAGTTAGACATGAAATACGAAGTATGTGATATTTCGCATTTACGATGTCTAAAGAGAATGTGGATTCCAGATATTGCAGTTTTACACTTTCTTTTCTGTGACCGTAAGTGTAGTATGTAGTGGTATTGCCGATTGTCGTTGCTATACATTGACGACGATCGGTGTATGCATACTTACTTACGTTGATGATATGAGATATTATGTGTTGCTGAGATATGATGTGCCGGATTGTCGCGATTGAATAGCCGGGTTTTTTTTTATGTGAGATGAGAGTTTTGTATTTTCATTCATGCAAATTCAAATGTAATGTAATATTCTTTTACTTGGGGCACTTCCGGGTTGAGGTTGATGCCACCAGTGTTGTATATTATTAACTTTTCTGCATTAGGATGGACCCAAGGAGGGGAGCACAGGTGACCGGGTTCTGGGGTTCAGTGGGAGGCCATCTCGAGGAGTCGAGACCGGGTCTCCTAAACTCCAGAATTGGTAGGGTCGCTTGCCGCTCTCGTAGGGGTCCAGGGTGTGGGCTTGGCTATTCATTGCGACTATGGAATCCGTATTTTCTATTGTTGGCTAAATACTAAATACGGACGTCCTAGTATATCCCATATTATATCTGTGTTTCTGCTGCAATATCTGTGATGTGATCATTTGATATGTTGTGATGGATACAGTATATAGTATATATGATATATTATATAGACGTTACTTATGTTTTACACCCGCACTAGCCCTGCCCTGCTCTGTCGTTAGTTACCTAACCTAACGGTGCACGAGGGGACATCGAGGCGAATGCGGATGGCATAAGTGTACGTTGTATTTATCTGTGATGTTTAGGTGACTTAAATGATGGGACTTCATTAATGTGATTAATGAAAGAAAAGAAACCTAAAAGATGCTGTAGAATCAAATTTTCAAAAAGGGTAGCTACAGTTTTTGCTTTGCATAGCGATATATATGATATATCCCGCACCTTATTCGATGAGGAAAGAGCCGAGATCCCTTCACCGGGAGTGACCGCTTTAGCAAAACTGGCAGATGCTACAACACTCGGTTTGACTTTTTGATTGCTTTTGGAGTTTTGCTTTGCATAGTGATGTATATGATATATCCCGCACCTTATTCGATGAGGAAAGAGCCGAGATCCCTTCACCGGGAGTGACCTCTTTAGCAAAACTAATGAAAGCCTCAAAATCACTCCATTTCAAAATTTACTCGATTCTACAACGATATCAAGTTCATTACGCAATGAGTTTTCGGAAAAACCTGTCGTAGCCTTCCGTTATTTCAGATAAGAACTGTTTAGTATTCGTGCTACGTTTGTTGGCCTTTGTCAAGGCGTAGTGTGCGGTAGCTAAATAGTGCTTATCTGCTTATGCATATGATGCAGATTGTTTTAGGGTAGTCGTACGCCCTTGTTGGCCTTTGTCAAGGGTCGTGCAGCTGGGTTTGATTCAATCAAGAAATGACGGGTTGAACTTGACTAGCATCCTATGATTTGTTGGCCTTTGTCAAGGTCATAGGGGTTAGGGGCAAAATATTATCGGGAATTTCAAGTGTTGAAATTTGCAATGAGATTACATACCTTCTATGAGATAGTTGGATCCCGATACCCACTGCGAGTAATTGTTACTCCTGGGAGAGTTTTACACAGGACAATTAGCCGATCAAGTAAGTGTCTAGAAAGGTGTCAACGGGGTTACGCCTCTGGGAAAACGAGGTTTACTTTAATTAGGTCCGTGCGAAAGCACGGGGAACCTCCCTCAAAGTACTGACACTGGCCTGGCTGAAAGATTGGCGAAGTTGTAGGGTGTAATTAATCCCGGCTAGTCTTTCCTTTTAGGGTTTGAAGGAAGATTTGATAAAAACAGTGGGAGCCATCCTGATTAGATAAGATAATAACCAATCTGATCTTGCAAGAGCATACGCTAAAGTGTTTTCTTCTCTCTCTCTCCAGGTAGCGACCATGCCTTAATCAAGATAATAATATGGATGTATTGACCGAACCCGCATGTTATACTGTGCTGGGGAACGATGGTTCCGTTCTTTCTTATAAGAGTTATAGGACTGAACAGGACATAGGGGAATACCAGGATTCCCATGCCACTCGAATGAAGAAAGTACATGATGATGCATTTTCTTCGGGTGTGTTCATTACAGAGAATTGTTTCTCCATTTTCTCTACGTCCTGGGTATTGGATACCGGGTCAGGATCCCATATATGTAATCAGTTACATGGGCTAAAGAAAGGTAGAGAACTTGGAGAAGGTGATAAAGACATAAGAGTTGGAAATGGTGCAATTGTTGCAGCTAAAACCGTCGGGGAATATCACCTTATATTACCAACTGGTAATACATTGATTCTGAACGAATGCTATTACATGCCAAACCTGATATGCAACATTTTATCGGTTTCTTTGTTGAGTAAAGAGGGATATAATTTTGTATTACAGGATAATGTTATGAACATTTTCCGTAACCAAAAGTTGGTTGGATCAGGCACGTTGTGCAATTGCATTTATGTTCTAAATCAATCAACAGTTCTGAGCATAACAAACACACACAAGAGGAAGAGTTCAGAACTGAACGAATCCTTCTTGTGGCATTGTAGACTAGGTCACATCAATGCGACACGACTAGCTAAGTTGCATAAAGATGGATATTTGAATTCGTTTGAATTTTCATCTTATGGCACTTGCCAGTCATGTCTCAAAGGCAAGATGACGAAAACTCCGTTTACGGGACACGGAGAAAAAGTTACGGAACTCTTGGGACTGGTGCATAGCGATGTATGCGGTCCCATGTCTACACATGCCAGGGATGGTTCTGCGTAATTCATTACATTCACTGACGATCTCTCTAGGTTCGGGTATGTGTTCCTGATGAAACACAAATCAGAAGCTTTTGAGAAATTTAGAGAATATAAACAAGAAGTCGAGAACCAAACCGGAAAAAGTATTAAAATCCTACGATCTGATCGAGGAGGTGAATACTTGAGCATTGAATTCCTGGACTTCCTAAAAGAGAATGGGATTCTCTCTCAGCTGACTCCTCCATATACACCACAGCACAACGGTGTATCAGAACGGAGGAACCGCGCCCTATTAGATATGGTGCGCTCTATGATGAGCACAGCTGAGTTACCTATTTCTTTCTGGGGATATGCGCGGGAAACAGCAACATACCTATTGAATCAAGTTCCATCTAAATCTGTACCTACCACACCATATGAGATATGGAGTGGGAAGAGACCATGTCTTAAACGAGTTAAGATATGGGGTTGTCCGGCCTATGTCAAGAGGCAAAATCCGGACAAACTCGAGGCACGGTCAGTTCTATGCAAGTTTGTGGGATATCCCAAACATTCACATGGATAACTTTTCTACCATACTGAGGAACAAAAAGTGTTTGTTTCTCGACATACCACCTTTTTAGAAAAGGAATTTCTTACAAAAGAAATTAGTGGCAACGAGGTAGAACTAGAAGAAATTCCAGCTACACAAACTCAAACTGAAGATTTAGTGGAACCAGAGGATTCGGCAGTTCCCAATGAACCCCAGCCACTCCGTCGATCTAGTAGGGTTCCTCGCCCACCTGAGAGATACTACGGTTTTCTCATGGATGGTTGGAGCGAGGATTGCATCATGGAGGATGATGACCCAACTAGCTTCAAACAGGCCATCACGAGTGGGGACACAGTGAAATGGCTGGATGCAATGCTGTCCGAGATGGAATCCATGTACACCAACAAAGTATGGACTTTGGAAGATGCTCCTGAAGGGGTAAAACCCATTGGGAGCAAGTGGATCTTCAATAAAAAACTTGGTGTAGATGGGAAAGTGGAGACTTTCAAAGCTATACTTGTTGCAAAGGGTTTTCGTCAAAGACCTGGTGTGGACTATGACGAGACCTTTTCTCCAGTGGCTGTGCTTAAATCCATCCAGATCATGTTTGCCATCGCTGCATATCATGACTACGAAATCTGGCAAATGGATGTTAAGGCCGCCTTTCTAAATGGTGATTTAGAAGAGTGCATGTACATGACTCAGCCAGAGGGCTTCGTAGATAGTGGGAGCAGCGGGATGGTGTGCAAGCTGCTTAAATCCATTTATGGATTAAAGCAAGCATCGCGGAGCTGGAACATCTGCTTTGACGTCGTTATCAAAGAGTTTGATTTCGTCAAAAACGTAGACGAACCTTGTATCTACAAGAAGGTGGCAGAGAGTAAGGTTGTCTTCCTCGTATTGTACGTGGACGACATACTCTTGATAGGAAATGACATTCCTATGCTGCAATCGGTCAAGCTCTTATTATCACAAAGATTCTCAATGAAAGATCTAGGTGATGCCTCCTGCATATTGGGAATCAGGATCTTTAGAGATAGATCTAAAAGGATATTGGGATTGTCCCAGTCCAGGTACATTGACACCATACTAAAGAGGTTTAGTATGGAAGAATCCAAGCATGGGAACTTACCCACGATCTCTGGAGTCACTCTCTCCAAAGAAATGTCTCCCAAGACTGATTTGGAGAGAGCTCGCATGCAAGGGATACCCTATGCTTCGGCTGTAGGCTCTATCATGTACACGATGCTATGTACCAGACCCGATGTAGCATACTCACTAAGTGTAGTAGGTAGGTATCAAGCTGACCCTGGAGAGAGTCACTGGACAGCTGTGAAGAGCATTCTCAAGTACTTATGAAGGACTAAGGAGATGCTCTTGGTGTATGGTAATGGAGAACTCCAAGTGGAGTCCTTTACCGATTCAAGCTTCCAGAGTGATAAGGACGACTCTAAGTCGCAGTCGGGATTTGTCTTTACCCTTTACGGAGGGGCGGTGTCATGACCCGAAAGTACGGAACGTGACTGGCACTTAGATTACGAGACGTCTAAAGGCGTACCGTAACCTAAGACAGCCAAAGCCCAGAAATCTAACCCAAAATCAAAAGAGAGTGAAGGAAAAACCTTAAATGAAAAGGGTTTTTAAATCAATTAAGTTGTATAGAATCCAAAAAAAAAAAACATCAAAAATTTCTGAAAATTTCGGCAGAGTCTCCCTTGTATTTTCTATCCCCCAAAATGGGTACAACAAGATAATACATATGAAATCATAAAAATGGCATCCCCAAGCGGGAGCTAGCTCTTCGTCCAAGGCGGATCACAACCACATGCAATATAATAGTAATATCAAGAGAAGAGCATAAGAAACGCAAAATACCAGAAAACACACGTCGGCTCAAGTGAGCTCGACCCAAAAGAACCACAAATATACAAGTCTCTCAGTCTCATCACTAGGTCGCATATACAATACAAGTGGTAGATGGAGAATACTAGATACAATGATAAAGCAAAAAGAAATAAAGTATACTCGCAACCCACCTACGGGCGATGTCGCGAGTCTGAGCAAAAGGAACTGATGACGAGATAGCCCGCCGCTACAAGACTGACGGGTCCGACCTGCAAGACACTGTGGCACAACGGGGGTGAGTTGCCAGCTCGTGAGTAGAATATAACATCTAGTAAGGCAATCGTAAAAATGCACGCAATTCGGAACAACATGTATGTCCATATGTGATATAATAACTCTAGTATGCATGCACATGTATGCAATATCTTTTCTAACTATTTAAGTGTTTTAAATGTTAAAGTTACTGCATTCTTAACTTTTAGAAAATGAATGTCTGCATAATAGCTAAATATCATCAAGAAATCCTCTGAAAACCCGTGTCAAGCATCAACACCAAATAGGAATAATATCTGTCTCAATATCGGGCTCCGTCAGTCCGGATCGGCCCATATCATAAATCTCACGACAACGGTCGGTATCCTCCGGATATCCGCCGCGCCAGAAATCACCGGTAGGTAGTCTTCCCCTGCCAGGCTCATCGTCTACAACTCGATCTTCTTGCCCCGGGGTACCATACCGGGCCCACCATGTACCCGAGACGGTTCATCCACTCCTCGAATCGGGTCTCGAAATCCAATAGAAAACATGAAAACTCATGGTGGACGACACATACATCACGAGAAAACCGCAACTTTATTTTAAAAACGATAAATATAAGCTTTTGTTAAATTCTTGCGGTTTTCCCCAAAAATCCAGAAATCACAGAAATACTGAAATCCTCGAGAAAATCATAATGTTCACATGTTGTATATATGATAAATGTCTATGATATCAATGTGTATGATGTGAATTTTGGCTAGAGTTCTATGTAAATATGATGATGATGCGAGATATGTGCATGCGATGCAGTTTCATATATCAAGTATGAATGCAGGTGACGATATTAAGATAAACAGGTTCTATCGTGCACGTGGCATGTCAATTACCAAAGGCGTGTGTGTCACATGAATAGTGCGCGTGCAACATATGCCAATGGTAAGGTGTTCGTGTCCTACGAAATGATATCGCATAGGTAGAGATGAATGTCCATGCAATTTAACATACTGTTCGCTATAAGGGTATGCAGTGTACATGAATGGATAAGCTAACTAACAATATAATCTTGCAAAAAGTAGGGTAATCCTAACTAGGGGGGCGCCTCGCGCCATCCAGACGATTCCCCCATAGATGAATATATCTACTCACCTGAAATCTCCGCTAATCCGTTCCGGCCACCGCCTTGCCTTTTCGCGCCGTGTCCGATGTTTCCCCGATCGATCCTATATTTGCACAATATCAATGTAGCGTCTTGAAAAGTCGTTTTGGTGTTTTCCTGAAATTCGGTGAAAATTCGGTATTTTTCCGAAAACCGTCTTTCTCGATATTTTGCAGTTTAGGGCTAATTATACCTAAAATGGATAGGTAATTGCTTGTTTTTATTAGCTAATGAGTTATTTATGAAATTTTGGTCATTTAAAAATTTTTCCCTATTTTTCAAATTTTTAATATTATTTTAAGCCGGTAAGAAAATACATTAAATAAGCGATAAATACATATTTTTCCGGGCTAATTTTAATATCTAAAATTATGATAATTATATTCTAGTGATAACATGAATTTTTAGTAATTTATTTTGATTTTTAACAAATTTTTATAAATTGAAACGAATTTATTGAATTTTGGGCTAAAACTTGCAAATTTTGAGTTGTAGGGGGGCTTTTTGCATAAAATTTCTTTTGTAAAACCTCTCTATCTTTTCCCTCAGCCCAAGAACAGCCCAAACCTTGGCCAAGACCAGAAATTTCTGGCCTCTCTTTTCTTTGGTTGCTTCTTGGGTTGTTTTGTTAATTTATGGCTTTATTTTAATATATTGGATAAAGTATGATACATTGACTTTGGAACTTGACCCTTGACCTTCCCACTCACCCCACACCCTCCCCCATACCTCCTACCTGGCCGAAACCTGCACCCCTCTTCCTCATCTCTTTTCTTTGCATTTTTCTTCAATTTCCTTCAAGAAAATACATCAAATCCATGAATTAATTCCAAAAATCCAAACAAAATCCTTATGCTATCATTATCCTTAGCCATTCTTGCTTGAATCTTGGAGCTAGGAAGCCATTCCTTGGAGCAAATTCTCTTGCTTGATCCATTGATCAAGAGGTATAATTCTCATCAAGTTGCTTTCTTTTGCTAAAAAATTCCTTTAATTGTATGGTTAGTGTTAAAAGTTAGCTTATTTCTAATCTAGTTTAAAAGAGTAGTTTGTTTAAATTAGGGTTTTGAAGCCATGATAATTAATTAAGTTGTTTATTAGTTAATCTAGTTGTTAGTAAACTAATCTATATGGTTACCTTGTTATGTAGTCTTTAATTATGCTAATTTAGGTAATTTTAGAAGTTGATTTTAGTTGTAAATTGTTGTTTTAAATTTTCAAGAGAAGGTTTTTGTATGGAATTGATATTTGAAACTTGATTAGTGAGTTGATTAGGTTTTAGAAAGCATTATTAAATTGATTTAAACCTAATTTGCTATCTAGTGTTTTGCTAACCTTAATCTAAGAGGTGAACTTGCTAATTGGGGTTGAAATTAGTGTTAATTAAGTTTTTCAAGTATGGTTTTTGATTTGCAATTGCTATTTATAAAAATCAAGAAAGGGTTTGGTTGTGGAATATAGGTTTTGGAGCATGGTTAATGTGTTGTAATTAGTGGGTGTGGATTGCTTGTAGTGTGCTTGGGTGAGTATGCTTTATTGTAGTCGTTTTGTCGCAAATCGGCGATTTTTGCACCGATTTTTGGAATGTATATGCTTACTAGATTTTTATATAAATTATGTGATGGACTATTTTGATATCTTGATGATTGTAATGGCTTGTCCTATGACTTTTAGGATGCGTGAGTGCGGTTTTGGGTAGTCGGGTTTTAGTTTTGCCGGGTGACCCAAATCGGCGTTTTTCGGCAGTTTTTGCGATTTTCGCGTGTGTCCGCGCACTTTGTGCACGTTGTACCTAGCTAGCGAACTTTAGTAGTTTCGTTGGGGTTTGCGTCGTTCTTGATATGTCACCTTATAATTGGTAATGATGTAAATTCCAGGTTCGGTCGCGGAAACGTCAGACGCAGCGCGAAAGGGAAAGGCGGTGATTGGACACAGCTAGCCAGGGATTCCGGTGAGTAGATTTAATATCTACGGGGGACGATCGTTTGGATGGCGCAAGTCGCCCGATAGATTTAGTAAACTGAAAATAAAATAGTAAATTGGATAACCACTTGTGACATTAGAATAATATTACTGGCATGATAATTGCTGCAATTAGATCAATATGTTATACCCATATACGCAAACTCAATTGTAGGACACATGCACCATTACCAGGTTTTTATATGCAGCACGAGCACTATTCATGTTTACACACACACCCTGGTAATTGCCATGCCACCACACTAGATAACTTTTAAATTGAAACCTTTTACTAATTGATACTTAAACTGGTACTATTGCCTTTAATTCCTTAAAAATGAAACCGTAGTATTGCTAATTCATGTGCATGTACTTCATCATATTAATTGTTCATGCTTAATATATTAATCACACATCGCAACTTGATTATTGATATCATACGCATTCATTATCATTGATATATGCACTTATGTGGATTTCTGGAGATTTTATGATATTGCTGGATTTCGGGGGAAAGCCGCAAAATTTCTAAACTTATTATATTTTTTAAAAATATGTAAAATTGCGGTTTTCTAGTGATGTAAGTGTCGTCCACCATGAGTTTGCTGTGGCTTTGGAAATTCGTGTCGAGGAGTGGAGGAACCGGCACGGGTACATGGTGGGCCCGGTAAGGTACCCCGGGGCAAGAGGAATGTGGTGATGACGTTGAGCCTGGCAGGGGACGGATTACCTACCGGTGACTGTTTGGGACGGCGGATATCCAGAGGATACCGACCGTGGCCGCTAGATGATGAGATATTGATATTTGAGATGGGTCAGCCGGACGGCTGAGGCCAGCGATACATTTATGAGATTTGAGACAGCTTTTGGGGTGTCGTTGCTGGACACCGGTTTTCGTCGATTCATTGACATTTGCTGGCATTCTAAAAGAGTTTCAAAAACAACATCTGATAAAATATTTTTATATATAAACCTATTGAGACCTCAGATATTCATGTTGCATACATATTCGTACACTGATGTTGTATACACACCTGCTAGTATATCCATATTGCATACATACTCGCCATTATCGTCCTGCCTTACCTGTATATAGATGCTAGGATGCTTGTGTGCATGCATTCGATAGCCTGTGTAAATGTTATTTATTACTCACGAGTTGGCAACTCACCCCCGTTGTGCCATAGCCTGTTGCAGGTCCGCTCCGTCAGTTCAGTAGCGGCGGGTGCGCTTGCTTCTTTTGCCACTTTTGCCTGGACTCGAGATTTGCTCATAGGTGGGTTATGTTAATATTTTTGTACCACCTTCTATATTCTTTGCATCTAGTGTACTCCATCTACTGTTTCTACCAGATTATTGTATATTGACCTAGAGATGAGACTGTGAGGTTTGTGGATTTTATGCTGTATTTTGGGGTCGAGCTCACTTGAGCCGACATGTTACTTTTTCATGCTTCCTTATGATTATTATGCTTATTGTCATTTACATTGCGTGGGATTTTGTGACCGCCTTATGGCGAAGAGCTAGCTCCCGCTTGGGGATGCCCTATTTTGTTGGATTCATGTATATATTTTGTTGTACCCATTTTTGGGGGCCAGTATTTACAAAGGAGACTCTGCCGAAATTTTCGGGAAAAATTGGTATTGTTTTTAAAAGTGTTTTTTATGACTTATTTGATAACTCGCTTTCAATTGATTGGGTTTTCTTCACTCTTTTGCTTAATTGGTTTTGTTTTCTGGGCTTTGGCTTACTTATTTTACGGACGTCTTTAGACGTTTCGTAAACTTAAGTGCCAGTCACGTTCCGTACCCTGCGGGTCGTGACAAAGTTGGTATCAGAGCGATAGGTTTTACCTTTGTGAGTGTAGGATGACCCTTGGTAGATAGAGTAAGTGACTTAAGCAGCGTAACGTAGCGTGCGTATGTCCGCGGCATACTTAAGATACGGTACTCCGCCTAAGTGACTTTAGGATATACTTGCTTGAAAAATTCCTTCTTCAACTCCGTGTATCCTATGATCCTATTGCACTGTCCTTGTTATCCTTTTCCTGTACCAGCCACTATGCCGCCGAAGGCTACGAGGGCACAGAGGGCTGCCGTCAGAGACGAGATTCGAGCTGGCTCGTCCGAGACTAGGACTGAGCAGGGTGGTATGCCTACGCCGCAG
The DNA here is from genome assembly GCA_030015575.1 of Agapanthus africanus. Classification (NCBI taxonomy): domain Eukaryota; kingdom Viridiplantae; phylum Streptophyta; class Magnoliopsida; order Asparagales; family Amaryllidaceae; genus Agapanthus; species Agapanthus africanus. The sequence continues at coordinate 333,205,675 of CM057345.1, read as the reverse complement.
GGACAGACTGATCCGCATTCCCCAGGTCGCATAGATAGGTTTGAGTCCGGTATGGAGGAGCTGCGACAGATGATGGGAGGCATGCAGGAGTTACGACAGATGGTGGAATCGTTAGTAGAGGTCAATCGAGCACAGAGATCGGATATTACTCCCCCTGCAGTCGTTTCGAGACCGAGTCGGATTCGCACTGATATGTTAGCACCTAGGAGGGTTCGCAGAGGCTGTGGTGGATTCTTTAGGGGCCAGTTATATCGCTTTCACCCATATGGTCAGCAGCCATGGTTAGGATGTTTTTGGTGTGGTAGCCTGCATCATCGTATCAGAGACTGTCCGGTGAGACGACAGGGAGCAGCGACAGTTCCGCATGTGACCCTACCACCATCACCACCCCCTCCTCAGAGAGCCCTACTTTCTACCCCAGGCGATGCTCCACGCCAGTTAGGTGCACCGAGAGGCCGAGGACGTGGCGGTCCTGTTCAGAGAGGACGAGGAGGCAGAGGCCGAGGTCGAGGTCAGCCCGCTATCGGTGGAGGACAGGCCCGAGTTTTTGCTTTGACACCGCAGGATGCGCAGGCATCCAATGCCGTCGTGACAGGTACTTTGCCAGTTTGTTCTTTCGACGCGCGGGTATTATTCGACCCAGGTTCCACACATTCGTACGTCTCTACACACTTTGCACCGATGTTGGGCCGTGAGTCGTCGTCGTTGGATCAGCCGCTTGTTGTTGTTACTCCGGTAGGCGAGTCATTTGTCGCTCGGTTTGTATTTCGTTTGTGTTCCGTTCGTATCGGGGAGAGGGATTCATCAGTTGATTTGATACTCCTCGATATGTTGGACTTTGATGTGCTTCTGGGCATGGATTGGCTAGCCACTTGTTATGCTTCGGTGGACTGCCGTGAGAAGGCAGTCAGATTTAGCTTTCCGGGAGAGCCAGTCCTTGTTATTCAGGGAGACCGCAGTGTCGCCCTTCCCAGCTTAATTTCGTCTCTTCGTGCTGGTCAGCTCTTGCGGAAGGGATGTCAGGGATTCTTAGCGTTTGTTTGTGTTACTCGAGCTGCAGAGGTTCCGTTGGACCGGGTCCCGGTAGTTTGTGAGTTCCCTGATGTTTTCCCTGATGAGCTACCTGGGCTACCGCCTGAGCGCAATGTTGTGTTCGGCATTGATTTGATTCCCGGTTCGGGGCCTATTTCTATACCGCCTTATCGGATGGCCCCGGCAGAGCTTCGAGAGCTGAAGGATCAGTTGCAGGATTTGTTGGACAAGGGGCTTATTCGACCGAGTGTTTCTCCGTGGGGTGCTCCGGTCCTGTTTGTCAAGAAGAAGGATGGAAGTTTGCGCTTATGTATCGACTACCGCCAGCTGAACAAAGTTACCGTTCGGAACAGATATCCGTTGCCGCGCATTGATGATTTGTTCGACCAGCTTCAGGGTGCGGGGTATTTTTTTCGAGGATCGACTTGCGATCAGGATACCATCAGCTGCGAGTTCGACAGGAGGATATACCGAGGACAGCTTTCCGCACGCGCTACGGCCACTACGAGTTTTTGGTGATGTCGTTCGGACTCACCAACGCCCCAGCAGCATTTATGGATTTGATGAACCGTACATTCAGGCCGTATCTTGACTTGTTCATCATCGTGTTTATCGACGATATCTTGGTGTACTCCCGGAGCAGAGAGGAGCACGAGCAGCACTTGCGGATTACGTTACAGACTCTGAGGGAGCACCAGCTATTTGCAAAGTTCTCCAAGTGTGCTTTCTGGCTGGACAGCGTCGGATTCTTGGGTCACGTGGTTACGAGAGACGGCATTTGTGTGGACCCGAAGAAGATTGAGGCTGTTCAGCAGTGGCCCCGACCTACATCGGTTACTGAGATCCATAGTTTTCTAGGCCTGGCGGGCTACTACATGCGTTTTGTTCAGGACTTCTCCCGTATAGCTGCACCGTTGACCAGTTTGACCCGGAAGGGAGTTCCTTTCGTTTGGACAGAGGAGTGCGAGCGCAGTTTTCAGCAGCTGCGGACTTGTTTGACTACGGCGCCGGTATTATCTTTACCTTCGGGATCAGGCGGATTTGTTGTCTACTGTGATGCTTCGCGAGTGGGATTAGGATGCGTATTGATGCAGCATGGCCGGGTGATCGCTTATGCTTCTCGGCAGTTGAAGAAGCATGAACAGAACTACTCCACTCATGATTTGGAGATGGCTGCAGTGGTCTTTGCACTGAAGATTTGGCGACATTACCTGTACGGCGAGTCGTGTCAGATATTCACCGATCACAAGAGCTTAAAGTACATATTTCAGCAGCGAGACCTGAACCTCAGACAGCGTCGTTGGATGGAGTTGGTGAAAGACTACGACTGCGAGATCTTATATCACCCCGGCAAGGCAAATGTGGTGGCAGATGCGTTGAGTAGGAGGCCCGGGGGTAGTCTATCCTTTTTGCGCGCAGTTCAGAGGCAGTCGTCAGCAGATTGGCAGATGTTATGCGACAGCCGAGTTGAGTTCGAGTTCACTCAGACAGGGGGACAGCTCGCGCATGTTCGTGCACGCCCACAGTTGCTTGACCGTATATATGAGGCACAGCGCAGTGACGACCGTTGCTCAGAGATCATGGCACAGATGGGACAGGGCAGATTTTCCGAGTTCATGGTTGACGATCAGGGGATTTTATGATATGGATCTAGACTGTGCGTACCAGATGCTGATGGATTACGGCGCGACATTCTCGAGGAGGCACACCGATCAGTGTATAGTGTCCACCCCGGTTCCACCAAGATGTACCATGATATGAGAGAGACCTACTGGTGGTACGGGATGAAGAGGGACATTGCGGAGCTCGTTTCGAGATGCCTGACTTGTCAGCAAGTCAAGGCCGAGCACCAGAGGCCCGCAGGAGAGCTACAGCCGTTACCCATTCCAGAGTGGAAATGGGAACAAATTTCGATGGACTTCGTTGTGGATCTATCCAGGACCAGTCGAGGGTACGACTCCATCTGGGTGATTGTGGATAGATTGACGAAAGCGGCTCACTTCCTTGCAGTGAAGACGACTTTCAGCTTCGCTCAGTATGCTCAGCTCTATATTGACGAGATCGTGCGACTACACGGCGTACCGACTTGTATCGTGTCAGATCGAGGCACTCAGTTCACCAGCCGACTTTGGCAGAGACTCCAGGAGGCTTTGGGCACTCGTTTGAGCTTCAGCACAGCGTTTCATCCGCAGACCGACGGACGGTCAGAGCGGACCATTCAGACTCTCGAGGACATGCTCAGAGCGTGCGTTTTAGACTTTGGTGGTAGCTGGGATCGTCATTTACCTCTAGTGGAGTTCTCCTATAACAACAGATTCCAGGATACGATTCAGATGGCACCTTTCGAGGCATTGTATGGGAGGAGATGCAGATCGCCCGTTTGTTGGACAGAGCTCAGCGAGAGCAGCATTTTGGGGCCGCAGCTTGTTGAGGAGACGACAGCGAAGATACAGTTGATCCGAGACCGGATGAGAGCGGCTCAGAGCAGGAAGAAATCGTATGCAGACAGGCGCCGTCGCAGGTTAGAGTTCACAGTTGGCGACCATGTTTTTCTGAAAGTCTCCCCGATGAAGGGCGTGATGCGTTTTGGGCGAAAGGGGAAGCTTAGCCCTAGATTCGTAGGTCCCTTCGAGATCCTCGAGCGGGTTGGCGCTGTTGCATATCGTTTGGCTCTTCCTCCCAGCTTTCCCGATGTTCACCCCGTCTTCCATGTTTCGATGCTCCGCAAGTACCTTCACGACCCTTCGCATGCGATTCAGCACCCGACAGTCCAGCTAGAGCGCGACCTTTCCTTTGCAGAGCAGCCGGTGGCCATCCTGGATCGGCAGGTGAAGAAGTTGAGGTCGAAGGTTATACCAACCGTCAAGGTCCTTTGGCGTAGCCCGAGCGGCGAGGAGGTTACCTGGGAGACCGAGGGCGAGATGAGGAAGAAATATCCCCATCTCTTTGAAGGTACGCGTAGCTATATTTTTAAATTCGGGGACCGAATTTCTTTAAGGGGGGAAGATTGTAGCGTCTTGAAAAGTCGTTTTGGTGTTTTCCTGAAATTCGGTGAAAATTCGGTATTTTTCCGAAAACCGTCTTTCTCGATATTTTGCAGTTTAGGGCTAATTATACCTAAAATGGATAGGTAATTGCTTGTTTTTATTAGCTAATGAGTTATTTATGAAATTTTGGTCATTTAAAAATTTTTCCCTATTTTTCAAATTTTTAATATTATTTTAAGCCGGTAAGAAAATACATTAAATAAGCGATAAATACAAATTTTTCCGGGCTAATTTTAATATCTAAAATTATGATAATTATATTCTAGTGATAACATGAATTTTTAGTAATTTATTTTGATTTTTAACAAATTTTTATAAATTGAAACGAATTTATTGAATTTTGGGCTAAAACTTGCAAATTTTGAGTTGTAGGGGGCCTTTTTGCATAAAATTTCTTTTGTAAAACCCCTCTATCTTTTCCCTCAGCCCAAGAACAGCCCAAACCTTGGCCAAGACCAGAAATTTCTGGCCACTCTTTTCTTTGGTTGCTTCTTGAGTTGTTTTGTTAATTTATGGCTTTATTTTAATATATTGGATAAAGTATGATACATTGACTTTGGAACTTGACCCTTGACCTTCCCACTCACCCCACACCCTCCCCCATACCTCCTACCTGGCCGAAACCTGCACCCCTCTTCCTCATCTCTTTTCTTTGCATTTTTCTTCAATTTCCTTCAAGAAAATACATCAAATCCATGAATTAATTCCAAAAATCCAAACAAAATCCTTATGCTATCATTATCCTTAGCCATTCTTGCTTGAATCTTGGAGCTAGGAAGCCATTCCTTGGAGCAAATTCTCTTGCTTGATCCATTGATCAAGAGGTATAATTCTCATCAAGTTGCTTTCTTTTGCTAAAAAATTCCTTTAATTGTATGGTTAGTGTTAAAAGTTAGCTTATTTCTAATCTAGTTTAAAAGAGTAGTTTGTTTAAATTAGGGTTTTGAAGCCATGATAATTAATTAAGTTGTTTATTAGTTAATCTAGTTGTTAGTGAACTAATCTATATGGTTACCTTGTTATGTAGTCTTTAATTATGCTAATTTAGGTAATTTTAGAAGTTGATTTTAGTTGTAAATTGTTGTTTTAAATTTTCAAGAGAAGGTTTTTGTATGGAATTGATATTTGAAACTTGATTAGTGAGTTGATTAAGTTTTAGAAAGCATTATTAAATTGATTTAAACCTAATTTGCTATCTAGTGTTTTGCTAACCTTAATCTAAGAGGTGAACTTGCTAATTGGGGTTGAAATTAGTGTTAATTAAGTTTTTCAAGTATGGTTTTTGATTTGCAATTGCTATTTATAAAAATCAAGAAAGGGTTTGGTTGTGGAATATAGGTTTTGGAGCATGGTTAATGTGTTGTAATTAGTGGGTGTGGATTGCTTGTAGTGTGCTTGGGTGAGTATGCTTTATTGTAGTCGTTTTGTCGCAAATCGGCGATTTTTGCACCGATTTTTGGAATGTATATGCTTACTAGATTTTTATATAAATTATGTGATGGACTATTTTGATATCTTGATGATTGTAATGGCTTGTCCTACGACTTTTAGGATGCGTGAGTGCGGTTTTGGGTAGTCGGGTTTTAGTTTTGCCGGGTGACCCAAATCGGCGTTTTTCGGCAGTTTTTGCGATTTTCGCGTGTGTCCGCGCACTTTGTGCACGTTGTACCTAGCTAGCGAACTTTAGTAGTTTCGTTGGGGTTTGCGTCGTTCTTGATATGTCACCTTATAATTGGTAATGATGTAAATTCCAGGTTCGGTCACGGAAACGTCAGACGCAGCGCGAAAGGGAAAGGCGGTGATTGGACGCAGCGCGAAAGGGATGGCGGTGAGTAGATTTAACATCTACGGGGGACGATCGTTTGGATGGCGCAAGTCGCCCGATAGATTTAGTAAACTGAAAATAAAATAGTAAATTGGATAACCACTTGTGACATTAGAATAATATTACTGGCATGATAATTGCTGCAATTAGATCAATATGTTATAACCATATACGCAAACTCAATTGTAGGACACATGCACCATTACCAGGTTTTTATATGCAGCACGAGCACTATTCATGTTTACACACACACCCTGGTAATTGCCATGCCACCACACTAGATAACTTTTAAATTGAAACCTTTTACTAATTGATACTTAAACTGGTACTATTGCCTTTAATTCCTTAAAAATGAAACCGTAGTATTGCTAATTCATGTGCATGTACTTCATCATATTAATTGTTCATGCTTAATATATTAATCACACATCGCAACTTGATTATTGATATCATACGCATTCATTATCATTGATATATGCACTTATGTGGATTTCTGGAGATTTTATGATATTGCTGGATTTCGGGGGAAAGCCGCAAAATTTCTAAACTTATTATATTTTTTAAAAATATGTAAAATTGCGGTTTTCTAGTGATGTAAGTGTCGTCCACCATGAGTTTGCTGTGGCTTTGGAAATCCGTGTCGAGGAGTGGAGGAACCGGCACGGGTACATGGTGGGCCCGGTAAGGTACCCCGGGGCAAGAGGAATGTGGTGATGACGTTGAGCCTGGCAGGGGACGGATTACCTACCGGTGACTGTTTGGGACGGCGGATATCCAGAGGATACCGACCGTGGCCGCTAGATGATGAGATATTGATATTTGAGATGGTTCAGCCGGACGGCTGAGGCCAGCGATACATTTATGAGATTTGAGACAGCTTTTGGGGTGTCGTTGCTGGACACCGGTTTTCGTCGATTCATTGACATTTGCTGGCATTCTAAAAGAGTTTCAAAAACAACATCTGATAAAATATTTTTATATATAAACCTATTGAGACCTCAGATATTCATGTTGCATACATATTCGTACACTGATGTTGTATACACACCTGCTAGTATATCCATATTGCATACATACTCGCCATTATCGTCCTGCCTTACCTGTATATAGATGCTAGGATGCTTGTGTGCATGCATTCGATAGCCTGTGTAAATGTTATTTATTACTCACGAGTTGGCAACTCACCCCCGTTGTGCCATAGCCTGTTGCAGGTCCGCTCCGTCAGTTCAGTAGCGGCGGGTGCGCTTGCTTCTTTTGCCTCTTTTGCCTGGACTCGAGATTTGCTCATAGGTGGGTTATGTTAATATTTTTGTACCACCTTGTATATTCTTTGCATCTAGTGTACTCCATCTACTGTTTCTACCAGATTATTGTATATTGACCTAGAGATGAGACTGTGAGGTTTGTGGATTTTATGCTGTATTTTGGGGTCGAGCTCACTTGAGCCGACATGTTACTTTTTCATGCTTCCTTATGATTATTATGCTTATTGTCATTTACATTGCGTGGGATTTTGTGACCGCCTTATGGCGAAGAGCTAGCTCCCGCTTGGGGATGCCCTATTTTGTTGGATTCATGTATATATTTTGTTGTACCCATTTTTGGGGGCCAGTATTTACAAAGGAGACTCTGCCGAAATTTTCGGGAAAAATTGGTATTGTTTTTAAAAGTGTTTTTCATGACTTATTTGATAACTCGCTTTCAATTGATTGGGTTTTCTTCACTCTTTTGCTTAATTGGTTTTGTTTTCTGGGCTTTGGCTTACTTATTTTACGGACGTCTTTAGACGTTTCATAAACTTAAGTGCCAGTCACGTTCCGTACCCTGCGGGTCGTGACAATCAAGCATAAGATTACAAAACCTAACACAATGCTAGTCACAACATACAATTATCCACGCCCTCGCATTAAACATAGCATGCACTCGGTGCGCGGAAAAACGCACGAAAATCGCTAATCGTTAAACTAGAATTGTCATTTCGGGAAAATCGACTAAACTACAACCCGACTAGACGAAACCCCGCGTTCGCGCATTCTAATAATCCTATACGAAGCTAATAATATTGCTAACCTAACGCAAATTGAACGCATTCTATTTTCTACAAAAATCTAGTAAGCGATTTTCTTACCGATTCGTTACAAACATCGAAATTTATCGATTTAGCAAGCATATCATTACACCATTAACCATTCTAATCAATTAGATAACCATCCCTAACATAATCCAACCATTATGCTACAAACCCTAATTCTTAAAAATCAAAACCTTCTCTTGATTTTTCATGAACAAGGATTTACACTAAATTAATATTTAGAATTTCAATACTAGCATAATTAAACCACAAGTTAACAAAAAGATTAGAATTTTCACCTCTCAAGCTTGAACCCTAGCTTGATCAAGTCACCAAGAAGCCTCCTTTCATCATGTTTTCAAACAAATTAGGGTTGAAGAGAGAAAGGATTAGGGTTTTTCTTTGAATGGAGATGGAAAAATGTGAATTTTTAATGGATTTTAGCTAGAAAAATGAAGCAAAATGAAGCGGGAAAATGGGGAAAACTGCAGGTGAGGGTCGGCCAGCAGGTAGAGGAGGAAGTGGGGAAATTTTGGGGAAGTTTCTAGGTCATTACAACATCATATGATATCATTTCATGCTTTCATATCAACCTTTTTACAAAAAAAACCCTTTTTCATAATTTTTTTCATAATTTTCCCCCCTTTAAACCAAAAGTTTGCAAGACATGATACAATTTTATTAACACCATATTTTAGCTTATAAAGACTCCTAATTAAGAAATTTACCTAATTAAATTTGTATTTATCCCTAATTAAATGTATTTAAAAAGGCTTAAAATAATAAAAAAATAATTAATTACGAATTTTTTTTTATTTAACTAGATAGTTATAAGTGACATTTTAGTGGCAAAATTATAGTAATATCTTATCTAAATTTTGTATAATTAGGTCTACAATGAAAAATATCAATTTTGACTTTTTACGGAAAAAGCCGAAAAATTAGCCGATTACCGAAAAACTGCTTAAACGATTTTCGAAGGGTTACAATCTTCCCCCCTTAAAGAAATTCGGTCCCCAAATTTAGAATTTAACTACGCGTACCTTCAAAAAGATGGGGATATCTCTTCCTCTTCTCGACCTCGGTCTCCCAGGTGACCTCCTCGCTGTTCGGACCACGCCAAAGGACCTTGACAGACGGTATGACCTTCGACCTCAATTTCTTCACCTGCCGATCCAGAATGACCACCGGCTGCTCGGTGAAAGAAAGATCACGCTCTAGCTGGATCGTCTGGTGCTGAATCGCCTGGGAAGGATCATGAAGGTACTTGCGGAGCATCGAGACATGGAATACGGGGTGAACATCGGGGAAGCTGGGCGGAAGAGCTAACCGATAAGCGACTGGACCAACACGCTCTAGGATCTCGAAAGGACCAACATATCTAGGACTCAGCTTTCCTTTCCGCCCAAATCTCATCACACCTTTCATCGGAGAGACCTTCAGGAAAACATGATCGCCAACAGCGAACTCGAGTCGGCGACGGCGCCTGTCAGCATAAAATTTCTGCCTGCTCTGTGCCGCTCTCATCCTGTCCCGAATCAACTGTATCTTCTCGGTCATCTCCTGTACGATCTGAGGCCCCAAAATACAGCTCTCCCTGAGCTCTGTCCAACATACAGGCGATCGACATCTCCTCCCATATAAAGCCTCGAAAGGTGCCATCTGAATCGTCTCTTAGAAGCTATTATTGTAGGAGAACTCGATCAAAGGCAAATGACGATCCCAGCTACCACCGAAATCTAAAACACAAGCTCTGAGCATGTCCTCAAGAGTCTGAATCGTACGCTCCGACTGACCGTCAGTCTGAGGATGAAAGGCTGTGCTAAAACTCAATCGGGTGCCCAAAGCTTCCTGGAGTTTCTGCCACAATCGGCTGGTAAACTGGGTGCCACGGTCGGACACGATGCAAGTTGGAACGCCATGCAGTCGCACTATCTCATCAATATAAACCTGGGCGTACTGAGAAAATCCAAAAGTGGTCTTCACTGGCAGAAAGTGAGCCGCTTTCGTCAGTCGATCCACAATCACCTAAATAGAGTCATACCCTCGACTGGTCCTGGGTAGACCTACAATGAAGTCCATGGAGACCTGCTCCCACTTCCACTCAGGGATGGGCAAAGGCTGTAACTCGCCGGCTGGCCTCTGGTGCTCAGCCTTGACTTGCTGACAAGTCAGGCATCTGGACACAAAGTCTGTAACATCCTTCTTCATCCCGTCCCACCAGTAAACCTCTCTCAAATCACGGTACATCTTGGTGGAACCTGGGTGAACACTATATACTGATCTATGTGGCTCCTCGAGAATAACACGCCTCAGTCCCTCTGAATCTGGCACACACAGTCGAGTCCCAAATCGAAGTATCCCCTGATCATCAATCACGAACTCAGAAACTCTGCCCTGCCGAATCTGCTCAATAATCTCTAAGATACGGGCATCGCCGGACTGTGCCTCGCGAATACGGTCAAGTAACTGTGGGCGTGCTCTGAAATGGGCTAGCTGTCCCCCTGTAGGAGTGAACTCGAACTGCACTCTGCTATCACATAAAACCTGCCAATCCGCCGTCGACTGCATCTGTACTGCGCTCAAACAAGATAAGCTACCTCCGGGCCTCCTACTCAAAGCATCTGCCACCACATTCGCCTTGCCCGGATGGTATAGAATCTCGCAGTCATAATCCTTCACCAACTCCATCCAACGGCGCTGTCTCAGGTTCAGGTCTCGCTGCTGGAAGATATACTTCAAACTCTTGTGGTCAGTGAATATCTGGCACGACTCACCGTATAGGTAATGTCTCCAGATCTTAAGTGCAAATACCACTGCAGCCATCTCTAAATCATGGGTGGGGTAGTTCTGCTCGTGTTTCCTCAGCTGCCGAGAAGCATACGCGATAACTCTGTCGTGCTGCATCAATACACATCCCAGCCCCACTCGAGAAGCATCACAATAAACCACGAACCCGCCTGATCCTGAAGGCAATGCTAACACTGGAGCAGTAGTCAGACGAGTCTTCAACTGCTGGAAGCTATCCTCACATGCCTGGGTCCAATCAAAAGGAACCCCCTTCCGGGTCAACCCGGTCAAAGGTGCAGCAATGCGGGAGAAATCCTGGACAAAACGTCGATAATAGCCGGCCAGACCTAGAAAGCTGCGAACCTCTGTAACTGATACTGGTCTAGGCCAACGCTGAACTGCCTCGATCTTCTTCGGGTCCATGCAAATACCGTCTCTCGTCACCACATGACCCAAGAAGTCGACACTGTCTAACCAGAATGCGCACTTGGAAAATTTGGCGAACAGCTGATGCTCCCTCAAAGTCTGCAATGTGATACGTAAGTGCTGCTCATGCTCCTCCCGGCTCCGAGAATAAACCAAGATGTCGTCAATGAACACAATGATGAACTGATCGAGATACGGCCTGAATACACGGTTCATCAAATCCATAAATGCTGCTGGGGCATTGGTGAGCCCGAACGACATCACCAAGAACTCATAATGACCATAACGAGTACGGAAAGCGGTCTTCGGAATATCCTCCTTCCGAACCCGCAACTGGTGATAACCTGATCGTAAATCAACCTTCGAGAAGAACCCTGCACCCTGGAGCTGATCAAATAAGTCATCAATGCGGGGTAGGGGATACCTGTTCCGCACAGTAACCTGGTTCAGCTGACGATAATCAATGCATAAACGCATACTTCCGTCCTTCTTCTTAACAAACAAGACGGGAGCACCCCAAGGTGACACACTCGGTCGGATAAGCCCCTTGTCCAGCAAGTCCTGTAACTGATCCTTTAGCTCTCTCAGCTCCGCCGGGGCCATCCGATAAGGTGGTATAGAAATAGGCCCCGTGCCGGGGATCAAGTCAATACAGAACTCAATCTCGCGCTCTGGTGGCAGACCAGGCAGCTCGTCAGGGAATACATCAGGGAATTCTCTCACAATAGGGACCTGGTCCAAAGGAACCTCTGTGGAGCTAGTATCACAAACATAGGCTAAGAATCCCTGACACCCTTTCCTTAAGAGCTGACCAGCGCGAAGAGAAGAAATCAAGCTGGGAAGGGTAGCGCTACGATCTCCCTGAATAACAAGAACCGGCTCACCAGGAAAACTGAATTTGACTGCTTTCTCACGGCAGTCCACGGATGCATAACAGGTGGCTAGCCAGTCCATACCAAGAAGAACGTCAAAGTCTAGCATATCGAGGAGAATCAAATCAACTGAAGAATCTCTCTCCCCGATACGAACGGAACACGATCGGTACACAAAACGGGCAACAAAAGACTCGCCTACCGGGGTAATAACGACAAGCGGCTGATCTAACGGAGATGACTCTCGGCCCAACCTCGGTGCAAAATACGTGGAAACATAGGAATGTGTGGAGCCTGGATCAAATAATACCCGTGCATCAAAGGAACATACTGGTAGAGTACCTGTCACGACGGCATTGGATGCCTGTGCATCCTGAGGAGTCAACGCGAACACTCGGGCCTGTCCACCACTAATAGCTGGCTGTGCTCTGCCTCTACCTCGGCCTCTGCCTCTGCCTCTGTCGCCTCGTCCTCTCTGAACCGGACCGCCACGCCCACGGCCTCTAGAAGCATCTGGCTGGCGTGGAACATCATCAGGGGTAAGGAGTAAAGCTCTCTGAGAAGGTGGTGAGGGTGGTAAAGTCACATGCGGGACTGTCGCCGCGCCCTGGCGTCCCATGGTACAATCTCTGACACGGTGGTACTGACTCCCACACCGAAAACATCCTGGAGACGACTGCTGGGTCTGTGGATATGAACCAAATAACTGACCTCGTCTCAATCCTCTGCCTCCACCATCTCCTGGAAATAATCTATCATGATGTCTGCCCATCTGCCGCTGAGCTGGCGTATCAGTACGGATCCTCTTCGGCCCAGAAACGACCGGAGTCTCAGAAATACGCTCCTCCAAAAGTAAGGCTGCATCCATCGCGGCAGCGTATGTATCAAAGTGCTGGGTGCCGATGGCAAGGAATAGCTGTGTATCAAGCCCTCGCACGAACCTCTTTATTCTCTACTCTTCTGTGTCGACTAGGTATGGAGCATATCGAGACAACTGGGTAAACTGTATATCATACTCCGACACCGTCATCCTAGGAGTCTTGCGCAAAGACTCAAAACTACGTGCTCGAGCATCTCGGACACTCTCCGGAAGAAAACGGGCAAGAAATGCAGCTGTAAACTCATCCCAGGTCATAGAAGGCAGACCTGCAGCTCGGCCTCTCTCTACTGAATCGTACCATGTCTGGGCAAGACCCTCCAGACGAAAACTCGCAAACTCCACCAATCTATCATCAGAACACCTCAACGAACGGCAAATCCGAGCCATCCTATCAAGAAATGCCTGTGGGTCCTCTGTCGCATCAGTACCGGTAAAAGCTGGAGGTCTCAATCTCATGAACTCCTGTAGTGAAACAGGGATGGTCTCCGTAGTAGCAGCAGGAGTGACCATCTGTGCAGCAGGTACGATCGTGGTCTGTGCGGTGGAAGGAACGTCCTCGGATCTCTGTGCCCGACTGGACTCAACTAAAGATCCCATCATCTGCCGCAACTCTTGCATGCCGGCCTCTAGTCTGGCAATACGATCTGGATAAGGCGGATCAGTATGACCCTGAGGGGTAGGTGTATCATCCCGCTCGATCCTCGCCTCAGACGGGCCCGCCCGAATCTCATCCCTAGCGGCAGCCCGCTGAGCTCTCGTAGTCTTTGGCGGCATCGAAGCTGGAATAAGAAACAGGACTGATAAGGACATTGCAATTGAATCAAGGAATGCAAGGAATCAAGAAAGGAAATACAAGCAATTATGTCCTAAGGTCACTTAGGCGGAGTACCGTATCGTAAGTATGCCGCGGATCATACCCACGGTACGCCACTCTGCTTAAGTCACCTACTCCATCTACCAAGGTCGTCCTACACTCAGAAAGGTAAAACCTACGCTCTGATACCAACTTTGTCACGACCCGAAAGTACGGAACGTGACTGACACTTAGATTACGAGACGTCTAAAGGCGTACCGTAACCTAAGTCAGCCAAAGGCCAGAAATCTAACCCAAAATCAAAAGAGAGTGAAGGAAAAACCTTAAATGAAAAGGGTTTTTAAATCAATTAAGTTGCATAGAATCCAAAAAAAAAAAAAACGTCAAAAATTTCTGAAAATTTCGGCAGAGTCTCCCCTGTATTTTCTATCCCCCAAAATGGGTACAACAAGATAATACATATGAAATCATAAAAATGGCATCCCCAAGCGGGAGCTAGCTCTTCGCCCAAGGCGGATCACAACCACATGCAATATAATAGTAATATCAAGAGAAGAGCATAAGAAACGCAAAATACCAGAAAACACACGTCGGCTCAAGTGAGCTCGACCCAAAAGAACCACAAATATACAAGTCTCTCAGTCTCATCACTAGGTCGCATATACAATACAAGTGGTAGATGGAGAATAATAGATACAATGATAAAGCAAAAAGAAATAAAGTATACTCGCAACCCACCTACGGGCGATGTCGCGAGTCTGAGCAAAAGGAACTGATGACGAGATAGCCCGCCGCTACAAGACTGACGGGTCCGACCTGCAAGACACTGTGGCACAACGGGGGTGAGTTGCCAGCTCGTGAGTAGAATATAACATCTAGTAAGGCAATCGTAAGAATGCACGCAATGCGGAACAACATGTATGTCCATATGTGATATAATAACTCTAGTATGCATGCACATGTATGCAATATCTTTTCTAACTCTTTAAGTGTTTTAAATGTTAAATTTACTGCATTCTTAACTTTTAGAAAATGAATGTCTGCATAATAGCTAAATATCATCAAGAAATCCTCTGAAAACCCGTGTCAAGCATCGACACCAAATAGGAATCATATCTGTCTCAATATCGGGATCCGTCAGTCCGGATCGGCCCATATCATAAATCTCACAACAACGGTCGGTATCCTCCGGATATCCGCCGCGCCAGACATCACCGGTAGGTAATCTTCCCCTGCCAGGCTCATCGTCTACAACTCGATCTTCTTGCCCCGGGGTACCATACCGGGCCCACCATGTACCCGAGACGGTTCATCCACTCCTCGAATCGGGTCTCGAAATCCAACAGAAAACATGAAAACTCATGGTGGACGACACATACATCACGAGAAAACCGCAACTTTATTTTAAAAACGATATATATAAGCTTTTGTTAAATTCTTGCGGTTTTCCCCAAAAATCCAGAAATCACAGAAATACTGAAATCCTCGAGAAAATCATAATGTTCACATGTTGTATATATGATAAATGTCTATGATATCAATGTGTATGATGTGAATTTTGGCTAGAGTTCTATGTAAATATGATGATGATGCGAGATATGTGCATGCGATGCAGTTTCATATATCAAGTATGAATGCAGGTGACGATATTAAGATAAACAGGTTCTATCGTGCACGTGGCATGTCAATTACCAAAGGCGTGTGTGTCACATGAATAGTGCGCGTGCAACATATGCCAATGGTAAGGTGTTCGTGTCCTACGAAATGATATCGCATAGGTAGAGATGAATGTCCATGCAATTTAACATACTGTTCGCTATAAGGGTATGCAGTGTACATGAATGGATAAGCTAACTAACAATATAATCTTGCAAAAAGTAGGGTAATCCTAACTAGGGGGGGCGTCTCGCGCCAGCCAGACGATTCCCCCATAGATGAATATATCTACTCACCTGAAATCCCCGCTAATCCGTTCCGGCCACCGCCTTGCCTTTTCGCGCCGTGTCCGATGTTTCCCCGATCGATCCTATATTTGCACAATATCAAGCATAAGATTACAAAACCTAACACAATGCTAGTCACAACATACAATTATCCACGCCCTCGCATTAAACATAGCATGCACTCGGTGCGCGGAAAAACGCACGAAAATCGCTAATCGTTAAACTAGAATTATCATTTCGGGAAAATCGACTAAACTACAACCCGACTAGACGAAACCCCGCGTTCGCGCATTCTAATAATCCTATACGAAGCTAATAATATTGCTAACCTAACGCAAATTGAACGCATTCTATTTTCTACAAAAATCTAGTAAGCGATTTTCTTACCGATTCGTTACAAATATCGAAATTTATCGATTTAGCAAGCATATCATTACACCATTAACCATTCTAATCAATTAGATAACCATCCCTAACATAATCCAACCATTATGCTACAAACCCTAATTCTTAAAAATCAAAACCTTCTCTTGATTTTTCATGAACAAGGATTTACACTAAATTAATATTTAGAATTTCAATACTAGCATAATTAAACCACAAGTTAACAAAAAGATTAGAATTTTCACCTCTCAAGCTTGAACCCTAGCTTGATCAAGTCACCAAGAAGCCTCCTTTCATCATGTTTTCAAACAAATTAGGGTTGAAGAGAGAAAGGATTAGGGTTTTGCTTTGAATGGAGATGGAAAAATGTGAATTTTTAATGGATTTTAGCTAGAAAAATGAAGCAAAATGAAGTGGGAAAATGGGGAAAACTGCAGGTGAGGGTCGGCCAGCAGGTAGAGGAGGAAGTGGGGAAATTTTGGGGAAGTTTCTAGGTCATTACAACATCATATGATATCATTTCATGCTTTCATATCAACCTTTTTACAAAAAAAACCCTTTTTTCATAATTTTTTTCATAATTTTCCCCCCTTTAAACCAAAAGTTTGCAAGACATGATACAATTTTATTAACACCATATTTTAGCTTATAAAGACTCCTAATTAAGAAATTTACCTAATTAAATTTGTATTTATCCCTAATTAAATGTATTTAAAAAGGCTTAAAATAATAATAAAAAAATTAATTACGAATTTTTTTTATTTAACTAGATAGTTATAAGTGACATTTTAGTGACAAAATTATAGTAATATCTTATCTAAATTTTGTATAATTAGGTCTACAATGAAAAATATCAATTTTGACTTTTTACGGAAAGCCGAAAATTAGCCGATTACCGAAAAACTGCCTAAACGATTTTCGAAGGGTTACAGGCGGTTAGCTGGAAGAGTTCCAAGCAGGAAACCATGGCAGACTCGATGATGGAGGCTGAATACATCGCTGCCAATGATGCTGCCAAAGAGGCTGTCTGGATCAAGAAGTTCATTACTGAACTTGGAGTGGTTCCATCCATTGAGCATCCAATACCTTTGTATTGCGATAACAATGGAGCGGTGGCTTTGGCCAAGGAACCCAGGTCCCATCAGCGATCCAGGCATATTCTGAGGCGGTATCACCTGATCCGGGAGATAGTTGATCGCCGGGAGATAGAGGTCAGGAGGGTTGACACGAAGAATAACACAGCGGATCCATTCACGAAGGCCATTCCCCAGATACAGTTTGAGAGACTCTTCGGGATGCTCGGTATGCGATACTACAGCAGCTGGCCCTAGTGTAAGTAGGAGATTGTTAGTTGTATGTATGCCCTAGAGGACAGTATTGTACAGATGATGTATATTATATTGGATGCTTGGACATATATAGAGATGACTTTCTTGCTCGATATGATAGTATGCTATCTGGTTGCTCTTTATCTTAACATGTATACTTGTCTCTTTATACTGTCTTATAGTTACATGTTGGTAAAGCCCTTAGGATGTGTACTTGACTACCTGGACTATGATGCGGATCATACTAGTGGGGACATGGTAGTCCATAAGTACATCCTTCAAGGTCCCTAGTCGTGGGTGTATCGAGACGGGGCATCGATATACCAGAGTAGACTAGCGTATACGCTTCTCGACCCATGAGATGGGCGATGGATGATCCCATATCCATTGGTGTTTAACATCAGAGATGGTATACGGGTGCTCAGTGGAGACTGGGTACACTGGACGGACTCGCCGAGAACTCCCAGGTGGTATTATACCTCACGTCAGATGGCAGTTCTCTGGTGACACTTGTGCAGGTTAGTCTGTAGACCCGAGATCGTCATAGAGTCTTGTGTGATTCCCACTGTGCTTTGATTTCCACCTTACCACGTCCATGAGGGCGTGCAAAACGGTGGTTTTTGGGTAAAGTCCCGAGTCATATGGAGGCAATGAGCGATAGGAGGGGTTTCGTCTATCCCGGTATTGGGGGTTGATGTTGCGCTGTGCTCGATTGGCCGTAACAGGGAAGTCCCTGGCCAGGGCTGTTTTAGAGATTCACTGGTAAATGTTACCAGTAGTTTCTCAACCCGTTATGGGCCTCACATCGGCATAACTTATCGGTTATTGGAGTCTGACGTTTACCATCCCTAGGCTCGATATGCAGCAGATCTGACGAAGAGACCGGACTGCACGGTAGTATTGCCGGTTGGCTCGATGGGAGTTGTAGCAGGTTCGCTTGTTCTCTTCTGATCGCTCAATACCCGGGTGGCTGTTAAGTTTAGCTGACCGCTTGCGGCTTGGGGGTGCTTGATATGATCATCACCCACTGCCGACGTATTGATGAGTCTTAGAGTCCCACAAAGGAGTTACCTAGTCCAGGCGAAACGTTGTGGTGCGCATATGCGATATGCGCATGGACTCGGTTAAAATGCGCGTATGAGATACCGTATATTAATCGGGCGGCTTGCTTTTGGTTGGGTCGTATGTGATATGGCCGAATTGATAAATCAAGTGTTGATTTATTATTTAACCATTAGATTCTCACTAGAAATCCTTTCTTGTATTTTTGGATGTATGCATGGATGTATGCATTCCTTCTTGATTCATGCACATATGGATGTGCATGCACACATACATACATACATCATCCTTCATGGTTGTATATACATAGAAAATGGTGGCAATATAAGACTCACACCATGGTTTTATATATATGGATATATATTGTATTTGTGTTAAAAACAAAAGAAAAGAAAAGGATAATTCATGGTTTACTTTCTACACTCTTCTTTGACCTAAGCATGCTCACCCACCATTTAACCATGGATTAACTTTCTTTTTGTGTTTTAACTCAAATTCAATAATGTCTTTATTGTTTAACCATGGTTTGAGATGAGAAGTGGAAAATATATATACATATATTTTCTATATTTTTGATATGAGAATATATACTCTCTTCTTCTTCAAAAGCCATCATCTTCTTCTTCCTTGCTCTCTAGATCTCTCTAGTAAGCAAAATACTCAACAAGATAGGATTTTGAAGTGAGAAAGAGAACCACAACACCATTCTACACTAGTCTTGCCCATTAGCGGAGAGTGTTAGCTTCCATTTTCTTTCTTGATCTTGTGAAGTTGCAAGCTTGGACAAAGCGGACTCCGGGTGGATCATCATGGACCTAGAGGAGTTCAAGTGGACCTTTTTCAAACTCCAAGTAGCCGAGGAGTCTAGTGTAGGGAGCTACAAAGGTTGTACTCTCAAAACCCTAGCTTTACCTACTTGTGATGATGTGTAGTTTTTGAAACCCTAATTTTTCTAGGAATGATTCTTTGTATGCTTACTTAGCACCCTAAAAATTTAATCTTTGGTACATGTGATCTTCCAAACCCTTCATGAGGTGCTAGGTAAACCTAACAGCTACTTGGTGACTCACTAGGTGACTCATGGATGACTATTGAGGCAATGTAGCACTTAGATATTTTGTGGTGAATTATTTTCGTCATAGTCATCACAAGACTTAGCCATCTTCATTCATTCATCTCTTGAACACTCTCTCTCCTCTAAAGCTCCTTCTTCTTTCTCTAACCCTAAATGTCTCATGTGTTGAGAAACCTAGGCTATTTAGAGACAAAATAATCCATCTTCACTCTCTACATCTTCTAGGACATCTATTTTAGCGAACTAGATGCCTTAGTTAGCTCGGATTTGAGGTTGGAGCTTAGACTATAGACTCTCGGATGGATCGTCTTTGACTTGAGAGGACCGACGAGGAGGCCCGATCCGTGTGCGAACCGAGGAGACTATGAGGAGGAGGAGGACAGCAAGAAGACCCGAAGGACATGGTTCTTTGAGGTTTAACTTTCTATCCGAGTAGTTAACCTCTTACAGTTTTGCTAGTTAGGGTTTAGTATTGATCCTGGAGTTCAAGTCGGTGTTGCGAAGCCTGTAAAAATCATTTTTTTGCGTATTCCGCCTTCCCGCGAACCCGCGGGGTGCGCGACATCGACAAACAACAATTACCCTTGTTACCACACGGTATCATATTATTATATTACTGTATGACCTAGGAGATCGTTATACATTCGATTTCTACTTGATGATATCTTCTACTCACAAGTTGGAAACTCACCCCCGTTGTGCTATAGTTTTCTTGCAGGATCGACCGTTGTTAGCAATTCTGTGTGTTCAAGTTTTAGTTTAAATACCGCAATCAAGACGGTTTCGCTTGTAGCTAGCCGGTTGAGTACGGGTCGTCCGCAGGGAGATGTGAGTCTTTTTCAATATGTTTTAACGAGTTAAGTCCGAGAGTTCAGATTTGTTTGTGATTATCTAAGTGTTAAGTTGATGTTTTAAAGAGAGCTTGTTAGGGTTAGGATTAGGTTAGTTTGAGTTAGGAGTCTCCTCATCTTTCGTTGCCCCTCTTAATATCGGTGTTACGGTAATCGGCAACAACGGGGATTAGCACGACTAGGAAGGAACTTGCGAGTATAAGCTAGGCTTTCCAACACATAAGTTCTTCCTTTTGGTGCTTGTCCGTCCGTTCTTGGCTCTTAGCCATAACCTCCGGTTAATTCAACCACAACCGGTCTCACTACAGAATCACCGCTATCATGTAGGATAGGGTGCCGTAAGGAGCGGATTGTGGTTCAATTAACGGGAGTCTATTTAAGCTGTTGGGCAAGGAAAGAGTGAGAGAGATTTCCTTCTCTCAAACTTCCCTTATCCTACCCTAACAAGTATGAACTACTCACACATCATGATATGGAAAAATAAAACAAAACAAAAGAGAAAGATAGAAAGAAGGAGATTAGAAGAATACGACTAGCTATTTGCGACCTCACCTTGGCGAGGATCGAGCGTAAGCATCATTGTCGTATTAAGGATAAAGAAAAAGAGAGAAGAAAGAAACAACAAGAAAATAACAACAACTACTTAACAAATTAAAATTACAACAATTATAAAAAAGGCAAGACAAGCATGATAATAAAATGATCTTCTTTATTCATCACTCTTCACTCACAAGCTCACTACAAGTTTAATGGAGAAGAGATGAGAAGAGGAAGAAGAAAAACACTAAACCTAGCAAAATGAAAATACAAGAAATGGACCCTTTCCTTCTCAAAGTTCTGGGCTATTTATAGGCTGGAGAATGGAAATCTAGGGCAACCACCAGAACATATGTACAAAGACAAAACTGCCCCTGAAAGATGACGAGGTGCGGCGCCAGTAAGGCCGCGGATCCGCGGCCTAGACCCCCTATTGGCCGCGGATCCGCGGCCCTATAGGTGAGTTGGGGCATGGCTTTTCTTGTGGTCCCCTGGTTTGCTTCCCCTTTTGTCTGGTACATATATTTTCTGAAAATACTTCCACATTTCTTCCAGAATTTCTGTTGAGGGAAAGGTGGACTTTTTGTCAAGATTTGGCGTGATTGCCTCGAGCTCCGCGTAGATTTCTTGGAACTTGTTGTTGCTATTGAGCCTTGTGCATGAAGGTGACAATCGATTTGCCATTTTGTCTTCCTAAACTGGTATCTGGCAACATACGGATGAAGAGCGGAGACCGTGTTTTATCTGTGGTTGGCAGGAACCCGGATTTTGTCGTGTTTTCCATGAATTCCACCGTTTTAGAACCGAGAACCTGTATCCTGCAATTGACTAGCAAACACGGCTCAAGAGTATCTACCGATATGCAATGTGATAAAAATTGGGCGGTATGAAAATGCAAAAATCTGATATGAACAAATACCCCCAAACTTATCATTTGCTCGTCCTGAGCAAAGCCAATTTATTCACAAAAAATTTCCTAACCTCACTTTCGCAGGGAACGCGATTGCACTGAGCATGTGCAACAAGCCCTTAAACCTCTAGGTGTCCCTAGTAGGAGGAGTGTTGTCTCCTGAGGGTTTTCAGCGGATACTACCCACAAAATCCGGTCAAGTTGGTTTCGTAAAATAACTAAGATTCAAACCCTAAAGTTTTGTTTCAGAAAATAACAATTCTATAATCCTAAGTCTAGACCATCGAACCTTTATTTTTCACACCTCGCTTCTTATTTTACTACAGATTTTATATGTCTTTACGTGCAGTGCAAATAGTGTCGTTAAGTTCCAGAAGGATCGATTAAAATCATCATGTCGCACAATAAAGCCCAGATAATAATTTTAAAAGGATCACATAAGTTTTATAGAGAGTTAAGCATTTTTCAAGTTTCGTTTTCCAGTAAGGTTTCAACTTCAGAATTTCTATCTTCCATAACAGGAAACTAAGTCGTATTTTTCACTCCACCTTTTTCTTGTTTTCATTTCATACACACCTTTGTGAACGTGCAATAGTCTTTATCATAGAATAAAACCTTCATATCTCCGCTTAAAATTTTTATAAAAGCCTGTCTTTTATCAAGATTATTCTCACACAAAGAACCGTTAGGAATTTTAACTCGGAGAGAACACTTGCTTGACTTTGTTTTAAAACTGGACTTTCTAGGCTTCTTAGCGAGCTTTGGGCCAATGCACCCAAACCAGTTGGTTTTAGGGCATTAGGTGTAGAAACACCCCAGCGGACTTAATTACTCAAGTTATATAGGTCCAAAAACAAAAGACAGTTTGGCGTGAAAATCAGATGATTTAATACGAACGGAGACATAACCGGCAGTTCAATTATTTTTTTGGATAAAAGACGTGTTTAGTGGGTTTGGTGTGTAATCATTCCAATCAAGTTTCAGATGGGTTATTTTTCAGACTTAGTTCCAATTACGAAATCAATAATATTCCTTCATATTCGCTTTACTTCATAAATTATTCTTGACATTACTTATTTCAGAACAAACCTATTTGATCCTCAAAAAATCATTTATCTGTTTAAAAGTTTTTAAACATAAAAGACTTGTCATCTAATTCCCAAAAACTCATGACACGTGTAGTGTGATGTAAAGACGTATATCAGCTATAGTTAACTTCAAAGGAGAGTTATCTTTTAGGTTTTCAAAATCTAAACATAAGATTTAGTTATTCCTATCTTTTCAAACAAAAACCGTCGAAATGTTGAATCAGAGTTCTTCCACAAGCTAACTTGACAGAAAAGTTTTTATGTTTTTTAGAAAATTTTCAGATTTTTATGGATTTTATGGATTTTAATATGCAGATGCAAAATATACACATGAATGCGAAGGTAAGAAATGCGTACCGAGCGTACCCCCAAACTTAAACTGGACAGTGTCCTCACTGTTATTGCATGAAGAGATCACTTGAAGGGTCAAAATTTGTCGGTTAGCGAAACACAATTTTTTTTTTTGATTTTAAAGAAAAGAAAAAGAATAAGAATATACACAAATATATACAAAATGGTTTGTACATACCCCCAAACTTATTTGGAACAGTGTCCACTGTTCTTGGCTGGATAACCGATGTTTGGAGGTAGGCAGAGGAAGATCATTCAGGGTAAACCGGCTCCTGTAAGAACAGGAGCTCCTCTGTTGGTTCGGCGCTAAGGTACAGTTTGCATCGGTGTCCGTTTACTTTGAAAAGTGAACCGTCCTTAGGATTTTCCAAATCCACAGCGCCTTGCGGATACACATTCCGCATAAAATACGGCCCTTTCCAGCGAGATCTGAGCTTTCCAGGATGGAAGTGAAGTCGGGTGTCGTAAAGCAGTACCTGCTGACCAGGTACGAAGGTTTTGCGCAAAAGGTGTTTATCGTGAAACACCTTCGTTCGGTTCTTAACAACAACCGCGTTATCGTAAGCCTCATCCCTAAGCTCGTTTAGTTCGTTCAACTGCAGCTTCCGATGGCTGCCCGCATCCTCGAGAGATAGATTCAGCTCCTTAATCGCCCAAAATGCGCGATGCTCTATTTCGACAGGAAGGTGGCAGGCTTTTCCGTACACAAGCCGATAGGGAGACATGCCAAGGTCGGTCTTATAAGCGGTTCGAAATGCCCAAAGGGCATCAGTGAGTTTCAGCGACCAATCCTTACGGTTCTTGGAAACCGACTTCTCCAGTATCTGCTTGATTTGCCGATTAGAAACTTCGGCCTGCCCGCAGGTTTGGGGGTGGTAGGGCGTAGAAAGCTTATGATTAATGGAATATTTCCGCATCAAGGCCTCGAAAGTCTTGTTGCAGAAATGACTTCCATTGTCGCTAATGATCGCTCGGGAGTGCCCAAAACGAGAGAAAATGTTTTCTTTAAGGAACCTAACGACAACCTTGTTGTCGTTAGTTCGGCTGGGCACAGCCTCGACCCATTTAGAGACGTAATCAACAGCTGGAAGGATGTACAAGTTCCCAAAAGAGCTGGGAAACGGCCCCATGAAATCTATCCCCCAAACATCGAAAATCTCCACAACCAAGATCGGTTGGAGCGGCATCTCGTTCCTCCGGGATATCCGGCCCATGTGTTGGCACCGGGAGCAAGTCTTGCAATAGTCATGAGCGTCTTTGAAAAGTTGTGGCCAGTAGAAACCACATTGCAAGATCTTCTCAGCTGTCTTTCTGGGGCCAAAATGCCCGCCACATGCTTGGTCGTGGCAAAACGACAGCACACTCTTGAATTCCTCATCAGGGACACACCGACGAATAATCTGGTCGGGACAGTACTTGAAAAGATAGGGTTCGTCCCAGTAAAAGTGCTTTACTTGGGATAAGAAGCGAAGTCTGTCCTGACTCGACCATTCAGTCGGTAGTAATCCTGTGGCCAAATAGTTCACAATATCTGCGAACCAGGGTTCGCATGATACTGTCAAGAGCTGTTCATCCGGGAAAACGTCGTTGATCGGAATTGGAAGCGAAGGCGAAGAAGGAAGTCGTGAGAGATGGTCGGCAACCACGTTTTCACATCCTCGTTTGTCCTTAATGACAAGGTCAAACTCTTGAAGCAAGAGGATCCAACGGATTAACCGAGATTTTGCATCTTTCTTCGCAAAAAGATGGCGCAGAGCAGAATGGTCCATGTAGACAATGACTGGAGAGCCGATGAGGTAGGGCCTGAACTTTTCTAAAGCAAATACAACAGCTAAGAATTCCTTCTCAGTTGTTGTATAATTGAGTTGTGCGTCGTTCAGGGTTCGGCTCGCATAATAGATTACGTGCGGCATCTTGTTGATGTGTTGTCTAAGGACAGCACCAATGGCAAAGTCGGATGCATCGCACATAATCTCGAATGGGTGCGTCCAGTCAGGTGAAGAAAGAACAGGAGCAGAAGTGAGAGAGCTTTTCAATGACTCGATGCAGTCACACAGCTCGAGTTGAAGTCGAATGGCGTGTCCTTGGCCAGCAAAAGAGTCAAGGGCCTAGCAATCTTGCTAAAGTCCTTGATGAACCGTCTATAGAAACCGGCATGGCCAAGGAAGGCTCGGATATCTCTGACGCATCGGGGAGGAGGCAGATTGGAAATGACCTCAATCTTTGCTTTGTCAACCTCTATGCCATTTTGCGAGATGATATGTCCTAAAACAATACCTTCGCGCACCATGAAGTGGCATTTCTCCCAGTTCAAAGTGAGATTCTTGTCCTTACATCGGGTAAGGACAGCGTCAAGATGCAGCAAACACTCGTTGAAGGAATCGCCGAAGATGGAGAAGTCATCCATGAAAATCTCCATAAATTTTTCCACCATGTCTGAGAAAATTCCCATCATACACCGCTGGAAGGTAGCGGGCGCATTGCATAACCCAAAGGGCATGCGACGATATGCAAACGTACCAAAAGGACAAGTGAATGTGGTCTTGTCCTGGTCTTTTTCGGCGATGGGGATTTGATTGTAGCCAGAGTAGCCATCAAGAAAGCAGTAGTACTCGTGTCCGGCCAATCGTTCAAGCATTTGGTCAATGAAAGGTAGCGGAAAATGGTCTTTCCGCGTTGCGGCGTTGAGTTTTCTGTAATCAATGCAAACTCGCCATCCAGTTTGGGTGCGAGTAGGGATTAACTCATTCGCCTCGTTAGTGATGACCGTGATGCCTGACTTCTTGGGGACAACGTGAATGGGGCTAACCCACTGGCTATCAGAGATAGGGTAATTGATACCACTATCTAGACATTTTACGATCTCCTTCTTCACAGCCTCTTTCATGACTGGATTGAGACGTCTTTGTGGATCCTGGGCTGGTTTGGCATCATCCATCAGATGAATGTGATGCTCAACGATCAGGGGACTAATCCCCTTGATGTCCGCCATGGACCAGCCAAAAGCTTGCCTGTTGCTGTGCAAGACCGCGAGAAGGGCTTTCTCTTGCTCGGGAGCTAGAGAAGCCGAAATGATGACAGGGAGGGTCTCGTTCTCTCCTAAGTAAGCATACTTAAGGTGAGACGGCAACGGCTTGAGTTCGAGCGTTGGAGGTGAAATGATGGAAGGCAAGACTGGTGCAAAGGTCTCGAACTCAAAGGACTCCAGCAAAGGTTCAAAACGAGTGTAGGCAACCGAGTTGGATGGTTCAGGTGACTTATCCGGAAAGTCGAAGGATTCAAACTCGGGTTGTGCGCAGCTAAGATTGTTCGAAAACGTGAAACACTCGTAGTCGTTGTCGGGTGCAGAAACAGCAGCAGGTTCGAAGAGAAACGCACGAGTGGCGTCAAGATTATCGTGATCAAACAGAAACTCCTCGAATTCACACTCTTCTGGGGTGATCTCCTGGATCGAGCAGACGTCCAGTATATGAGCATTAGGTTCGGCGGGCTGATTCCCCAACCTAAAAATGTTGAGTTCAATCATCATATTTCCAAAAGAGAGGTTCATCGAACCATTGCGACAATTGATCACAGCATTTGAGGTTGCGAGAAATAGGCGACCGAGTATCACCGGAATTTGATTCCGGGGGTTAGCTACAGGTTGTGTGTCTAATACAATGAAGTCAACGGGGAATATGAAGTCCCCGACTTTGATTAACACATCCTCTAGCTCACCCCTAGGATGTGTGATCGATCGGTCGGCCATTTGGAGAGTGCAGTGCGTGGGTTTCAGCTCTCCGACGCCTAATTGCTCGTATACTGAATACGGAAGCAGGTTAACACTGGCACCAAGATCTAATAGTGCGTGATTGATGTTCTTATCCCCAATGGTAATTGAAATCGTAGGACAGCCAGGGTCCTTCCGTTTTTGTGGTAAAGATTAGGTAAGGGCATCACTCACAGCACTAGCCAAGAAAACTTTCTTGGGTACCTGAGACTTCCTCTTTTTCGTGCACAAGTCCTTTAAGATTTTCGCGTAGGACGGGACTTGTTGGACAGCATCTAAAAGAGGAATGTTAATGTTAACCTGCTTGAATAACTCCAGAATCTTCTCCATTTGTGGATTTTGTTTGTTAGACCTCAACCAGTTTGGAAATGGAACATTTTGAAAATTGGTTGAGTCTAATGCTGGAGGAGGAGATTGTGGAGTTAGAACGGATCCCAGAATAGGTGTCTTCGTGGAGTGAGAAGTGGGTCCGTTCAGAGCAGAAGAAGAGGGAGGGGAGCCTCGTGAAGAACGGAGAATAGGCTCAAAAGACGAAGAAGAAGAAGAAGAAGAAGAAGCGGCCGGGGTGTCATCGTTGATCCGTTTGCCAATGTTGTTTTGCAGCATCCTTCCCGATCTCAGTGTGGTCACGGCACTCACATTACGGTTTTGTTGTTCAAGAGCAACATGTGCGTTATGTGGGTGACCGGGATTTGGAAGTGGCTGGGACGGGAGCTTCCCCTTTTCTCGCTCGCTCAAGGCAGCGTTCAGCTGTACAATCTGGGCCTCGATGGTCTTGATGCTTTGCCCGTGTGCGGCAGTGTGTTGCACTAAAGATTGAATGGAAGACTGGATGTTGGCGGTGGATTGAGTCGATTGTTTAACAAACGCCTCCAGACTTCGTTCGAGTGAGGAAACCTTATCGTTGTTTGACGGAACAAAGTTGTTTGGTGGAAAAGAATTGTTGGGTGCAAAGTTGTTCGTCTGATTTTGGAATGGTTGGGGTTGGAAGGGCTGCTGATACTGAGTTTGTTGTTGCGCTTGTTGTTGCGGTGGAGGGGCCCTTTGGAAATTGTTGCCCTGGAATTGATTCTGATTCTGATTCCAGGCGAAATTGGGATGGTTCCTCCAACCGGGATTGTAGGTGGAAGAGTATGGATCATTCCTCGGTCTTTGCTGGAAGGCAGCATTAACCTGATCCTGTCCTTGTGAGGGTGGATTGTAAGGACACTCTTCGGTCAAGTGGGAAGGATCGGAACAACAAGCGCAAATGGTACGGAGGGGGAGAACAGGGGCAGGAGCAGGAGCAGAAAATTTTCTCTCTATCGCTTCAAGCTTTCTTGTTATTGCAGCCATTTCAGCTTTCATTGCAATAGAGACATCAAGTTGGTGGATTCCTACCCTAGACTGACCGGTAGAAGTGGAGGTAGAAGAAGAAGAAGTCGGTCTGGTGCTCTCCCACTGTAGCGTTTGCTCCGCAAGGTCGTCAAACAACTGCCACGCTTCCTCGTCAGATTTGGATAGGAAGTGGCCCTGACAGATGGTTTCCAACAATTGCTTCGTTGCTGGGTTCAGTCCCTCGTATAAGGTTTGGCAGAGCTGACATTTCTCTATACCATGGTGAGGACACTGAACAAGAAGGTCTTTGTATCGGTCAAAGCACTTCCAGAAGGGTTCAGAAGGAAGCTGGGAGAATTGGTTGATTTCATTTCGAATCCTTGCGGTCTTATGATTCAGATAGAATTTTTTTAGAAACGCTTTAACAAACTCGTCCCAGTTGGTGATTGAGTGGGAAGCGGTGCTATACAGCCATTTTTCAGCGAGAACGCATAAAGTGAACGGAATGACCCGTAGACGTATAGCATCGTCCGACAGCTGGGTGCTTTTCATCATGGCACAGACGTTTTGAAATTTATTGATGAAGATATAGGCATCTTCAGATTCAAGCCCATGAAAACGTGGAAGCATGTTGATGAAGTGCGGCTTAATTTCAAAGTTGTCCCCATTGGCCGGAGGAAGAGAAAGGCAGGTGGGAAGTGCAGAACGGGTGGGATAGAAACGATCCTGGAGCGCGATTCGCTGCGGCGCTACAACAGCCCGTGGTGGTGGGATATTGGTCTCCGTAGGAGGTGGAGCCAATCCAGGGATGGTCAAAGAGATGTTCGGATTAAATCCCGACATCGCGGAAGAAGAGGTTGGTGAAGGTGAAGGCGAAGATGTATGAACAGAATTCCGGTCAACGTCGGAGTTGGCCGGCAAAGGAAGGGGTGAAAGAGGAGTGGACGGAGTATCGACTTCGGAGTCGATCGCGTAGTTGGTAGCGACTAACGTAACGCGGACTAGACGGGCGCTAGTGTCCGGAGTCCAAGCGGATATACACTAAACGAGTTTAGTATAGTCAAAGCGGAGAAGGTGAGGGTAAGAAAACGTCAATGGAGAAAGGCGATGGGTGGTGGGTGAAAAATGGATTTGGCGACAAAGGGCAAGTTTTTATAAAAGTTTTTGATTTTTTTTCCTTTTTTTTTTTAGAAAGATTTTTACAGAAATATGTACGGAAATACGGCTTAAGCAATCACAAACAAGATATGCACAATCACACCTAGATCTAGGGTAACCTAGGTCTACTAGACCTGCTCCTGAACTTGATTGTCGAAGTTAAACAGTGTCGAGAAATGGGCTTAAAAATACACTGATCACGAGGCCAGGTAAGTGCAGAGATAAGGGGAGGTTGTCCAACGCTTTTGCGAAGTTCCTTAATTAAATAACCCTTTCTCTTTCGGCGGTTGCGCCTTTAACACTTTCCTAGACACCCCGTAAACAATATACCGTTAAGCGAGGTTCTAAACACGGTTTATCTTCTCCTAATGAGCGCGAAGTCCTTAGGGCTGAAGTCTAGTATTTTTTTAATTTACAATGGACAATGCATATGCTTTTGTGATTTTTGGGGTCCTGGGAAGGGTGATGAAATCCCCACCCAATCTGAATTGGTTTCAAGCCCCTTAAGTCCGTATTAAAGAAATGCAAAGCAGTAACAAATCAACTGCAAACAATTTTTATTTTTGCGGCGCAAAGAATCCTGCACAAGAACAGTTTATTGGAAGGGGGAGAAGAGTTTGCGCAAAGAAATCTGCAGAAAACACAGTTCAGTGGAGTCCAGAGGAGTGGGGAGAAGAGAGAGACTCACCAAAAGAAACTGAAGCCCTGAAGCCCACAGATGGCCGCGTTTCCGTGGCCAAACGCATGCAATAGCCGCGGATCCGCGGCTATGTGGAGATATTGGGCTGCCAAACTTTCTGGGTGTGCTGCTGTGGTTGTTCCCTACTTGTCTGGATGTGCTGAATCTTGATTTGCTCACTGTATCTGCTCCAGATTTTTACAGTAGACCGGATGCTTCGTTTTGTCCGTCGCGGTGTAGCCGCGAAATGTGGGTCTATCTTCCCACGTCTTTGGCACTGTACTTGAACTCCGTATTATCCGACGTCTTGGTCACCGAACTCGAACCTTGTATTTTCCTGCACACTTGCACAAAAACTAATCAAGAATAACAAGATGGTTTCTTTTACAAAGTATTTTTGTTTGTTTTGTTTTTCGGTTAAATTTACAAGTTAACCCGAAATTACACAAGCAAATAAACTACCGTCTCCCCGGCAATGGCGCCATTTGATTGTTAGCAGTTCTGTGTGTTCAAGTTTTAGTTTAAATACCGCAATCAAGAAGGTTTCGCTTGTAGCTAGCCGGTTGAGTACGGGTCGTCCGCAGGGAGATGGGAGTCTTTTTCAATGTGTTTTAACGAGTTAAGTCCGAGAGTTCAGATTTGTTTGTGATTATCTAAGTGTTAAGTTGATGTTTTAAAGAGAGCTTGTTAGGGTTAGGATTAGGTTAGTTTGAGTTAGGAGTCTCCTCATCTTTCGTTGCCCCTCTTAATATCGGTGTTACGGTAATCGGCAACAACGGGGATTAGCACGACTAGGAAGGAACTTGCGAGTATAAGCTAGGCTTTCCAACACATAAGTTCTTCCTTTTGGTGCTTGTCCGTCCGTTCTTGGCTCTTAGCCATAACCTCCGGTTAATTCAACCACAACCGGTCTCACTACGGAATCACCGCTATCATGTAGGATAGGGTGCCGTAAGGAGCGGATTGTGGTTCAATTAACGGGAGTCGATTTAAGCTGTTGGGCAAGGAAAGAGTGAGAGAGATTTCCTTCTCTCAAACATCCCTTATCCTACCCTAACAAGTATGAACTACTCACACATCATGATATGGAAAAATAAAACAAAACAAAAGAGGAAGATAGAAAGAAGGAGATTAGAAGAATACGACTAGCTATTTGCGACCTCACCTTGGCGAGGATCGAGCGTAAGCATCATTGTCGTATTAAGGATAAAGAAAAAGAGAGAAGAAAGAAACAACAAGAAAATAACAACAACTACTTAACAAATTAAAATTACAACAATTATAAAAAAGGCAAGACAAGCATGATAATAAAATGATCTTCTTTATTCATCACTCTTCACTCACAAGCTCACTACAAGTTTAATGGAGAAGAGATGAGAAGAGGAAGAAGAAAAGCACTAAACCTAGCAAAATGAAAATACAAGAAATGGACCCTTTCCTTCTCAAAGTTCTGGGCTATTTATAGGCTGGAGAATGGAAATCTAGGGCAACCACCAGAACATATGTACAAAGACAAAACTGCCCCTGAAAGATGACGAGGTGTGGCGCCAGTAAGGCAGCGGATCCGCGGCCTAGACCCCCTATTGGCCGCGGATCCACGGCCCTATAGGTGAGTTGGGGCATGGCGTTTCTTGTGGTCCCCTGGTTTGCTGTCCTCTTTTGTCTGGTACATATATTTTCTGAAAATACTTCCACATTTCTTCCAGAATTTCTGTTGAGGGAAAGGTGGACTTTTTGTCAAGATTTGGCATGATTGCCTCGAGCTCCGCGTAGATTTCTTGGAACTTGTTGTTGCCATTGAGCCTTGTGCATGAAGGTGACAATCGATTTGCCATTTTGTCTTCCTAAACTGGTATCTGGCAACATACGGATGAAGAGCGGAGACCGTGTTTTATCTGTGGTTGGCAGGAACCCGGATTTTGTCGTGTTTTCCATGAATTCCACCGTTTTAGAACCGAGAACCTGTATCCTGCAATTGACTAGCAAACACGGCTCAAGAGTATCTACCGATATGCAATGTGATAAAAATTGGGCGGTATGAAAATGCAAAAATCTGATATGAACAACCGTTCGGATTCAGTAGCGGCTTACTGGCACATTGCTCCTTTCTAGGTGATTTGCATTGGTAGGTGGGCTACAGTTCAGAGCGTAACCACCGTTGTATATACATTATTCATTTGTATCTAGTTAAAAACTCCATCAACCAGACTATGTATATTTAGTAGACCTAGATACCAGTTTGTATATTCTTTGTATTTCGAGTCGAGACTTGTATATATTCCTATATTGGATTTGATAATATTTTGGTTTTATTTATTTTCTTTCTGTGCTGATCTTCGCCTTGGGGGTCATATATTTCATATTGCGTGGTTGTGTTTTCGCCAATTTGCAAAGAGTTAGCTCCCGCTTGGAGATGCCATATTATTATTGAATATATACTTGTTTTTATCAAATTTTACAAAGGTGGTGCTGCCCAAATTTTAAATGACGAAAACTTTTTCAAATTATAGTATATAATTCACTTGCATTTCAAACGAACTTTATATATACTTTAAAAGAAAGAACTTGATTTCATTATACCTTTATTTCAAAACTTCACCTCCATTATTTTCCTAAAAGGTTTAGATTTCTGGGCTTTCGGCTTACTTGGGTTACGGTGGGGTCCTATAGGCTTCACGTTGTAGGGATCCTAGGCACACTCAAGAGGATCTACAAGGCATCAACCATGCCAAAATCAAATTTTATGTGCCGAGAAACCCTAATGAAGATCGTTAACTAGAGATTAGGCGAAAGAAACAAGCAAGCAAACTACTTTGCTACTAAGTGAATGGAAATACAACCTTTGTAGATCCGGTTCTCCACTTCTTTAGCTCCGTGATGACGTCCCTTCGCTGCGATCACCAGGATCCTGGACTCTAGCGATGGTTACGTCGGAGAAAAGAGCGGGCTAGGTCGTTGACTTCAATGCCGAAGATGATCTATGTCGAGGCAACCCTAACTCAAGCTCCATCTTCACTTGGTCATGAAACTTGTGAAGATAACACACTCTACTACATGGCAAGTGGTAGAGGATGAAGAAATAGGAAGTGGGTTCACTTTGGATTTGGATTTCTCACTTGATATCAACACTTTAAATTTTCTAGCAAGCTTTTCTTTTCTTCATGAAGAAGATGAAGAAGATGAAAAGAAAAAGAATTATATGAAAAAGAAAATTCAAGTGAAGACTTATCATGATGCAACCATGGGTGAGATTTGCGTAGAGAATAAACTATGGTTTAGGTAATGGTTAGGTTAAAGAGTAAAGAAAAAATGGTTAAGACTTTGAAAAATGCTAAGAAGCTTCATGAAGCTTAAAGCAAAGAAAGAAAGAAAAAGCCACCATTTTGTTTTTACAAAATAAATAAATAAAATGAATAAAACCCTAACCATTAACCTAAACATAGTGTTATCTAAACATACACCCAAGTTTGCATGCATCATCAATCATGATACAAACTAGTGCACAAAAAATATATCACATATACAACTTGTGCACTTCAAGTGAGAAAATCAATCTTAAGTGAACAAATACTAGTTAATGTAAAGTAATATATCAAATATATAATTATACATTAAATCATTAAATCAACACTTGATTTAATGATCCGGTCATACTGTATATAACCGACTAATATCAAGTGTATCAATATATCGAATCAACACTTGATTCGGTAACCCGGCTATATCACATATAACCGACCGATGATACAAATCGTGAGAATAGAATACAGTATCACATACTAGTATTATTCTCGGTCCCGCACATATCTCATATGCGCTCCTATTTCGTTTCGCTTGAGCCAGGAAACCTCTGTGTAGGACTCTAAAGACTCGTCAATACGCCGGCAGCAGGTGATGATCATATCAAACACCCACAAGTCGCAAGCGGTCTGCTAAACGTAACGGCCACCCGGGTATTGAGCGATCAGAAGATCAACGAGCAAGCCCGCTCACACTCCTGTGAATCCAACCAGTAACACTTACCGTACAGTCCGGTCTCGTCGTTTGATATGTCGCATATCTCGCTTAGGGGTGGTAAACGTCAGACCCCAGTAGCTCGATAAGTCGTGTCGATATGAGGTCTATAACTGTTCGAGAAACTACTGGTAACACTTACCAGTAAATCTCAGCAACCCTGGTCAGGGATTTCCGGTTATAGCTAATCGAACACAGCGCAACATCAACTCCCTATACCGGGAGAGACGAATCCCCTCCTATCGCTCATTGCCTCCATGTGATTCGGGACTGTACCCAAAAACCACCATTTTGCACGCCCTCTTGGACGTGGTAAGGTGGAAATCAAAGCACAGTGGGAATCACAAAAGACTCTATGACGATCTCGGGTCTACAGACTAACCTGTACCAGTGTCACCAGAGAACTGCCATCTGACCTAAGGTATAATACCATCTGGGAGTTCTCGGCGAGTCCGTCCAGTGTACCCAGTCTCCACTGAGCACCCGTATATCATCTCTGATGTCAAACACCAATGGATATAGGATCATCCATCGCCCATCTGTATGGGTCGAGAAGGTATACGCTAGTCTATTGTGGTATATCGATGCCCCGTCTCGATACACCCACGACTAGGGACCTTAAAGGATATACCTATGGACTACTGTGTCCCCACTAGTATGATCTGCATCATAGTCCAGGTAGTCAAGTACACATCCTAAGGGCTTTACCAACATGTAACAGAGAGACAATCATTGTACACGTTAAGGTAAAGAGCAACCAGATAGCATACTATCATGTCGAGCAAGAAAGTCCTCCCTATATATGTCTAAGCATCCACTACATTATACATCCTATGTATAGTAATGGCCTCTAGGGCATACATATAACTAACAATCTCCCACTTGCACTAGGGCTATCTGATAGCAGTGGTTGTAGTATCTCATACTCAACCATCCCATAAAAGTCTCTCTCTGGGAAAAGGCCTTTGTGAGTGGATCCGCCGTGTTGTCCTCTGAGTCTACTCTCCTAACCTTGATCTCCTTGGAGATCAACCGTCTCCATGATCAGGTGATACTGCCTTAGAATATGTCTGGATCACTGATGGGACGGACGTTCCTTGGCATAAACCACAACTCCATTGTCACACAATGGGAGGAACTAAGTTCATCTCATGAACTAATATACACCCAGACAGCCTCTTTGGTAGCATCTTAGGTAGCGATGTATCCAGCCTTTATCGTCTAGTATGCCACGGTATCTAGCCTGGAACTCTTCCAACATACCTTCCCTTTACTGAGGGTAAAGACAATGCCTGTGACTGACATTCAGTCGTCCTTATCACCCTGGAACTTTTCCAGTGATTCACCCCAGGATCGATTGATACCATCTCACTACAACTAGTGAGAATCCTAACATCCAATTACTTCTATCTCATAGATCAAAACTCAGGATTTATGAGGTATCACTTTGATCCTTTATGGAGAATTCTTGTCATAAGCGGAGATTGACCGAGCGTAGCATAGGAAACTCCTTCCCTATCAAGAGTATGCCATCCACGTACTCTACGAGGATCGTCACCATACTCCCCACTACCTTTTTGTTTATACAAGGTTCATCTACCATTTTGATGATGTTAAACACTTTGACTACCACATCAAAACAGACGTTCCAACTCTACGATGCCTGCTTTATCACATAAAACATCTTGCACACGTTTCCGCTGCTCCCACTGTCTACGAAGACCTCTGGCTGTGTACTTATAGACGCTCTCTTCCAAATCATCATTTAGAAAAGCGGTCATGACACCCAACCACCAGATATCGTAGTCATGGTATGTAGCCGTGGCAAGTAGGATCTGGATGGACTTAAGCATAGATTCTTAGAAAAGGTTTCATCATAATCCATACCTGGTTAATGATGCAAAGCTTTAACAAGTCTAGCTTTGAAAGTCTCAACTTTTCCATGTACACCAAGTAATCTTCTCAAGATATACTTGCTCCTGATGGGGATTTAACCCTTCAGATCAAGCAACCAAAGTCCATACTTTGTTGGTGTATAAGGATTCCATCTCAGATCGCTAACCATCCAGCCATTCTTATAGAGTCCTACTTCTGATGGCCAGCTCGAAACTAGTTGGGTCATCATCTCATGATGCAATCCTCGCTCCCACTGTCATCGAGAAACCAAAGTATCTCTCAGGCGGATGGGGAACCCTACCAGATCGGCGGAGAGGCTGAGGTTCGTCGGGGACTATTGAATCCTTTAGTTCTGTCAAATCATCAGCTGCAGTTTTGTATAGCTGGAACCTTTCCAGTTCTACAGAACAGACCTTGCCTCGAGCTTTTCCGGATCTTGCTTTTTAGACATAGACCGGACAACTCCAAATCTTAACTAACTTAAGATATGGGCTCTTCCCTTTCCATATCACATATGAAGTGGTAGGCAACTGATTTGATTTGAACCCTATTCAATGTTGGATATAGTGCCCTCAAAGTCAATTATTGGATCGCAGGTACGTGATTGCAATGATTGAGGAGGACCTATACCGGTAGGACAGTCTTACTCGAGATGATAGTATGCTATCTGGTTTGCCTTTATCAGTCGTGTATAGGTTCAGGTGACTGATCATGATTACACTTTGATAGAGCCCTTAGGATCTTGCTTGACTACCAACAGTATGAGGGCGATCATATAAGTGAGAGTTGGTTGGTCTATAAGCTCATCCTTAATAGTGGTCCCTAGTCGTGGGAGTTTCGAGATAGGGCATCGATACTCCGGAGTATACTAGTGTATATAGTCGAGACCCCGACGAGGGGCGGTGGCCGGTCTCACAAGCCACTGGTGTCAGTTGGATCACATAAGATGTATACAGGTGCTCATTGGGTTATGAGTACACCGGACAGGACTCGCCGGGAACCTGCTAGTTGGTATTATACATATCGTCAGATAGCAGTTCCCTGGTGACATGTGTACAGGTTAGTTCATCGACCTGAGGTCGTCATTTTTCTCGTGTGAGTTCCCACTGTGCTTCGATTTCTACCCTGCCACGGCTCAAAGGAGTCGTGCAAACAGGTAGTTTTTGTTGGAGAAAGTGCCCTCAGAGTCAATTATTAGGTCACAGGTACGTGATTGTAATGATTGAGGGAGGACCTATCCCGGTAGGACAGTCTTACTCGAGATGATAGTATGCTATCTGGTTTACCTTTATCATCGTGTACTGTTTTAAGTGACCTGACACGTCGCTATTACACGTTGATAGAGCCCCTAGGATTCTTGCTTGACCACCAGCAGTATGAGGGCGATCATATAAGTGGGAGCTGGGGGTCTATAAGCATATCCTTAAAAGGTCCCTAGTCGTGAGAGTTTCGAGACAGGGCATCGATTCTCTATTGTAGACTAGTGTATACAGTCGAGACCCCGACGAGGGGCGGTGGCCGGTCTCACAAGCCACTGGTGTCAGTTGGATCACCTAAGATGTATACAGGTGCTCATTGGGTTATGAGTACACCGGACAGGACTCGCCGGGAACATGCTAGTTGGTCATATACCAGACGTCAGATGGCAGTTCCCTGGTGACATGTGTGCAGGTTAGTTCATCGACCTGGGGATCGTCATTTGTCTCGTGTGAGTTCCCACTGTACTTTGATTACTACCCTACCACGGCTCAAAGGAGTCGTGCAAACAGGTTTTAGTTGGGTGCAGTCCCGAGCCACATGGAGGCAGTGAGCGTATCTTCAGGGGTTCGTCTCTCCCGGTATTGGGGGTGAGGTCGTGCTGTGTCTAAGAGAGCCATTACACGAAGCCCTCGGCCGAGGCAAGGAGATTTACTGGTAGGTATTCCAGTAGTATCTCAGGGTGTTCTGGGCTACACTCCGACACGACTTGTACCGCTTTTGGGGGTCTGACTTTTACCAACCCCCTAGGCCCGCCATGCGATGCTCATAGACGAACGGACCGGACTGCACGGATATTGTCACTGACAGGCTCAGTTGGGTGTCGGGGTGAGCTTCCTCATCGACGTCCCTTTTGGTCAATAGCTGGTGGCCCTTCACGTATTGGCATATACCTCTGACGTGCTAGTGGTTAAACCCACAGCCATAGTATTGACGAGTCTTTAGAGTCCACCACATTTACAGTTACTCAGCTTTCGGGCGAAAGGTTGTAGAGGCCGTATGGAGATATGGCAAGGTCCGATCAGATACGTGCGGTATTGCACGGATCAGGATCGGACAGTTTGTACTATAGGCCGTATGGTTATATGGCAGGGTTCGATCACATACGTGCGGTATTGCACGGATCAGGATCGAACAGATATTACTGGCCGGCTTTGGTATAAGCCGGATCCTAGTATAGTACAGTGTAGATTTTGTCTCATTGCATTTGTATTTCGGTCGGAATACAAATGCGGGTGTGTATGCACAGTATCGGGGTTTTCCTGTAATTTATTACGGGACCAGTTTTTGGAGTTGCCAGTTTGCTTTCCGTTTCGGCCAATTTCCATTGTTCCGTTCATTGGCCGAAGATTGGTGGAGGAGGGTTTATTTGCATTGTTGCAAATAAGCATTTGTGGAGGGGGTCTTTGCATATTATCATGTCATGATACTTGTCCCATCATTTGACTTCATATCTTCTTGATGGCTTGACTTTTAGTAACCATCATGGTTGTTGATTACTTGTTTTGGTGAGTGGGTTATGGTTGTGATCATTGGATTCTTTCATCATCTCTTTTCATCATTGCTTCCACCCACTCCCTTGACCTTACTCTTTCTCTCTCCAATCACAAAGGGTGGGGGGGCCGGCCATTCCTAAGATGAGGAATGGGATTCATTTTCTTTGAGGGTGGGGAAAAATTGTTATTCTCATTCTTTAGTATGCTACATTAATCCCACCTCTCTCCAAGTTCTTCTTCCTCCACAAAAAGGGCAACTCCATAATCCCAAATTGAGACATGCAATCCACATTATATTCTACAGCATATCTTGGGCACGTCGAGTAGCCGGCTTCGTGCCCGAGTTGCCTCGGCATTGAGGTGGGAGCCCGTAAACGATGTAGGCGACGTGGTGCACTTCCGGCGACGAGGAGGAGACGGAACATTCCGCAGGAGATCGGGACCATGACGAGAAGACCAGAGGACTTGGATCGTCGGTATATCTCTAACCCATCTTCTAGTTAGCTTAGACTTGTTAATGGTAACGATCCGGGTGTTTAGTGCGCGGTGGTGCCGGTTTGCTAAGTCCGCAAAATTTAAGTTTTTCACCGCTTCCGCATTCCGGCGTCGGATTGACGGCCGGGGCGCCGCCGTGCACTTACAGTGGTATCAGAGCCTCGCCATTAACTTCGTCTAGCTTTGTGTAATGTGTTTGCATTTCCGATTGATCAAAAAGTTCCAAAACCCGTATTACCTTCGCATCAGTTTCTGTTGAAAATTTTTGGTCTCGAAAAATTTTTCTGTTGGTCTCAGAATGATGTGCAGGGAGATGTAAGAACACTGGAAAAATTTCGTAGCACGATCCCTCCGTACGACCGCGGAAGGGCGGCCAAAACCCTCTTTTGGCCGCGCTTCCGCCGCAAGTTTGTGGGCTCGTGTGTTTATTTTTTTGCAGTGGGCTTATGGGCTTATTTCAGGGGTTTTGGGATATTAAAATTGGGTCCAGGTTTTCTTTTACTGCTGCAGTATTCTTTGTGGGCCCACTTGTTAAAGTTTGATCAATCGGAATATTTTGAACACATTTTTCACAGTATTTACATTATATCTGCGACCGTGAATGTCACTCGATCGGTAAATCCGGTCTAACTGCTATAGCCCGGTTAGACGGATTTGCGAACGTGACTTTCACGTTGATGTTCTATGTATTTGCTGTGATGTTGCGGATCGGTCGTGGGGGATAGCCTGGATGCAATGCTAGTACAGTGTGTTGTTGTATTATGTACATTTGATATTGCGGGGCGAGCATCCGACATGTGGACTGCCGTCACTGCCTGTTTGTATTATTATTTTGGGGCACGACCTGGTTGCGGTCGATGTACCCGGTGTATGTATATTTTACTTTCTGTACTAGGATTGCCCCGCGGAGGGGTGCACGGATAGCCGGGTTCTGGAGGGCAACAAGCCCGCATCTCATGGCATTGAGACGGAGGGGGCTTCACTCTAGGATTGGCGGGCTATTCGCCGCACTCGTAGGGGGTACAGGTTGACCCAGGAGGGGTGCCCAAGTTACCGGATTCCGTGAAGTGCTGGGTGGTC
Organism: Agapanthus africanus; assembly: GCA_030015575.1. NCBI lineage: Eukaryota > Viridiplantae > Streptophyta > Magnoliopsida > Asparagales > Amaryllidaceae > Agapanthus > Agapanthus africanus. The sequence goes on along the minus strand of CM057345.1, from coordinate 333,165,228 downwards.
CATTCACGGTGCTGAAGGGAGCTGCCTCGCTTCAGGTTTTGGCGGGTGACTTGCCGCGCCCGTAGGGGTCTAGGATTTCATTGCACAGGCTATCCACACGACCAGGGGAACGTCGGGTTTCAGTAGTGGCTCTGTGAAACCCGGGGATCCTAGATATCTGTATTGTTTCTGTGATGCTGTACATTTCTGTGATGTTGCATTTTATTCACGCCTTGAGCGAAATACTATATATTGGTATATATATTAGTAGATGTTGTATATGTTTTGCATCCGCGCTAGTCCAGTCCCCGCTCTGTCGTTAGTTAGCTAACCTAACGGGTAATGACGGGACCCAGTGGCGAATGCGGATGGCATATACGTACATCAGTATATTTTCGTTCTTTTTGGTGTGATCAATTGATGGGACTGCATTGATTCGGATCAATGCAAGTTAAAACAAACCTAATCTGATGTTGTTGGAACACTTTTCAAAAAGCTGTTATTGCAAGGACGTTCACTTTTGTTTTGCATCGTGATATTCATTTAGAATATCCTGCTCCTCAGTCGACGAGGCAAGGGCCGAGATCCCTTCACCGGGAGTGACCCCTTGGACAAACTGTTTGCGTCAGGGCATTAACTTCACTATAGCCGATTACTTTTGCTTTGCACCGTGGTATTCATTTGGGATATCCTGCACCCCATTCTACGGGGAAAGAGCCGAGATCCCTTCACCGGGAGTGACCTCTTTAGCAACGGTTTTCGTCACTATATTTTCAAAAAGCTATCCGTTCCTTCAACGATATCAAGTTCTTTACGTTAAAGGTTTTCGCCAGAAACCATTCGTAGCCCTCCGTCGTTTCATATGGGTAGTCAATAGTATTCAAGCTGTGTATGTTGGCCAAAGTCAAGGCACAGTGATTGGTAGCTATTGGATATTCATATGCAACATAGATAGATGCGTTGGTTTGGGACAGTCGTACTGCCATTTTGGCCAAAGTCAAGGGTATGTACGGGTGGATTCAAATTAACCTGGAGAATGACGGGTAGAACTTGACATGTGACTTATGATATGTTGGCCAAAGTCAAGGTCATAAGAGCATGGGGCAAAAATCACATCGGGAGTTTCAAAAGAACTGAAACTTGCCAGATATGCGCATACCTTCTGGAGTGTGATACCGTGAGCGGATTCCGTCACGTTATCATGCGATGATAGTTGGATCCCGATTCCCACTGATGAGTTAGTTTACTCCTCGGGTAACCCCGACTAATTCTTCTTTCAGGTTTGGAGGAGAATTTGAGGTACAGTGGGAGGTTTCCAGATTAGATAAATTGGTGACCATTCTGATCTAGGTTAGAGTACACGCTGAGTGTTTCTTTTCTCTCTCTCTTTGGCAGCGACCATTGACCCGACCCTAAGACTTTGACTCAGTGACCAAGTTGACCGAACCTTCTTAAACACCGGCTTTTGGATTGTCAGAGTTGCAAACCTCATTGCCACTCCTACTTTTACCCTTTTTCTCCAGGACACCCCGTATTACTACGAACGTCCACTTCCATTGGACAAAACCATCGTATGGTTAGATACGAACTCGAAAGAATTTATTCGAGGATGGTTTCAGGTTCTGGAGAAAACGGATAGGATTATTCAGTTGTCTTTTCCTTTTACCCTCTCTCAGGTTACGAGTACTCCTTGGTTTAGGGGTAGTACACCTATTACGCAAATTGGATTGTCTTCTTCCAAACCTTAGGCTGGTGCCGACCGGTAGGGAATGAAGAAAACCAATTAGCATAACGATGGTGTGCAGAAGGTATTAAGTTCAGACAAAGCAAGGGATTAGTAAGAGGGCAAAGTAAATTGCAACAAATATTCACGACCAAACCAGGTATTTCATTACCACTCCCAAATCACCTTTGTATTTCTCCAGAACACTCCGTATCACTACGAAGATCCACAGTTTATTGGATACTCCATCGTATGGTTATATACGAACTCGAAAGGAATTTATTCCAGTTCGGGGATGGATTCTGGTTCAGGAGAAATAGGAATAAGGTTTATTCAGGTGTCCTTTATCTTCACCTTTTCTCGCATTGCGAGTGTTCCTAGGATTGGAACAATACACCCATTATGCTTATTGGATAGTCTTCTTCCAACCCATAGGCTGGTGCCGAACGGTAGGGAAGGAAGAAAACCATTTGGCCTAAAGGGGTGTACAGAAGGTAAAGACTAAAGACATATGAAGGGATTTGGAGAGGTGGCAAAGAACTATACGGTTACAGTCGTGAATCTGGAAGAGGCATTACTAGGAATACCAGAATACCCCATCGGAACATTTCAATGTTTCAGTTTCACTGTGTAATGTTAAAAGAAAACTGATTTCCCGATTAGATACTTATTCCAGGGTATGTATTTACCAAGTATGATTCTCACATCTGTATGGTTTTACAGATGATGAGTGGGAGTAGGTTATTGGGAATTGGGTGATCATCCTCATTATATCAGGATTCGTTGTAATCGGTGATATTTGAGGGAATCACCTGGGCTGTTTGCCGGTCGGCAAATATTTGGTTTTGAATATCCGCTGTTATGCACCAATTTCAAATTGATATATCTGTACGTCGATTTTCATAGAGTGAGATATACCTTTTGATATTATGTCGATGACATTTACCTATATCAGTGGATGGTTAGGTAAGGAGCATTAAACAGCGGTGTAATTCTTCTTAACCATAAGTACAGTTTTCAACCTACGACACACAGTGAATGAGTTATTAGACTCAAAGGGACTTATACAGAGTATTGTATGTTGTCCAGGGTCCATCAGGACAGAGGGGTTGGTCCTCGTACTATATTCGGTTTACTTATGACTTCTCTAGTTTTTAGACAGGTGTTTCGCGGAAACACAGGGTCCAAATTTTGAGAAGTTATAGGTATTTGAATAGAGTAGAGAACCAGGTATAGCAAGTATCGGGATTCTTCAAAGAGATCGAGGATGTAGATACTTGTGTATGGTATTCAGTTGATAGTAATGATAAAGAGATCTTGCTTCTCTTTCAGGTTACTCATAATTGGAAGTATTCCTAAGTTGAGTAACGCTGATCGGCCTCCTTCCATTTAGTTGACATGCACTCGAGACAGCTGCATGATTTGAATCTGGTTCAATTAAATCAGTGCCTCTGTTTCTATATTGGATATAGAACAGTTCATATCTTAACGATGTTAAGGTACGGGGAGTTGTCCGGTTTATGATTAAAACCAGACACTGGACAACTCAAGGCACGTTTCCGTAATGGCTGTTTGTGGGTTGACCCAGGCTATGACGAGGGTTGACTTTCTACCATCTGGATGAACAATAGCGACATTGTTCTAGACTCGCCACAGTTTTATTAAAGATGGATTTTTTCAAAAAAAACAGTAATGGGAGTATGGTAGAACTGGAAGTGATTCCAGAACCACAAACGATTACTGAAGATTTGATAAGGAACCTAAAGATTCAATCTGGATTGACATTCCATTGGCCACTCCGCAGATAAGGTGGGTAACTTCAGGCACCCGAGAGGTACTACGGTAGCCTCAAGGACGGTGACAGGGAAGTTCTTGTTTACCCACAATTACCATTGCTGTTGTTCCAGGCTGCGAGACCCGGTGGGAGGATGAGTATAGCGTCGTTCTAAACTACTTTTAGAAGTGCACGTCTATATGACTCTGCCAGAGGGTTGTCGTAGTCAGTGGGAGCAGCGGAAGCATTGGTGGACAGGTAGCTTATGTCTATTTATAGACTAAAGCAGATGTAGCGGAGATAGATCATCTGTTTCTGACGTGACAGTCATGGGTTTGACTTCATCAGAATAGGGGATGGATCTGTTGAGAAGGTAGTAGGGTGTGATATCCTGGTATTTGGATGACATGCACAAAGTAGGAAAGGAAACTCCTATACTACGATCGGTTATACTTTGGTCGTCACACAGTGGTTTCTCCATACAGGACTTGGACATTATATCAGACATACTGGTTACTAGATCTATGGTCTTAGATCTAGATTTGGGTGGTTTCCCAATCAGGGTACTTGACAGCATTCTAAGAGTATTTAGGATGGACGACTCCTGGCACGGTAGTGTACCTGCAGGTAATGGAGTCACCCTCTCCAAAGGTGTCTTACAGACTAAAGGGGAGAGGGACGGGCATGATTGGCAGATCACTTGCTCAGGCAATTGAGTCAATCGTGAGATGTCAAGTACCACACCAGATGTTGTTCTTGCACTAGATGCAATAAGTTGACATTAATCCAATCCTGGAGAAACAGTCGGAAGCAGTTTTAGAACATAAGTGGATGTTCTAGGGAGATGATAACGACAGCCTCATTCAGGAGACAGTTATCACTCCAGGCTTCCAAGGTGACATGGACGACAAGGAGGTTGTCAGAGTTATAGTTTTCCTTCTGGTAAGGGGCAGTATTTTGGACAGGTGGTCCAAGGCAATACTGAGGGAGGCATGGTGCGCAGGATACTGATTAAGTTCAGTTGACGATACAGTCTAAGAAGTTTGGATTTGGAGTTCATTTATGAGCTATGTCCCATCAGACATCCAGACACATTCTAAGACAGGTATTGCTCATTTCGGGAGATGGGTTTTCTCCGCGAACTTGAGATATAGAGAGACATAGAAAGAAACAACTAAGCGGATCCACTCACTGAGGCTATTCCTCGAACGCAATAGTTCCGCAAACGAGCTTTGTGAGACTGACTAGTAGAAGAGTTGGATGTTCGGTATCACACGGGCTGTGAGTATGCGACATCGCAATAATTAGCCTTGAGTGCAAGTGGGAGATTGTTGGAGATAGTGCCCTCAGAGTCAATTATTAGGTCACAGGTACGTGATTGTAATGATTGAGGGAGGACCTATCCCGGTAGGACAGTCTTACTCGAGATGATAGTATGCTATCTGGTTTACCTTTATCATCGTGTACTGTTTTAAGTGACCTGACACGTCGCTATTACACGTTGATAGAGCCCCTAGGATTCTTGCTTGACCACCAGCAGTATGAGGGCGATCATATAAGTGGGAGCTGGGGGTCTATAAGCATATCCTTAAAAGGTCCCTAGTCATGAGAGTTTCGAGACAGGGCATCGATTCTCTATTGTAGACTAGTGTATACAGTCGAGACCCCGACGAGGGGCGGTGGCCGGTCTCACAAGCCACTGGTGTCAGTTGGATCACCTAAGATGTATACAGGTGCTCATTGGGTTATGAGTACACCGGACAGGACTCGCCGGGAACATGCTAGTTGGTCATATACCAGACGTCAGATGGCAGTTCCCTGGTGACATGTGTGCAGGTTAGTTCATCGACCTGGGGATCGTCATTTGTCTCGTGTGAGTTCCCACTGTACTTTGATTACTACCCTACCACGGCTCAAAGGAGTCGTGCAAACAGGTTTTAGTTGGGTGCAGTCCCGAGCCACATGGAGGCAGTGAGCGTATCTTCAGGGGTTCGTCTCTCCCGGTATTGGGGGTGAGGTCGTGCTGTGTCTAGGAGAGCCATTACACGAAGCCCTCGGCCGAGGCAAGGAGATTTACTGGTAGGTATTCCAGTAGTATCTCAGGGTGTTCTGGGCTACACTCCGACACGACTTGTACCGCTTTTGGGGGTCTGACTTTTACCAACCCCCTAGGCCCGCCATGCGATGCTCATAGACGAACGGACCGGACTGCACGGATATTGTCACTGACAGGCTCAGTTGGGTGTCGGGGTGAGCTTCCTCATCGACGTCCCTTTTGGTCAATAGCTGGTGGCCCGTCACGTATTGGCATATACCTCTGACGTGCTAGTGGTTAAATCCACAGCCATAGTATTGACGAGTCTTTAGAGTCCACCACATTTACAGTTACTCAGCTTTCGGGCGAAAGGTTGTAGAGGCCGTATGGAGATATGGCAAGGTCCGATCAGATACGTGCGGTATTGCACGGATCAGGATCGGACAGTTTGTACTATAGGCCGTATGGTTATATGGCAGGGTTCGATCACATACGTGCGGTATTGCACGGATCAGGATCGAACAGATATTACTGGCCGGCTTTGGTATAAGCCGGATCCTAGTATAGTACAGTGTAGATTTTGTCTCATTGCATTTGTATTTCGGTCGGAATACAAATGCGGGTGTGTATGCACAGTATCGGGGTTTTCCTGTAATTTATTACGGGACCAGTTTTTGGAGTTGCCAGTTTGCTTTCCGTTTCGGCCAATTTCCATTGTTCCGTTCATTGGCCGAAGATTGGTGGAGGAGGGTTTATTTGCATTGTTGCAAATAAGCATTTGTGGAGGGGGTCTTTGCATATTATCATGTCATGATACTTGTCCCATCATTTGACTTCATATCTTCTTGATGGCTTGACTTTTAGTAACCATCATGGTTGTTGATTACTTGTTTTGGTGAGTGGGTTATGGTTGTGATCATTGGATTCTTTCATCATCTCTTTTCATCATTGCTTCCACCCACTCCCTTCACCTTACTCTTTCTCTCTCCAATCACAAAGGGTGGGGGGGCTGGCCATTCCTAAGATGAGGAATGGGATTCATTTTCTTTGAGGGTGGGGAAAAATTGTTATTCTCATTCTTTAGTATGCTACATTAATCCCACCTCTCTCCAAGTTCTTCTTCCTCCACAAAAAGGGCAACTCCATAATCCCAAATTGAGACATGCAATCCACATTATATTCTACAGCATATCTTGGGCACGTCGAGTAGCCGGCTTCGTGCCCGAGTTGCCTCGGCATTGAGGTGGGAGCCCGTAAACGATGTAGGCGACGTGGTGCACTTCCGGCGACGAGGAGGAGACGGAACATTCCGCAGGAGATCGGGACCATGACGAGAAGACCGGAGGACTTGGATCGTCGGTATATCTCTAACCCATCTTCTAGTTAGCTTAGACTTGTTAATGGTAACGATCCGGGTGTTTAGTGCGCGGTGGTGCCGGTTTGCTAAGTCCGCAAAATTTAAGTTTTTCACCGCTTCCGCATTCCGGCGTCGGATTGACGGCCGGGGCGCCGCCGTGCACTTACAGTTTTTGGGTACAGTCTCGAGCCACATGGAGGCACGTGAGCGGATCGGCAGGGGATTTGTCTCTCCCGGTATTGGGGGTGGAGGTCAAACTGTGTCTAGGAAAGCCATTACACCATGTCCTTGGCCAAGGCAGGTGAGATTTACTAGTAAGTACTCCAGTAGTATCTCAGGGTGTTCAGGGCTTGTCTCCGACACGACTTATACAGCTATTGGGGGTCTGATGTTACTAGCCCCCTAGGCCTGATATGCGATACTCATAGACGAATGGACCGGACTGTATATACATGGTCACTGTTAGGCTCAGTAGGTTTTCTGGATGAGTTCGCTCATCAGCCTCCCTTGAGGTCAGTCCATGGGCAGCCGTTACGCACAGCTAGTGCTGCTGACGGCTTGTGGTTAAACCCACTGCCAGGGTACTGATGAGTCATTAGAGTTCCCCACAGAAAGTTTCCCAAGTTCGGGCGAAACGTTGTAGAGGCCGTATGGGTTTATGGCAGGGTTCGGAAAATGCACGTGCATTTACGCACGTGTCATATTTCGGGCAGATAATACTGGTGGGCTTTGGTTTAAGCCGGATCCATGTATTATACAGAGTAGATATAATATCTTTGTCTCAGTTTCATTTGTATTCGGTCGTAATACAAATGCGGGTATATTTATACAGTTACGGGGTTATCCTGAAATTCGTTTCGGGATCACTTTTGGAAGTTGCCAGTTTCCAGTTTTCTATCACCTGTATTTAACATTCGGTTAAATGCGGATTTATCTTTCCGCCACTCGGGTGAGTCATGAGGGTGAGTCGTGCTTCTAGAAGCTTCTAGAATTGGTGACTTGGTTCATGAACCTTTGTTTGCATTAATTGAATGGATGACTAGGTTTAGTGAGTCATTCATTTCATTAATGTGTTTTGTTTTGCCATGGATATTTTCTTCTTGATCTTTTCCTTTATGGTCACCATTCTTGCTCCTACAATCACCCCCCTACCTCTTTATATGGCCGGCCCATTCTTGGAGAGAGAGATCATGGTTGTTGTTTTAAAAAGATGATAGTTTTTGGTGTATGGAAATTTCATATCTCATTTCATTCCATCACCCGACTAAAAATGGCAACTTCATTAACCGTTCATCCATGGCTTTGGACGAAGCGAGACAAAGTCTTCTACTCATTCTTGGTCGTCTCTTTTAGCAAACTTGACGACCGAGTTGCCTCGAGTCAGAGGCGGGAGCCCGTTTAAAGATCCGATGACGTGGTGCTACCTGGACGAGGAGATCGGAGATCGACGAGATCGGAGCAGCCGCAACGGAGCGTGGGATGATGGTTAAAGAACGAAGGACTCGGATCGTTCGGTATAACCTTTCTTTCCTCTTTGTAGATTGTTAGTTTAGCGTTAATGGCAGATCCGGGTTATAGTATGCGATAGCGCCAGTTATAAAAGTTTTTGTTCCGCATTTTGGCGTCTGAAAGACGGCCGGGGCGCTACCGTAGACTTACATTCAATAGGTATGCAGCTTCTCAAGTGCATAACTCCCAAAAAGGAAATAGGTAACTCAGTAGTACTCATCATAGAGCACACCTTATCATATATGGTGTGATTGCTCCGCCCCGATACACCGACGTGCTGTGGTGTATACGGAGGAGTAATGCTGAGAAAGAATCTCATTCTTCTTTAGAAAAGTCCAAGAATTTCGTGCTCAAGTATTCTCTTCCTTGATCACATCAAAGTGTAAGTCCATATTGCGACCCCCGGTGCTTACGGGGAGGCGGAAACGGTATAAAAAACAAATTTTTATCGCAAGAGGCAACATGGACTAAAACAATGTCGGGATCGTGTCTAAACTAAAACTAGCATACTTGCTAAAGAGATTTAGCTACTCGGATGAAGATGGTTATACCTAAACTTGAACTCCTTCTTCTTCAAACTTTTTGTAGAGGTTGATGGTTCTCTTCTTGTCGCCTTCTTCCGTCGAAGATGGATCCACCTCGAAGGTTCGACCTTTGGGCTCTTCCTCGATCTTTGAGTGAACTAGGGTTTCCGGCTTGCTAAACCTTGAACCTAGAATGAGTAGAGAGTGACTAGGGGTTTCTTTTCTTTTTAAAGAGAAGGATTCTCAACACATGAGAAGGGTTCTCTTTTGCTAGAGGAAGAAGAAGATGAAGTGAGGAGAGAGAGTTGTTATGATCAAGTGAGCTCTTTTTCTTTTGCAACCATAACATAAAGCAAAAGAATTATCAAATAATAATAATAATGAAAATGAAAAGGTTGATGGAAAGTTTAAGAATGACCATTATCATTACAAACATTAAATGAATTTGCTAGAATCAAAGAGCATCTTTGTTTTGTAATGATGATGGTCAAAACTTCAACCATGGTCAACAAATCAACCATGGTCAACAAGTCAACATAAAAACCAACCATGACACAATTTCATTTTATTATATATTATTAATTGATATAACATAAATTCATTAGGGTTTGGAAAAAGACGGCTGTCAACTGTGCATACGCACCCGTTCCGAAACCCTAATGAAAGCCCTCTTCCTCTTCCTCAAATAACCGTGCATACACACCTGCATCCTTGTTCCGAGGAACATGAATACTGAGAGATAAAAGCAACCCCAAATCATATACCAGCATCTGACTCAAACTAGAGCCAGCCAGTAATATCCGTCCGGACTCCAAACGTGCACAAGTGCGCGGATGAGAACGAACCCTGTCGCAAAACCATGCGACCTCTACTCTGTTTTGCCCAGAGGCGAATACCCTCTGTGTGGGACTCTAAAGACTCGACACTACGCTGGCAGTGGGTTTAACCACAGATCGCAAGCGGCACTAGCTGTGCGTAACGGTCCCCAGGTAGATGTCGACAAGAAGGCTGACGAGGTGAAACCCCATCTGTACTCCTACTGAGTCTGAATGTGACAGTCTCCGTACAGTCCGGTCTGTTCGTCTGATACATCGCATGTCGGGCCTAGGGGGCGGTAAAACGTCAGTCCCCCAATAGCGGTACAAGTCGTGTCGGAGTGAAGCCCAAAACACCCTGAGATAACACTGGAACCTACCACTATATCTCGCTTGCCCTGGCCAGGGACTACTCGTGTAATGGCTCTCCTAGACACAGCGCGATGTCAACTCCCAATACCGGGAGAGACGAATCCTGTCTAACCGTCACTGCCTCCAAGTGCTTCGGGACTGCACCCAACCACCACCTGTTTGCACGACTCCTTTGAGCCGTGGTAGGGTAGTGATCAAAGTGCAGTGGGAACACACTCGAGGCGAAGTGCCAGTGTCAAGTCAGCGGACTAAGCTGTACTCATGTCACCTGGGAACTGATAACTGACGATAGGTATAATACCAACCTGTCAGTTCCCGACGAGTCCTGTCCAGTGTACTCGTAACCCAACGAGCACCCGTATACTATCTCCAGTACGACGTACTGATGGCTGTGGGACAGACCATCTCCCACACTGGGATGAGAAGCGCATACGCTAGTCTACTCCGGAGTATCGATGCCCTGTCTCGATAGTCCTACGACTAGGGACCTGAATAAGGATGTGCTTATAGATTACCCAGCCCCCACTAGTGTGACTGCCATCACAACGCTGGTAATCAAGCAAAAGATCCTAAGGGCTCCACTAATGCGTATAAGTGATATACTGAAATAAACACAAGTACACATTGAAGTAGAAACAAACCAAGTAGCATACTACTATATTGATCAAGATTGTTTATACAAGGTGAATATCCCAAGCTTCCATCAAGTAATATACAAACTAGTATGATACAGTAATGGCCTCTAGGGCATATACACTAACAATCTCCCACTTGCACTAAGGCCATGAACTGGCGTACCGAAGACCTATCATCTCGATCAGCCGCTCGAACTGAGTCTGGGGTAAGGCCTTGGTGAATGGATCTGCAGTGTTTTCTTCTGAAGCAACCCTCCGAACCTCGATCTCTTTGCGATCCACGATCTCCCTGATCAGGTGATACCGCCTCAAGATGTGCCTGGATCTCTGATGGGACCTGGGTTCCTTTGCTAAAGCTATAGCCCCGTTGTTGTCGCAATACAGAGGTACTGGGTCAACAATGGACGGAACCACCTGAAGTTCTTTTAAGAACTTCCTTATCCAGACAGCTTCTTTTGCGGCATCAGATGCAGCGATGTATTCCGCTTCCATAGTCGAGTCTGCAACGGTTTCCTGTTTGGAACTCTTCCAACACACCGCCCCTCCATTGAGGGTAAAGACAAAACCCGACATGGACTTGGAATCATCCTTGTCACTCTGGAAGCTGGAGTCAGCAAAGGCCTCAATCTGGAGGTCTTTTCCGCCATACACCAAGAACATCTCCTTAGTCCTTCTCAGGTACTTGAGAATGTTCTTTACTGCTATCCAATGTTTCTCCCCAGGGTTTGACTGATACCGGCTTACTACACTCAGTGCATAAGCTACATCCGGTCTGGTACACAACATCGCATACATTATAGAGCCTACCGCAGAAGCGTAGGGTATAATAGACATGCGATCCCTCTCCAAATCAGTCTTGGGAGACATCTCTTTAGAGAGGGTGATCCCGTGACAAGCCGGTAGGTTACCGCGCTTGGAATCTTCCATACTGAATCTTTTCAGTACGGTGTCGATGTACCTGGACTGTGAAAGTCCTAATATCCTCTTGGATCTATCACGATGGATCCGGATCCCCAGGATGTAAGAGGCATCACCCAGGTCTTTCATGGAGAACCTGTGTGACAAGAAACCTTTGACAGATTGTAGCATAGGAATGTCATTTCCTATTAAGAGAATGTCATCCACGTATAAAACAAGGAATACTACAGTTCTCGCTACAAATCTACTATAGATGCATGGTTCATCTGGATTTTTGATAAAGTCAAATTCCTTGACCGTCTCATCAAAACAGATGTTCCAACTCCGCGATGCCTGCTTTAGTCCATAGATGGACTTAAGCAACTTGCACACCTTTCCGCTGCTCCCACTCTGAATGAAACCCTCTGGCTGATCCATATAGACACGCTCCTCTAAATTTCCATTTAGAAAAGCGGTTTTTACGTCCATCTGCCAAATCTCATAATCGTGGAAGGCAGCAATGGCAAGAAGGATCCGAATGGATTTCAGCATAGCCACTGGAGAAAAGGTTTCGTCATAGTCCAAACCAGGTCTTTGACGGAAACCCTTTGCTACAAGTCTTGCTTTATAGGTCTCAACCTGTCCATCTACACCAATCTTCCTTTTGAAGATCCACTTGCATCCTACGGGTTTTACCCCGTCTGGAGCAATGTCCAACGTCCATACTTTGTTGGTGTACATGGACTCCATTTCGGTCCGCATTGCATCCAGCCATTTTACCGAGTCAACGCTCTGAACGGCCTGTTGGAAGCTAGTAGGCTCGTCATAATCTATGACGCAATCCTCTCTATCCCCGTCTATGAGAAAACCGTAGTATCTCTCGGGCGGATGAGACTGCCTACTACTTCTGCGGAGCGGCGTAGGAATGTCCTGTTCATTTGAACCCTCTGGTTCTACTAAGCTTTCAGTAATAGCTCGTGATTCTGGAATTTCTTCCAGTTCTACTGTGCTCCCACTTATCTGGTTTTCCAAAAACTCAGTTTCCAAGAAGTAGGCATGACGAGAAACAAGAACTTTTTGTTCCTCTTCACAGTAGAAGAAATATCCCTTAGAGTTCTTTGGATATCCCACGAACTTACACTGTACTGAGCGTGCCTCGAGCTTGTCCGCATGCTGCTTTTTAACAAAAGCTGGACATCCCCAAGTCTTGATGTGACTGAGATGGGGCCTCTTCCCACACCACATCTCATATGGTGTAGTAGGCACAGTCTTAGTAGGAACTCGGTTCAATAGGTACGCAGCTGATTCTAGTGCATACCCCCAGAATGATCGCGGTAACTCAGCGTTACTCATCACGGACCGTACCATATCCAATAGGGTCCGGTTCCGTCTCTCCGATATACCGTTATGTTGCGGAGTGTATGGAGGAGTAAGCTGAGAGAGAATCCCATTCTCTTTTAAGTAATTCAGGAACTCGGCACTTAAGTATTCTCCACCTCGATCCGATCTTAGAATCTTGATACTTTTTCCGGTTTGTTTTTCTACTTCATTCTTAAATTCCTGGAATTTTTCAAAAGATTCTGACTTATGTTTCATTAAGAAGACATAACCGTATCTTGAAAAATCATCCGTAAAAGTAATGAAGTAAGAATAACCGCTTCGCGCATGTGTAGACATTGGACCGCACACGTCGCTGTGTACGAGTCCCAAGAGCTCGCTCGCTCTTACTCCGTGTCCAGTGAACGGAGTCTTTGTCATCTTTCCTTTGAGACAGGATTGACAAGTGGCATACGATTGATATTCGAACGGATCCAAATATCCTTCTGTATGTAACTTAGTCAACCTTCTCTCATTGATGTGACCTAGTCTACAATGCCATAAGAAAGTCTGATTGATATCTGGAGACTTTCTTTTGTGTGTATTCTGGACATTGAAAATCTGTGGTTGGTTTAATACGTATATACCATTGCTCAGTGTACCTGACCCAATCAAAACTTGATTAAGGTGAATGTTTACAACATTACTTACAAACGCAAATTCATAACCTTCTTTAGAAACCAAAGATACAGAAATGATATTACAAGTTGCGTTGGGTACAAAAAAACGATTACGCAAAACCAAAACATGCCCATCTGACATTCCCAGGTGATAGTCCCCCACGGCTTTAGCATCCATGCTAGCTCCGTTCGCAACTCTGAGGGTCATGTCACCTTCCTTCAAAAACCTACGGTTTCTCAACGCCTGCAAAGAATTACAGATATGAGATCCTGATCCGGTATCCAATACCCAGGAAATAGAGTTTATAGAAAGACAGTTTTCAATAACATACACACCTGAAGCTGAAGCCGCAACCTGCTTCAGTTCCTGTGTCCTGGCTTTCCAAGCCCTGCAATCTTTCTTCCAGTGTCCACTCTTATGACAATAGAAGCATTCTTCCTTTCCAACAAGCTTCCCCGCAATCTTTGTTGCCTTTTCCTTTCCCTTCGTACCCACTTTACTAACACCGCCTCTTGGTTTGGCGGGGGCTTTCTTCCTCTTTCCCTTGGCTTTCGCCTTGGACCTAGAGGAAGAAGATCCTCCTACAAACAAAGCGGGTGTTTCCCTACCCTTCTGTAGGGTGCCCTCTGCGCTCCTCAGCAGGTTGAGGAGTTCTGAAAGTTCAACTTCCTTTTCTTGTAAGTTGAAGTTCAGTATAAACTGGGCGTAAGTGGATGGAAGGGACTGGAGAATTAAATCCGTATAGAGTTCACTGTCCAACGTGGTCCCAAGTTCCGCGAGCTCCTCAGTGTAGCCAATCATCTTAAGCACGTGGTCCGCTACCGATGATCCGACGGCCAACTTAGTCGAAAATAACTTCTTCGACACTTCGTATCTTGCGATACGAGACTGCTCTCCATACAGTTCTTTTGTATGAAGAAATATGGATTCCAAATCCATATTCTCGTGCCTCCTCTGATGTTCGTTGTCCATCGAGGCAAGTACGAGGCACCTGGCCTTCGCGCTGTCAATCTCCCAAGTCTTACGGATTTCCTTATCCGCGACGCTGGAGGTGGGACCTGGGATGGGGGGAGCTTTGGTGGTAAGAAGATACCCCAGCTTGTCGTAAGCGATTGCCAATTTGACATTCCTGAGCCAATCTTTGTAGTTTGGCCCTGTCAGTATGTTTTTATCTAGAAGTAACTTAAGTCCAGTCATTTCGATTTTGGTCGCTGTAGGGGGAGAGAAGAAACACTTAGCACGATGCTCTTGCAAGTTTAGAATGGTTTTTAATTTGTCTAAACAGGATGGCTCCCACTGTCTCTCGAATCCCTCCTCAAACCACAAAGGAAGAATTAGCCGGGATCAATCCCACCGTACAATACTTGCTTAACCGTTCAGCCAGGCCAGTGTCGGTACTTCGAGGGAGGTTTTCCAACGCTTTCGCGAAGTTCCTTAATTTAAGAACCTCTTTTCCCTGGGGGCGTAGCCCCGCTAACACCTTTCTAGGCACCTACTAGGTTTATAGCATTGATCGTTTAGTGAGAAATTTCCCGAGGAGTAGCATATACTCACAGTAGGATCGGGATCCAAATATCATCGCGTGACGAAAATGAAGGAATCCTACCATAATCATCACACTCCAAATGGTATGCAAATCTAGCAAGTTTCAGTACTTATGAAACTCCCGATGTGGATTTTTGCCCCATGCTCTTATGATCTTGACTTTGGCCAACAAATCATAAGTCACATGTTAAGTTCTTCCCGTCGTTCTCCAGGTTAATTTGAATCCACCCGTACATACCCTTGACTTTGGCCAACAAGGCAGTACGACTGTTCCAAATCAACGCATCTATCTATGCTGCACATGAATATCCAATAGCTACCAATCACTATGCCTTGACTTTGGCCAACAAACACAGCTTGAATACTATTGACTATTTATGTAAAACGACGGAGGGATACGAATGGTTTTGGTAAAACCGTGAACGTAGTGAACTTGATATAATCGATGGAACGAGATAGCTTTTAGAAGGAGTGGCTCAAGCTCCGCATTAAAAGTTAGTTTTGAAAAGAACCGAGTGGTTTTTCGAAAGTGTTCCAACGACTTTAACTTGGTTTATTATCTTGCATTAGTTCTTTTAATGCGTGATATTCTTGCATTAGTTCTTTTAATGCGTCCCATCATTTAATCCTACCATTGCAGAAAACAACCAAAATATGACGTACGCTTATGCCATTCGCATTCGCCACGGGGTCCCGTCATCACTCGTTAGGTTACTTAACTAACGACAGAGCGGGGGCTGGGCTAGCGCGGCTGTAAAACATAAGCAACGCCTAAATAGAAAGCAATGATAGACATTACAGATCACAGATGAATATATTGGATATACTAGCAATCCGCAATCCTTTCGAGCCTGCAATGAAAAGCGGATTACACGGTCGCGGTGAATAGCCAAATACCCCACCCAAGACCCCTACGGGTGCGGCAAACTACCCGCCAAGTACTCGGCAGTTTGTGCACCCCTCCATGGGTCTATCCTAGGAGCAAAAACAGTAAAAAGAATTATACAATGACGGCTACAACCCCGACCCGGTTGTGCGGCCAAACAAATAATATTATTACATCAATTTACATTTACAATGAATGAAAGAAAAACAAAAGCTCATCTCACATCCACCCCGGCTATTCACCAGCGACAGTCCAACACATTCATATACACATTCCAATATCAAACACAGATCATGTATAACCCCGACTAATCGACTTATAGCGATTAGCCGACGTTCAATACATGCAAGCAACACAGATATAACCAATATAGCCAAAGTGCAGTGAAGTTCGGAAAAAAAAATACGGAATTATAGGACCCCAAAAGTGAATTTCAGTTCTGGAAAATCTGGGCACATATAATACATCTGAAAAATCCCAAAACCAACACAGAAGAACACTGCACGAAAAACGATGCAGAGAGGACACCAAACAGCGGCGGATCCGCGGCCTGATGAACAGGTGAGGCCGCGGATGGGCGGCGCTTTGAAGGAATCATGCTATTGTTTTTGGTGGGTGTTCTTAGAAAACCCTGAGACGATTTTTGGAGTATAAAGTTTTTCATTTAGAGCAGAAAAAATTTCAACAGAAACTTAGGGTTTTGGTTTTTCCGGTTTTGCGATTTTTCGGTTTCGAACTTCCATACACTTCGCTACCAAGCTAGTTTAAGTTTAGTTAGGCTCTGATACCAATGTAAGTCCATATTGCGACCCCCGGTGCTTACGGGGAGGCGGAAACGGTATAAAAAACAAATTTTTATCGCAAGAGGCAACATGGACTAAAACAATGTCGGGATCGTGTCTAAACTAAAACTAGCATACTTGCTAAAGAGATTTAGCTACTCGGATGAAGATGGTTATACCTAAACTTGAACTCCTTCTTCTTCAAACTTTTTGTAGAGGTTGATGGTTCTCTTCTTGTCGCCTTCTTCCGTCGAAGATGGATCCACCTCGAAGGTTCGACCTTTGGGCTCTTCCTCGATCTTTGAGTGAACTAGGGTTTCCGGCTTGCTAAACCTTGAACCTAGAATGAGTAGAGAATGACTAGGGGTTGCTTTTCTTTTTAAAGAGAAGGATTCTCAACACATGAGAAGGGTTCTCTTTTGCTAGAGGAAGAAGAAGATGAAGTGAGGAGAGAGAGTTGTTATGATCAAGTGAGCTCTTTTTCTTTTGCAACCATAACATAAAGCAAAAGAATTATCAAATAATAATAATAATGAAAATGAAAAGGTTGATGGAAAGTTTAAGAATGACCATTATCATTACAAACATTAAATGAATTTGCTAGAATCAAAGAGCATCTTTCTTTTGTAATGATGATGGTCAAAACTTCAACCATGGTCAACAAGTCAACCATGGTCAACAAGTCAACATAAAAACCAACCATGACACAATTTCATTTTATTATATATTATTAATTGATATAACATAAATCCATTAGGGTTTGGAAAAAGACGACTGTCAACTGTGCATACGCACCCGTTTCGAAACCCTAATGAAAGCCCTCTTCCTCTTCCTCAAATAACCGTGCATACACACCTGCATCCTTGTTCCGAGGAACATGAATACTGAGAGATAAAAGCAACCCCAAATCATATACCAGCATCTGACTCAAACCATAGCCAGCCAGTAATATCCGTCCGGACTCCAAACGTGCACAAGTGCGCGGATGAGAACGAACCCTGTCGCAAAACCATGCGACCTCTACTCTGTTTTGCCCAGAGGCGAATACCCTCTGTGTGGGACTCTAAAGACTCGACACTACGCTGGCAGTGGGTTTAACCACAGATCGCAAGCGGCACTAGCTGTGCGTAACGGTCCCCAGGTAGATGTCGACAAGAAGGCTGACGAGGTGAAACCCCATCTGTACTCCTACTGAGTCTGAATGTGACAGTCTCCGTACAGTCCGGTCTGTTCGTCTGATACATCGCATGTCGGGCCTAGGGGGCGGTAAAACGTCAGTCCCCCAATAGCGGTACAAGTCGTGTCGGAGTGAAGCCCAAAACACCCTGAGATAACACTGGAACCTACCAGTATATCTCGCTTGCCCTGGCCAGGGACTACTCGTGTAATGGCTCTCCTAGACACAGCGCGATGTCAACTCCCAATACCGGGAGAGACGAATCCTGTCTAACCGTCACTGCCTCCAAGTGCTTCGGGACTGCACCCAACCACCACCTGTTTGCACGACTCCTTTGAGCCGTGGTAGGGTAGTGATCAAAGTGCAGTGGGAACACACTCGAGGCGAAGTGCCAGTGTCAAGTCAGCGGACTAAGCTGTACTCATGTCACCTGGGAACTGATAACTGACGATAGGTATAATACCAACCTGTCAGTTCCCGACGAGTCCTGTCCAGTGTACTCGTAACCCAACGAGCACCCGTATACTATCTCCAGTACGACGTACTGATGGCTGTGGGACAGACCATCTCCCACACTGGGATGAGAAGCGCATACGCTAGTCTACTCCGGAGTATCGATGCCCTGTCTCGATAGTCCTACGACTAGGGACCTGAATAAGGATGTGCTTATAGATTACCCAGCCCCCACTAGTGTGACTGCCATCACAACGCTGGTAATCAAGCAAAAGATCCTAAGGGCTCCACTAATGCGTATAAGTGATATACTGAAATAAACACAAGTACACATTGAAGTAGAAACAAACCAAGTAGCATACTACTATATTGAGCAAGATTGTTTATACAAGGTGAATATCCCAAGCTTCCATCAAGTAATATACAAACTAGTATGATACAGTAATGGCCTCTAGGGCATATACACTAACACAAAGGACATAATACTTATACCCGTTTTGGTTCTCTACTTCTAACTTATATTCTGTGAATATCTCAAAAGGTTCGGACTTGTGTTTCAACAGGAACATATGTCTGAATCTAAAGAGATCATCAGAGAATGTAATGAAGTACAAAGAACCGGTCTTGGCATGTGTAGACAGGGGACCTTCATACATCAACATGTATCATCCCAAGAGTTCACTAACTCTTTCTCTGTTTCCAGCAAACAGAGCTATGGTCATCATATCTCTGTGACATGACTGGCAAGTTTCACAAGATGTAAATTCAAATTAATTTAAATATGCATCTAAATGTAACTTCAGCCAGTCGGGTCGCATTGATATGACCTAGTCTACAATGCCTCAAGAAGGATTCGTTCATTTCTGAACTCTTTCTCTTGTGTGTGTTCCGTATACTAAGAACTGTAGTTTGATTTAGAACATCAATGCTTTTAGATAACGTGCCTGAACCGATCAACTTTTGATATAGGAAATGTTCAAAACAATATCCAACAATACAAAATTTTATCATTTCTTTACTAATAAAGAGACTGATATGATTTTGTATATCAGGTTCGGTATCTAATAACATTCGTTCAGAATCAATGTACTGGTAATACAGGGTGACAGTGACCAACAGACTTGGCTGCAACACTTGTACCGTTTTCTGTCTCATGAAACTTATCACCCGTTCTCAGTTCTTTACCTATCTGTAGCCCATGTAACAGATTACATATGCGGGATCCTGATCCGGTATCACATACTCAGGACGTAAAGGATACTGAGAAACAGTTCTATGTAACGAACACACCCGAAGATGATGCATCAACATGCACTTTCTTCGTTTGGGCGGCACGGGAAATCTGGTATTCCCCAATTTCCTGCTCTGTCTTATAACAATTATAAGTTGGAGCGGGACCAACGTTCCCCAGCTCAGTATAACAAGCGGGTTCGGTCAATATATCCATTTTATTATCTTGATTAAGGCGTGATATGGTCGCTACCTGGAGAGAGAGAGAAGAAAACACTCAGCGTATGCTCTTGCAAGATCAGTTTGGTTATTATTTTATCTAATCATGATGGCTCCCACTGTTTTTTTATCAAATCTTCCTTCAAACCCTAAAAGGAAAGACTAGCCGGGATTAATTACACGCTACAAGTTCGCCAATCTTTCAGCCAGACCAGTGTCGGTACTTTGAGGGAGGTTCCCCGTGCTTTCACATGGACCTAATTAAAGTAAACCTCGTTTTCCCAGAGGCGTAACCCCGTTAACACCTTTCTAGACACCTACTTGATCGGCTAATTGTAAAGTGTAAAATTCTCCCAGGAGTAACTCTTACTCGCAGCAGGTATCGAGATCCAACTATCTTATAGAAGGTATGCAATCTCATTGAAAATTTCAACACTTGAAATTCCTGATAATATTTTGCCCCTAGCACCCTATGACCTTGACAGAGGTCAACAAACCATAGGCTACTAGTCAAGTTCAACCCGTCATTTCTTGATTGAATCAAACCCACCCGCACGACCCTTGACGGAGGTCAACAAGGTCGCACGACTACCCTAATCCAATCTGCATCATATGCATAAGCAGATAAATACTAGTTAGCTACCACACACTACGCCTTGACGGAGGTCAACAAATGTAGCACGAATACTAAGTAGGACTTATCTGAAATGACGGAGGGCTACGACAGGTTTTTCTAAAAACCCATTGCATAATGAACTTGATATCGTTGTAGAATCAAATGATTTTAAAATGGAGTGTTTTTGAGGCTTTTCTAGTTTTGCTAAAGGGGTCACTCCCGGTGAAGGGGTCGTCGGCCCTTTCCTCGTCGAATGAGGTGCAGGATTTATCATATATATCACTGTGCAAAGCAGAAACTATAGAAGCAATCAAAAGATAAATCGAGTGTTGTTGCATCTGCCAGTTATTACTAAAGGGGTCACTCCCGGTGAAGGGATCGTCGGCCCTTTCCTCGTCGAATGAGGTGTAGGATGTTCTACAAGGAACACCACGATGCAAAGCAAGAACTGTAGCTACCTGTTTTTGAAAATTCGATTCCACAACATCTTTTAGGTTTCTTTTCTTTCATTAATCATATTAATGAAGTCCCATCATTTAAATCACCTAAACATCACAGATAAATACGACGTACACTTATGCCATCCGCATTCGCCTCGATGTTCCCTCGTGCACCGTTAGGTTAGGTAACGAACGACAGAGCGGGGCAGGGCTAGCGTGGGTGTAAAACATAAGTAACATCTATATAATATATCATATATACTATAT
Organism: Agapanthus africanus; assembly: GCA_030015575.1. Taxonomy (NCBI): domain Eukaryota; kingdom Viridiplantae; phylum Streptophyta; class Magnoliopsida; order Asparagales; family Amaryllidaceae; genus Agapanthus; species Agapanthus africanus. Next base: position 333,143,995 of record CM057345.1, on the reverse strand, counting down.
ACAGTATCCATCACAGCATATCAAATGATCACATCACGGATATCGCAGCAGAAGAAACATATGAAACATTGGATATACTAGGACGTCCTTGTTTTTAATACGAGCCAGTATAAAACACAGATTCCACGGTCGTGATGAATAGCCAATCCTACACCCCTAGACCCCTACGAGAGCGGAAAGCAACCCTACCAATTCTAGGGTTAGGAGACCCGGACTCGACTCCTCCAGATGGTCTCCCACTGGACCCTACAACCCGGTTACTTGTGCTCCCCTCCTTGGATCTATCCTAATGCGGAAAAGTAAATAATATACAAATGGTGACATCATCCGCAACCTGGAAGTGCCCCAATAAATGAATATTACATACAAGTTTTTACATGAATGAAAATGAAAAACACTCATCTCACATAAAAAACCCCGGCTATTCAAACACGACGATCCAATATAACATATCCAGCAACACATAACATCACATGTCATCAACGTAAGTAAATATGCCCATCCCAATTGTCGTTGACATATAGCAACGAAACCGGCGATATCACATATTACACTTACGGTCATAGAAAAGAAAGTGTAAAACTACAACAGTTGGATCCGCAAACTCTTTAGACATCGCATGCCTAACCAAATGAATTCCTTAGATATCGCATGCCTAACAATTATAAACCCCACATTTTAGTCTCGTTATCGAAAACACTTTTCAATATCAAGTCGGGCAATTCAACAAGATTCCCGACATCTTGAACGAATGCTCGTCGCAAACTTTAGTAGACGGCCGCACCCCCGATACCGTCGACGAAGTGCACCAAGGCGGAACACCGCTGCCGCGAGCACCCAAACGGATGCTTTTTGGCGACGGGGTTCTCCTACAGTCACTTGGTCGGGGTTATGGGGTGTAGCTGTCTATTAAGGTTACCGGCGAGTATCCGCGTACGCTACGTGATTGCGATGGACTTTTGATCACATCAAAATTTCGTGGCAACCGATCAAGTGAGATGAAAGTGCTATGTTTATAACATCCAAATTAGTTATCTCATAACTACTTGTGGATTCCAAATATTGTATCACATTCCAGATAAATAGAAAATGTTAAACTTTCCGATCGAACAATCAAACACCCAAGTTTTCCCGAAACAGCTCAACACATGAAATAAGTTTAAAAACATTCACTTCATGCCACAGTACCAACGGTCCAGCCGTAGAAGGGTCAAGCCAACGCCTCATATATGGCACGCCGTACTGCCCCAAACCCTAAGGTTCAAAGGGCAGTTCAAAACGGTCACATAATCGAGTTAAGGTTTGTTGTCTTCTAGAGGGTCCATCGCGTTACTTGCACTACTTAGAACGTTTTCAAACTACGGAAAAATCCAACACTTAGAAATTTCCCGGCAGGGGAAAAATTGGGTATTTATATCCGGTCGAACTTTTTAACATGTTCTAAAATTATCCGGAAAAACTTAACAAACAAAGTTAAATAATCCGATCGAATTATCGAGTCCCCAATACACCCCAGAAAACTCAACTCTTGAGTGAAACATAAAAATTCCCAGAAGAATCAGCAAACACCAACTGAGGTTACTGTGCAAAAAGGATTCCCTGATCTTTACATACGGCCGCGGAACCGCCACCAATACGATGTTAAGGCCGCGGTTCCGCGGCGCTTTAGTCGTATTATAGTCATGTGCTTCACAATAACCCTTGTAGTTGCCTGCTGATATTTTTGAGAATTTTTAATTTGGAAAAAAACACTGTTTTAAAATTTGTACAGAGAGGGGTGTCGATTGGGGTTTCGGGGTTCGATCGGGGTTCGAACTTCGTCTACACTTCGCCTAAAGCTCTAGCTAGGCACTGATACCACTTTAGGATCCTAGGCACCCTCAAGTGGTTCTACAAGGCATCAACCATACCAAAATCAAATTTTATGTACCGAGAAACCCAAATGAAGATCGTTAACTAGAGATTAGGCGAAAGAAACAAGCAAGCAAACTACTTTGCTACTAAGTGAATGGAAATACAACCTTTGTAGATCCGGTCCTCCACTTCTTTAGCTCCGTGATGACGTCCCTTCGCTGCGATCAACGGGATCTCGGACTCTAGCGATGGTTTCGCCGGAGAAAAGAGCGGGCTAGGTCGTTGACTTCGATGCCGAAGATAATCTACGTCGAGGCAACTCTAACTCAAGCTCCATCTTCACTTGGTCATGAAACTTGTGAAGATAACACACTCTACTACATGGCAAGTGGTAGAGAATGAAGAAATAGGAAGTGGGTTCACTTTGGATTTGGATTTCTCACTTGATATCACACTTTAAATTTTCTAGCAAGCTTTTCTTTTCTTCATGAAGAAGATGAAGAAGAAGAAAAGAAAAAGAATTATATGAAAAAGAAAATTCAAGTGAAGACTTATCATGATGCAACCATGGGTGAGATTTGTGTAGAGAATAAACTATGGTTTAGGTAATGGTTAGGTTAAAGAGTAAAGACAAAATGGTTAAGACTTTGAAAAATGCTAAGAAGCTTCATGAAGCTTAAAGCAAAGAAAGAAAGAAAAAGCCACCATTTTGTTTTTACAAAATAAATAAATAAAATGAATAAAACCCTAACCATTAACCTAAACATAGTGTTATCTAAACACACACCCAAGTTTGCATGCATCATCAATCTTGATACAAACTAGTGCACAAAAAATATATCACATATACAACTTGTGCACTTCAAGTGAGAAAATCAATTTTAAGTGAACAAATACTAGTTAATGTAAAGTAATATATCAAATATATAATTATATATTAAATCATTAAATCGACACTTGATTTAATGATCCGGTCATACTGTATATAACCGACTAATATCAAGTGTATCAATATATCGAATCAACACTTGATTCGGTAACCCGGCTATATCACATATAACCGACCGATGATACAAATCGCGAGAATAGAATACAGTATCACATACTGGTATTATTCTCGGTCTCGCACATATCTCATATGCGCTCCTATTTCGTTTCGCTTAAGCCAGGAAATCTCTGTGTAGGACTCTAAAAACTCGTCAATACGCCGGCAGCAGGTGATGATCATATCAAACACCTACAAGCCGCAAGCGGTCTGCTAAACGTAACGGCCACCCGGGTATTGAGCGATCAGAAGATCAATGAGCAAGCCCACTCACACTCCTGTGAATCCAACCAGTAACACATACCGTACAGTCCGGTCTCATCGTCTGATATGTCGCATATCTTGCCTAGGGGTGGTAAACGTCAGACCCCAGTAGCTCGATAAGTCGTGTCGATATGAGGTCTATAACTGTTCGAGAAACTACTAGTAAAACTTACGAGAAAATCTCAGCAACCCTGGCCAGGGATTTCCGGTTATAGCCAATCGAACATAGTGCAACATCAACTCCCTATACCGGGAGAGACGAATCCCCTCCTATCGCTCATTGCCTCCATGTGATTCAGGACTGTACCCAATAACCACCGTTTTGCACTCCCTCTTGGACGTGGTAAGGTGGAAATCAAAGCACAGTGGGAATCACACAAGACTCTATGACGATCTCGGGTCTACAAACTAACCTGTACCAGTGTCACCAGAGAACTGCCATCTGACGTAAGGTATAATACCATCTGGGAGTTCTCGGCGAGTCCGTCCAGTGTACCCAGTCTCCACTAAGCACCCGTATATCATCTCTGATGTCAAACACCAATGGATATGGGATCATCCATCGCCCATCTGTATTGGTCGAGAAGGTATACGCTAGTCTACTCTGGTATATCGATGCCCCGTCTCGATACACCCACGACTAGGGACCTTGAAGGATGTACTTATGGACTACCATGTCCCCACTAGTATGATCTGCATCATAGTCCAGGTAGTCAAGTACACATCCTAAGGGCTTTACCAACATGTAACAGAGAGACAATCATTGTACACGTTAAGGTAAAGAGCAACCAGATAGCATACTATCATGTTGAGCAAGAAAGTCCTCCCTATATATGTCCAAGCATCCACTACATTATACATCCTATATATAGTAATGGCCTTTAGGGCATACATATAACTAACACACGTAATCCAACTGCCGGTCACGTGCCGATTCCTGGTCATGATATATTCCAATATTAGATAGCAGTTCTCTGGTGACATGAGTATAGGGTAGTCCCTAGACCTGAGATCGCCATATTGTCTTGTGTGTGTTCCCACTATACTTAGATTACTATCCTACCACGGCTTTAAAGAGTCATGCAAACAGGTTTTAGTTGGGTACAGTCTCGAAACACATGGAGGTAGTGAGCAGTGGAGGAAATTCATCACTCTCGATATTAGGAGTCGATATCGCACTGTGCAGGACATGACTATAGCCAGAATTTCATGGCCATGGCAAATAGAGATAAACTGGTAAGTGTTACCAGTTGTATCTCTTTGGCTATGAGTCCTCTGTCAGCATGACTTATCAGGTTATTGGGGGTCTGACAGATTCTACTTCCTACACCCGGTATGTGATACTTCTTGATGAAGAGACCGGACTGTACGGTGACTGTCACTTATAGACTTTGTCGGGTCCGGATGAGTTCGCTTGTCGACCTGCCCTTTATGTTACTCATACCTGGGTAGCCGTTACGTACAGCTAATGCCACCGACGAGCTTGTGGGTTAACCCAAAAGGGGGTTGAATCTGAAAGTGTTTCAGATTCAATCGGATACGATCCTATATATCATACTGCCAGCATATTAACGGGTCTTTAGAGTCCCGCAACGAAAGTGCCTGCCCGGGAAAAACGAGATGTGACGTACGTATAGGGATACATGCATGAGTTCGATAAAACATGTATATTGGATATACGTGTTTGATCGGATGACTGTTATACTAGCCGGTTTAAAAGCCGAAATATCAAGTCAGGCGTTGACTTTATAACCGTATTTATGATGCGGTTTCTAGTATTGTGTTTATGATACACACAGTGCAGGGTCCCCTAGGTGGCCGCTGGGTTTCGGGAGGCATCGACCATGCTGTTTTCATAAAATTGGCGCGCTAAAGAACCCTAACGCTAGAATCTAAAGTAGAGAATTAGACGAACAAGCATGTAAACATCTTTACATCTACGTGAACGAGGAATACAACCTTTGTAGACCGGTCCTTCACTTCAATAGCTCCGTGTAGTAGTCCCTTCGCTCCAAGTAGTGATCTCCCGGACTGTAGTGAGGCTCCACAAGGTGAAATGAACAAGCTTTCTTGAAGTCTTCGAGGCCGAAGATGATCTATGTCGAGGAGACACTAACTCAAGCTACCTCTTCACTAAGTGATGATCTAGTGAAGAAACAACCCAATCTAAATGGCTAATAGACAAGAGGTTGATGAAGTAGGAATTTTGCTCACTTTAGAAATAATTTTCCAACTAATTTTCTTCACCTCTCATGAAGCTAGAAAGCTTGAGGAAGGAGATGAAGAAAACTCTCATGGATGAAGCAATTGAAGAATGAATCAACTGGTGAGAATAGGAACCATGGGTGAGATAATATCTCATACTAACTCATGTAGAGACTTAACCATGGCTTAAGATAATGGTTAGGTTAATAAATATCTAAAGTAAAACAAAACTAGTGGACTGAGTCAATGGTTCTACAAGCTTCCACTAAGCTTAACCATGTGACTAATTTCCAACTAATTTGATTTACTTTAAATAAATAATACCTTACATTATCATAAGCATGGTGTGAGTCTCATACACCCATGTAGCATGTGGCATCTAGCATGACACAAAATAATGTATATTAATATAAATCACATATATATTAAGTATACACAAGTGAGAAAAAGAAATCTTAAGTGAGCTAATATTAGTTAATGTAAGATAATATATCAAATATATAATTATACATTAAATTATTAAATCAACACTTGATTTAATAATCCGGCTATATCACATACAACCGACTAATATCAAATATATCAACTTGTCGAATCAACACTTGATTCGACAGCCCGGTTATATGACATATAACCGACCGATATCACATATCGCGAGAATAGAATATGGTATCACATATGTGTATTAATCTCGGTCCCGCACATATCACATATGTGCTCCTACTTCATTTCGCTTGAACCAGGAAACCTCTGTGTAGGACTCTAAAGACTCATCAATATGCCGGCAGTAGGTGGTGATCATATCAATCACCCACAAGCCGCAAGCGGTCTTCTAAACGTAACGGCCACCCGGGTATTGAGAGATCAGAAGATCAACAAGCAAGCCTACTCATACTCCTGCAAATCCAATCAGTAACACTACCGTACAGTCCGGTCTCTTCATCAGATATGTCGCATATCACAGCCTGGGGGTAGTATAACGTCAGACCCCAATAGCCTAATAAGTCATGTCGATACAAGGTCCATAATGGTTCGAGAAACTACTGATAACACTTACCAGTAAATCTCAGCAACCCTGGCCAGGGATTTCCTGTTATGGCCAATCAAGCATAGCGCAACATCAACCCCCACGGGAGAGATGAATCCCCTCCTATCGCTCATTGCCTCCAGATGACTCGGGACTGTACCCAAAAACCACCATTTTGCACGATCTCTTGAACGTAGTAAGGTGGAAATCAAAGCACGGTGGGAATCACACAAGACTCTATGACGATCTCGGGTCGACAGACTAACCTGTACCAGTGTCACCAGAGAACTGCTATCTGACATGAGGTATGATACCATCTATGAGTTCTCGGCGAGTCCGTCCAGTATACCCAGTCTCCACTGAGCACCCGTATACCATCTCCGATGTCAAACAGCAATGGATATAAGATCATCCATCGTCCATCACATGGGTCGAGAAGCGTATACGCTAGTCTATTCTGGAATATCGATGCCCCGTCTCGATACTCCCACGACTATGAATATTTGAAGGATGTACTTACCGACTACCCTTTCCCCACTAGTATGATCTGCATCATAATTCTGGTAGTCTAGTACTCATCCTAAGGGCTTTATCAACATGTAATAGAGAGACAACAAGCGTACATGTTAAGATAAAGAGCAAGCAGATAGCATACTATCATGTCGAGCAAGAAAGTCCGCCCTATATATGTCCAAGAAGCCACTACAATATATATCGTATGTACGGTAATGGCCTCTAGGGCATACATATTACTAACAATCTCCCACTTGCACTAAGGCCATTTGTTGTAGTATCTCATACTCAACGTCCTATAGAAGTCTCTCTAGGGAAAGGCCTTTGTGAGTGGATCCTCCGTGTTATCCTTTGCGTCAACTTTCCTAACCTCGATCCCTTGGAGATCAACCATCTCCCTGATCAGGTGATACTGTCCTCAGAATATATCTGGATCGCTAATGGGACCGGCGTTCCTAGGCCAAAACCACAACTCCATTGTTGTCTCAATAACACTTATTGGATGCTCAATGGTAGGAACCATGTTCATCTCATGAACAAGAAATGTCCAGACAGCCACTTTGGCAGCATCGTTGGTAGCAATGTATTCATCCTTTATTGTCTAGTTTGTCACGGTATTTAGCTTGGAACTCTTCCCACATACCGTCCCTTCACTAAGGGTAAAGACAAAGCCAGTGACTGACTATCAGTCGACCTTATCAATCTAGAAGCTCGAATTGGTAAAGGACTTCTACTGGAGTTCACCGTTACTAAACACCAAGAACCTTTCTTCAGTGCTTCTCAAGTACTTAAGAATGTCCTTCGCAGTTGTCCAGTGATTCGCCCAAGATCCGATTGATTCCTGATCACTACTCCTAGTGAATCAGCTACATCTGGTCTGGTACATAACTTCGCATACATGATAGAGCCTACTGCCGAAGAATAGGGTACCCCTTACATGCGAGCACTCTCCAAATCAGTCCTGGAAGATATCTTTTTGGAGTGAGTGATTCCTGAGTAAGTGGGCGAACTACCACGCTTAGAATCTTCCATACTTAACACCTTTAGTATGGTGTTAATGTACCTGGATTTGGGACACTCCCAACATCCACTTAGATTTATCACCATAGATCATTATCCACAAGATGTAGTAGGTATCATCCAGATCTTCCAGGGAGAATCCTCGTGATAAGAGGAGCTTGACCGAGTGTAGCATAGGAAACCATTTCCTATCAAGAGTATGTCATCTACGTACAATACATGGAAGACAACCTTACTCTCTACAACCTTCTTGTATATACAAGGTTCATCTACCTTTTTGATAAAGTCAAACACTTTGACTACCATATCAAAACAGATGTTCCAACTCCGCGATGCCTGCTTTAATCCTGATGGACTTAATCATAGCTTTGAAAGTCTCAACTTTTCCATCTATACCAAGATTCTTCTCAAGATCCACTTTCTCCCAATAGGTTTTACCCCTTCCGGTGCAACATACAAAGTCATACTTTGTTGGTGTACATGGATTCCATCTTTGATTGCATAGCATCCAGCCATTTCACAAAGTCTCCACTTGTGATGGTCTGCCTGAACTTGGTTGGGCCATCATCTACCATGATACAATTCTCGCTCCCACTGTCACCGAGAAGACCGTAGTATCTCTCAAGTAGATGAAGAACCCTACCAGATTCACGGAGAGGCTAAGGATCATTGAAGACTATCGAATCCTTTGGTTTCACCAAATCATTAGATGTTATTTTGTCTATCTAGAACTCCTTCCAGTTCTACCCCATGACTATAAATTTCGTCAGAAGAAATTCCTTTTCTAAAATGGTGGCACGCTGAGAAACAAAACATCTTTTGCTCCTCGGTTAGGTAGAAAATATACCCTCGCAAATGTTTGGGATATCCAACAAACTTATACAGAACCGGCCTTGCCTCGAGCTTGTCTGAATTTTGTTTTTCAACATAGGCCGGACAACCCCATATCTTAACTCGTTTAAGACATGGTTTCTTCCCGTACCATATCTCATATGTTAGTGGTAGGCTCTGATTTGGATGGAACCCCATTCAATAGGTATGCAGCTTCTCAAGTGCATAACCCGCAAAAGGAAACAAGTAACTCAGCTGTACTCATCATAGAGCGTGCCATATCTCATAGGGCGTGATACCTCCGCCCTGATACACCATTGTGGTGTGGTGTACTCGAAGGAGTAAGCTGAAAGAGAATCACATTCTCCTTTTGGAAAGTCCAGGAACACCATGCCCAAGTATTTTTCCTCCTCGATCACATTGAAGGACTTTAATACTTCTACCCGTCCGGTTCTCAACTTCAAACTTATATTCCTTGAATTTTTTAAAAGTTTCAGACTTGTGTTTCAACAGGGACATATGTCCGAATCTTGAGAGATGGTCAGTGAATATAATGAAGTACAAAGAACCAAGCCTGGCCTGTGTAGACATAGGACCGTATACATCATCATGTAACTGTCCCAAGAGTTCGGTAACCCTTTCTCTGTTTCCAGTAAATGGAGTATTGGTCACATTACCTTTGAGACAAGACTGGCAAGTATCATAAGATGAAAATTCGAACAGATTCTAATATTCATCCTTATGTAACTTAGCTAGTCGTGTCGCATTGATATGACCTAGTCTATAATGCCACTGTAAGATTGTTCGGCACGACAGCAAGGTTTCGGGAGGCATCGTCCATGCCATTTTCAAAAAATTACCATGCTTAACAATACTAACCCTAGAATCTTAACTAAAGATTTAGACAATACAATGTGTAAACTACTTTACAACTAAGTGAGTAGGGATTACAACCTTTGTAGTCCGGTCCTTCACTTCTATAGCTCCTTGTAGTGGTCCCTTCACTGCGATCATTGAACTCCCGGACTCTTGAATGACTCCACAAGAAGAAAGCAACGAGCTTGCACGAAGTCTTCGTGGCCGAAAATGATCTACGTCGAGGAGTCACTAACCCAAGCTAGCTCTTCACTAATGTGGGATTAGTGAAGCTAACACCCTATACTAAAGTGCTAATCTAGTAGAGGATGATGAAGTAGGATTTTTGCTCACTTTAGAATATATTTTCTCACTCTTTTTTTTTTCTCTCAAAAACCTAGAGAGCTTTTTCAGTGAGCTTGAATAAGATGAAGAAATAATAGATGATAGAGTGAATGGCAACCATGGGTGAGTTTGTATCATATACTAACTCATGTAGAGACATAACCATGGCTAAGTGATAATGGTTAGATTAATAAATATCTTAGGTAAAACAAAATTAGTGGACTAAGTCAATACATCCACAAGCTTCTACAAGCTTCATGCATGTGACTAATTTCCAACTAATTTAGATTTACTTTAAATATTTAAACCTCACAATTATCATAAGCATGGTGTAAGTCTCATACACCCATGTAGTGTGTATCATCAAGCATGGCAGTAAAAAATGTACATTAATATATATCACATATATACTTATGCACACAAGTGTGAAAAGAAACATTTAAGTGAGTTAATATTACTTAATGTAAATTAATATATCAAATATATAATTATACATTAAATCATTAAATCAACACTTGATTTAATAATCCGGTTATATCTTATATGACCGACTAATATTATTTGTATCAGCTTATCGAATCAACACTTGATTCGATAACCCGGCTATATCACATATAACCGACCGATACAGTATCGACTTATCGAATCAACTTTCGATAACCCGGCTATATCATATATAACCGATCGATACCTTATATCGCGAGAATAGAATACGGTATCTCATACTCGTATTAATCTCGGTCCCGCACATATCACATATGTGCTCCTACTTCATTTTGCCTGAGCCAGTGAAACTTCTGTGTAGGACTCTAAAGACTCGTCAATACGCCGGCAGTAGGTGATGATCACATCAAGCACCCATAAGCCGTCAGCGGTACTAGCTGGACGTAACGGCTATCCGGGTATTGAACGATCAGAAGATCAACAAGCAAGCCCGCTCTAACTCCTGCAAAAGCCTGTCAGTAACACTACCGTACAGTCCAGTCTCTTCGTCTAATATGTCGCATATCTAGTATAGGGGTGGTAAACGTCAGACCCCAATAACCGATAAGTCATGCCGATGTGTGGCTCATAATGGGTCGAGAAACTACCGATAACATTTATCAGTAAATCTCTGTAGCAGCCCTGGCTAGGGACTTATCATTATGGCCAATCGAGCACAGCGCAATATCAACCCCCAATACCGGGAGAGACGAATCCACTCCTATCGCTCATTGCCTCCATGTGATTCGGGACTGTACCCAAAAGCCACCGTTTTGCACGTTCTGTTGAACGTGGTAAGTTGGAAATCAAAACACAGTGGGAATCTCACAAGACTCTTTGACGATCTCGGGTCTACAGACTAACCTGTACCAGTGTCACCAGAGAACTGCTATCTGACGATAGGTATAATACCATCTAGGATTTCTCGATGAGTCCGTTCAGTGTACCTAGTCTCCACTGAGCACCCGTACAACATCTTTGATGTCAAACACCAATGGATAAGGGATCATCCATTGCCCATCATATGGGTCAAGATGCGTATACGCTAGTCTACTCCGGAATATCAAAGCCCTGTCTCTATACACCCTCGACTAGGAACTATTTTAGGGTGTACTTGTGGACTACCTTTGGCCCCACTAGTATGATCTCCATCATAGTCCTGGTAGTCAAGTACACAACCTAAGGGCTTTATCAACATGTGAGAGCAAGACAGCATCACATATAAAAGCCAACATGTTAAGATAAAGAGCAACCAGATAGCATGCTATCATGTCGAGCAAGAAAATCCTCTCTATATATATCCAAGCATCCACTATAATATACATCACATGTACAATAATGGCCTATAGGGCATACATATAACTAACAATCTCCCACTTGCACTAAGGCTAGTTGTTGTAGTATCTCCTACCCAACATCCCGAAGAGTCTCTCAAATTGTATCTGGAGAATGGCCTTGGTGAGTGGATCCGCCGTGTTGTCCTTCGTGTCAACTCTCCTGACCTCGATCTCCCGGCGATCAACTATCTCCCGGATCAGGTGATACTGCCTCAGAATATGCCTGGATCGCTGATGGGATCTGGGTTCCTTGGCCAAACCACTGCTCCATTGTTATCGCAATATAAAGGTATTGGACACTCAATGGATGGAACCACACCAAGTTCAGTTATGAACTTCTTTATCCAGACATCCTTTTTGGCAGCATCGTTGGCAGTGATGTATTTAGCCTCCATCGTCGAGTCTGCCACGGTTTCCTGCTTGGAACTCTTCTAACAAACCGCCCCTCTATTGAGGGTAAAGACAAATCCCGAGACCGACTTAGAGTCGTCCTTATGACATTGGAAGCTCGAATCGGTAAAGGACTCCACTTGGAGTTCTCTGTTACCATACACCAAGAACATCTCTTTAGTCATTCTCAAGTACTTGAGAATGTTTTTCATTGCTGTCCAGTGACTCTCTCCTGGATCTGCTTGATACATACTCACTACACATAGTGAGTATGCTACATCGGGTCTGGTTCATAATATCGCATACATGATAGAGCCTACTGCCGAAGCATAGGGTATCCCTTGCATGCGAGCTCTTTCCAAATCAGTCTTAGGAGACATCTCTTTGGAGAGAGTGAGTCCTGTGATCGTGGGTAAATTCCCACGCTTGGATTCTTTCATACTAAACCTTTTTAGTATGGTGTCAATATATCTGGATTGGGACAATCCCAATATCCGTTTAGATCTATCTCTATAGATCTTAATCCCCAAGATGTAGGAGGCATCACCTAGATCTTTCATTAAGAATCTATGTGATTGTAACATTTTGAAAATCGTTTCGGTGAAATTTCGGAAAATCGGTAAAATAAGGGGGTTTTCTGTAAGAAGTCAAAATACAAATATCTTTATTATAAAATTAAATATACATATTCTAGCTATGTAATTGCTAGTATTTGGTGTTTACTGAGCCACTGGTGAAATTTCAATTTTTCTGAAAATTTTTCCGAAATTAATTATTTTAATATTATTTTAAGCCGTCACAAATACATTAAATTAGAGATAAATACAAATTTGAATAGGCTAATTATAAACTTTAGAATCCTGACAACTAAAGTCTAGTTAGTAATATAAATTTTTTGTATTTTATTTCAAGTTCTAGTTAATTATAATTAAGGGGAAATTAAAATTTAAATAAATTGAACTAAAACTTGCAATTTGGTAAGTTGAGGGGTTCTTTTTGCATGGAATTTTTTTTGCAACCTCACACACATCCTCACCCACTCACATGGCCGGCCCCACCACCACATGATAGCAGCCCACTCCCTCCCCCTCCTTTTTGTCTTCTTTCATGTGAAAAGAATGGTTAAAATCAAGGTTTTATTATATATTTATGTAGGTGGGGGTATTATGGTAATTGGGAGGGGCTTTGACCTTGGAATTTCCACACAAATCCCTCACCTCTCCCCACCCCCCTCCTCTGGCCGAAAATGATCAGCAGCCCCCCTCATTTTCCCCACCAAGTTTCCACTTCATTTCATCTCCAAAATCATCCAAAATGCTTAAAAAATCCCACAAAATCAAAATCTAATTCCTACCCATTTCTCATTAGCCAAAATTGCATGGATCTAGAGAACAAGATTTCAATTTTGGAAGCTATGTGTGCTTGTGGATCTTGAAATCTCTTGGGTATAAATTCTAACCCTTTTTGCTTAAATTGTTAGTTAATTTCTTAAAGCTATTGTATTCAAGTGTTAAGTGGTTGAATTGCTAGTTATGAATTTTCAAGTTAGGGTTTGGAAATTCTAGAATTGGGTTTTAAAATCAAGTTAGGGTTTTATTAAAATGTTTATATTTGCATAGGGTAATTAACATGCTAAGTCATGCAAAGTGTAACCTAAGTGCTAAAATTAATCTAGTTGCTAGTTTGCATTTTTGTTAAATTAAATTTGTAATAATTATTTAAATTGCAAACTAGTTTTTTTGAAATGTATATATTTTAGTGAGATAAAATAGTAGTGCATATTTGTATGACCTAATTAAATTATTTAGTGAGCATTTTGGCCACAAAAAAATTGTTGAAATGTTTTTATTGGTTAAAACCCAAGTTTTGAGCTAAAATGGGAAATTGTGCTAATTTTGTTAACTAGGTTTTGTAAATGTATATATTTTGAGGAGAAAAAATTATTGGAATGGTTTATATGACTTGGTTATGATATTGAGTGGATATTGCGGCCGCTAGATTTTTTTAAACGTCGAGTTTTGTACGAAAACGGGTAATTTTTGCTTGCTAGATTTTCGGAAAAATGCCTTTTAAAGTGAGTTTGAGGTTTTTGTGAATCTTAACCTATTTTATAGTATAATTAGTGCTTGCGATCGTGCAAATGAGTGTGTTTGGGTTTTTCTCGATGGTTTGGCGTTTGTACGCTGACGTCGAAGGTTTTTGGAATGATTTGTGAAAGCAACCGTAGGTTTTGACCTATGTGGGATTCGTGTGTCGTTTTGGTCATGAGTCGGATATTAATGCGATACGGTGTATTATGATATGTAGGTACCCCATGAAGACTTCGAGACGACAAGCAAGCGCGTGGCGACGTCGGCACCGGTGAGCGAAGATCTGGTGAGTAGATTTATATCAACGGGAAGAAGTCGGGTGGATGGCGTATAGCACCCCCGCAGTTCGTAGTATAGTTCATATATATATGTTTATATAGGTGTTTTATGATACGAGAATGTTTATTCATGATATGATTATGTGTTCATGGATTAGCTTTGGGTTAGTTGCGAAACCCTAGAGTAGTTGTCATACCCACATACGCACATACAAACATGCATACATTACTTTCTTGTGCGTAGATGAGGATGTGTATATATGTATATATACGCATGGGTATGGGACTATGCATATATACATTCATATACACATGCATGGATGATGAGGATAGTACTTGGGATTTGAGATGAGTCGATGCGAATTGATTTGAGGCCGTGAGATCGGTGATATGGCAGGGTTCGTATTTGAGATACTACATGACGTTGTAGCGGGTCCTTGACGTAGTGTTTCACACACGGGCATGTATACTTAGGCGGTATCAGTATTGTACTAGACGTAGATCAGTACCCCGATCATGATTTTGGATAAAGGGGATACCAGATGAATAGTATGATGAATGTGATATTGACCCGTACCCAGATTTAGGATGCTGTACGACGGATTTACGTACGGGCTATATATTGATGTTTGATCCGCAGTCTTGACTTGGTAATATTTGATTATAGATATGGTATCGGATGTGATATTATCGAGGCGGGATCACCGACTAATATATATATACATATGTATCGACTCAGGTGTCAGGCGGTTTCCTTACTTTTAGTTTAGCATGATAGCTCAGCCCTATAGTTTAGTGTAGTTGTTAGCCCATATTAGTTGTCGTTGTATCTAGTATTCAGTTCCCGCTCATTATTGCTGTTCGCTTCGCATCGCATACTTATATTATAATTTCTTATTGCATTGTTGATATCATACTTTTAGGACACCAACACCATTACCGATGACGCGTATGTACCACGTATACATACTTGCCGGCTCACACATATCTTCATCGGTAATTGCCATGTCACGTACACCTTAGAAAATATTATTGCTCGACTTAGCTTGTTAGTTAGTAATTTGACATGATATTAGTGTACCTGCCTTATATGCCAGCTTAACATTATAGTTATTACTTGTCACTTCATGCATACTGTTTTCATTTTTATGCCGCATTCATGGTTTTACATGCTATTGATGATTTGGATTCGGATTTCCATGAGATTTTCTGGATTTGGGGGGAAAACCGCAAAACTTATATAAACTGCTTTCTCTCTTTTTAAATAAGAAGTGCGGTTTTTCCCATGATGTATGAGTCGTCCACCATGAGTTTGCTGATGGATTTCGAGACCCGATTCGAGGAGTGGAAGAACCGTTTCGGGTACATGGTGGGCCCGGTGCGGTACCCCGGGGCAAGAGGATCGTGTTGTTGACGTTGAGCCTGGCAGGGGAGCACTACCGACCGGTGATTTTACCCGACGTGTCGGATATCCGGAGGTTACCGTCGTGGTCTTGAGATGGATGGTAGGGGCCGGTCTGGACTGACGGCGCCCTAGATATTGTGATTGAGACATTTAGATTTTGTGATATTGAGGTACAGAGATTTTGACACAGAGATATCGAGATATTTGGACACTTGTTTTGTGTCGATGCTGGGCACTGTTTTATGCTGATTTCATTTATGGTACCTCATTTTTAAAATACAGAAATCTCACTGATTTATGAAAGCAGTTTTATTCAGTACATGCATTCTGTTTCATGCATTCATACATCATCCATATGATATATTACTACCTGAGGCACTGACACGGGCACATGGGATTACACTCGGGTTAGATATTTACCCTAATCATTGTTATACGCTGCATGTTATATATATTTGAGGATATATTATGATCGTTGACCTAGGATTGCGTTGTTCATGCGGTTTCTGTTCGTAGATGTTTTTCTATTCACGAGTTGGCAACTCACCCCCGTTGTGCCACAGTTCCTTGCAGGTTTTGCCATACAGGTTTCATTACGGTTTTGCTGGCACTGCATCTTTCGGGTGACTTGCTAGTAGGTGGGTTTATTTGTATCGTACCCATCATTATACATTGTATATTATTATTCAGTTGTATCTAGAAGTTCCATCAACCAAACATGTATTTATTTTTGAGCTAGAGACAGTGATGTTATTCTTTCGACCTTAGAGTCATGCGTTATTTTTCTGTGGATTTCTTGTTGTTTTGAGTTCCTTTTGAGTTTTGATCCTCGCCCTTGGCGTTGTATATTATATTGCTTGTGTGGTTATGACCGTCGATTGACAAAGAGCTAGCTCCCGTTTGGGGATGCCTTTTATTGATTTCGTATACTATTCATGTTGTATCCCGTTTGGGGGCCAGTTTTTACAAAGGAGGCTCTGCCGAAATTTTCAGGAAATATTTGATGTTTTTAAAAACGCATAATTCGGCTTATACTATTAAAACTACTTGATTTAAATTGGTTTTCCTTCACTCTACTACTTTTCTTGGTTTGGATTTCTGCGTTTTCGGCTTACATAGATTACGTACGCCTTGAGACGTTTCGTAGTTTAAGTGTCGGTCATGTTCCGTACTTTTGGGACGTGACAAAGTTGGTATCAGAGCGCTAGGTTTTACCTTCGGAGCGTAGGATGACCCTTGGTTGATGGAATAGGTGACTAAAGTAGAGTGACGTACCGTGGGTATGTTCCGCGGCATACTTACGACATGCCACTCCACTTAAGGAGCCTTAGGATGTACATTTCTTTGCTCAGTATTATATTCATTCCGATCTAGCCTCATCAGTACCAGTTATGGTTTTGCTGCCACGATTACGGGCAGGGAGAGCTTTGGCTAGAGTTGCGGTCAGCACGAGCTCATTACGAACGAGGACTGACCAGAGCGTAATTCCGGAGACACACGATTGTAGAGATGTGTCTTTTGATTGTGCTTTCGCGCCACGAGCGTTGAATGGATCGCTGTATGAGATTACTTGGATGTGCCGATCAGCACTAGAGGATTGAGCCACTGACAGAGGCCAGCCAGATTTTGATGACCGTTGGTGTATTGCTTACTCATGATGATTGAGGCACTGTTCAGCGTGCGGACGAGTGAGCCAGTTGTTGCTGCAGACGACGGGATATTTCTCCAGATGTTGGAGCTATTGCAGTACGAGATTGTACTAAGAGATGATAGAAGGTCGCTAGTCAACGAGGATGAATGACTAGGATATGTGATTCGTTCACCTACCCCGATGAGAGGTCATCAGATATATTGATTCCAGCTAGAGACGACTTCACACGGAGACGTTGAGAGTCGACAGAGACGATCGAATGTCAGAAACCTACTTTTCCAAGTTTAAAGTAATCGGAAGGACATGCAGGCAATTCTATGGTCCCTCTAGAAGAATGAAACCCTAACTCGACTTAATGACCGTGTGAAACCCTTTGAACCTTCAGGTTTGTGGCAGTTCTGCGGCGCCATTAGTGAGGCTTGGGTTTGCCCTTCTACGGCTGGACCACTGATGCTGTGGTATGTACTCGATACTATTATACTGTACCCAAGATGTTGAGCTCTTGGGGGACTATGAGGTTTCGACGAATCGATCGGATGGCTCGACTTAATTCGGATGCTACGTGGTGAGATGCATTTCTTGGGAGACTCCAGGTACGAGGATAGCCGTTGGAGCTCAGTCCATGCAGCCGCGACGAGACGAGTCCGAAGCAGTCGACATTAGAGAAAAGTGGAGTAAGAAGTTCGTACAAGATCTGGATATGATGACGTTCCACTCCGCCGACATCAGAGATGCGATGCGCATGCCGAGGCATTGTACTTGGATATACCTTCCAGAAGCAGTCGTGATGAGTATGCAGCCGTTCCGGAGCAAGAAGCAGATGTAGTAAAGGGCGATGACTTCCGGACAATTAGGCAGAGACGAGACTTGGAAGAGACCTTGAGCAGGAATCCTTCCAGGCCACTGCTGCAATGATATTTGCACCCAGGATCAGATGTGTCACGTGCATTCAGAGAGCCAGAGGCCGACGCCAGTGAGAAGCTGCCTTACGAGTGGTCGCGATGATTGACCGAGAGATGACCAGAGAAGTGCCCGAACGAAATCGTCCCTGTTAGCACACCTGACCGGGCCGATGAGCCGATGGATCATAAGATTGGTAATCCACGGAGAAGACTTGGACCCAGGAGTGGTCATATTACGTACACCAGCAGGCCAGAGTTCAGGATCGCCGACGAGATACGTTATGAGTGACCACGACTGTTGGCCAGAGATTCTTGGAGGATGTGCTTGAGCGAGACTATTCCGCCATATTTGATTTTGGTATTTTGGGCGGTCTATTTGCATGATTGATTTTGATGATGGAGTTTCATGATATTGGTTTTCATGCACTATGGTTGCACCTACTGAGTATTTACGATTTTTGAACAGTTGTTGCACCTGATATCGTTTTCGTGCCTTGGTTTCACACGTTTATGAATTTATGGGTTTCATACAGTTGAGTTGATTTCGTGCGTATATACGCACATGATTTGGTTTTTGCACTCGGTATGATTCACATAAGCTTGCAGTGTAGTGATACACATTTTGTGCACTTAGATGCACTGGACTTCGATTTCGATTGTGATACTCGATATTTGTTTTGTGCAACTTGTGCACCTGATTTGATTTTGTGCATGTTCGGCACTTGATATTGGATTTCATAATTTCATGCATGATGGATGCACCTGGTTTGGATTTTCGCGCATGTTGAGCGCATGTTTTGAGAAGCGATTTTGGTGCACACCAGATGCACTAAATCGAGATTCTTCGTGCGTGTCAGACGCACCTGTCCTTGCTGTCAGGCACACACGTTGCCTATGACAGATGTTGTGTGCACACCCGATGCACTTAGATGTTGTTTCTGTGCGCATGTATGGCACATATATGGATTTTGATTTCCGTGCGCACCAGACGCACATAGCATTTATATGCATATTTTGGGGTTGATTTCTTATGAAGCAGTACGTTTTTATGATGATTGCTATGTGTTTTTGTACTGAGCAGGACTAGTCAGAGGACAGTACCTGAATATATTTTGCATGCATTGATAGTTATTGAAGGGATTTCTAAAAAGCGAGCTATAGTCTCAGTATTTACCTACGTGTCTGATATGACACGGAATGTTTAAAACAAGGAGACCCATCTAAATTGTTTCCAAAACGGCGGAACGTACATATTAAACAAAGGATATATATATATATGTAGTTATTTTCTTACAATAGACGTCCGCCACTGTGCAGTGCTGCGAGCATCGCACAGCGATTTGAAGAAGATTTGGCATGCATTGCTTCCAGTTGTTTTAATGATGTATATCATATTGATTTTCATTTTGGATTTAGACATTGTGTCTTCACTATGACTCCGATGATTGCGGGATACTGGATGGAGTTTTGATTTTGAGTTACATGCTCATTTTTAATGCGCATGCGCTGTGCTACGATTTGTTTTATGTATTTATGACTTCGGAGCCCCGACGACTTGATGGTTTTGCTTAGATGTTTTAGTGTTTGGGGGGAGTTTTAATTTAAATTCGAGGACTGAATTTCTTTAAGGGGGGAAGATTGTAACGTTTTGAAAATCGTTTCGGTGAAATTTCGGAAAATCGGTAAAATAAGGGGGTTTTCTGTAAAAAGTCAAAATACAAATATCTTTATTATAAAATTAAATATACATATTCTAGCTATGTAATTGCTAGTATTTGGTGTTTATTGAGCCACTGGTGAAATTTCAAATTTTCTGAAAATTTTTCCGAAATTAATTATTTTAATATCATTTTAAGCCGTCACAAATACATTAAATTAGCGATAAATACAAATTTAAATAGGCTAATTATAAACTTTAGAATCATGACAACTAAAATCTAGTTAGTAATATAAATTTTTTGTATTTTATTTCAAGTTCTAGTTGATTATAATTAAGGGGAAATTAAAATTTAAATAAATTGAACTAAAACATGCAATTTGGTAAGTTGAGGGGTTCTTTTTGCATGGAATTTTCTTTGCAACCTCACACACATCCTCACCCACTCACATGGCCGGCCCCACCACCACATGACAGCAGCCCACTCCGTCCCCCTTCTTTTTGTCTTCTTTCATGTGAAAAGAATGGTTAAAATCAAGGTTTTATTATATATTTATGTAGGTGGGGGTATTATGGAGATTGGGAGGGGCTTTGACCTTGGAATTTCCACACAAATCCCTCACCTCTCCCCACCCCCTCCTCTGGCCGAAAATGATCAGCAGCCCCCCTCATTTTCCCCACCCCCTCCTCTGGCCGAAAATGATCAGCAGCCCCCCTCATTTTCCCCACCAAGTTTCCACTTCATTTCATCTCCAAAATCATCCAAAATGCTTCAAAAATCCCACAAAATCAAAATCTAATTCCTACCCATTTCTCATTAGCAAAAATTGCATGGATCTAGAGAACATGATTTCAATTTGGGAGGTTATGTGTGCTTGTGGATCTTCAAATCTCTTGGATATAAATTCTAACCCTTTTTGCTTAAATTGTTAGTTAATTTCTTAAAGCTATTGTATTCAAGTGTTAAGTGGTTGAATTGCTAGTTATGAATTTTCAAGTTAGGGTTTGAAAATTCTAGAATTGGGTTTTAAAATCAAGTTAGGGTTTTATTAAAATGTTTATATTTGCATAGGGTAATTAACATGCTAAGTCATGCAAAGTGTAACCTAAGTGCTAAAATTAATCTAGTTGCTAGTTTGCATTTTTGTTAAATTAAATTTGTAATAATTATATAAATTGCAAACTAGTTTTTTTGAAATGTATATATTTTAGTGAGATAAAATAGTAGTGCATATTTGTATGACCTAATTAAGTTATTTAGTGAGCATTTTGGCCACAAAAAAATTGTTGAAATGTTTTTATTGGTTAAAACCCAAGTTTTGAGCTAAAATGGGAAATTGTGCTAATTTTGTTAACTGGGTTTTGTAAATGTATATATTTTGAGGAGAATAAATTATTGGAATGGTTTATATGACTTGGTTATGATATTGAGTGGATATTGCGGCCGCTAGATTTGTTTAAACGTCGAGTTTTGTACTAAAACAGGTAATTTTTGCTTGCTAGATTTTCGGAACAAATGCCTTTTAAAGTGAGTTTGAGATTTTTGTGAATCTTAACCTATTTTATAGTATAATTAGTGCTTGCGATCGTGAAAATGAGTGTGTTAGGGTTTTTCTCGATGGTTTGGCGTTTGTACGCCGACGTCGAGGGTTTTTGGATTGATTTGTGAAAGCAACCGTAGGTTTTGACCTATATGGGATTCGTGTGTCGTTTTGGTCATGAGTCGGATTTTAATGCGATACGGTGCATTATGATATGTAGGTACCCCATGTGGACTTCGAGACGACAAGCAAGCGCGTGGCGATGTCGGCACCGGTGAGCGAAGATCAGGTGAGTAGATTTATATCTACGGGGAGAAGTCGGGTGGATGGCGTATAGCACCCCCGCAGTTCGTTGTATAGTTCATATATATATGTTTATACAGGTGTTTTATGATACGAGAATGTTTATTCATGATTTGATTATGTATTCATAGATTAGCTTTGGGTTAGCTGCGAAACCCTAGAGTAGTTGTCATACCAACATACGCACACACAAACTTGCATACATTACTTTCTTGTGCATAGATGGGGATGTGTATATATGTATATATACGAATGGGTTTGGGACTATGCATATATACATTCATATACACATGCATGGATGATGAGGATAGTACTTAGGATTTGAAATTAGTCGATGAGATTTGATTTGAGGCCGTGAGATCGGTGATATGGCAGGGTTCGTATTTGAGATACGACATGATGTTGTAGCGGGTCCTTGACGTAGTGTTTCACACACGTGCATGTATACTTAGGCGGTATCATTATTGTACTAGACGTAGATCAGTACCCCGATCATGATTTTAGATAAAGATGATACCAGATGAATAGTATGATGAATGTGATATTGACCCGTACCCAGATTTGGGATGTCGTACGATGGATTTACGTACGAGCTATATATTGATGTTTGATCCGCACTCTTGACTTTGGAATATTTGATTATAGATATAGTATCGGATGTGATATTATCGAGGCGGGATCACCGACTAATATATATATACATATGTATCGACTCAGGTGTTAGGCGGTTTCCTTACTTTTAGTTTAGCTTGATAGCTCAGCCCTATAATTTAGTGTAGTTGTTAGCCCATATTAGTTGTCGTTGTATCTAGTATTCAGCTCCCGCTCATTATTGCTGTTCGCTTCGCATCACATACTTATATTATAATTTCTTATTGCATTGTTGATATCATACTGTTAGGACACCAACACCATTACCGATGACGCGTATGTACCACGTACACTTACTTGCCGGCTCAGACATATCTTCATCGGTAATTGCCATGTCACGTACACCTTAGAAAATATTATTGCTCGACTTAGCTTGTTAGTTAGTAATTTGACATGATATTAGTGTACCTGCCTTATATGCCAGCTTAACATTATAGTTATTACTTGTCACTTCATGCATACTGTTTTCATTGTTATGCTGCATTCATGGTTTTACATGCTATTGATGATTTGGATTCGGATTTCCATGAGATTTTCTGGATTTGGGGGGAAAACCGCAAAACTTATATAAACTGCTTTCTCTCTTTTTAAATAAAAAGTGCGGTTTTTCCCATGATGTATGAGTCGTCCACCATGAGTTTGCTGATGGATTTCGAGACCCGATTCGAGGAGTGGAGGAACCGTTTCGGGTACATGATTGGCCCGGTGCGGTACCCTGGGGAAAGAGGATCGTGTTGTTGACGTTGAGCCTGGCAGGGGAGCACTACCGACCGGTGATTTTACCCGACGCGTCGGATATCCGGAGGTTACCGTCGTGGTCTTGAGATGGATGGTAGGGGCCGGTCTGGACTGACGGCGTCCTAGATATTGTGATTGAGACATTGAGATTTTGTGATATTGAGGTACAGAGATTGTGACACAGAGATATCGAGATATTTGGACACTTGTTTTGTGTCGATGCTGGGCACTGTTTTATGCTGATTTCATTTATGGTACCTCATTTTTAAAATACAGAAATCTCACTGATTTATGAAAGCAGTTTTATTCAGTACATTCATTCTGTTTCATGCATTCATACATCATCCATATGATATATTACTACCTGAGGCACTGACACGGGCACATGGGATTACACTCGGGTTAGATATTTACCCTAATCATTATTATACGCTGCATGTTATATATATTTGAGGATATATTATGATCGTTGACCTAGGATTGCGTTGTTCATGCGGTTTCTGTTCGTAGATGTTTTTCTATTCACGAGTTGGCAACTCACCCCCATTGTGCCACAGTTCCTTGCAGGTTTTGCCGTACAGGTTTCATTACGGTTTTGCTGGCATTGCATCTTTCGGGTGACTTGCTAGTAGCTGGGTTTATTTGTATCGTACCCATCATTATACATTGTATATTATTATTCAGTTGTATCTAGAAGTTCTATCAACCAAACATGTATTTATTTTTGAGCTAGAGACAGTGATGTTATTCTTTCAACCTTAGAGTCGCGCGTTATTTTTCTGTGGATTTCTTGTTGTTTTGAGTTCCTTTTGAGTTTTGATCCTCGCCCTTGGCGTTGTATATTATATTTCTTGTGTGGTTGTGACCATCGATTGACGAAGAGCTAGCTCCCGTTTGGGGATGCCTTTTATTGATTTCGTATACTATTCATGTTGTATCCCGTTTGGGGGCCAGTTTTTACAAAGGGGGCTCTGCCGAAATTTTCAGGAAATATTTGATGTTTTTAAAAACGCATAATTCGGCTAATGCTATTAAAACTACTTAATTTAAATTGGTTTTCCTTCACTCTACTACTTTTCTTGGTTTGGATTTCTGCGTTTTCGGCTTACTTAGATTACGTACGCCTCGAGACGTTTCGTAGTTTAAGTGCCGGTCATGTTCCGTACTTTCAGGACGTGACAGTGATAAGAAGAGCTTGACCGACTGCAGCATATGAACATCATTTTCTATCAAGAGTATGTCATCCACGTACAATACGAGGAAAACAACCTTACTCTCTGCCACCTTCTTGTATATACAAGGTTCATCTACATTTTTGATGAAGTCAAACTCTTTGACTACAATATCAAAATAGATGTTCCAACTCCGCGATGCTTTCTTTAACCCGTAGATGGATTTAAGCAGCTTGCATACCTTTCCGCTGCTCCCACTGTCCACGAAGCCCTCTGGCTGAGTTATGTACACGCATTCTTCTAAATCACTATTTAGAAAGGCGGTCTTAACATCCATTTGCCAGATTTCGTAGTCATGGTATGCAGGATGGCAAGCAGGATCCGGATGGACTTAAGCATAGCCACTGTAGAAAAGGTTTCATCATAGTCCACACCTGGTCGTTGACGAAAACCTTTTGCAATAAATCAAGCTTTGAAAGTCTCAACTTTTCCATCTACACCAAGTTTCTTCTTAAAGATCCATTTGCTCTCGATGGGTTTTACCCCTTCAGGAGCAACTTCCAAAGTCCACACTTTGTTGGTGTATATGGATTCCATCTCAGATCGCATTGCATCCAGCCATTTCACAGAGTCCCCACTCGTGATGTCCTGCTTGAAACTAGTTGGGTCATCATCTACCATGATGTAATCCTCGCTCCCACCGTCAATAAGAAACCCGTAGTATCTCTCTGGTGGATGAGGAACCCTACTAGATCGGCGGAGAGGCTGGGGTTCGTTGGGAACTACTGAATTCTCTGGTTCCACCAAATCTTCTGTTGTAGTTTATGCTGCTGGAACCTCATCCAGTTCTACCTCATGACCACTAATTTCTTTTGCAAGAAATTCCTTTTCTAAAAAGGTGCCATGTTGAGCAACAAACAACTTTTGTTTCTCAGTGTGGTAGAAGATATGCCCCCACAAATGCTTGGGATATCCTACAAACTTGCACAAAACAAACCTTGCCTTGAGTTTGTCCGGATTGAGCCTTTTGACATAGGCCGGACAACCCCATATCTTAACAAAATTAAGACATGGTCTCTTCCCCTTCTATATCTCATATGGAATGGTAGGAACTGATTTGGTAGGAACTATATTCAATAGGTCCGCGGCTGTTTCCAGTGCATGTCACCAAAAGGAAATAGGCAACTCAGCAGTGCTCATCATAGAGCGCACCATATCCAATAGGGTGCGATTCCTCCGCTCCGATACACCGTTGTGCTGTGGTGTATATGGAGGAGTAAGTTGAGAGAGAATCCAATTCTCTTTTAGATAGTCACGGAATTCCGTACTCAAGTATTCTCCCCCCCGATCGGATCGTAGGATTTTAATACTTTTACCCGTTTGGTTCTCGACTTCGGATTTATATTCCTTGAATTTCTCAAAAGCTTCAGACTTATGTTTCATCAGGAACACATGTCCGTATCTTGAGAGATCGTCAGTGAATGTAATTAAGTAGGAAGAACCATTCCTGGCATGTGTAGACTTAGGACCACATACATCACTATGTATCAGTCCCAAGAGCTCACTAGCTCTTTCTCCGTGTCCTGTAAACGGAGTTTTGGTCATCTTGCCTTTGAGACATGACTGGCAAGTTTCATAAGATGATAATTCGAACGGATTCAAATATCTATCCTTATTTAACATAGCTAGTCGTGTCGCATTGATATGACCTAGTCTACAATGCCACAAGAGGGATTCGTTCATTTTTGAACTCTTCCTCTTGTGTGTGTTTTGTACGCTAAGAATTGTGGTTTGATTTAGAACGTATGTGCCATTATTTAATGAGCCTGATCCAATCAACTTTTGATCCAGGAAGATGTTCATAACATTATCCTGTACTACTAAATTATATCCTTCTTTACTTAATAAAGAAACTGATATAAGATTGCATATCAGGGTCGGTATGTAATAGCATTCGTTCAGAATCAATGTATTACCATTTGGTAATACAAGGTGATATTCGCCAACTGCTTTGGCTGCAACATTTGTACCATTCCCTACTCTTACGGAATGATCACCCTCTCCCAGTTCTCTACCTTTCTTTAGCCCATGCAACATATTACATATGTGGGATCCCGATCCGGTATCTAATACCCAGGACGTAGAGTGTACTGAGAAACAGTTCTCGGTAACTAACACACCTGAAGAAGATGCATCAACATGCTCATTCTTCGTTTGTGTGGCGTGAAAATCCGGATATGTTCCTATTTCCTGCTCGGACTTATAACAATTATAAGTAGGAGAGGAACCAACGTTCCCCTGCTCAGTATAAAAAGCGGGTTCGGTAAATACATCCATATTATTATCTTGATTAAGTCCTGATATGGTCGCTACCTGGAGAGAGAGAGAAGAAAACACTTAGCGTATGCTCTTTCAAAAGATCAGATTGGTTATTTATCTTATCTAATCGATGTCTCCCACTGCTATTCTCAAATTTTCCTTCAAACCTTTAAAAAGAAAATTCAGCCAGGATTAATTGTTTTCTACAACTTCGCTAACCGTTCAGCCAGGCCAGTGCCGGTACTTCTGAGGGAGGTTCCCCATGCTTTCCCACGGACCTAATTAAAATAAACCTCATTTTTCCAGAGGCGTAGCCCCATTGAGACCTTTCTATACACCTAATGAGTTAGCTAATTGGAAAGTGCACAATTCTCCCGGGAGCAACTTTTGCTCACAGTGGGATCGGATCCTACTATCACATAGAAGGTATACAATCTCATTGCAAATTTCAACACTTGAAATTCCCGATAATATTTTGTCCCTGGCGTCTTATAACCTGACGCAGGTCAAAAAACCATAGTCTGCTAGTCAAGTTCAACCTGTACATTTCATGATTGAATTAAACCCACCCGTACGACCCTTGACGCAGGTCAGCAAAGTCGCACGACTACCCTAATCCAATCGCATCACATGCTTTTGCAGATAAACACTAAATAGCTACCGCACACTATGCCTTGACGCAGGTCAACAAACTTAGCGTGAATAATAAGTGGTTCTTATCTGAAATGACGGAGGGCTACGACAGGTTTTTAAGAAAACCTTTTGCGTGATGAACTTGATGTAGTTGTAGAAACAAGTGATTTTTGAAAAAGAGAGTTTTTTAGGCATTTACTAGTCTTGCTAAAGAGATCACTCCCGGTGAAGGGATCTCAGCTCTTTCCTTATCGAATAAGGTGCAGGATATTTCATAAATACCGCTATGCAAAGCAAGAACTAAAAGAAGCAGTCAAAAGGCAAAACCGAGTGGGTTGTAGCATCTGCTAGTTTCGCTAAAGAGGTCACTCCCAGTGAAGGGATCTTGGCACTTTCCTTATCGAATAAGGTGCTGGATATTCTATAAGGAATACCGCTATGCAAAGATAAAACCTAGAGCTACCCTTTTTGAAAATATGATTCTACAACATCTTTTAGGTTTCTTTTCTTTTCATTAATCTCATTAATGAATTCCTATCATTTATGCTTCCTAAGCATGACAGAAGAAACGAAAATACAACGTACGCTTATGCCATCCGCATTCGCCACAGTGTCCCGTTATGCACCGTTAGGTTACTTAACTAACGGCATAGCAGGGCGGGACTAGCGCGGGTGAAAAACATAAGCAACGTTTATTATACATCATATATACAATAATAAAGCATTCGTCTCACGCATATAAAGTGATCACATCATAAAATATCAGCAGCAGAAGATAACATATGAAATATTGGATATTCTAGGAATTTCGTGTTTTATTTTAAGCCAGTATAAAACACGGATTCCACGGTCGCGATGAATAGCCAAACGCACATTCCTAGACCCCTACAAGAGCGGCAAGCAACCCTACTAATTCTAGAGTTAGGAGACCCGGACTCGACTCCTCGAGATGGTCTCCCTACTGGACTCTAGAACCCGGTTACTTGTGCTCCCTTCCTTGGGTCTATCCTAATGCGGAAAAGTAAATAATATACAACAATGGTGACATCATTCTCAACCCGGAAGTGCCTAATAAAAGAATATTACATATAATGAATTTTACATTAATGAAAATAAAAACTCTCATCTCACATAAAACCCCCGGCTATTCTAAACACGACGATTCAATATAACATATCACAGCAACATATAACATCACATGTCATCAACGTAAGTAAATATGTGTATCACAATTATCGTTGATATATAGCAACGAAAACAGTGATACCCCATATATTACACTTACGGTCGCAGAAAAAAAAATGTCAAACTACAACATTTGGAATCCATAATCACCTTAGACATCATAAACCCAAAATATCACATACTTTGGATTTCATGCCTAACTATATGAATTCCACATATTGTATCACATTCCAAAAAAAGCTAGACGACGTTAAACATTCCGATCGAATCAACAAACACCCAAAATTTCCCAAAAAGCTCAACACTTGAGCGTAGTTTAAAAATACTCATCACATGCCACAGTACCAATGGACCAACCGTAAAAGGGTCAACCCTTGCTTCACCTATGGCGCCGCGGAACTACAGCAAACCCTAGGGTTTGGCGGGGGTTCTTACGGTCATAGAATCGAGTTAGGGTTTTGTTCTTCTAGAGGGTCCACCGCATTACTTACATAATTATTTGAATGTTCATTAACTCGGAAAAAATCCAACTCTTGAAATATTTTCCGGCAAGGGTTAAAGTGGGTATTTGACATCCGTTCGAACTTTTTAACACCGTCTAAAATAACCCGAAAAACTGTTAGAATTACAACTACGAAACACTCCGAGTTGCCTTTCCAGAAAGTTAACATCACATGAAAATTTAGCAAAAACAAACACCTGAAACACCAAAACCTAGAGACTGGAACACAATACAAATTTCAACCCTGAACACCATACAAAAATCGAGCAAGCCAATTATTTGGGCCCTGTGGCTGGCCAAAATCCGAGGTCAGGGGTTGAATTTTGTACTGTGTTCATGTTGCATCTCATACAACATTCTGCAGTTGTTTAAAAAAAATTCGACGACTTTAAAATTTCTACAGAAACTAGATTTGTGTATCGGGTGTTTCGGAGTTGTTTCGGTTTCGTAATTCTACATACATTGTCTAAATCTCTAGCTTGGCTTTGATACAACTGTAGGATTGTTCGGCACGGCAGCAAAGTTTCGGGAGGTATCGTCCTTGCCATTTTAAAAAAATTGCCATGCTTAACAATACCAACCCTAGAATCTTAACTAAAGATTTAGACAATACAATGTGTAAACTACTTTACAATTAAGTGAGTAGGGATTACAATCTTTGTAGTGCGGTCCTTCACTTCTATAGCTCCTTGTAGTGATCCCTTCGCTGCAATCATTGAACTCCCGGACTCATAAATGGCTCCATAAGAAGAAAGCAATGAGCTTGCACGAAGTCTTCGAGGCCGAAGATGATCTACGTCGAGGATTCACTAACCTAAGCTACATCTTCGCTAATGTGGGATTAGAGAAGCTAACACCCTATACTAAAGTGCTAATCTAGTAGAGGATGATGAAGTAGGATTTTTGCTCACTTTAGAATATATTTTCTCACTTTTATCTTCTTCTCTCAAAAACTTAGAGAGCTTTTTCTTTGAGCTTGAAGAAGATGAAGAAATAATAGATGATAGAGTGAATGGCAACCATGGGTGAGTTTGTATCATATACTAACTCATGTAGAGACATAACCATGGCTAAGTGATAATGGTTAGGTTAATAAATATCTTCGGTAAAACAAAATTAGTGGACTAAGTCAATGCATCCACAAGATTCTACAAACTTCATGCATGTGACTAATTTCTAACTAATTTAGATTTACTTTAAATATTAAAACCTCATAATTATCATAAGCATGGTGTAAGTCTCATACACCCATGTAGTGTGTATCATCAAGCATGACACTAAAAATATACATTAATATATACAACATATATAATTATGCACACAAGTGAGAAAAGAAATATTTAAGTGGACTAATATTAGTTAATGTAAATTAATATATCAAATATATAATTATACATTAAATCATTAAATCAAGACTTGATTTAATAATCCGTTTATATCTCATATGACCGACTAATATTATTTGTATCAGCTTATCGAATCAACACTTGATTCGATAACCCGACTATATCACATATAACCGACCGATACAGTATCGACTTATCGAATCAACATTCGATAACCCTGCTATATCACATATAAACGATCGATACCTTATATCGCGAGAATAGAATACGATATCACATACTCGTATTAATCTCGGTCCCGCACATATCACATATGTGCTCCTACTTCGTTTTGCCTGAGCCAGTGAAACCTCTGTGTAAGACTCTAAAGACTCGTCAATACGCCGGCAGTAGGTGATGATCACATCAAGCACCCATAATCTGTAAGTCTACGGTAGCGCCCCGGCCGTCTTTCAGACGCCAAATGCGGAACAAAAACTTTTTAACTGGCGTTATCGTATACTATAACCCGGATCTGCCATTATTGCTAAACTAACAAACTACAAAGTGGGTAGAAATGTTATACCGAACGATCTGAGTCCTTCGTTCTTTAACCATC
Organism: Agapanthus africanus; assembly: GCA_030015575.1. NCBI lineage: Eukaryota > Viridiplantae > Streptophyta > Magnoliopsida > Asparagales > Amaryllidaceae > Agapanthus > Agapanthus africanus. The sequence continues at coordinate 333,112,855 of CM057345.1, read as the reverse complement.
ATCCCACGCTTTGTTGCGTCTTCTCCGGTCTCGTCGATCTCCGATCTCCTCGTCCAGGTAGCACCACGTCAACGGATCTTTAAACTGGCTCCCGCCTCTTACCCGAGGCAACTCGGTCATCAAGTTTGCTAAAAGAGATGACCAAGGTTGATGTAGAGAATGAGTAGAACACTTTGTCTCACTTCGTCCAAAGCTATGGACGAACGGTTAATGAAGTTTCCTTTTTGGATCGAATGAAACGAGAAATGAACAATCTAATTTCCATGAACCCAAAAACCTTAATCTTTTTCCAATTGAATCAATCTCTCTCTCACACAAGAAGGGCCGGCCGCTTTAATAAGTGAGGAGGGGGGTGAGTGTAAGAGGAAAAATGGTGACCATAAGATATGAAATCTTATCACAACACTTAATGAAAGAATGACTCACTTAATACATTTAATGCAAAATGGTGATTCATTAACCTAGTCACCATTTCAATTAATGCATACATTGAACCAAAACCAAGTCACCAAATCTAGAACCTTCTAGAATGTTCCACACTCATGACTCGCCCTCATGACTCACCCACAAGAAAAAGATAAATCCGCATTTAACCGAATATTAAAGAGGGTGATAGAAAACTGGAAACTGGAAACTGGCAATTTCCAAAAGCGATCCCGAAACGAATTCCAGGATAACCCCGTAACCGTATAAACATACCCGCATTTGTATTACGACCGAATACAAATGCAACTGAGACAAAGATATTATATCTACACAGTATAATACATGGATCCGGCTTAAACCAAAGCCCACCAGTATTATCTGCCGGAAATATGACACGTGCGTAAACGCACGTGCATTTTCCGAACCCTGCCATAAAACCATACGGCCTCTACAACGTTTCACCCGAACTTGGGAAACTATCTGTGGGGGACTCTAATAACTCGTCAGTAACATGGTAGTGGGTTTAACCACAAGTCGTCAGCGGCACTAGCTGTGCGTAACGGTTGCCCATGTACTGACCTCAAGGGAAGCCGATGAGCGAACTCATCCTGGAACCCAACTGAGCCTAACAGTGACAATGTATATACAGTCCGGTCCGTTCGCCTATGAGTATCGCATATCGGCCTAGGGGGCTGGTAACGTCAGACCCCCAATAGCGGTATAAGTCGTGTCGGAGTGTAGCCCAGAACACCCTGAGATACTACTGGAGTACATACCAGTAAATCTCCTACCTCAGCTGAGGATTTGTGTAATGGCTCTCCTAGACACAGCGCGATCTCACCCCCAATACCGGGAGAGACGAATCCCCTGCCGATCCGCTCACTTGCCTCCATGTGGCTCGGGACTATACCCAAAAAAGACCTGTTTGCACGACTCCTTTGAGCCGTGGTAGGGTAGGTATCAAAACACAGTGGGAACTCACACTAGATAAATGACGACCTCAGGTCGATGAACTAACCTGTACATATGTCACCAGGGAACTGCTATCTGACGATAGGTATAATACCAACTAGCAGGTTCCCGGTGTGTCATGTCCGGTGTACTCATAACCCAATGAGCACCTGTATACATCTTAGGTGATCCAACTGACACCAGTGGCTTGTGAGACCGGCCACCGCCCCTCGTCGGGGTCTCGACTGTATACACTAGTCTACTCTGGAGAATCGATGCCCTGTCTCGAAAATCCCATGACTAGGGACCACAATTAAGGATATGCTTATAGACCACCCTACTCTCACGTATATGATCGCCATCATACTGTTGGTTGTCAGCAAGATCCTAAGGGCTCTATCAACGTGTAACAGCGATCAGTCACCTGAACCTGTACACGACTGATAAATGCAAACCAGATAGCATACTATCATCTCGAGTAAGACTGTGCTACCGGTATAGGACCTCCTCAATCACTGCAATCACGTACCTGCGATCCAATAATTGACTTTGAGGGCACTATATCCAACAATCTCCCACTTGCACTTAAGGCTAATTATTGCGATGTCGCATACTCACAGCCCGTGTGATACCGAACATCCAACTCCTCTACTAATCAGTTTCACAAAGCTCGTTTGTAAAACTGTTGTGTTCGAGAAATAGCCTCAGTGAGTGGATCCGTCCTGAAGTTTCTTTCTATATCTCTCTTAATCTCAAGTTCGGGGAGAAAGCCATCTCCCGAATCGAGAAATACCTGCCTTGGAATATGTCTGGATATCTGATGGGACCTAGTTCATAAATGAACTCCAAATCCAAACTTCTTAGACTAAATCAACAACTGAACCTAATCAGTATCCTGCACCATGCCTCCCACAGTATCCTCTTTGACCACCTGTCCATAATACTGTCCCTCGTCAGAGGGAAAACTATAACTCTGATAATCACTCTGTCATCCATGTCACCTTTAAAGCCTGGAATGATAACCGTCTACTGAAGGAGGCTGCCGTAATCAAATCCGTAGAACATGCACTTATGTTCTGAAACTGCTTCCTTATGTTTCTCCAGGATTGGATTAATATAAACTTATCACATCTAGTGCAAAAACAACATCTGGTGTGGTACTTGACATCTCACGATTGACTCAATTGCCTAAGCAAGTAATCTGCCAATCATGCAGATCTCTCTCCCTTTTAGTCTATAAGACACCTTTAGAGAGGGTGAGTCCATCACCTGCAGGTACACCACCATGCCAGGAGTCATCTATTCTAAAATACTATTAGAATACTGTCAAAGTACCCACATTGGGAAACTACCCAAATCTAGATCTAAAACCATAGGTCTAGAAACCAGAATGTCTGATATTATATCCATATCCTGTGTGGAGAAACAACTGTGACGACCACAGTATAACCGATTGTAGTATAGGAATTTTACTTCCTACTCTGTGTATGTCATCCAGATACCAGGATATCATACCCTACTACCTTCTTAACAGATCCATCCCCTATTCTGATGAAGTCAAACCTATGACTGTCACATCAAAACTAGATGATCTATCTCCGCTATAACTGCTTAAGTCTATAAATAGACTTAAGCTTCTTGCCCACTATGCTTCCGCTGCTCCCACTGACCACAACAACCCTCTGGCAGAATAATATATACGTACACTTCTAAAGCTAGTTTAGAACGACGCTATACTTAACCTCCTGCCTGGTCTCGTAGCCTGGAACAACAGTAGTGTCAAGTCTGGGTAAATAAGAACCTCCCTGTCACCTTACTTGAGGCTACCGGAGTACCTCTCGGGTGTCTGAGGTTACCCACCATATCTGCGGAGTGGCTATTGGAATGTCAAACCTGATTGAATCTTTAGGTCCAATTAAATTTTCCGTAATCGTTTGCAGTTCTGGAATCACTTCCAGTTCTACCATACTCCCACTACTGTTTTCTGAAAAAATTCATTTTACTAAAACTGTGGCGAGTCAGGAACAATATCACTATTGATCTTCCAGATGGTAGAAAGTCAACCCTCGTCATAGCCAGGGTCAACCCACAAACAGCCATTACAGAAACGTGCCTTGAGTTATCCAGTGTCTGGTTTTAAGCATAAGCCGGACAACTCATCGTACCTTAACATTGTTAAGATATGAACCATTCTATATCCAATATAGAAACTTTGGCACTTATTTAATTGGAACCAGATTCTAATCATGCAGCTGTCTCCAGTGCATATCAACTTAATGGAGAGAGACTAATCAGCATTACTCAACTTAGGAATCCATCCAATTATGAGTAATCTGAAAGAGAAGCAAATTTATCAAAACCATTACTATCATCTGAATGCCAATCATAAGAATCTACATCTTCGATCTCTTTGAAGAATCCCGATACTTGCGATACCTGGTTCTCTACTTTATTCTTATACCCACAACTTCTCAAAACTTAGACCTTGTATTTCTACGAAACACTTGTCTAAAAACTAAAGAAGTCACAAGTAAACAGAACATAGTACGAGGACCAACCCCTTTGTCCTGATGGACACTGGACAACATACAATACTCTGTATAAGTCCGCTAAGTTGAATAACTCAAAACCTATGCGTCGTAGGTTGAAAACTGTACCTAGGCAATTTCCTCAAATATCACCAATTACAACGAATTCCGATATAATGAGGATGATCACCTTATTCCCAAAAACTTACTCCTACTCATCATCTGTAAAACCATACAGATATGAGAATGAAACCTGGTAAATACATACCCTGGAGTAAGTATCTAATCGGGAAAACAGTTTTCCTTTAACAATGCACTGAAACATGAAAAATGTTTCGTAGGGGTATCCTGGTATTCATAGTAATGCCTCTTCCATAATCTAATTCATGACTATAACCGTATATTTCTTTGCCATCACTCTAAATCCCTTTATTTGTCTTTATTCATTTCCTTCTGTACACCATCGTTAGGCTAAATGGTTTTCTTCCTTCCCTACCATTCGGCACCAGCCTATGGTTTGGAAGAAGACTATCCAGTAAGCATAATAGGTGTACTCTCGTAAACCAAGGAGTACTCGCAACTTAAGAGAAGGTGATGATAAAAGACAACTGAATAATACCTTATTCTATTTCTCCCGAACTGGGGAAAAAAGCAAATGTGAAATAGGAGTGGCGATAAAGTACGCGGTTTGGTCGTGAATGATAACAGTCGCAATTTACTTTGCCCTCTTTCTAATCCCTTTATTTTGTCTTTAGTCATTACCTTCTGTACACCCTACTTAGGCTAATTGGTTTTCTTCATTCCCTACCTTTCGGCACCTGCCTATGGTTTGGAATAAGACTATCCAATAAGCGTAATAGGTGTACTCTCCTAAACTAAGGAGCCCTCGCAACCTGAGAGAAGGTGATAATAAAAGACAACTGAATAAACCAATTCTATTTCTCCTGAACCTGGATCCATCCTCGAAGAAGTCCCTTCGAGTTCGTATATAACCATACGATGGATCTATCCAATGGAAGTGGATGTCCGTAGTAATACGAGGTGTTCTGAGAAATGCAAAGGGTAAAAGAAGGAGCGGCAATGACTTATGGAACTTAGACAATCCAAAAGCCAGTATTTTAAGAAGGTTCGGTCAACTTGGTCACTGAGTCATAGTCTAGGTTCGGTCAAAAAGTCGCTGCCAAAGAGAGAGAGAAAAGAAACACTCTGCATGCACTCTAACCTAGATCAGAATGGTTATCACTTTATCTAATCGAGAAACCTCCCACTGTACTATCAAATTCTCCTCCAAACTTAAAAGAAGAATCAATCGGGATCACCCGAAGAGTAAACTAACTCATCAGTGGGAATCGGGATCCAACTCTCATCGCATGATAACGTGGCGGAATCCACTCACGTTATCACACTCCAAAAGGTATGCGCATGGCTGGCAAGTTTCAGTTTCTTTAGAAACTCCCGATATGATTTTTGCCCCATGCTCTTATGACCTTGGCGTTAGGTCAAAATGTCATAAGTCACATGTCAAGTTCTACCCGTCACTATCTTGTCAATTTGAACCCACCCGCACATGCCCTTAGCGTTAGGTCAAAATGGCAGAACGACTGTCCCAAACCAACTCATCTATCTATGCAACAAATGAATACCCAGCAGCTACCAAACACTATACCTTGGCGTTAGGTCAAAATACATAGCTTGAATACTACTGAATACCCAAAAGAAATGACGGAGGTCTACGGCTGGTTTTTAGCGAAAAACCTTTAACGTAACGAACTTGATATCGCTGAAGGAACCTGATAACTTTTTATAAAAATATAGTGGCGAAAACCTTTGCTAAAGAGGTCACTCCCGGTGAAGGGATCTCGGCTCTTTCCTCGTGGAATGAGGTGCAGGATATTCCAACTGAATGCCGCGATGCAAAGCAACTTGTAATCGACTATAGTGAAGTTATTACCCTGACGCAAACTTCTGCCCAAGGGGTCACTCCCGGTGAAGGGATATCGGCCCTTGCCTCGTCGAATGCGGTGCAGGATATTCCAACTGAATACCGCTATGCAAAACAAAAGGAAATGCCTTTGTAATAACACTTTTTAAAACTGTTCCAACAACTGCCAAACAGGTTTGTTTTCCTTTGCATTGATCAGAATCAACGCAGTCCCATCAATTAATCACACCAGAAAAAAAACGAAAATAAAATGTACGTATATGCCATCCGCATTCGTCACTGGGTCCTGTCATCACCCGTTAGGTTACTTAACTAACGACAGAGCGGAGACTGGACTAGCGCGGGTGTAAAACATATACAACATCTACTAGTATATATACTAATATACAATAATCGCTCCAGGCATGATAATATGCTACATTACAGAAAAGTAATAAGCATCACAGAACAATACAGATAATCTGGGATCCTCGGGTTTCACAGAGCCGCTACTGAAACCCGATGTCCCCCTGGTCGTGTGGATAGCCTGTGCAATGAAACCTAGACCCCTACGGGTGCGGCAAGTTACTCGCCAAAACCTAAAGAGAGGCAGCCCCCTACAGCAAAGTGAATGGACCACCCTGCACTTCACGGAATCCGGTAACTTAAGCACCCTACTTTGGGTCAACTTGTACCCCCTACGAGTGCGGTGAATAGTCTGCCAATTCTAGAGTGAAGCCTCTCTTCCTCTCAAAGCCATGAGATGCGGACCCGTTGCCCTCCAGAACCCGGCTATCCGTGCACTCCATCGAGGGGTAAAACCTAGTACAAAAATGAAAAATATGTACAACGGGTAGATCGACCTCAGCCCGGTCGTGCCCAAAAAGAATATTATACAAACAAGCAGTGACGGCAGTCCACATGTTGGAAGCTTGCCCCGCAATATCAAATGTACAAATAAATCCAAACTGCACTACCATTGCACACTGCTATCCACCACGACAAATCCGCAACATCACAGCACAACACAGAACATCAACGCGAATGTCACGTTCGCAAATCCATCTAAAAGAACTTTAGCAATTAGACGTAATTAACCGCTCGAATGACATTCATGGTCGGAGATATAATGTAAGTACTGTAAACTAACAAGTTTAAAATTTCGATCGACAAAACATCCCGAAGCGTGCCCCACGTACATCTGCTGTACAGTAACAAAATCTGGGCCCAAAAGAAATATTCCAGAAACCACAATTTACCATGGAGAACACACTGTAGAAATTTGACTCACTGTTCTTGTTGGAGATAGTGCCCTCAGAGTCAATTATTGGATCACAGGCACGTGATTGCAATGATTGAGGGAGAACCTATCCCGGTAGGACAGACTTACTCAAGATGATAGTATGCTATCTGGTTTATCTTTATCATCGTGTACTGCTTTAGGTGACCTGACAGGTCACTATTGCACGTTGATAGAGCCCCTAGGATTCTTGCTTGACTGCCAGCAGTATGAGGGCGATCATATACGTGAGCTGGTAGTCTATAAGCACATCCTTAAAAGGTCCCTAGTCGTGGGAGTTTCGAGACAGGGCATTGATTCTCCAGAGTAGACTAGTGTATACATTCGAGACCCCGACGAGGGGCGGTGGCCGGTCTCACAAGCCACTGGTGTCAGTTGGTTCACCTAAGATGTATACAGGTGCTCATTGGGTTATGAGTACATCGGACTGGACTCACCGGGAACATGCTAGTTGGTCTTATACCTGACGTCAGATAGCAGTTCCCTGGTGACATGTGTACAGGTTAGTTCATCGACCTGAGGATCGTCATTTGTCTCGTGTGAGTTCCCACTGTACTTTGATTACTACCCTACCACGCTCAAAGGAGACGTGCAAACAGGTTTTAGTTGGGTACAGTCTCGAGCCATATGGAGGCAGCGAGCGGATCTTCGGGGGTTCGTCTCTCCCGGTATTGGGGGTGAGGTCGCGCTGTGTCTAGCAGAGCCAGAACATAAAAATTCCTTGGACAAGGCAGGAGATTTACTGGTAGGTATTCTAGTAGTATCTCAGGGTGTTCTGGGCTGATCTCTGACACGACTTGTACCGCTTTTGGGGGTTTGACTTTTACCAACCCCCTAGGCCCGCCATGCGATGCTCATAGACGAACGGACCGGACTGTACGGATATTGTCACTGACAGGCTCAGTAGGGTGTCAGGATGAGTTCGCTCATCGACGTCCTTTTCGGTCAATAGCTGGTGGCCCGTCACGTATGGCTAATACCTCTGACGTGCTAGTGGTTAAATCCACAGCCATAGTATTGACAAGTCTTTAGAGTCCCCCACATTCAGTTGCTCAAGTTTTCGGGCGAAACGCTGTAGAGGCCGTATGGAGATATGGCAGGGTTCGATCAGATATGTATGGTACTGCACGGATCAGGATCGGACGGATAATAGTAGCCGGCTTTGGTTTAAGCCGGATCCTAGTATAGTACAGTGTAGATTTTGTCTCATTGCATTTGTATTTCGGTCGGAATACAAATGCGGGTGTGTATACACAGTATCGAGGTTTTCCTGTAATTCATTACGGGACCAGTTTTCTGGGGTTGCCAGTTTGCTTTCCGTTTCGGCCATATTTCTTTGTATCCTTCATTGGCCGAAGATTGGTGGAGGAGGGCTTATTTGCATTTGTGCAAATAAGCATTTGTAGAGGGTGTTCTTTGCATTTTCTTGTATCATGATGGTCTCATGATGGAGGACCATCCCTTGACTTTCCATGGTTCATGATGGCTTGACCATTGTAGGATATGATTGGGTTTTGGAGTGGGTTTTTGGTTGTGATCATTGGTTTCTCTCATCATCTTTTGCTTGCATCATTGCTTTCCACCCACCCCCTTGTCATAATTTCTCAACTCACTCATTCTTGGAGCCAAGTTTGGCCGGCCATATGAGGGGGCTGTCCCATTATTGGTGTGGGTGATTTTTGGTTGATCTCATATCATTTTCCTTCACCAAAATTCTAAAGAAAAACTCCATAGTTCATCCCTCCACCAAAGGCAACATCCTAAACCTCAAATGAGACATAACACTATACCATTCTACAGCAAATCTTGGGCACGTCGACTCGCCAACTTCGTGCCCGAGTTGCCTTGGTATAGAGGTGGGAGCCCGTAAAAGAAGCAGGCGACGTGGTGCCCTTCCGGCGAGGAGGTGGAGACCGGACATTCCGCGGGAGATCGGGACGACGGCGAGAAGACCGGAGGACACGGATCGCTCGGTATATCTCTCTTCCCCATCTTGTAGTTAGCTAGGACTAGTTTAATGGCACGATCCGGGTTTATAGTGCGCGGTGGTGCCGGTTTGAAAAGTTATTGTAAAGCACCGCTTCCGCATTCCGGCGTCGGATTGACGGCCGGGGTGCCGCCGTGCACTTACAGTGGTATCAGAGCCTCGCCATTAACCTAGTCTAGCTTTGTCTAATGTGTTTTACACTTCCGATCGAACAAATGTTCCGAAAACCCAATAACACATGCATCAGTTTTCTGTCGTTTTTTTTCTGGCTCGAAATTTTTTTCAGGTTGTTGAATAGTGATGTACTGGAAGTTCTAAGCATTCTGTAGAAATTCGATACAGTAACTCGACTATGGGAGCGCGGAACCGCGGCCAAACCCCCCTTTGGGCCACGGTTCCGCCGCACTATGATCTCCTTGATGTATCAAATTTCTACAGTTGCTTTCTGGGTTGAAAATAGGGTTTTTGGAATGTTAGTTTTGGGCCCAGAATTTCTTTATGTGCTACAGTAGTGCTTTGGGGCCCACTTGGTAAATTTTGATCGATCGGAAAATTTTAAACACATTAGTTTACAGTATTTACATTATATCTGCGACCGTGAATGTCACTTGATCGGTAAATTCTGTCTAACTGCTTTAGCCCGGTTAGACGGATTTGCGAACGTGACATTCACGTTGATGTTCTGTATATTGCTGTGATGTTGCGGATTGGTCGTGGGGGATAGCCTGGATGCAATGCTAGTACAGTTTTTGTTGTATTATGTACATTTGATATTGCGGGGCGAGCGTTCGACATGTGGACTGCCGTCACTGCCTGATTGTATATTATTCTTTTTGGGGCACGACCAGGTTGCGGTCGATGTACCCGTTGTATGTATATTTTACTTTCTGTACTAGGATTACCCCGTGGAGGGGTGCACAGATAGCCGGGTTCTAGAGGGCAACAAGCCCGCATCTCATGGCATTGAGACGGAGGGGGCTTCACTCTAGAATTGGCGGGCTATTCGCCGCACTCGTAGGGGGTACAGGTTGACCCAGGAGGGGTGCCCAAGTTACCGGATTCCGTGAAGTGCCGGGTGGTCCATTCACGTTGCTGAAGGGGGCTGCCTCGCTTCAGGTTTTGGCGGATAACTTGCCGCGCCCGTAGGGGTCTAGGATTTCATTGCACAGGCTATCCATACGACCAGGGGAACGTCGGGTTTCAGTAGTGGCTCTGTGAAACCCGGGGATCCCAGATATCTGTATTGTTCTGTGATGCTGTACATTTCTGTGATGTTGTATTTTATCACGCCTTGAGCGAAAAATTATATATTGATATATATACTAGTAGATGTTGTATATGTTTTGCATCCGTGCTAGTCCAGTCCCCGCTCTGTCGTTAGTTAGCTAACCTAACGGGTAATGACGGGACCCAGTGGCGAATGCGGATGGCATATACGTACATCAGTATATTTTGGTTCTTTGTGGTGTGATCAATTGATAGGACTGCGTTGATTCGGATCAATGCAAGTTAAAAACAAACCTAATCTGATGTTGTTGGAACATTTTTCAAAAAGCTGTTATTGCAAGGTCGTTCACTTTTGTTTTGCACAGTGGTATTCAGTTGGAATATCCTGCTCCTCAGTCGACGAGGCAAGGGCCGAGATCCCTTCACCGGGAGTGACCCCTTGGACAAAAGTTTGCGTCAGGGCGATAACTTCATTATAGCCGATTACTTTTGCTTTGCATCATGGTATTCAGTTGGAATATCCTGCACCTCATTCTACGGGGAAAGAGCCGAGATCCCTTCAACGGGAGTGACCTCTTTAGCAAAGGTTTTCGTCACTATATTTTTTAAAAGCTATCCGGTTCCTTCAACGATATCAAGTTCATTACGTTAAAGGTTTTCGCCAGAAACCATTCGTAGCCCTCCGTCGTTTTAGAAGGGTAGCACGTAGTATTCATGCTATGTTTGTTGACCTTCGTCAAGGCATAGTGTATGGTAGCTGCTTGTTGCCTTTCTGTTGCAAAGATAGATGCGTTGGTTTGGGAAAGTCGTATAGCCTTGTTGACCTTCGTCAAGAGCTTGTACGGGTGGGTTCAAATTAACCTGGACAATGACGGGTGGAACTTGACATGTGACTTATGATTTGTTGACCTTCGTCAAGGTCATAAGAGCATGGGGAAAAAATCACATCGGGAGTTTCTAAAGAAACTGAAACTTGCCAGATATGCGCTTACTTTCTGGAGTATGATAGCGTGAGTGGATTCCGTCACGTTATCATGCGGTGATAGTTGGATCCCGATTCCCACTGATGAGTTGGTTTACTCCTCGGGTGATCCCGACTAATTCTTCTTTTAGGTTTGGAGGAGAATTTGACGGTACAGTGGGAGGTTTCCAGATTAGATAAATTGGTAACCATTCTGATCAAGGTTAGAGTGCACGCTGAGTGTTTCTTTTCTCTCTCTCTTTGGCAGCGATCATTGACCCGACCCTAAGACTATGACTCAGTGACCGAATTAACCGAACCTTCTTGAACACTGGCTTTTGGATTGTCAGAGTTGCAAACCTCATTGCCACTCCTACTTTTACCCTTTTTTCCAGGACACCCCGTATTACTACGAACGTCCACTTCCATTGGACAAAACCATCGTATGGTTAGATACAAACTCGAAAGAATTTATTCGAGGATGGTTTCAGGTTCTGGAGGAAATGGATAGGACTATTCAGCTGTCTTTTCCTTTTACCTTCTCTCAGGTTGCGAGTACTCCTTGGTTTAGGAGATAGTACACCTATTACGCAAATTTGATTGTCTTCTTCCAAACCATAGGAAGGTGCCGATCGGTAGGGAATGAAGAAAACCAATTAGCCTAACGATGGTGTACAGAAGGTATTAAGTAAAGACATATCAAGGGATTAGTAAGAGGGCAAAGTAAATTGTGACTAATATTCACGACAAAACCAGGTATTTCATTACCACTCCCACTTCACCTTTGTATTTCTCCAGGACACTCTGTATCACTACGAAGATCCACAGTTTATTGGATACTCCATCGTATGGTTATATACGAACTCGAAAGGAACTTGTTCCAGTTCAGGGATGGATTCTGGTTCAGGAGAAATAGGAATAAGGTTTATTCGATTGTCTTTTATCTTCACCTTCTCTCGCATTGCGAGTGCTCCTAGGATTAGGACAGTACACCCATTATGCTTATTGGATAGTCTTCTTCCAAACCATAGGCTGGTGCCAAACGGTAGGGAAGGAAGAAAAACATTTGGCCTAAAGGGGTGTGCAGAAGGTAATGACTAAAGACATATGAAGGGATTTGGAGAGGTGGCAAAAAAATATACGGTTACAGTTGTGAATCTGGATAATGGAAGAGGCATTACTAGGAATACCAGGATACCCCATCGAAACATTTCAATGTTTCAGTTTCACTGTGTACTGTTAAAAGAAGACTGATTTCCCGATTAGATACTTACTCCAGGGTATGTATTTACCAGGTATGATTCTCACATCTGTATGGTTTTACAGATGATGAGTGGGAGTAAGCTATTGGGAATTAGGTGATCATCCTCATTATATCGCAATTCGTTGTAATTGGTGATATTTGAGGAAGTCACCTGGGTTGTTTGCCGGACGGCGAATATTTGGTTTTGAATATCCGTTATAATGCACCAATTTCAAATTGATATATCTGTACGTCTATTTTTATAGAGTGAGATATACCTTTTTGAAATTATGTCGATGACATTTACCTATATCAGTTGATGGTTAGGTAAGGAGCATTAAACAGCGGTGTAATTCTTCTTAACCATATGTACAGTTTTCAACCTACAACACACAGGGAGTGAGTTTTTAGACTCAAGGGACTTGTACAGAGTATTGTATATTGTCCAGTGTCCATTGAGGACAAAGGGGTTGGTTCTCGTACTATATTCGGTTTACTTATGACTTCTCTAGTTTTTAGACAGGTGTTTCGTAGAAACGCAAGGTCCGAATTTTAAGAAGTTATAGGTATTTGAATAAAGTAGAGAACCAGGTATTGCAAGTATCGGGATTCTTCATGGTGATCGAAGATGTAGATACTTGCGGATGGTATTCAGTTGATAGTAATGATTAAGAGAACTTGCTTCTCTTTCAGGTTACTCATAATTGGAAGTACTCCAAAGTTGAGTAATGCTGATCGGCCTCACTCCATTTAGTTGACATGCACTGGAGACAGCTGCATGATTTGAATCTGGTTCAATTAAATCAGTGCCTCTAGTCCTATATTGGATATAGAACAGTTCGTATCTTAACGATGATAAGGTACGGGGAGTTGTCTGGCTTATGCTTAAAACCAGACTCTGGATAACTCAAGGCATGTTTCTGTAATGGCTGTTTGTGGGTTGACCTAGGCTATGACGAGGGTTGACTTTCTACCATCTGGAAGATCAATAGTGATTTGTTCTAGACTCGCCACAGTTTTAATAAAAATGGATTTTTTCAGAAAACAGTAGTGGGAGTATGGTAGAACTGGAAGTGATTCCAGAACCACAAATGATTACTGAAGATTTGATAGGAACCTAAAGATTCAATCTGGTTTGACATTCCATTGGCCACTCCGCAGATAAGGTGGGTAACTTCAGGCACCCGAGAGGTACTCCGGTAGCCTCAAGGACGGTGACAGGGAAGTTCTTGTTTACCCAGACTTGCCATTGCTGTTGTTCCAGACTGTGAGACCCGGCAGGAGGATGAGTATAGCGTCATTCTGAACTAGCTTTAGAAGTGTACGTCTATATGACTCTGCCAGAGGGTTGTCGTAGTCAGTGTGAGCAGCGGAAGCATGGTGGACAAGTGGCTTATGTCTATTTATAGACTAAAGCAGATATAGTGGAGATAGATCATCTATTTTTGATATGACAGTATAGGTTTGACTTCATCCGAATAGGGGATGGATCAGTTAAGAAGGTAGTAGGGTGTGATGTCCTGGTATTTGGATGACATACACAGTAGGAAGTGATATTCCTATACTACGATCGGTTATACTTTGGTCGTCACACAGTGGTTTCTCCACATGGGACTTGGACATTATATCAGACATACTGGTTACTAGATCTATGGTTTTAGATCTAGATTTGGGTGGTTTCCCAATTAAAGGTACTTAGACAGCATTCTAAGAGTATTTAGAATGGACGACTCCAGGCATGGTGGTGTACCTGCAGGTGATGGAGTCACCCTCTCTAAAGGTGTCTTACAGACTAAAGGGTAGAGGGATGTGCATGATTGGCAGATCACTTGCTCAGGCAATTGAGTCAATCATGAGATGTCAAGTACCACACCAGATGTTGTTCTTGCACTAGATGCAATAAGTTGACATTGATCCTATCCTAGAGAAACAGTCGGAAGCAGTTTTAGAACATAAGTGGATGTTCTAGGGATATGATAACGACAGCCTCATTCGGGAGACAGTTATCATTCCAGGCTTCCAAGATGAACTGGACGACAAGGAGGTCGTCAGAGTTATAGTTTTCCTTCTGACGAGGGGCAGTATTTTGGACAGGCTGTCCAAGGCAATACTGAGGGAGGCATGGCGCAGGATACTGATTAAGTTCAGTTGACGATACAGTCTAAGAAGTTTGGATTTGGAGTTCATTTATGAGCTAGGTCCCATCAGACATCCAGACACATTCTAAGACAGGTATTGCTCATTTCGGGAGATGGCTTTCTTCGCGAACTTGAGATATAGAGAGACATAGAAAGAAACATCAAGGCAGATCCACTCACTGAGGTTATTCCTAGAACGCAATAGTTTCGCAAACGAGCTTTGTGAGATTGACTAGTAGAGGAGTTGGATGTTCGGTATCACACGGGCTGTGAGTATGCGACATCGAAATAATTAGCCTTGAGTGCAAGTGGGAGATTGTTGGAGATAGTGCCCTCAGAGTCAATTATTGGATCACAGGCATGTGATTTCAATGATTGAGGGAGGACCTATCCCGGTAGGACAGTCTTACTCAAGATGATAGTATGCTATCTGGTTTATCTTTATCATCGTGTACTTCTTTAGGTGACCTGACAGGTCACTATTGCACGTTGATAGAGCCCCTAGGATTCTTGCTTGACAGCCAGCAGTATGAGTGCGATCATATACGTAAGAGCTGGTAGTCTATAAGCATATCCTTAAAAGGTCCCTAGTCGTGGGAGTTTCGAGACAGGGCATCGATTCTCCAGAATAGACTAGTGTATACATTCG
The DNA here is from genome assembly GCA_030015575.1 of Agapanthus africanus. Lineage (NCBI taxonomy): Eukaryota > Viridiplantae > Streptophyta > Magnoliopsida > Asparagales > Amaryllidaceae > Agapanthus > Agapanthus africanus. Next base: position 333,097,524 of record CM057345.1, on the reverse strand, counting down.
AGACCCCGACGAGGGGCGGTGGCCGGTCTCACAAGCCACTGGTGTCAGTTGGTTCACCTAAGATGTATACAGGTGCTCATTGGGTTATGAGTACACCGGACAGGACTCGCCGGGAACATTCTAGTTGGTCTTATACCTGTCGTCAGATAGCAGTTCCCTGGTGACATGTGTACAGGTTAGTTCATCGACCTGAGGATTGTCATTTGTCTCGTGTGAGTTCCCACTGTACTTTGATTACTACCCTACCACGCTCAAACGAGACGTGCAAACAGGTTTTAGTTGGATACAGTCCCGAGCCACATGAAGGCAGTGAGCGAATCTTTGGGGGTTCGTCTCTCCCGGTATTGGGGGTGAGGTCGCACTGTGTCTAGGAGAGCCAGAACATGAAAAGTCCTAGGCCAAAGCAGGAGATTTACTGGTAGGTATTCCAGTAGTATCTCAGGGTGTTCTGGGCTGATCTCTGACACGACTTGTACCGCTTTTGGGGGTTTGACTTTTACCAACCCCTTAGGCCCGCCATGCGATGCTCATAGACGAACGGACCGGACTGTATGGATATTGTCACTGACAGGCTCAGTAGGGTGTCAGGATGAGTTCGCTCATCGACGTCCCTTTCGGTCAATAGCTGGTGGCCCGTCACGTATGGCTAATACCTCTGACGTGCTAGTGGTTAAATCCACAGCCATAGTATTGACAAGTCTTTAGAGTCCCCCACATTCAGTTGCTCAAGTTTTCGGGCGAAACGCTGTAGAGGCCGTATGGAGATATGGCAGGGTTCGATCAGATACGTACGGTACTGCACGGATCAGGATCGGACGGATAATACTAGCCGGCTTTGGTTTAAGCCGGATCCTAGTATAGTACAGTGTAGATTTTGTTTCATTGCATTTGTATTTCGGTCGGAATACAAATGCGGGTGTGTATACACAGTATCGAGGTTTTCCTGTAATTCATTACGGGACCAGTTTTCTGGAGTTGCCAGTTTGCTTTCCGTTTCGGCCATATTTCTTTGTATCCTTCATTGGCCGAAGATTGGTGGAGGAGGGCTTATTTGCATTTGTGCAAATAAGCATTTGTAGAGGGTGTTCTTTGCATTTTCTTGTATCATGATGGTCTCATGATGGAGGACCATCCCTTGACTTTCCATGGTTCATGATGGCTTGACCATTGTAGGATATGATTGGGTTTTGGAGTGTGGGTTTTTGGTTGTGATCATTGGTTTCTCTCATCATCTTTTGCTTGCATCATTGCTTTCCACCCACCCCCTTGTCTTAATTTCTCAACTCACTCATTCTTGGAGCCAAGTTTGGCCGGCCATATGAGGGGGCTGTCCCATTATTGGTGTGGGTGATTTTTGGTTGATCTCATATCATTTTCCTTCACCAAAATTCCCAAGAAAAACTCCATAGTTCATCCCTCCACCAAAGGCAACATCCTAAACCCTAAATGAGACATAACACTATACCATTCTACAGTAAATCTTGGGCATGTCGACTCGCCAACTTCGTGCCCGAGTTGCCTCGGTATAAAGGTGGGAGCCCGTAAAAGAAGCAGGCGACGTGGTGCCCTTCCGGCGAGGAGGTGGAGACCGGACATTCCGCGGGAGATCGGGACGACGGCGAGAAGACCGGAGGACACGGATCGCTCGGTATGTCTCTCTTCCCCATCTTGTAGTTAGCTAGGACTAGTTTAATGGCACGATCCGGGTTTATAGTGCGCGGTGGAGCCGGTTTGAAAAGTTAAAGTTAAGCATCGCTTCCACATTCCAGCATCGGATTGACGGCTGGGGCGCCGCCGTGCACTTACAGTTCTCACAATCTCGCGGCGGATCCTCGGCCAAACCCTGGTTTGGACCGAGGATCCGCGGCCGTACTGTGGGATCACATGATCAAATATCACCAGTTTTCTTAGAAAAGCCTGTTCAATTTTCTGTGATGCTCAAAATAATTTTTAGGCCTGTTTTAAAATCGACAGAAACTTTGAACAGAAAAATTGTAGTTTTCGAAATTCCGTTCGATCGATGTTTTAAACGCGTTAGCATAAGTTAGTAAAGCTTAATGGCGAGGCTCTGATACCACTGTAAGTCTACGGTAGCGCCCCCGCCGTCTTTCAGACGTTAAATGCAGAACAAAAACTTTTTAATTGGCGCTATCGTATACTATAACCCGGATCTGCCATTATTGCTAAACTAACAAACTACAAAGTGGGTAGAAATGTTATACCAAACGATCCGAGTCCTTCGTTCTTTAACCATCATCCCACGCTTTGTTGAGGCTGCTCCGGTCTCGTCGATCTCCGATCTCTTCGTCCAGGTGGCACCACGTCAACGGATCTTTAAACAGGCTCCCGCCTCTGACCCGAGGCAACTCGGTCATCAAGTTTGCTAAAAGAGATGACCAAGATTGATGTAGAGAATGAGTAGAACACTTTGTCTCACTTCGTCCAAAGCCATGAACGAACGGTTAATGAAGTTGCCTTTTTGGATTGAATGAAATGAGAAATGAACTATCTAATTTCCATGAACCCAAAAACCTTAATCTTTTTCCAATTGAATCAATCTCTCTCTCACACAAGAAGGGCCGGCCACTTAAATAAGTGAGGAGGGGGGGTGAGTGTAGGAGGAAAAATGGTGACCATAAGATATGAAACCTTATCACAACACTTAATGAAAGAATGACTCACTTAATACATTTAATGCAAAATAGTGATTCATTAACCTAGTCACCATTTCAATTAATGCATACATTGAACCAAAACCAAGTCACCAAATCTAGAACCTTCTAGAATGTTCCACACTCATGACTCACCCTCATGACTCACCCACAAGAAAAAGATAAATCCGCATTTAATCGAATGTTAAAGCGGGTGATAGAAAACTGGAAACTGGAAACTGGCAACTTCGATCCCGAAATGAATTCCAGGATAACCCCGTAACAGTATAAACATACCCGCATTTGTATTACGACCGAATACAAATGCAACTGAGACAAAGATATTATATCTACACAGTATAATACATGGATCCGGCTTAAACCAATGCCAACCAATATTATCTTCCCGAAATATGACATGTGCGTAAACGCACGTGCATTTTCCGAACCCTGCCATAAAACCATACGGCCTCTACAATGTTTCGCCCGAACTTGGGAAACTACCTGTGGGGGACTCTAATGACTCGTCAGTAACATGGCAATGGGTTTAACCACAAGCCGTCAACGGCACTAGCTATACGTAACGGCTGCCCATGTACTGACCTCAAGGGAAGCCGATGAGCGAACTCATCCTGGAACCCTACTGAGCCTAACAGTGACAATGTATATACAGTCCGGTCTGTTCGTCTATGAGTATCGCATATCGGCCTAGGGGGCTGGTAACGTCAGACCCCCAATAGCGGTATAAGTCGTGTCGGAGTGTAGCCCAGAACACCCTGAGATACTACTGGAGTACCTACCAGTAAATCTCCTACCTCGGCCGAGGATTTGTGTAATGGCTCTCCTAGACACAACGCGATCTCACCCCCAATACCGGGAGAGACGAATCCCCTGCCGATCCGCTCACTTGCCTCCATGTGGCTTGGGACTGTACCCAAAAAAGACCTGTTTGCACGACTTCTTTGAGCCGTGGTAGGATAGAAATCAAAGCACAGTGGGAACTCACACGAGACAAATCACGACCTCAGGTCGATGAACTAACCTGTACACATGTCACCAGGGAACTGCTATCTGACGATAGGTATAATACCAACTAGCAGGTTCCTGGTGAGTCCTGTCCGGTGTACTCATAACCCAATGAGCACCTGTATACATTTTAGGTAATCCAACTGACACAAGTGGCTTGTGAGACCGGCCAACGCCCCTCGTCGGGGTCTTGACTGTATATACTAGTCTACTCCAGAGAATCGATGCCCTGTCTCGAAACTTCCACGACTAGGGACCACAATTAAGGATATGCTTATAGACCACCTAACTCTCACGTATATGATCGCCATCATACTGTTGGTAGTCAAGCAAGATCCTAAGGGCTCTATCAATGTGTAACTGTAGGGTTCCTAGGCACACTATAGAGGTCTCACAAGGCATCGATCATGCCAATTTAAAATTTTATGGGTGCCGAGAAACCCTAATACGGATCGTCGGCTAGATTTCTAGGCGAAACATTAAACTAGTTAACACTTTAACTATAGGAGAGAGACTACAACCTTTGTAGATCCGTTTCTCCACTTCCTAAGCTCCATGTAGGCATCCTCTCGCTGTCCTAGTTGGATCTCGGACTCTCGCATCGGCTTCATCGAAGAAATGAGCGGAATAGGTCGTCGGCTTCGTGCCGAAGATGATCTACGTCGAGGTTGCACAAGTTCAAGCTCCAACTTCACCAAGTTGAGAAACTTGTGAAGAAAACACCCAAAACAACTTGGCAAGAGGTAAAGGGTGAAGAAATAGGAGGTGGGTTCACTTTAGAATTGGATTTCACTCACTTTTGCTCAAGTTGCCATTGATGGCATCTAGTTTTCTTTCTTGAAGAAGAAGGAGAAGATGAAGCTAGAATATGATAAGTGTTTTTTATAATAGAAAAATAAATCAATACTTATCATATCTTAACCAAGGTTAAGTGTAGAGAAAAGACCATGGTAAATGAGAAGGGTTAGGGTTAAGCTAGAAGACAAAATGGTTTCTTTAGTCAAAGCTTCATGAAGCTTCAACAAGCTTCATGATAAAAAAGAAACCATTATGTTTTCATTTATCCATTTAAATAAATAAAGAATGGATAAATAAATGAGAGAATAAATCAAAACCCTAATTATCTTCTTAACCATGGTTTAATTCTTTACACTTAACCATGTGAGCAAGTATCATCAAACATGATACAAACATATGCACAAAAGTATATCATATATACAACTTGCACATCAAGTGAGAAAATCCATTTAAAATGAACCAATACTAGTTAATGCAAAGTAATATATCAAATATATAATTTTACATTAAATCATTAAATCAACATTTGATTCAATGATCCGGTCATGTCGCACATAACCGACTAGAATCCAATGTATCGATTTATCGAATCAATGATTCGATAACTAGGTCATATCGAATATAACCAATCGAAACATATATCGCGAGAATGAAATGCGGTATCACATACTCGCATTATTCTCGGTCCTGCACATATCTCATATGCGCTCCTATTTCGTTTCGCTTGAGCCAGGAAACCTCTATGTAGGACTCTAAAGACTCGTCAATACGCCGGTAGCAGATGATGATCATATCAAGCATCCACAAGCCGCAAGCGGTCTGCTAAACGTAACGGCCATCCGGGTATTGAGCGATCAGAAGATCGATGAGCTAGCCCGCTCACACTCCTGTGAATCCAACCAGTAACACTTACCGTACAGTCCGATCTGTTCGTCTGATATGTCGCATATCAAGTCTAGGGGTGGTAAACGTCAGACCCCAATAACCGATAAGTCGTGCCGATGTGAGGCTCATAACGGGTCGAGAAACTACTGGTAACACTTACCAGCAAATCTCTGATCAGCCCTGGCCAGGGACTTCCCTGTTACGGCCAATCGAGCACAGCGCAACATCAACCCCCAATACCGGGAGAGACGAAACCCCTCCTATCGCTCATTGCCTCCATATGACTCGGGACTGTACCCAAAGACCACCGTTTTGCATGCCCTCATGGACGTGGTAAGGTGGAGATCAAAGCACAGTGGGAATCACACAAGACTCTATGACGATCTCGGGTCTACAGACTAACCTGTACAAGTGTCACCTGAGAACTGCCATCTGACGTGAGGTATAATACCATCTGGGAGTTCTCGGCGAGTCCGTCCAGTGTACCCAGTCTCTACTGAGCACCCGTATACCATCTCTGATGTCAAACACCAATGGATATGGGATCATCCATCGCCCATCTCATGGGTCGAGAAGCCTATACGCTAGTCTACACTGGTATATCGATGCCCTGTCTCGATACACACACGACTAGGGACCTTGAAGGATGTACTTATGGACTACCATGTCCCCACTAGTATGATCTGCATCATAGTCCAGGTAGTCAAGTACACATCCTAAGGGCTTTATCAACATGTAACTATAAGACAGTTTAAAGAGACAAGTGTACATGTTAAGATAAAGAGTAACCAGATAGCATACTATCATATCGAGCAAGAAAGTCATCTCTATATATGTCCAAGCATCCAATATAATATACATCATCTGTACAATACTGGCCTCTAGGGCATACATACAACTAACAATCTCCCACTTGCACTAGGGCCAGCTGCTGTAGTATCGCATACCGAGCATCCCGAAGAGTCTCTCAAACTGTATCTGGGGAATGGCCTTCGTGAGTGGATCCGCTGTGTTGTTCTTCGTGTCAACTCTCCTGACCTCGATCTCCCGGCGATCAACTATCTCCTGGATCAGGTGATACCGCCTCAGAATATGCCTGGATCGCTGATGGGACCTGGGTTCCTTGGCCAAAGCCACCGCTCCATTGTTATCGCAATACAAAGGTATTGGATGCTCAATGGATGGAACCACTCCAAGTTCAGTAATGAACTTCTTGATCCAAACAGCCTCTTTGGCAGCATCGTTGGCAGCGATGTATTCAGCCTCCATCGTCGAGTCTGCCACGGTTTCCTGCTTGGAACTCTTCCAGCTAACCGCCCCTCCGTAAAGGGTAAAGACAAAGCCCGACTGCGACTTAGAGTCGTCCTTATCACTCTGGAAGCTCGAATCGGTAAAGGACTCCACTTGGAGTTCTCCATTACCATACACCAAGAGCATCTCTTTAGTCCTTCGTAAGTACTTGAGAATGCTCTTCACAGCTGTCCAGTGATTCTCTCCAGGATCAGCTTGATACCTGCTCACTATACTTAGTGAGTATGCTACATCGGGTCTGGTACATAACATCGCGTACATGATAGAGCCTACTGCCGAAGCATAGGGTATCCCTTGCATGCGAGCTCTCTCCAAATCAGTCTTGGGAGACATCTCTTTGGAGAGAGTGACTCCAGAGATCGTGGGCAAGTTCCCACGCTTGGAATCTTCCATACTAAACCTCTTTAGTATGGTGTCAATGTACCTGGATTGGGACAATCCCAATATCCGTTTGGATCTATCTCTATAGATCCTGATTCCCAATATGCAGGAGGAATCACCAAGATCTTTCATCGAGAATCTTTGTGATAAGAAGAGCTTGACCGATTGCAGCATAGGAATATCATTTCCTATCAAGAGTATGTCGTCCACGTACAATACGAGGAAGACAACCTTACTCCCTGCCACCTTCTTGTAAATACAAGGTTCATCTGGGTTTTTGACGAAATCAAACTCTTTGATAACGACATCAAAGCAGATGTTCCAACTCCGCGATGCTTGCTTTAATCCATAAATGGATTTAAGCAGCTTGCACACCTTGCCGCTGCTCCCACTGTCTACGAAGCCCTCTGGCTGAGTCATGTACACGCACTCTTCTAAATCACCATTTAGAAAGGCGGTCTTAACATCCATTTGCCAGATTTCGTAATCATGGTATGCAGCGATGGCAAGCATGATCCGGATGGATTTAAGCATAGCCACTGGAGAAAAAGTTTCGTCATAGTCCACACCTGGTCTTTGACGAAATCCCTTTGCTACAAGTCTAGCTTTGAAAGTCTCCACTTTCCCATCTATACCAAGTTTCTTCTTGAAGATCCACTTGCTCCCGATGGGTATTACCCCTTCAGGAGCAACTTCCAAAGTCCATACTTTGTTGGTGTACATGGATTCCATCTCGGACCGCATAGCATCCAGCCATTTCACTGAGTCCCTACTCGTGATGGCCTGCTCGAAGCTAGTTGGGTCATCATCCTCCATGATGCAATCCTCGCTCCCACCATCCATGAGAAAACCGTAGTATCTCTCAGGTGGGCGAAGAACCCTACTAGATCGGCGGAGAGCCTGAGGTTCATTGGGAACTACTGAATCCTCTGGTTCAACCAAATCTTCTGTTGTAGTCTGTATTGCTGGAACCTCTTCCAGTTCTACCTCCTTGCCACTAATCTCTTTTTCAAGAAATTCCTTTTCTAAAAAGGTGGCATGTCGAGAAACAAACACCTTTTGTTCCTCGGTGTGGTAGAAGATATACCCACGCGAATGCTTGGGATATCCAATAAACTTACACAGAATGGACCTTGCCGCGAGTTTTTCCGGATTTTGCGTTTTTACATATGCCGGACAACCCCATATCTTAACATAATTAAGACATGGTCTCTTTCCTTTCCATATCTCATATGGAGTGGTTGGCACGGTTTTGGTGGGAACCATATTCAATAGATCTGCAGCTGTTTCCAGTGCATATCCCCAGAAGGAAATAGGTAACTCAGCTGTGCTCATCATAGAGCGCACCATATCCAATAGGGTGCGGTTCCTCCGTTCTGATACACCGTTGTGCTGTGGTGTATATGGAGGAGTCAGCTGAGAGAGAATCCCATTCTCTTTTAGGAAGTCCAGGAATTCAATGCTTAAGTATTCTCCTCCTCGATCAGATCGAAGGATTTTAATACTTTTTCCGGTTTGGTTCTCAACTTCTTGCTTATATTCCCTAAATTTCTCAAAAGCTTCTGATTTGTGTTTCATCAGGAACACATACCCGAACCTAGAGAGATCGTCAGTGAATGTAATGAAGTATGAAGAACCATCCCTGGCATGTGTAGACATGGGACCGCATACATCACTATGTATCAGTCCCAAGAGTTCGGTAACTCTTTCTCCGTGTCCCGTAAACGGAGTTTTGGTCATCTTGCCTTTGAGACATGACAGGAAAGTGTCATAAGATGAAAATTCAATCGGATTTAAATATCCATCCTTATGCAACTTAGCCAGTCGTGTCATATTGATGTGACCCAGTCTACAATGCCACAAGAAGGATTCGTTCAGTTCTGAACTCTTCCTCTTGTGTGTGTTTGTTATGCTCAGAACTGTTGATTGGTTTAGAACATAAATGCCATTGCACAACGTGCCTGATCCAACCAACTTTTGGTTACGGAAAATGTTCATAACATTATCCTGTAATACAAAATTATATCCCTCTTTACTCAATAAAGAAACCGATATAATGTTGCATATCAGGTTCGGCATGTAATAGCATTCGTTCAGAACCAATGTATTACCAGTTGGTAATTCAAGGTGATATTCCCCGACAGTCTTAGCTGCAACAATTGCACCATTTCCAACTCTAATGTCTTTATCACCTTCTCCAAGTTCTCTGCCTTTTCTAAGCCCATGTAACTGATTACATATATGGGATCCTGACCCGGTATCTAATACCCAGGACGTAGAGCAAATGGAGAAACAGTTCTCTGTAACGGACACACCCGAAGAAAATGCATCATCATGTACTTTCTTCATTTGGGTGGCATGGGAATCCTGGTATTCCCCTATATCCCGTTCAGTCCTATAACTCTTATAGGAAAGAACGGAACCAACGTTCCCCAGCACAGTATAACATGCGGGTTCGGTCAATACATCCATTTTATTATCTTTATTAGGGCATGAAATGGTCGCTACCTGGAGAGAGAGAGAAGAAAACACTTTAGCGTATGCTCGTGCAAGATCAGATTGGTTATTATCTTATCTAATCAGGATGGCTCCCACTGCTTTTTATCAAATCTTCCTTCAAACCCTAAAAGGAAAGACTAGCCGGGATTAATTACACACTACAAGTTCGCCAATCTTTCAGCCAGGCCAGTGTCGGTACTTTGAGGGAGGTCCCCCATGCTTTTGCACGAACCTAATTAATGTAAACCTCGTTTTCCCAGAGGCGTAACCTCGTTAACACCTTTCTAGACACCTACTTGATCGGCTAATTGTAATATGTAAAACTCTCCCAGGAGTAACTCTTACTCGCAGCGGGTATCGGGATCCAACTATCTCATAGAAGGTATGCAATCTCATTGCAAATTTCAACACTTGAAATTCCCGATAATATTTTGCCCCTAGCGTCCTATGACCTTGACGCAGGCCAACAAACCATAGTGCGCTAGTCAAGTTCAACCCGTCATTTCCTGATTGAATTAAACCCACCCGTACGACCCTTGACGCAGGCCAACAAAGTCGCACGACTACCCTAATCCAATCTGCATCATATGCATAAGCAGGTAAATACTAGTTAGCTACCGCACACTACGCCTTGACGCAGGCCAACAAACGTAGCACGAATACTAACTACTACTTATCTGAAATGACGGAGGGCTACGTCAGGTTTTTCTGAAAACCTATTGCGTAATGAACTTGATATCGTTGTAGAATCAAATGAAGTTTTGAAATGGAGTGATTTTGAGGCTTTTCTAGTTTTGCTAAAGGGGTCACTCCCGGTGAAGGGATCGTCGGCCCTTTCCTCGTCGAATGAGGTGCAGGATATATCATATATATCGCTATGCAAAGCAGAAACTATAGAAGCTATCAAAAACAAACCGAGTGTGTAGCATTTGCCAGTTATTGCTAAAGGAGTCACTCCCGGTGAAGGGATCTCGGTCCTTTCCTCGTCGAATGAGGTGCAGGATATATCATATATATCGCTATGCAAAGCAAGAACTGTAGCTACCTGTTTTGTTTAAAATTTGATTCTACAACATCTTAGGTTTCTTTTCTTTCATTAATCACATTAATGAAGTCCCATCATTTAATTACCTAAACATCACAGATAAATACGACGTACACTTATGCCATCCGCATTCTCCTCGATGTCCCCTCGTGCACCGTTAGGTTAGGTAACTAACGACAGAGCAGGGCAGGGCTAGCGCGGGTGTAAAACATAAGTAACGTCTATATAATATATCATATATACTATATACTGTATCTATCACAGAACATCACATGATCATATCATAGATATCGCAGCAGAAGAAACATATGAAATATTGGATATACTAGGACGTCCGTGTTTTCAATACGAGCCAGTATAAAACACGGATTCCACGGTCGTGGTGAATAGCCAATCCCACACCCCTAGACCCCTACGAGAGCGGCAAGCAACCCTGCCAATTCTAGGGTTAGGAGACCCGGACTCGACTCCTCGAGTTGGTCTCCCTCTGGACCCCAGAACCCGGTTACTTGTGCTCCCCTCCTTGGGTCTATCCTAATGCGGAAAAGTAAATAATATACAAAAGGTGACAACTTCCGCAACCTGGAAGTGCCCCAAATAAAAGAATATTACATACAAGTTTTTACATGAATGATAATGAAAAACACTCATCTCACATAAAAACCCCCGGCTATTCAAACACGACAATCCAATATAACATATCCAGCAACACATAACATCACATGTCATCAACGTAAGTAAATATGCGCATCCCAATTGTCGTTGACATATAGCAACGAAACCGGCGATATCACATATTACACTTACGGTCACAGAAAAGAAAGTGTAAAACTACAACAGTTGGAATCCGCAACCTCTTTAGACATCACATGCCTAACAGTTATAAGCCCTGCATTTTAGTCCCATTATCGAAAACTCTTTTCGATATCAAGTGAAACTAAACCGCTAGATTTATAACATTCATCCAGTTATCTCATAACTGTTTGTGAATTCCAATTATTGTATCCAATTCCGGATAAATAGAATATATCAAACTTTCCGATCGAACATTCGAACACCCAAGTTTTCCCGACACCGATCAACACATGAAATAAGTTCAAAGACATTCACTTCATGCCTCAGTACCAACGGTCCAGCCGTAGAAGGGTCAAGCCAACGCCTCACATGTGGCATGCCGTACTGCCCCAAACCCGAAGGTTCAAAGGGCAGTTCAAGACGGTCACATAATCGAGTTAAGGTTTGTTTTCTTCTAGAAGGACCATCACGTTACTTGCACTACTTAGAACGTCTTTAAACCACAGAAAAATCCAACACTTGGAATTTTTTCGGCAGGGGAAAACTTGGGTATTTATATCCGGTCGGACTTTTTTAACATATTCAAAAATTATCCGGAAAAACGCTTAGACAAGGTTCGATAATCCGATCGAAACATCGTTTCCCAATTTAACCCCAGAACACTCAACTAAAGAGCCAATTTAAAAATTCCCAGAAAACTCAGAATAATTAATCAGGAATTACTGTGCAAACACTTAGGGCTGACGTCACCAAAGAGCCGCGGAACCGCCGCAGAAGCTAGGCTTCTGCCGCGGTTCCGCCGCACAAATTACTGTTCATGGGAAACTTTTTGCACCGTAATTCTTAGATTTCATTACTGAATTTTTTAAGCATTTTTAATTGACAAAAAACCACAAATTTGGAAAAAGTCCAGAGAGCATTATCGGGTTAGGGTTTCGGGTTCGTTCGGACTTCAAACTCCGTCTAGACTTCGCCTAAGGCTCTAGCTAGGCTCTGATACCACTGTAGGGTTCCTAGGCACACTATAGAGGTCTCACAAGGCATCGATCATGCCAATTTAAAATTTTATGGGTGCCGAGAAACCCTAATACGGATCGTCGGCTAGATTTCTAGGCGAAACATTAAACTAGTTAACACTTTAACTATAGGAGAGAGACTACAACCTTTGTAGATCCGTTTCTCCACTTCCTAAGCTCCACGTAGGCGTCCTCTCGCTGTCCTAGTTGGATCTCGGACTCTCGCATCGGCTTCATCGAAGAAATGAGCGGAATAGGTCATCGGCTTCGTGCCGAAGATGATCTACGTCGAGGTTGCACAAGTTCAAGCTCCAACTTCACCAAGTTGAGAAACTTGTGAAGAAAACACCCAAAACAACTTGGCAAGAGGTAGAGGGTGAAGAAATAGGAGGTGGGTTCACTTTAGAATTGGATTTCACTCACTTTTGCTCAAGTTGCCATTGATGGCATCTAGTTTTCTTTCTTGAAGAAGAAGGAGAAGATGAAGCTAGAATATGATAAGTGTTTTTTATAATAGAAAAATAAATCAATACTTATCATATCTTAACCAAGGTTAAGTGTAGAGAAAAGACCATGGTAAATGAGAAGGGTTAGGGTTAAGCTAGAAGACAAAATGGTTTCTTTAGTCAAAGCTTCATGAAGCTTCAACAAGCTTCATGATAAAAAAGAAACCATTATGTTTTCATTTATCCATTTAAATAAATAAAGAATGGATAAATAAATGAGAGAATAAATCAAAACCCTAATTATCTTCTTAACCATGGTTTAATTCTTTACACTTAACCATGTGAGCAAGTATCATCAAACATGATACAAACATGTGCACAAAAGTATATCATATATACAACTTGCACATCAAGTGAGAAAATCCATTTAAAATGAACCAATACTAGTTAATGCAAAGTAATATATCAAATATATAATTTTACATTAAATCATTAAATCAACATTTGATTCAATGATCCGGTCATGTCGCACATAACCGACTAGAATCCAATGTATCGATTTATCGAATCAATGATTCGATAACTAGGTCATATCGAATATAACCAATCGAAACATGTATCGTGAGAATGAAATGCTGTATCACATACTCGCATTATTCTCGGTCCTGCACATATCTCATATGCGCTCCTATTTCGTTTCGCTTGAGCCAGGAAACCTCTGTGTAGGACTCTAAAGACTCGTCAATACGCCGGTAGTAGATGATGATCATATCAAGCATCCACAAGTCGCAAGCGGTCTGCTAAACGTAACGGCCATCCGGGTATTGAACGATCAGAAGATCGACGAGCTAGCCCGCTCACACTCCTGTGAATCCAACCAGTAACACTTACCGTACAGTCCGATCTGTTCGTCTGATATGTCGCATATCAAGTCTAGGGGTGGTAAACGTCAAACCCCAATAACCGATAAGTCGTGCCGATGTGAGGCTCATAACGGGTCGAGAAACTACTGGTAACACTTACCAGCAAATCTCTGATCAGCCCTGGCCAGGGACTTCCCTGTTACGGCCAATCGAGCACAGCGCAGCATCAACCCCCAATACCGGGAGAGACGAAACCCCTCCTATCGCTCATTGCCTCCATATGACTCGGGACTGTACCCAAAGACCACCGTTTTGCATGCCCTCATGGACGTGGTAAGGTGGAGATCAAAGCACAGTGGGAATCACACAAGACTCTATGACGATCTCGGGTCTACAGAATAACCTGTACAAGTGTCACCTGAGAACTGCCATCTGACGTAAGGTATAATACCATCTGGGAGTTCTCGGCGAGTCCGTCCAGTGTACCCAGTCTCCACTGAGCACCCGTATACCATCTCTGATGTCAAACACCAATGGATATGGGATCATCCATCGCCCATCTCATGGGTCGAGAAGCGTATACGCTAGTCTACACTGGTATATCGATGCCCTGTCTCGATACACCCACGACTAGGGACCTTGAAGGATGTACTTATGGACTACCATGTCCCCACTAGTATGATCTGCATCATAGTCCAGGTAGTCAAGTACACATCCTAAGGGCTTTATCAACATGTAACTATAAGACAGTTTAAAGAGACAAGTGTACATGTTAAGATAAAGAGTAACCAGATAGCATACTATCATATCGAGAAAGAAAGTCATCTCTATATATGTTCAAGCATCCAATATAATATACATCATCTGTACAATACTGGCCTCTAGGGCATACATACAACTAACAGTAACAACGATCAGTCACCTGAACCTGTACATGACTAATAAAGGAAAACCAGATAGCATACTATCATCTCGAGTAAGACTGTGCTACCGGTATAGGTCCTCCTCAGTCATTGAAATCATGTACTTGCGATCCAATAATTGACTTTGAGGGCACTATATCCCACATAAGCCGTCAGCGGTACTAGTTGGACGTAACGGCTACCCGGGTATTGAACGATCGGAGAATCAGCAAGCAAGCCCGCTCTAACTCCTGCAAAATCCAGTCAGTAACACTACCGTACAGTCCGGTCTCTTCGTCTGATATGCGCATATCTTGTATAAGGGTGGTAAACGTCAGACCACAATAACCGATAAGTCGTGCCGATGTGTGGCTCATAATGGGTCGAGAAACTATTGATAACACTTATCAGTAAATCTTCGTAGCAGCCCTGGCCAGGAACTTATCATTATGGCCATTCGAGCACATCGCAACCTCAACCCCCAATAACGGGAGAGACGAATCCGCTCCTATCACTCATTGCCTCCATGTGATTCGGGACTGTACCCAAAAGCCACCGTTTTGCACGTTCTGTTGAACGTGGTAAGGTGGAAATCAAAGCATAGTGGGAATCACACAAGACTCTAAGAAGATCCCGGGTCTACAGACTAACTTGTACCAGTGTCACCAAAGAACTGCCATCTGACGATAAGTATAGTACCAACTAGGAGTTCTCGGCGAGTCCGTTCAGTGTACCCAGTCTCCACTGAGCACCCGTACACCATCTTTTATGTCAAACACCAATGGATGTAGGATCATCCATCGCCCATCATATGGGTCAAGATGCGTATACGCTAGTCAACTCCGGAATATCGATGCCCTGTCTCGATACACCCTCGACTAGGAACTATTTTAGGGTGTACTTATGGACTACCTTTGGCCCCCACTAGTATTATCTCCATCATAGTCCTGGTAGTTAAGTACACAACCTAAGGCATTTATCAACATGTGAGAGCAAGACAGTATTACATATACAAGTCAACATGTTAAGATAAAGAGCAACCAGATAGCATACTATCATATCGAGCAAGAAAGTCCTCTCTATATATATCCAATCATCCACTATAATATACATCACATTTACAATAATGGCCTCTAGGGCATACATATAACTAACAGCCACAAGAAGGATTCGTTCATTTCTGAACTACTCCTCTTACGTTTGTTCTAATTACTTTGAATTGCGGTTTGATTTAGAACGTATATGTTATTACATAACGTGCCCGATCGAATCAACTCTTGATTCAGGAAAATGTTCACAATATTATCCTCCAATACAAAATTATATCCTTCTTTAACTCAATAAACAAACTGATGCCATGTTGTTTATCAGGTTCGGCATGTAATAACGTTCGTTCTGAATCAATGTATTTACCATTTGGTAATACAAGGTAATATCTGCCAACTGATTTGGCTGCAACAATTGCACTATTCTCTAACACTTAGAGATATATCACCATATCCCAGTTCTTTACCTTTTTGTAGCTGTTGGGGTAAAAATTTACACCCCGGTTGACCAAGTCAAAATCAAAGTCAACCCCATGCCAAGTGGGCTCAAGCCTAGATCCAGTGGGCCCATGCCCGGGTCGAGCCAGAACATGAAGCGGCCGGCCTTCCCCCATGCCAAGTTAAAAATTTTGTAATGAATAATTTTGTTGTATTTCTTTTATTTTATGGATAAATGTAAGAAAAATAGGCATAAAGCCAAATTTTTGTAAAGCCCATGGCTTATGTGCAAAAAAGAAATGGCACATGAGCCATGGGATAGGCAAAATGCCATTTTGTGAAGCCCAAGGGGCTATGTGTAAAGTGTGTAGCCTATAAAGGCAAGGATAATGAAATATCCCAACAACTTCTTCTCTCTCCAAAAAAAAGTTTCAGATCTGAGATCATTCTTCCTTCTTCAAGGCTCCAAAACCTTCTCATTTCTTTTGAATTAAATCAAGAGTTTTACTCTTCCTTTTCAAAAACAAAATAGTTTTTCACCACAAAACCCACAAAGGAGAACTTGGATCTGTCTTTAGATCCCCAAAAAGAAAGATTTTGAGATCTCACATCTATTGATCTTCAAGATCCAGCTAACAGAGGAGGAAGAAGAAGAACCCCTTTCACTAAACCCAAAAAAAAAAACACTCAGGAGTCTAACTCCTCTCTGATTTCTCTTCTGAGAAATCTTTTTTAGGCTAAAAGCCTATTTTCCTCGCCGGCGCTCAAGCGCAAAGTGCCCGCGTGCCGACACGTGGCGCGCTTGCGCTCAAGCGCAAAGCGTCCACGTGCCGACACGTGGCGCGCTTGCACTCAAGCGCAAGCGCTCGAGCGCAAGTCGCCCCCGTGCCGACACGTGGCGCTCTTGCGCTCAGCGCAAGCGCTCGAGCGCAAGTCGCCCCGGTGCCGACACGTGGCGCTCCAGCGCAAGCGCTCGAGCGCAAGTCACCCCCGTGCCGACACGTGGCGCTCTTGCGCTAGAGCGCAAGTCGCCCACGTGGCGCGCTTGTGCCCAAGCGCTCAGCGTCCGAGCGCAAAGCGCCCACGTGCCGACACGTGGCGCATTGTGCTCCAGCACTCTGCGCTCGAGCGCAAAGCGCCCACATGCCGACACATGGCGCGCTTGCGCTCAAGCGCCTAGGCGCTGGCCCCACGCATCCTTTGGATGTCTTTTTCCCCTTTATTTATATATACATGTATATATATACATATGTATACAAATGTACACATACACATACTCCACGACATTGTCCCTGTTAGAAAAAATTTCTAACGGGGCGCTGCCCCGCACCCCGCAAGGGGGCTGCTAGCCCTCTTGACCCCCAGCCCGCTATCCAGGTAGCGGGACCCCCGTAAAAACTCTGCGTGGCTCCCGATATATTTAAACCCCCCCTCCAAAACAGAACACACGTACACTACATATTGAGTTCGCATGACCAGTTTGACCCGTCAATCGGAGGTTCTCTCGCCCCAAAGGCGGGGGGTAATTAACGGCAGCTTAGTCCGCGGCTGCCGGAGATTCGGATCCCCATAATCATTAAACCCCGGCCTACCCTAGGCAGGGGAATCTATAGTACGCCTGACAAGCGCGCGCGTATTCCCATCGAGATGGGGTGACGAAAAACACCCTACAGATTCTGGCACGCCCGGTGGGACCCTTCTCTCCTCCCATATTTCGGGTTAAACGTTCATGCGAACTCAATCAATATACATATCGATTGCCTATACTGAAATGATGTTTCCTTTTCGTGCAGCAATCAACTTTCAACAACAATTTCTCCCAAGACGAATTCAACTTCCAAAGCGACCCCGATTCCGTACGTGGTCAAGATCAACGCTCGTGTGGTTCTCCCCGCAAGCCTCAGTCGACAGTGGGAGGAACCGCCCTGCCAGTTTGGCTCCGTCACCATCTACCCTGCCGGAAGCGCTTACCTGGCGGAGATCCCGGCGGAATAGGTGGCCAAGCCGGTCTCGAGGGGCCAGTGGCCAAATGTCGTGATCGCCAAGGCACCACAACCGAAACTTAAGACGGTGTCTGAACGATTCTCTGGTGCTCCAGCATGGGGCAAGAACTCCGGTACAAAGGGCAATATCAAATGTTGCGGACGAGCTCAGGCGATGACTCTAACAAATGCACAATTGAGCGTATCTCCATGGCCCTCCATCGCCCGGTCTGCGGCGTCATCCCAAAGAGCCGAAGTCTGCCAGGTGCTTAGAACAGAAAAGTTAAGGCAGAAGCGGCTCAGGTATCGAGCCAACAAGAGGGCCAAGGCTTCGGCCAAATGGAATCTTGTGAATTTCCAAGTGCAGGGTCGCCCCGCGACGACGGCTGAGTCTGGCGTAAGAATCAGCAATTCCTTCGAGCCTCTGAAATGGGTTCAGAAAAATTCCATGACCACCAGAATCAAGAAGACAGCGGTCCGAACGATTCTACAAAGAGACGTGTCCCGGCCCCAACAGAAAAAGTATGACACTGTCTCTTCAAGAGTCTATCAAGCACTCTGTGCCGCACGAAAGCAGCGGGGCAGACCCAGAAAAGAAGCGCCATCACCATTCAAGAAACTGGTTAGGCCAGCCGCCTTTAATCGACTACCAGCTACCGAAACAAGGGGGTCAAGACAGCAATCCGTGAAATCAGCTGCCAATGATAGAAAGACGGCCGGATATATCATCCATACGGTCTATATGGCGGGCGGTCGCCCCAGCGATAACCTTCGCAGCAAAAGCAAGGATGGGGCCACCACATCCTAAGCTCAATCTAGCCTGAATGTGGTTGCCGCTGCCCAAGAACAGCCGCCCCCGCTGGATGAAGAAAACCCTCTCGATGAGGATGATAGGCAGAAAGACCCCTCGGTCCATGCAGAGTCAAGCTCAGACAGCGAGGAAGAGCCAACTTTCCGCTCCAGGACTGCGGAGCAAGAGCTGCTTTAAGAGCTTCGAAAACAGCTCAGGAGCAAAGATAAAGAGATGGCCAAGCACTATTCGAAGATTGATGACTTAACGAATGTGATGATGCAGCTTACGGCTCAAATTGCTCGAGCGCCTCCCAATCAAGCGCAAGCCGCTACTAATCAGTCGGGTGATGACAATCCGAGGCAGCCAATGCCTGTTCCTTCGGGTCCAAGACTGGTCGAGCCACATGAAAGCCGGCCACACTCCGCTTCTGGGGACGCCTTGGCCCCAGATAGCACTATCCCGCTAACACAGGATCGGATAATGGATTTGGTCACCAGCAAGGTTAAAACATTGGTGGCCGAAGCCGAAGCTCAGAAAGAAATCGGCAGTAGTGGGCGGCCATACCCCGCGCAGTACGATCTGATTGAGTTCCCAAGAGGCTACGTCATTCCTAAGTTCGGAAGATTTGATGGAACGGGGAATGCAAATCAGCACGTTGCCCACTTCAAAGCATCGTACGGAAATACAGGGGGCAATGACGCGCTCCTTCTTCGTCAGTTTGTCAACAGCCTGACCGGTGTCGCTTTCTACTGGTACGCGAGCATACCAGACGGGTCCATCATTACCTTTGCCCAAATGGAGTCTCTGTTCCGGCAAAGGTTCATGAGCGTCAGTGATAAAATCTCCATTGCCGACATTGTGAGGACCAAGCCGGGGAAGAATGAAAGAAACACTGACTTTATCGCCCGATGGCGTAATCTCACGGTCATGTGCGAACCGCCACTGGAGCAGGCCAGTCCGTCAGCCTTCTCATTGGGAACCTCAGTAATTGGATGGTCCCATTCTTGTGTACAGTGGGCCTCAAGACATTTCAGGAGCTAACCAAGAAAGTCCAAATGCTAGAACGCTCGAAGCAATAGTCCCCGCCGGACTCTCAGAGAGACAAAACTTGGAAAAGCAAGCGGGACGACAGCCGTAGAAGCGGGAGTTCCAGCAGTACCAATGTCTTCAATGCGTCCGACAATGAAGAAAACCGAAGGGCGGGCGAATCCAAAACCAACCGGTCTCGAAAGCCATTGCTGGGAGGAGATGGGCCTTCCCTAGAGGAGAAGAAGAACAAGGTTTACTCTTTCAGAAGGGACAGGGTCCGTAAGATATTTAAAGATGCCTTGAACAACGGCCTACAATTGCCGGAGTCGAAAAGACCCCAAGAAGCAAAAATGACCGACAATCCCCTGTATTGCCCGTACCACCGAGTAGTGAGCCATGCGATCGAGGATTGCTATATCTTCAAAGATTGGGTCGAGAAGCAGTACAAGGCTGGAGAGATCGAACTGCCCAAAAGTGTGTTGGTGAACAATCAAGCTGCAACCACCAACTTTATACAGATAGAAACTGAAGCCTTCTGGGAGCAGACAGCCGAACCCGCTGCCCTGAGAAATGAAACGGACTCATCACGGCCTCCGTGGAGTACGCACATATCTAATAAGATGAAGAAGATGATAAAGCTACTTCGGAAGGAACCCAGGACGGAATGGGAAGGGCAGAAGAAGCCTACCAGTCCAGCTGCCAATGCGGCTCCATCAGGCTCAAAATCCAAGAAGCTCAAGAAGAAGAAAAGTGCAGCTCGGCACGAAAAAGAGTCTGCAGGGAGATCGACCATTCAAAAATGTATCAATTCCCTCGAAGAATATGAACAAAGGGAAAGAACATTGATTCAATTGAAGGAGTTCTTCCCTGTACAAGCGGCTGAAATTCTGGAGGAGTTAGAAGAAGACTCCAATGAAGAGATCCCAGTAGTGACCTGCTACGCCATCCATCTTGGCAGCGACTCCGAGGATGAGCTCTGTTTTCCCGAAGAGGACGAGGAGCTCACCACAAAGGCCAATCAAATCCAGCTCAGAAGCGGCAGGGCTCTACCGCCAAATCAGGGCAACGCCCCAAAAGGGAAGGAAAAACAAGTCGCTAATGAAGAAGATGGCAGAGAACCGGCTGATGAAAACATAAGCCCTTCCTCGGTGGATTATAATGTCTTGGCACATCTCCGGAAGCTTCCGTCTCTCCTGAGCATCTACGACGCCTTGGTCCTATCTAAGGAGCATAGAGATGTTCTCATTCACGCTCTACAAAACCCCGAGCGGTATCAGGCTCACTTTGCGGAAATTAATATGAAAGAAGCCTAGCACGCTTTGCATGCCGCCGCAGTCACATTTAAGGATGAAGACTTGCTACTGGGAACGGCTGAGCATAATCGGCCGCTTTACGTGACCGGGTACAGCGACGGAGATCGAATTAATCGCATATTGATTGATCCGGGGTCCTCAGTGAACATCATGAACTTGCGAACTCTGAAGAGTTTGTCAATGGACGTCCGACACCTGTCAAGGGAAAGAATTGTCATTCAAGGCTTCAACCAAAATTGCCAGCAAGTTCTGGGGTCTATAGCTTTGCCAATCAAATTTGGGGATATGCAAACTGAAGCTAAGATATATGTGATCGACGCCGACACATCTTATAAGATCTCTTGGGGCGGCCGTGGCTCCACGATTACGGCATCATTCCGTCAACTCTCCATCAATGCATGAAGTATACTAAAAATGGCGAAGAAAGACGCATTGACGGAGACATCCAGCCGTTCGGTGTGCATGAAGTCCGATATGAAGATTCTCGGTACTTTATGAACCACCAAAATGCTAAGCCACAATTGACTGAGGATAGACCGGCCCCAAGACTCCAAAAGCAAATCTGAGCCGGTTATCACTTTCAAAAGCAAAAACGCCCAAGTTTGCCCCCGTTTTGGTAGCGACACTGATGAGTCCGATGCTGGAAAGCCCGGTCCTTCCGTAAAACTCGCCCTCATTTCGGCAGCGATATGGACGAATCGGTTACTGAAGGCCCATCTAGCAGCAAAGTCCGCCCTCATCTTGGCCGTGACACTGAAGAGTCAGAGGAAGAGGACCTGTCGTGCAACAGCGGTGCAGATTGGACCCCCATGCAAAAAAGCGAAACTACGAGAGACCATCGAAATTGCAAAAGGGTCCCTAGCCGTCACAAAGGTGCCGGAGCAGATGTGCAAATAGCTCGATGCGTTGTCAGTCTCCACCGTGGACTAGCTGAAAACTTTCTACGTCCCCGGGAGGAAAAAATAGACAGAAGGGCATCCTGTTTTACGGGTCAACCCCCGTTGTGCACCCGGACGATCTTTCTATCGCGTGCCTTCCCTATGAAAGAGGCATAAGAGCCGTCCTCAATCCCAGATACTATGCGCTCGAGATGTGGGAATACTTTAAAAAATGCGGATGCCGGTTATATCAAACGGAGTCCGAAGCAAAGTTTTACGAAGGGCTATGGCATCCACCCCAAGTCCGAGCACTCATCGATGGACGAATTCCAGATAAACGGGGCATAGGCTACGTTCAACCTAATCCCAAAGCGTGCTACATGATCCATGTTGGTGAGGCCAGCGAAAGATCAAATGATGATGACGAAATAGCCGAGCCAGAAGAAGCTCCTCAAGAGCTCGAAGATGGAGGACAAGCAACCTTTGATGAGCTAACCGAGATTGACTTAGGAACGCCCGATAATCCAAGGCCGACCTACATCAGCTCGCTCTTATCAGAGGAAATGAAAGCGCAGATAATTGCCCTGCTGCATGAGTTCGTCGACTGCTTCGCGTGGACATACAAAGAAATGCCTGTCTTTTCCCCTGAGGTAGCCGTGCATAAGCTGGCTATATCTCCTGATGCTAAGCCGGTCAAACAAGCTCCTCGAAGAATGAGAAGGGAGTTGGAAGAAAAGGTCATCGAGGAAACCAAGAAACTCATCGATGCCGGATTCATCAGAGAAGAGAAATATGCGGACTGGATCGCATGCATAGTCCCAGTGAAGAAGAAAAATGGGCAGATCCGAGTTTGTGTTGATTTCAGGGACCTCAACAAGGCATGTCCTAAACACGACTTCCCGCTATCGGTCATGGAAATGATGGTCGATGACACCTCAAATTACGAACTGTTCACCTTTATGAATGGCTCGTCTGGATATAATCAGATCAAGATGTCGCCTGAGGATGAGAAGCACACAGCATTTCGAACCCCGATCGGAATATATTGCTACAAGGTAATGCCATTCGGACTGAAGAACGCAGGTGCTATGTAACACTTTGAAAATTCTGTTTGATTGTTTGGTGATAATCGTAGCCGTGCACACTTAGACTTTTCTTGCAACTTGTTAACCCTTCATATGCATGGTTGCAAACTCTTTTTCCCACCATTTAATCTTTTCTAAAACCCATTATATAATTCAAAGTCCAAATAAAACAAGGAGGCATGGAGGGTAGGTGAAGGGTGGACTTTCTTGACCATTTCCCTCCCTCTTTTCTCTCTCTTCCTCATTCTGAATTCCTGCAACTCTCCAGCAGAAAACCCTCCCCTTTCTTCATCCTTCCTTTCCCTTTTCTTTACCCTTGACCCCCAAATAAAACCCTACCCAAATTTACACCTTTTTCCATCTCAAAACCATGAAAGATTGGGGGTTTTGGTGTGTTTTCAAGCAAATCTGCTAAAGCTGAGAGTGAAGCTGAAACTTTGGTGTTTCTTAAGGTATATTGAAGGTAATAACTTACCCCTAGCATCCTCTTGTTCATAACTTAATGAATTTCTAGCAAAAGATCTCATTTTGTGCATGTTTTGTGATATTGGAGGATATTAGTGAAGTATATGTTAGAGTGGGATTTTGTTGGCTTGGTTAACTCTTTAAAGTGGTATTAGAGCTATTTTAACTAGGGTTTGTTTCAGATGTCAGAAAATACCATAAAGTTCCATTTTTGGGCAAAATGTGTGTTTTTAACTAGAAATAAGGCTCTGTAGGATCTGCTGTTACCCAAGACTTTTCAGTATAAATCTAGATGTTACTGCAGCATGTATGGGGAGATTTGAGTGCGCCAACCAAACCTGGGAACCCAATTCCCAAGTCTGGCCGCCAAAATGGGCATTCTGGCCGCAAATTGCGGCCAGATAGGGGAGATTTAGGTTGGGGTTTGGGGTGTGGGTCTCTGCTTGTATGTGGGTTATTTTGGTATATATAGTTTTGCAATATATTTCCTGTATCAAAATCTGGGACCAAATACCTTCTTTGCCGTTTTTCTAAATCTTCGCGACACGCGTGATACGTGAGTAGGTTTGGGTTTCTGCGTATCGCGGCGCGTCGGGGTAGTTTCGTGGCGCGTGATTACACGTTTTAGCGTATCGCGCACACGCGCGATTGGTTTGCGACACGAGTGTCTAGTTGGACCGTAATGTCGCGTTTTTGTGAAATGAGCTTATGTGTGATATATGTTATGTGATTCTAGGTTCGCAGGCCAGTGAGACGGACGCTGCGAAGAAGGGCAAGCAGGTGGTTGGATACACTTAGCGCAAGACACGGTGAGTAGATTTCACATCTACGGGGATATCGCCCGCATGGCGTTATGCGTCAGGGCTGATAGGACCTTATTGTTATATATTGCATATACCATACCATGGATTGTCATCACATATTGCATTCCCTGCCATCTTTATATATTGCTTAGAATTGATAGAACTGCCATGATCATACTGTTGTATATTGTTGTAGCTCATCTATATATGACATGACTTGAATTTCATACTTGATACCTATATCACATTGGATCGTTGCATTGTAGCTCATTTTTCTGTGACATGACTAGATATACATACTTGATGCACATATCACATCACAATTACTTGTATTACTGGTTGAGATTTCTTGTGATTTCTGGATTTGGAACCGTGGCTCTTTTCAAATAAGTAATCATTTAAAAACCCGGTTCCCTTGATATGATGTTTTGGGGCGTCGCCCCGTGTTTTCTCGGTGCTAGAGGCAGGTACTGAGAGAGGGCTGACCCGGACTGACGGATGCCCGATGGATTGATATAGGGCCGACCCGGAATGACGGATGCCCGATGTATTGTGAGAGGGATGACCCGGACTGACGGATTCCCGATATATATACTTTGAGAGAGGGCTGACCCGGACTGACGGATGCCCGATGGATTGATATAGGGCCGACCCGGAATGACGGATGCCCGATGTATTGTGAGAGGGATGACCCGGACTGACGGATTCCCGATATATACTTTGAGAGAGGGCCGACCCGGAATGACGGATGCCCGATACAGGATGTTTTGCGTGTCGATGCTAGACACGAGTATTTATGATATTTGGGTGCCGATGTTGGGCACTCGGGATTCTCAGGGATATACAGGATATGAGGGCCGATGGAGTACCGGCGTTTGGGATGTTGGGATTTGTGGTGCATACATACATATGTAGTCCACCTTGATACTTCATGTAGATGCTATATTCCCATGCTCAGCATTTATTATCACACCTCATCCTGTAGTTGTATCACCTGATAGAGGACTTGCATTATTATTATGCATACTGTTTACCTCGCATTGATATCATCTGCTGGCATTTGTTGGAGTAGCGCTGTACGTGCATGCTCGCGATTACCTTTATATGTTATCTCTATTCACGAGTTGGCAACTCACCCCCGTTGTGCCACAGTATTTGCAGGTTGCCCTTGGGAGTAGTCACGGCTGGCTGTTACCGCATCTTTTGGCACAGATACCCTTTTTGAGCAGAGATAGCCTTTTGCTGATAGGTGGGTTTTGTACGGTATCTGTTATCTTTCAGTTGTATATTGATGTATCTAGTATTCTCCATCTACCTTTCTGTATTGACTTAGAGACAGTTGAGAGGACGATATGTATGATTTTATATTCTGGTGTCGAGCTCGCATGTGAGCCGACTTTACTTTATGCAGTCTCATCTTTTATGATATTGTCCTTGCTTTACTGTGTATTCTTCGCTACGGCGTCGTATATCTTATTGTGATGCTTCACTCATTTTACTCGTCATTTCTGTTACACCTTGTTTCTATCCGACTGGCGGGGCAAATGTTTTAAAAAGGAAATGTTACCAAAATTATAAAACTTATAACTTTTGAACTTAAAAAGGATTTCTACTAAATAAATGGAAGTTTTTTTTTGACATGTACGATTGTTTTTACAAAATGTTTTAAATCACTCTATATTTATTGGTTTTGATTTCTGGGTTCGGCTTACTTAGCCGCGTTACGCCTGTAGACGTTGCGTGGTTAAGTGCCGGTCACGAGTCGAATTCTCGGGTCGTGACATGCTACATATCAAAGGGCAATGACCAATATCTTCGATGACTTAATTCATAAAGTCTTCGAATGTTATGTTGATGATCTGGTCATTAAGACTAAAACCAAGGCCGATCATATCCAGGATCTTAGGACCGTTCTCACCAGACTGAGGGAATTTGACCTGAAGATGAATCCTCTGAAATGCGCTTTTGGCGTGTCATCGGGAAAATTCCTGGGCTTCATAGTCCGACATCGAGGGATCGAAGTTGACCCATCAAAGATAAAGGCCATCATGGAGATGCCCCCTCCGAAGAGTCTGACGCAGCTAAGATCTTTTCATGGCAAGCTTGCTTATATACGGAGGTTTATCTCAAATTTGTCGGGGAGATGTAGGCCCCTTCTCGAAGCTCATGAAGAAAGGAGCTCCTTTTATCTGGGGTGCTGAATGTCAAGAAGCGTTCGAAAGCATCAAACAGTACTTGTTGCACCCTCCAGTGCTGGCCGCTCCCATTCCAAATAAACCGCTGATTCTCTACACTGCCGCGCTGGATGAGTCACTCGGTGCGCTCCTTGCCCAGAATAACGAGGAGGGAAAAGAAAATGCCCTCTACTACCTCAGTCGAACTCTAGTCGGGGTGGAACATAACTATTCCCCAATCGAAAAGCAATGCCTGGCTTTGATATTTGCTGTGAAGAATCTGAGGCACTATCTGCTCGCTCATCGGGTTATGCTGATCTCCAAGGTCGACCAGCTCAAACACTTGATGACCAGAGCGAGCCTAGCCGACAGAATGGCAAGATGGGCTGTCATGCTACTTGAGTTTAACATAGTTTATACTCCTCAGAAAGCAGTGAAAGGGCAAGCTCTTGCAGACTTCCTTTCCGCTCATCCTATACCAGAAGGGTCACCGCTAAATTGTGAGTTACCCGACGAACAAGTGCTGCACCTCGAGGAAGATGGGCCATGTTGGGAGCTCTACTTCGATGGAGCCTCATCAATAAGGACCTCCAGTAAATCAAGCGTCCCGGAGATGAAAGCAGGGATAGGATTGGTGTTCATCACACCATCAATGGGAACCCTACGGCGTTCTTTCGCTCTCACCGAGCCTCGAACGAACAACGAAGCTGAGTATGAAGCCCTGATAGCTGGTTTGGAACTCGCCATGGAAATGGAAATCCTTCGGCTACGGGTTTACGGTGACTCCCAGCTTGTCGTCAACCAAGTAAGCGGCAATTATAAGATATACAAACCCGAGTTAGCTCGGTACAGAGGCCGAGTGGTGGAACTCATGAAACGGTTCACTCACATTGAACTAATGAGAGTCCCTAGAGCGTTGAATGGGAAGGCTGACGTACTCGCTCGCTTAGCCAAGGAGCTGGCCGATCCTGACATGGACGAAATTCTGATCACAGTCAGGAGCCGACAAATTCTACCCCCAGTCTCTCTACGAGAAGAGGAAAGCGCGGAACAGAAGAGCAGTCCTGCCGAAGAAGCTTCGATCATCCAAGACGAGCCCGATTGGAGAGAACCCTTAATAGAGTACCCCCGATACGAAAAGCTACCCGAAGAAAAATCCGCGAGGATTCAGCTGAAGAAAAGAGCTCTCCGATACGTGTTTGTAAATGACACATTATACCGCAGGTCATATAACCAACTCTGGCTCAGGTGTCTGTCATTGGTCGAAGCCCAAAAGGTCATGAAAGATGTTCACTCGGGCGTTTGCGGTGCTCACCAATCTGGCCCTAAGATGCGACTTCAAATCAAACGGCTTGGGTATTACTGGCCCACCATGATACGGGATTGCGGAGAGCATGCAAAGAAATGTTATATCTGCCAAATTCACGGTGATTTTATTCACAAGCATCCCAATCCATTGCATCCTACGGTGGCGTCGTGGCCCTTCGAAGTCTGGGGCACCGACATTGTTGGCCCAATTGATCCTCCATCATCCAAAGGCCATCGGTTCATACTGGCCGCGACAGATTACTTCTCCAGATGGGCTGAAGCTGTCCCGCTAAAAGAAGTCAAGACAAAAGATATTCTGACATTCTTCCAGCATAATATTCTATACCGCTTCGGTACACCAAGAAGAATCATTTCTGACAACGGGCCTTCTTTCAAGAGCTTCAATGTCTCAAGGTTCGCTACTCAGCACAAGATAGACTGGAGATATTCCTCCATCTATAATCCAAGAGCCAATGGGCTAGCCGAAGCCTTCAATAAGACTCTATGCAAGCTCCTGAGGAAAATGCTTCAGCCAACAAGAGAGACTGGAATCTCAAACTTCACGAGGCGTTGTGGGCATATCATACCACGCACCGTACTCCAACTCAGTCCACTCCATACTCATTGCTCTTCGGAGTGGAGGCAGTCCTCCCCCTCGAAGTCGAAGTTCCAAGCTTAAGAATGGCCGTTCAGCACGAGTTGACGGAGGAGGAAAACGTGCTTCTTCGGCTTGAAGAGCTCGATGCCCTCGAAGAAAAGAGGCTCGCGGTGCAGCAAAATCTGGAGCTATACCGAGCCCAGATGTCACGGGTCTATGACAAGATAACCCGTCTCCGCGTTTTCAAGAAAGGTGAATTGGTGTTGGTCCTCAAAAGACCAATCATCCCCAATCGACATGCCAAGGGAAAATTCGAGCCAAACTTGGAAGGACCATATGTCATCGAGAAAGTGTTCGACGGAGGATCCTACCAACTAATAAGTGCTGAGGGAGAAAGGCCTATGCCACCCATCAATGGCCGATATCTCAAGAAATACTACATGTAAATGCTCCAAGTCGCAGGCGAATTGAGCACATCAGCCCTACGGTCTGGATCATACATCCTGCAAAGCCGTATACAATCCACGGGCGTAAAATGACCCCTATCTCTCCCAAATCCTGCCGGTGAGACTACTTTTAAAGTCCAATCTGCGGCCAAAAAAAAAAGAAAAAAAATTATAAAAAATTTTATAAAAAAATAAACGGTATGTCCACAAGCAAAACGGGCACGGATGAAAACCCGAAAGGGCTCCGTGAGTAAAAACAGCAGGACTACCGGCGAGTTTGTGAAAACCCGAAAGGGCGCAAACTCGTGAAAAGAGATGAATACACTTGCAAAGTCCTCTCGACCTTGTGAGGAGAAAACCCCTGCGTGAGATCCTTACGACTCATAAAGGAGCAACACACTTAGGAATCCTCACGATTCCTAAGGAGAACATACACCTGCGAGATCCTCTCGACTCGTAGGGAGAAAGTGCTTTTATGAGACCCTCACGGCTCATAAAATTGAAAAGCCTTATGTGATAAGGACCCAAACCTGTCTCCTAAGCCATCGTTCCCCAACGGGCAACGGCAAATGATGAGTCGCTCCTGGCGTTTCGCTTCAGTGTTAGCGGTGCTGATGCCGACCAAAAAGCCAAATCCTAAGTCCTCCCAAGGCAAATGATGAGTTGCTCCTGGCATTATTCCAGTGCAGCAATGCTGATGCCAAACAAGATCCAAATTTCAAGTCCCCAAACGGCGAATGAAGAGTCGCTCCTGATACCATATTCTAGTGCAGCGATGCAGACACCAACCAAATTCCAAATCCTTTACCCCCAACGGCGAATGATGAGTCGCTCCTGGTACCATATTCCAGTGCAGCGATGCAGACGCCAACAAAGTCCCGAAATTTTTCCGGCCCTACGGTCTGGATCATACATCCTGCAAAACTGTATACAATCCACGGGCGTAAAACAATCCCAACCTCTCCTAAGTCCTACCGGTGAGACCACATTCAAAGTCCCACCCAAAAAAAAAACAATTCCCAAATCCTCCCGGGGGCAAATGATGAGTTGCTCCTGGCATTATTCCAGTGCAGCAATGCAGATGCCAAACAAAAACCAAAATCCCAAAATCCTCTCAATGACGGATGATGGTCCGCTCCTGGTACCATATTCCAATGTAGCGATGCTTATGTCAACCCAAATCAAAATCAACAAGTCAACTTCCACTCCGACACCGCAGAAAGCGGAGCAAGTCAGAATCCAATCTCGACACCGCAAGAAGCGGAACAAGTCAAGTCTACCCCTGACACTGCAAGAAGCAAAGCAAGTCAAATCAAGCATCGACCGTCCAAGTCGCAAAAAGGGCAGAACCGACCGTCCACGTCGCTAAAATGGCAGCACCGACCGTCCATGTCGCAAAAAGGGCAGAACCGACCGTCCAAGTCGCTAAAATGGCAGTATCGACCGTCCATGTCGCAAAAAGGGCAGAATCGACCGTCCACATTGCTAAAATGGCAGCACTGACCGTCCATGTCGTAAAAAGGGCAGAACCGACCGTCCAAGTCGCTAAAATGGCAGCATCGACCGTCCAAGTCGCAAAAAGGGCAGCATCGACCGTCCACGTCGAAAAAAGGGCAGCATCGACCGTCCAAGTCGCAAAAAGGGCAGTACCGACCGTCCAAGTCGCTAAAATGGCAGTATCGACCGTCCAAGTCGCAAAAAGGGCAGTACCGACCGTCCAAGTCGCTAAAATGGCAGCACCGACTGTCCCAGTCGCAAAAAGGGCAGTACCGACCGTCCAAGTCGTTAAAATGGCAACACCGACCGTCCAAGTCGCGAAAAGGGCAGCACCGACCGTCCACGTCGCTAAAATGGCAGCAACGACCGTCCATGTCGTAAAAAGGGCAGTGCCAGCTTCCCAAAAAACGAGAACCAAATCAAGTCGCCTCCACGTGAAAGAAGATCCATCAATTTCATACATACGACCCACATATGTGGTGTGCATTTATTGATGGGGGGCAATTTGTTGGGGTAAAAATTTACACTCCGGTTGACCAAGTCAAAATCAAAGTCAACCCCAAGCCAAGTGGGCTCAAGCCCAGATCCAGTGGGCCTATGCCCGGGTCGAGCCAGAACATGAAGCGGCCGGCCTTCCCCCATGCCAAGATAAAAATTTTGTAATAAATAATTTTGTTGTATTTCTTTTATTTTATGGATAAATGTAAGAAAAATAGGCATAAAGCCAAATTTTTGTAAATCCCATGGCTTATGTGCAAAAAAGAAATGGCACATGAGCCATGGGATAGGCAAAATGCCATTTTGTGAAGCCCAAGGGGCTATGTGTAAAGTGTGTAGCCTATAAAGGCAAGGATAATGAAATATCCCAACAACTTCTTCTCTCTCCAAAAAAAAGTTTCAGATCTGAGATCTTTCTTCCTTCTTCAAGGTTCCAAGACCTTCTTATTTCTTTTGAATTAAATCAAGAGTTTTAGTCTTCCTTTTCAAAAACAAAATAGTTTTTCACCACAAAACCCACAAAGGGGAACTTGGATCTGTCTTTAGATCCCCAAAAGGAGAGATTTTGAGATCTCACATCTATTGATCTTCAAGATCCAGCTAACAGAGGAGGAAGAAGAAGAACCCCTTTCACTAAACCCAAAAAAAAACACTCAGGAGTCTAACTCCTCTCTGATTTCTCTTCTGAGAAATCTTTTTTAGGCTAAAAGCCTCTTTTCCTCGCCGGCGTTCAAGCGCAGATTGCCCGCGTGCCGACACGTGGCGCGCTTGCGCTCAAGCGCACAGCGCTCAAGCGCAAAGCGTCCGCGTGCCGACACGTGGCGCGCAAGCGCTCGAGCGCAAGTCGCCCCCGTGCCGACACGTGGCGCTCTTGCGTTCAAGCGCAAGCGCTCCAGCGCAAGTCGCCCCCGTGCCGACACGTGGCGCTCTTGCGCTCCAGCGCAAGCGCTTAAGCGCAAGTCGCCCACGTGCCGACACGTGGCGTGCTTGTGCCCGAGCGCTCATCGTCCGAGCGCAAACCGCCCACATGACGACACGTGGCGCGTTGCGCTCCAGCACTCTGTGCTCGAGCGCAAAGCGCCCACGTGCCGACACGTGGCGCGCTTGCGCTCAAGCGCCTAGGCACTGGCCCCACGCATCCTTTGGATGTCTTTTTCCCCTTTATTTATATATACATGTATATATATACATATGTATACATATGTACACATACACATACTCCACGACACTGTCCCTGTTAGAAAAAATTTCTAACGGGGCGCTGCCCCGCACCCCGCAAAGGGGCTGCTAGCCCCCTTAACCTCCAGCCCGCTATCCGGATAGCGGGACCCCCGTAAAAACTCTGTGTGGCTCCCGATATATTTAAACCCCCCTCCAAAACACAACACACGTACACTACACATTGAGTTCGCATGACCAGTTTGACCCGTCAATCGGAGGTTCTCTCGCCCCAAAGGCGGGGGGTAATTAACGGCAGCTTAGTCCGTGGGTGCCGGAGATTCGGATCCCCATAATCATTAAACCCCGGCCTACCCTAGGCAGGGGGAATCTGTAGTACGTATGACAAGCGCGAGCGTATTCCCATCGAGATGGGGTGATGAAAAACACCCTACAGTAGCCCATGTAACATATTACATAAGCGGGATCCTGATCCGGTATCACATACCCAGGACGTAGAGGATACTGAGAAACAGTTCTCGGTAATGAAAACACCCGAATAAGATTCATCAACATGCTCATTACTCGAATGGGTGGCATAGGAATCCTGGTATTCCCCTATTTCCTGCTCGGAATTATAGCAATTATAAGATAGAGCGGAACAAATGTTCCCCAGGTCAGTATAATAAGAAGGTTCGGCCAAAAACATCCATATTATTATCTTAATTAAGGCATGTTACGGTCGCTACCAGGAGAGAGAGAGAGAAGAAAACACTCTGCGTGCGCTCTTGCAAGATCAGATTGGTTATTATTTTATCTAATCAGGATGGCTCCAACTGTTTTTATAAAATCTTCCTTTAAACCCTAAAAGGTAAGACTAGCCGGGATTAATTACACCCTACAAGTTCGCCAATCTTTCGGCCAGGCCAGTGTCGGTACTTTGAGGGAGGTTCCCCATGCTTTCGCATGGACCTAATTAAAATAAACCTCGTTTTCCCAGGGGCTTAACCCCGTTAACACCTTTCTAGACACCTACTTTGATCGGCTAATTGTAATGTGTAAAACTCTCCCAGGAGTAACTCTTACTCGCAGTGGGTATCGGGATCCAACTATCTCATAGAAGGTATGAAATCTTATTGCAAATTTTAACACTTGAAATTCCTGATAATACTTTTGCCCCAATCATCCTATAACCTTGACAGAGGTCAACAAACCATAGGCTGCTAGTCAAGTTCAACCCGCCATTTCATGATTGAATTAAACCCATCCGCACGACCCTTGACAGAGGTCAACAAGTTCGTACGACTACCCTAATCCAATCTCATCACATGCTTTGCACATAATCTCTAATCAGCTACCGCACACTACGCCTTGACAGAGGTCAAGAAACGCAGCACAAATACTAAATAGTCCTTATCTGAAATGACGGAGGGCTATGACAGGTTTATAAGAAAACCTTTTGCGTAATGAACTTGATCTCGTTGTAGAATCGAGTGATTTTGAAAAGGAGTGTTTTTGAGACTTTTGCTAGTTTTGCTAAAGAGATCACTCCCGGTGAAGGGATCTCGGCTCTTTCCTCATCGAATGAGGTGCTGGATATTTCACAAATACCACTATGCATAACATGAACTAAAAAAGCAATCAAAAGACAACACCGAGTGGGTTAGCATCTGCCAGTTTTGCTAAAGTGGTCACTCCCGGTGAAGGGATCTCGGCTCTTTCTTAATCGAATAAGGTGCTGGATATTCTACAAGGAATACCGCTATGCAAAGCAAGAACTAGAGCTACCAGTTTTTAAGACAAGATTCTGCAACATCTTTAGGTTTCTTTTATTTCATTAATCTCATTAATGAAGTCCCATCAATTATTCTTCCCATGCATCACAGAAGAAACGAAAGCAGCAATATTTATTAAATATCATATATATAATATAAGCATTCGACTCAGAGTATATAAAGTGATCACATGATAGAATATCAGCAGCAGAAGAACACATATGAAATTTTGGATATACTAGGAATTTCGTGTTTTCAATTAAGCCAGTAAAAAATACGGATTCAACGGTCGCGATGAAAAGCCAAACCGATATCCCTAGACCCCTACGAGAGCGGCAAGCAACCCTACCAATTCTAGAGTTAGGAAACCCGGCCTCAACTCCTTGAGATGGTCTCCCACTGGACTCTAGAACCCGGTTACTTGTGCTCCCCGCCTTGGGTCTATCCTAATGCGGAAAAGTAAATAATATACATCAATGGTGATATCATCCTCAATGTGGAAGTGCCCTAATAAAAGAATATTACATACAAGCTTTTACATGAATGAAAATTAAAAACTCTTATCTCACATAAAAAAAAACCCGTCTATTCAAAACACGACGATCCAATATAACATATCACAGTAACACATAGCATCACATGTCATCAACGTAAGTAAATATGCGTATCCCAATTGTCGTGGACATACAGCAACGAAATCGGCGATACACCACATATTACACTTACGGTCGCAGAAAAGAAAGTGAAAAAGTACAACAATTGGAATCCGCAAGCACCTTAAACATCATAAACCCAATGTATCACATACTTTGGATTTCATGCCTAACCAAATGAATTCCTTAGACATCACATGCCTAACAATTATAAACCCCGCATTTTAGTCTCGATATTGAAAACACTTTTCAATAACCAGTCGGGTAATTCAACAAGATTCTCGACAACCTAATCGAATGCTCATCAGAAACTTTAGTAGACGGCCACACCCCCGATGCCGTCGACAAAGTGCACTTAGGCGGAACACCGTGGCCGCGAGCACCCGAACGGATGCTTTTGGCAACGGGGTTCTCCTACAATCACTTGGTCGGGGCTATGGGGCGTGGCTATCTAGTAAGATTACCCGGTGAGTATCCGCGTACACTATGTAATTACGACGGACTTTTGATCCACATCAAAATCCCGTGGCAACCGATCATGTGAGACTATTTTGCTAGATTTATAAAATTCAAATTAGTGTTCACAAAACTAAATATGTGGACCAACTGCCACAACACCTATGGACCAACTGTAGAAGGGTCAACCCTTGCCTCACCTATGGCACCGCGGGACTACCACAAACCCTAGGTTTTGGTGATGGTTCCGACGGTCACAGAATCGAGTTAGGGTTTCGTTCTTCTAGAGGGTCCATGGAAAACACCTGCACGATTTCTGAAGATTTTAAACTTGGAAAAATCCAACTCTTAGAAAATTTCCAGCGAGGGAAAAATTGGGTTGTTGATATCCATTCGAACTTTTTAACGTCGTCTAAATAATCAGAAATGATGTTAGAATTACAACTATGAAACACTCTGAATTGCCTTTACAAAAGATAATATCACATGCACTTTTACCAAAAACAAGCAACAGTTGAAACACCAAAACCCAGAGACTGGAACACCACACCAAAACGAAGCCCATATTCATTAAAAGATCCGGCCAGGCCGGTTTTTTACAACATGTGGCCAGTCAAATTCCGGCAAGAAGGGTTCGTTTTCCTGTGGTGTTCATGTAACATCTCATGTAACATTCTGCAACTGCTTAAAAAAATTTTAAACACTCCGAAAATTTCGATAGAAACTGGGTCTTTGTATCGGGTGTTTCGGAGTTGTTTCGGTTTCTTAATTCTACAAACATCGTCTAATTCTCTAGCATGGCTCTGATACCACTGCAGGGTCCTCTAGGCGACCGCTGGGTTTCGAGAGGCATCGACCATGCCGTTTTCAAAAAAATGGCGTGCTAAAGAACCCTAACGCTAGAATCTAAACTAGTGAATTAGACGAACAGCATGTAAACATCTTTACATCTAAGTGAACGAGGGATACAACCTTTGTAGACCGGTCCTTCACTTCAATAGCTCCGTGTAGTAGTCCCTTCGCTCCAAGTAGTGATCTCTCGGACTCTAGTGAGGCTCCACAAGGTGAAATGAACAAGCTTGCTTGAAGTCTTCGAGGCCGAAGATGATCTACGTCGAGGAGACACTAACTCAAGCTACCTCTTCACTAAGTGATGATCTAGTTAAGAAACAACCCAATCTAAATGGACAATAGAGAAGATGTTGATGAAGTAGGAATTTTGCTCATATTAGAAATAATTTTCTCACTAATTTTCTTCACATCTCATGAAGCTAGAAAGCTTGAGGAAGGAGATGAAGAAAACTCTCATGGATGAAGCAATTGAAGAATGAATCAAATGGTGAGAATAGCAACCATGGGTGAGATAATATCTCATACTAACTCATGTAGAGACTTAACCATGGCTTAGGATAATGGTTGGGTTAATAAATATCTAATGTAAAACAAAACTAGTGGACTAAGTCAATGGTTCTACAAGCTTCCAGTAAGCTTAACCATGTGACTAATTTCCAACTAATTTTATTTACTTTAAATAAATAAAACCTTACATTATCATAAGCATGGTGTGAGTCTCATACACCCATGTAGCATGTGGCATCTAGCATGACACAAAAAAAATGTACATTAATATATATCACATATATACTAAGTGTACACAAGTGAGAAAAGAAATCTTAAGTGAGCTAATATTAGTTAATGTAAGATAATATATCAAATATATAATTATACATTAAATTATTAAATCAACACTTGATTTAATAATCCAGCTATATCACATACAACCGACTAATATCAAATATATTATCTTATCGAATCAACACTTGATTCGACAGCCCGGTTATATCACTTATAACCGACCGACATCACATATCGCAGAATAGAATAAGGTATCATATACGCGTATTAATCTCGGTCCCGCACATATCACATATGTTCTCCTAATTCATTTCGCATGAGCCAGGAAACCTTTGTGTAGGACTCTAAAGACTCGTCGATACGACGACAGTATGTGGTGATCATATCAGTCACCCACAAACCGCAAGCGGTCTGCTAAACGTAACGGCCACCCGGGTATTGAGCGATCAGAAGATCAACAAGCAAGCCTGCTCTGTTAGTTATATGTATGCCCTAGAGGCCATTACTGTACATGGGATGTATATTGTAATGGATGCTTGGACATATATAGGGAGGACTTTTTTGCTCGACATGATAGTATGCTATCTGGTTGCACTTTATCTTAACATGTACACTAATTGTCTCTCTGTTACATATTGATAAAGCCCTTAGGATGAGTACTTGACTACCAGGACTATGATGCATATCATACTAGTGGGGACATGGGTAGTCGCTAAGTACATCCTTCAAATGTTCCTAGTCGTGGGAGTATCGAGACAGGGCATCGATACTCCAGAGTAGCGTATACGCTTCTCGACCCATATGATGGGCGATGGATGATCCCATATCCATTGGTGTTTGACATCAGAGAAGGTATACGGGTGCTCAGTGGAGACTGGGTACACTGAACGGACTCACCAATAACTCTTAGATCGTATTATACCTATCGTCAGATAGCAGTTCTCTGGTGACACTGGTACATTTTAGTCTGTAGACCCGAGATCGTCATAGAATCTTGTGTGATTCCCACTGTGCTTTGATTTCCACCATACCACGGTCAAGAGATCATGCAAAAGGTGGTTTTTGGGTACAGTCCCGAGTCACATGGAGGCAATGAGCGATAGGAGGGGTTTCGTCTCTCCCGGTATTGGGAGTTGATGTTGCGCTATGCTCGATTAGCCATAACATGAAATCCCTGACCAGGGTTGCTGAGATCTACTGGTAAGTGTTATCAGTAGTTTCTCGAACCGTTATGGACCTTGCATCGGCATGAATTATCAGGCTATTGGGGTCTGACGTTATACCACCCACAGGCTGTGATATGCGACATATCAGACGAAGAGACCGGACTGTACGGTAGTGTTACTGATTGGACTCGCAGGAGTACGAGCAGGCTTGCTTGTTGATCTTCTAATCGCTAAATACCCGGGTAGCCGTCAGCAGACCGCTTGCGGCTTGTTTGTGTTTGATATGATCATCACCTATTGCCGGCGTATTGATGAGTCTTTAGAGTCCTACACAGAGGTTTCCTGGTTCATGCGAAATGGAGTAGGAGCACTATATGATATTTGCGGGACCGAGATTAATGTGAGTATATGATACCGCATTTTATTCTCGTGATATGTAACATCAAAGGTTATATGAGTTATAGCCGGGTTATCGGATCAAGTGTTGATTCAATAAGTTGTTACATTTGATATTAGTTGGTTATATGTAATATAGCCGGATTATTAAATCAAATGTTGATTTAATAATTTAATGTAGAATTATATATTTGATATATTAAATTACATCAACTAATATTAGCTCACTTAGTATTTCTTTTTATCACATTTGATACATTGATATATATGTGATATATGTTAAATGTATTATTTTGTTTTCGCACATAATATATATGTGATATATATTGTTGTGTCATGCTAGGTTACACATGCAACGTGTATGTATGAGACTCACACCATGCTAGGTTAAAGTTAGGGTTTTATTTGTTTTAAGTAATTTAAACAACTTGGATAATGAGTCATGGTTGAAGCTTGGAGAAGCTTGTAGAAAACATTGACTTAGTCCACTTGTTTGTCTAGCTTAAGATATTTCTTAACCCAACCCTTAACTCATAGCTATGGTTTATTCTCTACAATGGTTAGTGCATGACATACAATTACCATGGTTGCATTTCTAACCTCATGAGTTCATACTCACTCATTTATTTTTCTTCATCACTTCTTCTTCTTCCCCACTTGAAAAAGCTTTTAGTTTTTCTAAGTGATGGAAACCTTGTGAGAAAAATAAAACTAAAGTGAGCCCACTTCCTACTTCATCATCCTCTACTATTAGCCATTTAGTTTAGGGTGTTTGCTTCACTAATCTCACCATTAGTGAAGAGGTAGCATGAGCTAGTGTCTCCTCGACGTAGATCATCTTCGGCCTCGAAGACTTCAAGCAAGTTTGTTCCGTACATCTTGTGGAGCCTCTCTAGAGTTCGAGAGTTCATGATCGCAGCGAAGGGACTATTACACGGAGCTATTGAAGTGAAGGACCAGTCTACAAAGGTTGTATTCCTTGTTCACTTTAGATGTAAAGTTGTTTACATATCATGTTTAACCCTAATTCTCTAGTTCGATTACTTGGTTGGTTTATTTAGCACCCCAAAAATTTTAAATTGCATGTTTGATGCTTGCCAAAACCTTGATAAGGTGCTAAGCTAACCATACAGTGGTATCAGAGCCAAGTTAGAGCATTAGGCGTTGTCTAGACGAAGTTAGAATTCCGATCGAACCCCGAAAACCCGAAACGGATCCCCTCTCTGGGAATTTTTCCAAAAGTTGTATTTTTCCATGTTAAAAATATTCATAAAAACATGCAGGGAATTATATGGACACACCTGAAGAACGAAACCCTAACTCGTCTAAGTGACCGCAGATCCACGGCTAAAACATGGTTTTGGCGGCGGATCCGCGGCGCCACTTAAGAGGCTTGGGTCGGGCCCTTCAGCTGTAGGTCCGTAGGTACTGTGGTATGTCTGGTTAACTTTAACAGTGCTCAAGTGTTGAGCTTTTTGGGAATTCGTTGATTCGATCGAAATATTTAACATCGCCTAGCTTTCTGTGATGTGATACAATATATGGAATCAACAAATAGTTATGTGATAACTAGTTTGAATTTTATAAATCTAGCAGTTCAGTCTCATTTGATCGGTTGCCATGGGATTTTGATGTTGATCAAAAGTCTGTCGCAATTACGTAGCGTACGCGGAAACTCGCCGGGTAACATTACTAGATAGCCATGTCCCATAGCCCCGACCAAGTGACTGTAGGAGAACCCCGTCGCCAAAAGAATCCATTCGGGTGCTCGCGGCTGCGGTGTTCCGCCTCAGTGCACTTTGTCGACGACATCGGAGGGTGCGGCCATCTACTAAAGTTTCCGACGAGCATTCGATCAGGTTATCGGGAACCTTGTTGAATTACCTGATAGATTATTGGAAAGTGTTTTCAATATCGAGACTAAAATGCTGGGTTTATAATTGTTAGGCATGTGATGTTTAAGGAATTCATTTGTTGGGCATGAAATCCAAATTATGTGATATTTTGGGTTTATGATGTCTAAGGTGGTTGCGGATTCCAACTGTTGTAGTTTTTCACTTTATTTTCTGCGACCGTAAGTGTAATATGTGGTGTATCGCCAGTTTCAGTGCTATATGTCAACGACAACTGGGATACGCATATTTACTTACGTTGATGACATGTGATGTTATGTGTTGCTATGATATGTTATATTGGATCGTCGTGTTTTGAATAGCCGGGGTTTTTATGTGAGATGAGAGTTTTTCATTTTCATTCATGTAAAAGCTTGTATGTAATAATCTTTTATTGGGGCACTTCCGGGTTGAGGATGATGTCACCATTGTATATTATTTACTTTTCCGCATTTGGATAGACCCAAGGCGGGGAGCACAAGTAACCTGGTTCTAGGGTCTAGTGGGAGACCATCTCGAGGAGTCGAGACCGGGTCTCCTAACTCTAGAATTGGTAGGGTTGCTTGATGCTCTCATAGGGGTCTAGGGATGTGGGTTTGGCTATTCATCACGACTGTGGAATCTGCGTTTTTACTGGCTTAAATAAAACATGGAATTCCTAGTATATCAAATATTTCATTTGTGATTCTTCTGCTGCTGATATTCTGTGATGTAATCACTTGATATGTTCTGAGACAAATGCCTATATTATATATATGAGATATAATTTGTATTGCAGCTTTCGTTTCTTATGTGATGCTTGGGAAGCTTAAAATTGATGGGAATTCATTAATGAGATTAATGAAATAAAAGAAACCTAAAAGATATTGTAGAAACTTGTTTAAAAACTGGTAGCTCTAGCTCTTGCTTTGCATAATGGTATTTGTGAAATATCCTGCACCTTATTCGATAAGGAAAGAGCCGAGATCACTTCACCGGGAGTGACCTCTTTAGCAAAACTGGTAAATGCTACAACCCACTCGGTTTGTCTTTTGATTGTTTCTATAGTTTTTGCTTTGCATAGAGGTATTTGTGAAATATCCTGCACCTCATTCGATGAGGAAAGAGCCAAGATCCCTTCACCGGGAGTGACCTCTTTAGCAAAACTAGTAAAAGCCTCAAAAACACTCCTTTTCAAAATCACTCGATTCTACGACGATATCAAGTTCATTACGCAAAAGGTTTTCTTAAAAACCTGCCGTAGCCCTCCGACATTTCAGATAAGTAGTATTTAGTATTCGTGCTGCGTTTGTTGGCATTCTTCAAGGCGTAGTGTGCGGTAGCTGATTAGTGCTTATCTGCTTAAGCATATGATGCGATTGGATTAGGGTAGTCATATGGCTTTGTTGGCTTTCGTCAAGGGTCGTGCGGGTGGGTTTAATTCAATCATGAAATGTACGGGTAGAACTTGACTAGTGGACTATGGTTTGTTGGCTTTCGTCAAGGTCATAGGACGTTAGGGGCAGAGTATTATCGGGAATTTCAAGTGTTGAAATTTGCAATGAGATTGCATACCTTCTATAAGATAGTTGGATCCCGATAACCACTGCGAGTAAGAGTTACTCCTGGGAGAGTTTTACACATTACAATTAGCCGATCAAGTAGGTGTCTAGAAAGGTGTTAACGGGGTTACACCCTTGGGAAAATGAGGTTTATTTTAATTAGGTCTGTGCGAAAGCACGGGGAACCTCCCTCAAAGTACCGACACTAGCCTGGCTGAAAGATTGGGGAACTTGTAGGGTGTAATTAATCCTGGCTAGTCTTACCTTTTAGGGTTTGAAGGTAGATTTGACTAAAACAGTGGGAGCCATCCTGATTAGATAAACTAATAACCAATTTAATCTTGCAAGAGCGCACGCAGAGTGTTTTCTTCTCTCTCTCTCCTGGTAGCGACCATGTCACGCCTTAATCAAGATAATAATATGGATGCATTGACCGAACCTGCTTATTATACTGAGCTAGGGAATGTTGGTTCCGCTCTATCTTATAATTGTTATAAGTCCGAGCAGGAAATAAGGGAATATCCGGATTCCCATGCCACCCAACCGAAGAAAGTACATGTTAATGCATCTTCTTCGGATGTGTTCATTACCGGGAACTGTTTCTCAGTATCCTCTACGTCCTAGGTATGTGATACCGGATCAGGATCCCGCATATGTAATATGTTAAATAGGCTACAGATAGGTAGAGAACTGAGAATGGGTGATATGTCTCTAAGTGTTAGAGAATGGTGCAATTGTTGCAGCCAAACCAGTTGGCAGATATCACCTTGTATTAGATACATTGATTCTGAACAAATGTTATTAGATACCGAACCTGATATACAACATTACATCGGTTTCTTTAATGAGTTAAAGAAGGATATAATTCTGTATTGCAGGATAATGTTGTGAACATTTTTCTGAATCAAGAGTTGATTCGATTATGCACGTTATGAAATGGCATATATGTTCTAAATCAAACTACAGTTCAAAGTATATAGAACACACACAAGAGGAATAGTTCAGAAATGAACGAATCCTTCTTGAGGCATTGTAGACTAGGTCATATCAATGCGACACGACCGGCTAAGTTACATAAGGATGAATATGAGAATCTGTTTGAATTTTCATCTTATGATACATGCCAGTCTTGTCTCAAAGTTAATATGACCAATACTCCATTTACTGGAAACAAAGAAAGAGTTATTGAACTCTTGGGATAGATACATGATGATGTATACGGTCCTAAGTCTACAAATGCCAAGGTTGGTTCTTGGTACTTCATTACATTCATCGACTATCTCTCAAGATTCGGACATATGTTCCTGTTGATACATGAGTCTGAAACTTTTGAGAAATTCATGGAATATAAGCTTGAAGTTGAGAACCAGACGGATGGAAGTATTAAAGTCCTTCGATGTGATCGAGGAAAAGAATACTAGCGCATGGAGTTCCTGGATTATTTAAAGGAGAAAGTGATTCTCTTTCAGCTTACTCCTTCTTGTACACCATAGCACAACGGTGTATCGGGGGGGAGGTATCGCACCCTATGAGATATGGTGCACTCTATGATGAGTACTGCTGAGTTACCTGTTTCCTTTTTGGGGTTATGCACTTGAGAAGTTGCATACCTATTGAATAGGGTTCCATCCAAATCAGGGCCTACCACTCCATATGAGATATGGAATGGGAAGAGACCATGTCTTAAACGAGTTAAGATATGGAGTTGTCCGGCTTATGTTGAACGGCAGAATCCAGACAAGCTCGAGGCAAGGTCAGTTCTGTGTAAGTTTGTTAGGATATCCCAAACATTTGTGAGGGAATATCTTCTACCACTCTGAGGAGCAAAAGGTGTTTTGTTTCTTAGCATGCCAGCTTTTTAGAAAAGGAATTTCTTGTGAAGAAATTTGTGGTCATGAGGTAGAACTGGAAGTTGTTCCAGCTAGGCAAACTAACAGCTGATGATTTGGTGAAACCAAAGGATTCAATAGTCTCCAACAAACCTCAGCCTCTCCGCGAGTCTGGTAGGGTTCCTCATCCACTTTAGAGATACTACAGTCTTCTCGATGACAGTGGGAGCGAGGATTTCATCATGAGATGATGGCCCAAGTAGATTCAGGCAGGCCATCACGAGTAGCGACTCTGTGAAAAGGCTGGATGCTATGCGATCAAAGATGGAATCCATGTACACCAACAAAGTATGATTTTGAATGTTGCACCTAAAGGGGTAAAACCCATCGGGAGCAAGTGGATCCTGAGAAGATTCTTGGTGTAAATGGAAAAGTTGAGACTTTCGAAGCTATGCTTAAGTCCATCAGGATCAATACAAGCATCTCGGAGTTGGAACATCTGCTTTGATGTGACAGTCAAAGAGTTTGACTTCATCAAAAAGGTACATGAACCTTATATATACAAGAAGGTTGTAGAGAGTAAGGTTGTCTTCCATGTATTGTACGTAGATGACATACTCTTGATAGGAAATGGTTTCCTATGCTACACTTGGTGAAGCTCCTCTTATCATGGGGATTCTCAATAGAAGATTTGGATGATACCTACTACATCTTGTCGATTATGATCTATGGTGATAGATCTAATTGGATGTTGGGAGTGTCCTAAATCCAGGAACAATAACACCATACTAAAGGGGTTTAGTATGGATGATTCTAAGCGTGGTGGTTCGCCCACTTACTCATGGATCAATCTCTCCAAAAAGAAGTCTCCCAAGACTGATTTGGAGAGAGCTCGCATGCAAGGGATACCCTATGCTTCGGCAGTAGGCTCTATCAGAGTATGCGATGTTATGTACCAGACCAGATGTAGATGACTCACTAGGTGTAGTGATCAGGAATCAATCGGATCTTGGGAGAATCACTGGAAAGCTGTG
The DNA here is from genome assembly GCA_030015575.1 of Agapanthus africanus. Lineage (NCBI taxonomy): Eukaryota > Viridiplantae > Streptophyta > Magnoliopsida > Asparagales > Amaryllidaceae > Agapanthus > Agapanthus africanus. Next base: position 333,053,018 of record CM057345.1, on the reverse strand, counting down.
GAGGACATTCTTAAGTACTTGAGAAGCACTAAAAGAAAGTTCTTGGTTCCATCTTCCAGAGTGATAAGTTTGACTGAGAGTCAGTCACAGGCATTGTCTTTACTCTCATTGCAGGGACGGTATGTTGGAAGAGTTCCAAGCTAGATACCGTGACATACAGACGATAAAGGCTGAATACATTGCTACCAATGATGCTGCCAATGTGGCTGTCTGGGCATTTCTTGTTCATGAGGTGAACAAGGTTCCTACCATTGAGCGTCCAATAGGTGTTATTGAGACAACAATGGAGTTGTGGCTTTAGCCTAGGAATACCGGTCCCATCAGCATTCCAGACATATTTTGAGCCGAGTATCACCTGATCAGGGAGATGGTTGATCTCCGAGGGATCGAGATCAGGAGAGTAGACACGAAGGATAACACAGCGGATCCACTCACAAAGGCCTTACCCCTAGAAAGACTTCTATGGGATGGTTGAGTATGGGATACTACAACCACTGCTATATTGTTGGGTATTGGATACTACAACAGATGGCCTTAGTGCAAGTGGGAGATTGTTAGTTATATGTATGCCCTAGAGGCCATTACTGCACATGGGATGTATATTGTAGTGGATGCTTGGACATATATAGGGAGGACTTTCTTGCTCGACATGATAGTATGCTATCTGGTTGCACTTTATCTTAACATGTACACTAATTGTCTCTCTATTACATGTTAATAAAGCCCTTTGGATAGGTACTTGACTACCAGGACTATGATGCAGATGATACTAGTGGGGACATGGGTAGTCGCTAAGTACATCCTTCAAATGTTCCTAGTCGTAGGAGTATCGAGACAGGGCATCGATACTCCAGAGTAGACTAGCGTATACGCTTCTCGACCCATATGATGGGCGATGGATAATCCCATATCCATTGGTGTTTGACATCAGAGAAGGTATACGGGTGCTCAGTGGAGACTGGGTACACTGAACGGACTCGCCGAGAACTCCTAGATGGTATTATACCTATCGTCGGATAACAGTTCTCTGGTGACACTGGTACAGGTTTGTCTGTAGACCCGAGATCATCATAGAGTTTTGTATGATTCCCACTGTGCTTTGATTTCCACAATACCACGGTCAAGAGATCGTGCAAAAAGGTGTTTTTGGGTACAGTCCCGAGTCACATGGAGGCAATGAGTGATATGAGGGGTTTCGTCTCTCCCGGTATTGGGAGTTGATGTTGCGCTATGCTCGATTGGCCATAACATTAAATCCCTGGCCAGGGTTGCTGAGATCTACTAGTAAGTGTTATTAGTAGTTTCTTGAACCGTTATGGACCTTGCATCGGTATGACTTATCAGGCTATTGGGGTCTGACATTATACCACCCGCAGGCTGTAATATGCTTCATATCAGACGAAGAGACCGGACTGTACGGTAGTGTTACTGATTGGATTCGCAGGAGTATGAGCAGGCTTGCTTGTTGATCTTCTGATCACTCAATATCTGGGTGGCCGTTACGTTTAGCAGACCGCTTGCGGCTTGTGGGTGTTTGATATGATCATCACCTACTGCCGGCGTATTGACGAGTCTTCAGAGTCCTACACAGAGGTTTCCTGGTTCATGCGAAACGGAGTAGAAGCACATATGTGATATGTGCGGGACTGAGATTAATGCGAGTATGTGATACCGCATTTTATTCTAGTGATATGTAACATCAAAAGTTATATGAGTTATAGCCGAGTTATCGGATCAAGTGTTGATTCGATAAGTTGTTACATTTGATATTAGTTGGTTATATGTAATATAGCCGGATTATTAAATCAAATGTTGATTTAATAATTTAATGCAGAATTATATATTTGATATATTAAATTACATTAACTAATATTAGCTCATTTAACTATTTCTTTTTCTCACATTTGATATATTGATATATATGTGATATATGTTAAATGTATTGTTTTCTTTTTGCACAAAATATATATGTGATATATATTGTTGTGTCATGCTAGATTGCACATGCAACATGTATGTATGAGACTCACACCATGCTAGGTTGAAGTTAGGGTTTTATTTGTTTTAAGTAACTCAAACAACTTGGATAATGAGTCATTGTTGAAGCTTGGAGAAGCTTGTAGAAAATATTGACTTAGTCCACTTGTTTGTCTAGCTTATGATATTTCTTAACCCAACCCTTAACTCATAGTATGGTTCATTCTCTACAATGGTTAGTGCATGACATACACTCACCATGGTTGCATTTCTAACCTCATGAGTTCATACTCACTCATTTATTTTTCTTCATCACTTCTTCTTCTTCCTCACTTGAAAAAGCTTGCTAGTTTTTCTAAGTGATGGAAACCTTGTGAGAAAAAAAAAACTAAAGTGAGCCCACTTCCTATTTCATCATCCTCTACTATTAGCCATTTAGTTTAGGGTGTTTGCTTCACTAATATCACCATTAGTAAAGAGGTAGCATGAGCTAGTGTCTCCTCGACGTAGATCATCTTCGGCCTCGAAGACTTCAAACAAGTTTGTTCCGTACATCTTGTGGAGCCTCTCTAGAGTCTGAGAGTTCGTGATCGCAGCGAAGGGACTAATACACAGAGCTATTGAAGTGAAGGACCAGTCTACAAAGGTTGTATTCCTTGTTCACATTAGATGTAAAGTTGTTTACATATCATGTTTAACCCTAATTCTCTAGTTCGATTACTTGGTTGGTTTATTTAGCACCACAAAATTTTTAAATTGCATGTTTCATGCTTGCCAAAATCTTGATAAGGTGCTAAGCTAACCCTACATGCTCATACTCCTGCAAATCCAATCAGTAACACTACCGTACAGTCCGGTCTCTTCATCAGATATGTCGCATATCACAGCGTGGGGATGGTATAACGTCAGACCCCAATAGCCTGATAAGTCATGCCGATACATGGTCCATAATGGTTCGAGAAACTACTGATAACACTTACCAGTAAATCTCAACAATCCTGGCCAGGGATTTTCTGTTATGGCCAATCAAGCATAGCGCAACATCAACCCCCAATACCGGGAAAGACGAATCCCCTCCTATCGCTCATTGCCTCCATGTGACTCAGGACTGTATCCAAAAACCACCGCTTTACACGATCTCTTGAACGTGGTAAGGTGGAAATCAAAGCACAGTGGGAGTCATACAAGACTCTATGACGATCTTGGGTCGACAGACTAACCTGTACCAGTGTCACTAGAGAACTGCTATTTGACATGAGGTATAATACCATCTAGGAGTTCTCGGCGAGTCCGTCCAGTGTACCCAGTCTCCACGGAGCACCCGTATACCATCTCTGATGTCAAACACCAATGGATATGGGATCATCCATCGCCCATCATATGGGTCGAGAAGCGTATACGCTAGTCTACTCTGGAATATCGATGCCCCGTCTCGATACTCCCACGACTAGGAACATTTGAAGGATATACTTACCGACTACCCTTGCCCCACTTGTATGATCTGCATCATAATCCTGGTAGTCTAGTACTCATCCTAAGGGCTTTATCAACATGTAATAGAGAGACAATAAGTGTACATGTTAAGATAAAGAGCAACCAGATAGCATACTATCATGTCGAGCAAGAAAGTCCTCCATACATATGTCCAAGCATCAACTACAATATACATCGTATATACAGTAATGGCCTCTAAGGCATACATATTACTAACACACACTCTCTACAGTACATGATACTGAGAAGATTTTGATGGCATTTCGTGTATATGATACATGATGTGTATGTGTATAGGATATATATACTAATACTTATTTAATATATATATATTTGATATATATATTAATTCCCACTATTAAATATTATGTGTAAATAAATATACACATATACATATATATATCTGTGTGTGTGCGCGCGTGCGGGGGGCGCACGCGTATTATTTATTTCTTATACATGATAAATGGTAGGGGCCACCCTCTCTCTTGTGTATGTGACACACACATGAGAGAGAGAGGGTTGGAGAGTGTATGTGTCATATATATTATAACTTGGTGAGAAAAAGAGAAAAAGAGAAAAAGAGAAAAAGAGAGATTCATTTTTCTACAAGCCATCAATTTCATCTTCTTCTTCCTCAAACAAGAGCTTTAGCTCTCTAGGTTAATGGAACATGTTGCCATGGTGAGGAAGTGAGAAAAAAAGAGAGTACCCAGAATTTGAATCGCCTTCCTCTACGCCTAGCTAGCCTCTGGAGGAAGTTTCTCCGCCCGGTAACGGTGTTGGAGCTCGGGCAGCCCGCGTTCAACGCGGATCATCTACGGCAAGGCGGTCGGTATTCAGACGCGTCCAGGAGCTCACAAAGTCTAGAAGTGGTCTTCCGGGATTAGCTAGACACGCTACAAAGGTTGTAGCACCCTCTCTTTGCTCTCTTTATATTTCTAGTTTAATCTATTGCTAAGTATTTGATACTCTTGGTGATGGATTGGTGTTATGCTTTGTAAAATTATTGTTTTTCAAATTCCGCCACGGCCATAATCGTCACGACCTTAACCACCATCCACTTACATGGTATCTGAGCCAAATCAAATACTTGCAATTAGTTTTGTGGTCATTTGGATTTCCAAAACGTTTTTACAAAACATAACAGTTTTTATTTGAAAACCTGTCCAAAATCAGTAATTATTTTTGCAAATAACTCGCGTCCCGAAGTTCATGGATCGGACCGAGAGCCTTGTGGTGGCGCGGGAGCGACCCCAGGGATGTCCCCGGGGGCTTGGGTAGGCTCCCACACCCGAGACCATCACAAAATGGTCTCGGGTGTGGCGTTAGGACAGCAAGCGCGCAGCTGCGCGCTTGCTGTCCCAACAGCCAACCTATGGCCATAATTTTGTAGCCATGGGTTGGAGCCCCCACCTAATGTCCCTGGGGGCCTCATGGGCCGTGCCCGAGGCCCCCCCTGTGTCTCGGGCTTTGGGTCGTTTGGATTTCGATTCATGCATGAAATAGTGGTGTTTTGGTGCTGGGGCTGATCTTGAATTTCACATTTTGGAAATTCGATTTCGGCTTCGCGAGTTTTGGAATTCGTTGGCCATGGGTTCCGTATTGACGCGGTTAAAGAGTTTAACCTTGTTAATGCGATGGCATATGTGATATGCAGTGTTTAACGTCACCGAATTAATGTTATGAATTCGACGGGGTTTCGTATGAAAGTCTGATATGTACTATGTTAAAGTTTATTTGGTGTGGATTGGATTGTCGCGAAATGAATAGCCCCGTGCGTGTTGTGTGATGTGGTTTTCAGTTTAGTTATGTTATAGCTAAATGTATATTCTTTTATTCGGGATGAGGGGTTGACATGTGGTCGTCGTTTCCTTCTATTGTATTATTATTTGTCGGGACTCGATCAGGCTGCGATCGATCTTACCGTTGTATTAATATAGGTATTAGGATTACCCCATGGAAAAGTACACTGGTAGCCGGATTCTAAATTGCAGCGGGTGGCCATCTCAAGGAGTTAAGATCGGGTCACTCGATTCTAGGATTGGCGGGCTACTTGCCGTGCTTGTAGGGGGTTAGGATAGACCCGCGGCGGGGTGCTCAAGTCATTGGATTCGAGAAAGTGTTGGATGGCCCCATCATAATGATGATGCCGGGTTGCCTCGTTTCTCAGATTAGCGGATGACTTGACGCACTCGTAGGGGTCTTCTTTTGGCTACGCACGGGCTATTCACGCGACCGGGGTATTTCGTGCTTTATTTGTGGCTCGAACAAAATGCTAGAATCCTAGGTGATCCGACTATTCCAACTCTGTGATTTTTGTTTTTCCTCATGCTGTAATGTAATTATTTGCGTGTGGTGATATATTGATATATGTGATATATGATATATATAAATACTATATATATGTTTTGCATCCGTGCTAGCCCTTCCCCCGCTCTGTCGTTAGTTAAGTAACCTAATGGTGCATGACAGGGCCCTGTGGCGAATGCGGATGGCGTTGTTGGATATAGTGCCCTTAAGGAAATTATTGTAATTGCAGGCATGCGATTATGATAATTGAGGAAGGACCTATACAGGTAGAAGAATCTTACTCGAAGTGATAGTATGCTATCTGGTTTGTTTTTATCATTGATGTGTACGCATTTTACTTGTTATTATATGTCTATAATACATAATGATGATACCCATATGATTCTTTCTTGACTACCAGCATTATGATGGCGATCATATACGTGAGAGCTGGGTAGTCCATAAGCACATCCTTAAATGTCCCTGGTCGTGGGAGTATCGAGACTAGGCATCGATATTCCGGAGTAGACTAGTGTATACGTTTCGAGACCCTGACGAGGGGCGGTGGCCGGTCTCACAAGCCATTGGTGTTATGTCACATAAGATAGTATACAGGTGCTCACTAGAGGTGAATACACTGGACGGACTCGTCGAGAACTTCTAGATGTATTATATCTATCGTCAGATGGAAGTTCTCGAGTGGCATTAGTACAGGTTAGTCTTTTGACCTGAGTTCGTCATTTGTCTCGTGTGAGTTCCTACTGTACTTTGATTACTACCCTACCATGGCTCAAAGGAGTCGTGCAAACAGGTTTTAGTTAGGTATAGTCCCAAGCCGCAAGGAGGCAGTGAGCGATTGTTAGGGATTCGTCTCTCCTGGAATTAGGAGTCGATGTCGTGTTGTGTTCAGTAGGCTATCACCTTAAATTCGTGGCTACGGTAGATGAGATTTACTGATATGAGTTCAGTAGTTTCGCGGTTGGTGATGAGCTTGACTTTGACACGACTTATCGAGTCTGACGTTTCTACCCCTTATACCTGATATGCGATACTCTCAGATGAAGAGACCAGACTGTATGGAGATTGTCATATTCAGGCTCAGTAGGATTTAGACGGACTTGATTGTCGACCTCCCTTTCGATAGATACCTGGGTAGCCATTACGTACAGGTAGTGCCGCTGACGTGCTTGTGCTTTTTGGATTTATCCAGTAAGTCACTGCCAGCGTATTGTCGAGACTTTAGAGTCCCACACAGAGGGTTTTCTCGGTTTAGGAGATATGATGTAGATGATATATGTTGGTGCATACATGGTGTCCGATTAAATACGTGTACATGCTTCATGGACTTTAATCGAAGGGTTGATAATACTAGCGATTTAGGATTACGCCGGATTATTAAATCAGGTTTTAATTTAATAATTTATATATATATATATATTCTAGTATTATTGTTCACTATTCATTTTCTCTCTCTTGGCAATTCGTATTTTTTATACGAATGCGCGTATATGTATTTCGATACGTATACCGGGTTGTATTCCGTATTTATACGGAATTTGTTCTAGAAGATGGACACTTCATTTCTTGATTTTTTTTATAGAAAATAAAAAATGAGGTGAAGGATGAGGTGTTTTGTAGCATGGCAGAGAGGTATGGGTTGATTATTATAAAGTATTTTCATTTGTGAATGCGATTCTTGGATGGTTGCAAATAATCAAGCTATTTTTTCCATGCTTGCTAGTTTTTTCCTACACAAAAGACTTAGCAATTTTCCATAGCTTCTTCTTCTTCACCTCCTCCTCCTTCTTCTAGGTTGCTCACTTGAGCTTAGAAAAGAGAGAAAAAGATAGTAAGAATATTCCTACATCCCCACTCTCCATTCGTAGCGATCTTGGAGCGTCGGTCGCTTCACTAGGTAAAGCAGGAGCTTGGATCGTTTTCCCTCAGATGGATCTTCTTCGGCAAGGGAGGTTGCCACTCAAGCATGATTCATACAGCATACACGGAGCTTGGAGGGGTCTTCCATGGTTAGGTGGACACGTGTCGAAGGTAGTATTCCGTATCTTTGCATGCTTGGTTTGCTAGTTTAGGAGTTTGGATCGATTCTAGGTTTAGGGTTCCTTCGTGTTGCTTGAAATTTTTGTTCACCATTCACGCTTCCGCAGCACCGCGGGCACTGGGGAACCCTACAGGCGTATATATGCATTATATATTTCCATTTCATACTTTTCTGTAATGTTTGTGTGAGAAGGATAATGCTAGATAATGTGATTATCTAAATGATGGGATTGTATTAATTGCATTAATACAAAGTAAAATAAACATATACGTTGTAGGAACCAATGTTTTATAAAGGGAAAATTTTAGTCTATTCTTTTTCTTTGTATCATGGCATTCGGTTAGGAATGTCCTGCATCTCATTCGATAAGGAAAGAGCCTTGATCCCGTCACTGGGAATTCGCTCTTGGGTAAAAGTTTGTGTCACTAAAATTGTTTTTGTAGCCGTATTCTTTTGCTTTGCATTAAGGTATTTGGTTTGGAATATCCTGCACCACATTCAATGAGGAAAGAGTCTAAATCTCTTTCACAGGGAGTTCACTCTTGAGCAAAAGTCTACGCGACTATAAACTTTCAAAATCACTCGGTTCCTACAATGAGATCAAGTTCATTAAGTTGATGGTTTTCTTCAAAACCAGCCGTAGCCCTCTGTCATTTCAGGAAGTAGAGTACTTAGTGTTCGTGCTACGTTTGTTGACCTTCGTCAAGGCGTAGTGTACGGTAGCTAAGTGATATCTTCCTGCTAGCATGTGATGCGATTAGCTAGGACGGTCGCATAGCCTTGTTGACCTTCGTCAAGGGCTCGTGCGGGTGGGTCTAAATTAATCATTAAATGACGGGTAGAACTTGACTAGCGGCTTATGATTTGTTGACCTTCGTCAAGGTCATAAGCTGTTAGGGGTAAAAACTGATATCGGGAGTTTCAAGTGTTGAAACTTGCAATGAGATTGCATACCTTTTATGGAGTGGGGTGACTTATTGACCTTCGTCAAGATTACCATGCCATGATAGTTTGGGTCCCGATTCCTACTGTGAGTAATAGTTACTCCCGGGAGATTTTCTATATGAAATCCCGGCTAGTTCTCCTTTCAGGGTTTGAAGGAGAATTTGACAGAACAGTGGGAACCATCCTGATTAGATAAATATACTAATCTAATCCAGGTTAGAGTGCACGCAGTGTATTTCTTTTCTCTCTCTCCGGCAGCGACCCTGGACTCACCTTAAACTAAGACTCATTAACTATATTGACCGACCTTTTTACAATTGACAGCTTTGGAATGTCTGGATTGCCCTAATCCATGACATAGTTACATATGTCCTCATATATCCTACTTCCCCTTCTACTAACTCCAAAACCCTCTGTATTTGGTACAGAGATCCATATTGTTTGGAAGTCCATCGTATAGTTAGATACGAACTCGATGAAACTGTTTCAGTCTGAGGATGGCCACTGGTTCTGAATTAGATGAATTGTTCATTTGTCTATCCCTTCTACCTTTTCTCAAGCTCAAGAGCTCCTCAGATATAAAGAGTGTATACCGGTTACGCTTATTGGATAGTCTTCTTCCAATCCCGAAGCTGGTGCTGAAGGAATGGAAAGGAGAAAACCAAGTAGTATAAGTTCGGTATACATGATGGTAAGATGGAGAGATATCAAAAGGGGTTGAAGTGAGAAAAGGAAATTGTGACTACTGTCATGAACCTGGGCAATGAAAAAAGCAATACTGAGAATACCCGACTAACCCTACCGAAACATTTTTTGATGTTTCAGATTTCCCATGCGTATGTGTTTTGAGAAACTATTTCTTAATAAACTCTAACTCCTTGGTATATAGATACCGGATTAGAATCCAACATCCGTAGGGCGTTACAGATGCTGAGAAGTTGCATAAAATTGAGAATGGATGATTTTTTCCTCAATGTCGGTTTTTGGAGCAGTTGTTGCTATGGAGGAAAATCATCAGGTTTTGCCTAAAAGGAAAACTTTTGGTTTTTATTTATCCAAAAGAATGTTTTTCAATTAACAGCACACGGAAATTGAGTTAGTGAACTCTAGGGACTTATACATATTGATCTATGTCATTCGATTTCCATACGGACATGGTGTTGGTACTAGGTGTAGGGTGTTTTTCGTCACCCCATTGAGATGGGAATATGCGCGCGCTTGTTAGGCGCATTACAGATTCCCCCTGCCTAGGGTAGGCTAGGGTTTATTGATTGTGGGGATCCGAATCTCTAGCAGCCGGGGACTAAGCTGCCGTTAATTACCCCTCGCCTTTGGAGCGAGGGAACCACCGATAAACGGGTTAAACTGGTCATGCAAACTCAATGTGCAGTGTTGTGTTTTTGAAGGGGTTTTGGATATATCGGGGGCCCCGCAGAGTTTTTACGGGGGAGGTATATTGTAGGGTTACTAGGCACAGTCACAAGGGTCTACAAGGCATCAATCATGCCAAAATCAAATTTTTCATGTGCCGAACAACCCTAACCAAGATCTTAGACTAGAGATTAGGCGAAACAAAGCAAGTAAACAACTTTACTTCTAAGAGTTAGGGATTACAACCTTTGTAGTTCGTTCCATCACTTCTAAAGCTCCGTGTTGAGGTCCCTTCGCTGCGATCATCGAGTACCCGAACTCATAAGAGGCTCCATGAAGAGAAAAACACAATCTTGCTTCCGATCTTCAATAACAAAGATGATCTACCTTGAAGAAACTCAAACCCAAGCTCTTGCTTTGCTAATCAAGTATTAGCAAAGCAAACACCCTAATCTAAGTGGTAAGAATAGATGATGATGATGAAGTAGGAATTTATCTCTCATTTATTTTCAATTTCTCACTCATTTTCATCACTTTACAAAAAGCTAGAAAGCTTTTTATCAAGAGGAAGAAGAAGAAGATGAAGCAAATCTATTTGTGATGAATAATGAAACTTGTGTGAGGTTAGAAATGCAACCATGGGTTAAGAATGAAGACTTAACCCATGTAGAGAATTAACTATGGTAAAGGGTTTGGATTTGGTTAAGAAATATCTATGAAAATATCTTTACAAAATATCTTTACTTAAAAACAAAAACAAAGCTTCTAGAAGCTTCAAGAAAGCTTAACCCTAATTCAAACCCTAACCATGTTTAAACTCCACAAAATATGTTGCATTTGTAACCTTAACTTGTTACAATATTATATATCACATATATAATATATTTTGTAACAAAAAAAATAATACAATTAACATATATCACATATATATCAATGTATTACCCGAGTGAGAAAAAGAATCTTTTAGTAAGCTAATATTAGTTAATATAATTTAATATATCAAATATATAATTATACATTAAATTATCGAATCAACACTTGATCCGATAATCCGGCAATTTCACAAATAACCGACTAATATAATCTGTATCAGTTCATCGAATCAACATTTGATCCGATGACCTGGCTATATCACATATACCCGGCCGATATCACACATCGCGAGAATCTAATACGGTATCGCATACACGTATTATTCTCGGTCCCGCACATATCACATATGTGCTCCTACTCCGTTTTTCCTGAGCCAGGAAACCTCTGTGTAGGACTCTAAAGAATCGTCAATACGCCGGCAGTAGGCGATGATCATATCAAACACCCAAAAGCTGCAAGCGGTCAGCTAAACGTAACAGCCACCCTGGTATCGGGCAATCAGAAGATCAACAAGCAAGCCCATACATTCTTCCATGAATCCATCCAGTAACACTCCCGTACAGTCTGGTTTCTTCATCTGATATGTCGCATATCTCGCCTAGGGGCGGTAAACGTCAGACCTTAGTAGCTTGATAAGTCGAGTCGATATGAGGTCCATAACAGTTCGAGAAACTACTGATAACTCTTACCAGTAAATCTCAGCAACCCTGGCCAGGGATTTCCAGTTATAGCCAATCGAACACAGCGCAACATCAACTCCCTATACCGGGAGAGACGAAACCCTTCCTATCGCTCATTGCCTCCATATGATTCGGGACTGTACCCAAAAGCCACCTTTTTGCACGCCCTCTTGGACATGGTATGATGGAAATCAAAGCACAGTGAGAATTACACAAGACTCTATGACGATCTCGGGTCTACAGACTAACCTGCACCAGTGTCACCAGAGAACTGCCATCTGACATGAGGTATAATACCATCTGGGAGTTCTCGGTGACTCCGTCCAGTGTACCCAGTCTCCACTGAGAACCCGTATACCTTCTCTGATATCAAACGCCAATGGATATGGGATCATCCATCGCCCATCATATGGGTCAAGAAGCGCATACGCTAGTCTATGCTGGAGTATCGATGCCCTATCTCGGTACTCCCACGACTAAGAACATTTGAAGGATGTACTTGGCGACTACACTGTCCCCATTAGTATGATCTGCATCATAGTCCTGGTAGTCAAGTACTCATCCTAAGGACTTTATCAACATGTGACATAGAGGCAATCGGAGTACATGTTAAGATAAAGAGTAAACAGATATATGTCCAAGTATCCACTACAATATTCAATGTATGTACAGTAATGGCCTCTAGGGCATACATATAACTAACAATCTCCCACTTGCACTAGGGCCTTGTGTTGTAGTATCTCATACCCAACAATATGCTGTGGTTGAAGTTCTCATACTCAACCATCCCATAAAAGTATCTACTGGGAAATAGGCCTTTGTGAGTGGATCCACGCTGTTGTCCTCTGTATCTACTCTCCCAACCTCGATCTCCCTGGAGATCAACCATCTCCATGATCAGGCGATACTGCCTAAGAATATATCTGGATCTCTGATGGGACAGGGGTTCCTTGGCATAAGCCACAACTCTATTGTCACACAATGGCAGGAACGAAGTTCATTTCATGAACTTATATATATATATATATATATATATATATACAGACTGCCTCTTTGGTAGCATCTTTGGTAACGATGTATCTTGCTTTTAATCGTCTAGTATATCACGGTATCTAGCTTGGAACTCTTCCAACATACCGTCCCTCCACTGAGGGTAAAGACAATGCCTGTGACTGACATTCAGTCGTCCTTATCACCCTGGAACCTTTCCAGTGATTCTCCCCAGGATCGATTGATACCATCTCACTACAACTAGTGAGAATCCTAACATCCAATTAGATCTATCTCATAGATCCATAACCCAGGATTTAGGAGGTATCACCTTGAACCTATATGGTGAATCTTTGTGATAAGAGGAGATTGACCGAGTGTAGCACAGGAAACTCCTTCCCTATCAAGAGTATGCCATCCACGTACTCTACGAGGATCACCACCATACTCTCTACTACCTTTTTGTATATACAAGATTCATCTACCATTTTGATGAAGTCAAACTCTTTGACTAGCACATCAAAACAGACGTTCCAACTCCGCGATGCCTGATTTATCACATAAAACATCTTGCATACGTTTCCGCTGCTCCCACTGTCTACGAAGCCCTCTAGCAGTGTACTTATAGACGCTCTCTTCCAAATCATCATTTAGAAAAGCAGTCATGACACCTAACCACCAGATATCGTAGTCATGGTATGTAGCAGTGGCAAGTAGGATCTGGATGGACATAAGCATAGCTTTGAAAGTCTTAACTTTTCCATGTACACCAAGTAATCTTCTCAAAATATACTTGCTCCTGTTGGGAATTTAAACCTTCAGATAAAGCAACCAAAGTCCATACTTTGTCGGTGTATAAGGATTCCATCTCAGATCGCTAAGCATCCGGCCATTCTCACAGAGTCCTCACTCCTGATGGCCTGCTCGAAACTAGTTAGGTCATCATCTCATGATGCAATCCTCGCTCCCACTGTCATAGAGAAACCGAAGTATCTCTCAGGTGGATGAGGAACTTTACCAGATCGGCGGAGAGGCTGAGGTTCGTTGGAAACTATTGAATCCTCTGATTCTACCAAATCATCAGCTGCAGTTTGTATAGCTGAAACTCTTTCTAGTTCTACCTCATGACCATTAATTTCTTCACAAGAAATTCCCTTTCATAAAGGTGGCATGCTGAGAAACAAAAACACCTTTTGTTCCCCAGTTTGGTAGAAGATATTCCCTTACGAATGCTTGGGATATCCAACAAACTTCCACAGAACTGACCCTGCCTCGAGCTTGTCCGTATTTTGCTTTTAAACATAGGCCGGACAACCCCAAATCTTAACATCTTTAAGAGATGGGCTCTTCCCATACCATATCACATATGGAGTGGTAGGCATCTGATTTGGTTGGAACCCTATTCAATAGGTATGCAACTTCTCAAGTGCATAACCCCAAAAGAAAATAAGCTATTCAGTAGTACTAATCATAGAGCACACCATATCACATAGGGTGCGATTGCTCCGCCCCGATACACCGACGTGCTGTGGTGCATGCGGAGGAGTAATGCTGAGAGAGAATCTCATTCTCCTTTAAAATAGTTCAGAAATTCCGTGCTGAAGTATTCTCCTCCTTGATCTCATCAAAGGACATAATGCTTATACCCGTTTTTGGTTCTCTACTACTAACTTATATTCATTGAATTTCTCAAAAGTTCCAGACTTGTGTTTCAACGGGAACATATGTCCGGATCTTGAGAGATCATCAGTGAATATAATGAAGTACAAAGAACCGGTCTTGGCATGTGTAGAAAGGGGACCTTCATACATCAACATGTATCAATCCCAAGAGTTTACTAACTCTTTCTCTGTTTCCAATAAACGAAGCTGTGGTCATCTTATCTTTGTGACATGACTGGCAAGTTTTTACAAGATATAAATCCAAACTATTTAAATATGCATCTTTATGTAATTTCGGCTAGTCAGGTCGCATTGATATGACCTAGTCTACAATGCCTCAAGAAGGATTCGTTCATTTCTGAACTCTTCTTCTTTTGTGTGTTCTGTACGTTAAGAACTGTGGTTTGATTTAGAACGTCTAAGCTTTTAGATAATGTGCTTGAACCGATCAACTCTTGATATAGGAAATGTTCAAAACATTATCCAACAATACAAAATTATATCCTTCTTTACTAATAAAGTGACTGATATGATGTTGTATATCAGGTTCGGTATCTAATAACATTCATTCAGAATCAATGTATTCTGGTAATACAGGGTGATAACTGACAACAGACTTGGCTGCAACACTTGCATCATTTCCAACTCTTGAAACTTATCACCCATTCTCAGTTCTCTACCTATCTGTATCCCATGTAACAGATTACATTTGCGGGATCCTGATCCGGTATCTCATACCCATGACATAAAGGATACTGAGAAACAGTTCTCGGTAATGAACACACCTGAAGATGATGTATCAGCATGCACTTTCTTCGTTTGGGCAGCACGGGAATTCTGGTAATCCCCTATTTCCTGCTCTGTCTTATAACAATTACAAGTTTGGAGCGGGACCAACGTTCCCTAGCGCAGTATAACAAGCGGGTTCGGTCAATACATCCGTATTATTATCTTCATTAAGGCCTGACATGGTCGCTACCTAGAGAAAGATAGAAGAAAACGCTCAGCGTATGCTCTTGCAAGATTAGATTGGTTATTAATATATCTAATCAGGATGTCTCCCACTGTTTTAGTCAAATCTTCCTCCAAACCCTAAAAGGAAAGACTAGCCGAGATTAATTACACTCTACAAGATCGCCAATCTTTCAGCCAGGCCAGTGCCGGTACTTTGAGGGAGGTTCCCCGTGCTTTCGCACGGACCAAATTAAAATAAACCTCGTTTTCCCAGGGGCGTAACCCCGTTGACACCTTTCTAGAAACCTACTTGATCGGCTAATTGTAATGTGTAAAACTCTCCTAGGAGTAACTCTTACTCGCAGCGGGTATCGGGATCCAACTATCTCATAGAAGGTATGCAATCTCATTGCAAATTTCAACTCTTGAAATTCCCAATAATATTTTACCCCTAACCTCCTATGATCTTGACAAAGGCCAACAAACCATAGGATGCTAGTCAAGTTCAACCCGTCATTTCCTGATTGAATTAAACCCACCCGCACGACCCTTGATAAAGGCCAACAAGGTCGCATGACTACCCTAACTCAATCACATCATATGCTTATACAGATAAACAGTAATCAACTACCGCACACTACGCCTTGACAAAGGCCAACAAACGCATCACGAATACTAAATACTACTTATCTGAAATGACGGAGGGCTACGACGGGTTTTTAAGAAAACCCTTTGCGTAATGAACTTGATATCGTTTTAGAATCGAGTGATTTTAAATGGAGTGTTTTTGAGGCCTTTGCTAGTTTCGCTAAAGAGGTCACTCCCGGTGAAGGGATCGTCGGCTCTTTCCTCATCGAATAAGGTGCAGGATATTTCACAAATATCACTATGCAAAGCAAAAACTATTAAAACAATCAAAAGACAAACCGAGTTTTTAGAATCTGCTAGTTTCGCTAAAGTGGTCACTCCCGGTGAAGGGATCTCGGCTCTTTCCTTATCGAATAAGGTGCTGGATGTTCAACAAGGAACACCGCTATGCAAAGTAAGAACTAGAGCTACCATTTTTCGAGACAAGTTTCTACAACATGTTTAGGTTTATTTTAGTTTCATTAATCTCATTAATGAAGTCCCATTTTATTATGCTTCACAAGCATCACATTTGAAACGAAATCAGCAATATAACATATATCTCATATATATAATATAAACATTCATCTCAGGTAGTAATATGATCTCATCACAGAACATTGCAGCAGAAGATAACATATGAAATATTGGATATACTAGGACGTCCGTGTTTTATATCGAGCCTGCATAAAACAAGGATTCTACGGTCGCAATGAATAGCCAAACCCACATCCCTAGACCCTTACGAGAGCGGCAAGCAACACTGCCAATTCTTGGGTTAGGAGACCCGGTCTCGACTCCACAAGATAGTCTCCCACTGGACCCTAGAACCCGGTTACTTGTGCTCCCCGCCTTGGATCTACCTAATGCGGAAAAGTAAATAATATACAATGGTGACATCATCCTCAGCCCGGAAGTGCCCCAATAAAAGAATATTACATACAATGAATTTTACATGAATGAAAATAAAAAAACCCTATTTCACATAAAACCCCCGGCTATTCAAAATGCGATGATCCAATATAACATATCACAACAATACATAATAACTCATATCATCAACGTAAGCAAGCATGTGTATCCCGATTGTCGTTGATGTATAGCAACGAAACCGGCGATACACCACATACTACGCTTACGGTCACAGATAAGAAAGTGTAAAACTACAACAGTTGGAATCCGCAACCTCCTTAGACATCTCATGCCTAACCAAATGAATTCCTTAGACATCTCATGCCTAACAATTATAAACTCCGCATTTTAGTCTCAATATCGAAAACACTTTTCAATATCAAGTCGGGCAATTCAACAAGATTCCCAACATCCTGATCGAATGCTCGTCGCAAACTTTAGTAGACGGCCGCACCCCCAGATGCCGTCGATGAAGTGCACTAAGGCAGAACACCGCTGCCGCGAGCACCCGAACGGATGCTTTTGGCGACGGGGTTCTCCTACAGTCACTTGGTTGGGGCTATGGGGCGTGGCTATCTATTAAGTTTACCCGGCGAGTATCCGCGTACGCTACGTGATTGCGATGGACTTTTGATCACATCAAAATCCCGTGGCAACCGATCAAATGAGACTAAACTGCTAGATTTATAACATTCAAATTAGTTATCTCATAACTACTTGTGGATTCCAAATATTGTATCACATTCCAGATAAATAGACAATGTTAAACTTTCCGATCGAATAAACAAACCCCCAAGATTTCCCAAATAGCTCAATACTTGAGCGAAGTTCAAAAAGTATCCATCACATGCCATAGTACCAATGGTCCAGCCGTAGAAGGGTCAAACCAACGCCTCACATATGGCAACGCCGTACTGCCCCAAACCCTAAGGTTTAGAGGCGGTTCAGACGGTCACATAATCGAGTTAAGGTTTGTGTTCTTCTAGAGGGTCCACCGCATTACTTGCAAGACTATGAATGTTCTTTAATTAAGGAAAAAATCCAACACTTGGAAATTTTCCGGCAGGGGAAAAGGTGAGTTATTGATATCCGTTCGAACTTTTTAACACGTTCTAAATTACCCAAAAAAATCTTAAACGAAGTTAAACTTTCCGATCGAATCAACGAATACAAAAGATCTCTAGAAAACTCAACACTTGAGTAGAATTAAAAATTTCTAGAAGCATGCAAAAGTTCCTACGGATCAACTGTTGAAAACCGATTCCTCAATCCTCAAGACTTGCCGCGGAACCGCCGCCAATACCCTGGTATGGCCGCGGTTCCGCGAGGCTTTGATGGATTCAGGGGGACGTTTTTCACACATATCCATAAAATCACCTGCTTAATTTTCTGAGTATTTTTAATAAAGAAAAAATCAACATTTAAAAAAATTTCCAGAGAAGGGGTATATATCGATGTTTCGGGGCTCGATCGGACTTTAAACTTCTTCTAGACTTCGCCTAAAGCTCTAGCTTGGCTCTGATACCACTGTAGGGTTACTAGGCACAGTCACAAGGGTCTACAAGGCATCAACCATGCCAAAATCAAAATTTTCATGTGCCGAACAACACCAACCAAGATCTTAGATTAGAGATTAGGCGAAACAAAGAAAGTAAACAACTTTACTTCTAAGAGTTAGGGATTACAACCTTTGTAGTCCGTTCCTTCACTTCTAAAGCTCCGTGTTGAGGTCCCTTCGCTGCGATCATCGAGTACCAGGATTCATAAGAGGCTCCATGAAGAGAAAAACACAATCTTGCTTCCGATCTTCAATAACAAAGATGATCTACCTTGAAGAAACTCAAACCCAAGCTCTTACTTTGCTAATCAAGTATTAGCAAAGCAAACACCTTAATCTAAGTGGCAAGAATAGATGATGATGATGTAGTAGGAATTTATCTCTCATTTGTTTTCAATTTCTCACTCATTTTCATCACTTTACAAAAAGCTAGAAAGCTTTTTATTAAGAGGAAGAAGAAGAAGATGAAGCAAATCAATTTGTGATGAATAATGAAACTTGTGTGAGGTTAGAGATGCAACCATGGGTTAAGAATGAAGACTTAACCCATGTAGAGAATTAACTATGGTAAAAGGTTTGGGTTTGGTTAATAAATATCTATGAAAATATCTTTACAAAATATCTTTGCTTAAAAATTAAAACAAAGCTTCTAGAAGCCTCAAGAAAGCTTAACCCTAATCCAAACCTAAACCATGTTTAAACTCCACAAAATATGTTGCATTTGTAACCTTAACTTGTTACAATATTATATATCACATATATAATATATTTTGTAACAAAAAAAATAATACAATTTATATATATCACATATATATCAATGTATTACCCGAGTGAGAAAAGAATCTTTTAGTAAGCTTATATTAGTTAATGTAATTTAATATATCAAATATATAATTATACAATAAATTATCGAATCAACACTTGATCCGATAATCCGGCTATTTCACAAATAACCGACTAATATAATCTGTATCTGTTCATCGAATCAACACTTGATCCGATGACCCGGCTATATCACTTATACCCGGCCGATATCACATATCGCGAGAATCTAATACGGTATCGCATACACGTATTATTCTCGGTCCCGCACATATCACATATATGCTCCTACTCCGTTTTGCCTGAGCCAGGAAACCTCTATGTAGGACTCTAAAGAATCGTCAATACGCCGGCAGTAGGCGATGATCATAGCAAACACCCACAAGCTGCAAATGGTCAGCTAAATGTAACAGCCACCCAGGTATTGAGCAATCAGAAGATCAACAAGCAAGCCCGTACATTCTCCTATGAATCCTTCCAGTAACACTCCCGTACAGTCCGGTCTCTTCGTCTGATATGTCGCATATCTCGCCTAGGGGCGGTAAACGTCAGACCTGTAGGGTTCCTAGGCACTCTCAAGAGGTCTCACAAGGCATCAACCATGCCAATTTCAAAAATACAAGTGCCGAGAAACCCTAATACGGATCGTTAACTAGAATTTTAGGCGAAACAAGCAACTAGTTAACAACTTAACTAGGTGAACGGAAATACAACCTTTGTAGATCCGGTTCTCCACCTCCATAGCTCCATGATGAAGTCTCCTTGCTGTCCAAATCGAATCCCGGGCTCTAGCGTCGGCTTCATCGGAGAAATGGGCGGGCTAGGTCATCGACTACGATGCCGAAGATGATCTACGTCGAGGCATCACAAGATCAAGCTCCCACTTCACCAAGTCATGAAACTTGTGAAGAAAACACAATTTACTACTTGGCAAGAGGTAGAGGATGAAGAAATAGGAGGTGGGTTCACTTTAGAATTGGATTTCTCACTCATTTTCTCAAGTTGCCATTGATAGAGGCAAGCTTCTTCTTGAAGAAGAAGAAGAAGAAGATGAAAAATGTTATGATAAGTATATTTCAAAAAGAAAATAAAATGATTACTTATCATAATCCAACCATGTTCAAGTGTAGAGAATAAACTAGGGTTAGGTCAATGGTTAGGGTTAAGCATGAAGACAAAAATGGTGACTTAGTCAAAGCTTCATGAAGCTTCAACATGCATCCAAAGAAAGCCACCATTTTTCTTTTCTTTTGCCAAAAAGAAATAAATAAATAAATGAATAAATAGATATGAAAAACAAAACCCTAACCATTTAAATAACCATGGTTTAATCTTTACACAAACTCAAGTAAGCATGTATCATCAAACATCATACAATCAAGTGCACAAAAGTATATCACATATACAACTTGTGAACTTCAAGTGAGAAAATCCTTTTAAAGTGAACCAATACTAGTTAATGCAAAGTAATATATCAAATATATAATTATGCATTAAATCATTAAATCAACACTTGATTCAATGATCCGGTCATGTCACACACAACCGACTAGTATACAATGTATCGATTTATCGAATCAATCCTTGATTCGATAACTAGGTTATATCGCATACAACCATTCGACACATTCATCGCGAGAATGAAATACGGTATCACATACACGCATTATTCTCGGTCCCGCACATATCTCATATGCGCTCCTATTTCGTTTCGCTGGAGCCAGGAAAGCTCTGTGTAGGACTCTAAAGACTCGTCAATACGCCGGTAGCAGATGATGATCATATCAAGCACCTACAAGCCGCAAGCGGTCTGCTAAACGTAACGGCCACCCGGGTATTGAGCGATCAGAAGATCGACGAGCAAGCCCGCTCACACTCCTGTGAATCCAACCAGTAACACTTACCGTACAGTCCGGTCTCGTCGTCTGATATGTCGCATATCTCGCCTAGGGGTGGTAAACGTCAGACCCCAATAGCTCGATAAGTCGTGTCGATATGAGGTCTATAACAATTCGAGAAACTACTGATAACACTTACCAGTAAATCTCACAAACCCTGGCCAGGGATTTCCGGTTATAGCTGTTAGTTATATGTATGCCCTCGAGGCCATTACTGTACATTCGATGTATATTGTAGTGGATGCTGGGACATATATAGGTAGGACTTTCTTGCTCGACATGATAGTACGCTATTTGGTTGCTCTTTATCTAAACATGTATACTTCCTGTCTCTCTGATTACATGTTGATAAAGCCCTTAGGATGTGTACTCGACTTCCAGGACTATGATGCAGATCATACTAGTGGGGCATGGGTAGTCCATGAGTACATCCTTCAATGTTCCTAGTCGTGGGAATATCGAGACGGGGCATCGATATTTCAGAGTAGACTAGCGTATATCTTCTCGACCCATATGATGGGCGATGGATGATCCCATATCCATTGGTGTTTGACATCAGAGATGGTATACGGGTGCTCAGTGGAGACTGGGTACACTGAACGGACTCGCCGAGAACTTCCAGATGGTATTATACCTCACGTCAGATGGCAGTTCTCTGGTGACACTGGTACAGCTTAGTCTGTTGACCCGAGATCGTCATAGAGTCTTGTGTGTCTCCCACTGTGCTTTGATTTCCACCCTACCACGGCTCTACTGAGTCATGCAAACAGGTGGTTTTTGGGTACAGTCCCGATTCACATGGAGGCAATGAGCGATAGGAGGGGATTCGTCTCTCCCGGTATTGGGGGTTGATGTTGCGCTATGCACGACTGGCCATAACAGGAAATCCCTGGCCAGGGTTGCAGTGATATACTGGTAAGAGTTATCAGTTGTTTCACGAATGTTATGGACCCTACGTCGGCATGACTTATCAAGCTATTGGGGTCTGACGTTTACCACCCCTAGGCGAGATATGCGACATATCAGACGAACAGACCGGATTGTACGGTAAGTATTACTGGTTGGATTCACAGGAGTGTGAGCGGGTTTGCTCGTCGATCTTCTGATCGCTCAATACCCGGGTGGCCGTTACGTTTAGCAGACCGCTTGCGGCTTGTGGGTGTTTGATATGATCATCACCTGCTGCCGGCGTATTGACGAGTCTTTAGAGTCCTACACAGAGGTTTCCTGGCTCAAGCGAAACGAAATAGGAGCGCATATGAGATATGTGCGGGACCGAGAATAATGCGTGTATGTGATACCGTATTTCATTCTCGCGATGAATGTGTCGAATGGTTGTATGCAATATAACCTAGTTATCGAATCAAGGATTGACTCGATAAGCCGATACATTGGATACTAGCCGGTTATATGCGACATGACCGGGTCATTGAATCAAGTGTTGATTTAATGATTTAATGTATAATTATATATTTGATATATTACTTTGCATTAACTAGTATCGGTTCACTTTAAATGGATTTTCTCACTTGAATTGTGCAAGTTGTATATGTGATATACATTTGTGCACATGATTGTATCTTGTTTGATGATACATGCTTACTTAGTTAAGTGTAAAGAATTAAACCATGGTTAAACTAATGATTAGGGTTTTGTTTTTTCATTTACTTATTTATCTATTTATTTATCTTATTCATTTTGGAAAAGAGAAAGATGAATGGTGGCTTTATTTGTTTTTAGTTGAACATTCATGAAACTTTGACTAAGTCACCATTCTTGTCTCATGCTTAACCCTAACCATATGAACTAACCATAGTACATTCTCTACACTTAACCAAGGGTTAGTAAATGATAAGTATTGATTTATTTATCTAATTTATTCAAGACTTATCATATCTTTTTCTTCTTCTTCTTCTTGAGCAAGAAAAAGAAAAGCTTTCTACACCAATGACAACTTGAGAAATCAAGTGAGAAATCCAATTCTAAAGTGAACCCACCTCCTATTTCTTCATCCTCTACCTCTTGCCAAGTAGTATAGGGTGTTTCCTTCACAAGTTTTTATGGCTTGGTGAAGTTGGAGCTTGATCTTGTGATGCCTCGACGTAGATCATCTTCGGCATCGAACCGACGACCAAGTCCGCCCTTTTCTCCGATGAAGCCGATGCTAGAGTCATGGATTCAATTTGGACAGCGGAGGGACGTCATCACGGAGCCTAGGAGGTAGAGGACCGGATATACAAAGGTTGTAGCTTCTTTCCTTTTTGTTAAAGTTGTTTACTTGCATCGCATAGCCTATAAATCTAGTTAACGATCCGTATTAGGGTTTGTAGGCACATGTAAAATTTGAATTATCCATGTTTGATACCTTGTGAGATTTCATTAGTGTGCCCAGGAACCCTACAGTGGTATCAGAGCCTAGCTAGAGCCTTAGGCGATGCGTAGACGGAGTTAGAAATCCGATCGTACCGAAACCTAACCCTAATATTGCTCTCTGTACATTTTTGAAATTCGTGGATTTTTGTAAATTAAAAATATGCAGAAAAATCAGCAGGTATTTCTAAGAATTACTGTGAAGTTCAAGCACCTAAGTCGATAGAAGAGCGGCGGAACCGCGGCAATAGCATGCCTATTGCGGCGGTTCCGCGGCAAAAGAGTGCATTCAATCAATTATGTTTTCACAGTAACTCCTAGTTTTTAGTGCTGGTTTTCCTGGGAATTTTTAATTTGAATTCCAGAGTTGAAATTTCTGGGTTGTTTTGGGGCCTCGGTGTATCGATCGGATTGTCTAATTTTGTCAGTGTATTTTTCCGGGTGATTTTAGAATATGTTAAAAAGTTCGACCGGATATAAATACCCACTTTTTCCCCAACCGGGAAATTTCCAATTGTTGGATTTTTCTGTAGTTTAATCACGTTCTAAGTAGTGCAAGTAACGCGATGGTCCCTCTAGAAGACAACAAACCTTAACTCGATTATGTGACCGTCTTGAACTGCCCTTTGAACCTTCGGGTTTGGGGCAGTACGGCGTGCCATATGTGAGGCGTTGGCTTGACCCTTCTACAGCTGGACAGTTGGTACTGAGGAACGAACTGAATGTTTTTAAACTTATTTCATGTGTTGATCTGTTTCGGGAAAACTTGGGTGTTCGATTGTTCGATCGAAAAGTTTAGCATTTTCTATTTATCCGGAATGTGATACAATAATTGGAATTCACAAATAGTTATGAGATAACTGAATGAATGTTATAAATCTAGCGGTTTGGTCTCATTTGATCGGTTGCCACGAGATTTTGATGTGATCAAAAGTCCGTCGCAATCACGTAGCATACGCGGATACTCGCCGGGTAAACTTAATAGACAGCCTCACTCCATAGCCCCGACCAAGTGACTGTAGGAGAACCCCGTCGTCGAAAGCATCCGTTCAGGTGCTCGCGGCAGCGGTGTTCCGCCTTGGTGCACTTTGTCGACGGCGTCGGGGGTGCGGCCGCCTACTGAAGTTTGCGACGAGCATTCGATCAGGATGTCGGGAATCTTGTTGAATTGCCCGACTTTATATTGAAAAGTGTTTTCGATAATGAGACTAAAATGCGGGGTTTATAATTGTTAGGCATGCGATGTCTAAGTAATTCATTTGGTTAGGCATGCGATGTCTAAACAGGTTGTGGATTCTAACTGTTGTAGTTTTACACTTTCTTTTCTGTGACCGTAAGTGTAATATGTGATATCGCCGGTTTCGTTGCTATATGTCAACGACAATTGGGATGCGCATATTTACTTACGTTGATGACATGTGATGTTATGTGTTGCTGGATATGTTATATTGGATCGTCGTGTTTGAATAGCCGGGGGGTTTTTATATGAGAAGAGTGTTTTTCATTTTCATTCATGTAAAAACTTGTATGTAATATTCTTTTATTAGGGCACTTCCAGGTTGCGGATGATGTCACCATTGGTATATTATTTCCTTTTCTGCACTAGGATAGACCCAAGGAGGAGGGCACAAGTAACCGGGTTCTAGGGTCCAGTGGGAGACCAACTCGAGGAGTCGAGTCCAGGTCTCCTAACTCTAGAATTGGTAGGGTTACTTGCCGCTCTCGTAAGGGTCTAGGGGTGTGGGATTGGCTATTCATCACGACCGTGGAATCCGTGTTTTATACTGGCTCGTATTGAAAACACGGACGTCCTAGTATATCCAATATTTCATATGTATCTTCTGCTGTGATTTATCTGTAATGTGATCATGTGATGTTCTGTGATAGATATAGTATATAGTATATATGATATATTATATAGACGTTGCTTATGTTTTACACCTGCACTAGCCCTGCCTCGCTCTGGCGTTAGTCACCTAACCTAACGGTGCAGACGGGACATCGAGGCGAATGCGGATGGCATAAGCGTACGTTATATTTATCTGTGATGTTTAGGTGGACTTAAATGATGGGATATTCATTAATGAGATTAATGAAAGAAAATAAACCTAATTGATGTTGTGGAATCGAATTCCAAAATAAAAACAGGTAGCTACAGTTCTTGCTTTGCATCGCGGTGTTCATTACAGAACATCCAGCACCTTATTCGATGAGGAAAAGACCGAGATCCCTTCACCGGGAGTGACTCCTTTAGCAATAACTGGCAGATGCTACACACTCGGTTTGTCTTTTGATTGCTTCTATAGTTTATGCTTTGCACAGTGATATATATGATATATCCCGCACCTCATTCGACGAGGAAAGGGCCGACGATCCCTTCACCGGGAGTGACCCCTTTAGCAAAACTAGAAAAGCTTCAAAACATTCCCTTTAAAAAACCATTTGATTCCGCAACGAGATCAAGTTCAAAGCGTTAAAGGTTTTCACAAAAACCATTCGCAACCCTCCGTCATTTTAGGAAGTAGAGTACTTAGTATTCGTGCTGTGTTTGTTGACCATAGTCAAGGCACAGTGTACGGTAGCTAAGTGATGTTTTCCTACACCGCATATGATGCGATTAGTTAGGACAGTCGCATGACTTTGGTGACCTTAGTTAAGGGTCATGTGGGTGGGTCTAATTAATCACGAAATGACGGGTAGAACTTGACTAGTACTTATGATTTGTTGACCTTAGTTAAGGTCATAAGTGCTAGGGGTAAAAACCATTATCGGGAGTTTCAAGTGTTGAAATTTACAATGAGATTGCATACCTTCTATGTGATAGTTGGATCCCGATACCCACTGCGAGTAATTGTTACTCCTGGGAGAGTTTTGCACTTTGCAATTAGCCGATCAAGTAGGTGTCTAGAAAGGTGTCAACGGGGTTACGCCTCTGGGAAAACGAGGTTTACTGTAATTAGGTCCGTGCGAAAGCACGGGGAACCTCCCTCAAAGTACCGACACTGGCCTGGCTGAAAGATTGGCGAACTTGTAGAGTGTAATTAATCCCGGCTAGTCTTTCCTTTTAAGGTTTGAAGGAAGATTTGATAAAAACAGTGGGAGCCATCTTGATTAGATAAAATATATAACCAATCTAATCTTGACAGAGCGCACGCAGAGTGTTTTCTTCTCTCTCTCTCTCCTGGTAGCGACCATATCACGCCTTAATCAAGATAATAATACGGATATTGACCGAACCCGCTTGTTATACTGAGCTGGGGAACGTTGGTCCCGCTCCAACTTATAATTGTTATAAGACAGAGCAGGAAATTGGGGATTACCAGAATTCCCGTGCCGCCCAAACGAAGAGAGTGCATGCTGATGCATCATCTTCGGGTGTGTTCATTACAAAGAACTGTTTCTCAGTATCCTCCGCATCCTGGGTATATGATACCGGATCTGGATCCTAGATATGTAATCTGTTACATAGGGCTACAAAAGGGTAGAAAAACTGAGAACGGGTGATAAGTTTCATGAGACAGAAAACGGGGCAAGTGTTGCAGCCAAGTCTGTTGGTCACTGTCACCCTGTATTACCAATACATTGATTCTGAATGAATGTTATTAGATACCGAACCTGATATACAAAATCATATCACTCTCTTTACAAGTAAAGAAATGATAAAATTTTGTATTGTTGGATAATGTTTTGAACATTTCCTATATCAAAAGTTGATTGGTTCAGGCACGTTATCTAAAAGCATTGATGTTCTAAATCAAACTACAGTTCCTAGTATACAGAACACACACAAGAGGAAGAGTTCAGAAATGAACGAATCATTCTTGAGCCATTATAGACTAGGTCATATCAATGCGACCCGACTGGCTGAAGTTACATTTTAGATGCATATTTAAATCAGTTTGAATTTACATCTTGTGAAACTTGCCAGTCATGTCACAAAGATAAGATGACCATAGCTCTGTTTGTTGGAAACAGAGAAAGAGTTAGTAAACTCTTGGGACTGATACATTATGATGTATGTAAGGTCTCCTGTCTACACATGCCAGGACTGGTTCTTTATACTTCATTACGTTCTCTGATGATCTTTCAAGATTCTGACATATGTTCCTGTTGAAACACAAGTCCGAATCTTTTGAGATGTTCACAGAATATAAGTTAGAAGTAGAGAACCAACAACCGGGTATAAGTATTATGTCCTATGATAAGATCAGGGAGGAGAATACTTGTGCATGGCATTCCTGGACTATTCTAAAAGAAAATGAGATTCTCTCTCCGTATTACTCCTCTGAATACACCACAGCACAACGGTGTATCAGGGCGGAGCAATCGCACCGTATTAGATATGGTGTGCTCTATGATGAGTACTGCTGAGTTTCTTGTTTCCTTTTAGGGGTTGTGCACTTGAGAAGCTGTATACCTATTGAATTAGGTTCGAATCAAATCAGTGCCTACCACTCCATATAAGATATGGTATGGGAAGAACCTATCTCTTAAGTGAGTTAAGATTTAGGATTGTCCGGCCTATGTCTAAAGCAAAATCCGGACAAGATCGAGGCAAGGTCAGTTCTGTAGAACTGGAAAGGTTCCAGCTATACAAAACTACAGCTGATGATTTGACAGAACCAAAGGATTCAACAGTTCCCGACGAACCTCAGCCTCTCCGCCAATCTGGTAGGGTTCCTCATCCGCCTGAGAGATACCTCGGTTTCTCATTGACAGTGGGAGCGAGGAATGCATCATGAGATGATGACCCAACTATTTTCGAGCAGGCCATCGAGAGTAAAGACTCTGTAAGAATGGCTGGATGCTTTAGCGATCTGAGATGGAATCCATGTACACCAGCAAAGTATGGACTTTAGCTGCTATATCTGAAGGGTTAAATCCCCATCAGGAGCAAGTATATCTTGAGAAGATTACTTGGTGTAGATGGAAAAGTCGAGAAGATATACGCTAGTCTACTCTGGAATATCGATGCCCCGTCTCGATATTCCCACGACTAGGTGTAGGGTTCCTAGGCACACTAATGAAGTCTCACAAGTGATCAAACATGCCCAATTGAAATTTTACATGTGCCGAGAAAACCTAATACGGATCGTTAACTAGATATATAGGCTATGCGAGCAAGTAAACGGAAATATAGCTAAAGGGAAGGGGCTACAACCTTTGTAGATCCGGTCCTCCACCTCCTAGGCTCCGCAATGAAGTCCCCTCGCTGTCCAAATCGGATTCCGGACTCAAGCATCGGCTTCATCGAAGAAATGAACGGGCTTGGTCGTCGGCTTCGATGCCGAAGATGATCTACGTCGAGGCATCGCTAGATCAAGCTCCACCTTCACAAAGCCATGAAAACTTGTGAAGGAAACACCCTATACTACTTGGAAAGAGGTAGAGGATGAAGAAATAGGAGGTGGGTTCACTTTAGAATTGGATTTCTCACTTGTTTTCATCACTTGCTATTGATGTAGCAAGCTTTTCTTCATGGAAGAAGAAGATGAAGAAGAAGAAGAAGATATATGATAAGTTATTATTAAAAAGGAAAATAAAAGGAATACTTATCATAACTTCAACCATGGTTTAGTGCAGAGATTTAACTAAGGTTAGATGAGTGGTTAGGGTTAGAGAAGAGACAAGAATGGTGGACTTGTTCAAAGCTTCAAGAAGCTTCAAGGAAAAAACAAAACTAGCAACCATTCTTTTCTCTTTATCTTTTCAAATGAAATAAATAAAATAAATAAATAGATAAATGAATAAGTGAATGAAAAGAAACCCTAATCACTAACTAACCATGGTTTAATTCTTTACACAAACCCATGCAAGAATGTATCATCAAACATGATACAATCATGTGCATAAAAATATATCACATATACAATGTGCATTTCAAGTGAGTAAATCCATTTAAAGTGAACCAATACTAGTTAATGCAAAGTAATATATCTAATATATAATTATACATTAAATCATTAAATCAACACTTGATTCAATGATCCGGTTATGTCGCATATAACCGGCTAGTACCCAATGTATCGGCTTATCGAATCGATCCTTGATTCGATAACTAGGTTATATCGCATATAACCAATCAATACATTCATCGCGAGAATGGAACACGGTATCACATACACGAATTATTCTCGGTCCCGCACATATCTCATATGCGCTCCTATTTCGTTTCGGTTGAGCCAGGAAACCTCTGTGTAGGACTCTAAAGACTCGTCAATACGCCGGCAGCAGATGATGATCATATCAAACACCCACAAGCCGCAAGCGGTCTGCTAAACGTAACGGCCACCCGGGTATTGAGCGATCAGAAGATCGACGAGCAAGCCCGCTCACACTCCTGTGAATCCAACCAGTAACACTTACCGTACAGTCCGGTCTGTTCATCTGATATGTCGCATATATCGCCTAGGGGTGGTAAACGTCAGACCCCAGTAGTTCGATAAGTCATGCCGACTTGAGGTCCATAACATTCGTGAAACTACTGATAACTCTTACCAGTATATTACTGCAACCCTGGCCAGGGATTTCCTGTTATGGCCAGTCGAGCATAGCGCAACATCAACCCCCAATACCGGGAGAGACGAATCCCCTCCTATCGCTCATTGCCTCCATGTGAATCGGGACTGTACCCAAAAACCACCTGTTTGCACGACTCAGTAGAGCCGTGGTAGGGTGGAAATCAAAGCACAGTGGGAGACACACAAGACTCTATGACGATCTCGGGTCAACAGACTAAGCTGTATCAGTGTCACCAGAGAACTGCCATCTGACGTGAGGTATAATACCATCTGGGAGTTCTCGGCGAGTCCGTTCTGTGTACCCAGTCTCCACTGAGCACCCGTATACCATCTCTGATGTCAAACACCATTGGATATGGGATCATCCATCGCCCATCACATGGGTCGAGAAGATACACGCTAGTCTACTCTGGAATATCGATGCCCCGTCTCGATATTCCCACGACTAGGAACAATGAAGTATGTACTCATTGACTACCCAGGCCCCACTAGTACGATCTGCATCATAGTCCTGGAAGTTGAGTACTCATCCTAAGGGCTTTATCAACATGTAATCAGAGAGACAGAAAGTATACATGTTAAGACAAAGAGCAACCAGATAGCGTACTATCATGCCGAGCAAGAAAGTCCTACCTATATATGTCCCAGCATCCACTACAATATACATCGAATGTACAGTAATAGCCTCTAGGGCATACATATAACTAACAATCTCCCACTTGCACTAGGGCCATCTGCAGCAGTGGTTGTAGTATCTAATACTCAACCATCCCCTAAAAGTCTCTCTTTGGGAAAAGGCCTTCGTGAGTGGATCCACCGTGTTGTCCTCTGAGTCTACTCTCCCAACCTCGATCATCCTGGAGATCAACTATCTCCATGATCAGGTGATGCTGCCTCAGAATATGTCTGGGTCACTGATGGGACCAGGGTTTCTTTGGCCAAAGCCATAGTTCCATTGTCACACAATGGTAGGAACCTAGTTCATCTTATGAACCAATATACACCCAAGCTGCCTCTTTGGTAGTATCTTTAATAGCGATGTTACCAGCCTTTATCGTCTAGTTTGCCACGGTATCTAGTCTTGGAACTTTTCTAATATACCGTCCCTTTACTGAGGGTAAAGACAATGCCTGTGACTGACATTCAGCCGTCCTTATCACTCTGGAACTTTTCCAGCGATTCTCCCCAGGATCGAGAAGGTATCACCTTTATCCTATTTGGAGAATCCATGTGATAATAGGAGATTGACCGATCGTAGTATAGGAAACTCTTTTCCTATCTATAGTATGTTGTCTACGTACAATACGAAGATCATCACCATACTCCCTACTGCCCCTTTTGTATATACAAGGTTCATCTACCATTTTGATGAAGTCAAACACTTTGACTATCATATCAAAACAGACGTTCCAACTCCGCGATGCCTGCTTCATTATCTAAAGCAACTTGCGCACGTTTCCGCTGCTCCCACTGTTTACGAAGCCCTCTGGCTGTGTTCTTATAGACGTTCTCTTCTAAATCAATATTTAGAAAAGTAGTCATGGCACCCAACCACCAGATATCGTAGTCATGGTATGTAGCAATGGCAAGTAGGATCTAGATGGACTTAAGCATAGTCCCTAGAAAAGGTTTCATCATTATCCACACCTGGTTGATGACTAAAACCTTTAACAAGTCTAGCTTTGAAAGTCTCAACTTTTCCATCTACACCAAGTAATCTTCTCAAGATATACTTGCTCCTGATGGGGATTTAACCCTTCAGATATAGCAACCAAAGTCCATACTTTGTTGGTGTATAAGGATTCCATCTCAGATCGCTAAGCATCCAGCCATTCTTACAGAGTCCCTACTCTCGATGGCCTGCTCGAAACTAGTTGGGTCATCATCTCATGATGCATTCCTCGCTCCCATTGTCATCGAGAAACCGAGGTATCTCTCAGGCAGATGAGGAACCCTACCAGATCGGCGGAGAGGCTGAGGTTCGTTGGAAACTATTGAATCCTTTGGTTCTGTCAAATCATTAGCAGTTTTGTACAGCTGGAACCTTTCCAGTTCTACAGAACTGATCTTGCCTTGATCTTGTCCGGATTTTGCTTTTGACATAGGCCGGACAATCCCAAATCTTAACTTACTTAAGAGATAGGCTCTTCCCATACCATATCTTATATGGAGTGGTAGGCACTGATTTGATTCGAACCTAATTCAATAGGTATGCAGCTTCTCAAGCGCATAACTCCTTAAAAGGAAATAGGTAACTCAGTAATACTCATCATAGAGCACACGATATCTAATATTGTGTGATTGCTCCGCCCCAATACACCGTTGTGCTGTGGTGTATTCAGAGGAGTAATACTGAGAGAGAATCTCATTTTCCTTTATAATAGTCCAAGGATTCCATGCACAAGTATTCTCCTCCCTGATCTCATCATAGGACATAATACTTATACCCGTATTTTGGTTCTCTACTTCTAACTTATATTCTGTGAATATCTCAAAAGGTTCAGATTTGTGTTTCAACAGGAACATATGTCTGAATCTTGAGAGATTATCAGAGAATATAATGAAGTATAAAGAACCAGACCTGGCATGTGTATACAGGAGACCTTACATACATCATCATGTATCAATCCCAAGAGTTCACTAACTCTTTCTTTGTTTCCAATAAACAGAGCTATGGTCATTTAATCATTGTGACATGACTGCCAAGTTTCACAAGATGTAAATTCAAACTGATTTAAATATGCATCTAAAATGTAACTTCAGCCAGTCGGGTCGCATTGATATGACCTAGTCTACAATGCCTCAAGAATGATTCGTTCATTTCTGAACTCTTCCTCTTGTGTGTGTTCTGTATACGAGGAACTGTAGTTTGATTTAGAACGTCAATGCTTTTAGATAACGTGCCTGAACCGATCAACTTTTGATATAGGAAATGTTCAAAACATTATCCATCAATACAAAATTTTATCAATTCTTTACTTATAAAGAGACTGATATGATTTTGTATATCAGGTTCGGTATCTAATAGCATTTGTTCAGAATCAATGTATTAGTAATACAGGGTGATAGTGACCAACAGACTTGGCTGCAACACTTGCCCCGTTTTCTGTCTCATGAAACTTATCACCCGTTCTCAGTTTTTCTACCCTTTTGTAGCCCTATGTAACAGATTACATATCTGGGATCCTGATCCGGTATCATATACCCAGGATGCAGAGGATACTGAGAAACAGTTCTTTGTAATGAACAACCCGAAGGAGATGCATCATATGCACTTTCTTCGTTTGGGCGGCATGGGAATCCTGGTATTCCCCTAATTCCTGCTCTGTCTTATAACAATTATAAGTTGGAGTGGGACCAACGTTCCCCAGCTCAGTATAACAAGCGGGTTCGGTCAATACATCCATATTATTATCTTGATTAAGGCGTGATATGGTCGCTACCTGGAGAGAGAGAGAAGAAAACACTCAGCGTGCACTCTTGCAAGAATAGATTGGTTATTATTTTATCTAATCAGGATGGCTCCCACTGTTTTTATCAAATCTTCCTTCAAACCCTAAAAGGAAAGACTAGCCGGGATTAATTGCACTCTACAAGTTCGCCAATCTTTCAGCCAGGCCAGTGTCGGTACTTTGAGGGAGGTTCCCCGTGCTTTCGCACGGACCTAATTACAGCAAACCTCGTTTTCCCAGAGGCATAACCCCGTTGACACCTTTCTAGACACCTACTTGATCGGCTAATTGTAAAGTGCAAAACTCTCCCAGGAGTAACAATTACTCGCAGTGGGTATCGGGATCCAACTATCACATAGATGGTATGCAATCTCATTGCAAATTTCAACACTTGAAACTCCCGATAACGGTTTTTACCCCTAGCACCTATGACCTTAACTATGGTCAACAAATCATAAGTACTAGTCAAGTTCTACCCGTCATTTCGTGATTAATTAGACCCACCCACATGACCCTTAACTAAGGTCAACAAAGTCACACGACTGTCCTAACTAATCGCATCATATGCGGTGTAGGAAGACATCACTTAGCTACCGTACACTGTGCCTTGACTATGGTCAACAAACACAGCACGAATACTAAGTACTCTACTTCCTAAAATGACGGAGGGTTGCGAATGGTTTTTTTTTTATGAAAACCTTTAACGCTTTGAACTTGATCTCGTTGCGGAATCAAATGGTTTTTAAATGGAATGTTTTCTAGGCTTTTCTAGTTTTGCTAAAGGGGTCACTCCCGGTGAAGGGATCGTCGGCCCTTTCCTCGTCGAATGAGGTGCGGGATATATCATATATATCACTGTGCAAAGCGGAAACTATAGAAGCGATCAAAGACAAACCGAGGGTTGTAGCATCTGCCAGTTATTGCTAAAGGAGTCACTCCCGGTGAAGGGATCTCGGTCCTTTCCTCATCGAATAAGTTGCAGGATGTTCTATAATGAACACCGCGATGCAAAGCAAGAACTGTAGCTACCTGTTTTTATTTTGAAATTCGATTCCACAACATCAATTAGGTTTATTTTCTTTCATTAATCTCATTAATGAATATCCCATCATTTAAGTCCACCTAAACATCACAGATAAATATAACGTACGCTTATGCCATCCGCATTCGCCTCGATGTCCCGTCTGCACCGTTAGGTTAGGTAACTGACGGCAGAGCGGGGCAGGGCTAGCGCGGGTGTAAAACATAAGCAACGTTTATATAATATATCATATACACTATATATAATATCTGTCACAGAACATCACATGATCACATCACAGATAAATCACAGCAGAAGAAACATATGAAATATTGGATATACTAGGACGTCCGTGTTTTCAATACGAGCCAGTATAAAACACGGATTCCACGGTCGTGATGAATAGCCAATCCCACACCCCTAGACCCCTACGAGAGCGGCAAGTAACCCTACCAATTCTAGAGTTAGGAGACCCGGACTCGATACCTCGAGTTGGTCTCCCACTGGACCCTAGAACCCGGTTACTTGTGCCCTCCTCCTTGGGTCTATCCTAGTGCAGAAAAGTAAATAATATACAAATGGTGACAACATCCGCAACCTGGAAGTTCCCCAATAAAAGAATATTACAAACAAGTTTTTACATGAATGAAAATGAAAAAACACTCATCTCACATAAAAACCCCCGGCTATTCAAACACGACGATCCAATATAACATATCCAGCAACACATAACATCACATGTCATCAACGTAAGTAAATATGTGCATCCCAATTGTCGTTGACATATAGCAACGAAACCGGCGATATCACATATTACACTTATGGTCACAGAAAAGAAAGTGTAAAACTACAACAGTTGGAATCCGCAACCTCTTTAGACATCGCATGCCTAATCAAATGAATTCCTTAGACATCGCATGCCTAACAATTATAAACCCCGCATTTTAGTCTCAAAATCGAAAACACTTTTCAATATAAAAGTCGGGAAATTCAACAGGATTCCCGACATTCAGATCGAATGCTCGTCGCAAACTTTAGTAGGCGGCCGCACCCCTGATACCGTCGACGAA
Source organism: Agapanthus africanus (assembly GCA_030015575.1). NCBI lineage: Eukaryota > Viridiplantae > Streptophyta > Magnoliopsida > Asparagales > Amaryllidaceae > Agapanthus > Agapanthus africanus. Next base: position 333,017,474 of record CM057345.1, on the reverse strand, counting down.
GTGCACTAAGGCGGAACACCGCTGCCGCGAGCACCCGAACGGATGCTTTCGGCGACGGGGTTCTCCTACAGTCACTTGGTCAAGGCAATGGAGTGAGGCTGTTTATTAAGTTTACCCGGCCAGTATCCGCGTACCCTACGTGATTGCGACGGACTTTTGATCACATCAAAATTCCGTGGCAACCGATCAAGTGAGACTAAACTACTAGATTTATAACATTCATTCAGTTATCTCATAACTACTTGTGAATTCCAAATGTTGTATCACATTCCGGATAAGACAGAAAATGTTAAACTTTCCGATCGAACAATCGATCACCCAAGTTTTCCCGATACAGTCCAACACATGAAATAAGTCTAAAGACATTCAGTTCGTGCCTCAGTACCAACGGTCCAGCCATAGAAGGGTCAAGCCAACGCCTCACATGTGGCACGCCGTACTGCCCCAAACCCGAAGGTTCAAAGGGCAGTTCAAGACGGTCACATAATCGAGTTAAGGTTTGTTGTCTTCTAGAGGGTCCATCGCGTTACTTGCACTACTTAGAACGTCGTTAAACTACGGAAAAGTCCAACAATTGGAAATTTCCCGGCAGGAGAAAAAGTGGGTATTTATATCCGGTCGAACTTTTTAACATATTCTAAAACTACCCGGAAAAACACACTGACAAAATTAGACAATCCGATCGATACACCGAATCCCCAATACAACCCAGAAAATTCAACTCTTAAATAAATATTAAAAATTCCCAGGAAAACCAGCACTGCAAAGTAAGAATTACTGTGTAAAATTCTTTCAATAGGGAGACATTCAGGCCGTGGAACCGCCGCACAAGCCATGCTTGTGCGGCGTAACCGCGGTGGTTTGATGGACTTAGGCCATCGAATTTCACAGTAACTCTTATATTCTCCTGCTGATTTTTCTGCATAATTTTAATTCTCAAAAAACCACGATTTCAGAAAATGTACAGAGAGCATTTTAGGGTTTGGGTTTCGGTTCGATCGGACTTCTAATTCCGTCTACGCATCGCCTAAGGCTCTAGCTAGGCTCTAATACTACTGTAGGGTTCCTAGGCACACTAATGAAGTCTCACAAGTGATCAAACATGCCCAATTGAAATTTTACATGTGCCGAGAAAACCTAATACGGATCATTAACTAGATATATAGGCTATGCGAGCAAGTAAACCGAAATATAGCTAAAGGGAAGGGGCTACAACCTTTGTAGATCCGGTCCTCCACCTCCTAGGCTCCGCGATGAAGTCCCCTCGCTGTCCAAATCGGATTCCGGACTCAAGCATCGGCTTCATCAAAGAAATGAACGGGCTTGGTCGTCGGCTTCGATGCCGAAGATGATCTACGTCGAGGCATCACTAGATCAAGCTCCACCTTCATAAAGCCATGAAAACTTGTGAAGGAAACACCCTATACTACTTGGCAAGAGGTAGAGGATGAAGAAATAGGAGGTGGGTTCACTTTAGAATTGGATTTCTCACTTGTTTTCATCACTTGCCATTGATGTAGCAAGCTTTTCTTCATGGAAGAAGAAGATGAAGAAGAAGAAGAAGATATATGATAAGTTATTATTAAAAAGGAAAATAAAAGGAATACTTATCATAACTTCAACCATGGTTTACTGTAGAGATTTAACTAAGGTTAGATGAGTGGTTAGGGTTAGAGAAGAGACAAGAATGGTGGACTTGTTCAAAGCTTCAAGAAGCTTCAAGGAAAAAACAAAACTAGCAACCATTCTTTTCTCTTTATCTTTTCAAATGAAATAAATAAAATAAATAAATAGATAAATGAATAAGTGAATGAAAAGAAACCCTAATCACTAACTAACCATGGTTTAATTCTTTACACAAACCCATGCAAGAATGTATCATCAAACATGATACAATCATGTGCATAAAAATATATCACATATACAATGTGCATTTCAAGTGAGTAAATCCATTTAAAGTGAACCAATACTAGTTAATGCAAAGTAATATATCAAATATATAATTATACATTAAATCATTAAATCAACACTTGATTCAATGATCCGGTTATGTCGCATATAACCGGCTAGTATCCAATGTATCGGCTTATCGAATCGATCCTTGATTCGATAACTAGGTTATATCGCATATAACCAATCAATACATTCATCGCGAGAATGGAACACGGTATCACATACACGAATTATTCTCGGTCCCGCACATATCTCATATGCGCTCCTATTTCGTTTCGCTTGAGCCAGGAAACCTCTGTGTAGGACTCTAAAGACTCGTCAATACGCCGGCAGCAGATGATGATCATATCAAACACCCACAAGCCGCAAGCGGTCTGCTAAACGTAACGGCCACCCGGGTATTGAGCGATCAGAAGATCGACGAGCAAGCCCGCTCACACTCCTGTGAATCCAACCAGTAACACTTACCGTACAGTCCGGTCTGTTCATCTGATATGTCGCATATCTCGCCTAGGGGTGGTAAACGTCAGATCCCAGTAGCTCGATAAGTCATGCCGACTTGAGGTCCATAACATTCGTGAAACTACTGATAACTCTTACCAGTATATCACTGCAACCCTGGCCAGGGATTTCCTGTTATGGCCAGTCGAGCATAGCGCAACATCAACCCCCAATACCGGGAGAGACGAATCCCCTCCTATCGCTCATTGCCTCCATGTGAATCGGGACTGTACCCAAAAACCACTTGTTTGCACGACTCAGTAGAGCCGTGGTAGGGTGGAAATCAAAGCACAGTGGGAGACACACAAGACTCTATGACGATCTCGGGTCAACAGACTAAGCTGTACCAGTGTCACCAGAGAACTGCCATCTGACGTGAGGTATAATACCATCTGGGAATTCTCGGCGAGTCCGTTCAGTGTACCCAGTCTCCACTGAGCACCCGTATACCATCTCTGATGTCAAACACCAATGGATAAGGGATCATCCATCGCCCATCACATGGGTCGAGAAGATACACGCTAGTCTACTCTGGAATATCGATGCCCCGTCTCGATATTCCCACGACTAGGAACAATGAAGGAGTACTCATTGACTACCCAGGCCCCACTAGTACGATCTGCATCATAGTCCTGGAAGTTGAGTACTCATCCTAAGGGCTTTATCAACATGTAATCAGAGAGACAGAAAGTATACATGTTAAGACAAAGAGCAACCAGATAGCGTACTATCATGTCGAGCAAGAAAGTCCTACCTATATATGTCCCAGCATCCACTACAATATACATCCAATGTACAGTAATGGCCTCTAGGGCATACATATAACTAACACTAGGAACATTGAAGGATGTACTCATGGACTACCCAGGCCCCACTAGTATGATCTGCATCATAGTCCTGGAAGTCGAGTACACATCCTAAGGGCTTTATCAACATGTAATCAGAGAGACAGGAAGTATACATGTTTAGATAAAGAGCAACCAGATAGCGTACTATCATGTCGAGCAAGAAAGTCCTACCTATATATGTCGCAGCATCCACTACAATATACATCCAATGTACAGTAATGGCCTCTAGGGCATACATATAACTAACAATCTCCCACTTGCACTAGGGCCATCTGTAGCAGTGGTTGCAGTATCAAATACTCAACCATCCCCTAAAAGTCTCTCTTTAGGAAAAGGCCTTCGTGAGTGGATCCGCCGTGTTGTCCTCTGAGTCTACTCTCCTAACCTCGATCAACCTGGAGATCAACTATCTCCCTGATCAGGTGATGCTGCCTCAGAATTTGTCTGGGTCACTGATGGGACCAGGGTTCCAGGGCCGAGGCCACACTTCCATTGTCATACAATTGTAGGAACCTAGTTCATCTTATGAACCAATATACACCCAAACTGCCTCTTTGGCAGTATCCTTAATAGCGATGTTACCAGCCTTTATCGTCTAGTCTGCCACGGTATCTAGCTTGGAACTCTTCCAACATACCGTCCCTTTACCGAGGGTAAAGACAATGCCTGCGACTGACATTCAGTCGTCCTTATCACCCTGGAACCCTTCCAGTGATTCTCCCCAGGATCGATTGATACCATCTTACTACTCCTAGTGAGAATCCTAGCATCCAATTACATCTATCCCATAGATGAAAACACAGGATTTAGGAGGTATCAATTTGATCCTATATGCAGAATCATTGTGATAAGCGGAGATTGACCGAGCGTAGCATAGGAAACTCTTTCCCTATCAAGAGTATGTCATCCACGTACTCTACGAGGATCACTACCATACTCCCAACTACCTTTTTGTATTTACCATTTTGATGATGTCAAACTGTTTGACTACCACATCAAAACAGATGTTCCAACTCCGCGATGCCTGCTTCATCACATAAAACATCTTGCACACGTTTCCGCTGCTCCCACTGTTTACGATGCCCTCTGGCTGTGTTCTTATAGACGTTCTCTTCTAATCACTATTTAGAAAAGTAGTCATGGCACCCAACCACCAGATATCGTAGTCATGGTATGTAGCAATGGCAAGTAGGATCTGGATGGACTTAAGCATAGTCCCTGGAAAAGATTTCATCATTATCCACGCCTGGTCGATGACGAAAAACCTTTAACAAGTCTATCTTTGAAAATCTCAACCTTTGACTAAGTCACCATTCTTGTCTCATGCTTAACCCTAACCATATGAACTAACCATAGTACATTCTCTACACTTAACCAAGGGTTAGTAAATGATAAGTATTGATTTATTTATCTAATTTATTCAAGACTTATCATATCATTTTCTTCTTCTTCTTCATGAGCAAGAAAAAGAAAAGCTTTCTACACCAATGGCAACTTGAGAAATCAAGTGAGAAATCCAATTCTAAAGTGAACCCACCTCCTATTTCTTCATCATCTACCTCTTGCCAAGTAGTATAGGGTGTTTCCTTCACAAGTTTTTATGGCTTGGTGAAGTTGGAGCTTGATCTTGTGATGCCTCGATGTAGATCATCTTCGGCATCGAACCGACGACCAAGTCCGCCCTTTTCTCCGATGAAGCCGATGCTAGAGTCATGGATTCAATTTGGACAGCGGAGGGACGTCATCACGGAGCCTAGGAGGTGGAGGACCGGATCTACAAAGGTTGTAGTTTCTTTCCTTTTTGTTAAAGTTGTTTACTTGCATCGCATAGCCTATAAATCTAGTTAACGATCTGTATTAGGGTTTGTAGGCACATGTGAAATTTGAATTAGCCATGTTTGATGCCTTGTGAGATTTCATTAGTGTGCCCAGGAACCCTACAATAGCCAATCGAACACAGCGCAACATCAACTCCCTATACCGGGAGAGACGAATCCCCTCCTATCGCTCATTGCCTCCATGTGACTCGGGACTGTACCCAAAAACCACCGTTTTGCATGCCCTCTTGGATGTGGTAAGGTGGAAATCAAAGCACAGTGGGAACCACACAAGACTCTATGACGATCTCGGGTCAACAGACTACTCTGTACCAGTGTCACCAGAGAACTGCCATCTGACGTAATGTATAATACCATCTGGGAGTTCTCAGCGAGTCCGTCCAGTGTACCCAGTCTCCACTGAGCACCCGTATATCATCTCTGATGTCAAACACCAATGGATATGGGATCATCCATCGCCCATCTGTATGGGTCGAGAAGGTATACGCTAGTCTACTCTGGTATATCGATGCCCTGTCTCGATATACCCACGACTAGGGACCTTGAAGGATGTACTTATAGACTACCATGTCCCCACTAGTATGATCCGCATCATAGTCCAGGTAGTCAAGTATACATCCTAAGGGCTTTACCAACATGTAATAGAGAGACAATCAGTATACACGTTAAGGTAAAGTGGAACCAGATAGCATACTATCATGTCGAGCAAGAAAGTCCTCCCTATATATGTCCAAGCATCCACTACAATATACATCCTATGTATAGTAATGGCCTCTAGGGCATACATATAACTAACAATCTCCCACTTACACTAGGGCCATCTGTAGCAGTGGTTGTAGTATCTCATACTCAACCATCCCATAAAAATCTCTCTCTGGGAATAGGCCTTCGTGAGTGGATCCGCCGTGTTATCCTCTGTGTCTGCTCTCCTAACCTCGATCACCCTGGAGATCAACCATCTCCATGATCAGGTGATACTACCTTAGAATATGTCTGGATCACTGATGGGACGGGTGTTCCTTGGCATAAGCCACAACTCCATTGTCTCACAATGGTTGGAACGTAGTTCATCTCATGAACTAATATACACCCAGACAACCTCTTTGGTAGCATCTTAAGTAGCGATGTATCCAGCCTTAATCGTCTAGTGTGCCACGGTATCTAGCTTGGAACTCTTCTAACATACCGTCCCTCGATAGAGGGTAAAGACAATGCCTGTGACTGACATTCAGTCGTCTTTATCACTCTGGAACCCTTCCAGTGATTCTCCCCAGGATCGGTTGATACCATCTCACTACAACTGTGAGAATCCTAACATCCAATTAGATCTATCTCATAGATCCAAAACCCAGGATTTAGGAGGTATCACTTTGATCCTTTATGGAGAATCATTGTGATAAACGGAGATTGACCGAGCGTTGCATAGGAAACTTCTTCCCTATCAAGAGTATGTCATCCACATACTCTACGAGGATCATTACCATACTCCCTACTACCTTCTTGTATATACAAGGTTCATCTACCATTTTGATGAAGTCAAACTCTTTGACTACCACATCAAAATAGATGTTCCAACCCCGCGATGCCTGCTTTATCCTATAAAGCATCTTGCACACGTTCCCGCTGCTCCCACTGTCTACAAAGCCCTCTGGCTGTGTACTTATAGACACTCTCTTCCAAAACATCATTTAGAAAAGCAGTCATGACACCCAACCACCAGATATCGTAGTCATGGTATGTAGCCGTGGTAAGTAGGATCTGGATGGACTTAAGCATAGCTACTTAGAAAAGGTTTCATTATGATCCATATCTGGTCAATGATGCAAACCTTTAACAAGTCTAGCTTTGAAAGTCTTAACTTTTCCATGTACACCAAGTAATCTTCTCAAGATATACTTGCTCCTGATGGGGATTTAACCCTTCAGATATAGCAACCAAAGTCCATACTTTGTTGGTGTATAAGGATTCCATCTCAGATCGCTAAACATCCAGCCATTCTTACAGAGTCTCACTCCTGATGGCCAGCTCGAAACTAGTTGGGTCATCATCTCATGATGCAATCCTCGCTCCCACTGTCATCGAGAAACCGAAGTATCTCTCAGGTGGGTGAGGAACCCTACTAGATCGGCGGAGAGGCTGAGGTTCGTTGGTAACTATTGAATCCTTTGGTTTTATCAAATTATGTGCTGTAACTTGTATAGCTGGAACCTTTCCAGTTCTACATTACAGACTTTGCCTCGAGCTTGTCCGGATAACCCCAAATCTTAACTAACTTAAGAGATGGGCTCTTCCCTTATCATATCAAATATGAAGTGGTAGGCAACTGATTTGATTGGAACCCAATTCAATTGGTATGCATCTTCTCAAGTGCATAACTCCCAAAAGGAAATAGGAAACTCAGTAGTACTCATCATAGAGCACACCATATCACATAGGGTGCTATTGCTCCGCCCCGATATACCATCGTGCTATGGTGTATACGGAGGAGTAATGCTGAGAGAGAATCTCATTCTCCTTTAGAAAAGTCCAGGAATTCCATGCACAAGTATTCTCCTCCCTGATCTCATCATATGACATAATACTTATACCCGTATATTGGTTCCCTACTTCTAACTTATATTCTGTGAATATCTCAAAAGGTTCGGACTTGTGTTTCAACAGGAACATATGTCTGAATCTAAAGAGATCATCAGAGAATGTAATGAAGTACAAAGAACCAGTCCTGGCATATGTAGACAGGGGACCTTACATACATCAACATGTATCATCCCAAGAGTTCACTAACTCTTTCTCTGTTTCCAGTAAACGGAGCTATGGTCATCTTATCTCTGTGACATGACTGACAAGTTTCACAAGATGTAAATTCAAACTGATTTAAATATGCATCTATGTGCAACTTAGCTAGTCGGGTCGCATTGATATGACCTTGTCTACAATACCTCAAGAAGGATTCGTTCATTTCTGAACTCTTCCTCTTGTGTGTGTTCCGTATACTAAGAACTGTAGTTTGATTTAGAACATTAATGCTTTTAGATAACGTGCCTGAACCGATCAACTTTTGATAAAGGAAATGTTCAAAACATTATCCAACAATACAAAATTTTATCATTTCTTTACTAATAAAGAGACTGATATGATTTTGTATATCAGGTTCGGTATCTAATAACATTCATTCAGAATCAATGTATTTGGAATACAGGGTGACAGTGACCAACAGACTTGGCTGCAACTCTTGCCCCGTTTTCTGCCTCATGAAACTTATCACCCGTTCTCAGTTCTCTACCTTTCTGTAGCCCTATGTAACAGATTACCTATCTGGGATCCTGATCTGGTATCACATACCCGGGTCGTAGAGGATACAGAGAAACAGTTCTATATAATGAACACACCCGAAGATGATGCATCAGCATGCACTCTCTTCGTTTGGGTGGCACGGGAATTCTGGTAATCCCCTATTTCCTGCTCTGTCTTATAACAATTATAAGTTGGAGCGGGACCAACGTTCCCCAGCTCAGTATAACAAGCGGGTTCGGTCAATAATCCGTATTATTATCTTGATTAAGGCGTGACATGGTCGCTACCTGGAGAGAGAGAAGAAATCACTCAGCGTATACTCTTGCAAGATCAGATTGGTTATTATTTTATCTAATCAGGATGGTTCCCACTGTTTTTATCAAATCTTCCTTCAAACCCTAAAAGGAAAGACTAGCCGGGATTAATTACACGCTACAGGTTCGCCAATCTTTCAGCCAGGCCAGTGTCGGTACTTTGAGGGAGGTCCCCCGTGCTTTCGCACGAACCTAATTAATGTAAACCTCGTTTTCCCAGAGGCGTAACCTTGTTAACACCTTTCTAGACACCTACTTGATCGGCTAATTGTAATGTGTAAAACTCTCCCAGGAGTAACTCTTACTCACAGCGGGTATCGGGATCCAACTATCTCATAGAAGGTATGCAATCTCATTGCAAATTTCAACACTTGAAATTCCCGATAATATTTTGCCCCTAGCGTCCTATGACCTTGACGGAGGTCAACAAACCATAGGCTACTAGTCAAGTTCAACCCGTCATTTCTTGATCGAATTAAACCCACCCGCACGACCCTTGACGGAGGTCAACAAGGCCGCACGACTACCCTAATCCAATCTGCATCATATGCATAAGCAGATAAATACTAGTTAGCTACCGCACACTACGCCTTGACGGAGGTCAACAAACGTAGCACGAATACTAAATAGGACTTATCTGAAATGACGGAGGGCTACGACAGGTTTTTCAGAAAACCTATTGCGTAATGAACTTGATATCGTTGTAGAATCAAATGATTTTAAAATGGAGTGTTTTTGAGGCTTTTCTAGTTTTGCTAAAGGAGTCACTCCCGGTGAAGGGATCGTCGGTCCTTTCCTCATCGAATGAGGTGCGGGATATATCATATATATCACTGTGCAAAGCAAAAACTCTTAAAAGCAATCAGAAGACAAACCGAGTGTGTAGCATCTGCCAGTTATTGCTAAAGGAGTCACTCCCGGCGAAGGGATCTCGGTCCTTTCCTTATCGAATAAGGTGCAGGATATATCATATATACCGCTGTGCAAAGCAAGAACTGTAGCTACCTGTTTTATTTTTGAAATTCGATTCTACAACATCTTTAGGTTTCTTTTACTTTCATTAATCACATTAATGAAGTCCCATCATTTAAAGTACCTAAACATCACAGATAAATACGACGTACACTTATGCCATCCGCATTCGCCTCGATGTCCCCTCGTGCACCGTTAGGTTAGGTAACGAACGGCAGAGCGGGGCAGGGCTAGCGCGGGTGTAAAACATAAGTAACGTCTATATAATATATCATATATACTATATACTGTATCCATCACAGAACATATCACATGATCACATCACAGATATCGCAGCAGAAGAATCATATGAAATATTGGATATACTAGGACGTCCGTGTTTTCAATACGAGCTAGTATAAAACACGGATTCCACGGTCGCGATGAATAGCCAAACCCACACCCCTAGACCCCTACGAGAGCGGCAAGCAACCCTACCAATTCTAGGGTTAGGAGACCCGGACTCGACTCCTCGAGATGGTCTCCCACTGTACCCTAGAACCCGGTTACTTGTGCTCCCCTCCTTGGGTCTATCCTAGTGCAGAATAGTAAATAATATACAAAGGGTGACATCTTCCGCTACCTGGAAGTGCCTCAATAAAAGAATATTACATACAAGTTTTTACATGAATGAAAATGAAAAACACTAATCTCACATAAAAAACCCCGGCTATTCAAACACGACGATCCAATATAACATATCCAGCAACACATAACATCACATGTCATCAACGTAAGTAAATATGCGCATCCCAATTGTCGTTGACATATAGCAACGAAACCGGCGATATCACATATTACACTTACGGTCACAGAAAAGAAAGTGTAAAACTACAACTGTTGGAATCCGCAACCGCTTTAGACATCGCATGCCTAATCAAATGAAATACTTAGACATCGCATGCCTAACAATTATAAACCCCGCATTTTAGTCTCATTATCGAAAACTCTTTTCAATATCAAGTCGGGCAATTCAGCAAGATTCCCGACATCCTGATCGAATGCTCGTCGCAAACTTTAGTAGGCGGCCGCACCCCCGATACCGTCGACGAAGTGCACCAAGGCGGAACACCGCTGCCCTGAGCACCCGGACGGATGCTTTCGGCGACGGGGTTCTCCTACAGTCACTTGGTCGGACCCGGCGAGTATCCGCGTACGCTACGTGATTGCAATGGACTTTTGATCGCATCAAAATTCCGTGGCAATCGATCAAGTGAGACTAAACTGCTATGTTTATAACATTCATTCAGTTATCTCATAACTACTTGTGAATTCCAAATATTGTATCCCATTCCAGATAATTAGAAAATGTTAAACTTTCCGATCGAACATTCAAACACCCAAGTTTTCCCGAAACAGCTCAACACATGAAACAAGTTTAAAAACATCCAGTTCATGCCTCAGTACCAACGGTCCAGCCGTAGAAGGGTCAAGCTAATGCCTCACATGTGGCACGTCGTACTGCCCCAAACCCGAAGGTTCAAAGGGCAGTTCAAGACGGTCACATAATCGAGTTAAGGTTTGTTGTCTTCTAGAGGGACCATCGCGTTACTTGCACTACTTAGAACGTCGTTAAACTACGGAAAGATCCAATACTTGGAAATTTCCCGATAGGGGAAAGATTGGGTATTTACATCCGGTCGAACTTTTTAACATATTCAATAATTATCCGGAAAGACACATAGACAGAGTTTGACAATCCGATCGAATAAACGAATCCCCAAAACAACCCCAGAAAATTCAACTCTTGAATAAATATTAAAAATTCCCAGGAAAACCAGCATTTAAATAAAGAAGTTACTGTGCAAAAATGGTTGACTGAAGAGACTAAATGGGCGCGGAACCGCCGCAATAGGCGGCTAATGCCGCGGTTCCGCCGCGCTTTAGAAAGATCATTAGGTAATTTTTGCACCGTAATTCTTAGAATTTCTTGCTGAATTTTTTAAGCATTTTTAATTTGGAAAAAACCACTTTTTCAGAAAAAGTCCACAGAGGGTTAAAAATTAGGGTTTCGGGGTTCGATCGTGTTTCTAACATCGTCTACGCATCGCCTAAGGCTCTAGCTAGGCTCTGATACCACTGTAGGGTTCCTAGGCACTCTCAAGAGGTCTCACAAGGCATCAACCATGCCAATTTCAAAAATACAAGTGCCGAGAAACCCTAATACGGATCGTTAACTAGAATTTTAGGCGAAACAAGCAACTAGTTAACAACTTAACTAAGTGAACAGAAATACAACCTTTGTAGATCCGGTTCTCCACCTCCATAGATCCATGATGAAGTCTCCTTGCTGTCCAAATCGAATCCCGGGCTCTAGCGTCGGCTTCATCGGAGAAATGGGCGGGCTAGGTCATCGACTACGATGCCGAAGATGATCTACGTCGAGGCATCACAAGATCAAGCTCCCACTTCACCAAGTCATGAAACTTGTGAAGAAAACACCCTTTACTACTTGGCAAGAGGTAGAGGATGAAGAAATAGGAGGTGGGTTCACTTTAGAATTGGATTTCTCACTCATTTTCTCAAGTTGCCATTGATGGAGGCAAGCTTCTTCTTGAAGAAGAAGAAGAAGATGATGAAAAATGTTATGATAAGTATATTTCAAAAAGAAAATAAAATGAATACTTATCATAATCCAACCATGGTCAAGTGTAGAGAATAAACTAGGGTTAGGTCAATGGTTAGGGTTAAGCATGAAGACAAAAATGGTGACTTAGTCAAAGCTTCATGAAGCTTCAACATGCATCCAAAGAAAGCCACCATTTTTCTTTTCTTTTGCCAAAAAGAAATAAATAAATAAATGAATAAATAGATATGAAAAACAAAACCCTAACCATTTAAATAACCATGGTTTAATCTTTACACAAACTCAAGTAAGCATGTATCATCAAACATGATACAATCAAGTGCACAAAAGTATATCACATATACAACTTGTGAACTTCAAGTGAAAAAATCCTTTTAAAGTGAACCAATACTTGTTAATGCAAAGTAATATATCAAATATATAATTATGCATTAAATCATTAAATCAACACTTGATTCAATGATCCGGTCATGTCACACACAACCGACTAGTATACAATGTATCGATTTATCGAATCAATCCTTGATTCGATAACTAAGTTATATCGCATACAACCATTCGACACATTCATCGCGAGAATGAAATACGGTATCACATACACGCATTATTCTCGGTCCCGCACATATCTCATATGCGCTCCTATTTCGTTTCGCTTGAGCCAGGAAAGCTCTGTGTAGGACTCTAAAGACTCGTCAATACGCCGGTAGCAGATGATGATCATATCAAGCACCCACAAGCCGCAAGCGGTATGCTAAACATAACGGCCACCCGGGTATTGAGCGATCAGAAGATCGACGAGCAAGCCCGCTCACACTCCTGTGAATCCAACCAGTAACACTTACCGTACAGTCCGGCCTCGTCGTCTGATATGTCGCATATCTCGCCTAGGGGTGGTAAACGTCAGACCCCAATAGATCGATAAGTCGTGTCGATATGAGGTCTAAAACAATTCGAGAAACTACTGATAACACTTACCAGTAAATCTCAGCAACCCTGGCCAGGGATTTCCGGTTATAGCCAATCGAACACAGCGCAACATCAACTCCCTATACCGGGAGAGACGAATCCCCTCCTATCGCTCATTGCCTCCATGTGACTCGGGACTGTACCCAAAAACCACCGTTTTGCACGCCCTCTTGGACATGGTAAGGTGGAAATCAAAGCACAGTGGGAACCACACAAGACTCTATGAGGATCTCGGGTCAACAGACTACTCTGTACCAGTGTCACCAGAGAACTGCCATCTGACGTAAGGTATAATACCATCTGGGAGTTCTCGGCGAGTCCGTCCAGTGTACCCAGTCTCCACTGAGCACCCGTATATCATCTCTGATGTCAAACACCAATGGATATGGGATCATCCATCGCCCATCTATATGGGTCGAGAAGGTATACGCTAGTCTACTCTGGTATATCGATGCCCTGTCTCGATATACCCACGACTAGGGACCTTGAAGGATGTACTTATAGACTACCATGTCCCCACTAGTATGATCCGCATCATAGTCCAGGTAGTCAAGTATACATCCTAAGGGCTTTACCAACATGTAACAGAGAGACAATCAATATACACGTTAAGGTAAAGTGGAACCAGATAGCATACTATCATGTCGAGCAAGAAAGTCCTCCCTATATATGTCCAAGCATCCACTACAATATACATCCTATGTATAGTAATGGCCTCTAGGGCATACATATAACTAACAACCCCAGTAGCTTGATAAGTGTAAGTCTGCGTTACACACCCCGGTGCTTACGGGGAGGCGGAATAGGTAAAATTCAAAATTTTAACACAAGGTAACATGGACTAAAACTTGAAGATCCTTGCTAAACCATTGCTAACAAACAACAAAAGGTTCTATCTACTATGCTTAAAAGATTATACCTCATGAAACAAGTCCTTCGGGTCTTCTTTCTGCTGTCCTCCTCGTCCAAGCAAGCTCCGAGGATCGATCCGGATCTTGGTCACCTCCGCGGCCTCCTAGAGTCGAAGACGATCCACCCGAGAGTCTGTAGTCCGAGCTCCACCTCAGGCCGAGGTAACTAGGGCAACAAGTTTGCTATTCTTGAAGTCCTAGGTGGTTTAGAATATGGTGGTGGATTTGTTTGTCTATTTTGTTTCTATTTTTTTCAACACATGAGAGCTATAGAAAATTCAAGAGAGGAAGAAGGAGGAGGAACCATGGGAGCTCTCACTTGAAGAGAGAGAGTGAGAAGAAAAAAATGGTCCATAAACTAAATAATTACTAATCTCTTATCATGATAAAGTTGATGGCTACATTGATTTGACCATTATCATCTCAAATCTAATCCAAACCCCAAAGCAAAAGAAGGATCTAGTGCTCTCAAGAAAAGTCCAAGTTAACAATGGTCAACTAGGTCAAATGGTCAAGCATGGTCAAATGGTCAAAGCAATTAGCCATAACAAAATTATCATTAAAAAGATTAGTAAATATTTCCCTCACCTCATAATGGTTTTGACCGAACCAACGGTCAAAACCCTAATGAGGCACCTCCTTCTTCTTCGCTCCTCACAACCGTACATACACACCCGCATCCGCATTCCGTAGAATGCGAATGCACAGAAGACAAAATTAATCCATCCATACAATACTAGGATCCGGCTTAGAGCAAAGCCCACTAGCATTGTCTGCCCGAACAACATACGTGTACAAGTGCACGTAAGTGATCGTAGCCCTGCCGTAAAACCATACGGCCTCTACACCTTTCGCCCAGTGCAGGGAAACTCTCTGTGTGGGACTCTAAAGACTCGACACTATGCTGGCAGTGGGTTTAACCACAGACCGCAAGCGGCACTAGCTGTACGTAACGGTCCCCAGGTAGATGTCGATAAGAAGGCCGATGATGTAAACCCATCCGAACTCCTACTGAGCCTGAATGTGACAATCTCCGTACAGTCCGGTCTGTTCGTCTAAGAGAATCGCATGTTGGGCCTAGGGGGCGGTAAACGTCAGACCCCTAATAGCGGTACAAGTCATGCCGGAGTGTAGCCCAGAACACCCTGAGAAACTACTGGAAACACTACCAGTAATTCTCGCTTGCCCTGGCCAGGGACTTTGTGTAATGGCTCTCCTAGACACAGTGTGATATCAACCCCCAATACCGGGAGAGACAAATCCTATCTAACCGCTACTGCCTCCAAGTGCTTCGGGACTGCACCCAACCACTACCTGTTTGTACGACTCCTTTGAGCCGTGGTAGGGTAGTAATCAAAGTACAGTGGGAGCACACTCGAGGCGAAGTAGCAGTGTCAAGTCAACGGACTAAGCTGTACTCCTGTCACCTGGGAACTGTCATCTGACGATAGGTATAGTACCAACCAACAGTTCCCGACGAGTCATGTCCAGTATACCCGTAACCTAACGAGCACCCGCATACTATCTCCAGTACGACGTACTGATGGCTGTGGGACAAACCATCTCCCCTGCTGGGATGAGAAATGCATACGCTAGTCTACTCCGGAGTATCGATGCTCCGTCTCGATAATCCTACGACTAGGGACCTGTATAAGGATGTGCTTGTAGATTACCCAGCCCCCACAAGTGTGACCGCCATCACAACGCTGGTAATCAAGCAAAGATCTTAGGGGCTCCACTAATATGTATAAGCGATATGCTAAAAGAAACACATGCACATATTAAAGTAGAAACAAACCAAGTAGCATACTACCATTTTGAGCAAGATTGTCTATACAACCGTGAATATCCCAAGCTTCCATTAAGTAATATACAAACTAGTATGATACAGTAATGGCCTCTAGGGCATATATACTAACAATCTCCTACTTGCACTAGGGCCATGTACTGGCATATCGAAGACCTGTCATCTCGATCAGCCGCTCGAACTGAGTCTGGGGTATGGCCTTCGTGAATGGATCTGCAGTGTTATTCTCCGAATCTACTCTCTTCACCTCGATCTCCCGGCGATCTACGATCTCCCTGATCAGGTGGTACCGTCTCAAAATGTGTCTGGACTTCTGATGGGACCTGGGTTCCTTCGCTAAAGCTATAGCGCCGTTGTTGTCACAATACAGTGGTATTGGATCAACAATGGTAGGAACCACCTGAAGCTCTGTGAGGAACTTCTTCATCCAGACAACTTCCTTTGCGGCATCGCAAGCAGCTATGTACTCCGCTTCCATAGTTGAGTCAGCAATGGTTTTCTGCTTGGTGCTCTTCCAGCAAACCGACCCTCCATTGAGGGTAAAGACATAACCCGACATGGACTTGGAGTCATCCTTGTCACTCTGGAAGCTGGAGTCAGCAAAGGCCTCAATCTGGAGGTCTTTTCCGCCATACACCAAGAACATCTCCTTAGTCCTTCTCAGGTACTTGAGAATGTTCTTTACTACTATCCAGTGTTTCTCCCCTGGGTCCGACTGATACCGGCTTACAACGCTTAATGCGTATGCTACATCTGGTCTGGTACACAACATCGCATACATTATAGAGCTTACCGCAGATGCATATGGTATAGATGACATGCGAGCCCTTTCCAAATCAGTCTTGGAAGACATCTCTTTGGAGAGGGTGATTCCGTGACAAGCCGGTAGATTACCGCACTTTGAATCTTCCATACTGAATCGTTTCAGTATGGTGTCGATGTACCTGGACTGCAAAAGTCCCAACATCCTCTTAGATCTATCACGATAGATCTGGATCCTCAGAATGTAGTTGGAATCGCCTAGGTCCTTCATGGAGAATCTCTGTGACAAGAATCCTTTGACTGACTGTAGCATAGGAATGTCATTTCTTATTAGGAGAATGTCATCCACGTACAAGACGAGGAATACCACAGTTCTCCCTACAATCTTACTGTAAATGCATGGTTCATCCAGATTTTTGATAAAGTCGAATTCTTTGACAGTATCATCAAAGCAGATGTTCCAGCTCCGCGATGCCTGCTTCAGTCCATAAATGGACTTAAGCAACTTGCACACTTTACCGCTGCTCCCACTCTGAATGAAACCCTCCGGCTGATCCATATAGACGCACTCTTCCAAATTTCCATTTAAAAAAGCCGTCTTTACGTCCATCTTCCAGATCTCATAATCGTGGAAGGCAGCAATGGCAAGAAGGATCCAAATGGATTTAAGCATAGCCACTGGAGAAAAGGTTTCGTCATAGTCCAAACCAGGTCTTTGGCGAAAACCCTTTGCAACAAGTCTAGCTTTATAGGTTTCAACCTGCCCATCTACACCAATCTTCTTTCTAAAGATCCATTTGCAGCCTACGGGTTTTACCCCTTCTGGAGCAATGTCCAAAGTCCAAACTTTTTTGGTGTACATGGACTCCATCTCGGTCCGCATTGCATCCAGCCATTTTACTGAGTAACCGCTCTGAATGGCTTGCTGGAAGCTAGTAGGCTCATCATTTTCAATGACGCAATCCTCTCGATCCCCGTCTATGAGAAAACCGTAGTATCTCTCGGGAAAATGAGACTTCCTACTACTCCTGCGGAGTGGCACTGGGATATCCGGTTCTCCTGAAACTTCTGGTTCTACCAAGCTTTCAGTAATAGCTTGTGGTTCTGGAATTTCTTCCAGTTCTATTGCGCTCCCACTTATCTGATTTTCCAAAAATTCAGTTTCCAAGAAGTGGGCATGCTGAGAAACAAAAACCTTTTGTTCCTCTGCGGAATAGAAAAGATACCCCCTGGAGTTCTTGGGGTATCCTACAAACTTACACAGTACTGAGTGTGCCTCGAGCTTGTCCGCATGCTGCTTCTTTACAAAAGCTGGACATCCCCATGTCTTAAGACACTTAATACAGGGATTCTTCCCACTCCACATCTGATATCGAGTGGTGGGCACAGTCTTGGTTGGAACCTTGTTTAAATGATATGCAGCTGTTTCTAGTGCATAACCCCAGAAAGATCGCGGTAACTCAGCCTTACTCATCATGGAACGAACCATATCCAATAGAGTTCGATTCTGTCTTTCCGATACACCGTTGTGTTGTGGTGTGTATGGAGGAGTAAACTGAGAAAGAATTCCATTCTCTTTTAAGCAGCCCAGAAACTCAGCACTCAAGTATTCACCACCTCGATCAGATCTCAGTGTCTTGATACTTTTGCTTATTTGTTTTTCAACGTCATTCTTGTATTCCCGAAATTTCTCAAAGGCCTCGGATTTATCCTTCATCAGGAAGACATGTCCATACCTAGAGAAATCATCTGTGAAAGTAATGAAGTATGAATAACCACTTCGCGCATGTATAGACATTGGACCACACACATCACTGTGCATGAGTCCCAAGAGCGAGCTCGCTCTTACTCCGTGTCCAGTGAACGGAGTCTTTGTCATCTTTCCCATGAAACAAGATTCACAAGTAGCATAAGACTGATACTCGAACGGATTCAAGTATCCCTCTTTATGTAACTTTGTTAACCGTGTCTTATTAATGTGACCCAGTCTACAATGCCATAAAAAAGCCTGATTTGTGTCCGGAGACTTTCTTTTAAGTGTGTTCTGGACACTGAAAACCTGAGCTTGATTCAGTACATATATTCCGTTTTCTAATATACCTGACCCAATCAGAACTTGATTTAGGTGGATGTGGACCACATCGCTTACAAAAGTAAAATCATATCCTTTCTTAGAAAGTATGGATACCGATATGATATTACAAGCTATATTAGGTACATACAAACAGTTATGCAGAATCAATATCTGCCCACTTGTCAATCCAAGATGATATTCCCCTACGGATTCAGTGTCCACGCTCATTCCATTAGCAACCTTGAGAGTCATATCACCTATCCTGATAACTCTACGGTTTCTCAGAGCCTGTAATTAATTACAGATGTGAGATCCTGATCCGGTATCCAATACCCAGGAAGTAGGGTTAATTGACATACGGTTTTCTATTACAAACACACCCGAAGCCGAAGCCATAACATGCTTCGAATCCTGGTTACTGGCTTCGCTGGCCCTGCAATCATTCTGCCAATGTCCTTTCCCGTAACAATAGGAACGTCCCTCCTTTACTATATCCAGTCCCGAAACTTTTGCCCTTCCATTTCCTTCTGCTTCCCTGGTTTCCTTCAGGGTATAAGTAGAGGGTAGAGACCGTAGAATCAAGTCAGTATTTGACCCGTTCTTCAACATGGTCTTCAGGTCCGTGAACTCATCAAAATAGCTAGTCTCTGTAAGGACGTTGTCCCCTACAGATGACCCGAAAGCCAATCTCGCTTGAAGCAATTCGTTCGAGGTCTCATATCTTGCGATACGAGATTGCTCTCCATATAAATCTTTGTTATGGAGGAAGACAGAAGCTAAGTCTATCTTCTCATGCTGCCACTGGTATGCACCATCAACTGAGGCCAACACGGGACACTTGGCATTCGCACAGTCTTTTTCCGATGTCTTATGGATATCAATATCCATGACAGGGGAAACTGGTCCTGAGACGGCAGGGGTTTGATTAGTTAGGAGGTGTCCCAGCTTGTCATGGGTAATAGACATCTGTATAGACCTTTGCCAGTCATAACAGTCAGATTCAGTCAATTTATTATCTAGATTTAACCTATGTCTGGTCACTGGGTCACTGCAATTAAGAGAGAGAGAAGAAAACACTTAGCATGATGCTCTTGCAAGTTTAGATTGGTTTTTAGTTTATCTAAACAGGATGGCTCCCACTGTTTCTCGAATCCTTCCTCAAACCATAAAAGAAGAATTAGTCGGGATTGGTCTCACCGTACAATACTTGCTTAACCGTTCAGCCAGGCTGGTGTCGGTACTTCGAGGGAGGTTTTACGACGCTTTCGCGAAGTTCCTTAATTAAATAACCTCTTTTCCCTGTGGGCGTAGCCCCGCTAACACCTTTCTAGACACCTACTTGGTTTATAGCATTGATCGTTAAGTGAAAAGTTTCTCGAGGAGTAGCGGATACTCATAGTAGGATCGGGATCCAAATATCATTGTGAGATAATGCTGAAAGAATTCTACCAACATTATCAAACTCCAAATAGTATGCAGCACTAGCAAGTTCAGTTTCTTTAGAAACTCCCAATGTGGAATTTTTGCCCCATGCTCTTATGACCTTGACGAAGGTCAACAAATCATAAGTCACATGTCAAGTTCTACCCATCATTGTCCAGGTTAATTTGAACCCACCCGTATATACCCTTGATGAAGGTCAACAATGTAATACGACTGTCCCAAACCAATACATCTATCTATGCTACATATGAACACCCAACAGCTACCAATCACTATGTCTTGACGAAGGTCAACAAACATAGCTTGAATACTATTGAATATTCATATGAAATGACGGAGGGCTACGAATGGTTTTGGCGAAACTGTGAACGTAGTGAACTTGATATAATCGAGGGAACCTTGATAACTTTTAAAAGGAGTGGTTTAAGCTCCGCGTTTTTAAAAGTTTTCTGTTTTTGGAAAAAACCGAGTGGTTTTGAAATTGTTCCAACGATTTAACTTTGGTTTGTTTTCTTTGCATTAATTTAATGCGTCCCATCAATTAATCCTACCATTGCAGAAAATAACGAAAATATGACGTACGCTTATGCCATCCGCATTCGCCACTGGGCCCCGTCATCACCCGTTAGGTTACTTAACTAACGACAGAGCGGGGGCTGGACTAGCGCGGATGCAAAACATAAGCAACGCCTACTAGATATCATATATAGATATACATTCGTCAGTGTCACGACCCAAAGTTCGGCCCGTGACCGGCACTTAACCACGTAACGTCTACAGGCGTAACGCGACTAAGTAAGCCGAAACCCAGAAATCAAAACCATTTAAGTATAGAGTGTTAAAACATTTTAGTAGAAACATTTGTAATTGTTTTAGGAAACCTTAAGTAATTTAGTAGAAATCCTTTTAAGTTCAAGTGTTATTTTTAATAATTTTGACAACATTTCCTTTATAAAAATTTGCCCCGAAGTCGGGTAAAAGACAAGATATATAAGTAAAAGGGACATGTGAAATATATAGAGCATCCTAGATGGGAGAATCGCGCCCAACTGCGGAACAATCACCACAACATAATAAACGACGCAGTAGTGAAGAATGAGCAGTAAAAATGAAAACAAATATCATAATAGGATAAGACTGCATAAACAAAGTCGGCTCACAACGAGCTCGACACCAGAGTACAAAATAACATACATCGTCCTCACAACCGGTCTCTAAGTCAATACATGAAGGTAGATGGAGAGTACTAGATACATCAAGATGCAACTGAAAAGTAAACAGATACCGTACAAACCCACCTAATAGGAAAACGGCTAGCATGCCTCAGCAAGGGATCTGTGTCAAAGAGGTGGTAAACAGCCGGCCGCGACTACTCCAAAGGGCAACCTGCAAGCACTGTGGCACAACGGGGGTGAGTTGCCAACTCGTGAGTAGTAGATAACATATAAAGATAATCGCGAGTATGCACGTGTTGCGATACTCTAACATATGCCAACAGATAACATCTATATGATGAACTGGATGCTCACATCATGCAACAAGTGCAATCTAATAGTCTCTCCATAGGATGTGCAAGGTATACAATAATCATGTCGAATAATGAAATCTAACAACCCTATATAGCATGAGCAGGGTATGCAATGATCGTGCAAGCATGTGTACTATATCAGGAACGATAGATACAGGATGAGATATCAAATACTAAATGCTGAGCATGGGAAATATAACATCTACATGGAAAGTCATCGTGGAAAAATATAATCGGTGCCCATCAATGCACCCAAATCCCAATACAACTCAGGCACCGCCATCCTCATCGGCCCTCAAATCCTATAAATCTCATAAAATCGTGAGTGCCCAACATCGGCATTCGAAATATCAAGAAATACTCGTATCCAGCATCGACACGCAAATCCTCATATATCGGGCATCCGTCAGTCCGGGTCAGCCCACGGGTTCCGTCTGCAGTATCTGCCCTCGGCCCCGGCAGTACGAGTCGTCCCATATCCATCTATCGATTCTGGTCAGTATCCTCCGGATAACCGCCAGGTCCAATCAATCACCGGTAGGTAGTAGTCTCTCTGCAGGGCTCACCGTCTACTGCACAGGAATCCGTTCTCGCCCCGGGGTACCATACCGGGTCCACCATGTACCCGCCATCGGCCAGCTCCTCGATTCGGGTTCACATAAATCACTCTAGCACCGAGAAAACACATGGTGGACGCACTGAAATATCATTTCAAGGGAAACCGGGTTTTTTAAACAGTGCGTATTTTCTTAAAATAGTACTCCGGTTCCCAAATCCAGAAATCACATAAATCAAATCTAATGCGTAAATCCATGCAATGCGTCGTATGACACTAAGAGTAAAAGAAAGGGAAAACCGCTCTTTAAAAGGTCCAGTTTTGAAAATATCACATGCGGTCCCTTAGTTTTTAAATCAAGTCAATATCATCCATGTATGTAACATATGAATATGTGTATAGGTATGGATGTGCGAAAGGATAAGTACGCAAAGTGAATGTAGCAATGTATATGTGCACTAATGTGGACATTTGATTTATATGTGCCCAAATATGAATATATGATATATGTGCCCAAGTATGAATATGTGATGTATATGTGCCCAAGTATGAATATATGATATATGTGCCCAAGTGTGAATATGTGATGTATATGTGCCCAAGGGTAAACATATCAAGATATGTATGCACTAAGACGAAATATGAAGGGTAGATGCGCGCAGGTAGTGATATATCAATGAAGGTACGTACAAAAGTGCGTATACAGTGTGCATGGTATGAATATAACATATGCTAATATGCGGCAAATCATGGCAACGTCAATAATGCGGAATCAATATGATATATGACTTCTAGCAATCCTATAATGTGAGTGTCATGGCAATCACTAACGGTGTGAGTGTAGCATATAAATCGTGCTCGTGCAACTTGAACCGTTAGTGACAGTGCAGTGTTCTATACAACCAATTCTATATATAACAAGAGAGTATGTTACTAGTATATCTATATGAACACACATGCCTAAATATCCTATTACGCCCTAACGCTTAACGCGATTTCTCCGTAGATGATAAATCTACTCACCTGGTCGCGTGCTACACGTAGCCGACCACCTGCTTTCCTTTCTTCGCGGCGCTCGAAGTCTCCGCCGGCGAACCTAGAATTTACCAAAGTCACACACATAATGCAAATCCTGCAAAAAATGCGATATATCGCTAAAAAGGATAACGCGTGCGTGAAACTAAACGCGCGTACACACGATACGTCACGACGCGCGCGAACTCACCAGAACCGCTTCGACACGCTGTGTCGCGCAGCGCGCCACAGAACCACGCGGATCACGCGCGTGTCGCACAAGTTTAAAACGTCGATAAATCGTTTAAGGCTCCAGATTTTGCCTCTGGTCCAAACTCAAAAAGTTACAGATACCAAAACCCTAAGCTACCCAGAACAACCCTACAGACAAAACCCCAGAACCGCAGCCCCTACTCTGGCCGCAATTTGCGGCCAGAAGGAATAAACCGGCGGCCGGGAAATGGAGGTGGGTCCCCGTGTTTTGTGTGTGTGTGTCTGACATGGTCACTATGCTACAGTCTCCTCAATTTTTATCTGAGTGGCTCGGGTCAACAGCAGATTTTACAGAGGCTAAAAAGTCGCTAAAACGCTAAATTACGCCAACTCGAACATATCGGGTATTTTTATGAAATCTGGGATAAATCTTGGTTTCACTAGTCTCAACAGCACCTAATTAGGTTATACTAACAATTAAAACCATCACTTGGCTATATCTCACTCAAAATCACTAAAACTAGCACTAAACTACATAATATAAACACTAAGCTACACTAACAACCATAACTTTAGCAAATAGAAGTCGGGTTAAGCGTTTATACCTCTAGAGATCCTAGATGAAGGAGAAGAGAAGAAGGAGAAGTGTGTTGTGCTGCTGCTACATCTCCAAGTGCTGCAATTCCTTGGCTGAAATGTGCTGATGCTGTTGCTGCTGTTCTGGCTGATGCTGCTGCTGTTTTATTTTTGCTTTGTGTTGGTTGATGTTGTTGCAGCAGCAGAATTTTTTTGTGGCTGTTGGAGGGGTGTGGTGTTGTGAATATGATGATGGTGTGTGTGTGTGAATGAGAGGGAAAGATGTGAAGGATATGAGAGTGTGAAAGAGAGTGTGAGAGAGACATGCAAAAGTTTTGAGGTGAGATGGATTGTGACCTAACCTTGGAGCCACCTCTCTCTCTCTCTCATTAAATGCTTGCATGCACCCCATCATATTTTCTCTCTCTCTCACCACAAGTCAACCCCAAAACCAATTTAAATTTTTAAAACTAAAAATCCTTAATTAAACTAATTAGCTAAACAAAAGGGTTAGACCACCATGGTTGTCTAAACATGGTTAACCCACATGCATATCTAAACTTGGCAACCCTAGACTTAACCCACATTAACATGCACAAGTGTGTGCAATCAAGATAAAATTCTAATAAAATATCCGTAAAACCAGATAAATTATTAGAAACCCGTTTTGGTAAAATTTTTACCAAAAACCCCACATTAAGACGCAATTACCACTAAACACAAACTCAGGTGTTACAGTCTTCCCCCCTTAAGAAAATTCGTCCCCGAATTTAAAATATATAACTACACATACCTTCAAGAGATGAGGGAATTTCTTCCGCATCTCTCCCTTGGCCTCCTAAGTGATCTCCTCACCATTCGGGCTGCGCCAAAGAACCTTCACCGATGGCAGGACCCTAGATCGAAGTTTCTTCACCTGCCGATCCAATATCTCTACTGGCTGCACGGTGAACGAAAGGTCGGGCGCAAGCTGAACTGTCTAATGATGGATCTTAGGGGAAAGGTAATGAAGATATCTGCGTAGCATCAACACGTGGAAGACGGGGTGAACATCTGAAAGGCCGGGTGGAAGAGCCAAACGATATGCTACTGTGCCCACCCGCTCGAGGATCTCGAAAGGACCTATGAATCTGGGGCTAAGCTTCCCTTTTCGTCCAAACCTCATCACTCCCTTCATTGGAGAGACCCTCAGAAAAACGTGATCGCCAACTGCAAACTCTAATCTGCGACGACGCCTGTCTGCATACAATTTCTGCCTGCTCTGAGCCGCTCTAATCCGATCTTGAATCAACTGTACTTTCTCGGTCGTCTCCTGCACGATCTGCGGCCCCAAAATACTGCTCTCGCTCAGCTCAGTCCAACAGACGGGCGATCTACATCTCCTCCCATACGAAGCTTCGAAAGGTGCCATCTAAATAGTGTCCTGGAAGCTATTATTGTAGGAGAACTCCACCAAGGGTAAATGATGATCCCAGCTACCACCAAAGTCTAAAACGCACGCTCTGAGCATGTTCTCGAGAGTCTGAATAGTCCGCTCTGACTGTCCGTCGGTCTGCGGATGAAATGCTGTGCTGAAACTCAAACGAGTGCCCAAAGCCTCCGGAAGCCTCTGCCATAGTCGGCTGGTAAACTGGGTAACTCGATCTGATACTATACAAGTCGGTACACCATGCAATCGTACGATCTCGTCGATGTAAATCTGGGCATACTGAGCAAAACTGAAAGTGGTCTTCACTGGCAGGAAGTGAGCTGCTTTCGTCAAACGATCCACGATAACCCAAATAGAGTCATACCCTCGCCTAGTCCTGGGTAGACCCACCACGAAATCCATCAAAATCTGCTCCCATTTCCACTCCGGAATGGGTAACGGCTGTAGCTCTCCTGTGGGCCTCTGGTGCTCGGCCTTGACTTGCTGACAAGTCAGGCATCTCGACACGAAGTATGCGATGTCCTTCTTCATTCCGTCCCACCAGTATACCTCTCTCATGTCATGGTACATCTTGGTGGAACCGGGATGGACACTGTACATTGATCGATGTGCCTCCTCAAGAATATCGCGCCGCAATCCCTCAGCATCTGGTACGCACAATCTAGACCCAAATCGTAATATCCCCTGATCATCGATCACGAACTCAGAGAATCTGCCCTGTCCAATCTGTGCTATGATCTCTGAGCAACGGTCATCACTGCACTGTGCCTTATATATACGGTCAAGCAACTGTGGGCATGCACGAACATGCGCAAGCTGTCCCCCGATCTGCGTGAACTCGAACTGCACTCGGTTGTCGCATAATATCTGCCAATCTGCCGACGACTGCCTCTGTACTGCACTCAAACACGATAGACTACCCTCGGGCCTCCTGCTCAAAGCATCCGCTACTACATTAGCTTTGCCCGGGTGATATAAGATCTCGCAGTTGTAGTCCTTCACTAGTTCCATCCAACGGCGCTGTCGGAGATTCAGGTCTCACTGCTGAAATATATACTTTAGGCTCTTGTGATCAGTGAATATCTAGCATGACTCGCCGTATAGGTAATATCGCTAGATCTTAAGTGCAAAGACCACTGCAGCCATCTCCAAATCGTGAGTGGGGTAGTTCTGTTCATGTTTCTTCAATTGCCGAAAAGCATATGCGATCACCCTGTCATGCTGCATCAATACGCATCCTAGCCCCACTCGTGAAGCGTCACAATAGACTACAAATCCGCCTGATCCTGAAGGCAATGATAATACTGGCGCCGTAGTCAAACAAGTCTGTAGCTGTTGGAAACTATGCTCGCACTCCTCCGTCCAAACGAAAGGAACTCCCTTCCGGGTCAATCCGGTCAAAGGTGCAGCAATACGGGAGAAATCCTGTACAAATCGCCTGTAGTAGCCAGCCAGACCTAAGAAACTACGGATCTCCGTAACCGATGTCGGTCTGGGCCACTGCTGAACGGCATCGATCTTCTTCGGGTCCACACATATGCCATCTCCCATAATCACGTGACCTAAGAAACCAACGCTGTCCAACCAGAATGCACACTTGGAAAATTTTGCGAAAAGCTGGTACTCCCTCAAAGTCTGCAACGTAATCCGCAAGTGCTGCTCATGCTCCTCTCGGCTCAAGGAATACACCAAAATATCATCGATGAACACGATGATGAACAAGTCGAGATACGTCCTGAATGTACGGTTCATCAAATCCATGAATGCTGCTGGGACGTTGGTGAGTCCGAACGACATCACCAAAAACTCATAGTGGCCATAGCGCGTGCGGAAAGCTGTCTTCGGTATATCCTCCTGTCGAACTCATAGCTGATGGTATCCTGATCCCAAGTCGATCCTCGAAAAATATCCTGCCCCCTGAAGCTGGTCGAACAAATTGTCGATGCGTGGCAAAGGATATCTGTTCCGCACGGTCATCCTGTTCAGCTGCCGGTAGTCGATACACAAACGTAACCTTCCGTCCTTCTTCTTGACAAACAGGACCAGAGCACCCCAAGGAGAAACACTGGGTCATATAAGTCCCTTGTCCAGCAAATCTTGCAACTGACTCTTCAACTCACTAAGCTCCGCCGGGGCCATCCGATAAGGCGATATAGAAATAGGCCCCCTGCCGGGAATCAAATCAATATAGAACACAACATCTTGCTCAGGCAGTAGCCCAGGAAGCTCGTCAGGGAACACGTCAGGGAACTCACATATAATTGGAACCTGGTCCAACGGAACATCCGTAGCTCTAGTGTCACAAACATAGGCTAGGAATTCCTGACATCCCTTCCTCAACAGCTGTCCAGCGCGAAGAGAAGAAATCAAAAGGTGAGGGGTGGCACCACGGTCACCCTGCACAACAAAAGCCGACTCGCCGGGAAAACAAAATCTCACTATCTTCTCGCGGCAGTCTACAGACGTATAGCATGTGGCTAACCAATCCATGCCCAAAAGAACGTCGAAGTCCAACATCTCAAGAAAGATCAAGTCGACAGGCAGCTCTCTCTCGCCAATACGGACAATACAGGATCGGAACACGTACCTAGCAACAAACGACTCTCCCACGGGAGTGGTCACAACAAGCGGCTGATCAAGTAGACCGGACTCTCTACCCAAACTCTGCACGATGTGTGTGGATACGTACGAGTGCGTGGATCCGGGATCGAACAATATGTGTGCATCAACAGAACATACTGATAAGGTACCTGAGACCACCGTATTGGATGCCTGTGCGTCCTGATGTGTCAATGCGAAAACCCGTGCCTGTCCTCCACCTGCAACAGGTGGTTCCCTACTAGCAACTGGCTGTACTCTGCCGGTGGCTGGCTGTCCTCTGCCTCGGCCACCTCGCCCTCTAGGAACAAACCCTCCGCGACCACGGCCTCTCTGTGCATGAGTCTGACGCGGAGCAACTGTGGGTACAATAGGCAACGCCCTCTCGGGTGGTGAAAGTGGTAGTGTGACATGCGGTCCGGCTGCCTCCCTCCGGGGTATCTCCGGACACTCTCGAACACGATGATAGGAACTCCCGCATCGGAAACATCCGGATGATACTGGCTGACCCTCCTGGGGATAAGAGCTGAAAAGCTGACCTTGTCTCGAGTCTCTGCCACCTGCAAGGTGTCTGTCGTGGTGCCTGAATAGCCGTCTCTGTGCCGGTGTATCAGTACGAACCCTCCTCGGTCCTGGAACTGCCGAAGTCTCTGCAAGGCGCTCCTTGACTAATAGGGCCGCGTCTACAGCTGCTGCATATGTCTCGTAATGCTGTACGCTGATCGTAAGGAACAGTGGCGTAAGCAAGCCTCGGACAAATCTCTTGACTCACAACTCCTCAGTAGCCACTAGGTACGGAGCATAAACTGATAGCTCGGTGAATAGCACATCATACTCTGCCACGGTCATCTCTGGCATATGGCGTAAGGACTCGAATCTACGTGCTCACTCATCCCTAACACTCTGGGGAAGGAAGCGGGCAAGGAACACCGTCACGAACTCTGTCTAGGTCATAGGAGGAAGACCTGCTACTCTACCCTTCTCGACCGATTCGCACCATTTCTGCGCAAGTCCTTCGAGGCGAAAGCTCGCGAACTCTACCCATCTCACATCTGAGCATCTAAGGGAACGAAATATCCGGGCCATCGTATCAATGAAGGACTGTGGGCCCTCGGCTGCATCGGTGCCTGTGAAGACCGGAGGCTTCAGCCTCATGAACTATGATAGCGATAAAGCAATCACCTCCGTAGCTGCAGGGGCAACGGCTTGTGCTGTAGATACCATCGCGGTCCCCGTGACTGGTGGAGCTACCTCTGGTCACTGCGCTCGAAGCGTCTCAACTAGCGATCCTATCATCTGACGCATCTCCTGTGTGCTGGATACCACCGTCTGGCGCATCTCCTGCATACCAGCCCCTAGCGTGGTGATATGATCTGCCATAGGAGGAACAGTCTGCTCGGGTACAACGGGTGCACTGCCCGGATCTGTCCTCGTCTCGGACAAGTCAACACGAATCTCGGCTCTCGCAGCCGCTCTCTGCGCCCTCGTAGTCTTTGGCGGCATAATGGCTGGAAGGAAAGTAGGATTCGATGAGGATACGGAAATCGAATCGCAAGAATATATATAATCAAGAAGGAATTTCAATCAATAAGTCCTAAGGTCTCTTAGGCGGAGTACCACATCGTGAGTATGCTGCGGAACATACACACGCTACGCCACTCTGCTTCAGCTACCTACTCCATCATATGAGGGTCATCCTACACTCCGAAGGTAAAACCTACGCTCTGATACCAACTTTGTCACGACCCAAAGTTCGGCCCGTGACCGACACTTAACCACGTAACGTCTACAGGCATAACGCGACTAAGTAAGCCGAAACCCAGAGATCAAAACCATTTAAGTATAGAGTGTTAAAACATTTAAGTAGAAACATTTGTAATTGTTTTAGGAAAGCTTAAGTAATTTAGTAGAAATCCTTTTAAGTTCAAGTGTTATTTTTAATAATTTTGACAACATTTCCTTTATAAAAATTTGCCCCGAAGTCGGGTAAAAGACAAGATATATATAAGTAAAAGGGACATGTGAAATATATAGAGCATCCCAGACGGGAGAATCGCGCCCAACGGCGAAACAATCACCACAACATAATATACGACGCCGTAGCGAAGAATGTGCAGTAAAAATGAAAACAAATATCATAATAGGATAGGACTGCTAAACAAATTCGGCTCACAACGAGCTCGACACCAGAGTACAAAATAACATACATCGTCCTCAAAACCGGTCTCTAAGTCAATACATGAAGGTAGATGGAGAGTACTAGATACATTAAGATGCAACTGAAAAGTAAACAGATACCGTACAAACCCACCTAATAGCAAAAGGGCTAGCACGTCTCAGCAAGGGTATCTGTGTCAAAGAGGTGGTAAACAGCCGGCCGTGACACTCCAAAGGGCAACCTGCAAGCACTGTGGCACAAAGGGGGTGAGTTGCCAACTCGTGAGTAGTAGATAACATATAAAGGTAATCGCGAGTATGCACGTGCTGCGATACTCTAACCTATGACAACAGATAACATCTATATGATGAACTGGATGCTCACATCATGCAACAAGTGCAATCTAATAGTCTCTCCATACGATGTGCAAGGTATACAATAATCATGTCGAATAATGAAATCTAACAACCCTATATAGCATGAGCAGGGTATGCAATGATCGTGAAAGCATGTGTACTATATCAGGTACAATAGATACAGGATGACATATCAAATACTAAATACTGAGCATGGGAAATATAACATCTACACGGAAAGTCATCATGGAAAAATATAATCGGTGCACATCAATGCACCCAAATCCCAATACAACTCAGGCGCCGCCATCCTCATCGGCCCTCAAATCGTGTAAATCTCATAGAATCGTGAGTGCCCAATATCGGCACTCGAAATAACAAGAAATACTCGTGTCCAGCATCGGCACGCAAATCCTCATATATCGGGCATCCGTCATTCCGGGTCAGCCCACGGGTTCCGTCTGCGGTATCGGCCCTCGGCCCCGGCTGTAAGAGTCGTCCCGTATCCATCTATCGACTCTGGTCAGTATCCTCCAGATAACCGCCAGGTCCAACCAATCACCGGTAGGTAGTGGTCCCTCTGCCAGGCTCACCGTCTACTGCACAGCGATCCGTTCTCGCCCCGGGGTACCATACCGGGTCCACCATGTACCCGCAATCGGCCTCGTCCAGCTCCTCGATTCGGGTTCACATAAATCACTCTAGCACCGAGAAAACACATGGTGGACGCACTGAAATATCATATAAAGGGAAACCGGGTTTTTTAAACAGTGCGTATTTTCTTAAAATAGTACTCCGGTTCCCAAATCCAGAAATCACATAAATCAAATCTAATGTGTAAATCCATGCAATGCGTCGTATGACACTAAGAGTAAAAGAAAGGGAAAACCGCTCTTTTAAAAGGTCCAGTTTTGAAAATATCACATGCGGTCCCTTAGTTTTTAAATCAAGTCAATATCATCCATGTATGTAACATATGAATATGTGTATAGGTATGGATGTGCGAAAGGATAAGTACGCAAAGTGAATGTAGCAATGTACATGTGCACTAATGTGGACATATGATGTATATGTGTCCAAGTATGAATATATGATATATGTGCCCAAGTATGAATATGTGATGTATATATGCCCAAGTATGAATATATGATATATGTGCCCAAGTATGAATATGTGATGTATATGTGCCCAAGGGTAAACATATCAAGATATGTATGCACTAAGATGAAATATGAAGGGTATATGTGCACAGATTGTGATATATCAATGAAGGTATGCACAAAAGTGCGTATACAGTGTGCATGGTATGAATATAACATATGCTAATATGCGGCAAATCATGACAACGTCAATAAAGCAGAATCAATATGATATATGACTTCTAGCAATCCTATAATGTGAGTGTCATGGCAATTACTAACGATGTGAGTGTAGCTTATAAATCGTGCTCGTGCAACTTGAACCGTTAGTGACAGTGCAGTGTTCTATACTACCAGTTCTATATATAACAAGAGAGTATGTTACTAGTATATCTATATGAACACACATGCCTAAATATCCTATTACGCCCTGACGCTTAACGCCATACGGGCGATTTCCCCGTAGATGTTAAATCTACACACCTGGTCGCGTGCTACACGCAGCCGACCACCTACTTTCCTTCCTCCGCGGTGCTCGAAGTCTCCGCCGGCGAACCTAGAATTTACCAAAGTCACACACATAATGCAAATCCTGCAAAAAATGCGATATATCGCTAAAAAGGATAACGCGTGCGTGAAACTAAATGCGCGTGCACACGATACGTCGCGACGCGCGCGAAATCACCAGAACCGCTCCGACACGCTGTGTCGCGCAGCGCGCCACAGAACCACGCGGATCACGCGTGTGTCGCACAAGTTTAAAACGTCGATAAATCGTTTAAGGCTCCAGATTTTGCCTCTGGTCCAAACTCAAAAAGTTACAGATACCAAAACCCTAAGCTACCCAGAACAACCCTACAGACAAAACCCCAGAACCGCAGCCCCTACTCTGGCCGCAATTTGCGGCCAGATGGAATAAACCAGCGGCCGGGAAATGGAGGTGGGTCCCCGTGTTTTGTGTGTGTGTGTCTGACATGGTCACTGTGCTACAGTCTTCTTAATTTTTATCTGAGTGGCTCTAGTAAACAGCAGATTTTACAGAGGCTAAAAAGTCGCTAAAACGCTAAATTACGCCAACTCGAACAAATCGGGTATTTTTATGAAATCTGGGATAAATCTTGGTTTCACTAGTCTCAACAGCACCTAATTAGGTTATACTAACAATTAAAACCATCACTTGGCTATATCTCACTCAAAATCACTAAAACTAGCACTAAACTACATAATATAAACACTAAGCTACACTAACAACCATAACTTTAGCAAATAGAAGTCGTGTTAAGGGGTTATACCTCTAGAGATTCTAGATGAAGGAGAAGAGAAGAAGGAGAAGTGTGTTGTGCTGCTGCAACAGCTCCAGGTGCTGCAATTCCTTGGCTGAAATGTGCTGATGCTGTTGCTGCTGTTCTGGCTGATGCTGCTGCTGTTTTATTTTTGCTTTGTATTGGTTGCTGTTGTTGCAGCAGCAGAAGTTTTTTGTGGCTGTTGGAGGGGTGTGGTGTTGTGAATATGATGATGGTGTGTGTGTTTTAGTGAGAGGGAGAGATGTAAAGGATATGAGAGTGTGAGAGAGACATGCAAAAGTTTTGAGGTGAGATGGATTGTGACCTAACCTTGGAGCCACCTCTCTCTCTCTCTCATTAAATGCTTGCATGCACCCCATCATATTCTCTCTCTCTCTCACCACAAGTCAACCCCAAAACCAATTTAAATTTTTAGAACTAAAAATCCTTAATTAAACTAATTAGCTTAACAAAGGGGTTAGACCACCATGGTTGTCTAAACATGGTTAACCCACATGCACATCTAAACTTGGCAACCCTAGACTTAATCCACATTAACATGCACAAGTGTGTGCAGTCGAGATAAAATTCTAATAAAATATCCGTAAAACCAGATAAATTATTAGAAACCCGTTTTGGTAAACTTTTTACCAAAAACCCCACATTAAGACGCAATTACCACTAAACACAAACTCAGGTGTTACAGTCAGATGCAATGATAGCCATTCCAGATCACAGATGAACACATTGGATATGCTAGGAATCCGCGTTTCGTTCGAGCCTGCAACGAAAGACGGATTACACAGTTGCGATGAATAGCCAAACCCCACCCTAGACCCCTACGGGTGCAGCAAACTACCCGCTAAGTATCCGAGGTGAAGCAACCTCCCTCAACAACGTGCGTAGGCCACTCGGCACTTCAAAGTACCCGATAGTTTTTGCACCCCTCCTTGGGTCTATCCTAGGAGCAAAAATAGTAAAAGAAATAATATACAATGGCGGCTACAACCTCAACCTCGATGTGCAGCCATAAAATAATATTACATCAAATTACAAATTTTACATCGAATGAAAGATAAATAAACTCTCATCTCACAAACCCCGGCTATTCATCCACGACAATCCAACAAGTTCATATACACAAACCAATATCACAGATCACAGATATGTATAACCCCCACTAATCAATGTATAGCGATTAGTAGACGTTCAATACATATAACACATCACAGAAGATCCGATTAGCAAAAGTACTTCGAATTTCGATCGATAACTTGATTTGAAACTACCCCAAGCACAACACAGTACTCAGCAAAATCTGGGCAGAAACAAACTATCTTAAAAATCACAAAAACAATACAGAGAACCCTAGAAGAAATTTGGTGCGCAGCTAAGTCGACTCGGCCGCGGATCCATGGCGGATCGCTTGGATCGGCCTCGGATCCGCGGTCTTCTGAGCGACTCAGGAGCCCAAATTTCAACAGTTTTCCCAAAAAAGCCTGCACGTATTTTTAAGGTCCCTGGAAAAAATTTTGACCCAGTTTTTAAAAACGACAGAAAAGTGGAATTTTTGACGTGTTTTGCGATTTTTTCCGGCGATCAAATTTCTAATACTTTGCTAACAAGTTAGTAATGGTTTAGTGAGGCTCTGATACCACTGTAAGTCCATGTTACACACCTCGGTGCTTACGGCGAGGCGGAATAGGTAAAAATCAAATTTTTAACACAAGGTAACATGGACTAAAACTTGAGGATCTTTGCTAAACCATTGCTAACAAACAACAAAAGGTTCTATCTACTATGCTTAGGAGATTATACCTCATGCAACAAGTCCTTCGGGTCTTCTTTCCGCTGTCTTCCTCGTCCATGCAAGCTCCGAGGATCGATCCGGATCTTGGTCACCTCTGCGGCCTCCTAGAGTCGAAGACGATCCACCCGAGAGTTTGTAGTACGAGCTCCACCTCAAGACAAGATAACTAGGGCAACAAGTTTTATATTCTTGAAGTCCTAGGTGGTTTAGAAGATGGTGGTGGATTTGTTTGTCTATTTTATTTCTATTTTTCTCAACACATGAGAGCTATAGAAAATTCAAGAGAGGAAGAAGAAGGAGGAACCATGGGAGCTCTCACTTGAAGAGAGAGAGTGAGAAGAAAAAAATGATCCATAAACTAAATAATTACTAATCTCTTATCATGATAAAGTTGATGGCTACATTGATTTGACCATTATCATCTCAAATCTAATCCAAAGCCAAAAGCAAAAGAAGGATCTAGTGCTCTCAAGAAAAGTCCAAGTCAACAATGGTCAACTAAATCAAATGGTCAAGCATGGTCAAATGGTCAAAGAAATTAGGCATAACACAATTATCATTAAAATGATTAGTAAATATTTCCCTCACCTCATAATGGTTTTGACCGAACCAACGGTCAAAATCCTAATGAGGCACCTCCTTCTTCTTCGCTCCTCACAACCGTGCATACACACCCGCATCCGTATTCCGTAGAATGCAAATGCACAGAAGACAAAACTAATCCATCCATACAATACTAGGATCCGGCTTAGACCAAAGCCCACTAGCATTGTCTGCCCGAACAGCATACGTGCACAAGTGCATGTAAGTGATCGTAGCCCTGCCGTAAAATCTTACGGCCTCTACACCTTTCGCCCAGCACAGGGAAACTCTCTGTGTGGGACTCTAAAGACTCGACACTACGCTGGCAGTGGGTTTAACCACAGACCGCAAGCGGCACTAGCTGTACGTAACGGTCCCCAGGTAGATGTCGATAAGAAGGCCGATGAGGTAAACCCATCCGAACTCCTACTGAGCCTGAATGTGACAATCTCTGTACAGTCCGGTCTGTTCGTATAAGAGTATAGCTTGTCGGGCCTAGGGGGCGGTAAACGTCAGACCCCTAATAGCGGTACAAGTCGTGCCGGAGTGTAGCCCAGAACACCCTGAGAAACTACTGGAAACACTACCAGTAATTCTCGCTTGCCCTGGCCAGGGACTTTGTGTAATGGCTCACCTAGACACAGCACGATATCAACCCCCAATACCGGGAGAGACGAATTCTATCTAACCGCTACTGCCTCCAAGTGCTTTGGGACTGCACCCAACTACTACCTGTTTGCACGACTCCTTTGAGCCGTGGTGGGTAGTAATCAAAGTACAGTGAGAACACACTCGAGGCGAAGTAGCAGTGTCAAGTCGACGGACTAAGCTGTACTCCTGTCACCTGGGAACTGTCATTTGACGATAGGTATAGTACCAACCAACAGTTCCCGACGAGTCCTGTCCAGTGTACTCGTAACCTAACGAGCACCAGCATACAATCTCCAGTACGACGTACTGATGGCTGTGTGACAGACCATTTCTCCTGCTGGGATGAGTAGCGCATACGCTAGTCTACTCCGGAGTATCGATGCCCGTCTCGATAATCCTACGACTAGGGACCTGTATAAGGATGTGCTTGTATATTACCCAGCCCCCACAAGTGTGACTGCCATCACAACACTGGTAATCATGCAAAGATCCTAAGGGCTCCACTAATATGTATAAGCGATATGCTAAAAGAAACACATGCACATATTAAAGTAGAAACAAACCAAGTAGTATACTACCATTTTGAGCAAGATTGTCTATACAACCGTGAATATCCCAAGCTTCCATTAAGTAATATACAAACTAGTATGATACAGTAATGGCCTCTAGGGCATATACACTAACAATAAGTCGTGTCGATATGAGGTCCATAACAGTTCGAGAAACTACTGATAACTCTTACCAATAAATCTCAGCAACCCTGGCCAAAGATTTCCAGTTATAGCCAATCGAACACAGCGCAATATCAACTCCCTATACCGGGAGAGACGAAACCCCTCCTATCGCTCATTGCCTCCATGTGATTCGGGACTGTACCCAAAACCACCTTTTTGCACGCCCTCTTGGACGTGGTATGATGGAAATCAAAGCACAGTGGGAATCACACAAGACTCTATGACGATCTCGGGTCTACAGACTAACCTGCACCAGTGTCACCAGAGAACTGCCGTCTGACGTGAGGTTTAATACCATCTTGTTGTTCTCGGCGAGTCCGTCCAGTGTACCCAGTCTCTATCGAGCACCCGTATACCTTCTCTGATGTCAAACACCAATGGATATGGGATCATCCAACGCCCATCATATGGGTCAATAAGCGGATACGCTAGTCTACGCTGGAGTATCGATGCCCTATCTCGGTACTCCTACGACTAGGAACATTTGAAGGATGTACTTGGCGACTACACTTTCCCCACTAGTATGATCTGTGTAGGGTTCCTAGGCACACTCAAGAGGTTCTACAAGGTATCAACCATGCCAAAATCAAAATTTTGTGTGCCTAACAACTCTATGCAAGATCGTTAACAAGAGATTAGGCGAAAGTATAAGCAAGAAAACAACTTTACTAATAAGTGAAAGGGATTACAACCTTTGTAGATCCGGTCCTCCACTTCTTTAGCTCCGTGATGATGTCCCTCCGCTGCGATGATCGGGATCCCGGACTCTACCGATGGTTTCTTCGGAGAAATGAGCGGGCTGGGTCGTTTACTTCGGTGCCGAAGATGATCTACGTCGAGGCGACTCAAACTCAAGCTCCATCTTCACTTGGTCATGAACCATGTGAAGAAAACACCCTATACAACATGGAAAGTGGTAGAGGATGAAGAAATAGGAAGTGGGTTCACTTTGGATTTGGATTTCTCACTTGATTTCAACACTTAGAATTTTCAAGAAAGCTTTCTTCTTCACTTGAAGAAGATGAAGAAGAAGGAAAAAATGAATTCTTCAAAATAATAAATCAAGTGAAGACTTATCATAATTCAACCATGGGTGAGTAAACTAATGTAGAGAGTAAACTAGGGTTTAGGTTGATGGTTAGGTTAAAGCATAAACCAAAACGGTTAGACTTTTCAAAGATGCTTAAAAAACTTCATGAAGCTTCAAGCATGAAACAAAGAAAGCCACCATTTTAATTTTGCCAAAAATAAATAAAATAAATAAAACCCTAACCATTAACCTAAACAATGGTGTAAAGCATACACACACCCAAGTTTGGATGTATCATCAATCATGATACAAACTAGTGCACAAACATATATCACATATACAACTTGTGCACATCAAGTGAGAAAATCAATCTTAAGTGAAAAAATACTAGTTAATGTATAGTAATATATCAAATATATAATTATACATTAAATCATTAAATCGATACTTGATTTAATGATCCGGTCATATCGCATATAACCGACTAATATCAAGTGTATCAATGTATCGAATCAACACTTGATTCGGTAACCCGGCTATATCTCATATAACCGTCCAATGATACAAATCGCGAGAATAGAATACAGTATCACATACTGGTATTATTCTCGGTCCCGCACATATCTCATATGCGCTCCTATCTCGTTTCGCTTCAGCCAGGAAACCTCTGTGTAGGACTCTAAAGACTCGTCAATACGCCGGCAGTAGGTGATGATCATATCAAACACCCACAAGCCGCAAGCGGTATGCTAAACGTAACGGCCACCCGGGTATTGAGCGATCAGAAGATCAACAAGCAAGCCCGCTAGTACTCCTGTGAATCCAATCAATAACACTCCCGTACAGTCCAGCCTCGTCGTCTGATATGTCGCATATCTCGTCTAGGGGTGGTAAACGTCAGACCCTAGTAGCTCGATAAGTCGTGTCGATATGAGGTTTATAACAGTTCGAGAAACTACTGGTAACACTTACCAGTAAATCTCAGCAACCCTGGCCAGGAATTTCCGGTTATAGCCAATCGAACACAGCACAACATCAACTCCCTATACCGGGAGAGACGAATCCCCTCCTATCGCTCATTGCCTCCATATGAATCGGGACTGTACCCAAAAACCACCGTTTTGCATGCCCTCTTGGACGTGGTAAGGTGGAAATCAAAGCACAGTGGGAATCACACAAGACTCTATGACGATTTCGGGTCTACAGACTAACCTGTACCAGTGTCACCAGAGAACTGCCATCTGACGTAAGGTATAATACCATCTGGGAGTTCTCGGCGGGTCCGTCCAGTGTACCCAGTCTCCACTGAGCACCCGTATATCATCTCTGATGTCAAACACCAATGGATATGGGATCATCCATCGCCCATCTGTATGGGTCGAGAAGGTATACGCTAGCCTACTCTGGTATATCGATGACCCGTCTCGATACACCCACGACTAGGGACCTTGAAGGATGTACTTATGGACTACCATGCCCCTACTAGTATGATCCGCATCATAGTCTAGGTATTCAAGTACACATCCTAAGGGCTTTACCAACATGTAACAGAGAGACAATCAGTGTACACTTTAAGGTAAAGAGCAACCAGATAGCAAACTATCATGTCGAGCAAGAAAGTCCTCCCTATATATGTCCAAGCATCCACTACAATATACATCTTATGTATAGTAATGGCCTCTAGGGCATACATATAACTAACAATCTCCCACTTGCACTAGGGCCATCTGATAGCAGTGGTTGTAGTATCTCATACTCAACCATCCCATAAAAGTCTCTCTCTGGGGAAAAAGGCCTTCGTGAGTGGATCCGCGTTGTTGTCCTCTGCGTCTGCTCTCCTAACCTCAATCTCCCTAGAGATCAACCATCTCAATGATCAGGTGATACTGCCTAAGAATTATATTTGGATTTCTGATGGGACGGGCGTTCCTAGGCAACAGCGACAACTCCATTGTCACACAATGGTAGGAACGATGTTCATCTCATGAACATAATATCTATCCAGACTGCCTCTTTGGTAGCATCCTTGGTAACGATGTATCTTGCCTTTAATCGTCTAGTATGTCACGGTATTTAGCTTGGAACTCTTCCAACATACCGTCCCTCCCCTGAGGGTATAGACAAGCCTGTGACTGACATTCAGTCGTCCTTATCACCCTGGAACCTTTCCAGTGATTCTCCCCAGGATCGAATGATACCATCTCACTACAACTAGTGAGATTCCTAATATCCAAATAGATCTATCTCATAGATCCATAACCCAGGATTTAGGAGGTATCACCTTAATCCTAGGTGGAGAATGCTTGTGATAAGCGGAGATTGACCGAGCGTAGCATAGGAAACTACTTCTCTATCAAGAGTATGCCATCCACGTACTCTACGAGGATCACCACCATACTCCCTACTACCATTTTGTATATACAAGGTCTATCTACCATTTTGATGAAGTCAAACTCTTTGAATACCACATCAAAACAGATGTTCCAACTCCGCGATGCCTGTTTTATCCTATAAAGCAACTTGTACACGTTTCCGCTGCTCCCACTGTCTACGAAGCCCTCTGGCTACGTACTTATAGACGTTCTCTTCTAAAACATCATTTTAGAAAAGCTGTCATGATAACCAACCACCAGATATCGTAGTCATGGTATGTAGCCGTGGCAAGTAAGATCTGGATGGACTTAAGCATAGGCCCCAGAAAAAGGTTTCATCATTAGCCACAATTAGTCTATGATGCAAACCTTTAACAAGTCTAGCTTTGAAAGTCTCAACTTTTCCATGTACACCAAGTAATCTTCTCAAGATATACTTGCTTCTGATGGGTATTTAACTCTTCAGATAAAGCAACCAAATTCCATACTTTGTTGATGTATAAGGATTCCATCTCAGATCACTAAGCATCCAGACATTCTTACAGAGTCCCACTCCTGATGGCCAGCTCGAAACTAGTTCGGTCATCATCACATGATGCATTCCTCGCTCCCACTGTCATAGAGAAACCGAAGTATCTCTCAGGTGGGTGAGGAACCCTACTAGATCGGCGGAGAGGCTGAGGTTCGTTGGTATCTACTGAATCCTTTGGTTCTACCAAAGCATCTGCTGTAGTTTGTATAGCTGGAACTCTTTCCAGTTCTACATTATAAACCTTGCCTCGAGCTTGTCCGGATTTTGCTTTTAGACATAAGCCGGACAACCCTAAATCTTAACTGTCTTAAGAGATGGTCTCTTCCCTTACCATATCATATATGAAGTGGTAGGCAACTGATTTGATTTGAACCCTATTCAATAGGTATGCAACTTCTCAAGTGCATAACTCCCAAAAGGAAATAGGAAACTCAGTAGTACTCATCATAGAGCACACCATATCACATAGGGTGCTATTGCTCCGCCCCGATATACCATCGTGCTATGGTGTATACGGAGGAGTAATGCTGAGAGAGAATCTCATTCTCCTTTAGAATAGTCCAAGAATTCCATGCACAAGTATTATCCTCCCTGATCTCATCATAGGACATAATACTTATACCTGTATTTTGGTTCTCTACTTCTAACTTATATTCTGTGAATATCTCAAAAGTTTTGGACTTGTGTTTCAACAGGAACATATGTCTGAATCTTGAGAGATTATAATAGAATGTAATTGTAACACTTTGAATTTCCGTTAGAATGTTTTTCGTGATAATTAGAAATTGTACGTGTTATTGTATATGTGTATCTAGGATTATTAGTTATTTTAGTCGGGTTTATTAGTTATATTTAGTCGTGTTGGCAAATTGGAAAATTTTCCCTTGTAGTGGACACTTGCACACTTAGCCATTTTTGAGACATAGGTTTAAAGTGTTAGCCAATTCTTTTGTTGCATGGTTGCTAACTTATCCCCAACATTTTTAATCATATTATAACCCTTTTCATAATTCAAAATCCTAATAAACAAATGAGCATGATGTTAGGTAAGAGGTTGACTTTTTTGACCCCATTTTCTTCTCTTCTCTCTCTCTTCTCCTCACTTCAGAAAATTCTTAAGATTTCAGCAGAAAACCTTGGCTTTCCTTCATCTTTTCCTCTCTTTTTCACTTCTCCTTGATTCCCAAACAAAACCTACACAAATCAACACATTTATCACCACAAAACCATGGGAAAAGGGGATTTTTAGGGTGTTTGAAGGCAAATCTGCACACTTGAGGGAAGAGCTGGGACTTTTGGTGTTTTATAAGGTTTTTAGAAGGTATTAACTCATGTTAGCACTCCTTTTCCTTAAACTTGTAGTATTGTTTAGCAAAAATCTCATTTTTGTGCATTTTTAGTGATATTAAAGGATATTTGTGATTCACATGTTAGATTAGGGTTTTGTTAGTTTGGTTAGCTCTATTATGTGTTATTAGAGTTATTTTAGGCCAGATTTATTTCAGTTTGCACAGAAATACCCTAAAGTTCCATTTTAGTGCAAAAGTGTGGATTTTAACTTGATTTAAGGCTCTGTAGGATCTGCTGCTACCCGAGATATTTCAGAGTGAAACTAAATGTTACTGTAGAATGTATGGGGGGGTATAGAGTGCACACACCAAGCCTGGGAGCCCACCCCCTACCCAGGCCGCCGGAATATTCATTCTGGCCGCAATTTGCGGCTAGATGGGTGAGTTGGGATTTGGGGTTTGGGCCACTGGAGTCTGCTGCTATGTGGGTTATTTTGGTATATATAGTTTTACATTATCGTTTCTGTATCAAAATTTGGAGGTGATACCAATTTTCCCGTATTTTTTAATCTTCGCGACACGCGTGATACGTGTGTATGGGTTTGGGTTTCTGCGTATCGCGACGTGTCGGAGTGGCTTCAGGCGCGTAATCACACGTTTTAGCGTATCGCGCACACACGCGATTGGTTCACGACACGAGTTACTAGTTCGGCCTTAATGTCGTGTTTGTGTGACTTCAAGCTTATGTATGATGTATTGTGTAATTCTAGGTTCGCAGGCGAGTACGGCGGACGCCGCACAGAAGGGGAAACAAGTTGTTGGCTATACCTAGCGAGATACTACGGTGAGTAAATTTAACAGCTACGGGGATATCGCCCGCATGGCGTTCTACGTCAGGGCTGATAGGACCTTATACCTACATTTACATACATTGACTGTGCATGGCTACTATTTAATGCATACCGCATTCCCTGCTATATGGATATAAACTAAGATTGATAGAACACCGCACCATTACTAACGGTCCATGTTGCACGAGCACTATCCTGCATGTTACACACACACCGTTAGTAATTGCCATGGCACTCACACTGTAGGATTTACATCGGATCATTATATTGTAGCTCATCTATATATGACTTTACATGATATTCATACTTGATGCATATATCACATCGGATCATTATATTGTAGCTCATCTATATGTGACTTGACATGATATTCATACTTGATGCATATATCACATCGGATCATTATATTGTAGCTCATCTATATGTGACTTGACATGATATTCATACTTGATGCATATATCACATCGGATCATTATATTGTAGCTCATTTATATGTGACTTGACTTGATATTCATACTTGATGCATATATTACATCGGATCATTATGTTGTAGCTCATCTTTATGTGACTTGACATGATATTCATATTTGATGCACATATCATATCGGATCATTGACTTGCATATTGGTTTGGATTACATGTGATTTCTGGATTTGGGAACCGTGGCTATTTCAAATATGTAATCATTTAAAAACCCGCTTCCCTTGATATGATATTTCGGTGCGTACACCATGTGTTTTCTCGGTGCTAGAGTGATATATGTGAACCCGAATCGAGGAGCTGGTTGAGACCGATTACGGGTACATGGTGGACCCGGTATGGTACCCCGGGGCGAGAACGGTTTCGCTGTGTAGTAGACGGTGAGCCTGGCAGAGGGACTACTACCTACCAGTGATTGGTTGGACCTGACAGTTATCCGGAGGATACTGATCAGAGTCGATAGATGGATGCGGGATGATCCGTACTGCCGGGGCCGAGGGCCGATACCGCAGACGGAGCCCGTGGGCTGACCCGGACTGACGGGGCCCGATGGATGAGGATTTGCGTGTCGATGCTGGACACGAGTATTTATGATATTTGGGTGCCGATGTTGGGCACTCGGGATTCTAAGAGATTTACAGGATTTGAGGGCCGATGAGAGTGCCGGCGCATAAGCTATTTGGGGGATCTGGGTGCATTGATGGACACCGAATATATATATTCCACGTTGACATTCCGTGTAGATGTTATATTGCCCATGATCAGCATTTATTATTGTACCTCATCCTGTAGTTATATTACCTGATAGAGCACTTGTATAATTATTGCACATACTGCTTATCACATATTGATATCATCTGTTGGCATATGATAGAGTAGCGCAGTACATGCATTCTCGCGATTACCTTTATATGTTATCTCGATTCACGAGTTGGCAACTCACCCCCGTTGTGTCACAGTGTTTGCAGGTTGCCCTTCGGAGTAGTCGCGGCAGGCTGCGTTTTGCATCTTTTGACACAGATACCCCATTAGTTGGTGTACTAGCTCTTTTGCTGATAGGTGGGTTTTGTGCGGTATCTATTTATCTTTCAGTTATGTACATTGTTGTATCTAGTATTCTCCATCTACCATGTATGTATTTGACTTAGAGACAGTGTGAGGACGATGATGTATATTATTTGTATTCTGGTG
This sequence comes from Agapanthus africanus, assembly GCA_030015575.1. Classification (NCBI taxonomy): domain Eukaryota; kingdom Viridiplantae; phylum Streptophyta; class Magnoliopsida; order Asparagales; family Amaryllidaceae; genus Agapanthus; species Agapanthus africanus. Next base: position 332,972,793 of record CM057345.1, on the reverse strand, counting down.
TCGAGCTCGTTGTGAGCCGACTGTACTTGCAGTTTATTCTATCTGTGATGTTCCCACTTGTGGATATCAATCTTCGCTACGGCGTCGTATATTTTTATCTTGGTGATTGTTTACTTAGATTTCTTAACATGTTAGTAAGTGCTTTCATTTAAAACTTATAACACTCTATACTTTACTGGTTTGATTTCTGGGTTTTCGGTTCACTTAGCCGCGTTACGCCTGTAGACGTTACGTGGTTAAGTGCCTGTCACGGGCCAAACTTTGGGTCGTGACAAAGTTGGTATCAGAGCGTAGGTTTTACCTTTCGGAGTGTAGGATGACCCTGGTATGATGGAGTAGGTAGCTGTAGCAGGGTAGCGTATCGTGTGTATGTTCCGCGGCATACTCATGACACGGTACTCCGCCTACGCGACCTTAGGACTTGTTGATTTAAATTCCTTCTTGAGTATATACATTCTTGCGATTCGATTTCCGTATCCTTATCGAATCCTATTGTTCCTTTCAGCCATTATGCCGCCAAAGACTACGAGGGCGCAGAGAACGGCCGCAAGGGCCGAGATTCGAGTTGACTCGTCGGAGACGAGGACTGATCCGGGTAGTACACTGGTTGTGCCTGAGCAGGCTGTTCCTGCCGTGACAGATCAGATTGCTATGTTAGGAGCTGGTGTGCAGGAGATGTGCTAGACGATGGGATCCAGTATGCAGGAGATGCACCAGATGATGGGATCTCTAGTTGAGACACTTCGAGCACAGCGACCAGAGGTAGTTCCACCTGTTGCAGAGAACGCGGTGGTACCCACAGTTCAGGCAGTTGCACCTGCGACTACAGAGGTTATTACAGTATCGCTGTCAGAGTTTATGAGGCTGAAGCCTCCAGTCATCACAGGCACCGATGTGGCTGAGGACCCACAGTCTTTCATTGATAAGATGGCGCGGATATGTCGTTCACTTAGATGCGCAGATGCGAGATGGGTTGAGTTCGCGGGCTTTCGCCTGGAAGGTCTTGCGCAGAAATGGTGCGAATCAGTCGAGAAGGGTAGAGCAGCAGGTCTTCCTCCTATGACCTGGACAGACTACAGATTGTTAGTTGTATGTATGCCCTAGAGGCCATTACTGTACATACGATGTATATTGTAGTGGATGCTAGGACATATATAGGGAGGACTTTCTTGCTCGACATGATAGTATGCTATCTGGTTGTACTTTATCTTAACATGTACTCTGATTGTCTCTATGTTACATGTTGATAAAGCCCTTAGGATATGTACTCGACTACTGGGACTACGATGAGATCATACTAGTGGGGCCACGGTAGTCGGCGAGTACATCCTATAACTGTTCCTAGTCGAGGGTGTATCGAGACAGGGCATCGATGCACCAGAGTAGACTAGCATATACGCATCTTGACCCATATGATGGGCGATGGATGATCCCATATCCATCGGTGTTTGACATCAAGGATGGTGTACGGGTGCTCAGTGGAGACTGGGTACACTGGACGGACTCGCCGAGAACTCCCAGATGGTATTATACCATACGTCAGATGGCAGTTCTACGGTGACACTGGTACAGAGTAGTCTGTTGACCCGAGATCGTCATAGAGTCTTGTGTGGTTCCCACTGTGCTTTGATTTCCATCATACCACGTCCAAGAGGGCGTGCAAAAAGGTGGCTTTTGGGTACAGTCCCGAATCATATGGAGGCAATGAGCGATAGGAGGGGATTCGTCTCTCCCGGTATAGGGAGTTGATGTTGTGCTGTGTTCGATTGGCTATAACCGGAAATCCCTGGCCAGGGTTGCTGAGATTTACTGGTAAGTGTTATCAGTAGTTTCTCGAACTGTTATAGACCTCATATCGACACGACTTATCGAGCTACTGGGGTCTGACGTTTACCACCCCTAGGCGAGATATGCAACATATCAGACGACGAGACCGGACTGTACGGGAGTGTTACTGTTTGGATTCGCAGGAGAAAGTACAGGCTTGCTTGTTGATCTTCTGAGCGCTCAATACCTGGGTAGCTGTTACGTTTAGCTGACCGCTTGCAGCTTGTGGGTGTTTGATATGATCATCACCTACTGCCGGCGTATTGACGATTCTTTAGAGTCCTACACAGAGGTTTCTTGACTCGGGCAAAACGGAGTAGGAGCACATATGTGATATGTGTGGGACCGAGGATAATGCGATATATGATACCGTATTATATTCTCGCGATATTTGATATCAGCCGGGTCATCGGATCAAGTGTTGATTCGATGAATCGGTACGGATAAATATTAGTCGGTTATATGCGATATAGCCGGATTGTCGGATCAAGTGTTGATTCGATAATTTAATGTATAATAATATATATGATATATTAAATTACATTAGCTAATATTTGCTCACTAAAAGATTCTTTTTCTCACTCGGGTAATACATTGATATATATGCGATATATGTTAAATGTATTATTTTATTTTGTTGCAATAAATATTGTATATGTGATATATAATATTGTAACATGATATGATAAATAATGCAACTTGTTTAGTAGAGATTAAACATGGTTAGGGTTTGATTAGGATTAAGGCTTTCTAGAAGTTTCTAGAAGTTTTCTTTCTTTGTCTTTGTTAAGATATTATGCTAGATATTTCCAAAACCCTAACCAAACCTTTAACCCTAGTAAAATCTCTACAAGGGTTAGTTTGACCATGGTTGCATTATCTATCATATTATTTCATTTCCTATTCATCACAAAAGCATTATGGATAATATTGTTCATCTTCTTCCTTCAATTCTTTTCATGAAAAAGCTTGCTTGTTTTTCAAAAGGTGATAAATAAATATGAGAAAAAGATAAATAAAGAGAGCAAAATTCCTACTTCATCATCCTCATCTTCCCTTGCCATTTAGATGAGGGTGTTCACATCATTTCATGAGTGTTAGCTTGTGTTAAAGAAACTTCAAGGTAGATCATCTTAGTATCGAAGATCGGAAGCAAAGGTTGCGTCTTTCTCTTCGTGGAACCTCTCGAGAGTCCGGATCCCGATGATCGCAGCGAAGGGACCACAACACGAAGCATATGAAGTGAAGGACCGGATCTACAAAGGTTGTAATCCCTCTCACTTAGTGTTAAAATGTTTAGCATGCTTGTTTTCGCCTAATCTCTAGTTTAAAGTTCCGTATTCGGGTTGTTCGGCACGGCTAAATTTTTAATCGGGCATGGTTGATGCCTCGTAGACCCTTGTGCGCATGCCTAGCAACCCTACAGCATTTTGATGCAGCATGACAGGGTGATCGCGTATGCTTCGCGGCAATTAAAGAAACATGAACAGAATTACCCCACGCATGATCTGGAGATGGCTGCAGTGGTCTTTGCATTCAAGATCTGGCGACATTATTTGTATGGAGAGTCGTGCCAGATATTCACTGACCACAAGAGCTTAAAGTATATATTTCAGCAGCGAGATCTGAACCTTAAAAAGCGCAGATGGATGGAGTTAGTGAAGGACTACGATTGTGAGATCTTGTATCACCCGGGCAGGGCGAATGTAGTGGCGGATGCTTTAAGCAGGAGGCCTGGGGGTAGTCCATCTTGTTTGAGCGCAGTGCAGAGGCAATCGTCGGCAGATCGGCAGATCTTATGCGACAGCCGGGTACAGTTTGAGTTTACGCCGATCGGAGGACAGATTGCGCATGTTCGTGTATGCCCACAGTTGCTTGACCGTATACATGAGGAACAGCACAGTGATGACCGCTGTTAAGAGATCAGGACACAGATGGGACATGGCAGATTTTCCGAGTTCGTGATCGATGATCAGGGGATACTACGATTTAGAGCTAGACTGTGCGTACCAGATGCTGAGGGATTGGCGAGATTCTTGAGGAGGCACATCGATCGGTATATAGTGTTCATCCCGGTTCCACCAAGATGTACCATGACTTGAGAGGTGTTTACTGGTGGGACGGAATGAAGAGAGACATTGCAGATTTTGTGTCGAGATGCCTGACTTTTCAGCAAGTCAAGGATGAGCACCAGAGGCCCGCGGGAGAGCTACAGCCGTTACCCATTCCGGAGTGGAAATGGGATCAGATATCTATGGATTTCATTGTGGGTCTATCTAGGACTAGTCGAGGGTATGACTCCATCTGGGTGATCGTGGATCGTTTGACGAAAGCGGCTCACTTCCTGCCGGTGAAGACGACTTTCGGGTTTGCTCAGTATGCCCAGATTTACATTGATGATATTGTACGACTGCACGGAGTTCTGACATGTATCGTGTCCGATAGAGGCACCAGTTTACCAGCCGGTTATGGCAGAGGCTTCAGGAGGCTTTGGGCACGCGCTTGAGTTTCAGCATAGCATTTAATCCGCAGACCGACGGACAGTCAGAGCGGACTATTCAGACTCTCGAGGACATGCTCAGAGCATGCGCTTTAGACTTCGGAGGTAGCTGGGATCATCATTTGCCCTTAGTAGAGTTCTCCTACAACAACAGCTACCAGGAGACCATTCAGATGGCACCGTTTGAGGCTCTTTATGGGAGGAGATGCAGATCGCCCACCTGTTGGACGGAGCTCAGTGAGAGCAGTATCTTAGGGCCGCAGATTGTGGAGGAGACGACCGCGAAAATCCAGTTGATTCACGATAGGATGAGATCAGCCCAGAGTAGGCAGAGGTCTTATGCGGACCGTCGTCGGCGCAGACTTGAGTTTTCTGTTGGTGATCATGTTTTCTTGAGGGTCTCCCCAATGAAAGGCGTGATGCGGTTTGGGAAGAAGGGGAAGCTTAGTCCCATATATGTAGGCCCGTTTGAGATCCTCGAGCGTGTTGGTGCGGTTGCGTATCGATTAGCCCTTCCGCCTAGTTTTCCAGACGTGCACCCCGTATTTCACGTTTCGATGCTCCGCAGATATCTTCATGATCCTTCACATGCGATTCAGCACCCGACGATCCAGCTTGAGCGCGACCTTTCCTATGCAGAGCAGCCGGTGATGATCTTGGATCGACAAGTGAAGAAATTGAGGTCGAAACAGATACCGTCCGTCAAGGTACTTTAGCGGGGCCAGAGCGGCGAGGAGGTCACTTGGGAGACCGAGAGCGAGATGAGGAAGAGGTATCCACATCTTTTTGAAGGTGCGTATAGTTAGATTTTTTTAAATTCGGGGACCGAATTTCTTTAAGGGGGGTAGATTGTAACACTTTGAATTTCCGTTAGAATGTTTTTCGTGATAATTAGTAATTGTACGTGTTATTGTATATGTGTATCTAGGATTATTAGTTATTTTAGTCGGGTTATTAGTTATATTTAGTCGTGTTGGCAAATTGGAAAATTTTCCCTTGTAGTGGACACTTGCACACTTAGCCATTTTTGAGACATAGGTTTAAAGTGTTAGCCAATTCTTTTGTTGCATGGTTGCTAACTTATCCCCACCATTTTTAATCATATCATAACCATTTTCATAATTCAAAATCCTAATAAACAAATGAGCATGGTGTTAGGTAAGAGGTTGACTTTTTTGCCCCCATTTTCTTCTCTTCTCTCTCTCTTCTCCTCACTTCAGAAAATTCTGGAGATTTTAGCAGAAAACCTTGGCTTTCCTTCATCTTTTCCTCTCTTTTTCACTTCTCCTTGATTCCCAAACAAAACCTACACAAATCAACACATTTATCACCACAAAACCATGGTAAAAGGGGATTTTTGGGGTGTTTGAAGGCAAATCTGCACACTTGAGGGAAGAGCTGGGACTTTTGGTGTTTTATAAGGTTTTTTGAAGGTATTAACTCATGTTAGCACTCCTTTTCCTTAAACTTGTAGTATTGTTTAGCAAAAATCTCATTTTTGTGCATTTTTAGTGATATTAAAGGATATTTGTGATTCACATGTTAGATTAGGGTTTTGTTAGTTTGGTTAGCTCTATTATGTGTTATTAGAGCTATTTTAGGCCAAGTTTATTTCAGTTTGCACAGAAATACCCTAAAGTTCCATTTTAGTGCAAAAGTGTGGATTTTAACTTGATTTAAGGCTCTGTAGGATCTGCTGCTACCCGAGATATTTCAGAGTGAAACTAGATGTTACTGTAGCATGTATGGGGGGGTATAGAGTGCACACACCAAACCTGGGAGCCCACCCCCTACCCAGGGCGCCGGAATATTCATTCTGGCCGCAATTTGCGGCCAGATGGATGAGTTGGGATTTGGGGTTTGGACCACTGGAGTCTGCTGCTATGTGGGTTATTTTGGTATATGTAGTTTTACATTATCGTTTCTGTATCAAAATCTGGGAGGTGAATACCTATTTTCCCGTATTTTTTAATCTTCGCGACACGCGTGATACGTGTATATGGGTTTGGGTTTCTGCGTATCACGACGCGTCGGAGTGGCTTCAGGCGCGTAATCACATGTTTTAGCGTATCGCGCACACGCGCGATTGGTTCACGACACGAGTTACTAGTTCGGCATTAATGTCATGTTTGTGTGACTTCAAGCTTATGTATGATGTATTGTGTAATTCTAGGTTCGCAGGCGAGTACGGCGGACGCCTCGCAAAAGGGGAAACAAGTTGTTGGCTATACCTACCGAGAGACTACGGTGAGTAGATTTAACATCTACGGGGATATCGCCCGCATGGCGTTCTACGTCAGGGCTGATAGGACCTTATAGCTACATTTACATACATTGACTGTGCATGGCTACTATTTAATGCATACTGCATTCCCTACTATATGGATATAAACTAGGATTGATAGAACACCGCACCATTACTAACGGTCCATGTTGCACGAGCACTATCCTGCATGTTACACACACACCGTTAGTAATTGCCATGACACTCACACTGTAGGATTTACATCGGATCATTATATTGTAGCTCATCTATATGTGACTTGACATGATATTCATACTTGATGCATATATCACATCGGATCATTACATTGTAGCTCATCTATATGTGACTTGACATGATATTCCATGATATTCATACTTGATGCATATATCACATTGGATCATTATATTGTAGCTCATCTATATGTGACTTGACATGATATTCATACTTGATGCATATATCACATCGGATTATTATATTGTAGCTCATCTATATGTGACTTGACTTGATATTCATACTTGATGCATATATTACATCGGATCGTTATGTTGTAGCTCATCTTTATGTGACTTGACATGATATTCCTATTTGATGCACATATCATATCGGATCATTGACTTGCATATTGGTTTGGATTACATGTGATTTCTGGATTTGGGAACCGTGGCTATTTCAAATATGTAATCATTTAAAAACCCGGTTCCCTTGATATGATATTTCGGTGCGTCCACCATGTGTTTCCTCGGTGCTAGAGTGATATATGTGAAGCCGAATCGAGGAGCTGGTTGAGGCCGATTACGGGTACATGGTGGACCCGGTATGATACCCCGGGACGAGAACGGTTTCGCTGTGTAGTAGACGGTGAGCCTGGAAGAGGGACTACTACCTACCGGTGATTGGTTGGACCTGACAGTTATCCGTCGGATACTGATCAGAGTCGATAGATGGATGCGGGATGATCCGTACTGCCGGGGCCGAGGGCCGATACCGCAGACGGAGCCCGTGGGCTGACCCGGACTGACGGGGCCCGATGGATGAGGATTTGTGTGTCGATGCTGGACACGAGTATTTATGATATTTGGGTGCCGATGTTGGGCACTCGGGATTCTCAGAGATTTACAGGATTTGAGGGCCGATGAGAGTGCCGGCGCCTGAGCTATTTGGGGGATCTGGGTGCATTGATGGACACCGAATATATATATTCCACGTTGACATTCCGTGTAGATGTTATATTGCCCATGCTCAGCATTTATTATTGTACCTCATCCTGTAGTTATATTACCTGATAGAGCACTTGCATGATTATTGCACATACTGTTTATCACATATTGATATCATCTGTTGGCATATGATAGAGTAGCGCAGTACGTGCATGCTCGCGATTACCTTTATATGTTATCACTATTCACGAGTTGGCAACTCACCCCCGTTGTGCCACAGTGTTTGTAGGTTGCCCTTCGGAGTAGTCGCGGCAGGATGCGTTTTGCATCTTTTGACACAGATACCCCTATAGTTGGTGTACTAGCTCTTTTGCTGATAGGTGGGTTTTGTGCGGTATCTGTTTATCTTTCAGTTATGTACATTGTTGTATCTAGTATTCTCCATCTACCATGTATGTATTTGACTTAGAGACAGTGTGAGGACGATGATGTATATTATTTGTATTCTGGTGTCGAGCTCGTTGTGAGCCGACTGTACTTGCAGTTTATTCTATCTGTGATGTTCCCACTTGTGGATCTCGATCTTCGCTACGGCGTCGTATATTGTTATCTTGGTGATTGTTTACTTAGATTTCTTAACATGTTAGTAAGTGCTTTCATTTAAAACTTATAACACTCTATACTTTTACTGGTTTGATTTATGGGTTTTCGGTTCACTTAGTCGCGTTACGCCTGTAGACGTTACGTGGTTAACTGCCGGTCACGGGCCAAACTTTGGGTCGTGACAGTAATGAAGTACAAAGAACCGGTCCTGGCATGTGTAGACAGGGGACCTTACATACATCATCATGTATCAGTCCCAAGAGTTTACTAACTCTTTCTCTGTTTCCAATAAACAGAGCTTTGGTCATCTAATGTTTGTGACTTGACTGGCAAGTTTCACAAGATGTAAATTCAAACTGATTTAAATATGCATCTAAAATGTAACTTAAGCAAGTCGGGTCACATTGATATGACCTAGTCTACATTACCTCAAGAAGAAATCGTTCATTTCTGAACTATTCTTCTTGTGTGTGTTCTGTATACTAGGAACTGTAGCTTGATTTAGAACGTCAATGCTTTTAGATAACGTGCCTGAACCTATCAACTTTTGAAATAGGAAATGTTCAAAACATTATCCAACAATACAAAATTATATCCTTATTTAATAAATAAAGAGATTGATATGATTTTTTATATCAGGTTCGGTATCTAATAACATTCGTTCAGAATCAATGTATGCTGGTAATACAGGGTGATAGTGACCAACAGACTTGGCTGCAACACTTGCACCGTTTTCTGTCTCATGAAACTTATCACCCGTTCTCAGTTCTCTACCTTTCTGTAGCCCATATAACAGATTATGTATGCAGGATCCTGATCCGGTATCAAATACCCAGGACGTAGAGGATACTGAGAAACAGTTCTTTGTAATGAACACACCAGAAGGAGATGCATCTCATGCACTTTCTTCGTTTGGGTGGCATGGGAATCCTGGTATTCCCCTATTTCTTGCTCTGTCTTATAACAATTATAAGTTGGAGTGGGACCAACGTTCCCCAGCTCAGTATAACAAGCGGGTTCGGTCAATATATCCGTATTATTATCTTGATTAAGGCGTGATATGGTCGCTACCTGGAGAGAGAGAGAAGAAAACACTCAGCGTATGCTCTTGCAAGATCAGATTGGTTATTATTTTATCTAATCAGGATGGCTCCCACTATTTTTATCAAATCTTCCTTCAAACCCTAAAAGGAAAGACTAGCCGGGATTAATTACACGCTACAAGTTCGCCAATCTTTCAGCCAGACCAGTGTCGGTACTTTGAGGGAGGTCCCCCGTGCTTTCGCACGAACCTAATTAAAGTAAATCTCATTTTCCCAGAGGCGTAACCTCGTTAACATCTTTCTAGACACCTACTTGATCGGCTAATTGTAATGTGTAAAACTCTCCCAGGAGTAACTCTTACTCGCAGCGGGTATCGGGATCCAACTATCTCATAGAAGGTATGCAATCTCATTGCAAATTTCAACACTTGAAATTCCCGATAATATTTTACCCCAAACGATCTATGACCTTGACAAGGTCAACAAACCATAGACCGTAAGTCAAGTTCAACCCGTCATTTCTTGATTGAATTAAACCCACCCGCACGACCCTTGACAAGATCAACAAGGCCGTACGACTACCCTAACCCCATCTGCATCATATGCATAAGCAGATAAATACTGGTCAGCTACCGCACACTGCGCCTTGACAAGGTCAACAAACGCAGCATGAATACTAAGCAGGACTTATCTGAAATGACAGAGGGCTACGACAGGTTTTTCTGAAAACCTATTGCGTAATGAACTTGATATCGTTGTAGAATCAAATGATTTTAAAATGGAGTGTTTTTTAGGCTTTTCTAGTTTTGCTAAAGAGGTCACTCCCGGTGAAGGGATCATCGGCCTTTTCCTCGTCGAATGAGGTGCAGGATACATCATATATATCACTGTGCAAAGCAAGAACTATAGAAGCAATCAAAAGACAAACCGAGGGTTGTAGCATCTGCCAGTCATTGCTAAAGGGGTCACTCCCGGTGAAGGGATCTCGGCCCTTTCCTCATCGAATAAGGTGCAAGATGTTCTACAAGGAACGCCGCGATGCAAAGCAAGAACTGTAGCTACCTGTTTTTGAAAATTCGATTCCACAACATCTTTTAGGTTTCTTTTTCTTTCATTAATCATATTAATGAAGTCCCATCATTTAAGTCACCAAAACATCACAGATAAATACGACGTACACTTATGCCATCCGCATTCGCCTCGATGTCCCCTCGTGCTCCGTTAGGTTTGGTAACTAACGGCAGAGCGGGGCAGGGCTAGCGCGGATATAAAACATAAGTAACGTCTATATAATATATTATATACTATATATAATATCTATCTGAACATATCACATGATCACATCACAGATAACGCAGCAGAAAATATCATATGAAATATTGGATATACTATGACGTCCGTGTTTTATTTTGAGCCTCTATAAAACACGGATTCCACGGTCGCGATGAATAGCCAAACCCACACCCCTAGACCCCTACGAGAGCGGCAAGCAACCCTACCAATTCTAGAGTTAGGAGACCCGGACTCGACTCCTTGAGTTGGTCTCCCACTGGACTCCAGAACCCGGTTACTTGTGCTCTCCTCCTTGGGTCTATCCTAGTGCGGAAAAGTAAATAATATACAAATGGTGACATCAACCTCAACCCGGATGTAATGACCCCAAAATCTTTATACATTTGTATTATCCCTCTTCAAAAATATACCGTATTTATTTGTACTTGGTATTTTCCTCTTTCTATTAAATTTATTATTATTTTATTCCTCAATCTATTATGTATTTTTTTTCTAGGTACAATTTCTTTTTCTTATATTTAAGTTTTTAACTTCTCATTCTTATTTTTCCTTTCATAAATATTTAACCCAAATCCATTATTCTAATTCTCTACAGCCCATCTAAAAAGCCCATTTTCTTTTTAAGCAACATCATATATTTAATTCTAATTAAATATATGCATGAACAATCTTATAGCTCATTGGTTAAGTCCTTGCATTGTTATTCCATAAGTCACATGTTCAAATCCCCATTCTTGCAATTATTTTTTTATCATTTTTTATTCTTCCCATAACCTACAAATGAGACCTTCCATTTCCAAAATGAATGGTGACCTTTCATTTCTCTTTTAATTCTCATGTTAAATGCATATATTATTATTCACCATTACAACATCTTTATTTGTCCTCCTCCATCTTTTCCTTCCTCATATTTTTCTATCTCTCACTTCTTCCTCTTCACCAAGATGACAAGAAGAAGAACATGAAGAAGTCTTCAAGAAGGTCTCGCTAGTAACGCGAGGCTATCGGCGGATAGACAAGCCCGGTGACAATACCGGCTTGTGCATGTAAGTCCCTTCTCTCTCCTTTCCCCTCACCTCTATTTTTCCTCTTGTCATGCATCGTGAACCCCCTATTCTTTTCATATCATAATCCATAAGAGAAGACACACATAAACATATACATATACATATACATAAGTTTAGATATATATGATTCTATATGGTTTAATTATATCTTATTATCTCTTGTTCAAATTAAAGTATTTTTAATTCTTTCTTCATGATTATGAATGTTTATTACAAGTTGTGAGAACATAGATTTCAATCCATAATATATCTACGATATCTCATGGAATCGGTTTGGTTATTAAAAGAAAGGATAAAGCTTGCATAAAAATACTAGTTAATCTTTTTGCCGATTTTAGTATACACATCAATACCTTTAGCTTTAAAATAATTTTTAGAAATTAATTTTTACTTCTGAAAATTTCACGGAATTTACATATGATAGATTATATTATTTTATACACTCTGTAAAAATTTTAGATCGATCCGCATAACGGTTTAGGAATTACATCGTATTTATTCACTGATCGTAAAACAGAAAACTGCAGCTATCGGTCAATTTCTAGGACACATAACTTGGTATACCGGTATCCAAATTGAGCAAACTCAGGTGTTTTTGATATCTATATCGAATGATATAGATTTTCTTAGTTTTATAGTTTTACTAAAAACCCATCTAAGATAAAGAAAACTGCATTACAATATTAGGTGACGGATCTGGACATAATCTGTTCCGATTCGCACACTGTTTTTAAATTGGACATAACTCGAACACCCGATGTCCGTTTGTGACAAAATTTAGATGTGTAGATGCACCATTGATAGAACTATAATTTTATGTATATTATATTACTTAGGAATGCATGAAACAACCTGATATAGGCTTTGCAATAGAATATATAGTTGCTGTCCAGAAATCTGAATTTCTGTTTTAAATGCTGATATTAAAATGATCATAACTAGAGCTTCAGAAATCCAAATCATGTGAATCTTGGTGTTTTCGATAAGTACACCGAAATACCTACAATTTTCTAATAGTTTTTGTAATCTGAAACCCGATAAAAATTAACTCAAACTGCGTTTTAAAAATATGTGACGGTGCCGAAAGCTTCTGATCTGTTTTGCGCGACGATACGAAAACATATATATCTCTCAAACCGGTAGTCATATTTAGGTAAAACTGGAACTCACGCCTGCAAAACATTTAGAGCCATATTTCTGTTTATATTTCACATTCGTTCAACTTGATTAATTAGTCGTACATAATATTTCTTTACAGCATTGTTTATGGTAGTTACTCGTATAATATACTTGACTCATTTCATGTTATTCGAACATGTATACATATTTATCTTGATCATTAAATTGTTGTATGTACTTAAAGACGATAATTAAATACTTGAGTTATATTTTGAAAACTATACAAAAATATTTTTACATAAACCCCCTCAAGTTTTATAAATTACAATAAGGCCCTTAACAATTATTGAACTTCAACTCACTTTCTTTTAGTCTGACTCGGGTTAGAGTCTGACTATTTCTGACTTGAAAATGATCCAAGTCAATCTATATTCTTTTATATTCCAACTCAAGATGAATACATGAATTCCAGATTCCAGTTAACAATCTATATAACTTGACCGAACCGAACCATGGATATTCCTTTTACATGTTTCCCAGTATTCCATTTACATGACTCTACGGTTATAACCGTTTCCTGATATCATGGTTTCGGTCAGTCAATCAAGTCAATCAAGCAATCATTACAAGTTTACAAGATAACAATACAAATATGACATCGCGGGGTTTAAAGGGGTAGATTGGTACGGAAGATGTTAAAAGTGGAATGAGGTGGTCAGATTAAGACACCTAACCTATATTCAGTTGCTGTTGTACCGTGGCATAAACGGTTCCTTGTACTATACGTGCCCTTAGTCTCTGGCATATAGAGACTCCCCTCGTATACACTGGCATCTTTCTGTACCAAGCTACAAACAACATCGTTAAACAATATTCCACAATTTACTACAATACAATACTTTAGAAAATACTATACTCTATCACTCTCATTCTTCATTCTTCTTTGGGACTTACCGAGCGACCTGTTCGCTGACGACATTCTATTTCTCTCTTCTTTGAATGTCGTCAGGTGCGTTGGACCAAGTTGAGACCGAGCCTACAAGTGAAGATTTGGAGAAATTCCAGGAAGACCCATAGCTCTAGACTTTGTACTTGTTCTTCCCAGTACTTCCTTTTATTATTGTTATGCCACTGTTTAGGCATCGCTTTTCATTTCAGTTGTATTTTCCTTTTCATGCATTGTACAAAGAATGTTATTAATAAAAGTTGCTGTTCTTTTATACTCTTGTCTCTTGTGTATTTATATTGCTTAGTTACGCTTAGCGTATGTACTTCTGAGTATATACGTAGCGGGCCTCGTCGCGTCCACTTCGCCGTACACTGGGAAGCGGGGCGTGACACCGGAAGTGCCCCAATAAAAGAATATTACATACAAATTTTTACATGAATGAAAATGAAAAACACTCATCTCACATAAAAAACACCCGGCTATTCAAACACGACGATCCAATATAACATATCCAGCAACACATAACATCGCATGTCATCAACGTAAGTAAATATGCCCATCCCAATTGTCGTTGACATATAGCAACGAAACCGGCGATATCATATATTACACTTACGGTCATAGAAAAGAAAGTGTAAAACTACAACAGTTGGAATCCACAACCTCTTTAGAAATCGCATGCCTAATCAAATGAATTCCTTAGACATCGCATGCCTAACAATTATAAATCCCGCATTTCAGTCTCAAAATCGAAAACCGTTTTCAATATCAAGTCGGGCAATTCAAAAAGATTCCCGACATCCTGAACGTATGCTCGTCGCAAACTTTAGTAGACGGCCGCACCCCCGATACCGTCGACGAAGTGCACAAAGGCGGAACACCGCTGCCGCGAGCACCCGAACGGATGCTTTCGGCGACGGGGTTCTCCTACAGTCACTTGGTCGAGGCTATGGGGCATGGCTATCTATTAAGTTTACCCGGCGAGTATCCGCGTACGTAACATGATTGCGACGGACTTTTGATCAAATCAAAATCCTGTGGCAACCGGTCAAGTGAGACTAAACTGCTAGATTTAAAGCATTCATATTAGTTATCACATAACTACTTGTGCATTCCAATTATTGTATCATCTTCCAGATAAATAGAAAATGTTAAACTTTCTGATCGAACAATCAAACACCCAAGTTTTCCTGGAACAGCTCAACACATGAAATAAGTTTAAAAACATCCACTTCATGCCACAGTACCAACGGTCCAGCCGTAGAAGGGTCAAGCCAACGCTTCACATATGGCACGCCGTACTGCCCCAAACCCTAAGGTTCAAAGGGCAGTTCAAGACGGTCACATAATCGAGTTAAGGTTTGTTGCCTTCTAGAGGGTCCATCGCGTTACTTGCACTACTTAGAACGTTCTTAAAACACGGAAAAATCCAACACTTGGAAACTTCCCGGCAGGGGAAAAAATGGGTATTTATATCTGGTCGAACTTTTTAACATGTTCTAAATTTACCCGGAAAAACACAGACAAAGTTAAACAATCCGATCGAAACATCGAGTCCCAAAAACAACCCAGAAAACTCAACTGTTGAGTAAATATTAAAAATTCCCAGAAAACACAGAACTTACAGAAAGAAATTACTGTGCAAAAAGTAAAGGATTATGTCATCATATGGCCGCGGAACCGCCGCAGAAGCCAAGCTTGTGCCGCAGTTCCGCGGCGCCTTGGGTGCATCTTTTTGTCGTTTTGCACTGTATTTCTTAAAATTGCCTGCTGAATTTTTAAGCATTTTTAATCTGGAAAAATCCACAGTTTCAGAAAATGTACAGAGAGGGGTATTCGATTAGGGTTTCGGGTTCGAACGGACTTCTAACTTCGTCTACACATCGCCTAAAGCTCTAGCTAGGCTCTGATACCACTGGAGGGTTCCTAGGTGTAGGGTGTTTTTCGTCACCCTATTGAGATGGGAATACGCGCGTGCTTGTCAGGCGTACTACAGATTCCCCCTGCCTAGGGTAGGCCGGGGTTTATTGAATGTGGGGATCCGAATCTCCGGCAGCCGCGGACTAAGCTGCCGTTAATTACCCCTCGCCTTTGGGGCGAGGGAATCTCCGATTGACGGGTTAAACTGGTCATGCAAACTCAATGTGCAGTGTACGTGTGTTTTGTTTTGGAGGGGGGGTTTAAATATATCGGGAGCCACGCAGAGTTTTTACGGGGGTCCTGCTACCCGGATAGCGGGCTGGGGGTCAAGGGGGCTAGCAGCCCCCTTGCGGGGTGCGGGGCAGCGCCCCGTTAGAAATTTTTTTTCTAACAGGGACAGTGTCGTGGAGTATGTGTGTATGTAAATATGTATACATATGTACAGATATACATGTATATATATAAAAAGGGGAAAAGACATCCAAAGGATGCGTGGGGACAGCACCTTGGGCGCTGTGCGCCTAGGAGCTGTGCGCTCAGGCGCTAGAGTGCCACGTGTCGGTACGTGGGCGCTCTGCGCTGGGCGCTGGAGCGCAAGCACGCCACGTGTCGGCACGGGGGCGACTTGCGCTCGATCGCTTGCGCATGAGCACAAGCGCACCACGTGTCGGCACGGGGGCGACTTGCGCTCGAGCGCTTGCGCTGGAGCGCAAGCGCGCCACGTGTCGGCACGGGGGCGACTTGCGCTCGAGCGCAAGCGCACCACGTGTCGGCACGCGGGCGCTCTGCGCTTGAGCACCGGCGAGAAAAAGAGGCTTTTAGCCTAAAAAAATTTCTCAGAAGAGAAATCAGAGAGGAGTTGGACTCCTGAGTGTTTTTTTTTTGTTTTAGTGAACGATGTTCTTCTTCCTCCTCCTCTGTTAGCTGGATCTTGAAGATCAAGAGATATGGGATTTCTAAAAATCTTTTCTTTTTGAGATCTAATGGAAGATCTGAGTTCCCCTTTATAGGTCTTGTGGTGAAAAACTAATTTGTTTTATAAAAAGAAGAGTAAAACTCTTGGTTTAATTCAAGAGAAAAAAAGGATGGTTTTGGAACCTTGAAGAAGGAGAAAAAGATCTCAGATCTGAAGAAAATTTTTTAGAGAGAGAAAAAAAGGTTGTTGAGATATTTCATTATCTTTGCCTTTATAGGCTATACACTTTACACATAGCCCCTTGGGCTTCACAAAATGGCATTTTGCCTATCCCATGGCTCATGTGCTATTTCTTTTTGCATATAAGCCATGGGCTTCACAAAAATTTGGGTTTATGCCTATTTTTCTTACATTTATCCATAGAATAAAACAAAAGAAATACAACAAAATTGTTTATTACAAAATTTTTTATCTTGGCGTGGGGGAGGCCGACCGGTTCATGTTCGAGCTCGGCCCGGGCATGGGCCCACTGGGTCTGGGCTTGGGCCCACTTGGCTTGAGGTTGACTTGGATTTTGACTTGGTCAACCGGGGTGTAAATTTTTACCCCAACAAATTGCCCCCCATCAATAAATGCACACCACATATGTGGGTTGTGTGCATGAAATTGATGGATCTTCTTTTACTTGGAGACGACCTGATTTGGTTCCCGCTTTTTGGGAAGCTGGCGCTGCCTTTTTTATGACATGGACGGTCATTGTTTCCCTTTTAGCGACGTGGACGGTCGGTTCTGCCATTTTAGCGACGTGGACGGTCGGTTCTGCCATTTTAGCGACGTGGACGGTCGGTGCTGCCATTTTAGCGACGTGGACGGTCGGTGCTGCCCTTTTTGCGACATGGACGGTCGGTGCTGCCATTTTAGCGACATGGACGGTCGATGGTGCCATTTTAGCGACGTGGACGGTCGATGCTGTCCTTTTTGCGACATGGACGGTCGATGCTGCCCTTTTTGTGACTTGGACGGTCGTTGCTGCCCCTTTTTGCGACTTGGACGGTCGGTGCTGCCCTTTTTGCGACTTGGACTGTCGATGCTGCCCTTTTTGCGACGTGGACGGTCGGTTCTGCCCTTTTTGCGACTTGGACGGTCGGTGCTGCCATTTTAGCGACTTGGACGGTCGGTTCTGCCCTTTTTGCGACTTGGATGGTCGATGCTGCCCTTTTAGCGACTTGGACGGTCGGTGCTTGATTTGACTTGCTCTGCTTCTTGCAGTGTCAGGGGTAGACTTGACTTGCTCCGCTTCTTGCGGTGTCGAGATTGGATTCTGACTTGCTCCGCTTTCTGCGGTGTCGGAGTGGAAGTTGACTTGTTGATTTTGATTTGGGTTGACATCAGCATCGCTATACTGGAACATGGTACCAGGAGCGAGTCATCACCTGTCATTGAGAGGATTTTGGGATTTTGGTTTTTGTTTGGCATCTGCATTGCTGCACTGGAGCAATGCCAGGAGCAACTCATCATTTGCCCTGGGAGCATTTGAGAATTGGTTTTTTTTTGTTTTTTTGTTTTTTGTTTTTTGTTTTTTTGTTTTTTGGGGACTTCGAATGTGGTCTCACCGGTAGGACTTGGGAGAGGTTGGGATTGTTTTACGCCCGTGGATTGTATACGGTTTTGCAGGATGTATGATCCAGACCGTAGGGCCGGAAAAATTTCGGAACTTTGTCGGCGTCTGCATCGCTGCACGGGAATACGGTACCAGGAGCGACTCATCATTTGCCGTTGGGGTATGGGATTTAGAATTTGGTCGGCGTCTGCATCGCTGCACTGGAGTATGGTGCCAGGAGCGACTCATCATTCGCCATTTGGGGATTGGGGAGCGATGGCTTAGGAGACAGGTTTAGATCCCTATCGCCTAAGGCTTTTCAATTTTATGGGCCGTGAGGGGCCCATAAAAGCATTTTCTCCCTACGAGTCGTAAGGATCCCGCAGGTGTATTTTCTCCTCAGGAGTCGTGAGGACTCCTAAGTGTGTTTTTCCTTTATGAGTCGTAAGGATCCCACAAAGGTTTGTTCTCCTCATAAATCGTGAGGACACATGAGTGGGTCTTATCAATGAAGCATCATTCCCAAAGCGGAGACCAGCCGCGTAACTGGTGGTTACGGTGGGGCATGGGTATGATGAGAATTATTTGAGCCCGTGGATTGTATACGATGGTCAACTTGGGGACCCACCGTAGGGCCGGAGAACTTTGAGAAATTGGATTTTGGTTGGCGTCTGCATCGCTACACTGGAATATGGTATCAGGAGCGACTCAGCATTCGCCGTTTGGGGACTTGGAATTTGGATCTTGTTTAGCATCAGCATTGCTGCACTGGAATAATGCCAGGAGCAACTCATCATTTGCCTTGGGAGGACTTGGGATTTAGGTTTTTGGTCGGCATCAGCACCGCTAACACTAAAGCGAAATGCCAGGAGCGACTCATCATTTGCCGTTGCCCGTTGGGGAACGATGGCTTAGGAGACAGGTTTGGGTCCCTATCACCTAAGGCTTTTCAATTTTATGGGCCGTGAGGGTCCTATAAAAGCATTTTCTCCCTACGAGTCATAAGGATCCCGCAGGTGTATTTTCTCCTTAGGAATCGTGAGGATTCTTAAGTGTGTTGCTCCTTTGTGAGTCGTAAGGATCTCACGCAGGGGTTTTCTCCTCATAAGGTCGAGAGGACTTTGCGAGTGTATTTCATCTCTTTTCACGAGTTTGCGCCCTTTCGGTTTTTTACAGACTCGCCTGTAGTCCTGCTGTTTTTACTCACGGAGCCCTTTCGGGTTTTCATCCGTGCCCGTTTTGCTTGTGGACATACCGTTTATTATTATTTTTTTATTTCTTTCCTTTTTTTTCTTTTCTTCTTTTTTTGCCGCTGGTAGGACTTTAAAAGTAGTCTCACCGGCAGGATTTGGGAGAGATAAGGGTCTTTTACGCCCGTGGATTGTATACGGTTTTGCAGGATGTATGATCCAGACCGTAGGGCTAATGTGCTAAATTCGCCTGCGACTTGGAGTATTCACATGTAGTATTTCTTGAGATATCGGCCATTGATGGGTGGCATGGGCCTTTCTCCCTCGGCACTTATCAGTTGGTAGGATCCTCCGTCGAACACTTTCTCAATGACGTATGGTCCTTCCCAGTTTGGCTCGAATCTTCCCTTGGCATGTCGATTGGGGATGATCGGTCTTTTGAGGACCAACACCAATTCACCTTTCTTGAAAGCGCGGAGACGGGTTATCTTGTCATAGGCCTGTGACATTTGGGCTCGGTATAGCTCCAGATTTTGCTGCATCGCGAGCCTCTTTTCTTCGAGGGCATCGAGCTCTTCAAGTCGAAGGAGCACGTTTTCCTCCTCCGTCAACTCGTGCTGAACGGCCATTCTTAAGCTTGGAACTTCGACTTCGAGGGGGAGGACCGCCTCCACTCCGAAGAGCAATGAGTATGGAGTGGACTGAGTTGGAGTACGGTGCGTGGTACGATATGCCCACAACGCCTCGTGAAGTTTGAGATTCCAGTCTCTCTTGTTGGCTGAAGCATTTTTCCTCAGGAGCTTGCATAGAGTCTTATTGAAGGCTTCGGCTAGCCTGTTGGCTCTTGGATTATAGATGGAGGAATATCTCCAGTCTATCTTGTGCTGAGTAGCGAACCTTGAGAAATTGAAGCTCTTGAAAGAAGGCCCGTTGTCAGAAATGATTCTTCTTGGCGTACCGAAGCGGTATAGAATATTATGCTGGAAGAATGTCATAATATCTTTTGTCTTGACTTCTTTTAGCGGGACAGCTTCAGCCCATCTGGAGAAGTAGTCTGTCGCGGCCAGTATGAACCGATGGCCTTTGGATGACGGAGGATCAATTGGGCCAACAATGTCGGTGCCCCAGACTTCGAAGGGCCACGACGCCACCGTATGATGCAATGGATTGGGATGCTTGTGAATAAAATCACCGTGAATTTGGCAGATATAACATTTCTTTGCATGCTCTCCGCAATCCCGTATCATGGTGGGCCAGTAATACCCAAGCCGTTTAATCTGCAGTCGCATCTTGGGGCCAGATTGGTGAGCACCGCAAACGCCTGAGTGAACTTCTTTCATGACTTTTTGGGCTTCGGCCGATGACAGGCACCTGAGCCAGAGTTGGTCATATGACCTGCGGTATAACGTATCATTTACAAACACGTATCGGAGAGCTCTCTTCTTCAACTGAATCCTCGCAGATTTTTCTTCGGGCAGCCTGTCGTATCGGAGGTACTCTATGAAGGGTTCTCTCCAATCGGGCTCGTCTTGGATGATCGAAGCTTCTTCGGCAGGACTGCTCTTCTGTTCCGCGCTTTCCTCTTCTCATAGAGAGACTGGGGGTAGAATTTGTCGGCTCCTGACTGTGATCAGAATTTCTTCCATGTCAGGATCAGCCAGCTCCTTGGTTAAGCGAGCGAGTACGTCAGCCTTTCCATTCAACGCTCTAGGGACTCTCATTAGTTCAATGTGAGTGAACCGTTTCATGAGTTCCACCACTCGGCCTCTGTACCGAGCTAACTCGGGTTTGTATATTTTATAATCACCGCTTACTTGGTTGACGACGAGCTGGGAGTCACCGTAAACTCGTAGCCGACGGATTTCCATTTCTATGGCGAGCTCCAAGCCAGCTATCAGAGCTTCATACTCAGCTTCATTGTTTGTCCGAGGCTCGGTGAGAGCGAAAGAACGCCGTAGGGTTCCCATTGATGGTGTGATGAACACCAATCCTATCCCTGCTTTTATCTCCGGGACGCTTGATTTACTGGAGGTCCTTATCGATGTGGCCCCATCGAAGTAGAGCTCCCAACATGGCTCATCTCTCTCGAGGTGCAGCACTTGTTCGTCGGGTAACTCACAATTTAGCGGCGACCCTTCTGGTATAGGATGAGCAGTGAGGAAGTCTGCAAGAGCTTGCCCTTTCACTGCTTTCTGAGGAGTATAAACTATGTCAAACTCAAGTAACATGACAGCCCATCTTGCCATTCTGCCGGCTAGGCTCGCTCTGGTCATCAAGTGTTTGAGCGGGTCGACCTTGGAGATCAGCATAACCCGATGAGCAAGAAGATAGTGCCTCAGCTTCTTCACTGCAAATATCAGAGCCAGGCATTGCTTTTCGATTGGGGAATAGTTGTGTTCCGCCCCGACTAGAGTTCTACTAAGGTAGTAGAGGGCATTTTCCTTTCCCTCCTCGCTATTCTGGGCAAGGAGCGCACCGAGTGACTCATCCAGCGCGGCAGTGTAGAGAATCAGCGGTTTATTTGGAATGGGAGCGGCCAGCACTGGAGGGTGCAACAAGTATTGTTTGATGCTTTCGAACGCTGCTTGACATTCGGCATCCCAGATAAAAGGAGCTCCTTTCTTCATGAGCTTTGAGAAGGGCCTACATCTCCCCGATAAATTTGAGATAAACCTCCGTATATAAGCAAGCTTGCCTTGAAAAGATCTTAGCTGCGTCAGACTCTTCGGAGGGGGCATCTCCATGACGGCCTTTATCTTTGATGGGTCAACTTCGATCCCTCGATGTCGGACTATGAAGCCCAGGAATTTTCCCGATGACACGCCAAAAGCGCATTTCAGAGGATTCATCTTCTGGTCAAATTCCCTCAGTCTGGTGAGAACGGTCCTAAGATCCTGGATATGATCGGCCTTGGTTTCAGTCTTAACGACCAGATCATCAACATAACATTCGACGACTTTTTGAATTAGGTCATCGAAGATATTGGTCATTGCCCTTTGATATGTAGCACCTGTGTTCTTCAGTCCGAACGGCATCACCTTGTAGCAATATATTCCGATCGGAGTTCGAAATGCTGTGTGCTTCTCATCCTCAGGAGACATCTTGATCTGATTATATCCAGACGAGCCATCCATAAAGGTGAACAACTCGTAATTTGAGGTGTCATCAACCATCATTTCCATGACCGGTAGCGGGAAGTCGTCCTTTGGACATGCCTTGTTGAGGTCTCTGAAATCGACATAAACTCGGATCTGCCCATTTTTCTTCTTCACTGGGACTATGCATGCGATCCAGTCCGCATATTTCTCTTCCCTGATGAAGCCGGCATCGATGAGTTTCTTGGTTTCCTCGATGACCTTTTCTTCCAACTCCCTTCTCATTCTTCGAGGAGCTTGTTTGACTGGCTTAGCATCGGGAGATATAGCCAACTTATGTACGGCCACTTCAGGGGAAAGGCCAGGCATTTTTTTGTATGTCCACGCGAAGCAGTCGACGAACTCATGCAGCAGGGCAATTATCTGCGCTTTCATTTCCTCTGACAAGAGCGAGCTGATGTAGGTCGGCCTTAGATTATCGGGCGTTCCTAAGTCAATCTCGGTTAGCTCGTCAAAGGTTGCTTGTCCGCCATCTTCGAGCTCTTGAGGAGCTTCTTCTGGCTCGGCTATCTCGTCGTCATCATTTGATCTTTCGCTGGCCTCACCAACATGGATCATGTAGCACGCTATGGAATCAGGTTGAATGTAGCCTATGCCCCGTCTATCTGGAATTCGTCCATCGATGAGTGCTCGGACCTGGGGCGGATACCATAGCCCTTCGTAAAACTTTGCTTCGGACTCCGTTTGATATAACCGGCATCCGCACTTTTTAAAGTATTCCCGCATCTCGGGCGCATAGTATCTGGGATTGAGGACGGCTCGTATGCCTCTCTCATAGGGAAGGCACGCGACAGAAAGATCGTCCGGGTGCACAACGTGGTTTGACCCGTAAAACAGGATGCCTTTCTGTCCATTTTTCCTCCCGGGAACGTAGAAAGTTTTCAGCTGGTCCACGGTAGAGACTGACAACACATCGAGCTCTTTGCACATCTGCTCCGGCACCCTTGTGATGGCTAGGGACCCTTCTGCGACTTCGAAAGTCTTTCGTAGTTTCGCTTGCTGCATGGGGGGCCAATCTGCACAGCTGTTGCACGGCAGGTCCTCTTCTTCTGACTCTTCAGTGTCACTGCCAAGATGAGGGCGGACTTTGCTGCTAGATGGGCCTTCAGTAACAGATTCGTCCGTATCGCTGCCGAAATGAGGGCGAGTTTTATGGAAGGACGGGCTTCCAGCATCGGACTCATCAGTGTCGCTACCAAAACGGGGGCGAACTTGGGCGTTTTTACTTTTGAAAGTGATAGCCGTCTTAGATTTGCTTTTGAGTCTTGGGGCCGGTCTATCCTCAGTCAGTTGTGGCTTAGCATTTTGGTGGTTCATAAAGTACCGAGAATCTTCATATCGGACTTCATGCACACCGAACGGCTGGATGTCTCCGTCAATGCATCTTTCTTCGCCATTTTTAGTATACTTCATGCATTGATGGAGAGTTGACGGAATGATGCCGTAATCATGGAGCCACGGCCGCCCCAAGAGAATCTTATAAGACGTGTCGGCATCGATCACGTATATCTTAGCTTCAGTTTGCAGATCCCCGAGTTTAATTGGCAGAGCTATGGACCCCAGAACTTGCTGGCAATTTTGGTTGAAGCCTTGAATGACAATCATTTCCCTTGACAGGTGTCGGACGTCCATTGACAAACTCTTCAGCATTCGCAAGTTCATGATGTTCACTGAGGACCCCGGATCAATCAATTTGCGATTAATTCGATCTCCGTCGTTGTACCCGGTCACGTAAAGCGGCAGATTATGCTCAGCCGTTCCCAGTAGCAAGTCTTCATCCTTAAATATGACTGCGGCGGTATGCAAAGCGTGCTGGGCTTCTTTCATATTAATTTCAGCAAAGTGAGCCTGATACCGCTCGGGGTTTTGTAGAGCGTGAATGAGAACATCTCTAAGCTCCTTAGATAGGACCAAGGCGTCGTAGATGCTCAGGAGAGACGGAAGCTTCCGGAGATGTTCCAAGACATT
The DNA here is from genome assembly GCA_030015575.1 of Agapanthus africanus. Lineage (NCBI taxonomy): Eukaryota > Viridiplantae > Streptophyta > Magnoliopsida > Asparagales > Amaryllidaceae > Agapanthus > Agapanthus africanus. The sequence continues at coordinate 332,948,220 of CM057345.1, read as the reverse complement.
ATAGTCCACCGAGGAAGGACTTATGTTTTCATCAGCCGGTTCTCTGCCATCTTCTTCATTAGCGACTTGTTTTTCCTTCCCTTTTGGGGCGTTGCCCTGATTTGGCGGTAGAGCCCTGCCGCTTCTGAGCTGGATTTGATTGGCCTTTGTGGTGAGCTCCTCGTCCTCTTCGGGAAAACAGAGCTCATCCTCGGAGTCGCTGCCAAGATGGATGGCGTAGCAGGTCACTACTGGGATCTCTTTATTGGAGTCTTCTTCTAACTCCTCCAGAATTTCAGCCGCTTGTACAGGGAAGAACTCTTTCAATTGAATCAATGTTCTTTCCCTTTGTTCATATTCTTCGAGGGAATCGATATATTTTTGAATGGTCGATCTCCCTGCAGACTCTTTTTCGCGTCGAGCTGCACTTTTCTTCTTCTTGAGCTTCTTGGATTTTGAGCCTGATGGAGCCGCATTGGCAGCTGGACTGGTAGGCTTCTTCTGCCCTTCCCATTCCGTCCTGGGTTCCTTCCGAAGTAGCTTTATCATCTTCTTCGTCTTATTAGATATGTGCGTACTCCACGGAGGCCGCGATGAGTCCGTTTCATTTCTCAGGGCAGCGGGTTCGACTGTCTGCTCCTAGAAGGCTTCAGTTTCTGTCTGTATAAAGTTGGTGGTTGCAACTTGATTGTTCACCAACACACTTTTGGACAGCTCGATCTCTCCAGCCTTGTACTGCTTCTCGACCCAGTCTTTGAAGATATAGCAATCCTCGATCGCATGGCCCACTACTCGGTGGTACGGGCAATACAGAGGATTGTCGGTCATTTTTGCTTCTTGGGGTCTTTTCGACTCCGGCAATTGGAGGCCGTTGTTCAAGGCATCTTTAAATATCTTGCGGACTTTATCCCTTCTGAAAGAGTAAATCTTGTTCTTTTTCTCCTCTAGGGAAGGCCCATCTCCTCCCAACAATGGCTTTCGAGACCGGTTAGTTTTGGATTCGGCCGCCCTTCGCTTTTCTTCATTGTCGGACGCATTGAAGACATTGGTACTGCTGGAACTTCCGCTTCTACGGCTGTCGTCCCGCTTGCTTTTCCAAGTTTTGTCTCTCTGAGAGTCCGGCGGGGACTCTTGCTTCGAGCGTTCCAGCATTTGGACTTTCTTGGTTAGCTCTTGAAACGTCTTGAGGCCTGCTGTACACAAGAATGGGACCATCCAATTGCTGAGGTTCCCAATGAGAAGGCTGACGGACTGGTCCTGCTCCAGCGGCGGTTCGCACTTGACCGTGAGATTACGCCATCGGGTAATAAAGTCGGTGTTACTTTCATTCTTCCCCGGCTTGGTCCTCACAAGGTCGGCAATGGAGATTTTATCACTGACACCCATGAACCTTTGCCGAAACAGGGACTCCATTTGGGCAAAGGTAATGACGGACCCGTCCGGTATACTCGCATACCAGTCGAAGGCGACGCCGGTCAGGCTATTGACAAACTGACGAAGAAGGAGCGCGTCATTGCCCCCTATATTTCCGCACGATGCTTTGAAGTGGGCGACGTGCTGATTTGCATTTCCCGTTCCATCAAATCTTCCGAACTTAGGAATAACGTAGCCGCTTGGGAACTCAATCAGATCGTACTGCACGGGATATGGCCGCCCGCTACTGCCGATTTCTTTCTGAGCTTCAGCTTCGGCCACCAATGTTTTAACCTTGCTGGTGACCAAATCCATTATCCGATCCTGTGTTAGCGGGATAGTGTTATGTGGGGCCAAGGCGTCCCCAGAAGCGGAATGTGGCCGGCTTTCATGCGGCTCGACCAGTCTTGGTCCCAAAGGAACAGGCAATGGCTGCCTCGGATTGTCATCACCCGGCTGATTAGTAGTGGCTTGTGCTTGATTGGGAGGCGCTCGAGCAATTTGAGCCGTAAGCTGCATCACCACGTTCGTTAAGTCGTCAATCTTCGAATAGAGCTTGGTCATCTCTTTATCTTTGCTCCTGAGCTGTTTTCGAAGCTCTTGAAGCAGCTCTTGCTCCGCAGTCCTGGGGCGAAAAGTCAGCTCTTCCTCACTGTCCGAGCTTGACTCTGCGTGGACCGAGGGGTCTTTCTGCCTATCATCCTCATCGAGAGGGTTTTCTTCATCCAGCGGGGGCGGCTGTTCTTGGGCAGCGGCAACCACATTCAGGCTAGATTGGGCTTGGGATGTGGTGGCCCCATCCTTGCTTTTGTTGCGAAGGTTGTCGTTGGGGTGCCCGCCCGCCATATAGACCGTATGGATGATATATCCGGCCGTCTTTCTATCATTGGCAGCTGATTTCATGGATCGCTGTCTTGACCCCCTTGTTTCGGTAGCTGGTAGTCGATTGAAGGCGGCTGGCCTAACCAGGTTCTTGAATGGTGCCGGCGCTTCTTTTCTAGGTTTGCCCCACTGCTTTCGTACGGCACAGAGTGCTTGATAGACTCTTGAAGAGACAGTGTCATACTTATTCTGTTGGGGCCGGGACACGTCTCTTTGTGGCACTATTCGGACCGCTGTCTTCTTTATTCTGGCGGTCATGGCATTTTTCTGAACCCACTTCAGAGGCTCGAAGGAATTGCTGATTCTTACGTCCAACTCAGCTGTCGTCGCGGGGCAACCCTGCACTTGGAACTTCACATGATTCCATTTGGCCGAAGCCTTGGGCCTCTTGTTGGCTCGATACCTGAGCCGCTTCTGCCTTAACTTTTCTGTTCTAAGCACCTGGCAGACTTCGGCTCTTTGGGAAAATGCCGCAGACCGGGTGATGGAGGGCCTTGGAGATACGCTCGATTGTGCATTTGTTGGAGTCATCGCCTGAGCTCGTCCGCAACATTTGATTTTGCCCTTTGTACCGAAGTTCTTACACCCCGCTGGAGCACCAGAGAATCGTTCAGATACCATCTTAAGTTTCGGTTGTGGTGCCTTGGCGATCACGACATTCGGCCTCTTACCCCTTGAGACCGGCTTGGCCACCTGCTCCGCTGGGATCTCCGCCAGATGAGCGCTTCCGGCAGGGTAGATGATGACGGAGCCAAACTGGCGGGGCGGTTCCTCCCACTGTCGACTGAGGCTCGCGGGGAGAACCATACGAGCGTTGATCTTGACCACGTATGGAATCAGGGTCATGTTGGAAGCTGAATTCGTCTGGGGAGGCATTGTCGTCGAAGGTTGATTGCTGCATGGAAAAAAAAGAACATCATTTCAGTATAGGCAATCGATATGTATATTGATTGAGTTCGTATGAACGTTTAACCCGAAATATGGGAGGAGAGATTGGTCCCACCGGGCGTGCCAGAATCTATAGGGTGTTTTTCGTCACCCCATTGAGATGGGAATACACGCGTGCTTGTCAGGCGTACTACAGATTCCCCCTGCCTAGGGTAGGCTGGGGTTTATTGAATGTGGGGATCCGAATCTCCGGCAACCGCGGACTAAGCTGCCGTTAATTACCCCTCGCCTTTGGGGCGAGGGAACCTCCGATTGACGGGTTAAACTGGTCATGCCAACTCAATGTGCAGTGTACGTGTGTTTTGTTTTGGAGGGGGGTTTAAATATATCGGGAGCCATGCAGAGTTTTTACGGGGGTCCCGCTACCCGGATAGCGGGTTAGGGGTCAAGGGGGCTAGCAGCCCCCTTGCGGGGTGCGGGGCAGCGCCCCGTTAGAATTTTTTTTTCTAACAGGGACAGTGTCGTGGAGTATGTGTGTATGTAAATATGTATACATATGTACAGATATACATGTATATATATAAAAAGGGGAAAAGACATCCAAAGGATGCGTGGGGACAGCACCTTGGACGCTGTGCGCCTAGGTGCTGTGCGCTCAGGCGCTAGAGTGCCACGTGTTGGTACATGGGCGCTCTGCGCTTGAGCGCTGGGCGCTGGAGCGCAAGCACGCCACGTGTCGGCACGGGGGCGACTTGCGCTCGAGCGCTTGCGCTTGAGCACAAGCGCGCCACGTGTCGACACGGGGGCGACTCGCGCTTGCGCTGGAGCGCAAGCGCGCCACGTGTCGGCACGGGGGCGACTTGCGCTCGAGCGCTTGTGCTGGAGAGCAAGCGCGCCACGTGTCGGCACGGGGGCGACTTGCGCTCGAGCGCAAGCACACCATGTGTCGGCACGCGGGCGCTCTGCGCTTGAGCGCCGGCGAGAAAAAGAGGCTTTTAGCCTAAAAAAATTTCTCAGAAGAGAAATCAGAGAGGAGTTGGACTCCTGAGTGTGTTCTTTTTTTTTGTTTTAGTGAACGATGTTCTTCTTCCTCCTCTTCTGTTAGCTGGATCTTGAAGATCAAGAGATATGGGATTTCTAAAAATCTTTTCTTTTTGAGATCTAATGGAAGATCTGAGTTCCCCTTTATGGGTCTTGTGGTGAAAAACTAATTTGTTTTATAAAAAGAAGAGTAAAACTCTTGGTTTAATTCAAGAGAAAAAAAGGAAGGTTTTGGAACCTTGAAGAAGGAGAAAAAGATCTCAGATCTGAAGAAAATTTTTTAGAGAGAGAAAAAAAAGTTGTTGAGATATTTCATTATCTTTGCCTTTATAGGCTATACACTTTACACATAGCCCCTTGGGCTTCACAAAATGGCATTTTGCCTATCCCATGGCTCATGTGCTATTTCTTTTTGCACATAAGCCATGGGCTTCACAAAAATTTGGGTTTATGCCTATTTTTCTTACATTTATCCATAGAATAAAACAAAAGAACTACAACAAAATTGTTTATTACAAAATTTTTTATCTTGGCGTGGGGGCGGCCGACCGCTTCATGTTCGGGCTCGGCCCGGGCATGGGCCCACTGGGCCTGGGCTTGGGCCCACTTGGCTTGAGGTTGACTTGGATTTTGACTTGGTCAAACGGGATGTAAATTTTTACCCCAACACTAGTCACACTCAAGAGGTTCTACAAGGCATCAACCATGCAAAAATCAAAATTTTGTGGGCCTAACAACTCTATGCAAGATCGTTAACTAAAGATTAGGCGAAAGTATAAGCAAGCAAACAACTTTACTAATAAGTGAAAGGGATTACAACCTTTGTAGATCCGGTCCTCCACTTCTTTAGCTCCATGATGATGTCCCTCCGCTGCGATCATCGGGATCCCGGACTCTAGCGATGGTTTCGTCGGAGAAATGAGCGGCCCAGGTCGTTGACTTCGGTGCCGAAGATGATCTACGTCGAGGCGACTCAAACTCAAGCTCCATCTTCACTTGGTCATGAACCTTGTGAAGAAAACACCCTATACAACATGGAAAGTGGTAGAGGATGAAGAAATAGGAAGTGGGTTCACTTTGGATTTGGATTTCTCACTTGATTTCAACACTTGGAATTTTCAAGAAAGCTTTCTTCTTCACTTGAAGAAGATGAAGAAGAAGGAAAAAATGAATTCTTCAAAATAATAAATCAAGTGAAGACTTATCATAATGCAACCATGGGTGAGTAAACTAATGTAGAGAGTAAACTAGGGTTTAGGTTGATGGTTAGGTTAAAGCATAAACCAAAATGGTTAGACTTTTTAAAGATGCTTAAAAAGCTTCATGAAGCTTCAAGCATAAAACAAAGAAAGCCACCATTTTAATTTTGCCAAAAATAAATAAAATAAATAAAACCCTAACTATTAACCTAAACAATGGTGTAAAGCATACACACACCCAAGTTTGCATGTATCATCAATCATGATACAAACTAGTGCACAAACATATATCACATATACAACTTGTGCACATCAAGTGAGAAAATCAATCTTAAGTGAAAAAATACTAGTTAATGTATAGTAATATATCAAATATATAATTATACATTAAATCATTAAATTGATACTTGATTTAATGATCCGGTCATATCGCATATAACCGACTAATATCAAGTGTATCAATGTATCGAATCAACACTTGATTCGGTAACCCGGCTATATCTCATATAACCGTCCAATGATACAAATCGCGAGAATAGAATACAGTATCACATACTGGTATTATTCTCAGTCCCACACATATCTTATATGCGGTCCTATCTCGTTTCGCTTGAGCCAGGAAACCTCTATGTAGGACTCTAAAGACTCGTCAATACGCCGGCAGTAGGTGATGATCATATCAAACACCCACAAGCCGCAAGCGGTGTGCTAAACGTAACGGCCACCCGGGTATTGAGCGATCAGAAGATCAACAAGCAAGCCTGCTAGTACTCCTGTGAATCCAATCAGTAACACTCCCGTACAGTCCGGTCTCGTCGTATGATATGTCGCATATCTCGCCTAGGGGCGGTAAACGTCAGACCCCAGTAGATCGATAAGTCGTGTCGATATGAGGTCTATAACAGTTCGAGAAACTACTGGTAAAACTTACCAGTAAATCTCAGCAACCCTGGCCAGGGATTTCCGGTTATAGCCAATCGAACAAAACACAACATCAACTCCCTATACCGGGAGAGACGAATCCCCTCCTATCGCTCATTGCCTCCATGTGAATCGGGACTGTACCCAAAAACCACCGTTTTGCACGCCCTCTTGGACATGGTAAGGTGGAAATCAAAGCACAGTGGGAATCACACAAGACTCTATGATGATCTCGGGTCTACAGACTAACCTGTACCAGTGTCACCAGAGAATTGCCATCTGACGTAAGGTATAATACCATTTGGGAGTTCTCGGCGAGTCCGTCCAGTGTGCCCAGTCTCCACTGAGCACCCGTATATCATCTCTGATGTCAAACACCAATGGATATGGGATCATCCATCGCCCATCTGTATGGGTCGAGAAGGTATACGCTAGTCTACTCTGGTATATCGATGCCCCGTCTCGATACACCCACGACTAGGGACCTTGAAGGATGTACTTATGGACTACCATGTCCCCACTAGTATGATCCGCATCATAGTCCAGGTAGTCAAGTACACATCCTAAGGGCTTTACCAACATGTAACAGAGAGCCAATCAGTGTACACGTTAAGGTAAAGAGCAACCAGATAGCATACTATCATGTCGAGCAAGAAAGCCCTCCCTATATATGTCCAAGCATCCACTACAATATACATCCTATGTATAGTAATGGCCTCTAGGGCATACATATAACTAACAATCTGCATCATAGTCCTGGTAGTCAAGTACTCATCCTAAAGGCTTTATCAACATGTGACATAGAGACAATCAGAGTAGATGTTAAGATAAAGAGTAACCAGATAGCATACTATCATGCCGAGTAAGAAAGTCCTCCCTATGTATGTCCAAGCATCCACTACAATATACAACGTATGTGTAGCGTTTTGAAAATCGTTTCGGTGAAATTTCGGAAAATCGGTAAAATGAGGGGGTTTTCTGTAAAAAGTCAAAATACAAATATCTTATTATAAAAATTAAATATACATATTCTAGTTATGTAATTGCTATTATTTGGTGTTTATTGAGCCGCTGGTGAAATTTCAAATTTTTTGAAAAAAATATTATTTTATTATTATTTTAAGCCGTCACTAATACATTTAATTAGGGAAAATTACAAATTGGAATGAGTTGAAACAAATTTTGTGCATCATAAAACATTAAATAAAAATCTATCATGTGGTTTTTGGAACGAAATCATTTGCCAAAACGGTTTAGAAATTATTGAAGATAAAAGGCTTTTTTTAGTGTAAATGGATGTTTGGGGTATTGTATTTATCATTTTTCATCACCCCACACCTGTGCCCACACCCACACACCCCCACTTACTCCTCCCCATGGCTGAATTCAGCACCCACCATATTTTTCCCCACTTGATTTTCAAGGAAAAAGAAATGAAAGAAAAGAAAAGAAAATGAGTGAAGTAGTTAGACTTTTGATTTTGTTTGACCTTGACCTTGTCCCCCCCCCCCCCAATTTTCCTCACCTCCCTCTCTCTCCCCCACCCACTTTTCTGGCCGAAAATTCCTTCTCCCCACAGCAGCCCCCCCTCCATTTTCCCCTCTCTTTTCCCTTCAAAACTTCATGAAAAATTGCATCAAAAATCCACCAAAAATCCCACAAAATCAAAATCAAAGTCCTGCCCATTTTAGCTTAGCCCGTTTAGCATGGATCCTTATGAAAAGAGAGCATTTTGGGAGGCCATGGAGTCTTGTGGACCTTCATATATTTTTGGGTATAATTCTAAAACTTTTTGTTGCTTAAATTGTTACTAATTTCTTAAGCTAATTTAATTAAGTGTTATTTGGATATGTGAGTTTAATTGCAAGTTTTGGAATTCAAGTTGTGAAATTGAATGCAAGTTAGGGTTTATAAAATTGGTGTATGGTTGTGTGTTATAATTAGGCTTTGTTGTCATGTTAATACAAGTTTAGTAGCTAGTGCTAATGGCTAGCTTAAAATTTTTGTTATTTTGCTAATTTGCTTACTAGGTTTTGAAATTTGTTAAATTCTTGGGATTAAAAATGTGATTAGGTTTTTCTTGGCTTCATTAACTTTATTAAGTGTGGTTTAATGCTTTGGATCATGCAATTCTAAGCTAGATTGTAGTTTGTGCATTTTGCTTTGAAATTGTTAAAAAGGGTATTTTTGTAAACTAGAATATTAGGATTTTTGGAATTTAATGAGATTAAATTCCGGAAATTGTTTATACGACTTATTTAAGATATTTAATAAATATATTGGCCGCTACATTCATTTAAACATCGTGTTTTGTACAAAAACGGCGAATTGTGCATGCTAGATTTTCGGAAAAATGACTTTTTAAGTGAAATTGGCGTTTTTTTGAGTTTTAACCTAGTTATATTAAAATTAGTGTTCGTGAATGTGCAAATGAGTGTGATTGGATTTTCTCGATGGTTTGACGTTCGTACATCGACATCGAGGGTTGGTTTGACTATTCCTGCATGCGTGGGCGATAGGTTTGGACCTATGCGTGATACGCGTGCCGATTTGATTTTCGTATGCCGTTTCGATTTCGAATTTAGTTTTAATGCGATATGGTACGTTATGATATGTAGGTACCCCCATGTGGACTTCGAGACGACAAGCAAGCGCGTGGCGACGTCGGCACCGGCTAGCGAGGACCAGGTGAGTAGAGTTATATCTACGGGGAGAAGTCGGGTGGATGGCGTATAGCACCCCCGCAGTCCGTGGTGGTGTATACGGATGCGTATACACACCAATAATTATTATATGTTTTTGGGATTAATAACGGTGCTTAGGATGGATATTAGTTTGTTGGATTATTTTAGCATTGCGAACTCTAGGGTAGTGTTGCACTACATACACACATACATACTTGCATACATTCCTATTGATATGTGCTCATGGGATTCATTATAGTTATGTGTTCACATGGGTATGGGACTATGTGTTCACATACGGATTGAGAATGATACTTGGGATTGAACTGAGTCGATGAGATTCGATTTGAGGCCGTGAGATCGGTGATATAGCAGGGTTCGTATCTTAGATACGACATGACGTTGTAGCGGGTCCTTGACGTAGTGTTTCACACACGTCCATGCTTACGTAGGCGGTATCAGTATGGTACTAGACGTAGATCAGTACCCCGATCATGATATTTGATAAAGAGGATACCGGGTGAATAGTATGATGAATGTGATATTGACCCGTACCCAGATTGGGATGCCGTACGACGGATTTACGTACGAGCTATATTGATGATTGATCCGCACTCTTGACTTGGGATGCCTGATTATAGATATGGTATCGGATATGATATTATTGAGACGGGATCACCGACTATACATATACAGGTATGTATATGTATCGACTCAGATGATAGGCGGTTTCCTTACCTGTAGTTCAGCTGGTTAGTTCAGCCGTATAGTTTAGTGTAGTTGTTAGATTAGATTAGACTTCTTACCTATTTCAAAAACTAACGAATCGTGGGCATTTTTAAAGACAGCTCAAGGGAATCTACGGATATTTCAAAAACGACGTATCTTTTCATAAAAACACCGTAGCCCCTATTTTCAAAACCCCATGATTCGTGTTATTTCAAATGGCACCATTCGTAGGACTTATATTAGATTATTGCAGATTAGTTATCGTTGTGTCTAGTATTCAGCTCCCGCACATTATTGCTGTTCGCTCTGCCTCGCATATTTATTTTGCTGCATATTCCATTATTGATATCATGCTGTTAGGACACCAGCACCATTACCGATGATGCGTATGTACCACGTACACCTACTTGCCGGCTCACACACATCTTCATCGGTAATTGCCATGTCACGTACACTTTAGAGAATATAATTGCTTGACTTAGATTGTTAGCTGGTAGTTTTGACATGATATTAGTGTACTTCCCTTATATGCCATATTAGACATTGTAGTTATTACCTACCACTTCATGCATACTGTTATTCAGTTGTTCATGCCTAGTTCATTATCATTGACATATGCACTTGTGATGATTTCTTGAGATTTATGATATTTCTGGATTTCGGGGAAAGCCGCAAAATTTACAACTTATGATCTTTTAAAATATAAAATGTTGCGGTTTTCTAGTGATGTAAAGTGTCGTCCACGATGAGTTTGCTGTGGTTTTGGAGATCCGTGTCGAGGAGTGGAGGAACCGTCACGGGTACATGGTGGGCCCGGTATGGTACCCCGGGGCAAGATGAATGTGGTGTTGAAGTTGAGCCCGGCAGGGGAGCACTACCTACCGGTGATATTACCCGACGCGTCGGATATCCGGAGGATACCGTCGTGGTCTTGAGATGGATGGTAGGGGCCGGTCCGGACTGACGGCGCCCTAGATATTGAGATTGAGACATTGATATTTCGAGACAGTGAGATTTATGTTTTGTGTCGATGCTAGACACTGTTGATACTGATTTCATTATGATACCTCAGTTTAAAAATACGAAGGAAATCTCACTAATTTATGAAAACAGTTTCTTCATTTACATGTATTCTGTTTCATGCATTCATACCTCATTCATATGATATATTGCTACCTGAGGCACTGACACGGGCACATGAAATTTTACTCGGGTTAGATATTACCCTAGTCATTGTTATAGGCTGCCTGTTATACTTATATTTGAGGATATATTATGATCATTGACCTAGGTTGCGTTATTTATGCGATTTCTGTGCGTAGATGTTTTTCTATTCACGAGTTGGCAACTCACCCCCGTTGTGCCCCAGTTTCTTGCAGATTTGCCGTACAGGTTTCATTACGGCTTGCGGGCTCAGTTTCATTCGGGTGATTTGCTAGTAGGTGGGTTTACATGTATCATACCCCCATTATATATCTTGTATATCATTATTCTGTTGTATCTAGAAGTTCCATCAACCAAACATGTACCTATTGAGATAGAGACCAGTGTTGTTTATTCTTTCGACCTTAGAGTCGCTCGTTATATTTCTGGTGGTTTTGAGTTCCCTTTTGAGTTTTTGATCCTCGCCGTTGGCGTTGTATATTATATTGCTTGTGTGGTTGTGACCGTCGATTGACGAAGAGCTAGCTCCCGCTTGGGGATGCCTTTTTCTTGATTTCGTATACTATTCATGTTGTATCCCGTTTGGGGGCAAGTATTTACAAAGGAGACTCTGCCGAAATTTTCAGTAAATTTTTGATGCTTTTAAAAACCGCATAATTCGGCTTATGCTATTGAAACTACTTGCTTTAATTTGGTTTTGCCTGCACTCTACTACTTTTCTTGGTTTGGATTTCTGGGTTTTCGGTTTACTTAGATTACGTACGCCTCGAGACATTCGTAGTTTAAGTGCCGGTCATGTTCCGTACTTTCGGGTCGTGACAAAGTTGGTATCAGAGCGTTAGGTTTTAACCTTCGGAGCGTAGGATGACCCTTGGTTGATGGAATAGGTGACTAAAGTAGAGTGACGTACCGTTGGTATGTTCCACGGCATATTTACGACACGCCACTCCACTTATGAAGCCTTAGGATGTACATTTCCTTGTTCAGTATTATATTCATTCCGATCTAGCCTTATCGGTATCAGTTTGGTTTTGCTGCTACGGTTACGGCAGGGAGAGCTACGGCTAGAGTTACGGTCAGCATAAGCTCGTCACGAACGAGGACTGACCAGGGCGAAATTCCGGCGACACATGATTGCAGAGATGTGTCTTTTTACTGTGTTTCCGCGCCACGAGCGTTTGGCGGATTGCCTTTATGAGGTTACTCGGATGTGCTGATCGACACTAGAGGATTGAGCCACTGACAGAGGCCAGCCAGATTTTGATGACCGTTGGTGTGTTGCTTACTCCTGATGATTGAGGCACTGTTCAGCGTGCAGACGAGCGAGCCAGTTGTTGCTGCGAGCGACGAGATATCGCCCCATATGATGGAACTATGGCGGGGCGAGTTGTACGAATAGATGATAGAAGGTCGCTAGTCACCCGATGATGAATGACTAGGAAAGGTGGTTCGTTCGCTTACCCCGATGCGAGGTCATCAGATAGATTGATTCCAGCTAGAGACGACTTCACGCGGAGACGTTGGGAGTCGACAGAGACGATCGAATGTCAGAAACCTAATTATCCAAGTTTAAAGTAGTCGGAAAGACATGCAGGCAATTCTATGGTCCCTCTACAAGAATGAAACCCTAACTCGACTTAATGACCGTGTGAAAGCCTTTGAACCTTCGGGTTTGCGGCAGTTCTACGGCGCCATTAGTGAGGCTTGGGTTTGCCCATCTACGGCTGGACCACCGATGCTGTGGTATGTACTCGATACTATTAAACTGTGCCCAAGAGGTTGAGCTCTTGGGGGATTATAAGGTTTTGACGACTCGATCGGATGGCTCGACTTAATTCGGATGCTAGGTGGTGAGATGCATTCTTGGGAGACTCCAGATACGAGGATAGTCGTTGGAGCTCAGTCCATGCAGCCGCGACGAGACGAGTCCAAAGCAGACGACATTAGAGAAAAGTGAAGTAAGAGGTTCGTACCAGATCTAGATGAGATGACGTTCCACTCCGCCAACATCAGAGATGCGATGCGCATGCCGAGGTATAGTACTTGGATTTACCTTCCAGAAGGAGTCGCGATGAGTATGCAGTCGTTCCAGAGCAAGATGCAGATATAGGGAAGGACGATGACTTCCGGAAAGTTGGCAGAGACGAGACATGGACGAGACCGTGAGCAGGATTCCTTCCAGGACACTGCTGCAATGATACTTGCACCCAGGATCAGATGTGTCAAGTACATTCAGAGAGCCAGAGGCCGACGCCGGTGATATGCTGTCTTACGAGTGGTCGCGATGATTGACCAAGAGATGACCAGAGAAGTGCCAGAACGGAATCGTCCCCGTTAGCACACCTGATAGGGCCGATGAGCCGATGGACCGAAAGATCGGTAATTCACAGTGAAGACCTTGACCCAGGAGTGGTCATGGTTACGCACGCCAGCAGGACAGAGTTCATGATCATCGACGAGACGTCCCACTAGTGACCGCGACAGTTGGCCGAGATTCTTAGAGGATGCGCTTGAGCAGTACTATTCCGCCATTATTGATTACGATGTTTTGGGTGATTTATTCGTATGATTTGATTTTGATGATTGAGGATTAACGATCTTTGCACAGTGTTGCACTTGATATCGTTTTCGTTCTTTAGTTTCACATGTTTGTGATTTTACGGTTTTAAACAGTTGAGTTGGTTTTGTGCGTATGCATGCACACGATTTCGTTCCTGCACTCGGTATAGTTTATATATGCTTGCAGTGCAGTGATACGCCTTTTGTGCACTTAGACGCACTGGACATCGATTTTGATTGTGATACTCGATATTTGTTTTATGCACCTTGTGCACCTGATTGCTTTTGCGCACGTTCGGCGCTTGATATTGGATTTCATGATTTCATGCACGATAGATGCACCTGATTTGGATTTTCGCACATGTTGGGCGCATGTTTTGAAGGGTGATTTTGGTGCACACCAGAGGCACTAAATCGAGATTTTTTTTTTCCGTGCATGTCAGATGCACCTGATTTTGCTGTCAGGCACACATGTTGCCTACGACAGATGTTTCGTGCACACCTGATGCACTTAGATGTTGTTTCTGTGCGCATGTATGGCACATTCATGGATTTTGATTTCCGTGCGCACCAGACGCACGTAGTATTCATGTGCATATTTTGGGATTGATTTCTTATAGAGCAGTACGTTTTTATGATATTGCTATGTGTTTTCATACTGAGCAGGACTAGTCAGAGGACAGTACCTGAATACATTTTGCATGCATTGATAGTTATTGAAGGGATTTCCAAAAAGCGAGCTATAGCCTCAGTATTTACCTACGTGTCTGATATGACACGAAATGTTTAAAATAAGGAGACCCTTCTAAATTGTTTCCAAAACGGCGGAACGTACATTTCAAACAAAGGTATATATATATATAGTTATTTTCTTATGATAGACGTCCGCCACTGTGCAGTGTTATACGCGTTGCACAGCGACTTAAAGAGATTGGCATGCATTTCCTTCAGACACTTACAGATATAGATTCGATATTTACATGTATAGTTTCGAGTTATGTCATATCGGTTTTGATTTGGATTTGGCATTGATGACTTCTCCATGACTCCGATGATTGCGGGATGCTTGACGGAGTTTTGATTTGAGTTATATGCTCATTTTTCAAGCGCATGCGCTGTGCTACGATTTGTTTTATGTATTTATGATTTCGGAGCCCGACGACTTGATGGTTTTTCTTAGATGTTTTAGTAATTGGGGGAGTTTGAATTTAAATTCGGGGACCGAATTTCTTTAAGGGGGGAAGATTGTAGCGTTTTGAAAATCGTTTCGGTGAAATTTCGGAAAATCGGTAAAATGAGGGGGTTTTCTGTAAAAAGTCAAAATACAAATATCTTATTATAAAAATTAAATATACATATTCTAGCTATGTAATTGCTATTATTTGGTGTTTATTGAGCCGCTGGTGAAATTTCAAATTTTCTGAAAAAAATATTATTTTATTATTATTTTAAGCCGTCACTAATACATTTAATTAGGGAAAATTACAAATTGGAATGAGTTGAAACAAATTTTGTGCATCATAAAACATTAAATAAAAATTTATCATGTGGTTTTTGGAACGAAATCATTTGCCAAAACGGTTTAGAAATTATTGAAGAAAAAAGGCTTTTTTTAAGCGTAAATGGATGTTTGGGGTATTGTATTTATCATTTTTCATCACCCCACACCCGTGCCCACACCCACACACCCTCACTTACTCCTCCCCATGGCTGAATTCAGCACCCACCATATTTTTCCCCACTTGATTTTCAAGTAAAAAGAAATGAAAGAAAAGAAAAGAAAATGAGTGAAGTAGTTAGACTTTTGACTTTGTTTGACCTTGACCTTGTCCCCCCCCCATTTTCCTCACCTCCCTCTCTCTCCCCCACCCACTTTTCTGGCCGAAAATTCCTTCTCCCCACAGCAGCCCCCCCCCTCCATTTTCCCCTCTCTTTTCCCTTCAAAACTTCATGAAAAATTGCATCAAAAATCCACCAAAAATCCCACAAAATCAAAATCAAAGTCCTACCCATTTTAGCTTAGCCCGTTTAGCATGGATCCTTGTGAAAAGAGAGCATTTTGGGAGGCCATGGAGTCTTGTGGACCTTCATATATTTTTGGGTATAATTCTAAAACTTTTTGTTGCTTAAATTGTTACTAATTTCTTAAGCTAATTTAATTAAGTGTTATTTGGATATGTGAGTTTAATTGCAAGTTTTGGAATTCAAGTTGTGAAATTGAATGCAAGTTAGGATTTATAAAATTGGTGTATGGTTGTGTGTTATAATTAGGCTTTGTTGTCATGTTAATACAAGTTTAGTAGCTAGTGCTAATGGCTAGCTTAAAAATTTTGTTATTTTGCTAATTTGCTTACTAGATTTTTGAAATTTGTTAAATTCTTGGGATTAAAAATATGATTAGGTTTTTCTTGGCTTCATTAACTTTATTAAGTGTGGTTTAATGCTTTGGATCATGCAATTCTAAGCTAGATTGTAGTTTGTGCATTTTGCTTTGAAATTGTTAAAAAAGGTATTTTTGTAAACTAGAATATTAGGATTTTTGGAATTTAATGAGATTAAATTCCGGAAATTGTTTATACGACTTATTTAAGATATTTAATAAATATATTGGCCGCTACATTCATTTAAGCATCGTGTTTTGTACAAAAACGGCGAATTGTGCTTGCTAGATTTTCGGAAAAATGACTTTTTAAGTGAAATTGGCGTTTTTGTGAGTTTTAACCTAGTTATATTAAAATTAGTGTTCGTGAATGTGCAAATGAGTTTGATTGGATTTTCTCGATGGTTTAACGTTCGTACATCGACATCGAGGGTTGGTTTGACTATTCCTGCATGCGTGGGCGATAGGTTTGGACCTATGCGTGATACGCGTGCCGATTTGATTTTCGTATGCCGTTTCGATTTCGAATTTAGTTTTAATGCGATATGGTACGTTATGATATGTAGGTACCCCCATGTGGACTTCGAGACGACAAGCAAGCGCGTGGCGACGTCGGCACCGGCTAGCGAGGACCAGGTGAGTAAATTTATATCTACGGGGAGAAGTCGGGTGGATGGCGTATAGCACCCCCGCAGTCCGTGGTGGTGTATACGGATGCGTATACACACCAATAATTATTATATGTTTTTGGGATTAATAACGGTGTTTAGGATGGATATTAGTTTGTTGGATTATTTTAGCATTGCGAACTCTAGGGTAGTGTTGCACTACACATACACACATACATACTTGCATACATTCCTATTGATATGTGCTCATGGGATTCATTATAGTTATGTGTTCACATGGGTATGGGACTATGTGTTCACATACGGATTGAGGATGATACTTGGGATTGAACTGAGTCGATGAGATTCGATTTGAGGCCGTGAGATCGGTGATATAGCAGGGTTCGTATCTTAGATACGACATGACGTTGTAGCGGGTCCTTGACGTAGTGTTTCACACACGTCCATGCTTACGTAGGCGGTATCAATATGGTACTAGACGTAGATCAGTACCCCGATCATGATATTTGATAAAGAGGATACCAGGTGAATAGCATGATGAATGTGATATTGACCCGTACCCAGATTGGGATGCCGTACGACGGATTTACGTACGAGCTATATTGATGATTGATCCGCACTCTTGACTTGGGATGCCTGATTATAGATATGGTATCGGATATGATATTATTGAGGCGGGATCACCGACTATACATATACAGGTATGTATATGTATCGACTCAGATGATAGGCGGTTTCCTTACCTGTAGTTTAGCTGGTTAGTTCAGCCGTATAGTTTAGTGTAGTTGTTAGATTAGATTAGACTTCTTACCTATTTCAAAAACTAACGAATCGTGGGCATTTTTAAAGACAGCTCAAGGGAATCTACGGATATTTCAAAAACGACGTATCTTTTCATAAAAACATCGTAGCCCCTATTTTCAAAACCCCATGATTCGTGTTATTTCAAAAGGCACCATTCGTAGGACTTATATTAGAATATTGCAGATTAGTTATCGTTGTGTCTAGTATTCAGTTCCCGCACATTATTGCTGTTCGCTCTGCCTCGCATATTTATTTTGCTGCATATTCCATTATTGATATCATGCTGTTAGGACACCAGCACCATTACCGATGATGCGTATGTACCACGTACACCTACTTGCCGGCTCACACACATCTTCATCGGTAATTGCCATGTCACGTACACTTTAGAGAATATAATTGCTTGACTTAGATTGTTAGCTGGTAGTTTTGACATGATATTAGTGTACTTCCCTTATATGCCATATTAGACATTGTAGTTATTACCTACCACTTCATGCATACTGTTATTCAGTTGTTCATGCCTAGTTCATTATCATTGACATATGCACTTGTGATGATTTCTTGAGATTTATGATATTTCTGGATTTCGGGGAAAGCCACAAAATTTACAACTTATGATCTTTTAAAATATAAAATGTTGCGGTTTTCTAGTGATGTAAAGTGTCGTCCACGATGAGTTTGCTGTGGTTTTGGAGATCCGTGTCGAGGAGTGGAGGAACCGTCACGGGTACATGGTGGGCCCGGTATGGTACCCAGGGGCAAGATGAATGTGGTGTTGACGTTGAGCCCGGCAGGGGAGCACTACCTACCGGTGATATTACCCGATGCGTCGGATATCCGGAGGATACCGTCGTGGTCTTGAGATGGATGGTAGGGGCCGGTCCGGACTGACGGCGCCCTAGATATTGAGATTGAGACATTGATATTTCGAGAAAGTGAGATTTATGTTTTGTGTCGATGCTAGACACTGTTGATACTGATTTCATTATGATACCTCAGTTTAAAAATACGAAGGAAATCTCACTAATTTATGAAAACAGTTTCTTCATTTACATGTATTCTGTTTCATGCATTCATACTTCATTCATATGATATATTGCTACCTGAGGCACTGACACGGGCACATGAAATTTTACTCGGGTTAGATATTACCCTAGTCATTGTTATAGGCTGCCTGTTATACTTATATTTGAGGATATATTATGATCATTGACCTAGGTTGCGTTATTTATGCGATTTCTGTGCGTAGATGTTTTTCTATTCACGAGTTGGCAACTCACCCCCGTTGTGCCCCAGTTTCTTGCAGATTTGCCGTACAGGTTTCATTACGGCTTGCGGGCTCAGTTTCATTCGGGTGATTTGCTAGTAGGTGGGTTTACATGTATCATACCCCCATTATATATCTTGTATATCATTATTCTGTTGTATCTAGAAGTTCCATCAACCAAACATGTACCTTTTGAGATAGAGACCAGTGTTGTTTATTCTTTCGACCTTAGAGTCGCTCGTTATATTTCTGGTGGTTTTGAGTTCCCTTTTGAGTTTTTGATCCTCGCCGTTGGCGTTGTATATTATATTGCTTGTGTGGTTGTGACCGTCGATTGACGAAGAGCTAGCTCCCGCTTGGGGATGCCTTTTCTTGATTTCGTATACTATTCATGTTGTATCCCGTTTGGGGGCAAGTATTTACAAAGGAGACTCTGCCGAAATTTTCAGTAAATTTTTGATGCTTTTAAAAACCGCATAATTCGGCTTATGCTATTGAAACTACTTGCTTTAATTTGGTTTTGCCTGCACTCTACTACTTTTCTTGGTTTGGATTTCTGGGTTTTCGGTTTACTTAGATTACGTACGCCTCGAGACGTTCGTAGTTTAAGTGCCGGTCATGTTCCGTACTTTCGGGTCGTGACAGTATGTACAGTAATGGCCTCTAGGGCATACATATAACTAACAAATATTTAGTGTGGAGCATGTATGTGTATATACATGCATACATACATACATACATACATACATATATATAAGGTGGAAAGGGCATCCAAAGGATGCAGGGGAAAGAACGCCAGCGCCTTGGGCGCAAGAGCGCTAGCGCCCCACGTGCCAGGCACGTGGGCACTCGAGCGGTGGAACTTTGGGCGCCAGCGCTCTGAGCGTAAGAGCTCTAGTGCCCCACGTGCCAGGAACGTAGGTGCTCGAGCGCTGGCGTTTTGGGCGCCAGCGCTCTGAGCGCATGAGCGCGAGCGCTTTGAGTGCTAGCGCCCCACGTGTCAAACATGTGGGTGCTCAAGCGCTAGCGCTTTGGGCGTTAGCACTCCAAATGCAAAGCGCGAGCGCTTTGGGCACTGGCGCTCGAGCGCGAACGCTTTGGGCGCTGGCGCTCTGAGCGCAAGAGCGCTAGCGCTCTGAGCACTAGCGTCCCACGTGCCAGGCACACGGGCGTTCGGGCACTAGCGCTTTGGGTGCTAACGCTCTGAGCGCAAGGGCGCTAACGCTCTGAGCGCAAGAGCGCTAGCGCTTTGAGCCCTAGCGCCCCATATGCCAGGCATATGGGCACTCGGGCACTAGCGCTTTGGGAGCTAGAGCTCTGAGTGCAAGAGCGCTAGCGCTTTAAGCGCAGGGGCGCCGGCGCTTTGGGAGGCGAAAGTGACTCAGTCCCCGCAATGGGAGTTGTACTCCCAGAAAAGAACACTTATTATTTTGTGTATGTGTGTGTGTGTGTGTGTGTGAGGAATTAAACTCCTAGGATATTTTGAGGCTGATGAAGGGGCTTCTTCCCTTCAGCCCTGGATCTTCCCAAAGTGGGGTTTCTGGAGATGGGACTTCTTCTTCTTCCTGTTTCGGCTGGATCGTGAAGAACAAGAAGTATGAAATGTTAAAAATCTCTACTTTTTGAGATCTTGTGGGAGATCTAAGCTCCCCTTTGTGGGTTTTGTGGTGAAAAACTATTTAGTTTTTGAAAAGTAAGAGTAAAACTCTTGATTTAATCCAAAAGAAAGAAGAAGGTTTTAGAACCTTGAAGAAGGAGAAAGAGGCACAGGCCCTAGATTTTTTTGAGAATGAAAAAGTTGTTGAGATATTTTCATTATCTTTGCCTTTATAGGCTATGCACTTTACATATAGCCCCTTGGGCTTTTCAAAATGACATTTTGCCTATCACATGGCTCATGTGTCATTTCTTTTTGCACATAAGCCATGGGCTTTACAAAAATTTGGCTTTACGTCCATTTCCTTACATTTATTCATAAAACGAAATGAAAGAAATACAACAAAATTATTTATTACAAAATTTTTATTTTGGCATAGGGGAGGCCGGCCGCGGTGCTCGACTTGGGCATGGGCCCACTTGCTTGGGCTTAGGCCTGCATACTTGGGGTTGACTTTGACTTTGACTTGGTTTACCGGGGTGCAAATTTTGACCCCAACAAAGTGCCCCCCATCAATGACTGCACACCACGTATATGAGTTGTGTGCATGAAATTGATGGATCTTGATATTAGACTTCGTGGTGGAACATCATTCCAGGGGCGGAGCATCCCTCGGGGAGCATGATTCTCGAGGATCGGAGCATCATTCCGATTTGCGGAGCATAATTCCAGGGTCGGAGTATCATTCCGAAGAGTCGGAGTATAATTCCGAGGATCGGAGCATAATTCCGAAGATCGGAGCATAATTCTGAAGAGTAGAGGCATGATTCCAGGGATCGGAGCATAATTTCGATGAGCGGAGCATGATTCCAAAGGGTCGGAGCATCATTCCGAAGAGCAGAGCATGATTCCAGGGATCGGAGTATAATTCCGATGAGCGGAGCATGATTCCAAAGGGTCGGGGCATAATTCCAAGGATCGGAACATCATTCCGAAGGTCGGAACATCATTCCGAAGAGTTGGAGCATAATTCCGAGGATCAGAGCATAATTCCGAAGAGTAGAGGCTTGATTCCAGGGATCGGAGCATAATTCCGATGAGCGGAGAATGATTCCAAAGGGTCGGACATCATTCCGAAGAGTGGAGCATGATTCTAGGGATCGGAGTATAATTCCGATGAGCGGAGCATGATTCAAAGGGTCGGAGCATAATTCCGAGAATCTGAGCATCATTCCGAGGGTCGGAGCATCATTCCGAAGAGCGTAGCATGATTCCAAGGGTCGGAGCATCATTCCGAAGAGCAAAGCATGATTCCAAAGGGTCGGAGCATGATTCCAAAGGGTCAAAGCATGATTCCGGAGAGCGGCAGACATTCTGACCGAAGCATAATTTCGATGCAGAGGTTGATTCCCAGGCGAAGCATAATTCCGATGGGGAAAGCAAATACTCCGAGGAAAAGCTTGATTTCGACACTGGGTACATTCTGAGACGAAGCATGATTTCGACGTAAAGCATGCTGGTTGACTTGATTCCGAGGCGGAGTTTAATTCCGACGAGGAGGTCGCTGGTTGATTCCGAGCCGAAACATAATTCCGACAGGTAAGGGAGATACTCTGAGGCGAAGCTTGATTTCGACGCGGGGTACACTCTGAGACGAAGCATGATTCCGGCACAGAGCTTGTTGGTCGACTTGATTCCGAGGAAGAGATTAATTCCGATGGGGAGGTTGTTGTTTGATTCTAAGCCGAAGCATAATTCCGACAGGGAAGGCAGATATGCCGAGGCGAAGCATGATTTCGACACGGGGTCCACTCTGAGACGAAGCATGATTCCGGCGCAGAGCTTGTTGGTTGACTTAATTCCAGGGGTTGACATCATCATTGCTATACTGGAATATGGTACCATGAGCGAATCATCATCTATCATGAGAGGATTTGGGGATATTGGATTTTTTCTGGCATCAGCATTGGTGCACTGGAACAATGCCAAGAGCAACTCATCATTTTCCCCGGGAGGATTTTGGAATTGGTGGCTTAGGAGAAAGGTTTAGATTCCTATCACCTAAGGCTTTTCAATTTTATGGGCCGTAAGGGTCCCATAAAAGCATTTTCTCCCTACGAGTCGAAAGGATCTCGTAGGTGTATTTTCTCCTTAGGAGTCGTGGGGACTCCTAAGTGCGTTGCTCCTTTGTGAGTCGTAAGGATCTCACGCGGGAATTTTCTCCTCACAAAGTCGAGAGGACTTTGCGAGTGCATTTCATCTCTCTTTTACGAGTTTGCGCCCTTTTGGGTTTTCACAAACTCGCCGGCAGTCCTGCTGTTTTTACTCACGGAGCCCTTTCGGGTTTTCATCCGTGCCCATTTTGCTTGTGGACATACCATTTTTTTTAGGACTTTGAATGTGGTCTCACCGGTAGGACTTAGGAGAGATTGGGATTATTTTACACCCGTGGATTGTATACGGTTTTGCAGGATGTATGATCCAGACCGTAGGGCCGGAAGAATTTCGGGACTTTGTTGGCGTCTGCATTGCTGCACTGGAATATGGTACCAGGAGCGACTCATCATTCGCCGTTGGGGTATGGGATTTGGAATTTGGTTGGCGTCTACATCGCTGCACTGGAATATGGTACCAGGAGCGACTCATCATTCGCCGTTGGGGTATGGGATTTGGAATTTGGTTGGCATCTGCATCGCTGCACTGAAATATGGTATCAAGAGCGACTCATCATTCGCCACTTGGGGATTTGGATTCTGGCCGGCGTCTGCATCGCTGCACTGGAATATGGTACCAGGAGCGACTCATCATTCGCCATTGCCTATTGGGAAGCGATAGCTTAGGTGACAGGTTTAGATCCCTATCACCTAAGGTTTTTCAATTTTATGGGCCATAAGAGTCCCATAATAGCATTTTCTCCCTACGAGTCGTAAGGATCCCGTAGGTGCATTTTCTCCTTAAGAGTCGTGAGGACCCCTAAGTGTGTTTTTCCTTTATGGGTCGTAAGGATCCCACGAAGGTTTGTTCTCCTCATGTATCGTGAGGACACATGAGTAGGTCTTCCCAATGGAGCATAATTCCAAGGGCGGAGACCAGCCGCTGGACTGGCGACTACGGTGGGGCATGGGTATGATGAGAATTATTTGAGCCCGTAGATTGTATACGGTCGTCAACTTGGGGACCAACCGTAGGGCTGGAGAATTTTGGGAATTTGAATTTTGGTTGGAGTCTGTATTGCTGCACTGGAATATGGTACCCGGAGCGACTCATCATTCGCCATTTTTTTTACCGTGATTGCTCTATCATTTCAGCTTTTCTAATCGCGAAGGTCATGATTGCCCTATCATTTCGGCTATTTATTCGCAGTTGCCCTATCATTTCGGCTTTATTTTTCATCTTTATTTTACTCGCTAATTTTGTCACGACCCGAAAGTACGGAAAATGACCGGCACTTAAACTAAGAAACGTCTCGAGGCATACGTAATCTAAGTAAGCCGAAAACCCAGAAATCCAAACCAAGAAAAGTAGTAGAGTGAAGGAAAACCAATTTAAAATCAAGTAGTTTTAATAGCATAAGCCGAATTATGCGGTTTTAAAAAAAACATCAAGTAGTTCCTGAAAATTTCGGCAGAGTCTCCTTTGTAAATACTGGCTCCCAATGTAACGCCTTGAAAAGTCGTTTTGGTGTTTTCCTGAAAATCGGTGAAAATTCGGTATTTTTCCGAAAACCGTCTTTCTCGTTATTTTGCAGTTTAGGACTAATTATACCTAAAATGGATAGATAATTGCTTGTTTTTAGTAGCTAATGAGTTACTTATGAAATTTTGGTCATTTAAAATTTTTTCCCTATTTTTCAATTTTTTAATATTATTTTAAGCCGGTAAGAAAATACATTAAATTAGCGATAAATACAAATTTTTCTGGGCTAATTTTAATCTTTAAAATTATGTTAATTAAAATCTAGTTGTAACATAAATTTTTAGTATTTTATTTTGATTTTTAACTAATTTTTATTATAGGAAACGAATTTATTGAATTTTAAGCTAAAACTTGCAATTTTTGACTTGTAGGGGGTCTTTTTGCATAAAATTTCTTTTGTAAAACCCCTCTCTCACTTCCCTCAGCCCTAGGCCAGCCCCACCATCATCAGGTCCAGAAAAAAAATGCCATGCTCTTTGACATTATTCTTGTGTGGAAATGAGGGTATTTTTAAAGGTTTTTGAATTGTTAATTAGGTATGGTCTTTTGTGGGTTGGTAGGAGTTGACCAAGACTTTTCCCACACACCCCACACCATCCCCTTCCCTTGTTCTGGCCGAAATTCCAGCAGCCCCCTTCATCTCCTTGATCTTTTCATTTTTCTTCAAAAAATTCATTAAGTTGCTTCAAAAATTCAAGCTAAAACTCACAAATTAAAACCCCATTCTTCATCCCTTTTTCCTTCACCTCTCTTGCTTGGAATCATGGTGCTAGGAGGCCATCATTGAGGCAAATTTCTTCTTGCTAGATCCATAGGTTTGAGGTATAATTTCTAATCTTTTAATTTCTTATGGTTAGGATACTTTAATCTAGTTGCTTAGTGTTAATTTTAGTGTTAATCCTAATCTAGTTTTTTTTAGTTAATGATTGAAAATTAAACTAGGGTTTCTTGAAACCATGTTTTAGTCAATTAAGTCTTTTAATTAACTTAGTTGTTTACTTAACGAATTTATATGGTTACTTTGCTTAAGTGGCTTCATATTAGGCTAATCTATGTTAAAGTTGTGTGAAATTTTCATTAAGGTTGCTAATTATGAAAATCAAGAAATGTTTTGTTTATGGAAATTAGGTTTTTAAGCATAGTTAATGGTTTAAAATTAGTGTAATGGCTAGCTAGTGGGTTAGTTTGGATTGTTGTGTTGGATTGTGTTAATTTTCTCGCTAATTGTCGATGTTTGCACCAATTTTGCAAACTTCTAGCTTACTAGGTTTTTATTATATTATTGTGGCGATTTAATTGCGATATCTAGAGTATTTTGTTGGCTTATCCTATGACATTTAGGATGCGTGAGTGCGGATTTTTGAGTAGTCGGGTTTTAGTTTTGCCGGGAGACCAAATCGGCGATTTTTGCAGTTTTTGCGATTTTCGCGTGTGTTCCGCGCACCTTGTGCACGTTGTACCTAGCTTGTGAACATTAGTATTTTCGTTTGGGTTTTGCGTCATTCTTGATATGTAACCTTATGTTTGGTATTGATGTAAATTCCAGGTTCGGTCGCGGAGACGTCAGACACGGCACGAAAGGGGAAAGCGGTGATTGGACACAGCTAGCTAGGGATTCCGGTGAGTAGATGTAACATCTACGGGGGACTATCGTTGGATGGCGCAAGCCGCCCGATAGTTTAGTAACTTAAAAGATTCTTAGTGATGTTAGTAATTAGGGGTGTAATACTTATATGATTATTTGCTACATTCATGTCCTATATTGACATACATATACGAAACCATTTTATAGGACACCTGCACCATTGCCAGGGTTTTTATATGCAGCACGAGCACTATTCATGCTTATACACACACCGTGGTAATTGCCATGCCACCACACTAGATAACCTTTAAATTGAAACCTTTTACTATAATTGATACTTAAACTCGCGCTATTGCTTTAATTCCTTAAAATGAAATCGTAGGATTGCTATTCATGTGCATGTACCTCATCATATTATTTGTTCATGCCTAGTCTATTAATCATACATCGTAGCTTAATTATTGATACCATATTCATTCATCACCATTGACATATACACTTATGAGGATTTCTTGAGATTTTATGATATTTCTGGATTTCGGGGGAAAGCCGCAAAATTTCTAAACTTATTATATTTTTTTAAAATATGTAAATTGCGGTTTTCTAGTGATGTAAGTGTCTTCCACCATGAGTTTGTTGTGGTTTTCGAGATCCGTGTCGAGGAGTGGAGGAACCGTCACGGGTACATGGTGGGCCCGGTAAGATACCCCGGGGCAAGAGGAATGTGGTGTTGACGTTGAGCCTGGCAGGGGACGGATTACCTACCGGTGACTGTTTGGGACGGCGCATATCCAGAGGATACCGACCGTGGCCGCTAGATGATGAGATATTGATATTTGAGATGGGTCAGCCGGACGGCTGAGGCCAGAGATACATTGATATGAGATTTGAGACAGTTTTGAGGTGTCGATGCTGGACACAAGTTCTTGTTGATTCTATTGGTATTGTGCAGGTATTTCAAAAGACATTCTTAAAGGGAAAAACATGATTTCTTATACTTACACATTCAGATCACGAGTTGATTCGCATTGCATTCATACCTGCTAGTATATCCATATTGCATACATAATTGCCATTATGTCCTGCCTTACCTGTATTTAGATGCTAGGATGCTTGTGTGCATGCATTCGATAGCCTGTGTAGATGTTATTTATTACTCACGAGTTGGCAACTCACCCCCGTTGTGCCATAGCCTTTTGCAGGTCCGCTCCGTCAGTACAGTAGCGGCGGGTGCGCTTGCTTCTTTTGCCTCTTTTGCCTGGACTCGAGGTTTTGCTCATAGGTGGGTTATGTTATTATTTTTGTACCACCTTGTATATTCTTTGTATCTAGTGTACTCCATCTACTGTATCTACCAGTATTATTGTATATTGACCTAGAGATGAGACTGTGAGGTTTGTGGATTTTTATGCTGTATTTTGGGGTCGAGCTCACTTGAGTCGACATGCTGTTTTCTTATGCTTCATTATGATTATTTCGCATGTTGTTGCTTTATATTGCGTGGGAATTGTGACCGCCTTGTGGCGAAGAGCTAGCTCCCGCTTGGGGATGCCTTATTTGTTGGATTCATATATATTTTTGTTGTACCCATTTTGGGGGCCAGTATTTACAAAGGAGACTCTGCCGAAATTTTCGGAAAAATTGATATTGTTTTTAAAAAGGATTTTATATGACTTATTTGATAAACTCGCTTTCAATTGATTGGGTTTTCTTCACTCTTTTGCTTGTTTTGGTTTTGGTTTCTGGGCTTTGGCTTACTTATTTTACGGACGTCTTGAGACGTTTCGTAAACTTAAGTGCCAGTCACGTTCCGTACCCTGCGGGTTGTGACAAAGTTGGTATCAGAGCGATAGGTTTTACCTTTTTGAGTGTAGGATGACCCTTGGTAGATGGAGTAAGTGACTTAAGTAGGGTAACGTAGCGTGTGTATGTCCGCGGCATACTTGCGATACGGTACTCCGCCTAAGTGACTTTAGGATACTTTCTTGAAATTCCTTCTTCAATTCCATGTATCCTATGATTCTTTTGCACTGTTCTTATTATCCTTTTTCTGTACCAGCCACTATGCCGCCGAAGGCTACGAGGGCACAGAGGGCTGCCGCCCGAGACGAGATTCGAGCTGGCTCGTCCGAGACTTGGACTGAGCAGGGTGGTATGCCTACGCCGCAGGGACAGACCGATCCACCTTCCCCAGGCCGTATTGATAGGCTTGAGTCCGGTATGGAGGAGCTGCGACAGATGATGGGAGGCATGCAGGAGTTACGACAGATGGTAGAATCGTTAGTAGAGGTCAATCGAGCACAGAGATTGGATATTACTCCCCCTACGGTCGTTTCGAGACCGAGTCGGATTCGCACTGATATGTTAGCACCTAGGAGGGTTCGCAGAGGCCGTGGCGGATTCTTTAGGGGCCAGTTATATCGCCTTCATCCATACGATCAGCAGCCATGGTTAGGATGTTTTTGGTGTGGTAGCCTGCATCATCGTAACAGAGACTGTCCGGCGAGACGACAGGGAGCGGCGACAGTTCCACATGTGACCCTACCACCATCACCACCCCCTCCTCAGAGAGCCCTACTTCCTACCACAGGCGATGCTCCACACCAGTTAGGTGCACCCAGAGGCCGTGGACGCGGCGGTCCTGTTCAGTGAGGACGAAGAGGTAGAGGCCGAGGTCGAGGTCAGCCCGCTATCGGTGGAGGACAGGCCCAAGTATTTGCTTTGACACCGCAGGATGCGCAGGCATCCAATACCGTTGTGACAGGTACCTTATCCGTATGTTCTTTCGACGCACGGGTATTATTTGACCCAGGTTCCACACATTCGTACGTCTCTACACACTTTGCACCGATGTTAGGCCGTAAGTCGTCGTCGTTAGATCAGCCGCTTGTTGTTATTACCCCGGTAGGCGAGTCGTTTGTCGCTCGTTTTGTTTTTCGATTGTGTTCCGTTCGTATCGGGGAGAGGGAGTCATCGGTTGATTTGATTCTCCTCGATATGTTGGACTTTGATGTGCTTCTGGGCATGGATTGGCTAGCCACTTGTTATGCTTCAATGGACTGCCGTATGAAGGCAATCAGATTTAGCTTTCCGGGAGAGCCAGTCCTTGTTATTCAGGGAGACCGCAGCGTCACCCTTCCCAGCTTGATTTCGTCTCTTCGCGCTGGTCAGCTCTTGCGGAAGGGATGTCAGGGATTTTTAGCGTATATTTGCGATACTCGAGCTGCAGAGGTTCCGTTGGACCGGGTCCCGGTTGTTTGTGAGTTCCCTGATGTTTTCCCTGATGAGCTACCTGGGCTACCACCTGAGCGCGATGTTGACTTCTGCTTTGATTTGATTCCCGGCTCGGGGCCTAATTCTATACCGCTTTATCGGATGGCCCCGGCGGAACTTCGAGAGCTGAAGGATCAGTTGCAGGATTTGTTAGATAAGGGGCTTATTCGACCTAGTGTTTCTCCGTGGGGTGCTCCGGTCCTGTTTGTCAAGAAGAAGGACGGAAGTTGCGCTTATGTATCGACTACCGCCAGCTGAACAAAGTTACCGTTCGGAACAGGTATCCGTTGCCACGCATTGATGATTTGTTCGACCAGCTACAGGGCGCGGGTTATTTTTCGAGGATCGACTTACGATCAGGATACCATCAGCTGTGAGTTCGACAGGAGGATATACCAAGGACAGCTTTCCGCACGCGCTACGGCCACTACGAGTTTTTGGTGGTGTCGTTCGGACTCACCAACGCCCCAGCAGCATTCATGGATTTGATGAACCGTACATTCAGGCCGTATCTTGACTTGTTCATCATCGTGTTTATCGACGATATCTTGGTGTACCCCCGGAGCAGAGAGGAGCACGAGCAGCACTTGCGGATTACGTTACAGACTCTGAGGGAGCACCAGCTGTTCGCAAAGTTCTCCAAGTGTGCATTCTGGCTGGACAGCGTCGGATTCTTGGGTCACGTGGTTACGAGAGACGGCATATGTGTGGACCCGAAGAAGATTGAGGCTGTTCAGCAGTGGCCCCGACCTACATCGGTTACTGAGATCCGTAGTTTTCTAGGCCTGGCAGGCTACTACAGGCGTTTTGTTCAGGACTTCTCCCGTATAGCTGCACCTTTGACCGGTTTGACCCGGAAGGGAGTTCCTTTCGTCTGGACGGAGGAGTGCGAGCGCAGTTTTCAACAGCTGCGGACATGTTTGACTACGGCGCCGGTATTATCTTTGCCTTCAGGATCAGGCGGATTTGTGGTCTACTGTGATGCTTCGCGAGTGGGATTAGGATGCGTATTGATGCAGCATGGCTGGGTGATCGCTTATGCTTCTCGGCAGCTGAAGAAGCATGAACAGAACTACCCCACTCACGATTTGGAGATAGCTGCAGTGGTCTTTGCACTGAAGATTTGGCGACATTACCTATACGGCGAGTCGTGTCAGATATTCACTGATCACAAGAGCTTAAAGTACATATTTCAGCAGCGAGACCTGAACCTCAGACAGCGTCGTTGGATGGAGTTGGTGAAAGACTACGACTGCGAGATCTTATATCACCCCGGCAAGGCGAATGTAGTGGCAGATGCGTTGAGTAGGAGGCCCGGGGGTAGTCTATCCTTTTTGCGCGCAGTGCAGAAGCAGTCGTCAGCAGATTGGCAGATGTTATGCGACAGCCGAGTTGAGTTCGAGTTCACTCAGACAGGGGGACAGCTCGCGCATGTTCATGCACGCCCACAGTTGCTTGACCGTATATATGAGGCACAGCGCAGTGACGACCGTTGCTCAGAGATCATGGCACAGATGGGACAGGGCAGATTTTCTGAGTTCATGATTGACGATCAGGGGATTTTACGCTATGGATCTAGACTGTGCGTACCAGATGCTGATGGATTGCGGCGTGACATTCTTGAGGTGGCAAACCGATCAGTGTATAGTGTCCACCCCGGTTCCACCAAGATGTACCATGATATGAGAGAGACCTACTGGTGGGACGGGATGAAGAGGGACATTGCGGAGTTTGTATCGAGATGCCTGACTTGTCAGCAAGTCAAGGCCGAGCACCAGAGGCCGCAGGAGAGCTATAGCCGTTACCCATTCCAGAGTGGAAATGGGAGCAGATTTCGACGGACTTCGTTGTGGGTCTACCCAGGACCAGTCGAGGGTATGACTCCATCTGGGTGATCGTAGATCGATTGACGAAAGCGGCTCACTTCCTTCCAGTGAAGACGACTTTCAGCTTCGCTCAGTATGCCCAGCTTTACATCGACGAGATCGTGCGGTTGCATGGCGTACCGACTTGTATCGTGTCAGATCGAGGCACCCAGTTCACCAGCCGACTTTGGCAGAGACTTCAGGAGGGTTTGGGCACTCGTTTGAGCTTCAGCACAGCGTTTCATCCGCAGACCGACGGCCAGTCAGACCGGACTATTCAGACTCTCGAGGACATGCTCAGAGCGTGCGTTTTAGACTTCGGCGGTAGCTGGGATCGTCATTTACCTCTAGTGGAGTTCTCCTACAACAACAGCTTCCAGGATACTATTCAGATGGCACCTTTCGAGGCATTGTATGGGAAGAGATGCAGATCGCCCGTCTGTTGGACCGAGCTCAGCGAGAGCAGTATTTTGGGGCCCCAGCTTGTTGAGGAGACGACAGCGAAGATACAGTTGATCCGAGACCGGATGAGAGCGGCTCAGAGCAGGCAGAAATCGTATGCAGACAGGCGCCGTCGCAGGTTAGAGTTCGCAGTTGGCGACCATGTTTTTCTGAAAGTCTCTCCGATGAAGGGCGTGATGCGTTTTGGGCAAAAAGGGAAGCTTAGCCCTAGATTTGTAGGTCCCTTCGAGATCCTCGAGCGTGTCGGCGCTGTTGCATATCGTTTGGCTCTTCCACCCAGCTTTCCCGATGTTCACCCCGTCTTCCATGTTTCGATGCTCCGCAAGTACCTTCATGACCCTTCCCACACGATTCAGCATCAGACAGTCCAGCTAGAGCGCGACTTTTCTTTTGCAGAGCAGCCGGTGTCCGTCCTGGATCGGCAGGTGAAGAAGTTGAGATCGAAAGTTATACCGACCGTCAAGGTCCTTTGGTGTAGCCCGAGCAGCGAGGAGGTTACCTGGGAGACCGAGGGCGAGATGAGGAAGAAATATCCCCATCTCTTTGAAGGTACGCGTAGTTATTTTTAAATTCGGGGACCGAATTTCTTTAAGGGGGGAAGATTGTAACGCCTTGAAAAGTCGTTTTGGTGTTTTCCTGAAAATCGGTGAAAATTCGGTATTTTTCCGAAAACCGTCTTTCTCGTTATTTTGCAGTTTAGGACTAATTATACCTAAAATGGATAGGTAATTGCTTGTTTTTAGTAGCTAATGAGTTACTTATGAAATTTTGGTCATTTAAAATTTTTTCCCTATTTTTCAATTTTTTAATATTATTTTAAGCCGGTAAGAAAATACATTAAATTAGCGATAAATACAAATTTTTCTGGGCTAATTTTAATCTTTAAAATTATGTTAATTAAAATCTAGTTGTAACATAAATTTTTAGTATTTTATTTTAATTTTTAACTAATTTTTATTATAGGAAACGAATTTATTGAATTTTAAGCTAAAACTTGCAATTTTTGACTTGTAGGGGGTCTTTTTGCATAAAATTTCTTTTGTAAAACCCCTCTCTCACTGCCCTCAGCCCTAGGCCAGCCCCACCATCATCAGGTCCAGAAAAAAATGCCATGCTCTTTGACATTATTCTTGTGTGGAAATGAGGGTATTTTTAAAGGTTTTTGAATTGTTAATTAGGTATGGTCTTTTGTGGGTTGGTAGGAGTTGACCAAGACTTTTCCCACACACCCCACACCATCCCCTTCCCTTGTTCTGGCCAAAATTCCAGCAGCCCCCTTCATCTCCTTGATCTTTTCATTTTTCTTCAAAAAATTCATTAAGTTGCTTCAAAAATTCAAGCTAAAACTCACAAATTAAAACCCCATTCTTCATCCCTTTTTCCTTCACCTCTCTTGCTTGGAATCATGGTGCTAGGAGGCCATCATTGAGGCAAATTTCTTCTTGCTAGATCCATAGGTTTGAGGTATAATTTCTACTCTTTTAATTTCTTATGGTTAGAATACTTTAATCTAGTTGCTTAGTGTTAATTTTAGTGTTAATCCTAATCTAGTTTTTTTTAGTTAATGATTGAAAATTAAACTAGGGTTTCTTGAAACCATGTTTTAGTCAATTAAGTCTTTTAATTAACTTAGTTGTTTACTTAACCAATTTATATGGTTACTTTGCTTAAGTGGCTTCATATTAGGCTAATCTATGTTAAAGTTGTGTGAAATTTTCATTAAGGTTGCTAATTATGAAAATCAAGAAATGTTTTGTTTATGGAAATTAGGTTTTTAAGCATAGTTAATGGTTTAAAATTAGTGTAATGGCTAGCTAGTGGGTTAGTTTGGATTGTTGTGTTGGATTGTGTTAATTTTCTCGCTAATTGTCGATGTTTGCACCAATTTTGCAAACTTCTAGCTTACTAGGTTTTTATTATATTATTGTGGCGATTTAATTGCGATATCTAGAGTATTTTGTTGGCTTATCCTATGACATTTAGGATGCGTGAGTGCGGATTTTTGAGTAGTCGGGTTTTAGTTTGGCCGGGCGACCAAATCGGCGATTTTTGCAGTTTTTGCGATTTTCGCGTGTGTTCCGCGCACCATGTGCACGTTGTACCTAGCTTGTGAACATTAGTATTTTCGTTTGGGTTTTGCGTCATTCTTGATATGTAACCTTATGTTTGGTATTGATGTAAATTCCAGGTTCGGTCGCGGAGACGTCAGACGCGGCACGAAAGGGGAAAGCGGTGATTGGACACAGCTAGCTAGGGATTCCGGTGAGTAGATGTAACATCTACGGGGGACTATCGTTGGATGGCGCAAGCCGCCCGATAGTTTAGTAACTTAAAAGATTCTTAGTGATGTTAGTAATTAGGGGTGTAATACTTATATGATTATTTGCTACATTCATGTCCTATATTGACATACATATACGAAACCATTTTATAGGACACCTGCACCATTGCCAGGGTTTTTATATGCAGCACGAGCACTATTCATGCTTACACACACACCCTGGTAATTGCCATGCCACCACACTAGATAACCTTTAAATTGAAACCTTTTACTATAATTGATACTTAAACTCGCGCTATTGCTTTAATTCCTTAAAATGAAATCGTAGGATTGCTATTCATGTGCATGTACCTCATCATATTATTTGTTCATGCCTAGTCTATTAATCATACATCGTAGCTTAATTATTGATACCATATGCATTCATCACCATTGACATATACACTTATGAGGATTTCTTGAGATTTTATGATATTTCTGGATTTCGGGGGAAAGCCGCAAAATTTCTAAACTTATTATATTTTTTTAAAATATGTAAATTGCGGTTTTCTAGTGATGTAAGTGTCTTCCACCATGAGTTTGCTGTGGTTTTCGAGATCCGTGTCGAGGAGTGGAGGAACCGTCACGGGTACATGGTGGGCCCGGTAAGGTACCCCGGGGCAAGAGGAATGTGGTGTTGACGTTGAGCCTGGCAGGGGACGGATTACCTACCGGTGACTGTTTGGGACGGCGGATATCCAGAGGATACCGACCGTGGCCGCTAGATGATGAGATATTGATATTTGAGATGGGTCAGCCGGACGGCTGAGGCCAGAGATACATTGATATGAGATTTGAGACAGTTTTGAGGTGTCGATGCTGGACACAGGTTCTTGTTGATTCTATTGGTATTGTGCAGGTATTTCAAAAGACATTCTTAAAGGGAAAAACATGATTTCTTATACTTACACATTCAGATCACGAGTTGATTCGCATTGCATTCATACCTGCTAGTATATCCATATTGCATACATAATTGCCATTATGTCCTGCCTTACCTGTATTTAGATGCTAGGATGCTTGTGTGCATGCATTCGATAGCCTGTGTAGATGTTATTTATTACTCACGAGTTGGCAACTCACCCCCGTTGTGCCATAGCCTTTTGCAGGTCCGCTCCGTCAGTACAGTAGCGGCGGGTGCGCTTGCTTCTTTTGCCTCTTTTGCCTGGACTCGAGGTTTTGCTTATAGGTGGGTTATGTTATTATTTTTGTACCACCTTGTATATTCTTTGTATCTAGTGTACTCCATCTACTGTATCTACCAGTATTATTGTATATTGACCTAGAGATGAGACTGTGAGGTTTGTGGATTTTTATGCTGTATTTTGGGGTCGAGCTCACTTGAGTCGACATGCTGTTTTCTTATGCTTCATTATGATTATTTCGCATGTTGTTGCTTTATATTGCGTGGGAATTGTGACCGCCTTGTGGCGAAGAGCTAGCTCCCGCTTGGGGATGCCTTATTTGTTGGATTCATATATATTTTTGTTGTACCCATTTTGGGGGCCAGTATTTACAAAGGAGACTCTGCCGAAATTTTCGGAAAAATTGATATTGTTTTTAAAAAGGATTTTATATGACTTATTTGATAAACTCGCTTTCAATTGATTGGGTTTTCTTCACTCTTTTGCTTGTTTTGGTTTTGGTTTCTGGGCTTTGGCTTACTTATTTTACGGACGTCTTGAGACGTTTCGTAAACTTAAGTGCCAGTCACGTTCCGTACCCTGCGGGTCGTGACACCCAAACGGGATACAACATGAATAGTATACGAAATCAATAAAAAGGCATCCCCAAGCGGGAGCTAGCTCTTCGTCAATCGACGGTCACAACCACACAAGCAATATAATATACAACGCCAACGGGGAGTATCAAAATTCAAAAGGAAACTCAAAACCACAAGAAAACCGCAGAAATATAACGCGCAACTCTAAGGTCGAAGGAATAACATCACTGGTTTCTATCTCAAATAAATACAGGTTTGGTTGATGGAATTTACTAGATACAACTGAATAATATTATACAAAGTAATATGATGGGTACGATACCAATAAACCCACCTTCTAGCAAGTCACCCGAAAGAAGCAGTGCTAGCAAGCCGTAATGAAACCTGTACGGCAAAACCTGCAAGAAACTGGGGCACAACGGGGTTGAGTTGCCAACTCGTGAATAGAAAAACATCTACGAAAAGAAATCGCATGCATGACGCAATCCTAGGTCATACGATCAATATATACAATCCTCAAATAAAACCAGCACTCTATAACAATGACTAGGGTAAATATCTAACCCGAGTATAATCTCATGTGCCCGTGTCAGTGCCTCAGGTAGCAATATATCATGAACGAGGTATGACTGCATGAAAACAGATTACATCTAAATGAAGAAACTGTTTTCATAAATTAGTGAGATTTCTTTGTATTTTTAAAATGAGATATCATAAATGAAATCAGCATCAACCGTGTCTAGCATCGACACAAAACATAAACCTCAAAGTCTCGAAATCTCAATGTCTCAATCTCGATACCTAGGGCGCCGTCAGTCCAGATCGGCCCCTACCATCCATCTCAAGACCACGACGGTATCCTCCGGATATCCGACGCGTCGGGTAATATCACCGGTCGGTAGTGCTCCCCTGCCGGGCTCAACGTCAACAACACATTCCTCTTGTCCCAGGGTACCGCACCGGGCCCACCATGTACCCGAAACGGTTCCTCCACTCCTCGAATCGGGTCTCGAAATCCATCAGCAAACTCATGGTGGACGACTCATACATCATAGGAAAACCGTACTTTTTATTTAAAGAGAGGGAAGAAGCTTATACAAGTTTTGCGGTTTTCCTCCAAATCCAGAAAATCTCATAGAAATCCGAATCCAAATCATCAATAGTATATAAACCCATGAATATAGGCATAAGAATCCATGAATATGGCATAACAATGAATAACAGTATGCATGAAGTGACAAGTAATAACTACAATATCTAAGCTGGCATATAAGGTAAGTACACTAATATTATGTCAAATTACTAGCTATCTAGCTAAGTTAAGCAATAATATTTTCTAAGGTGTACGTGACATGGCAATTACCGATGAAGATGTGTGTGAGCCGGCAATTAAGTGTACGTGGTACATACGCATCATCGGCAATGGTGCTGGTGTCCTAACAGCATGATATCACTAATGGAGTATGAAACATAAAATAAGCATGCGATGCGAAGCGGACCACAAAAATGAGCGGGAGCTGAAAACTAGACTCAACTATAACTAATCTGCATTAATCTAATATAAGTCCTACAAATGGTGCCTTTTGAAATACCACGAATCATGGGGTTTTGAAAATAGGGGCCACGGTGTTTTTATGAAAAGATACGTCTTTCGAAATATCCGTAGGATCCCTTGGGCTGTCTTTTAAAATACCCACAATTCGTTAGTTTTGAAATAGGTAAGAATCGAATCTAATCTAACAACTAAACTAAACTAAATGGCTAAACTAACAAGCTGGACTACAGGTAAGGAAACCGCCTATCATCTGAGTCGATACATATACATACCTGTATATGTATAGTCGGTGATCCCGCCTCAATAATATCAAATCCATAACCAGACATCCCAAGTCAAGAGTGCGGATCAATCATCAAAATATAGCTCGTACGTAAATCCGTCGTACGGCATCCCCAAATCTGGGTACGGGTCAGTATCACGTTTGTCATATTATTCATAAAGTATTCTCTTTATCAAGATCATCATCTGGGTACTGACCTACGTCTAGCACAATGCCAACATCATCACAAAAATCAAGATCTGACTACTGATCGACAGTCTAGTATAAATCGGTATTTTCATCATATATATCACTATTGCTATGGCATCATCATTCCCAAAATCCTCTAAAGTATCAAGACGTATCTTAATCATGAATTTTACCGTCATAACATGTCATTTCACCGATATCATAATCTCAGGTCGACTCCTCGACTCATATCAATCCCATGTATCATCCTCAAATCCGTATGGGAGCACAATATCCCAAAATCCACGTGAACACATATCCACATAGGATCCTATAACCACATATGACATAAGGATGCATGCAAGTATGTATGCGTGTGTACGTATGTGTAGTTCACCCAATACCCTAAGGTTTCGTAACCTTTCATCAATCCGATATACCAATATCCATTTAAACATCAAAACAAACCCAACAACATATAATATTTATAGGTGTGTATACGCATCCGTATACATCACCTCGGACTGCGGGGGTGCTATACGCCATCCACCCGACTTCTCCCCGTAGATATAAATCTACTCACCTGGTCCTCGCTCGCCGGTGCCGACGTCGCCATGCGCTTGCTTGTCGTCTCGAAGTCCACATGGGGTACCTACATATCATAACGCACCGTATCGCATTAAAATCCGACTCATGGCCAAAACGACGGACGAATCCCACATAGGTCAAAACCTAAGGTTGCCTTCTCAAATCGACCCAAAAACTCTCGACGTCGGCGTACAAACGCCAAACCATCGAGAAAGCTCCCAACACACTCATTTGTACAATTACAAGCACTAATTATAATATAAAATAGCTTAAAATTCACAAAAACCCCAATTTCACTTAAAAAGTCATTTTTCCGAAAATCTAGCAAGCACAATTCGCCGTTTTTGTACAAAACATGATGTTTAAACAAATCTAGTGGCCATAATACTTATTAAATATCTTAAATAAGTCATAAAAACAATTTCCATAATTTAATCTCATTAAATTCCATTAACCCCAAAATTCTAGTTTACAATTTTACCCAATTTTAACACTTTTAAAGTAACAATACATAATTCAACAACTAGACTAGGTTTCGCACAACCTAAGGTGTTAAAATACTCATTAACATGCCAAAGACATGATGAAAGCCTTACCATATTTTAATTCTCAATTTAACACAATATTTACAAAACCTAGTTTGCAATATATATACTTATCACAAATTTAAATTAACAAAATGCAACTAGCAACTAGATTTGATTTTAGCAAGCAATTATATGTTAATCTACCCATCACAATCCTAATCAAATGCTCAAACCCTAATCTTCATTCAAAACCATACACTTGAAATTTCAAACTTCAATTCAAAACCCTTTTTCTTTCTTAAATACCTAATTAAACACTTAATTAACTTAGATTAAGCAACTAGATAACAAATTTAGCAAAAGCATGAGATTATACCTCCCATGAGATCAAGCTCAAGATCTAGCCTCCTAAAATGCCATTTTGATCCCTAGATCCGTGCTAGAATGGCTAATGAGAAATGGGTAGGAGTTGGATTTTGATTTGGATTTTTGCTTGATTTTTAGTGGATTTTTCTTTGGATTATCTTTGATGGAACAAAGAGAGAAGAAGAGGAAAAAGGGGCTGTTGGGGGGTTGCTGGTTTCGGCCAGAAGTGTGGGGGGTTGGGTGAGGGAGGAGAGAGAGTGAGGTGGAGAAAGTTAGTTCAAGTCAAAGTCAACTCAAATTATATCATTTTCTACTCTTTTCTTTTCTTTTCTTTTGACAAAAGAAGTGATTGGAGAGAGGGAGAGGGGGAAGGCTGTCATGGTGGGGCCGGACATATGGGGAGGGGGGAGAGAGGGTGAGGTGTGGGTGTGTGGGTTAGGAAAAAGATAAATGCTAAACCCCAATTCCCATTAACACTAATTTCACCGAAAAAAGCCTTTTTCTTCGATATTTTCTAAACCGTTTTAGCAAACGATTTCATTTCAAAAACCACATGATAAAATTTTATTTAATGTTTTATGATGCACAAAATTTGTTTCAACTCATTCCAATTTGTAATTTTCCCTAATTAAATGTATTAGTGACGGCTTAAAATAATAATAAAATAAATTTTTTTCAGAAAATTTGAAATTTCACCAGTGGCTCAATAAACACCAAATATTAGCCATTACATAGCTAGAATATGTATATTTAATTTTTATAATAAGATATTTGCATTTTGACTTTTTACAGAAAACTCCCTTATTTTACCGATTTTTCCGAAATTTCACCGAAACGATTTTCAAAACGCTACAAATTTTTATTGCGAGTTGCCCCATCATTTTGGCTTTTCATTTTATTTATTTATTTACTCATTCGTTTTTTTTATTTACACACTTTTTTTTTA
This sequence comes from Agapanthus africanus, assembly GCA_030015575.1. NCBI lineage: Eukaryota > Viridiplantae > Streptophyta > Magnoliopsida > Asparagales > Amaryllidaceae > Agapanthus > Agapanthus africanus. Next base: position 332,908,724 of record CM057345.1, on the reverse strand, counting down.
CATCCCCAGTTTAACGACTTAGAGGTCGATTATTCCCAGTTTAATGACATGGTGGTCAGCTGTTCCCAGTTTAATGTCGTGGTGGTCGATTGTTTTCAGAGAAAAGCAGATGTCTGAGAGAATCAGTTTCACGAAGAACTTCGGTCTCCGTTTGTATGAAATTGGCGGTCGCAGCTGGACTGTTTGTTAACACGCCTTTAGACAGTTCTATCTCTCCTGCCTTGTATTGCTTTTTGACCCAATCTTTGAAGACGAAGCAGTTCTCAATGGCATGACCTATCACTTTGTGATAGGGGCAGTATTTAGGGTCGTCGGTCATATTCACTTCTTGCGGTCTTTTTGACTCTGGCAGTTGTAGACTGTTCCTCAGGGCGTCTTTGAATATTTTGCAGATTTTGTCCCTTCTGGAGGAATAGACCTTATCCAGCTACTCTTTCTGTAGAGATTCTCCTCCTTCTCCGAATACTAGCTTCCAAGGCTGGTTTGCATTAGGCCCGCTCATCCCTTGCTTATTTCGGTTAGCCGAAGTGTTAAAAGATTCAGAATCGTAGGAATTTCCGCCTTTGCGATTATCGTCCTTTCGGTTTCTCCAGGACCTATTTTTATTTTGGGAATCCGAGGAGGACTCCTGCTTTGAGCGCTCTAACATCTGGACTTTTCTGATCAGCTCTTGGAATGTTTTGAGACCAGCGGTGTATAGAAACGGGGCCATCCAATTGTTGATATTTACGACGAAGAGACTGACAGATTGGTCCTGCTCTATCGGCAGTTCACGTTTGACGGAGAGATTGCGCCATCGGGTTATAAAATCCGTGCTACTTTCGTTGTTCTTTCGCTTGGTCCTTACGAGGTCGGCGATGGTGATCTTATCGCTGACGCTCATGAACCTCTGCCAAAACAGAGACTCCATTTGGACAAAAGTTGTGACGGAGCCATCCGGTATGCTCGCGTACCAGTCGAAAGCAACATCCGCCAAGCTATTAACGAACTGGCGGAGGAGAAGCGCATCATTGCCCCCAGTATTCCCGCATGAGGCTTTAAAGTGGGCGATGTGCTGATTCGTATTTCCCGTCCTATCGAATCTTCCGAATTTAGGGATGACATAGCCGCTAGGAAATTCTACCAGATCATACTGAGCAGGATATGGTCTCCTGCTACTGCTAACATCTTTTGCGCTTCGGCTTCGGCCACCAATGTTTTGACTTTGTTGGCAACCAAATCCATGATTTGATCTTGAGTTAGCGGGCTACTGTCATCGGTAGCCGAGACATTTCCCGAGATAGGATGCGACTGACTTTCATGCGGTCCGCCTACCTTTGGATTTGAGGGAATAGGCGTCGGCTGCCTTGGGGCACCGTCTCTCGGTTAATGAGCAGAGCCCTACACTTGATTGGGCGACTGAGAGGCAAGTTGGGCCGTGAGCTGCATCACGACATTCGTCAAGTCATCAATTTTGGAGTAAAGTTTGTCCATCTCCTTGTCTTTGCTTCTGAGCTGTTTTCAGAGCTCTTGGAGAAGTTGCTGCTCCGCGTTCTTGGGACGGAAGATTGGCCCATCTTCACTTTCCGAGCCTAACTCCTCATGGACCGAAGGGTCTTTCTGCCTATCATCCTCATCGAGAGGGTTTTCATCACCCAGCGGAGGCGGCTGTTCTTGGGAAGCAGCAACCACATTCAATCCAGATTGGATTTGAGATGTGGTGGCCCCATCCTTGCTCTTGCTGCGCGTACCTACCATGTAGACAGTGTGGACCACATATCCAGCCATTTCCTCATCTTTGGTGGGGTAACCCTGTTCTTCGAACCTCATGAGGTTCAGCCTAGCTGGAGCCCTAGCCCTTTTGTTGGCTCTATATCTGAGCCTTTTCTGCCTTAGCTTCTCAATTTTAAGGGCTTGGCGGGCATCCATTTCCAAGGAAGCCACCGTGAGTCGATTAGCGGGGAGCTTAGAGAAGACACCCGACCGAGCGGTTGATAAGGGCACCGCTGGAGCTTGCTCGGGATGCCCTGTTTCTTTGTTGGTGTTGATGGACTTGCCCCCAGCTGGGGCCACGGAGATTCATTCAGAAACGGACTTGCGCTTGGGCTGAGGTGCCCTCGCGACCATGACGTTCGGCCTTTTCCCTTTTGAGGCTGGTTTATCTATCACTGGGGCTTGAAGAGCAGGGACGGTGTTCGCTGGCATGAACATAATAGAGCCGAATGGTAGCGGTGGCTCCTCCTACTGTCGCCCAAGACTGGCCGGAAGGACCGTCCTGGAGTCTATCTTCATCATGTAGGAGACGGGAGCTGAGTTCATCTTCGGAGACATCGTTGAAAGGTGATTGTTTGAAAATCTGCATGAAAGAGCATTATTTTAGTATAAATATAAATATTTATATTGATTGAGTTTGCATGAATGTTTAACCCGAAATATAGGAGGAAAGATAAGTTCCATCGGGCGTGCCAGAATCTGTAGGGTGTTTTTCGTCACCCTATTGAGATAGGAATACGCGCGCGCTTGTCAGGAGCATTACAGATTCCCCCTGCCTAGGGTAGGCTAGGGTTTATTGATTATGGGGATCCGAATCTCCGGCAGGCACGAACTAAGCTGTCGTTAATTACCCCTCGCCTTTGGAGCGAGGGAACCTCTGAATAACGGGTTAAACTGGTCATGCAAACTCAATGTGCAGTGTTGTGTTTTTGAAAGGGTTTTGGATATATCGGGGGCCCCGCAGAGTTTTTACAGGGGTCCAGCTACCCGGATAGCGGGCTGGGGGTCAAGGGGGCAAGCAGCCCCCTTGCGGGGTGCATGGCAGCGTCCCGTTAGAATTTTTTTTAACGAGGGAGGTATATTTAGTGTAGAGCATGTGTGTGTATATGTATATATACATGTGTGTGTGTGTGTGTGTATAAGGGGGAAAGGGCATCCAAAGGATGCGTGGGAAAGAGCGCTAGCACCTTGGGCGCAAGAGAGCTAGCGCCCTGATTAATCCCATAATACTTGTTTACCGTAATCAGAAACGGCGTAGCTTTGCAGCTAGCCGGTGAGTACGGGTCGATCCACAGAGATGTGTAATTTTCTGATTTGTGTTTTTACGAGTTGATTCCGATGGTGGTTTGGTTTTTGTTGATTGATTTAAAAACTAATTTATACGATATTAAAGAGCTTGTTAGGATTAGGTCTAAGGTAGAGTTGATGAGATTAATATTGTCACCTCTTTCAATGCCTTTTAATTAAAGCTTTTTAGATATCATAACAATTATTAGCAAAGGGGATTAGGATGATTGGGAAGAAACGAAGTTTCTTCCTCTAGATCCTTGCCCGTCCATTCCTATTAATTGCTACAACCTTCATGGGCGTCATGTATGTCCGGCCCTTTATACTACGGTTAACCGTTACCTCACAGGTAGGGTGCCGTAGGGAGCGGATCATGCATGCGTGCATGAAGTTCTAGTTATGAAAAATGTATTGGCATTGAAGGAGGTGAGAGATATTGTAAGTGCACGGCGGCGCCCAGGCCGTCAATCCGACGGCCAAATGCGGAAGCGGTGATAAACTTAAATTTTACTTGAACTGGCAAACCGCCGCGCACTAATACCCGGATCGAACCACTAACTAGTCCTAGCTATCTACAAGAAAGGGAAGAGAGATATACCGACAGATCCGAGTACTCCGGTCTTCTTGTCGTCGTCTCGATCTCCTGCGGAATGTGCCGTCTCCTCCTCGTCGCCGGAAGTGCACCACATCGCCTACTTCTTTTACGGGCTCCCACCTCAATGCCGAGGCAACTCGGGCACGAAGCTGGCTAGTCGACGTGCCCAAGATTTGCTGTAGAATGTAGTGTGGATTACAAGTCTCACTTTGGGGTTGTGGAATTGCCTTTGTGGTGGATGATTGATACAAGGTTTTTGGAGATGATGTTGTGGGATTTTCCAACATGAAATGAATGAAAAATCCCACCTCAAAATTCATGGGCAGCCCCATACATGGCCGGCCATGACTTGGTGAGTGAGAGGAGAGAATGAAAGTGTCATATGATAGAAAAATGAGAGAGCCATACAAAGAGGGAGTGAGTGGAACAATAATGCAAAAGGGAATCATGAAAGAACATGATAACAAATACATCCACACACAACCAACCTCACCCCTCATCATCAACAACAATCATGACTTTAAAAGTCAAGTCATGATGGAGTCAAAACAAGTCAATGATGGTGCACATCATGAAAGCCATCATGATGCAACAAGATGCAAAGAACCCCCTCCACAAATGCCTATTTGCAACAATGCAAATAAACCCTCCTCCACCAATCATCGGCCAATGAACGATACAAAGGAAATTGGCCGAAACGGAAAGCAAACTGGCAACTCCAGAAAACTGGTCCTGTAATAAATTACAGGAAAACCCCGATACTGTGCATACACACCCACAATTGTATTCCGACCGAAATACAAATGCAATGAGACAAAATCTACACTGTACGATACTAGGATCCGGCTTAAACCAAAGCCGGCCAGTAATATCGTCCGATCCTGATCCGTACAATACCGCACGTATCTGATCGAACCTTGCCGTATATCCATACGGCCTGTAGTACAAACTGTCCGATCCTGATCCGTGCAATACCGCACGTATCTGATCGGACCTTGCCATAGCTCCATACGGCCTCTACAACTTTTCGCCCGAAAGCTGAGTAACTGAATGTGGGAGACTCTAAAGACTCGTCAACACCTTGGTTGTGGATTTAACCACTAGCACGTCAGAGGTATAAGCCAATACGTAACGAGCTACCAGGTATTGACTAAAAGGGACGTCTGTGAGCGAACTCAGCCTGACAACCCTACTGAGCCTGTCAATGACAATATCCGTACAGTCCGGTCCGTTCGTCTATGAGAATCGCATGGCGGGCCTAGGGGGTTGGTAAAAGTCAGACCCCCAAAAGCGGTACAAGTCGTGTCGGAGTGTAGCCCAGAACACCCTGATATACTACTGGAATACCTACCAGTAAATCTCCTTGCCTCGGCCGAGGGCTTTGTGTAATGGCTCTCCTAGACACAGCGCGACCTCACCCCCAATACCGGGAGAGACGAACCCCTGAAGATACGCTCACTGCCTCCATGTGGCTCGGGACTGTACCCAACTAAAACCTGTTTGCACGACTCCTTTGAGCCGTGGTAGGGTAGTAATCAAAGTACAGTGGGAACTCACATGAGACAAATGAAGATCCCCAGGTCGATGAACTAACCTGTACACATGTCACCAGGGAAATGCCATCTGACGTCTGGTATATGACCAACTAGCATGTTCCCGGCGAGTCCTGTCCGGTGTACTCATAACCCAATGAGCACCTGTATACATCTTAGGTGAACCAACTGACACCAGTGGCTTGTGAGACCGGCCACCGCCCCTCGTCGGGGTCTCGACTGTATACACTAGTCTACTCTGGAGTATCGATGCCCTGTCTCGAAACACTCACGACTAGGGACCATTTAAGGATATGCTTATAGACCCCCAGCTCCCACTTATATGATCGCCCTCATACTGCTGGTGGTCAAGCAACAATCCTAGGGTCTCTATCAACGTGTAATAGCGACGTGTCAGGTCACCTAAAACAGTACACGATGATAAAGGTAAACCAGATAGCATACTATCATCTCGAGTAAGACTGTCCGACCGGGATAGGTCCTCCCTCAATCATTGCAATCACGTGCCTGTGATCCAATAATTGACTCTGAGGGCACTATCTCCAACAATCTCCCACTTGCACTCAAGGCTAATTATTGCGATGTCGCATACTCACAGCCCGTGTGATACCGAACACCCAACTCCTCTACTAGTCAGTTTCACAAAGCTCGTTTGCGAAACTATTGCGTTCGAGGAATAGCCTCAGTGAGTGGATCCGCTTTGTTGTATCTTTCTATGTCTCTCTATATCTCAAGTTCGCGGAGAAAGCTATCTCCCGAAAAGAGTAATACCTGTCTTAGAATGTCTGGATGTCTGATGGGACCTAGCTCATAAATGAACTCCAAATCATAAATGAACTCCAAATCCAAACTTCTTAGACTGTATCGTCAACTGAACTTAATCAGTATCCTGCGCCATGCCACCCTCAGTATTGCCTTGGATCACCTGTCCAAAATACTGCCCTTCGTTAGAAGGAAAACTATAACTCTGACAACCTCCTTATCGTCCAGGTCACCTTGGAAGCCTGGAATGATAACTGTCTCCTGCATGAGGCTATCGTTATCATATCCCTAGAACATTCACTTTTGTTCTAAAACTGCTTCCGACTGTTTCTCCAGGATTGGATCAATGTCAACTTATTGCATCTAGTGCAAGAACAACATCTGGTGTGGTACTTGACATCTCATGATTGACTCAATTGCCTGAGCAAGTGATTTGCCAATCATGCACATCCCTCTCCCCTTTAGTCTGTAAGACACCTTTAGAGAGGGTGACTCCATCACCTGCAGGTACACTACCGCGCCAGGAGTCGTCCATTCTAAATACTCTTAGAATGCTGTCTAAGTACCCAGATTGGGAAACCACCCAAATCTAGATCTAAAACCATAGATCTAGTAACCAGTATGTCTGATATAATGTCCATTTCCTTTGTGGAGAAACCACTGTGTGACGACCAAAGTATGACCGATTGTAGTATAGGAGTTTCTTTTCCTACTCTGTGTATGTCATCCAAATACCATGACATCACACCCTACTACCTTCTCAACAGATCCATCCCCTATTCTGATGAAGTCAAACCCATGACTGTCACGTCAGAAATAGATGATCTATCTCCGCTACATCTGCTTTAGTCTATAAATAGACATAAGCTACTTGTCCACCAATGCTTCCGCTGCTCCCACTGACTACGACAACCCTCTGGCAGAGTCATATACACGTACACTTCTGAAGTCAGTTCAGAACGACGCTATACTCATCCTCCTGCCGGGTCTCGCAGCCTGGAACAACAGCAATGGCAAGTATGGGCAAACAAGAACTTCCCTGTCACCGTCCTTGAGGCTACCGTAGTACCTCTCGGGTGCCTGAAGATACCCACCTTATCTGCGGAGTGGCCAATGGAATGTCAAACCAGATTGAATCTTTAGGTTCCTTATCAAATCTTCAGTAATCGTTTGTGGTTCTGGAACCACTTCCAGTTCTACCATACTCCCACTACTGTTTTTCTGAAAAAATCCATTTTTTAATAAAACTGTGGCGAGTCTAGAACAATATCGCTATTGTTCATCCAGATGGTAGAAAGTCAATCCTCGTCATAGCCTGGGTCAACCCACAAACAGCCATTACAGAAACGTGCCTTGAGTTGTCCAGTGTCTGGTTTTAATCATAAGCCGGACAACTCCCCGTACCTTAACAACGTTAAGATACGAACTGTTATATATCCCATATAGGACCAGAGGCACTGATTTAACTGAACCAGATCCAAATCATGCAACTATCTCCAGTGCATGTCAACTAAATGGAAGGAGGCGGATCAGCGTTACTCAACTTAGGAATACTTCCAATTATGAGTAACCTGAAAGAGAAGCATGTTCTCTTAACCATTACTATCAACTGAATACCATACACAAGTATCTATATCTTCGATCACTTTGAAGAATTCCGATACTTGCTACACCTAGTTCTCTACTCTATTCAAATACCTATAACTTCTCAAAATTCGGACCCTGTGCTTCTACGAAACACCTGTCTAAAAACTAGAGAAGTCATAAGTAAACCGAATATAGTACGAGGACCAACCCCTCTGTCCTGATGGACCCTGGACAACATACAACACTCTGTATAAGTCCCTTGAGTCTGATAACTCATTCACTGTGTATCGTAGGTTGAAAACTGTACTTATGGTTAAGAAGAATTACACCGCTGTTTAATGCTCCTTACCTAACCATCCACTGATATAGGTAAATGTCGTAGACATAATTTCAGAATGGTATATCTCACTCTATGAAAATAGACGTACAGATATATCAATTTGAAATTGGTGCATAACAGCGGATATTCAAAACCAAATATTTGCAGACCGGCAAACTACCCAGGTGATTTCCTCAAATATCACCGATTGTAACGAATCCCGATATAATGAGGATGATCACCCAATTCCCAATAACCTACTCCCACTCATCATCTGTAAAACCATACAGATGTGAGAATCATACCTGGTAAATACATACCTGGAGCAAGTATCTAATCGGGAAATCAGTTTTCCTTTAACAGTACACAGTGAGACTGAAACATCGAAATGTTTCGATGGGGTATCCTGGTATTCCTAGTAATGCCTCTTCCAGATTCACGACTGTAACCGTATAGTTCTTTGCCACCTCTCCAAATCCCTTCATATGTCTTTAGTCTTTACCTTCTGCACACCCATTAGGCCAAATGGTTTTCTTCCTTCCCTACCGTTCGGCACCAGCCTATGGTTTGGAAGAAGATTATCCAATAAGCATAATGGGTGTACTGTCCTGATCCTAGGAGCACTCGCAATGAGAGAAGGTGAAGATAAAAGACAACCGAATAAACCTTATTCCTATTTCTCCTGGACCAGAATCCATCCCCGAACTGGAACAAGTTCCTTTCGAGTTCGTATATAACCATACGATGGAGTATCCAATAAACTGTGGATCTTCGTAGTGATACGGAGTGTCCTGGAGAAATACAAAGATGATTTTAGGATTGGCGAAGGAATACTTGGTTTGGTCGTGAATATCTGTTGCAATTTACTTTGCCCTCTTACTAATCCCTTGCTTTGTCTGAACTTAATACCTTCTGTACACCATCGTTAGGCTAATTGGTTTTCTTCATTCCCTACCGGTCGGCACCAGCCTAAGGTTTGGAAGAAGACTATCCAATTTGCGTAATAGGTGTACTATCTCCTAAACCAAGGAGTACTCGCAACCTGAGAGAAGGTAAAAGGAAAAGACAACTGAATAATCTTATCCGTTTTCTCCAGAACCTGAAACCATCCTCGAATAAATTCCTTCGAGTTCGTATCTAACCATACGATGGTTTTGTCCAATGGAAGTGGACGTTCGTAGTAATACGGGGTGTCCTGGAGAAAAGGGTAAAAGTAGGAGTGGCAATGAGGTTTGCAACTCTGACAATCCAAAAACCAGTGTTTAAGAAGGTTCGGTCAACTTGGTCACTGAGTCATAGTTTAGGGTCGGGTCAATGGTCGCTGCCAAAGAGAGGGAGAAAAGAAACACTCAGCGTGCACTCTAACCTAGATCAGAATGGTTACCAATTTATCTAATCTGGAAACCTCCCACTGTACCTCAAATTCTCCTCCAAACCTAAAAGAAGAATTAGTCGGGAACACCCGAGGAGTAAACTAACTCATCAGTGGGAATCGGGATCCAACTATCATCGCATGATAACATGACGGAATCCGCTCACATCATCATACTCCAGATGGTATGCGCATATCTGGCAAGTTTCAGTTCTTTTGAAACTCCCGATGTGATTTCTGCCCCATTCTCTTATGACCTTGGCGAAGGTCAACAAATCATAAGTCACATGTCAAGTTCTACCCGTCATTATCCAGGTTAATTTGAATCCACCCGTACAAGCCCTTGACGAAGGCCAACAAGGCTATACGACTGTCCCAAACCAACGCATCTATCTATGCAGCAGAAAGGTAACAAGCAGCTACCATACACTATGCCTTGATGAAGGTCAACAAACACAGCATGAATACTACCTGCTACCCGTCTGAAACGACGGAGGGCTACGAATGGTTTCTGGCGAAAACCTTTAACGTAATGAACTTGATATCGTTGAAGGAACTGATAGCTTTTTGAAAATATAGTGACGAAAACCGTTGCTAAAGAGGTCACTCCCGGTGAAGGGATCTCGGCTCTTTCCCCGTAGAATGAGGTGCAGGATATTCCAACTGAATACCACGGTGCAAAGCAAAAGTAATCGGCTATAGTGAAGTTAATGCCCTGACGCAAACTTTCTGTCCAAGGGGTCACTCCCGGTGAAGGGATCTCGGCCCTTGCCTCGTCGACTGAGGAGCAGGATATTCCAACTGAATACCACGATGCAAAAAAAAAGTGAACGTCCTTGCAATAACAGCCTTTTTGAAAAGTGTTCCAACAACATCAGATTAGGTTTGTTTTTAACTTGCATTGATCCGAATCAACGCAGTCCCATCAATTGATCACACCATAAAGAACGAAAATAATATGACGTACGTATATGCCATCCGCATTCGCCACTGGGTCCCGTCATTACCCGTTAGGTTAGCTAACTAACGACAGAGCGGGGACTGGACTAGCGCGGATGCAAAACATATACAACATCTACTAATATATATACCAATATATTATATTCGCTCAAGGCGTGATAAAAAGCAACATCACAGAGAATGAACAGCATCACAGAAACAATACAGATATCTGGGATCCCTGGGTTTCACAGAGCCACTACTGAAACCCGACGTTCCCCTGGTCGTGTGGATAGCCTGTGCAATGAAAACCTAGACCCCTACGGGCGCGGCAAGTTACCCGCCAAAACCTGAAGCGAGGCAGCCCCCTTCAACTCCGTGAATGGACCACCCAGCACTTCACGGAATCCGGTAACTTGGGCACCCCTCCTGGGTCAACCTGTACCCCCTACGAGTGCGGCGAATAGCCCGCCAATCCTAGAGTGAAGCCCCCTCCGTCTCAATGCCATGAGATGCGGGCTTGTTGCCCTCCAGAACCCGGCTATCCGTGCACCCCTCCGCAGGGCAATCCTAGTACAGAAAGTAAAATATACATACAACGGGTACATCGACCGCAACCTGGCCGTGCCCCAAAATAATAATACAATCAGGCAGTGACGGCAGTCCACATGTCGGACGCTCGCCCCGCAACATCAAATGTACATAATACAACAAAACTGTACTAGCATTACATCCAGGCTATCCCCCACGACCGATCCGCAACATCACAGCAAAAACAGAACATCAACGTGAAGTCACGTTCGCAAATCCGTCTAACCGGGCTATAGCAGTTAGACCGGATTTACCGATCGAGTGACATTCACGGTCGCAGATATAATGTAAATACTGTGAAATAATGTGTTTAAAATATCCGATCAATCAAAAATTAACAAGTGGGCCCCCAAGCAATACTGTAGCACTCACAGAAATTCTGGGCCCAATTTTAATATTCCAAAACCCCAATTTTAACCCCAGAAAGATACTGTAGAAATTTGGTGCAGCGACCCCAAAATAGTGCGGCTGAACCGCGGCCCAAAAGGGTGTTTGGCCGCGGTTCCGCGCTCCTACAGTGGAGTTAGCGCATCGAATTTTCACAGAACTCTTGTATTTTCTAGTAGATCACTTTTCTGTAACCTGAAAAATTTTTCGACACCAAAAATTTTCAACAGAAAACTGATGTGAACAAAAATGTAGATTTTGGAATTTTGGTCGATCGGAAATGCAAAACACATTAAACCAAGCTAGACTAAGTTAATGGCGAGGCTCTGATACCACTGTAAGTGCACGGCGGCGCCCCGGCCGTCAATCCGACGGCCAAATGCGGAAGCGGTGATAAACTTAAATTTTACTTGAATTGGCAAACCGCCGCGCACTAATACCCGGATCGAACCACTAACTAGTCCTAGCTATCTACAAGAAAGGGAAGAGAGATATACCGACAGATCCGAGTCCTCCGGTCTTCTCGTCGTCGTCTCGATCTCCTGCGGAATGTGCCGTCTCCTCCTCGTCGCCGGAAGTGCACCACATCGCCTACTTCTTTTACGGGCTCCCACCTCAATGCCGAGGCAACTCGGGCACGAAGCTGGCTAGTCGACGTGCCTAAGATTTGCAGTAGAATGTAGTGTGGATTACAAGTCTCACTTTGGGGTTGTGGAATTGCCTTTGTGGTGGAGGATTGATACAAGCTTTTTGGAGATGATGTTGTGGGATTTTCCAACATGAAATGAATGAAAAATCCTACCTCAAAATTCATGGGCAGCCCCATACATGGCCGGCCATGACTTGGTGAGTGAGAGGAGAGAATGAAAGTGTCATATGATAGAAAAATGAGAGAGCCATACAAAGAGGGAGTGAGTGGAACAATAATGCAAAAGGGAATCATGAAAGAACATGATAACAAATACATCCACACACAACCAACCTCACCCCTCATCATCATCAACAATCATGACTTTAAAAGTCAAGTCATGATGGAGTCAAAACAAGTCAATGATGGTGCACATCATGAAAGCCATCATGATGCAACAAGATGCAAAGAACCCCCTCCACAAATGCCTATTTGCAACAATGCAAATAAACCCTCCTCCACCAATCATCGGCCAATGAACGATACAAAGGAAATTGGCCGAAACGGAAAGCTAACTGGCAACACCAGAAAACTGGTCCTGTAATAAATTACAGGAAAACCCCGATACTGTGCATACACACCCGCATTTGTATTCCGACCGAAATACAAATGCAATGAGACAAAATCTACACTGTACTATACTAGGATCCGGCTTAAACCAAAGCCGGCCAGTAATATCGTCCGATCCTGATCCGTACAATACCGCACGTATCTGATTGAACCTTGCCATATATCCATACGGCCTGTAGTACAAACTGTCCGATCCTGATCCGTGCAATACCGCACGTATCTGATCGGACCTTGCCATATCTCCATACGGCCTCTACAACTTTTCGCCCGAAAGCTGAGTAACTGAATGTGGGGGATTCTAAAGACTCGTCAACACCTTGGTTGTGGATTTAACCACTAGCACGTCAGAGGTATAAGCCAATACGTAACGAGCTACCAGGTATTGACTAAAAGGGACGTCTGTGAGCGAACTCAGCCTGACAACCCTACTGAGCCTGTCAGTGACAATATCCGTACAGTCCGGTCCGTTCGTCTATGAGAATCGCATGGCGGGCCTAGGGGGTTGGTAAAAGTCAGACCCCCAAAAGCGGTACAAGTCGTGTCGGAGTGTAGCCCAGAACACCCTGAGATACTACTGGAATACCTACCAGTAAATCTCCTTGCCTCGGCCGAGGGCTTTGTGTAATGGCTCTCCTAGACACAGCGCGACCTCACCCCCAATACCGGGAGAGACGAACCCCTGAAGATACGCTCACTGCCTCCATGTGGCTCGGGACTGTACCCAACTAAAACCTGTTTGCACGACTCCTTTGAGCCGTGGTAGGGTAGTAATCAAAGTACAGTGGGAACTCACACGAGATAAATGACGATCCCCAGGTCGATGAACTAACCTGTACACATGTCACCAGGGAACTGCCATCTGACGTCTGGTATATGACCAATTAGCATGTTCCCGGCGAGTCCTGTCCGGTGTACTCATAACCCAATGAGCACCTGTATACATCTTAGGTGAACCAACTGACACCAGTGGCTTGTGAGACCGGCCACCGCCCCTCGTCGGGGTCTCGACTGTATACACTAGTCTACTCTGGAGTATCGATGCCCTGTCTCGAAACTCTCACGACTAGGGACCATTTAAGGATATGCTTATAGACCCCCAGCTCCCACTTATATGATCGCCCTCATACTGCTGGTGGTCAAGCAACAATCCTAGGGGCTCTATCAACGTGTAATAGCGACGTGTCAGGTCACCTAAAACAGTACACGATGATAAAGGTAAACCAGATAGCATACTATCATCTCGAGTAAGACTGTCCGACCGGGATAGGTCCTCCCTCAATCATTGCAATCACGTGCCTGTGATCCAATAATTGACTCTGAGGGCACTATCTCCAACAGATATTCATCTCTCACTCCCTCCCTTGTTCCTAACCCTAACAAGCGATGATTTTACTCGCTCATTAGGGGATTTCTAAAAATTACATTTTTTGTTATGTTTTAATGTGTGCTGTTTAGGTCTAAAATTATTACTTATCTACTGTAGATTAAAAAAAACTACACTAGTTAACTAAGGCAAGTGATATGATTACTCTACTGCAATAATTATACTAGCTAGCTAGGGCAAGAAAAGAATTAACACTAAGGCATGAAATTAAAAACACATACAAGAATGATGCTCTAGATCTCCTAACAATTCTGAATTTTATTGATTGAAAAAGAGGCATCCGTTTTACAGCTTTGTGAGTACAATTTATAAGAAAACAGGGAAGCTAGGGTTACAAATTCTCGCACACATGATTTTACAGATATGCCCACGGAAAATCCCAACACCCGCACCGACGCACCGACACAAGAAGTCGGCGCCGACACGGGCATTAAATGGCCGCGGAACCGCGGCATTTGTTGGCTTGGGCCGCGGTTCCGCGGCCCTTTGGTGAGCTCAACTCACCAACTTCTCTGAGCTGCATCTTGGTTGTTAGGGCTTCTTAGTTCTTCACAACTTTTCTCTGTTTGGCTTCTTAGTCTTCTTCAGATCTTCAGTGAAATTTGTAGTGGTCTTTTAACCGTTTCCTTTAACATTTCGGACATGCATTGCCTTGTGAATTGTTCTTCGTCTAGGTTTTAGTAGGATCCGTCTACTTGTTGGTCAAAAGTCCCTTTTCTGTATCAACTTTCGTCTTTTTCACTGTGTTCGTATCCAAGCGCATGTATCCTGTAATATGCGACAAACGTGCGTCAAGAGTACCTGTTTACTTATAAAATGAATAAAAATGGGGAGTACAATAATGCTATATTATAGTATGAACAAATACCCCCAAACTTATCTTTTGCTCGTCCTCGAGCAAACATAATATTTTATTCTCAATAAAAGCTAACCTAGCCGCACTTTCGCAGGGAACGCGATTGCACTGAGCACGTGCAACAAGCCGTTAAACCTCTAGGTGTCCCTAGTAGGAGGAGTGTTGTCTCCTGAGGGTTTTCAGCGGATTACACCCACAAAATCCTATCCATTTGGCTCTTTCGACAATAATTCTCCAATTAGGTTTTCTAACACATAATTCTATTATCATCGACTCATAAACTTTCCACCCATATTCTTCACACTTCCTCATAACTTAACTTAAGATTATATATGTTCGATAGACTCATTCAGCTTTCAGCATTTCTTAGGTTTTCCTTTTAGGGTTCCATCTCCACTTAGGAATTTTTCTATCAATTCTACTAAAGATATAAGTTTTATTCTTCATTCTTTTCTCTTATCTAAACTCTAATCACATATCCCCACGTGTGTGTATAGATCACCACTACACTTGGAAATTCAAATTAAGCAATCATACCCTTGTCCTTTGTCCAAAGCACTTATTAATTGGTGAATTTTGCTTACACATCCTTCATGCGACCGTTAATATTTCTTGAGGTACCAACGACCGATTACAAAATGCGTTTGCGTTCTAAAGCGTACTTCCTAGTTTTGCAACACCCAAGGCTTTTAGCAGTGACTCCCAAACCAGTTGGTCTAAGGCACTAGGTGATGAAGCACCCTCGATATATATTTTTCTATTTTTAGCCTTAAGTAATCACAAAACCAGTGTTCATTTTTTCACTTTTGTATTTTTTTATTTTCTTCGTACTAGGGACTTATAGACAAGAGCATTTCAAGGCCTCCTGTACTATTCCAAGCTTTAAGGTGTGTGATTGTGCAATTTTGTAGGGTATACATTTTCAGAATCCATACTTAAGCCAGGAATTATTTTTCAAACTTATACTCTAATAAGAATATCAATATTTTTCCTTTATTTCAACTTAGCCCAAAAGGTGAACTCAAAATTTGCCTATTTCTAAATAAACTACAAAGACATATACTTTCTACCGTTAATCTTTAAAAAAGGTTATTTTTAGGATTTTTAATTTACCACGTCTAAGATCTAGTTGTTCGTAGCTAGTTAACCTATTTGTCAAACTCAAGTTAAATATGGCCAAAATTGAATACAATAATTTTTATAAATTTTTTTTTTTGAAATTTTTTCAATTTTTATAGGTTTTTAAATAAATATGCAAATGCAAAATATGTACAAATGAATGCGAAGGAAGAAGAAGTACAGAGCATACCCCCAAACTTGAACTTGACAGTGTCCTCACTGTCATACTAAACCAAGAGGGTCAAGATGTCGGCATTCCCTGTTTATTCATATTATTACAAATGATACACACCCCCAAACTTATTCGAAATAAAGTTTTGGAAAATTGATTGAAAATTCGGGGGTGAAAGTGGAGGAGGATCAATCAGTGTAAATCGGCTCCTGCAAAATCAGGAGCTCCTCCGATGGGTCCGCTGTGAAGAACGGTTTCAGTCGATGCCCATTCACTTTGAATAAGGTACTGTCTTCAGGATTTTCAAGATCAACCGCACCGTGTCGATAAACGGTGCGGACTATAAAAGGTCCTCTCCACCTAGAACGGAGCTTGCCGGGGTGATAATGTAACCGAGTGTCATAGAGTAAAACCTGTTGACCAGGTTCAAAAGTTTTTCGCAAAAGGTGTTCATCGTGGAACACCTTAGCTCGGTTTTTAGCAATTATGGCATTATCATATGCCTCATCCCGCAGCTCTTCTAGTTCATTCAATTGCAGTTTTCGATTGCTGCCCGCAACTCCTAAACATAAATTCAGCTCTTTGATAGCCCAAAATGCTTTATGCTCAATCTCCACTAGGAGGTGGCAAGCCTTCCCGTAAACAAGCCGGTATGGAGACATACCGAGATCGGTCTTATACGCAGTACGGAAAGCCCATAGTGCATCAATCAGTTTAAGTGACCAATCTTTACGGTTTTTAGAAACTGTTTTCTCCAAGATTTGCTTGATTTGCCGATTCGAAACCTCGGCTTGCCCACATGTTTGGGGGTGATATGGCGTTGACAGCTTGTGGGTGATAGAGTATTTGCGCATTAAGGACTCGAAAGTCCTATTGCAAAAGTGAGAACCATTATCACTTATTATCGCCCGAGGGTGCCCAAATCGAGAAAATATGTGTTCTTTAAGAAATCGAACGACAATCTTATTATCGTTCGTTCGGCTGGGCACAGCCTCGACCCACTTTGAAACATAGTCAACCGCCAAAAGAATATACACATTTCCAAAAGAGTTAGGAAATGGTCCCATGAAATCTATACCCCAAACATCAAAAATATCCACAACCAAAATTGGTTGGAGCGGCATTTCGTTTCTCCGCGATATCCGGCCCAAGTGTTGGCACCGGGAGAAGGTTTTGCAGTATTCGTAAGCATCCTTGAAGAGTCGTGGCCAATAGAAACCACACTGCAAAACTTTCTCGGCTGTCTTCTTTGGGCCAAAGTGTCCGCCACATGCTTGATCGTGGCAAAAAGACAGCACGCTCTTGACCTCCCTTTCAGGTACACACCGACGAATGATTTGGTCGGAACAGTATTTAAAAAGATAGGGTTCATCCCAGTAAAAATGCTTTACTTGGGACAAAAATCGAAGTTTATCCTGTTTCGACCAATCTTTAGGTATCAGGCCGGTGGCTAAGTAGTTTACAATATCGGTGAACCATGGTTCGCAAGAAACGGTCAAGAGTTGCTCGTCGGGAAAAACATCAGTGATTGGAAGATCAAGCGTGGGCGAAGAAGGAAGTCGTGATAGGTGATCAGCTACTACGTTTTCACATCCTTTTTTGTCCTTAATGACAAGGTCAAATTCTTGTAGCAAAAGGATCCAACGTATTAGCCTTGACTTAGCATCCTTCTTCGCAAAAAGGTGGCGAAGAGCTGAATGATCTGTATATATAATGACTGAAGAGCCAATTAAATAAGGCCGAAATTTTTCAAGTGCAAACACAACCGCTAAAAACTCTTTCTCTGCTGTTGTGTAGTTTAGTTGGGCCTCATTTAGTGTTCGGCTAGCATAATAAATCACATGCGGCATTTTATTAATGTGCTGTCCAAGGACAGCACCAATGGCAAAATCCGATGCGTCGCACATGATTTCGAAAGGGTGCGTCCAGTCCGGAGATGAAAGGATGGGCGCAGAGATGAGAGAATGTTTCAAAGACTCGAATACTTCAATGCATATGGAGTCAAAAGCAAATGTTGTGTACTTGGCCAATAAGAGAGTCAAGGGTCTAGCAATCTTGCTAAAGTCCTTGATGAACCGTCTGTAAAATCCGGCGTGGCCAAGGAAGGCTCTAATGTCTTTGACGCATTTAGGGGGAGGGAGATTAGAAATTACTTCGATTTTAGCTCTATCAACATCGATGCCGTTTTGCGAGATGACATGTCCTAAGACAATGCCTTCTCGCACCATGAAATAGCACTTCTCCCAATTCAACGTTAGGTTCTTATCCCTACAGCGGGTAAGAACAGCGTCCAAATGTCGTAAACACTCGTCGAAGGAGTCGCCAAAGATGGAGAAATCATCCATAAAGATCTCCAAGAACTTTTCAACCATGCCTGAAAAGATCCTCATCATACACCGCTGAAATGTCGCGGGTGCATTGCATAACCCAAAGGGCATGCGACGATAAGCTAAAGTGCCAAAGGGACAAGTGAAAGTTGCCTTGTCTTGATCCTCTTTGGCGATGGGGACTTGGTTTTAACCGGAACAGCCATCCAGAAAGCAATAGAACTCGTGCCCTGCCAATCGCTCGAGCATTTGGTCAATGAAAGGTAAAGGAAAGTGGTCTTTCCTTGTCGCGGCATTGAGTTTCCTATAGTCTATGCGGACTCGCCACCCAGTTTGGGTGCGAGTGGGAATTAACTCATTTGCCTCGTTGGTAATGACCGTAATACCCGATTTCTTTGGCACGACGTGGATTGGGCTAACCCATTGGCTATCCGAGATAGGGTAAATGATACCGCTATCCAGACACTTAACAATCTCCTTCTTAACAGCCTCTTTCGTGATGGGGTTGAGGCGTCGTTGTGGATCCCTTGCCGGCTTGGCATCATCCATCAAGTGTATATGATGTTTGACTATGAGGGGACTAATCCCCTTAATGTCCGCCATAGACCAGCCAAAAGCTTGCCGATTATTATGTAAGACCATCAAAAGAGCCTTCTCTTGCTCAAGAGCTAGAGAGGCCGATATAATGACTGGTAAGGTCTCATTATCACCTCGATAAGAATATTTTAGG
Source organism: Agapanthus africanus (assembly GCA_030015575.1). NCBI lineage: Eukaryota > Viridiplantae > Streptophyta > Magnoliopsida > Asparagales > Amaryllidaceae > Agapanthus > Agapanthus africanus. The sequence continues at coordinate 332,889,734 of CM057345.1, read as the reverse complement.
TGCGACGGCAAAAGCTTCAATTCGAGTTTAGGAGGTGAAACAATAGATGGTAACAATGGGGTAACTGTTTCAAACTCGAAGGATTCCATCAAAGGTTTGAATCGAGTCTACGCGACAGAGTCGGATGGTTCAACTAACTCATCCGAATAAGCAAAAGACTCCAATTCAGGTGATGAGTCTTCAAAGTCGTCAACGAAGGTAAAACACTCAAAATCGTTATCCGCCGTGAAAGCTGTGTCGGATTCTAGGAGGAACGCACTAGTGGCGTTAACATTGCTGTGATCGAACAAAAAATTCTCGAACTCACAGTCCTCCTCCGCGATCTCATTGATCGAGCAAACATCGAGTACACTAGCATTAGGCTCAGCTGGCTGACTTCCCAACTTGAAAATATTGAGCTCAATTGTCATATTGCCGAAAGATAGGTTCATTGAACCATTACGACAATTGATCACTGCGTTGGAAGTTGCCAGAAATGGTCGACCAAGTATTACCGGAATTTGATTCCGGGGGTTAGCGACAGGTTGTGTATCCATCACAATAAAGTCAACGGGGAAAATGAAATCCCCTACTCTAATTAACACATCCTCCAGCTCTCCCTTAGGATGGGTGATTGATCGGTCGGCCATTTAGAGAGTACAGTGAGTGGGCTTAAGCTCTCCAACGCCCAATTGCTCGTATACAGAATAGGGTAGCAAATTGACACTCGCACCAAGATCTGATAGTGCTCTATTGATGTTCTTGTCCCCAATTGTTATCGAAATGGTCGGACACCCGGGGTCCTTTTGCTTTGGGGGTAAAGAATTGACAAGAGCATCACTAATAGCACTAGCCACAAAAACTTTCTTTGGCACTTGCGACTTCCTCTTTTTGGTGCATAAGTCCTTTAAAATTTTTGTATATGAAGGAACTTGTTGGATTGCATCCAAAAGAGGGATATTTATGCTAACCTATTTGAACAACTCAACAATCTTTTCCATCTGTGGAGTTGGTTTATTGGATCTCAACCGATTAGGAAAAGGAACATTTTGAAAGGTGGTTGAGTCTAATTTTTGCGGATCAGATTGTCGAGTTGGAACGGCACCCCGTGTAGATGTGTTCGTGTTGTGAGAAATGGGTCCGTTCGAGCTAGAAGAAGTAGAGCCGTGTGAAGGGTGGAGAATAGGCTCTGAAGAAGTAGAAGAAGGTGAAGAAGATGAAGAAGGGCCACCGGCAGGGGTGTCATTGTTAATACCCACATTGTTTTGCAACACTTTTCCCGATCTCAACATGGTCACAGCATTTACGTTATGATTCTGCTGTTGATATGCAGCATGTGCGTGACTGGGGTTGGGCAGTGGTTGAGAAGGGAGTTTTCCTTTTTCGCGCTCGCTCAAAGCTGCATTGAGTTGTGCAATTTGTGCCTCAATAGATTTGATGCTTTGATCGTGTGAGGCACTATTTTGCACCAAAGATTGAATAGAAGTCTCAAGTCTTGCTGTAGACTGTGTAGATTGCTTAAGGAACGCATCTAGACTTATTTCGAGCGAGCTAACCTTATCATTATTATTAGGTTGAACATAATTGTTTGGCTGGTAAGCATTGTTAGGCACAAAATTGTTCACCTGATTAGGGTAAGGTTGCTGTTGAAAAGGTTGTTGTTGAAATTGAGTTTGTGAAGGTGCTTGTTGTTGTTATGGAGGAGGAGGTCTTTGAAAATTGTTATTTCCTTGGAATTGTTGATTTTGGTTCCAAGCGAAATTTGGGTGACTCCTCCACCCCGGATTGTATGTCGAAGAGTACGGATCGTTTCTTTGTCGTTGCTGAAATGCAGCATTGACTTGATCCTGTCCTTGAGTAGATGCATTATAAGGACACTCTTCGGTTAGGTGTGATGGATCCGCACAACAAGCACAAACAGTTCGTGGAGGCATAACAGGGGCAGGAGAAGGCGATGAGATTTTGGTCTCGATCGCTTCTAGCTTTTTCGTAAGAGCGGCCATCTCGGCCTTCATAGCAATCGACATCTCTACTTGATGTATGCCTGCCCTAGATTGACCACTAGAAGAAGATGATGTGGTCTTTGTACTCTCCCACTGAATTGTTTGCTCACTAAGATCCTCAAGAAACTGCCACGCTTCGTCACTAGACTTGGAGAGAAAATGACCTTGACATATGGTTTCTAGCAACTGCTTCGTTGCCGAGTTCAATCCCTCGTATAATGTTTGGTAAAGTTGCCAACTTTCGATCCCATGATGAGGGCATTGAACGAGTAGGTTCTTAAATCTCTCGAAGCACTTCCAAAAGGGTTCGGAAGGAAGTTGTGAGAATTGAATTATTTCATTGTGGATTCTGGCAGTTTTGTGATGAGGATAGAACTTTTTCAGAAAAGCTTTCACAAACTCATCCCAATTTCTAATGGAATGTGATGCGGTGCTGTATAGCCACTTCTCGGCTAGGTCACATAAGGTGAAAGGAATGACCCTTAGCCTTATAGCGTCATCACTTAATTGGGTTGTTTTCATCATAGCGCACACATTTTGGAATTTATTGATAAAAATATACGCATCTTCAGATTCCAAACCATGAAATTTTGGCAGCATATTGATGAAATGTGGTTTTATTTCAAAATTGTCCCCATTTACCGGTGGGGGTGAAAGACAGGTAGGTAAAGAAGTGCGGACGGGGTAAAAGAGATCCTGGAGCGCAACTCGTGCGGGCGCTTCAACAAGCGGTTGGTTCGGGTTATTCACACCTAACGGAGGTGGAATCCTTCCCGTAGGTAAGGTATTGTTGGGGTTGAATCCCGACATGCCTTCGAAAGAAGAATTTGAAGGTGGGGGCAAGAAAGTGGACGGAATGTCGACTTCGGCGTCGAAGGGTTCATCGGTCGGTACCAACGAAACACGGACTAATCGGGCGTTAGTATCCCTAGTCCAAAGTGACATACACTAAAGTATAGTGCAGTCAGAAAAAAGAACGACAGAAAGTGGAGGTAAGATAACGTCAGTGAAGGGAAGTGGTGGAAGTGAGTTGCAAGTTCCTTTAGCGACAAGTTGCAAGTTTTGAAAAGATTTTTCTTCTTTTTTTTTATGTGAGAGTTTTGCAAAGAGGTTTTTGAAAAGGGACTCGTGACACAAATGTATCAACCACACATGCACAATCAGGCCTAGATCTATGGTCACCTAGGTCTGCTAGACAGCTCCTAACTAGGGCTAGAAATAGGACCTCAAACCGCCTCTTCACCGACAAGTAGGGCCAGGTAAGTGGAAAGGAACCACAATAGTGGGCTTAATTAATAACCACTAGCCTAGACACCGCAAAATCAGTTAGGATAAACGGTCGATGCCTATACTAGTCCTTTTTCTATTGAGCTCGATGTCCTTAGGTCTGAGTCTAATATTTTTTAATTAATTGTGGTCAATGCACATGCTTTAGGTGTTTTCTGGGGTCCTGGGAAGGGTGATGAAATCCCCACCCAATCTGAGTTTGGTCAATTAGCCTCTTAAAGTCCGATTAAATTATGCAAAACAATAAAATTCACTTGCAATCAATTTTTTTTAGCGCAGCGCAAAGAAACCTGCAGAAAATCTGTTATTTAGAAGGAGGAGAAAGAATTTTTAGCGCAAAGAATTCCTGCAGAAAGTTTTTACAGTGGATATATTGTAGGTTGCAGAGGGGAGGAGGAGAAAACAAACCATGCAAATTTGGTGCGCTGAAGAGGCTAAGTGGCCGTGGTTCCGCGGTCTGGGACCCTCATATGCGGCGGAAGCGCGGTCAGTTGATCAGATCAGTTGCTCAGAAAGTTTGTGGTGCTCTGTTGGTTCAATCTACCTCTGTTGTGATATGCACTTTACTGATTTGCCTTCTGAAAAATTCCAGATCCGCGATTCTTCACTGTTCCTGCAAGATTCAAACAATAAACCCTTCAAACAGATAAAAATTGATAAAAAATTTTGTACTTTTTTTATATTTTCAGATTTTTATAATTTTTAAAATTTATATCAACCCGAAATCACACAAAAGAAAAATTACGCCATCCCCGGCAACGGCGCTATTTGATTAATCCAATAATACTTGTTTACCGTAATCAGAAACGGCATCGCTTTGCAGCTAGCCGATGAGTACAGGTCGATCCACAGAGATGTGTAATTTTCTGATTTGTGTTTTTACGAATTGATTCCGATGGTGGTTTGGTTTTTGTTGATTGATTTAAAAACTAATTTATACGATATTAAAGAGCTTGTTAGGATTAGGTCTAAGGTAGGGTTGATGAGATTAATATTGTCACCTCTTTCAATGCCTTTTAATTAAAGCTTTTTAGATATCATAACAATTATTAGTAAAGGGGATTAGGATGATTGGGAAGAAACGAAGTTTCTTCCTCTAGATCCTTGCCCGTCCTTTCCTATTAATTGCTACAACCTTCATGGACGTCATGTATGTCCGGCCCTTTATACTACGGTTCACCGTTACCTCGTAGGTAGGGTGCCGTAGGGAGCGGATCATGCATGCGTGCATGAAGTTCTAGTTATGAAAAATGTATTGGCATTGAAGGAGGTGAGAGATATTCATCTCTCACTCCCTCCCTTGTTCCTAACCCTAACAAGCGAGGATTTTACTCGCTCATTAGGGGAATTTCTAAAAATGATATTTTTTGTTATGTTTTAATGTGTACTGTTTAGGTCTAAAATTATTACTTATCTACTGCAGATTAAAAAGAACTATACTAGTTAACTAAGGAAAGTGATATGATTACTCTACTGCAATAATTATACTAGCTAGCTATGGCAAGAAAAGAATTAACACTAAGGCATGAAAATTAAAAACACTTACAAGAATGATGCTCTAGATCTCCAAACAATTCTGAATTTTATTGATTGAAAAAGAGGCATCCGTTTTACAGCTTTGTGAGTACAATTTATAAGAAAACAGGGAAGCTAGGGTTACAAATTCTCGCACACATGATTTTACAGATATGCCCACGGAAAATCCCAACACCCGCACCGACGCACCGACACAAGAAGTCGGCGCCGACATGGGCATTAAATGGCCACGGAACCGCGGCATTTGTTGGCTTGGGCCGCGGTTCTGCGGCCCTTTGGTGAGCTCAACTCACCAACTTCTCTGAACTGCATCTTGGTTGTTAGGGCTTCTTAGTTCTTCACAACTTTTCTCTGTTTGGCTTCTTAGTCTTCTTCAGATCTTCAGTGAAATTTGTAGTGGTCTTTTAACCGTTTCCTTTAACATTTCGGACATGCATTGCCTTGTGAATTGTTCTTCGTCTAGGTTTGAGTAGGATCCGTCTACTTGTTGGTCAAAAGTCCCTTTTCTGTATCAACTTTTGTCTTTTTCACTTTGTTCGTATCCAAGAGCCTGTATTCTGTAATATGCAACAAACGTGCGTCAAGAGTACCTGTTTAATTATAAAATGAATAAAAATGGGGAGTACAATAATGCTATATTATAGTATGAACACGCCCCGCGTGCCAGGCACGTGGGCGCTCGAGTGCCGGCGCTTTGGGCGCCTGCGCTTTGAGCGCCAGCGCTTTGAGCACTAGCACCCCACGTTCTAGGCACGTGGACGCTCAAGCGTTGGCGCTTTGGGTGCCAGTGCTCTGAGCGCAAGAGCGCTAGCGCCCCACGTGCCAGGCACGTGGGCGCTCGAGCGCTCGCGCTTTGGGCGCTAGCGCTCTGAGCGCAAGAGCGCTAGCGCTTTGAGCGTTAGCGCCCCACGTGCCAGGTACATGGACGCTCGGGCGCTAGCGCTCTGAGCGCAAGGGCGCCGACACTTTTGGAGGCGATAGGGACTCAGTCCCCGCAATGGGAGTTGTACTTCCAGAAAAAAACACTTATTATTTTTTTTGTGTGTGTGTGTGTGTGTGTGTGTGTGTGTATGAGGAGTTAAACTCCTAGGATATTTTGAGGTTGATGAAGGGGCTTCTCCCCTTGAGCCCTGGATCTTCCCCAAAGTGGGGTTTCCGGAGATGGGTCTCCTTCTTCTTCCTGTTTCGGCTGGATTGTGAAGAACAAGAAGTATGAAATTTTAAAAATCTCCACTTTTTGAGATCTGGTGGGAGATCTAAGCTCCTTTTTGTGGGTTTTGTGGTGAAAAACTATTTAGTTTTTGAAAAGGAAGAGTAAAACTCTTGATTTAATCCAAAAGAAAGAAAAAGGTTTTAGAACCTTGAAGAAGGAGAAAGAGGCATAGGCCCTAGATTTTTTTGAGAATGAAAAAGTTGTTGAGATATTTTCATTATCTTTGCCTTTATAGGCTATACACTTTACTTAGAGCCCATTGGGCTTTTCAAAATGGCATTTTGCCTATCCCATGGCTCATGTGTCATTTCTTTTTGCACATAAGCCATGGGCTTTACAAAAATTTGGCTTTATGTCCATTTCCTTACATTTATTCAAAAAATAAAATGAAAGAAATACAACAAAATTATTTATAACAAAATTTTTATTTTGTCATAGGGGAGGCCGACCGTGGGGCTCGACTTGGGCATGGGCCCACTTGCTTGGGCTTAGGCCCGCTTACTTAGGGTTGACTTTGACTTAGTCAACCGGGGTGCAAATTTTGACCCCAACACTAGGTATTCCGTAGTGAGAATATGATTCTCTCTCAGATTGCTCATCCACGGGTGTCCTCCATGATGAGTAATGCTGAGTTGCCTTTTTCAATTTTGGGGATGCACTAGAAAAAGATGCATATCAATGGATATGGGTTCCACCTAAAAAAGTACCCCTGTTTCTATATGTGATTTAGAAATTGTGTTCATCTTAAAGTTGGCAAGATGTTGGGTTATCCGGTTTGTGTTTAAAACCATAATTCAGATAAACTCGAGGCACGTTTCGATAATAACAGTCTGTGGGTTATCCCAAGATTTCGCGAGAGATAGCTTCTACCATTTTCAAGTTCAAAAGTGTTTTGTTCTTGACTCGCCACCTCCTTGGTTAAGGGATTTCTTGCAAAAAAAATTAGTGGAAGTATGGTAGAACTGTAAGTGATTCCAGAACCACAAATGGTTGATGAAAGTTTAGTAGAACCTGATGATCCAATTGACCCTGACAGACCATAGCTACTCCGTAGAATTAGTAAGTGACCTTAGCCACCCGAGAGATACTTTGGTTATCTCGTAGATGGTGACTAGGAGGCTTGCATCATATGATGATGACCCTACTAATTATCAGCAGGCCATAAGAAGTGGTGACTTCTGACTGATTGCTGGATGCCAAGTTATCCAAGTTGGACTCCATGCACTACAACAAATTATTGACTTTGTTGTGTACTCCTGAAAGGGGTTAAACCTATAAGGAGCAAGCAGATCTTTCGAGATCAGTGCAAATGGAAAGGTATTAACCTAATTAGGCTTGACTGGTAGTTAACATGTATTCATCAAATACACGTTATGGATTATGATGATACTGTTACTTTAAAATTTGTGCTGAAGTCCATACGGATAAAATTTGCCACTGCTGCTTTCATAACTATAATATCTGGTAAGAGTGTGATTATAACGTCTTTCTAAATTCGATTTAGAATTGTACGTCTATATGACTCTACTGGAGGGTTGTATTAGTCAGTAGGAGCAGCAGATAGTGTGCAAATTGCTTAAGTCTATTTGACTAAAGCAGGCATAGTAGAGGTGGATCATCTTTTTTTTTATACTACGGTCAAAGTGTTTGACTTCATCAAAATAAGAGATGAACCTGGTATTTGTAAGAAAGCTGTAGGGAGTACTGTGAGATTCTGCATACTGATGTGGATAACATACTCTTGATAGGAAGTGATGTTCCTATACTACGATTCGGTCAAATATTGGTTGTCACTATTTCTCTTTTATGGATTATATATACATCATTGATTCTGGTGACTAGGTGTATAGATTTAGATCTAGTAAAGGATTTGAGATTATCCCAATTCAGGTATAACGGCACCATTCTAAAGTGGTTTAGAATGGAGGACTCCTAGTGAGGTCAATCATGTGATGTTATATACCAGACCAGATATTGCTTTCACACTTGGTGTAGTAAGCAGACATTAATCCAATCATGGAGAAACATAGGAAGAAGTGAAGAACATATGGGATGTTCTTAGTGTATGGTAATGGCAGACTCCTTCGGGAGGCGATTACCGATTCCAGCTTCCATAGCGACAAGGGTGACAGAGTATCTGTCGTGAGTCATTAATTTACCTTCTTATGAGGAGCAGTGTATTGGAAGAGTTCCAAGCGGGATACTGGGGTAGTCAAGACGCTGGATGCTGATTGTGAATACATCCCAAGTGTTTGTTTGGATAAATACGTTCATTTATGAACAAGGTCCCATCTGCTATCCAAACAATATTCTAAGGTAAGTATCGCTCATTTCGGGAGATAATTGATCTCCGCGAAGTTGAGATTCAGAGAGATACGGTTAGATACATTACAGCAGATCCACTCACTGAGGCTATTTCTTGAACATAGTTTGCGAAACTGTTAGTATAGAAGTTAGGTATGCAGTAGCACATGAGATGTGTGTATGCGATACCACAAAAATTGGCCTTGAGTGCAAGTGGGAGATTGTTGGATTAGGTGCACTTTAAGCAATTATCGTAGTTGCAGGAATGCAATTACTGAATTTGAGGATGGCCTATACCAAGAACAGTCTTGCTCGAGATGATAGTATTGTCTTTATCTGTCTTGTGTATATGTGTTACTAGTTATCGCGTATCGCAAATACATGAGATAAAGCCCATAGGATCTTTGCTTGACTACCAGGATTATGATATGGATCATACTAATGGGGCCTGGTAGTTTATAAGCACATCCTTAAATTTCCATAGTCATAGGAGTATCGAGACTGGGCATCGGTACTCCAGTTTAGACTAGCATATATGCTTCATGACCCTGTACGGGGCGATGGCTGATCCCATAGCCATTGGTGTTTGACACTGATAATTGTATACAGGTGCTCATTGGATGAGTTACACTGGATGAACTCACTGAGAACTCCTAGATGGTATTATACCAATATCAGATAGCCATTCTCTGGTGACATGAGTGTAAGTCTACGGTAGCGCTCCGGCCGTCTAACAGACGCCAAATGCGGAACAAAACTTATTAACTGGCGCTATCGTATACTATAACCCGGATATGCCATTATTGCTAAACTAACAAACTACAAAGAGGGTAGAAAGGTTATACCGAACGATCCGAGTCCTTCATTCTTTAACCATCATCCCACGCTTGGTTGCGGCTGCTCCGATCTCGTCGATCTCCGATCTCCTCGTCCAGGTGGCACCACGTCAACGAATCTTTAAACGGGCTCCCGCCTCTGACTCGAGGCAACTCGGTCATCAAGTTTGCTAAAAGAGATGACCAAGATTGGTGTAGAGAATGAGTAGAACACTTTGTCTCGCTTCGTCCAAAGCCATAGACGAACGGTCAATGAAGTTGCCATTTGTATCGGATGATGGAATAAAATGAGCTATGAAATTTCCATACACCAAAACTATAATCTTTTCCAAATGAATCAATCACCATTCCTACTAGGAATGGCCGGCCACTTTTAAAGAGGAGGAGGGTGAGTGTAGGAGAGAGGAGGAGGTGACCACAAGCAAAGCTAACTTATCATAACAATTAATGAAAGAATGAATCATCAAAACCATTAAATGCAAATGAATGAATCATTAACCTAGTCACCATTCATTTAATGCATACATTGAACCAAAATCAAGTCACCAAATCTAGAACCTTCTAGAATCACGACTCACCTCATGACTCACCCAAGAGACGAAAAGATAAATCCGTATTTAACCGAATGTTAAATACGGGTGATAGAAAACTGGAAACTGGCAACTTCCAAAAGCGATCCCGAAACGAATTTCAGGATAACCCCGTAACAGTATAAATATACTCGCATTTGTATTACGACCGAATACAAATGCAACTGAGACAAAGATATTATATCTACACAGTATAATACTCGGATCCGGCTTAAACCAAAGCCCACCAGTATTATCTGCTCGAAATATGACACGTGCGTAAACGCACGTGCATTTTCCGAACCCTGCCATAAAACCATACGGCCTCTACAACGTTTCGCCCGAACTTGGGAAACAGTCTGTGGGGGACTCTAATGACTCGTCAGTACCCTGGCAGTGGGTTTAACCACAAGCCGTCAGCGGCACTAGCTATGCGTAACGGCTGCCCATGTACTGACCTCAGAGGAGGCCGATGAGCGTGTTAGTGTTTATGCCCTAGAAGACCATTACTGTATCATACTAGCTTGTATATTACTTAATGGAAGCTTGGGATATTCACATATATATATCAGTCTTGCTAAACATGGTAGTATGCTACTTGGTTTCTCTATCTTAATATGTGAGTGTACGTATTGATAGAGCTCTTAGGATCTTGCTTGTCTACCAGCGTTGTGATGGCAGTCACACTAGTGGGGGCTGGGTAGTCTACAAGCACATCCTTATTCAGGTCCCTGGTCGTTGGATTATCGAGACAGAGAATCGATACTCCGGAGTAGACTGGTGTGTACGCTTCTCATCCCAGTTGGGGAGATGGTCTGTCCCACAGCCGTCAGTACGTCGTACTGGAGATAGTATGCAGGTGCTCGTTAGGTTACGGGTACACCGGACAGGACTCACGGGGAACTGTTGGTTGGTTTGATACCAGTCGTCAGTGTGCAGTTCCCAGGTGACATGAGTACAGCGTAGTCCGCAGACTTGACACTGCTACTTCGCCTCGAGTGTGTCCCACTGTTCTTAGATTGCTACCCTACCACGGCTCAAAGGAGTCGTGCAAACAGGTAGCAGTTGGGTGCAGTCCCGAGCACTTGGAGGCAGTGGCGGTTAGACAGGATTCGTCCCTCCTGGTATTGGGAGTAGATATCGTGCTGTGTCAGAGAGCCATTACGCAAAGTCCCTGGCCAGGGCAAGCGAGATTTACTGGTAGGTTCCAGTAGTTTCTCAGTGTGTAATGGGCTTCCCTCCGACACGACTTATACCGCTTTTAGGGGACTGACGCTTGCCGCCCCCCTAGGCCCGATATGCGATAGTCTTGGACGAACGGACCGGACTGTATGAAGATTGTCACATCAGACTCAGTAGGAGTTCGGATGGGTTTCCTCATCGGCCTTCTTATCGACAACTACCTGGGGACCGTTACGTACAGCTAGTGCCGCTTGCGGTCTGTGGTTAAACCCACTGCCAGCGTAGTAGTCGAGTCTCTAGAGTCCCACACAGAGAGTTTCCTACTCCAGGCGAAACGATATAGAGGTTGCATGGTTTTGCGACAAAGGGTTCGGACGCATACTTGCGTTTACGCACGTACGACTTTCGGACAGTTTTTACCAGTCGGCTTTGGTTTAAGCCAGTTACTGGTATCCGGTTATTGGATTTTTACAGTCTAAAGTTTTTCCGTATTTTTGCGGATCGGAGGGGCGTTCTCGTAATTGTGCGAGAAGCTTCTAGAAGATATGACTAAGGAGGTTACTTTGGATAAGATTGTGAGTCATGAGGGTGATTCATCATTATCATTATTGCACCATAAATGATAATGACACATGCTTAATGAATCACCCCTTTGCATTTATGAAGCATGCTTATTCATTTCTATTATTCATTATTCTAAAATAAGAATGCTTCATAATATATTATGATACACTCACAATCTCATCTCATTATCTCATCTCACATTCTCTCTCCTCAAGCTCTCATCTTCAGGAGACTAATCCTTAATCCTCATGTGTTGAGATCAATGGATTAGTTAGACTTAAACATCCATCACCTTCACTCTATATCATCCTTTCTTCTTTGATTAGCAATCAAAGTAGATTAGTTGCCTCAAGTTAGAGGTGTAGCTTGGAGTTTTGCTCTCGGGTGGATCGTCTACTACCTAGAGAAGGCCGAGGAGAACAAGGAGATCGTAAAGACGAAGGACTAGTTTCATTTGGTATAATCCCTAAACACAATAGTTAAGAAACACTTTGTGTACGGTTATTTATAGTTTAGCTTCGATTCAAGCGGTTAGTCGATGTTCGTTCTTTAAACTTGATCGTTTTTGAAAATTCCGCCTCCCCACAAGTACTGGGGTGTACTACATCGACTTACAGAGCGAACTCATCCGGAAACCCTACTGAGCCTAACAGTGACAATGTATATACAGTCCGGTCCGTTCGTCTATGAGTATCGCATATCTGCCTAGGGGGCTGGTAACGTCAGACCCCTAATAGCAGTATAAGTCATGTCGGAGTGTAGCCTAAAAACACCCTGAGATACTACTGGAGTACCTACCACTAAATCTCCTTCCACGGCCGTGGGCTTTGTGTAATGGCTCTCCTAGACACAGCGCGATCTCACCCCAATACCGGGAGAGACGAATCCCCTGCCGATCCACTCACTTGCCTCCATGCGGCTCGGGACTGTACCCAAAAACTACCTGTTTGCACGACTCCTTTGAGCCGTGGTAGGGTAGAAATCAAAGCACAGTTGGAACTCACACGAGACAAATGACGACCTCAGGTCGATGAACTAACCTGTACACATGTCACCATGGAACTGCTATCTGACGATAGGTATAGTACCAACTAGCAGATTCCCGGCGAGTCCTGTCCGGTGTACTCATAATCCAATGAGCACCTGTATACATCTTAGGTGATCCAACTGACACCAGTGGCTTGTGAGACCTGCCACCGCCCCTCGTCGGGGTCTCGACTGTATACACTAGTCTACTCCGGAGTATCGATGCCCTGTCTCGAAACTCCCACGACTAGGGACCACAATTAAGGATATGCTTATAAACCACCCAACTCTCACGTATATGATCGCCATCATACTGTTGGTAGTAAAGCAAGATCCTAAGGGCTCTATCAAAGTGTAACAGTGATCAGTCACCTGAACCTGTACGCGACTAATAAAAGTAAACCAGATAGCATACTATCATCTTGAGTAAGACCGTCCTACAGGTATAGGTCCTCCGCAGTCATTGCAATCACGTACCTGCGATCCAATAATTGACTCTGAGAGCACTATATCCAACAATCTCCCACTTGCACTTAAGGCTAATTATTGCGATGTCGACTACTCACAGCCCGTTTGTAAAACTATTGTGTTCGAGAAATAGCTTCAGTGTGTGGATCCGCCCTGATGTTTCTTTCTATATCTCTCTTAATCTCATGTTCGCGGAGAAAACCATCTCCCGAATTGAGTAATACCTGTCTTAGAATATGTCTGGATATCTGATGGGACCTAATTCATAAATGAACTCTAAATCCAAACTTCTTAGACTGTATCGATCACTGAACCAAATCAGTATCCTGCACCATGCCTCCCACAGTATCCTCTTGGACCAACTGTCCATAATACTGTCCCTCGTCAGAGGGAAAACTATAACTCTGACAATCACTCTGTCAACCATGTCACCTTTAGAGCCTGGAATGATAACTGTCTCCCGAAGGAGGCTTCCGTCATCAAATCCGTAGAACATGCACTTATGTTCTAAAACTGCTTCCTTATGTTTCTCCACGATTGGATTAATACAAACTTATTGCATCTAGTGCAAAAACAACATCTGGTGTGGTACTTGACATCTCACGATTGACTCAATTGCCTAAGCAAGTGATCCGCCAATCATGCACATCCATCTCCCTTTTAGTCTGTAAGACACCTTTAGAGAGGGTGACTCCATCATCTGCAGGTACACCACCATGCCAGGAGTCAACTATTCTAAAAACTATCAGAATACTGTCAAAGTACCCATATTGGGAAACTACCCAAATCTAGATCTAAAACCATAGATCTAGAAACCAGAATGTCTGATATTATATCCATATCCTGTCTGGAGAAACAACTGTGTGACGACCACAGTACAACCGATCGTAGTGTAGGAATTTTACTTCCTGCTCTGTGTATGTCATCCAAATACCATGACATCACACCCTACAACCTTCTTAACAGATCCATCCCCTATTCTGATGATGTCAAGCCCATGACTGTCACATCAAAAATAGATGATCTATCTCCGCTATATCTGCTCAAGTCTATAAATAGACATAAGCTACTTGCCCACTATGCTTCCGCTGCTCCCACTGACCACAACAACCCTCTGGCAGAATAATATACACATGCAATTCTAAAGCGAGTTTAGAACGACGCTATACTTAACCTCCTGCCGGGTCTCATAGTCTGAAACAACAGTAGTGTCAAGTCTTGGTAGATAAGAACCTCCCTGTCACCGTCCTTGAGGCTACCGGAGTACCTCTCGGGTGTCTGAGGTTACCCACCATATCTGCGGAGAGGCTAATGGAATGTCAAACCTGATTGAATCTTTAGGTCCTATTAAATTTTCCGTAATCGTTTGCGGTTCTGGAATCACTTCCAGTTCTACCATACTCCCACTACTGTTTTCTCAAAAAATCCATTTTACTAAAACTGTGGCGAGTCAAGAACAATATCACTATTGATCTTCCAAATGGTAGAAAATCAACCCTCGTCATAGCCAGGGTCAACCCACAAACAGCCATTACAGAAACGTGCCCTGAGTTATCCAGAGTCTGGTTTTAAGCATAAGCCGGACAACTCCCCGTACCTTAACATCGTTAAGATATGAACCATTCTATATCCAATATAGAAACTTTGGCACTTATTTAATTGGAACCAGATTCAAATCATGCAACTGTCTCCAGTGCATATCAACTTAATGGAGAGAGGCTAATCAGCATTACTCAACTTAGGAATCCATCCAATTATGAGTAACCTGAAAGAGAAACAAGTTTCTCAAAACCATTACTATCATCTGAATACCTATCACAAGAATCTACATCTTCGATCTTTTTGAAGAATCCCGATACTTGTGACACCTGGTTCTCTACTTTATTCTTATACCCACAACTTCTCAAAACTTAGACCTTGTATTTCTACGAAACACTTGTCTAAAAACTAGAGAAGTCATAAGTAAACAGAACATAGTACGAGGACCTACCCCTTTATCCTGATGGACACTTGGACAACATACAATACTCTGTATAAGTCCGCTGAGTTGAATAACTCAAAACTTGTGCATCGTAGGTTGAAAACTGTACCTAGGAGACTTTCTCAAATATCACCAATTACAACGAATTCCGATATAATGAGGATGATCACCTAATTCCCAATAACTTACTCCCACTCATCATCTGTAAAACCATACAGATATGAGAATGAAACCTGGTAAATACATACCCTGGAGTAAGTATCTAATCGGGAAAATAGTTTTACTTTAACAATGCACTAAAACATGAAAATGTTTCATAGGGGTATCCTGGTATTCCTAGTAATGCATCTTCCATAATCCAATTCATGACTATAACCGTATATTTCTTTGTCATCTCTTCAAATCCCTTTATTTATCTTTAGTCATTACCTTCTGTACTCCATCGTTAGGCTAAATGGTTTTCTTCCTTCCCTACCGTTCGGCACCAGCCTATAGTTCGGAAGAAGACTATCCAGTAAGCATAATAGGTGTACCCTCCTAAACCAAGGAGTACTCACAACTTGAGAGAAGGTGATGATAAAAGACAACTGAATAATACCTTATTCTATTTCTCCTGAACTGGGGAAAAAAGCAAAGGTGAAATAGGAGTGGCGATGAAATACGCGGTTTGGTCGTGAATGATAGCAGTCGCAATTTACTTTGCCCTCTTTCTAATCCCTTTATTTTGTCTTTACATATTACCTTCTGCACACCCTACTTAGGCTAATTGGTTTTCTTCATTCCCTACCTTTCGGCACCTGCCTATGGTTTGGAATAAGACTATCCAATAAGCGTAATAGGTGTACTCTCCTAAACCAAGGAGCCCTCGCAACCTGAGAGAAGGTGATAATAAAAGACAACTGAATAAACCAATTCTATTTCTCCTAAACCTGGATCCATCCTCGAAGAAGTCCCTTCGAGTTCGTATATAACCATACGATGGATCTATCCAATGGAAGTGGATGTCCGTAGCAATACGGGGTGTTCTGAGAAATGCAAAGGGTAGAAAAAGGAGTGGCAATGACTTATGCAACTCGGACAATCCAAAAGCCAGTATTTTAAGTAGGTTCGGTCAACTTGGTCACTGAGTCATAGTCTAGGGTCGGTCAAAGGTCGCTGCCAAAGAGAAAGAGAAAAGAAACACTCTGCGTGCACTCTAAGCTAGATCAGAATGGTTATCACTTTATCTAATCAGGAAACCTCCCACTGTACTGTCAAATTCTCCTCCAAACCTGAAAGAAGAATCAATCGGGATCACCCGAAGAGTAAACCAACTCATCAGTGGGAATCGGGATCCAATTCTCATCGCATGATAACGTGACGGAATCCACTCACGTTATCACACTCCTGAAGGTATGCGCATACTTGGCAAGTTTCAGTTTCTTTAGAAACTCCCGATATGATTTTTGCCCCATGCTCTTATGACCTTGGCGTCGGTCAAAATGTCATAAGTCACATGCCAAGTTCTACCCATCACTATCATGTTAATTTGAACCCACCCGCACATACCCTTGACGTTGGCCAAAATGGCAGAACGACTGTCCCAAACCAACTCATCTATCTATGCAACAAATGAATACCCAGCAGCTACCAAACACTATGCCTTGGCGTTGGTCAAAATACATAGCTTGAATACTACTGAATACCCAAAAGAAATGACGGAGGGCTACGGCTGGTTTTTGGCGAAAAACCTTTAACGTAATGAACTTGATATCGCTGAAGGAACCTGATAGCTTTTTATAAAAATATAGTGGCGAAAACCTTTGCTAAAGAGGTCACTCCCGGTGAAGGGATCTCGGCTCTTTCCCCGTGGAATGAGGAGCAGGATATTCCAACTGAATACCATGATGCAAAGCAACTTGTAATCGACTATAGTGAAGTTATTACCCTGACGCAAACTTCTGCCCAAGGGGTCATTCCCGGTGAAGGGATATCGGCCCTTGCCTCGTCGAATGAGGTGCAGGATATTCCAACCGAATACCGCTATGCAAAACAAAAGGAAACGTCTTTGTAATAATACTTTTTAAAATTGTTCCAACAACTGCCAAATATGTTTTTTTCCCTTTGCATTGATCAGAATCAATGCAGTCCCATCAATTAATCACACCAGAAAAGAATGAAAAATAAAATGTACGTTTATGCCATCCGCATTCGTCACTGGGTCCCGTCATTACCCGTCAGGTTACTTAACTAACGACAGAGCGGGGACTGAACTAGCGCGAGTGCAAAACATATACAACATCTACTAGTATATATACCAATATACAATATTCGCTCCAGGCGTGATAATATGCAACATTACAGAAAAGTAATAAGCATTACAGAACAATACAGATAATCTGGGATCCCTGGGTTTCACAGAGCCGCTGCTGAAACCCGACGTTCCTCTGGTCGTGTGGATAGCCTGTGCAATGAAACCTAGACCCCTACGGGTGCGGCAAGTTACCCGCCAAAACCTGAAGCGAAGCATCCCCCTACAGTATAATGAATGGACCACCCTGCACTTTACGGAATCCGGTAACTTGAGCGCCCCTCCTTAGGTCAACCTGTACTCCCTATGAGTGCGGCGAATAGTCTGCCAATTCCAGAGTAAGGCCCCTCTGCCTCTCAAAGCCATGAAATGCGGACCCGTTGCCCTCCAGAGCCCGGCTATCCGTGCACTCCATCGCGGGGTCAAACCTAGTATAGAAATGAAAAATATGTACAACGGGTACATCGACCTCAGCCCGGTCGTGCCCCAAAAGAATATTATACAAACAGGCAGTGACGGGAGTCCACATGTTGGACGCTCGCCCCGCAATATCAAATGTACAAATAAATCCAAACTGCACTACCATTGCACACTGCTATCCACCACGACAAATCCGCAACATCACAGCACAACACAGAACATCAACGCGAATGTCACGTTCGCAAACCCGTCTAAAAGAACTATTGCAATCAGACGCGGTTTACCGCTCAAATGACATTCACGGTCGGAGATATAATGTAAGTACTGTAAACTAACATGTTTAAATTTCGATCGACAAAATATCACGAAGTGGGCCCCACGTACATCTGCTGTACATTAACAAAATCTGGGCCCAAAAGATATATACTAAAAACCATAATTTCCTCAAGAGAAGCAACTATACAAATTTGGATCATTGGTCCCACAGACTGGCCGCGGATGCGCGGTCAAACCCTAGTTTTGACCGCGGATCCGCGGCGGTCCTGTAGGATCACATGACCAAATTTCTACCATGTGCTTAGAAAACCTTGTTGAATTTTCTGTGATAAGTAAAATTATTTTTAGAACCCTTTTAAAATCGACAGAAACTCAGAACTTGGAATTTGCGGTTTTTGAAAATCCGTTCGATCGAGCTTTTAAACACGTTAGCACAAGTTAGTAAAGCATAATGGTGAGGCTCTGATACCACTGTAAGTCTACGGTAGCGCTCCGGTCGTCTAACAGACGCCAAATGCGGAACAAAACTTATTAACTGGCGCTATCGTATACTATAACCCGGATATGCCATTATTGCTAAACTAACAAACTACAAACAGGGTAGAAAGGTTATACCGAACGATCCGAGTCCTTCGTTCTTTAACCATCATCCCACGCTTGGTTGCGGCTGCTCCGATCTCGTCGATCTCCGATCTTCTCGTCCAGGTGGCACCACGTCAACGGATCTTTAAACGGGCTCCCGCCTCTGACTCGAGGCAACTCGGTTATCAAGTTTGCTAAAAGAGAAGACCAAGATTGGTGTAGAGAATGAGTAGAACACTTTGTCTCGCTTCGTCCAAAGCCATAGACGAACGGTCAATGAAGTTGCCATTTGTATCGGGTGATGGAATAAAATGAGCTATGAAATTTCCATACACCAAAACTATAATCTTTTCCAAATGAATCAATCACCATTCCCACTAGGAATGGCCGGTCACTTTTAAAGAGGAGGAGGGTGAGTGTAGGAGAGAGGAGGAGGTGACCATAAACAAAGCAAACTTATCATAACAATTAATGAAAGAATGAATCATCAAAAACATTAAATGCAAATGAATGAATCATTACCCTAATCACCATTCATTTAATGCATACATTGAACCAAAATCAAGTCACCAAATCTAGAACCTTCTAGAATCACGACTCACCTCATGACTCACCCAAGAGACGAAAAGATAAATCCGTATTTAACCGAATGTTAAATACGGGTGATAGAAAACTGGAAACTGGCAACTTCCAAAAGCGATCCCGAAACGAATTTCAGGATAACCACGTAACAGTATAAACATACCCGCATTTGTATTACGACCGAATACAAATGCAATTGAGACAAAGATATTATATCTACACAGTATAATACTCGGATCCGGCTTAAACCAAAGCCCACCAGTATTATCTGCCCGAAATATGACACGTGCGTAAACGCACGTGCATTTTCCGAACCCTGCCATAAAACCATACGGCCTCTACAACGTTTTGCCCGAACTTGGGAAACTGTCTGTGGGGGACTCTAATGACTCGTCAGTACCTTGGCAGTGGGTTTAACCACAAGCCGTCAGCGGCACTAGCTGTGCGTAACGGCTGCCCATGTACTGACCTCAAGGGAGGCCGATGAGCGAACTCATCCAGAAACCCTACTGAGCCTAACAGTGACAATGTATATACAGTCCGGTCCGTTCGTCTATGAGTATCGCATATCTTCCTAGGGGGCTGGTAACGTCAGACCCCCAATAGCAGAATAAGTCGTGTCGGAGTGTAGCCTAAAAACACCCTGAGATACTACTGGAGTACCTACCACTAAATCTCTTTCCATGGCCGTGGGCTTTTTGTAATGGCTCTCCTAGACACAGCGCGATCTCACCCCCAATACCGGGAGAGACGAATCCCCTGCCGATCCGCTCACTTGCCTCCATGTGGCTCGGGACTGTACCAAAAACTACCTGTTTGCACGACTCCTTTGAGCCGTGGTAGGGTAGAAATCAAAGCACAGTGGGAACTCACACGAGACAAATGACGACCTCAGGTCGATGAACTAACCTGTACACATGTCACCAGGGAACTGCTATCTGACGATAGGTATAGTACCAACTAGCAGATTCCCGGCGAGTCCTGTCCGGTGTACTCATAACCCAATGAGCACCTGTATACATCTTAGGTGATCCAACTGACACCAGTGGCTTGTGAGACCGGCCACCGCCCCTCGTCGGGGTCTCGACTGTATACACTAGTCTACTCCGGAGTATCGATGCCCTGTCTCGAAACTCCCACGACTAGGGACCACAATTAAGGATATTCTTATAAACCACCCAACTCTCACGTATATGATCGCCATCATACTGTTGGTAGTAAAGCAAGATCCTAAGGGCTCTATCAAAGTGTAACAGTGATCAGTCACCTGAACCTATACACGACTGATAAAGGTAAACCAGATAGCATACTATCATCTCGAGTAAGACTGTCCTACCGGTATAGGTCCTCCGCAATCATTGCAATCATATACCTGCGATCCAATAATTGACTCTGAGGGCACTATATCCAACAATGAGTACAGGGTAGTTCCTAGACCTGAGATCGCCATAGTGTCTTGTGTGTGTTTCCACTGTACTTAGATTACTACCCTATCATAGCTCTACTGAGTTGTGCAAACTGGTTTTAGTTGGGTACGGTCGCGAAGCACATGGAGGCAGTGAGCGGTCGAGGACATTCGTCAATCCCGATATTAGGAGTCGATATCGCACTGTGCAGGACACGACTATAGCCAGAAGTCCGTGGCCACGGCATATAGGGATAAACTGGTAAGTGTTACCAGTTGTATCTCTTTGGTTATGAGTTCTCTGTCAGCATGACTTATCGGGTTATTGGGGGTCTGACAGATTCCACTCCCCAGACCCAGTATGTGATACTCCTTGACGAAGAGACCGGACTGTACAGTAACTGTCACTTATAGACTTTGTCGGGTCCGGATGAGTTTGCTCGTCGACCTGCCTTTATCTTGCTCATACCTGGGTAGCCGTTACGTACAGCTAGTGCCACTGACGAGCTTGTGGGTTTACCCGAAAGGGGTTGAATCTGAAAGTGTTTCAGATTCAATCGGATACGATCCTATATATCTTACTGCCAGCGTATTGACAGGTCTTTAGAGTCCTGCAACGAAAGTGCCTGCCCGGGCAAAACGCGATGTGATGTACGTATAAGGATACGTGCATGAGTTCGATAAAACATGTATATTGGATATACGTGTTTTATTAGACGACTGTTATACTGGTCGGTTTAAAAGCCAAAATATCAAGTCAAGTGTTGACTTGATAACCATATTTATGATGCGGTTTCTAGTATTGTGTATATGATACAAACACACTCTACAGTACATGATACTGAGAAGATATTGATGACATTTCGTGTATGTGATACATGATGTATATGTGTATAGGATACATGTACTAATACTTATTTAATATATATATATATATATATTTGATATATATATTAATTCCCACCATTAAATATTATGTGTAAATAAATACACACACACATACATATATGTGTGTGTGTGTGTACTTAAATATACATATATATATGTGTGTGTGTGTGTGTGTGTAAATGTACATATATATATATATATATGTATGTAAACATACATATATATATATATATATATATATATATATATGTCACGACCCGAAAGAGCACGTAACTGGCCCTTGTACCATATGAAGTCTATAGGACCCCATCTGATCCAAGTAAGCCAAAAGCCCAGAAATCTAAAACCATTTAAAGAGTAAATAAGGAAAACTGGTTTTAAGAAGTAAAGAAATCATGTTTCGAAAATCAAAGTTTTTAAATAACTAAGCCGAATATGTATTTTTAAAATGTGTAACCTTTCCTGAAAATTTCGGCAGAGTTTCCTTTGTAAAAACTGGCCCCGAACGGGATACAACAAGAATGATATATATGAAATGATAAAAGGCATCAGCAAGCGGAAGCTAGCTCTTCGTCAATCGACGGTCACAACCACGCAAGCAATAATAATATACAACGCCAAAGGGCGAGGACCAAAACCCAAAAAGAACTCAAAACAGCTAGAACACCGTAATACTACAAGCGCGACTCTAAGGTCGAAATAATACAACACAGTTTTCTAAGTCTGAAACAATACACAAGTTTTGGTTGATGGAATTTCTAGATACAATGAATAATACATGTACAATGGCGGTTCTGATACAAAAGAACCCACCTACCCAAGCAAGTCACCCATAAGGAAGCAGTGTGCCAGAAATGCCGCTACGGAATCTGTGCGGCAAAACCTGCAAGAACTGTGGCACAACGGGGGTGAGTTGCCAACTCGTGAATAGAAAATATCTCAGAGATCGAATGCATGACCCATCCTAGGTCAATACGATCAGATATAAATAAACCTCAATATGAATAAGTCTGAAACATGCTAAACTGGCAATGTAATCTCTATACATGAGTGTAGTGCCAAGTGCTCGTGCTAGTGCCTCAGGTAATAGCATATCATAAATGTGAGGTATAATCAATGTAATCAAATCTGCATGTACATGGATCCCGTCCACTCGTCACCCAATGACAATAACCATCATGCATGTAAATATCATAAAGCATGTGCATGGGAATAATATGAGGATATAAACCATCTGTGTCCCTCGCGACACGTCAAAATCATGGAACCGGAGTGCCCAGCATCGACACTCGAAAACATCATGAAAGCTATGCCCAGCATCGGCACGTAAATCCTCATATATCGGGCTCCGTCAGTCCGGATCGGCCCACGGGCTCTGTCTGCGGTATCGGCCCTCGGCCCCGGCAGTACGCCCATATCCATCTATCGACTCTGGTCAGTATCCTCCGGATAACCGCCAGGTTCAACCAATCACCGGTAGGTAGTAGTCCCTCTGCCAGGCTCACCGTCTACTACACAGCGAAACCGTTCTCGACCCGGGGTACCATACCAGGTCCACCATGTACCCGCAATCGGCCTCATCCGTCTACTCGAATCGGGTTTCACATGTCGCTCTCAGCACCGAGAAAACACATGGTGGACGCACAGAAATATCATATCAAGGGTAACCGGGTTTTTAAACAATTACATATTCTCCTTTTGAAACACCCACGGTTCCCAAAAACCAGAAATATCATGGAAACAACATATCTCAATGCGTATAATCGGAAAGCATGATGTATGCGACATGTAAAGAAATGTAAGCAACATACACTGAATGCAACAGTACTACAGTGTTGTGACATGGCAATTATCGATGATGAAGTGTGTTAACCGGCAAACAAGTGTACGAGGAACATACGCATCATCGATAATTGTGCTGGTGTCCTAGCAGCATGACTGAAATATATCAACAATACAAGCGGTGCAATGCAAATAGCATGAATATGCGGAATCGAATAATCAACGCAACAGTAAAGAACCTGCTTCAATAGATATATCATGCAACCTTGCCTTTTGAAATAAGACGAATCAGGGCTTTTGGTAAAATAAGGGCTACGGTGTTTTAAGAAAAGATGCGTCGCTTGAGAATATCCGTAGAATCCCTTTTTGCCTATCTTTAAAATATCCCCGATTCGTTAGTTTTGAAATAGGTATGACTCGGGTCTAGTCTAACGCCTACTATGCGAACTACAAACCCAACAATCAAGTCAATCGGAAGGGGTATGGAGGCCACCTAAATCTGAGTCGATATACATATATATATATATATATATATATAGTCGGTGATCTCGCCTCAATAATATCACGTACTATACAGTATATCATATAACATCCTCGAGTCATGGGTGCGGATCTAACATCAATATAAAGCTCGTACGGTAAATCGTCGTACGGCATCCCAATAGCTGGGTACGGGTCAATATCCCATTCATCTCATCACATATCCGGTATCACTACCATCATATCACATCTCAAATACGAACTCTGTCATATCGCCGAATCTCGCGGCCTCAATCAAACCTCATCGACTCATCTCAATCCCATGTATCATCCTCAATCCCGTATATGAACACATAGTCCCATACCTATGTGTAGATATACACACCTCTATATGCGCACAGGTAAATGAAAGAATGCATGCAAGTATATGTGTACGTGTATGTGTGGGTGCAACCACTACTCTTGGGTTTCGCACTATACTAAACCAATACATCCTTATCACCAATAATACCATTATTACCATCAATAATTCCAAACAGCACATAATAAATATATGTGTGTATACGTACTCGTATACATCCCCACGGACTGCGGGGGTGCTATACACCATCCACCCGACTTCTCCCCGTAGATATAAATCTACCCACCTTGCTTCTCGTGTGCCGATGCCGATGTCGCTATCTTCATCTTCTTCGCCTCAACATCACGTAGGGTACCTACAAGTATATCACAACGCTAAAGCACATGAAAATCACATCGGAAACCAAAATAGCACACGCTACTCGCATAGGTAAAAACCTATCGACTCGCATGTAAACACGATCAATATCCACTTGTCGTTGACGTCGAAACGCCACCCGACAGGAACGAACACCAAATACCAAAATCCATGCTAAAACAAGTCGTAAACCATGCACCAACATAGGAAAATCAACCCAGATTTTACCCTAGATGGAATCAGACAAAATTGCACATGCCATGGGTCAAGACTACTGGAAATAGAGCCATGCACCAAAAACGAACCAAATCCCTCCTGCTCTGGTCGCAAATTGTGGCCAGAAGGAATAAATTGGCGACCGTGGTTTGGAGTTGGGGGCTAGGGTTTGGTGTGGTGGTTCCATGGTGCCTGCACATCTCACTGTCAACTCAGCTTTATTTTTGGGGTCTCGGGGTGATAGCAGATTCCTACATACGATCACAGATCCACAGTTTTTCCCCCGACATCGTCTCATAAATCCGTATTCTGTTTTCTAGTCTCTAGTTTGATCCAAATAACATCACACCAGGGGTTCTAAGGTCACCAAAATCCTCAATTTTATCTTTGATTTCAGATTTACCTTAAGCCTTAACTAAAAATCTCCAAAGTCCACAAAACGACACAATATCGATATGAAACTAGAATTGATGCATAAGGAAATTGAAATACTACTTGAGGGTGCAGAAATTACCTCCTTTAGCAACTCAAGAAAATTCTTGAGTTGCTCAAAGTCCTCCAAATCCAATCTTGCTAGGTTCAAAGTATAGCTAGTGAGCTCGGGAAGATTTTTTGTGAAATGGGAATAGAGTTTTGGCTTTGTTTTCATGGTGGATCTAGGGTTTTTGTGAAGAGGGAGAGTGAGGGAGAAGGAGCAGCAGCAGCTCAAGGTGAGGGAAAGGAGAGAGAATGAGAAGGGGAAAATGATGGGAGCATGGTTCAAAAAGTCAAAAGCAACTACTCTCTCTCTCTCATCATCACACTTACTTTTTCCTTTTCTTTTCTTTTCCTTTTTCTTTTCCTTCTCACTCCAATAGTGAACCCAAAAGAACAACCATGGCAATAGAAATGTAACACAAGTGTAACAAGTGTGGAAAATGATATGTGCACATTTTTGCACAAAAAAGCTAAAATCCAATTAGCGATTTTTAATCACAATTAGCACCAAATTAGCATATAACTAATCTTAAAAACTTTACAATGGCATAATTCCATAAAATACCCTATTTTAGAATTTTCCATAATTTTTCCCCATTTATTTGTATTTAATTATACCCGAATATTAAAATATTCATTAAAATAATATTAAATTATAAAAACTCCCGAAAATAATATTTTATTATTTTTGAAACGTTACAATCTACCCCCTTAAAGAAATTCGGTCCCCGAATTTAAATTTAAAACCCCCAAATACTAAAACATTTCGATACAAATTCCAAGTCGTCGGGGCTCCGAAATCAGCAATACATAAAACGTATCATAGCGCAATGCATGCGCATGAGTACTGAGCAGATAACTCAAAAGCAACACTCCATCAAGCATCCCGCAATCATCGGAGTCATGGTAAAGACACAAATGTCAAATCCAATACAAAACCAATATGATATAGATCAGGACTATATATGTAGGCATCCAATCTATACATGTAAATAGCTGATGTAAATGCATGCCAAATCTTTTTAAGTCGCTGTGCGATACGCGTAACACTGCACAGTGGCGGACGTTTTTCATAAGAAAATAACTATATACGTATATATATATATATATATATACCCTTTGTTTAATAGGTACGTCCCGCCGTTTTGAAAGCAATTTAGAAGGGTTTCCTTGTTTTTAAAACGTTTCGTGTCATATCGGACACGTAGGTATATATATATCGAGATCATAGCTAGCTCTTTGGAAATCCCTTCGAACTATCAATGCATGCAAAATATATCAAGGTACTGTCTTCTGACTAGTCCTGCTCGGTACAAAACGAATATCAAATATCATAAAAATGTACTGCTCCAAAAGGAATAAATCCCAAAAATGCACGTAACACCACCCTGTGCGCCTGGTGCGCACGGAAATCAAAATCCATATATGTGCCATACAGGTGCACAAAACAACATCTAGGTGCAACGGGTGTGCACCAAAATCGTATCTCAAAACATGCGCCCAACATGCGCGAAAATCCAAATCGGTGCATCCATCGTGCACGAATGAAATCTAAACCGTGCACACTCAACATGCACGGAATCACAAAATCCAATAGCATACGTCGAACATGCGTAAGTCCAGTCAAAAGCATGGAGTGCAAGAATCCACATCAATATCAGAATCAAAATCGACATATCGAAAGACATCAAATCGAAGTCAGGTGCAACCGTAATGCACAAAATATAAATCCGGTGCAACAAAGGCATGATATATAAATCTGATGCGATAAACGCAAGAAACATAAAACTGGTGCGACAAACGCACGAAGTATAGAACTTGTGCATCCCATGCACAAATACCAGCAATAACTCAAATGCGTAAGCAGCAACACTAAGTGTACCCAGATATAAAGAAAATCACCGGCATAAAATAGGCATGAAATCACAATCAACACCTCAAGAGTAATAACTATGTGCAAGGTATAAATACCCAGTAAGTGCAACCATGGTGCCAAAAACAGAAATCATAAAACTCAGCCATCAAAACCAAATCATGCAAATAGATCGCCAAAATACCGAAATCCAAAGTGACGGATACGTGATAGTCACATCACCAAATCACAAATCATAAATCATAAATCATAAATACTGTCGTGGGTATATCCTCCTTCGAGTCGAGAAGGTGCCGGTACATCCAATGCTAGCGGCGCAAGATATCTACTTTCCTCATGCTCGCGGCTGGCGTCCTCTGCCTCTGGTTCCTTATCTTCCTTGTGGATTACCAATCTCGCAATCCATCGGCTCATCGGCCCGGTCAGGTGTGCTGGCAGGAACGATTCCGTCCTGGCACTTCCCTGGTCATCTCTCGGTCAATCCTCACGACCGCTCGTAAAGCAGCACATCTCTGGCGCCGACCTCGGGTCCTCTGAATTCACATCACGCATCTGCTCCTGGTGCAAATCTTATTGCAGCAGTGTACTGGAAGAAATCCTACTCAAGGTCTCTTCTGATCTTGCCTAGGCCAAACTGTACGGAGGCTGGTACTCTGGCATAATCTTTTCTCGCTCTCTGGACATCTGCGTCCTTAGTACAACATCTCCTCGGAAGCTGGTCGCATCCCTGCGCCTCTGTATGCATATCCGACCTTTAATCTTAACGGAGTGTAGTAACAGCTCGTCTGCCTCTCGCACGAACTTCTTGTCCTGCTTGTCTGTATCATTGACCATTTCGACATCGCGTCTCTATCTGTGCACTGCAATGTCCTCGGCTACGGTCCCTCCGAAGTCTCTAACACAGACTCGAAATCACGAACTCGGTATCTTCGTCACTCAGTAGGAGATATCTAGCTGATCACGTCCTCAGCGTGCGTATCGCATCTCTGATGTCAGCGGAGTGGAACGTCATCTCGTCGAAATCTCATGCGAACTCTTTTCTCCACTCTGCTTCAATATTGACTGATTCGGACTCATTTCATCGTGGCTACACAGACTGCGCTCCAACAGCTATGCTCGTATTTGGAGTCTCCCAAGCAGTGTCCCATCACATGATATCCGAATGATGTCGAATCGTCCGATCGACTCGTCAGAACCTCACAATCCCCCAAGAGTTCAACATCTCGGGTACAGTTTAATAGTATCGAGTACATACCACAGCATCGGTGGTCCAGCCGTAGAAGGGCAAACCCAAGCCTCACTAATGGCGCCGCGGAACCGCCGCAAACCCTAAGGTTCAAAGGCTTTCACACGGTCATTATGTCGAGTTAGGGTTTCATTCTTCTAGAGGGTCCATAGAATCGCTTGCATGTATTTCTGAATACTTTAAACTTGGAAAATGGGTTCCTGACATTCGATCGTCTCAATCGACTCTCAACGAATCTGCGTGAAGTCGCCTCTAGGTGGAATCAATCTATCTGGTGACCTCGCATCGGGGTAAGCGAACGAACCACATGTCCTAGTCATCAGTCCTCGGTGACTAGAGACCCACCGTCATATCTCTAAGAATATGCTCATGCTGCAGTAGCTCCAATCATCTGGGCGATACTCATCATTAGCAGCAACGACTGGCTCCTTCGTCCGTGCGCTAAACAACGCCTCAATCGTCCTAGATAAGCGATAATGTCAACGGTCATCACATCCTGGCTGGCCTCTATCAATGGCTCAATCCTCTAGAATCATACCCTGGTCAGTCCTCGTCCACGACGAGCTCATGCTGACACAACTCGAGCCGTAGCTCACTCTGCCCGTGCATTTGCGGCAGCAAAACCATAACCAGTATCGATGAGGATAGATCATAGGAAGGAATATAATACGATGCAAGGAAATGTACATCCTAAGGTTTCTTAAGCGGAGTGGCGTGCCGTAAGTATGCCGCGGAATATACGTACGGTACGTCCCTCTACTCAAGCTACCTACTCCATCAACCAAGGGTCATCCTATGCTACGAAAGTTCGGGTAGAATACCCCCTCGACTAAGTCTAAGTTCCGTAAGGTCAAGCCTAAGTTCCGTATATATATAACGCCTTAGGCTCCACATAGTCAAACTTAGACTCGAACCAAGGTCAACCAAGCGCTCTGATACCAACTTTGTCACGACCCGAAAGAGCACGTGACTGGCCCTTGAACCATATGAAGTCTATAGGACCCCATCTGATCCAAGTAAGCCAAAAGCCCAGAAATCTAAAATCATTTAAAGAGTAAATAAGGAAAACTGGTTTTAAGAAGTAAAGAAATCATGTTTCGAAAATCAAAGTTTTTAAATAACTAAGCCGAACATGTATTTTTAAAATGTAACTTTTCCTGAAAATTTCGGCAGAGTTTCCTTTGTAAAAACTGGCCCCGAACGGGGTACAACAAGAATGATATATATGAAATGATAAAAGGCATCCCCAAGCGGGAGCTAGCTCTTCGTCAATCGACGGTCACAACCACGCAAGCAATAATAATATACAACGCCAAAGGGCGAGGACCAAAACCCAAAAAGAACTCAAAATAGCCAGAAAACCGTAATACTACAAGCGCGACTCTAAGGTCGAAATAATACTACACTGTTTTCTAAGTCTGAAACAATACACAAGTTTTGGTTGATGGAATTTCTAGATACAATGAATAATACATGTACAATGGCGGTTCTGATACAAAAGAACCCACCTACCCAAGCAAGTCACCCATAAGGAAGCAGTGTGCCAGAAATGCCGCTACGGAATCTGTGCGGCAAAACCTGCAAGAACTGTGGCACAACGGGGGTGAGTTGCCAACTCGTGAATAGAAAATATCTACAAGCAGAGATCGAATGCATGACCCATCCTAGGTCAATACGATCAGATATAAATAAACCTCAATATGAATAAGTCTGAAGCATGCTAAACTGGCAATGTAATATCTATACATGAGTGTAGTGCTAAGTGCTCGTGCTAGTGCCTCAGGTAATAGCATATCATAAATATGAGGTATAATCAATGTAATCAAATCTGCATGTACAAGGATCCCGTCCACTCGTCACCCAATGACAATAACCATCATGCATGTAAATATCATAAAGCATGTGCATGGGAATAATATGAGGATATAAACCATCTGTGTCCCTCGCGACACGTCAAAATCATGGAACCGGAGTGCCCAGCATCGACACTCGAAAACATCATGAAAGCTGTGCCCAGCATCGGCACGTAAATCCTCATATATCGGGCTCCGTCAGTCCGGATCGGCCCACGGGTTCCGTCTGCGGTATCGGCCCTCGGCCCCGGCAGTACGCCCATATCCATCTATCGACTCTGGTCAGTATCCTCCGGATAACCGCCAGGTCCAAACAATCACCGGTAGGTAGTAGTCCCTCTGCCAGGCTCACCGTCTACTACATAGCGAAACCGTTCTCGCCCCGGGGTACCATACCGGGTCCACCATGTACCCGCAATCGGCCTCATCCGCCTCCTCGAATCAGGTTTCACATGTCGCTCTCAGCACCGAGAAAACACATGGTGGACGCACTGAAATATCATATCAAGGGTAACCGGGTTTTAAAACAATTACATATTCTCCTTTTGAAACACCCACGGTTCCCAAAAACCAGAAATATCATGGAAACAACATATCTCAATGCGTATAATCGGAAAGCATGATGTATGCGACATGTAAAGAAATGTAAGCAACATACACTGAATGCAACAGTACTACGGTGTAGTGACATGGCAATTATCGATGATGAAGTGTGTGAGCCGGCAAACAAGTGTACGTGGAACATACGCATCATCGATAATTATGCTGGTGTCCTAGCAGCATGACTGAAATATATCAACAATACAAGCGATGCAATGCAAATAGCATGAATATGCGGAATCGAATAATCAATGCAACAGTAAAGAACCTGCTTCAATAGATATATCATGCAACCTTGCCTTTTGAAATAAGACGAATCAGGGCTTTTGGTAAAATAAGGGCTACGGTGTTTTAAGAAAAGATGCGTCGCTTGAAAATATCCGTAGAATCCCTTTTTGCCTATCTTTAAAATATCCCCGATTCGTTAGTTTTGAAATAGGTATGACTCGGGTCTAGTCTAACACCTACTATGCGAACTACGAACCCAACAATCAAGTCAATCGAGTGGGGTATGGAGGCCACCTAAATCTTAGTCGATATAAATATATATATATATATATATATATATATATATATATATATAGTTGGTGATCTCACCTCAATAATATCACGTACGATACAGTATATCATATAACATCCTCGAGTCATTGGTGCGGATCTAACATCAATATAAAGCTCGTACGGTAAATCGTCGTACGGCATCCCAATAGCTGGGTACGGGTCAATATCCCATTCATCTCATCACATATCCGGTATCACTACCATCATATCACATCTCAAATATGAACTCTGTCATATCGCCGAATCTCGCGGCCTCAATCAAACCTCATCGACTCATCTCAATCCCATGTATCATCCTCAATCCCGTATATGACACATAGTCCCATACCCATGTGTAGATATACACACCTCTATATGCGCACAGATTAATGAAAGAATGCATGCAAGTATATGTGTACGTGAATGTGTGGGTGCAACCACTACTCTAGGGTTTCGCACTATACTAAACCAATACATCCTTATCACCAATAATACCATTATTACCATCAATAATTCCAAACAGCACATAATAAATATATGTGTGTATACGTACTCGTATACATCACCACGGACTGCGGGGGTGCTATACGCCATCCACCCGACTTCTCCCATTAGATATAAATCTACTCACCTTGCTTCTCGTGTGCCGATGCCGATGTCGCTATCTTCATCTTCTTCGCCTCAACATCACGTAGGGTACCTACAAGTATATCACAACGCAAAAGCACATGAAAATCACATCGGAAACCAAAATAGCACACGCTACTCGCATAGGTAAAAACCTATCGACTCGCATGTAAACATGATCAATATCCACTTGTCGTTGACGTCCAAACGCCACCCGACAGGAACGAAACACCAAATACCAAAATCCATGCTAAAACAAGTCGTAAACCTTGCACCAACATAGGAAAATCAACCCAGATTTTACCCTAAATGGAATCAGACAAAATTGCACATGCCATGGGTCAAGACTACTGGAAATAGGGCCATGCACCAAAAACAAACCAAATCCCTCCTTCTCTGGCCGCAAATTGCGGCCAGAAGGAATAAATTGGCGGCCGTGGTTTGGAGTTGGGGGCTAGGGTTTTGTGTGGTGGTTCCATGGTGCCTGCACATCTCACCGTCAACTCAGTTTTATTTTTGGGGTCTCGGGGTGATAGCAGATTCCTAAATACGATCACAGATCCACAGTTTTTCCCCCGACATCGTCTCATAAATCCGTATTCTGTGTTCTAGTCTCTAGTTTGATCCAAATAACATCACACCAGGGGTTCTAAGATCACCAAAATCCTCAATTTTATCTTTGATTTCATATTTACCCTAAGCCTTAACTAAAAATCTCCAAAGTCCACAAAACGACACAATATCGATATGAAACTAGAATTGATGCACAAGGAAATTGAAATACTACTTGAGGGTGCAGAAATTACCTCCTTTGGCAACTCAAGAAAATTCTTGAGTTGCTCAAAATCCTCCAAATCCAATCTTGCTAGGTTCAAAGTGTAGCTAGTGAGCTCGGGAACATTTTTTGTGAAATGGGAATAGAGTTTTGGCTTTGTTTTCATGGTGGATCTAGGGTTTTTGTGAAGAGGGAGAGTGAGGGAGAAGGAGGAGCAGCAGCTCAAGGTGAGGGAGAGGAGAGAGAATGAGAAGGGGAAAATGATGGGAGCATGGTTCAAAAAGTCAAAAACAACTACTCTCTCTCTCTCATCATCACACTTACTTTTTTCTTTTCTTTTCTTTTCCTTTTTCTTTTCCTTTTCACTCCAATAGTGAACCCAAAAGAACAACCATGGCAATAGAAATGTAACACAAGTGTAACAAGTATGGAAAATGATATGTGCACATTTTTGCACAAAAAAGCTAAAATCCAATTAGCGATTAGCACCAAATTAGCATATAACTAATCTTAAAAACTTTACAATAGCATAATTCCATAAAATACCCTATTTTAGAATTTTCCATAACTTTTCCCCATATATTTGTATTTAATTATACCCGAATATTAAAATATTCATTAAAATAATATTAAATTATAAAAATTCCCGAAAATAATATTTTATTATTTTGGAAACGTTACAATATATATATATATATATATATGTATGTATGTATGTATGTATGTATGTGTAAATGTACATATATATATATATATATGTATGTATGTAAATGTACATACATACATACATACATACATATATGTATGTATGTAAATGTACATACATACATACATACATACATATATGTATGTATGTAAATGTACATACATATATACATACATACATACATACATACATACATACATATATGTATGTATGTAAATGTACATACATACATACATACATACATACATACATACATATATGTATGTATGTATGTAAATGTACATTTACATACATACATATATATATATATATGTGTACATTTACACATACATACATACATATATATATATATATATATATATATATATATATATATATATATATATATATGTCTGTATGTATGTATGTATGTATGTATGTAAATGTATGTATGTATGTATGTATGTAAATGTACATACATACATATATATATATATATATATATATATATGTCTGTATGTCTGTATGTATGTATGTAAATCTATGTGTGTGTATTATTTATTTGTTATACATGATTAATGGTAGGGCCCACACTCTCTCTTGTATGTGTGACACACACATGAGAGAGAGAGAGAGTGAGTTGGAGAGTGTATGTGTAAAATATAATATGACATGGTGAGAAAAAGAGAGAGAGAAATTCATTTTTCTACAAGCCATCAATTTCATCTTCTGCTTCTTCAAACAAGAGCTTGAGCTCTCTAAGTTAATGGCACATGTAGCCATGGTGAGGGAGTGAGGAAAAGAGAGAGTACCCAGAATTCGCATCGCCTTCCTCCACGTCTAGCTAGCCTCTGGAGGAAGTTTCTCTGCCCGGTGACGGTGTTGGAGCTCGGACAACCCGCTTTTAATGCGGATCATCTACGGCGAGGCGGTCGGCATTCAGACGCGTCCGG
Organism: Agapanthus africanus; assembly: GCA_030015575.1. NCBI lineage: Eukaryota > Viridiplantae > Streptophyta > Magnoliopsida > Asparagales > Amaryllidaceae > Agapanthus > Agapanthus africanus. The sequence goes on along the minus strand of CM057345.1, from coordinate 332,855,518 downwards.
GAGCTCACAAAGTCTAGTAGGGTCTTCCGGGATTATCCAGACACGCTACAAAGGTTGTAGCACCCTCTCTTTGCTCTCTTTATATTTCTAGTTTAATCTATTGCTATGTATTTGATGATCTTGGTGATGGATTGGAGTTATGCTTTGTAAAATTATTGTTTTTCAAATTCCGCCGCGGCCATGATCGTCACGATCCTAACCCCGTCCACTTACACTTTATGACCTAGGTAGATCATTATGTATTTCGATTTCTACCTTATGATATACTTTTATTCACTGAGTTGGCAACTCACCCCTGTTGTGCTCTAGTTTGTTGCAGGATTTACCCCTCGGATCAGTAGCGGATTACCATCACACTTCTTTCTTCGGTGATTGCTTTGGTAGGTGGGTTACATGTTGGATCGTAACCACATATTATATATGTATATATTCTTTTGGATCTAGTTAAAAAACTCCATCGACCATTACTTGTATATTTGTTGACTTAGAAGCTAGACTTAGATGTTTACGTGTTTTTGGGTGTCGTACTCGTTTGGAGTCGACTTTATATTGTTATTGTTCATGTTTCGATTTATATTTCATCGCCTTGGGCTTCGTATATTATCTGTGTGGTTGCTCCGCCGTTTAGGCGTGAAAGCTAGCTCCCGTTGTGGATGCATTATATATATTATGTTTTGTATGCGGTTTTGTTCAAAATTTACAAAGGAAGTGCTGCCTAATTTTTAAATGACTTAGGCATTTTCAAACAAGTTTACTTATACTTTAAAAGGAAACTCGATTCCATTTAATAACTCTTTTTAAAACTGCACCTCCACTATTCTCATAAAAAGGTTTAGATTCTGGGTTTTTGGCTTACTTGGATCGCATCGACGTTTCTAGACGTCACGTGATCTAAGTGTCGGTCACTTGCCGCTTTCGGGTCGTGACAATGAGTCATTAGTTGAGAACATCCTAGCAACCATGACTCATTCTCTTTTCTTTATAATTCATATAAGTTTAACACTTCTTGACTTATCCTATCTCCAAGCTCATTTTTATCTCCACCATCTTCATCTTCTTCATCTCTTGAGATACTATTCACTCAAGAGAAAAGAGAAGAGAAAGATTTTTTATTGAGCAAAAATCCTACTTCATCAACCTAAACTATTCGAGCAAATTAGTTTATGTTGTTCTCTTCATTAATACTTTGATTAGTGAAGTGTGAGCTTGAGTGTGAGTTGTCTCAAGGTGGATCATTTTCAACAAAGAAGACTTTGAGAAAGCTCATTCAATTCTTCAAGTGGAGATCAAAGAAGAGTTCAAGGGACTACTACTTATAGCATTTGAAGTGAAGGACTTGGCTATAAAGGTTGTATCTTCTCTCCACTTTGATCCTTGTTTGTAGACTTAGCCCTCTAGATTTCAAAAATTGCATACTTGATATTGTTAAAACCCTAGTAGAGGTGTTAGGACCTACTTTCATGGTATTAAAGCCAAACTAGAGGCTTAGGAAATGTTTAGACGAACTTAAAGTGTTCGATCGACGTTTTTAGATCCGACCTTTACACCTCTCTGTCCATTTTTCAAAACTGTGATATTTTTCAAATTAAAAATTCTAGAAAAATCATGCAGGCTTTTTTATAGGTCCACAAGGAAATGTGGCCCATGAGAAACAAAAGCACCAGGATCCGCGGCTTAGACTTGACGTTGGCGGCGGATCCGCGGTGACTTAGTGGGCATTGGGCTCCAATTTTCTTCTGGGGCTATAATTTGAGGAAATGTGTTTTCTGGCTGTTTTAGTTGAGGCTCAAGTGGTTGAGATGTCTGCTTATTGAGTGGAAGTGAAAGCCGATCGAAATATTAACATCGTTTATGTAAGGTTACCTAGCACGACAGCAAGGTTTTGGGAGGCATCATCCATGCCATTTTCAAAAATTTTCCATGCTAAACAACCCAAACCCTAGAATCTTAACTAGAGATTTAGACGAATCAACATGTAAACTACTTTACATCAAAGTGAACATGGAATACAACCTTTGTAGACCGGTTCTTCACTTCAATAGCTCCGTGTAGTAGTCCTTTCGCTCCAAGTAGTGATCTTCCGGACTCTAGAATGGCTCCACAAGATGAAAGGAACAAGCTTGCACAAGTCTTCGAGGCCGAAGATGATCTACGTCGAGGAGACACCAACCCAAGCTACCTCTTCACTAATTAGGGATTAGTGAAGCTAACACCCTAAACTAAATGGCTAATCTAGTAGAGGATGATGAAGTGGGATTTTTGCTCACTTTAGAAATCTTTTTCTCACTAATTTTTCTCACATCTCCAAAACCTAGAGAGCTCTCTCTTGTTCATGAAGAAGATGAAGACAATAATCTTATAGCAACCATGGGTGAGAAATATCTCATATAATTCATGTAGAGACTTTACCATGGGTTTAGATAACGGTTAGGTTAATAAATATCTAAGGTAAAACAAAACTAGTGGACTAAGTCAATGGGTCTACAAGCTTCCACAAGCTTCACCCATGTGACTAATTTCCAACTAATTTGGATTTACTTTAAATAATTAAACCTCACATTATCATGAGCATGGTGTGAGTCTCATACACCCATGTAGCATGTATCATCAAGCATGACACAAAAAAGAAAACACAAATAATATATATCACATATATATTAAGTGTGCACATGCGAGAAAAAGAAATGCACAAGTGAGCAAATATTAGTTAATGTAAATTAATATATAAAATATATAATTATACATTAAATCATTAAATCAACATTTGATTTAATAATCCGGCTATATCACATACAACCGACTAATATTATTTGCATCAACTTATCGAATCAACACTTGATTTGATTACCCGGTTATATCATATACAACCGACCGATACATTATAAATCGCGAGAATAGAATACGGTATCACATATGTGCATTTAGTCTTGGTCCCACACATATCACATATGTGCTCCTACTCCGTTTTTCCTGTGTCAGGAAACCTCTGTGTAGGACTCTAAAGACTCGTCAATACGCCGGCAGTAGGTGATGATCATATCAGGCACCCACAAGCCGTCAGCAGTACTAGCTGGATGTAACGGCTACCCGGGTATTGAGCGATCAGAAGATCAACAAGCAAGCCTACTCATACTCCTGTAAAGCCTGTCAGTAACACTTACGTACAGTCCGGTCTCTTCTTCTGATATGTCGCATATCCATTCTAGGAGTGGTAAACGTCAGACCCCAGTAACCGATAAGTCGTGCCGATGTGAGGCTCATAACGGGTCGAGAAACTATTGATAACACTTACCAGTAGATCTCCGTATCAGCCTTGGCCAGGGACTTCCTGTTATAGCCAATCGAGCACGGTGCAACATCAACCCCCAATACCCGGAGAGACGAATCCCCTCCTATCGCTCATTTCCTCCATGTGATTTGGGACTGTACCCAAAAGCCACCATTTTGCACGTTCTTTTGAATGTGGTAAGGTGGAAATCAAAGCATAGTGGGAATCATACAAGACTCTATGATGATCTCTGGTCTACAGACTAACCTGTACCACTGTCACCAGAGAACTGCTATCCGACGATAGGTATAATACCATCTAGGAGTTCTCGGCGAGTCCGTTCAGTGTACCCAGTCTCCACTGAGCACCCGTATACCTTCTCTGATGTCAAACACCAATGGATATGGGATCATCCATCGCCCATCATATGGGTCAAGAAGCGTATACGCTAGTCTACTCTGGAATAACGATGCCCTGTCTCGATACACCCTCGACTAGGAACAATTAAAGGATGTACTTATAGACTACTCTGGCCCCACTAGTATGATCTCCATCATAGTTCTGGTAGTCAAGTACTCATCCTAAGGGCTTTATCAACATGTGAGAGCAAGACAGTATCACAATGCAAGTCTACATGTAAGACAAAGAGCAACCAGATAGCATATTATCATGTCGAACAAGAAAGTCCTCTCTCTATATTGTTAGTGATGTATGCCCTAGAGGCTATTATTGTATCATACTGGTTTGTATATTACTTAATGGAAGCTTGGGATATTCACAGTTGTATTGACAGTCTTGCTCAAAATGGCAGTATGCTACATGGTTTGTTTCTACTTCAATATGTGCATGTGTTTTAGCATATCGCTTATACATATTAGTAGAGCTCTTAGGATCTTTGCTTGATTACCAGCGTTGTGATGGCAGTCATACTAGTGGGGTCTGGGTAGTCTATAAGCACATCCTTATACAGGTCCCTTGTCACGACCCGAAATGGCACGTGACTGGCACTTGAATCATGTGAAGTCTATAGGACCCCACCTAATACAAGTAAGCCAAAAGCCCAGAAATCTAAACCATTTAAAAAGAGAGTGAAAGAATACTTATTTAAAGTTAACATATAAATTCACTTTGAAAGTCATAGTAAATATTTTTAAAATATCAAGTCTTTTCCAAAAATTTCGGCATAGTTTCCTTTATAAATACTGGCCTTAAACGGGTACAAACATCCATATACATATATAATGAATAAAGGAATCCCCAAGCGGGAGCTAGCTCTTCGCCAATTGGCGGAAACAACCGCGCAAGCAATATAGTATACAACGCCGATGGGCGAGGATCAAAACTCAGAAAAGTAAACCAACATCCTTAAGAAAACCAGAGAAGAATCATAATAATACAAGCACGCGACTCTAAGGTCGAAAGAATAAACAACTGGTCTTCTAAGTCTATCAAATATACAAGTCTGGTTGATGGAGTTTACTAGATACAACTGAAATAATTAAAAGTACAACGGTGGTCACGATGCAAGCGAACCTACCTACCCAAGCAATCACCCAGAAGGAAGTAGTGTGCCAGCAAAGACGCCAAGGAAACCTGTACGGCAAAACCTGCAAGAAACTGTGGCACAACGGCGGTGAGTTGCCAACTTGTGAGTAGAAAACATCACCGAGAAGAAATCGCATGTATGACTCTCTCCTAGGTCATACAATATTATCCTCAAAAAATATAACCTGAAACATCTAGTAATGGCAAAGGTAAACATCTAAACATATGTATAATACCAAGTGCTCGTGTTAGTGCCTCAGGTAGCAACATGTCACATATATGATGTACGAATGTATTAAAAAAGAAGTAACATACATCTTGTACGAGAAATCTATTTTCTTATCTCAGTGAGATTTTTGTATAAAAACCGAAGTATCATCAATGAAATCGACAGAGAATCCGTGTCAAGCATCGACACAATATATATCCCAATATCTCAAGATCTCGGGCTCCGGCAATCCGGACTGGCCCATAACATCAAATCTCAATATCTTGGGCTCCGGCAATCCGGACTGGCCCAAATATCCATCTCTCTCATAACTCCGAACGGTATCCTCCGGATATCCGTCGAGTTTCCATACAATCACCGGTAGGTAGTGCTCCCCTTCCAGGCTAATCGTCATCCCCACAAATCACTTTCGCTCCGAGGTACCTCACCGGGTCCACCATGTACCCGCAGACGGTTCATCCTCCTCCTCGAATCGGGTCTCGAAAACCAACTCAGAACCAAGAAAACATCATGGTGGACGCTACTCATCATATCAACGAAAACCACATCTTTCTCTTTTAAAATAATCGAAGTTTATAAAAATTCACATGCGGTTTCCTAAATCCAGAAATCTTATGAAAGATCCGAAATCTCAAACTCGAGAGTAAATAAACAGTGAATTTCCGGCATAAAACCCCATAATATCTCATGAAAAATGAACGTATAAATGTATGAAGTATCTCAGTAATAAATTCAATATCTAAACTAGCATATAAAAGTAAGCGTACTAGTACTATGACGAAACTACCAACTACCAATTTATACCAATGAAGTAGTGTTTTCTAATGTGTATGTGACATGAAAATTACTGATGATGATGTGTGTAAGCCGGCAAGCGAGTGTTCATGGACATACACATCATCGGTAATGGTGCTGGTGTCCCAACAATATGGGTTCATAATAACAAAAGAAAACACGTGTATAAGCATGCAATGTGATAAAACAACATGAATATACGGAAAAAGATGTAGTAACCGCAATATATAAGAAGATACACTATATATACGAGTTATATAGTTTTTGGTGTTTGAAATCGCACGAATCATAGTTTTAGAAAAATAGGGGCTACGGGGACATTGAGAAAAGATACGTCTTTTGAAAAATCCATAGTATCCCTCGGCATGCCTTTAAAATACTCATGATTCCTTAGTTTTGAAAGTAAGTATGACTCGAGCCCAGTCTAGCATCTACCTAATAAACTACAGGACTAAACTAAGAGACTAATCAAACGGGTAAGGAAATCCACCTAAACTCCGAGTCGATATATCTAGTAGTCGGCAATCCCTCCTCAATAGCGTCATGTACGGTAAAATATATAATACGACATCCTCTAATCAAGAATGAGGATAAATCATCATATCTATGCCTCGTATGGTAAAATCCATCGTACGGCATCCCAAATCGGGGTACAGGTTAAATATCACATATATCTCATATTTCATATGGTATCATTATCATAATATCCTGAATCAGGGGTACCGTTCTATAGTCTAGTACATACCAATACCATCAACATATATCCGCGTGTGAATAAAAACACATCGCCCATCGATCCACTATAATATCATGTCGTATTTCATAACACGACCCAAATCACATAACCGATCTCACGGCATCATGCCCGATCACATCGACTCATCTCCAAGTATCATATACTATCCTCATCACCCGTGTATACGTATATATATATATGTGTGTGTGTGTGTACCAACGCATCCACACACACACACACACAAACATATATATACATATAAACATATACACCCATAATCATGTCACGTGTGTGTGTGTGTGTGAACCTTTACTCTAGGGTTTCGCGACTAAGAACTAAACTAAAAGCACTATCTTCAAATTTCGCTAAAACTAACCCATGATCTCCTAAAGCCTTTCTTTCTAATTATACGCGTCTCACCAAACACATATTTATATATATAAATATATTCGCATACTACACTACGAAACTGCGGGGGTGCTATACGCCATCCACCTGACTTCCCCCATAGATATACATCTACTCACCTTGATCCTTGCCTTCCGAAGTCGATGCCGCCATTCTTTTCCCTTGTCGTACGACGTTAATATGGGTACCTATAGTTTCAAAATACGTTAAATCGTAACACAAGAATCAAAACACAAGAAAACCCAATACAGCGCACGAATCACACATAGGTTAAAACCTATGGTCTATGCATGCAAGAGAACCAAACAACACCCGATATCTGTCACGAACCGAAATGGCACGTGACTGGCACTTGAATCATATGAAGTCTATAGGACCCCTTCTAATTCAAGTAAGCCAAAAATCCCAGGAATCTAAACCATTTAAAAGAAGAAAGAAGGAAAAGTTTAGTTTTAAAGCAAGTTGTTTAACAACATAAGCCGAAATATGCATTTTTAAAATCTCAAGTCTTTTCTGAAAATTTTGGCAGAGTTTCCTTTGTAAATACTGGCCCCAAAAGGGTACAACATGAATAATATGAATAAAGGCATCCCCAAGCGGGAGCTACCTCTTCGTCAATTGACGGTCACAACCACGCAAGTAATATAATATACAACGCCGAAGGGCGAGGATCAGAACTCAAAAGGAAACTCAAATCGTTAAGAAAACCAAAATAATACAACGCGCGACTCTAAGGTCGAAAGAATACACAACAGGTCTGCTAAGTCAAATAGATATACAAGTATGGTTGATGGAGTTACTAGATACAACTGAATATAAAAAATGTACAAGGGTGGTCACGATGCGAGTGAACCCACCTACCAAAGCAATCACCCGAAAAGGAGCAGTGTGCCAGTAAAGCCGCAACAAAACCTGTACGGCAAAACCTGCAAGAAACTGTGGCAAAACGGGGGTGAGTTGCCAACTCGTGAGTAGAAAACATCACCGAGCAGAAATCGTATGTATGACTCAATCCTAGGTCAATACGATCAGTAATATATAACCTCAAAATGATAAAGCCTGAGCATCTAGTAATGGCATGGGTAAACATCTATACATAAGTGTAATACCAGTTGCTCGTGTCAGTGCCTCAAGTAGCAACATATCATAAATATGAGTTATGAATGCTTTAAATGAAAATAGAATACATCATGTATGAGAAAACTGTTTTCTTTATATAGTGAGATTTCTGTATATATATAAATCGGGGTATCATCAATGAAATCAACATAAAAACAGTGTCAAGAATCGACACAAAACATATATCCCAAAATCTCAATATCTTAGGCTCCGACACTCCGGACTGGCCCGTAACCTTGAATCTCAATATCTAGGGCTCCGGCTATCCGGACTGGCTCATATCATCAAATCTTAAAATCTCAGGCTCCGACTATCCGGACTGGCCTATACTCTGATCGGTATCCTCCGGATATCCGTCGAGTCACAATAAAATCACCGGTCGGTAGTGCTCCCCTGCCAGACTCAACGCCATAATCTGTGACCATCTTGCCCCGGGGTACCGCACTGGGTCCACTATGTAAGACTACGGTAGCGCCCCGGCCGTCTTTCCGAGGCCAAAATGCGGAAACGAAATTTTTTCTAAACTAGAAACCGGCGCTATCGTATGCTTAAAACCCGGATCGAACCATTAACCTACAACTAGCTATCTAGAGAAGGGGTTGGAAAGCTATACCGATCGATCCGTGTCCTTCGGTTTTTGGCCACCATCCCAAGCTCCTCGTGGCAACTCTGGTCTCGATCTCCTCGTCGGAAAGGGCACCATATCTACGAGTCTTTTTACGGGCTCCCGCTTCATCCGTAGCAACTCGGGCACGATGTGTGCTAGCCGACGTGTCCAAAGTGTTGTAGAGAATGTTTGTGATCACTTTGTCTCTTGCATCCATTGATTTGGATGGAGGTCAGAGATGAAGCCATTGATGGAGATAATGAGCTAGGGGAAGAAGAAGGAGCCTTTTTCTTTCTTGTTTTGATAATGAGAGTGAGAGTGCTATTCGAAAAATACAAGACCAAAAAAACTTCACTCATGGAAGCCCCTCTCTCCCTCCTTATCATATCAAGACACAAATCCATCTCATAATGTGACACATACACAAGAAAAGAGACCATGAGTCACCACTTGTGCATGTGTCACAATAAATGCTCCAAATCATGATATCTAGCTCATAATTTCCTTTTGTAAATATTAACCCAAATGTTTACAAAAATAAAAACATAAGGCAACATATAAAGTAAACTCGTGACGGATCACAAGGATACCCCTCTCCAGTATATACATACCTGCATCCGCATTCCGACTGAATGCGAATGCGATGAGACTAAAGTAATCCAACAAATCTAATACTAAGATCCGGCTTAAAACAAAGCCCACTAGTATGATCCGTCCGATCACCGTGCACTACCGCACGTATATGATCGAACCCTGCCATATATCATACGGCCTCTACAACGTTTCGCCCGAAACTTGAGAAACTTTTTGTTGGGGACTCTAAAGACTCGTCAATACTTTAGCTGTGAATTTAACCACTAGCTCGTCAGAGATACTAGCCGTACGTAACGGGCTACCAGATATTGACCAAAAGGGAGGTCGATGAGCAAACTCATCCTGACACCTTACTGAGCCTGTCAGTGACAATATCCGTACAGTCCGGTCCGTTCGTCTATGAGCATCGCATGTCGGGCCTAGGGGGTTGGTGAAAGTCAGACCCCCAAAAGCGGTACAAGTCGTGTCGGAGTGTAGCCCAGAACAACCTGAGATACTACTGGAATACCTACCAGTAAATCTCCTGCCTTGGCTAAGGACTTCATGTAATGGCTCTCCTAAACACAGCGCGATCTCACCCCCAATACCGGGAGAGACGAAACCCCTGCCGATCCGCTCACTGCCTCCATGTGGCTCGGGACCATACCCAACTAAAACTTGTTTGCACGACTCCTTTGAGCTGTGGTAGGGTAGTAATCAAAGTACAGTGGGAACTCACACGAGACAAATGACGATCTCAGGTCGATGAACTAACCTGTACACATGTCACTAGGGAACTGCTATCTGACGTGAGGTATAATACCAACTAGCATGTTCCCAGCGAGTCCTGTCCGGTGTACTCATAACCCAATGAGCACCTGTATATATCTTAGGTGATCCAACTGACACCAATGGCTTGTGAGACCGGCCACCGTCCCTCGTCGGTGTCTCGACTGTATACACTAGTCTACTAATGGAGTATCGATGCCCAGTCTCGAAACATCCACGACTAGGGTCCTTTAAAAGATGTGCTTATAGACCCCAGCTCCCACGTATATGATCGCCATCATACTGCTGGTAGTCAAGCAAGAATCCTAAGGGCTATATCATGTGTAATAGTGACCTGTAAGGTCACCTAAAGCAGTACACGATGATAAAGACAAACCATGGTAGCATACTATTCTCTATCAACATGTAATAGTGAACAACAATGTCACCTAAAGCATGTACACGATGATGAAGACAAACCTGATAGTATACAAAGCTCTCGAGTAAGACTGTCCTACCAGTATAGGTCCTCCCTCAATCGTTGCAATCACGTGCCTGCGATCTAATAATTGACTCTGAGGGTACTATATCCAACAATCTCCCACTTGCACTCAAGGCTAATTATTGCGATGTCGCATACTCACAGCCCGTGTGATACCGAACACCCAACTCTTCTACTAATCAGTTTCACAAAGCCCGTTTGCGAAACTATTGCGTTCAAGGAATAACCTCAGTAAGTGGATCCTCCCTGATGTTTCTTTCTATGTCTCTCTTCATCTCAAGTTCGCAGAGAAAGCCATCTCTCGAAATGAGCAATACCTGTCTTAGAATATGTCTGGGTATCTAATGGGACCTAGTTCATAAATGAACTCCAAATCCAAAATTCTTAGACTGTATCGACAACTGAACTTAATCAGTATCCTGCGCCACACCTCCCACAGTATCCGCTTGGACCACCTGTCCAAAATACTGTCCCTCGTCAGAGGGAAAACTATAACTCTGACAGTCACTCTGTCATCCAGGTCACCTTGGAAGCCTGGAATGATAACTGTCTCCTAAATAAGGCTGCCGTTATCATTTCCCTTAAACATCCACTTGCGTTCTAAAACTGCTTCCGAACGTTTCTACAGGATAGGATTAATATCACAACTTATTGCATCTTGTGCAAAAAAAACATCTGATGTGGTACTTGACATCTCATGATTGACTTAATTGCCTAAGCTAGTGATCTGTCAATCATGCATATCCCTCTCCCCTTTAGTCTTTAAGACACCTTTAGAGAGGGTGACTCCATCACCTGCAGCTACACTACCCTGCCAGGAGTCGTCCATTCTAAAACACCTTTAGAATGCTGTCTAAGTACCCAGATTGGGAAACTACCCAAATCTAGATCTAAAACCATAGATCTAGTAACCAGAATGTCTGATATAAAATCCAAGCCTTATGTGGAGAAACCACTGTGTGACAACCAAAGTATAACCGATCGTAGTATAGGAATTTCACTTCCTACTCTGTGTTTGTCATCCAAATACCAGGACATCACACCCCACTACTTTCTTAACAAATCCATCCCCTATTCTGATGAAGTCAAACCTATGACTGTCATATCAAAAATAGATGATCTATCTCCGCTATATCTGCTTTAGTCCATAAATAGACATAAGCTACTTGTCCACTATGCTTCCGCTGCTCTCATTGACTACGACAACCCTCTGGCAGAGTCATATACACATACACTTCTAAAGCTAGTTTAGAACGACGCTATACTCATCCTCCTGCCGGGTCTCATAGTCTGGAATAACAGCAATGGCAAGTCTGGGTAAACAAAAACCTCCTTGTCACCCTCTTTGAGCATACCGAAGTACCTCTCGAGTGCCTGAGGTTACCCACCCTATCTGCGGAGTGGCCAATAGAATGTCAAACCAAATTGAATCTTTATGTCCTATTAAATTTTCAGTAATCGTTTGCGGTTCTGGAATCACTTCCAGTTCTACCGTACTCCCACTACTGTTTTCTGAAAAAATACATTTCTATTAAAACTATGGCGAGTCAAGAACAATACCACTATTGATCTTCCAGATGGTAGAAAGTCAACCCTCGTCATAGCCCGGGTCAACCAACAAACTGCCATTACAGAAACGTGTCTTGAGTTATCCAGAGTCTGGTTTTAAGCATAAGCCGAAAAACTCCCCGTACCTTAACATCATTAAGATATGAACCGTTCTATATCCAATATAGAAACAGAGGCACTGATTTAATTTGAACCAGATTCAAATCATGCAGCTGTCTCCAGTGCATGTCAACTAAATGGAAGGAGGTCGATCAGCGTTACTCAACTTAGGAGTGCTTCCAATTATGAGTAACCTGAAAGAGAAGCAAGTTCTCTTAATCATTACTATCAACTGAATACCATACACAAGTATCTATATCTTCGATCACCTTGAAGAATCCTGATACTTGCAATACCTGGTTCTCTACTTTATTCATATATCCATAACTTCTCAAAATATAGACCTTGCATTTCTACGAAACACATGTCTAAGAACTAGAGAAGTCAAAAGTAAACAGGATATAGTACGAGTACCAACTCCTCTGTCCTCATGAACACTGGACAACATACAATACTCTGTATAAGTCCCCTGAGTCTAATAACTCATTCCCTGTGTGTCGTAGGTTGAAAACTGTACTTATGGTTAAGAAGAATTACACCGCTGTTTAACGCTCCTTACCTAACCATCCACTGATATAGGTAAATGTCATAGACATAATTTCAAAAAGTTATATCTCACTTTATAAAAATAAACGTACAGATATATCAATTTGAAATTGGTGCATAACAACGGATATTCAAAACCAAATATTTGCCATACGCCAAACAACCCAGGCGATTTCCTCAAATATCACCAATTACAACGAATCCCGATATAATGAGGATGATCACCCAATTCCCAATAACTTACTCCCACTCATCATCTGCAAAACCATACAAATGTGAGAATCAAACTTGGTAAATACATACCCCGGAGCAAGGGCTAATTGGGAAATCAGTTTTCTTTTAACAATATACAGTGAAACTGAAACATGTAAGTGTTTCGAAGGGGTATCCGGGTATTCCTAGTAATGCCTCTTCCATTATCCAATTCACAACTGTAACCGTATATTTCTTTGCTATCTCTCCAAATCCCTTTATTTGTCTTTAGTCTCTACCTTCTGCACACCATCGTTAGGCTAAATGGTTTTCTTCCTTCCCTACTGTTCAACACCAGCCTATGGTTTGAAAGAAGACTTTCCAATAAGCGTAATAGGTGTACTGTCCTAATCCTAGGAGCACTCGCAATGCGAGAGAAGGTAAAGATAAAAGACAACTGAATAAACCTTATTCCTATTTCTCCTGAACCAGAATCCATCACTGAACTGGAACAAGTCCCTTCGAGTTCGTATATAACCATACGATGGAGTATCCAATAAACTGTGGATCTTCATAGTGATATGGGGTGTTCCGGAGAAATACAAAGGTGAAGTAGGAGTGGCGATGAAATACATGGTTTGGTCATGAATAGCAGTCGCAGTTTACTTTGCCCTCTTTCTAATCCCTTTATTTGTCTTTACTTAATACCTTTTGTACACCATCGTTAGGCTAATTGGTTTTCTTCATTCCCCACCGTTCGGTACCTGCCTATGGTTTGGATGAAGACCCTCCAATTAGCATAATAGGTGTATCGTCCTAATCTAAGGAGCACTCGCAGTCTTAGAGAAGGTAAAAAGAAAAGACAACTGAATAGTCATATTCATTTTTCTCCAGAACCGGAAACCATCCTCGAATTTGGAACATATTCCTTCGAGTTCATATATAACCATACGATGGTTTTATCCAATGGAAGTGGTTGTTCATAGTAATACGGGGTGTTCTGGAGAAAAAGGGTAAAGTAGGAGTGGCAATGAGGTACGCAACTCTGACAATCCAAAAGCCAGTGTTTTAAGAAGTTTCGGTCAACTTGGTCACTGAGTCATAGTCAAGGGTCGGGTCATGGTCGCTGCTAAATAGAGAGAGAAAATAAACACTCAGCGTGCACTCTAACCAAGATCAGAATGGTTACCAATTTATCCAATCAGGAAACCTCCCACTGTAACCTTAAATTCTCCTCCAAACCTGAAAGAAGAATTAGTCGGGATCACCCGAGGAGTAAACCAACTCATCAGTGGGAATCGGGATCCAACTATCATCGCATGATAACTTTATGGAATCCACTCAAGTCACCACACTCCAGAAGGTATGCACATGCATGGCAAGTTTCAATTTCTTTAGAAACTCCAGATGTGTGTTTTTACCCCTGGGACCCAAGTGACCTTGACACAGTCAACAAATCAAAGAGTCTTAGTCAAGTTCAACCCATCATTATCCTGGATTGCATTAAACTCACCCGTATGAGCCCTTGACACAGTCAACAAGGCCGCACGACTGTCCTAACCAATCCCATTAATATGCCACAAACAAACACTACTTAGCTACCGCACACTACGCCTTGATACAGTCAACAAACGTAGCATGAATACTAAGTAATACTTGTAAGAAATGACGGAGGGCAACGTCTAGTTTTTGGCCAAAAACTTTTAACGTAATGAACTTGATATCGTTGAAGAGACTGCATAGCTTTTTATAAAAACATAGTGGCGAAAACCTTTGCTAAAGAGGTCACTCCCGGTGAAGGGGTCTCGGCTCTTTCCCCGTAGAATGAGGTGCAGGATATTCCAGCTGAATACCATGATGCAAAGTAAAAAGTAATCGACTATAGTGAAGTTATTACTCTGACGCAAACTTCTGTCCAAGGGGTCACTCCCGGTGAAGGGATCTCGGCCCTTGCCTCGTCGACTGAGGTGCTGGATATTCATAACCGAATACCACTGTGCAAAACAAAAGAGAACGTCCTTGCAATAACATTTTTTTTTGAAAAATGTTCCAACAATATCAGAATAGTGGTATATGCATGGTCCTAGCCTCCCTTGCCACTGATCTTCTATTTATAGGCCCAAAAGAAAATTAAGCAAACAATAAAAATAATCTGATGTGGCATCAAGGGAGGCACTGTGAAAATATGGGGCTCACTGGAGCCTCGGGAACCGATCTCGCCGGAATTTCAAGAGTACTCGCCGGCCCAGATCCGAGAAGGGTGGCTCGGGTTGGAGTGGAGTGCTAGTGTGTACTGAAATAATATTCTGGCACGGTTTGCTTGATCTTATTTCACCTGGTTTGTATGCAGAGAATTGGAGGGAAATATTGTCTTTACATCACATCCACACTATTAGCAATAAATGCATTCACACCCACTATGTGTGCCCACTTGTTTTCTTCATGATGCCAATGCAGCCTACATGGTCTATGGCAGCCCCCTACCTAGTCCATGGCATGTGTCCACATGTGTGTTGGACCAATTTTACACAAAAAATGTGTACACTTGTATTATTTCCAAAAGATCTCCTGGGACATCGGTCGGTTCTCTGGTCTGCTTGCAATGTCGGCTCCCAAATGTTATATCCGTGATTTTGAGTATGTTTTCTGTGTTGTATCATGAATATCTGTAAACTGTAATAACTGAGAAAACACTGATTAATAATACCGATATATAGCAAAACAGATAATGATTGAGCGGTAATAAAATGCAGTTTTATATGGTGATCAGTCATATTAATGAAACAAGACTAAACAAGCTACATAAAGATGGATATTTAAATCCCTTTGAATATAAATCTTTGCGACTTTTCAGTCTTGTATCAAGGGCAAAATGACCAAAACTCCATTTGTTGGACACGGAGAAAGAGCTACTGAACTCTTAGGCCTCATCATAGTGATGTATGCGGACCAATGTCTACACATGCTAGAGGCGGTTATTCTTACTTCATAACTTTTACTGATGATTTCTCAAGATTCGGACACGTGTTTTTATTAAAGCATAAGTCTGAAGCTTTTGAGAAATTCAAAGAGTATAAACTTGAAGTAGAAAAACAAACTGGTTTGAGCATTAAGAAACTTCGATCGGATTGAGGAGGAGAGTATTTAAATACAGTGTTTTCAGACTTCCTAAAAGAGAATGGGATTCTCTCTCAGCTCACTCCCTCTTACACACCACAGCACAACGGTGTGTCAGAATAGCGAAATCGTACCCTGTTAGATATGGTACATTCCATGATGAGTGATACTGAGTTACCACTTTCCTTTTGGGGGCATGCATTGGAGACTGCAGCAAATCTATTGAACAGGGTTCCCACCAAAACCATGTCTACCACTCCATATGAGATATGGTATGGGAAGAGACCATCTCTTAAACGAGTTAGGATATAGGGTTGTCCTGCTTTCGTTAAAAAGCAGAATCTAGACATACTCGAGACACGATCGGTTCTGTGTACATTTGTGGGATATCCAAAACATTCATATGGATATCTTTTCTACCACAAGGAGGAACAAAAGGTGTTTGTTTCTCAGTATGCCATATTTTTGGAAAATGATTTTTTTACAAATAATACTGATGGCAATGCGGTAGAACTAGAAGAAGTTCCAAAGACACATATTACTGATGACAATTTGGTTGAACCTGATATTGCAATAGAACCTTATGAAACTCAGCTACTCCGTAGATCTAGTAGGAATTCTCGCCCACCGGAGAGATACTATAGTTTCCTCATTGATGGTGATAGAGAAGATTGCATCATGGATGATAATGACCCTACTAGTTTTCAGCAAGCTATCATGAGTGGTGACTCAGTGAAGTGGCCGGATGCCATGAGATCCGAAATGGAGTCTATGTACACCAACAAAGTATGGACTTTAGAAGTTGCACCTTTTAGGATAACACCCGTAGGGTGAAATGGATCTTTAAGAGAAAGATCGGTGTAGATGAACAGGTAGAGACCTATAAGGCAAGGCTTGTAGCGAAAGGATTTCGTCAGAGACCGGGACTGGACTATAACGAAACTTTCTCTCCAGTAGCAATGCTTAAATTCATTCGGATGCTACTTGCTATTGGTGCTCACTACGACTATGAAATCTGGCAGATGGACGTTAAAACTGCATTTTTAAATGGTGATTTAGAAGAGTGCGTTTTTATGGATCAGCCGGAAGGCTTCGTTGATAGTGAGAGCAGTGAGAAAGCATGTAGGCTAATTAAATCCATTTATGGATTAAAGCAGGCATCACGGAGTTGGAACATCTGCTTTGATGATGCAATCAAAGAGTTTGATTTTGTCAAAAATCTAGATGAACCATGTATTTATAAGAAGATTGTAGGGAGTACTGTCACATTCCTCGTATTGTACGTGGATGACATTCTCTTGATAGGAAACGACATTCCTATGCTACAATCGGTCAATCATTCTTATCACAAAGGTTCTCCATGAAGGACCTGGGTGATGCCTCATACATTTTGGGCATTAAGATCTATAGAGAAAGATCTAAAAGGTTGTTGGGATTGTCCCAATCAAGGTACATTAACACCATCCTAAAGAGGCTTAGTACGGAAGATTCCAAGTGAAGTACTTTACCCTCTTGTCACAGAATCACTCTCTCCAAGGACTTTTATCCAAAATCTGATGAAGAGAGAGCTCGCATGAGTATTATACCCTATGCTTCTGCCGTAGGATCTATAATGTATGTGATGTTATGTACTCGTCCTAATGTAGCTTATGCACTAGGTGTAGTAAGCAGGTATCAATCCAATCGTGGGAGAAACACTTGACAGCTGTAAAGAACATTCTTTAGTACTTACGAAGGACTAAAGAAATGTTCTTGGTGTATGGTAATCGGGATCTCCAGATGGAGGCCTTTACTGATTCGAGCTTCCAGAGTGATAAGGATGACAGCAAATCTATCTCGGGGTTTGTATTTACCCTCAATGGAGGGGCGGTTTGTTGGAAGAGTTCCAAACAGGACACCGTTACAGACTCAACGATGGAAGCTGAGTATATTGCTACAAATGATGCTACCAAAGAAGCCATCTGGATGCGGAAGTTCGTCTCGGAGCTAGAAGTAGTTCCTACCATTATTGATCCAATACCATTGTATTGTGATAATAATATGGCTATGGCATTGGCCAAAGAGCCCAGGTCCCATCAACGATCCAGACACATCCTGAGGCGATATCATTTGATCCGGGAGATAGTTGATAACCGCGAGATCGTGATTCGGAGAGTAGATACAAAGAATACCACCGCGGATCCACTCACTAAGGCCCTCCCACAGCCGCAACATGAGCGACTTTTTGAGATGTTGGGTATGAGATACGCCAATAATTGGCCTTAGTGCATGTAGGAGATTGTTGGATATATGTATGCTCTAGAGGCCATTATTTGATAGTGGATACTTAGACAAGTATATATACAGAGGACTTTCTTGCTCGACATGATAGTATGCTATCTGGTTAATCTTTATCTTAACATGTTCACTTGATTGTGTATACTGTTCATTTGATACATGTTGATAAAGCCCTTAGGATATCAGCTTGACTACCATGATTATGATGCAGATCATACTAGTCGGGCATGAGTAGTCTATAAGCGTATCCTTAAATGTTCCTAGTCATGGGTGTATCAAGACGGGGCATCGATATTCTAGAGTGGAGTAGCGTATACGTTTCTTAACCCAGTTGAGTGGGCGATGGATGATCCCATATCCATTAGTGTTTGGCACCAAAGATTGTATATGGGTGCTCAGTGGAGACCGAGTACACTGAACAGACTCGCCGAGAACTCCTATATGGAATTATATCTATCGTTGGATAGCAGTTCTCAGGTGACACTTGTACATGTTAGTATGTAGAACCGAGATCTTCATAGAGTCTTGTGTGTTCTCCCACTATGCTTTGATTTCCACCCTACCATGGCTCTACTGAGTCGTGCAAACAGGTGGTTTGTGGGTATAGTCCCACGACACATGGAGGTAATTAGAGATAGGAGGGGTTTCTGTAGGGTTCCTAGGCACACTAATGAGGTCTCACAAGGCATCAACCATGCCAATTTCAAAAAAATTCCGGTGCCGAGAAACCCTAATGCGATCGTTGACTAGAGTTTTAGGCGATAACAAATGCGAGCAAACGACTTTACTTTAAAAGTGAACGGAAATACAACCTTTGTAGATCCAGTCCTCCACCTCCATTGCTCCGTGATGAAGTCCCCTCGCTGTGATCATCGGATCCCGGGCTCTAGCGTCGGCTTCATCGGAGAAATGGGCGGGCTAGGTCGTCGACTTCGATGCCGAAGATGATCTACGTCGAGGCAGCACACGATCAAGCTCCAACTTCACCAAGCCATGAAACTTGTGAAGAAAACACCCTATACTACTTGGCAAGTGGTAGAGGATGAAGAAATAGGAAGTGGGTTCACTTTAGAATTGGATTTCTCACTCTTTTTCTCATATCACCATTGAAGCTTGCAAGCTTTCATAAAGCTTGATGAAGATGATGAAGATGAAAGAATAAAAGGGATTCTTTTAAAAAGAAAATCCCATTCATTCTTATCATAATCCAACCATGGTAGAGTGTAGAGAATAAACTATGGTTTATGTGAATAGTTAGGGTTAAGGAAAACAACAAAATGGTCAAAGCTTTTCAAAGCTTCAAGAAGTTTCAAGTATAAAACAAAAAGGCACCATTTTATTATATCCATAAGAAATAAATAAATAAATGAATAAACAAATAAAAACCCTAACCATTTACTTAACCAAGGTTTAAATCAAACATACACCCAAGTTTGCATGTATCATCAAACATGATACAATCTTGTGCACAAAAATATATCACATATACAATGTGCACAAATAAGTGAGAAAAACATCTTAAGTGAACCAATATTAGTTAATGTAAAGTAATATATCAAATATATAATTATACATTAAATCATTAAATCAACACTTGATTTAACGATCCAGTCACATCGCATATGACCGACTAATATCCAATAGTAATATCTTATCGAATCAACACTTGATCCGATAACCCGGCTATATCGCATATAACCGATCAATGTCACAAATCGCGAGAATCGAATACAGTATCACATACTGGTATTACTCTCGGTCCCGCACATATCTCATATGCGCACCTATTTCATTTCGCTTGAGCCAGGAAACCTCTGTGTAGGACTCTAAAGACTTGTCAATACGCCGGCAGCAGATGATGATCATATCAAACACCCACAAGCCGCAAGCGGTCTGCTAAACGTAACGGCCACCGGGATATTGAGCGATCAGAAGATCGACGAGCAAGCCCGCTCATACTCCTGTGAATCCAACCAGTAACACTTACCGTACAGTCCGGTCTCGTCGTCTGATATGTCGCATATCTCACCTAGGGGTGGTAAACGTTAGACGCCAATAGCTCGATAAGTCATATCGATATGAGGTCTATAACAGTTCGAGAAACTACTTGTAGCACTTACCAGTAAATCTGAGCAACCCTGGCCAGGGATTTCCGGTTATAGCCAATCGAACACAGCGCAACATCAACTCCCTATACCGGGAGAGACGAATCCCCTCCTATCGCTCATTGCCTCCATGTGATTCGGGACTGTACCCAAAAACCACCATTTTGCATGCCCTCTTGGACGTGGTAAGGTGGAAATCAAAGCACAGTGGGAATCACACAAGACTCTATGACGATCTCGGGTCAACAGACTACTCTGTACCAATGTCACCAGAGAACTGCCATCCGACGTAAGGTATAATACCATCTGGGAGTTCTCGGCGAGTCCGTCCAGTGTACCCAGTCTCTACTGAGCACCCGTATATCATCTCTGATGTCAAACACCAATGGATATAGGATCATCCATCGCCCATCTGTATTGGTCGAGAAGGTATACGCTAGTCTACTCTGGTACATCGATGCCCCGTCTCGATACACCCACGACTAGGGACCTTGAAGGATGTACTTATGGACTACCATGTCCCCACTAGTATGATCTGCATCATAGTTCAGGTAGTCAAGTACACATCCTAAGGGCTTTACCAACATGTAACAGAGAGACAATCAGTGTACACGTTAAGGTAAAGAGCAACCAGATAGCATACTATCATGTCGAGCAAGAAAGTCCTCCCTATATATGTCCAAGCATCCACTACAATATACATCCTATGTACAATAATGGCCTCTAGGGCATACATATAACTAACAATCTCCCACTTGCACTAGGGCCATCTGATAGCAGTGGTTGTAGTATCTCATACTCAACCATCCCATAAAAAGTCTCTCTCTGGGAAAAGGCCTTTGTGAGTGGATCCTCCGTGTTGTCCTCTGAGTCTTCTCTCCTTACCTCGATCACCTTGGAGATCAGCCATCTCCATGATCAGGTGATACTGCCTTAGAATATGTCTGGATCACTGATGGGACGGGTGTTCCTAGGCATAAGCCACAACTCCATTATCACACAATGGGAGGAACTAAGTTCATCTCATGAACCAATATACATCCAGACTGCCTCTTTGGTAGTATCTTAAGTAGCGGTGTATCTAGCCTTTGTCGTCTAGTAAGCCACGGTATTTAGATTGGAACTCTTCCAACATAACGTCCCTCCACTGAGGGTAAAGACAATGCCTGTGACTGACATTCAGTCGTCCTTATCACCCTGGAACACTTCCAGTGATTCTCCCCAGGATTAATTGATACCATCTCACTTCAACTAGTGAGAATCCTAACTTCCATTTAGATCTATCTCATAGATCCAAAACCCAGGATTTAGTAGGTATCACTTTGAACCTATGTAGAGAAACATTGTGATAAGCGGAGATTGATCGAGCGTAGCATAGGAAACTCCTTCCCTATCAAGAGTATGTCATCCATGTACTCTACGAGGATCGTCGCCATACTCCCTACTACCCTTTTGTTTATACAAGGTTCATCTACCATTTTGATGATGTCAAACTCTTTGACTAATACATCAAAATAGATGTTCCAACTCCGCGATGCCTGCTTTATCACATAAAACATCTTGCACACGTTTCCGCTGCTCCCACTGTCTACGAGGCCCTCTGGCTGTGTACTTATAGACGCACTCTTCTAAAACACCATCTAGAAAAGCAGTCATGGCACCTAACCGCCAGATATCGTAGTCATGGTATGTAGCCGTGGCAAGTAGGATCTGGATGGACTTAAGCATAGCTCCTTAGAAAAGGTTTCATTATTATCCACGCCTGGTCGATGACGAAAACCTTTAACAAGTCTAGCTTTGAAAGTCTCAACTTTTCCATCTACACCAAGTAATCTTCTCAAGATATACTTGCTCCTGATGGGGATTTAACCCTTCAGATATAGCAACCAAAGTCCATACTTTGTTGGTGTACATGGATTCCATCTCAGATCACTAAGCATCCAGCCATTCTTACAGAGTCTCACTCCTGATGGCCAGGTCGAAACTAGTTGGGTCATCATCTCATGATGCAATCCTCGCTCCCACTGTCATCGAGAAACCGAAGTATCTCTCAGGCGGATGAGGAACCCTACCAGATCGGCGGAGAGGCTGAGGTTCGTCGGTAACTATTGAATCCCTTGGTTCTTTCAAATCATCAGCTGCAGTTTGTATAGCTGGAACATTTCCAGTTCTACATAACAGATCTTGCCTCGAGCTTGTCCGGATTTTGCTTTTTAGACATAGGCTGGACAACCCCAAATCTTAACAAACTTAAGATATGGACTCTTCCCTTTCCATATCACATATGAAGTGGTAGGCAATTGATTTGATTGGAACCCTATTCAATAAGTATGCAGCTTCTCAAGCGCAAAACTCCTAAAAAGGAAATAGGTAACTCAGTAGTACTCATCATAGAGCACACCATATAAGATAGGGTGTTATTGCTCCGCCCCGATATACCATCGTGCTATGGTGTATACGGAGGAGTCATTTTGAGAGAGAATCTCATTCTCCTTTAGAAAAGTCCAAGAATTCCGTGCTCAAGTATTCTCCTCCTTGATCTCATCAAAGGACATAATACTTATACCCGTATTGGTTCTCTACTTCTAACTTATATTCTGTGAATATCTCAAAAGGTTCTGACATGTGTTTCAACAGGAACATATGTCTGA
Source organism: Agapanthus africanus (assembly GCA_030015575.1). Lineage (NCBI taxonomy): Eukaryota > Viridiplantae > Streptophyta > Magnoliopsida > Asparagales > Amaryllidaceae > Agapanthus > Agapanthus africanus. Next base: position 332,832,412 of record CM057345.1, on the reverse strand, counting down.
ATCTAAAGAGATCATCAGAGAATGTAATGAAGTACAAAGAATCGGTCTTGGCATGTGTAGACAGGGGACCTTACATACATCATCATGTATCAGTCCCAAGAGTTTACTAACTCTTTCTCTGTTTCCAGTAAACAGAGCTATGGTCATCTTATCTCTGTGACATGACTGGAAAGTTTCACAAGATGTAAATTCAAACAGATTTAAATATGCATCTATATGTAACTTCAGCTAGTCTGGTCGCATTGATATGACCTAGTCTACAATACCTCAAGAAGGATTCGTTCAGTTCTGAACTCTTCCTCTTGTGTGTGTTCCGTATACTAAAGAACTGTAGTTTGATTCAGAACATCAATGCTTTTAGATAACGTGCCTGAACCGATCAACTTTTGATATAGGAAATGTTCAAAACATTATCCAACAATACAACTTTTATCGTTTCTTAACTAATAACGAGACTGATATGATTTTGTATATCAGGTTCGGTATCTAATAACATTCGTTCAGAATCAATATACTGGTAATACAGGGTGACAGTGACCAACAGACTTGGCTGCAACACTTGCTCCGTTTTCTGCCTCATGAAACTTATCACCCGTTCTCAGTTCTCTACCTTTCTGTAGCCCTATGTAGCAGATTACATATCTGGGATCCTGATCCGGTATCAAATACCCAGGACGTAGAGGATACAGAGAAACAGTTCTTTGTAACGAACACACCCGAAGATGATGCATCAACATGCACTTTCTTCATTTAGGTGGCACGGGAAATATGGTATTCCCCAATTTCCTGCTCTGTCTTATAACAATTATAAGTTGGAGCGGGACCAACGTTCTGTAAGTCCATGCTACCTCTCCCGGTACTTTCGGGCATGCGGAATTTGACAAAAAACGATTTTTCTAGAGGTGGTAACATGGACTTAAAACCCGGATCTTTGTTAAACATCTAACTAACAACCTAACTACGAGTTACTAACTACTCGGTTAGGGGGTTATACCTTGCTTGTCTTGAACTCCTTCGTCTTCAAACTCCGATGGTGGTCCGAATCGGCTTCTTCCCGTCGTCTCCTTACGCCGAAGATAGATCCACCTGAAAGCTCCAACCTTTGGCTCCTTCTTCGAACTTTGAAGAAACTAGTTCACTCGGTTTGCTAAACCTTGTGAACTAGAGTGAGTAGAGAAGAGTTTGTATGGGATTTTATCTATGGTTCTTGATTCTCAACTCATGAGACAAGTGAACCATGGAGTCAAGAGAGGGAGCAGGAGCAAGAGGAAGAGGGTGAGAGCAAAAACAAGAGAGCTCAAGAATAAGAGAGAGAATGAGCAAGTGAGAATGAGCCTTTCTTTTGTCTTTCACCCTCTCATAATCCAAAACCATCATAACTCATTATACCAAATCAAGTGTTATGTGATGGTTGAAGCAACCATAACTATATCATTTCATGCACTCATTTTGCACAAATGAGCAAGCAAGCAAAAGTCTTTGCCATGAAATGATGGCTATGGTTATCATGATGGTCAACTAGTCAAGCCTAGTCAACCGGTCAACAAAGTCAACAAGTCAACAAAAGTCAACAAGTCAACAAAGTCAACAAAAGTCAACAACCATGTCACCATAATACTTAATTAATATAATAGTTAATTACATATCATATTCTCATTAGGGTTGAGCAAAAAGTCAATAGTCAACGGTCAACTGTCAACAACCCTAATGAGAATCCGCTGCCTCTGTCTCCCCGTCAACTGTGCATACACACCCGCATCCGTGTTCCGAGGAACACGAATGCAAACTGGATAAATCCAATCCCAATACGTACACTAGGATCTGGCTTAAACCAAAGCCCGCTAGTGCAAACTGTCCGGACACTGTACGTGCACAAGTGCACGGATATGACCGAACCCTGTCGCAAAACCATGCGACCTGTCGCAAAACCATGCGACCTCTACTCTTTTGCCTAAAGGCGAAAAGCTTTCTGTGTGGGACTCTAAAGACTCGACACTACGCTGGTAGTGGGTTTAACCACAGACCGCAACCGGCACTAGCTGTGCATAACGGTCCCCAGGTAATGCCGACAAGAAGACTGACGAGGCGAAACCCATCTGAACTCCTACTGAGCCTGAATGTGACATTCTCCGTACAGTCCGGTCTGTTCGTCTGATACATCGCATGGCGGGCCTAGGGGGCGGTAAACGTCAGTCCCCCAATAGCGGTACAAGTCGTGCCGGAGCGAAGCCCAAAACACCCTGAGATAACACTGGAAGCCTACCAGTATATCTCGTTTGCCCTGGCCAGGGACTACTCGTGTAATGGCTCTCCTAGACACAGCGCGATGTCAACCCCCAATACCGGGAGAGACGAATCCTGTCTAACCGTCACTGCCTCCAAGTGCTTCGGGACTGCACCCAACTACTACTTGTTTGCACGACTCCTTTGAGCCGTGGTAGGGTAGTAATCAAAGTGCAGTGGGAACACACTCGAGGCGAAGTGACAGTGTCAAGTCAGCGGACTAAGCTGTACTCATGTCACCTGGGAACTGATAACTGACGATAGGCATAATACCAACTAGTCAGTTCCCGACGAGTCCTGTCCAGTGTACCCGTAACCTAACGAGCACCCGCATACTATCTCAAGTACGACGTACTGACGGCTGTGGGACAGACCGTCTCCCACACTGGGATGAGAAGCGTATGCGCTAGTCTACTCCGGAGTATCGATGCCCTGTCTCGATAGTCCTGCGACCAGGGACCTGCATAAGGATGTGCTTATAGATTACCCAGCCCCACTAGTGTGACTGCCATCACATCGCTGGTAATCAAGCAAAGATCCTAAGGGCTCCACTAATGTGTATAGGTGATATACTAAAACAAACACATGTACACATTGAAGTAGAAACAAACCAAGTAGCATACTACTATTTTGAGCAAGATTGTACATACAAGGTGAATATCCCAAGCTTCCATTAAGTAATATACAAACTAGTATGATACAGTAATGGCCTCTAGGGCATATACACTAACAATCTCCCACTTACACTAAGGCCATGTACTGGCGTATCGAAGACCTATCATCTCGATCAGCCGCTCGAACTGAGTCTGGGGCAGGGCCTTGGTGAATGGATCTGCAGTGTTATCTTCTGAAGCGACTCTCCGAACCTCGATCTCCTGGCGATCCACGATCTCCCTGATCAGGTGATACCGCCTCAAGATGTGTCTGGATCTCTGATGGGACCTGGGTTCCTTCGCTAAGGCTGTAGCCCCGTTGTTGTAGCAATACAGAGGTATTGGATCAACAATGGACGGAACCACCAGAAGTTCTTTCAAGAACTTCCTCATCCAGACGGCTTCTTTTGCGGCATCAGATGCAGCGCTGTATTCCGCTTCCATCGTCGAGTCTGCAACGGTTTCTTGTTTGGAACTCTTCCAACACACCGCCCCTCCATTGAGGGTAAAGACAAAACCCGACATGGACTTGGAATCATCCTTGTCACTCTGGAAGCTGGAGTCAGCAAAGGCCTCGATCTGGAGGTCTTTTCCGTCATACACCAAGAACATCTCCTTAGTCCTTCTCAGGTACTTGAGAATGTTCTTTACCGCTATCCAGTGTTTCTCCCCAGGGTTTGACTGATACCGGCTTACCACACTCAGTGCATAAGCTACATCCGGTCTGGTACACAACATCGTAAACATTATAGAGCCTACCGCAGAAGCGTAGGATATAATAGACATGCGATCCCTCTCCAAATCAGTCTTGGGAGACATCTCTTTAGAGAGGGTGATCCCGTGACAAGCCGGTAGGTTACCGCGCTTGGAATCTTCCATACTGAATCTTTTCAGTATAGTGTCGATGTACCTGGACTGTGAAAGTCCTAATATCCTCTTGGATCTATCACGATGGATCCGGATCCCCAGGATGTATGAGGCATCACCCAGGTCTTTCATAGAGAACCTGTGCGACAAGAACCCCTTGACAGATTGTAGCATAGGAATGTCATTTCCTATTAAGAGAATGTCATCCACGTATAAAACGAGGAATACTACAGTTCTCGCTACAAATCTACTATAGATGCATGGTTCATCTGGATTTTTGATAAAGCCAAATTCCTTGACCGTCTCATCAAAACAGATGTTCCAACTCCGTGATGCCTGCTTTAGTCCGTAGATGGACTTAAGCAACTTGCACACCTTTCCGCTGCTCCCACTCTGAATGAAACCCTCTGGTTGGTCCATATAGACACACTCCTCTAAATTTCCATTTAGAAAATCTGTCTTTACGTCCATTTGCCAGATCTCATAATCGTGGAAGGCAGCAATGGCAAGAAGGATCCGAATGGATTTCAGCATAGCCACTGGAGAAAAGGTTTCGTCATAGTCCAAGCCAGGTCTTTGACGAAAACCCTTTGCTACAAGTCTAGCTTTATAGGTCTCAACCTGTCCATCTACACCAATCTTTCTTTTGAAGATCCACTTGCATCCTACAGGTTTTACCCCGTCTGGAGCAATGTCCAACGTCCATACTTTGTTGGTGTACATGGACTCCATTTCGGTCCGCATTGCATCCAGCAATTTCACTGAGTCAACGCTCTGAACGGCCTGCTGGAAGCTAGTAGGCTCATCATAATCTATGATGCAATCCTCTCTATCCCCGTCTATGAGAAAACCGTAGTATCTCTCGGGCGGATGAGTCTGTCTACTACTCCTGCGGAGCGGCGTAGGAATGTCCTGTTCTTTCGAACCCTCCGGTTCCACTAAGCTTTCAGTAACAGTCTGTGGTTCTGGAACTTCTTCCAGTTCTATTGTGCTCCCACTTATCTGGGTTTCCAAAAACTCAGTTTCCAAGAAGCAGGCATGCTGAGAAACAAAAACCTTTTTTCCTCAGCGGAATAGAAAAGATACCCCCTGGAGTCCCTTGGGTATCCCACAAACTTACACTGTACTGAACGTGCCTCAAGCTTGTCCGCATGCTGCTTTTTTACAAAAGCTGGACATCCCCATACCTTAAGATACTTAAGACAGGGTTTCTTCCCAGTCCACATCTGATATGGGGTGGTAGGCACAGTCTTGGTGGGAGCCTTGTTCAAAAGATACGCAGCTGCTTCTAGTGCATATCCCCAAAATGATCGCGGTAACTCAGCGTTACTCATCATGGACCGTACCATATCCAATAGGGTCCGGTTCCGTCTCTCCGATACACCGTTATGTTGCGGGGTGTATGGAGGAGTAAGCTGAGAGAGAATTCCGTTCTCTTTTAAATAGTCCAGGAACTCGGCACTCAAGTATTCTCCACCTCGATCCGATCTTAGAATCTTAATACTTTTGCCGGTTTGTTTTTCTACTTCATTCTTATATTCCTGGAACTTTCCAAAGGCTTCGGACTTATGTTTCATTAAGAAGACATAACCGTACCTTGAAAAGTCATCCGTAAAAGTGATGAAGTAAGAATAACCGCTTCGCGCATGCGTAGACATTGGACCGCACACGTCGCTGTGTACGAGTCCCAAGAGCTCGCTCGCTCTTACTCCGTGTCCAGTGAACGGAGTCTTTGTCATCTTTCCTTTGAGACAGGATTGACAAGTGGCATACGATTGATATTCGAACGGATTCAAATATCCTTCAGTATGTAACTTAGTCAACCTTCTCTCATTGATGTGACCCAGTCTACAATGCCATAAGAAAATCTGATTTATTTCCGGGGACTTTCTTTTGTGTGTATTCTGGACGTTGAAAATCTGTGGTTGGTTTAATACGTATATACCATTACTCAATGTACCTGACCCAATCAAAACTCGATTAAGGTGAATGTTTACAACATTACTTACAAACGCAAATTCATAACCTTCTTTAGAAACTAAAGATACAGAAATGATATTACAAGTTGCGTTGGGTACAAAAAAGCAATTACGCAAAACCAAAACATGTCCATCTGACATTCCCAGGTGATAGTCCCCCACGGCTTTAGCATCCATGCTAGCTCCGTTCGCAACTCTGAGGGTCATGTCACCTGCCTTCAAAACCCTACGGTTTCTCAACGCCTGCAAAGAATTACAGATATGAGATCCTGATCCGGTATCCAATACCCAGGAAGTAGAGTTTATTGAAAGACAGTTTTCAATAACATACACACCTGAAGCTGAAGCTGCAACCTGCTTCAATTCCTGTGTCCTGGCTTTCCAAACCCTGCAATCATTCTTCCAGTGTCCTTTCTTATGACAATAGAAGCATTCTTCCTTATCCACAAGCTTCCCCGCTATCTTTGTTGCTTTTGCTTTTCCCTTCGTATCCACTTTACTAACACCGCCTCTTGGTTTGGCGGGAGCTTTCTTCTTCTTTCCCTTGGCTTTCGCCTTGGACCTAGAAGAAGATGATCCTCCTACAAACAAAGTGGATGTTTCCCTACTTTTCTGTAGGGTGCCCTCTGCGCTCCTCAGCATGTTGAGGAGCTCTGAAAGTTCAACCTCTTTTTCTTGTAGGTTGAAGTTCAGTATAAACTGAGCGTAAGTGGAAGGAAGGGACTGGAGAACTAAGTCCGTATAGAGCTCACTCTCCAATGTGGTCCCTAGGTCCGCGAGCTCCTCAATGTAGCCGATCATCTTTAGCACGTGCTCTGCTACTGATGATCCGACGGCCATCCTTGCCGAAAATAACTTTTTCGACGCTTCGTATCTTGCGATACGAGATTGCTCTCCATACAGTTCTTTTTATGAAGAAATATGGATTCCAAGTCCATATTCTCGTGCCTCCTCTGATGTTCATTGTCCATAGAGGCAAGTACGAGGCATTTGGCCTTCGCGCTATCAATCTCCCAAGTCTTACGGATTTCCTTATCCGCGACGCTGGATGTGGGACCAGGGACAGGGGGAGCTTTGGTGGTAAGAAGATACCCCAGCTTGTCGTAAGTGATTGCTATCTTGACATTCCTGAGCCAATCTTTGTAGTTTGGCCCTGTCAGTTTGTTTTTATCTAGAAGTAACTTAAGTCCAGTCATGTCGATTGGTCGCTGCAATTAGGAGAGAGAAGAAGAAACACTCAGCATGATGCTCTTGCAAGTTTAGAGTAGTTTTTAGTTTGTCTAAACAGGATGGCTCCCACTGTTTCTCGAATCCCTCCTCAAACCATAAAGGAAGAATTAGTCGGGATCAATCCCACCGCACAATACTTGCTTAACCGTTCAGCCAGGCCGGTGTCGGTACTTCGAGGGAGGTTTTCCAACGCTTTCGCGAAGTTCCTTAATTAAATAACCACTTTTCCCTGGGGGCGTAGCCCCGCTAACACCTTTCTAGGCACCTACTAGGTTTATAGCATTGATCGTTAAGTGAGAAATTTCCCGAGGAGTAGCATATACTCACAGTAGGATCGGGATCCAAATATCATTGCGCGACGAGACTGAAGGAATCCTACCAGAATCATCACACTCCAAATGGTATGCAAATCTAGCAAGTTTCAGTACTTATGAAACTCCCGATGTGGATTTTTGCCCCATGCTCTTATGACCTTGACGAAGGTCAACAAATCATAAGTCACATGTCAAGTTCTGCCCGTCATTATCCAGGTTAATTTGAACCCACCCGTATATACCCTTGACGAAGGTCAACAAGGTAATGCGAATGTCCTAAACCAACGCATCTATCTATGCTACATATGAATACCCAACAGCTACCAATCACTATGCCTTGACGAAGGTCAACAAACACAGCTTGAATACTATTGAATATTCATACGAAACGACGGAGGGCTACGAATGGTTTTGGCGAAACCGTGAACGTAGTGAACTTGATTTGGTCGATGGAACGAGATAGCTTTTAAAAGGAGTGGCTCAAGCTCTGCATTTAAAAGTTGGTTTTGAAAAGAACCGAGTGGTTTTTCGAAAGTGTTCCAACGACTTTAACTTGGTTTATTATCTTGCATTAGTTCTTTTAATGCGTGATATTCTTGCATTAGTTCTTTTAATGCGTCCCATCATTTAAACCTACCATTGCAGAAAACAACCAAAATATGACGTACGCTTATGCCATTCGCATTCGCCACTGGGCCCCGTCATTACCCGTTAGGTTACTTAACTAACGACAGAGCAGGGGCTGGGCTAGTGCGTCTGTAAAACATAAGCAACGCCTAAATAATATCATATATAGATATACTGTAATGATAAACATTTCAGATCACAGATGAATACATTGGATATACTAGGAATCTGTAATTCGCACGAGCCTGTAACGAAAGACAGATTACACGGTCGCGGTGAATGGCCAAGACCCCACCCAAGACCCCTACGGGTGCGGCAAACTACCCGCCAAGTACCCGAAGCGAAGCAACCTCCCTCGTCTCCATGAGTAGGCCACTCAGCACTTCGGCATACCCGGTAGTTTGTGCACCCCCTCCATGGGTCTATCCTAGGAGCAAAAACAGTAAAAAGAAATTATACAATGACGGCTACAACCCCGACCGGTTGTGCGGCCATACAAATAATTATTACATCAATTTACAAATTTACATGAATTGAAAGAAAAGAAAAACTCTCGTCTCACAACCCCGGCTATTCACCCGCGACAATCCAACATATTCATATACACATTCCAGCAACATTACAGATCATAGATTTGTAAAACCCCCACTAATCGACATATAGTGATTAGTAGACGTTCAATACAAATATCACATTACAGAAAAACCCGTTAGCTTAAGTCTTTTAGAAGTTCGATCAAAAATACGGATTTTCGGGACCCCAAAAATAAAATTTTCGTTCTGGAAAATCTGGGCAGAAAACACATATACCAAAAATCCCAAAATACCCTTACAACCACACTGCAGTAAAGAAACGCCAGAGAGGGGCCAAGGAGGCCGCGGAACCGCGGCAATAGCAAGCTATTGCCGCGTTTCCGCGGTCGTTTAGGGGGATCTCTGGGTGATTTTTCTACAGTGTATTTTAAAAACCCTGAGTCGATTTTTCATGCATGATTTATTACTTTTACAGAACATAAAAAATCGACAGCAGCTTTGAAAAACGGGGTTCATTTCGGGACTTTTTCTTTTGATCGATCTTCTAGTTACTTGCTAACATGTTAGATAGAGTTTAACTAGGCTCTGATACCACTGTAAGTCCATGCTGCCTCTCCCGGTACTTTCGGGCATGCGGAATTTGACAAAAAACGATTTTTCTAGAGGTGGTAACATGGACTTAAAACCCGGATCTTTGTTAAACATCTAACTAACAACCTAACTACGAGTTACTAACTACTCGGTTAGGGGGTTATACCTTGCTTGTCTTGAACTCCTTCGTCTTCAAACTCCGATGGTGGTCCGAATCGGCTTCTTCCCGTCGTCTCCTTGCACCGAAAATAGATCCACCTGAAAGCTCCAACCTTTGGCACCTTCTTCAAATTTGAAGAAACTAGTTCACTCGGTTTGCTAAACCTTGCGAACTAGAGTTAGTAGAGAAGAGTTTGTATGGGATTTTATCTATGGTTCTTGATTCTCAACTCATGAGACAAGTGAACCATGGAGTCAAGAGAGGGAGCAAGAGGAAGAGGGTGAGAGCAAAAACAAGAGAGCTCAAGAATAAGAGAGAGAATGAGCAAGTGAGAATGAGCCTTTCTTTTGTCTTTCACCCTCTCATAATCCAAAACCATCATAACTCATTATACCAAATCAAGTGTTATGTGATGGTTGAAGCAACCATAACCATATCATTTCATGCACTCATTTTGCACAAATGAGCAAGCAAGCAAAAGCCTTTGCCATGAAATGATGGCTATGGTTATCATGATGGTCAACTAGTCAAGCCTAGTCAACCGGTCAACAAAGTCAACAAGTCAACAAAGTCAACAAAGTCAACAACCATGTCACCATAATACTTAATTAATATAATAGTTAATTACATATCATATTCTCATTAGGGTTGAGCAAAAAGTCAATAGTCAACGGTCAACTGTCAACAACCCTAATGAGAATCCGCTGCCTCTGTCTCCCCGTCAACTGTGCATACACACCCGCATCCGTGTTCCGAGGAACACGAATGCAAACTGGATAAATCCAATCCCAATACGTACACTAGGATCTGGCTTAAACCAAAGCCCGCTAGTGCAAACTGTCCGGACACTGTACGTGCACAAGTGCACGGATGTGACCGAACCCTGTCGCAAAACCATGCGACCTGTCGCAAAACCATGCGACCTCTACTCTTTTGCCTAAAGGCGAAAAGCTTTCTGTGTGGGACTCTAAAGACTCGACACTACGCTGGCAGTGGGTTTAACCACAGACCGCAAGCGGCACTAGCTGTGGATAACGGTCCCCAGGTAATGCCGACAAGAAGACTGACGAGGCGAAACCCATCTGAACTCCTACTGAGCCTGAATGTGACATTCTCCGTACAGTCCGGTCTGTTCGTCTGATACATCGTATGGCGGGCCTAGGGGGCGGTAAACGTCAGTCCCCCAATAGCGGTACAAGTCGTGCCGGAGCGAAGCCCAAAACACCCTGAGATAACACTGGAAGCCTACCAGTATATCTCGTTTGCCCTGGCCAGGGACTACTCATGTAATGGCTCTCCTAGACACAGCGCGATGTCAACCCCCAATACCGGGAGAGACGAATCCTGTCTAACCGTCACTGCCTCCAAGTGCTTCGGGACTGCACCCAACTACTACCTGTTTGCACGACTCCTTTGAGCCGTGGTAGGGTAGTAATCAAAGTGCAGTGGAAACACACTCGAGGCGAAGTGACAGTGTCAAGTCAGCGGACTAAGCAGTACTCATGTCACCTGGGAACTGATAACTGACGATAGGCATAATACCAACTAGTCAGTTCCCGACGAGTCCTGTCCAGTGTACCCGTAACCTAACGAGCACCCGCATACTATCTCAAGTACGACGTACTGACGGCTGTGGGACAGACCGTCTCCCACACTGGGATGAGAAGCGCATGCGCTAGTCTACTCCGGAGTATCGATGCCCTGTCTCGATAGTCCTGCGACCAGGGACCTGCATAAGGATGTGCTTATAGATTACCCAGCCCCACTAGTGTGACTGCCATCACATCGCTGGTAATCAAGCAAAGATCCTAAGGGCTCCACTAATGTGTATAGGTGATATACTAAAACAAACACATGTACACATTGAAGTAGAAACAAACCAAGTAGCATACTACTATTTTGAGCAAGATTGTACATACAAGGTGAATATCCCAAGCTTCCATTAAGTAATATACAAACTAGTATGATACAGTAATGGCCTTTAGGGCATATACACTAACACGTTCCCCAGCTCAGTATAACAAACGGGTTCGGTCAATCATCCATATTATTATCTTGATTAAGGCGTGATATGGTCGCTACCAGGAGAGAGAGAGAAGAAAACACTCAGCGTGCGCTCTTGCAAGAATAGATTGGTTATTATTTTATCTAATCAGGATGGCTCCCACTGCTTTTATCAAATCTTCCTTCAAACCCTAAAACGAAAGACTAGCCGGGATTAATTACACACTTCAAGTTCGCCAATCTTTCAGCCAGGCCAGTGTCGGTACTTTGAGGGAGGTCCCCCGTGCTTTTGCACGAACCTAATTAATGTAAACCTCGTTTTCCCAAAGGCGTAACCTCGTTAACACCTTTCTAGACACCTACTTGATCGGCTAATTGTAATGTATAAAACTCTCCCAGGAGTAACTCTTACTCGCAGCGGTTATCGGGATCCAACTATCTCATAGAAGGTATGCAATCTCATTGCAAATTTCAACACTTGAAATTCCCGATAATATTTTGCCCCAAGCCTCCTATGACCTTGACAAAGGCCAACAAATCATAGGCTGCTAGTCAAGTTCAACCCGTCATTTCTTGATTGAAATAAACCCACCCGCACGACCCTTGACAAAGGCCAACAAGGTCGCATGACTACCCTAATCCAATCTGCATCATATGCATAAGCAGATAAGCACCAGTTAGCTACCGCACACTACGCCTTGACAAAGGCCAACAAACGCAGCACGAATACTAACTACTACTTATCTGAAATAACGGAGGGCTACGACAGGTTTTTCTGAAAACCTATTACGTACTGAACTTGATATCGTTGTAGAATCAAATGATTTTGAAATGGAGTGTTTTTGATGCTTTTCTAGTTTTGCTAAAGGGGTCACTCCCGGTGAAGGGATCGTCGGCCCTTTCCTCGTCGAATGAAGTGCGGGATATATCATATATATCACTGTGCAAAGAAGAAACTATAGAAGCTTTCAAAAGACAAACCGAGTGTGTAGCATCTGCCAGTTATTGCTAAAGAGGTCACTCCCGGTGAAGGGATCGTCGGCCCTTTCCTCATCGAATAAGGTGCAGGATATATCACATATACCGCTGTGCAAAGCAAGAACTGTAGCTACCTGTTTTATTTTTGAAATTCGATTCTACAACATCTTTAGCTTTCTTTTACTTTCATTAATCATATTAATGAATTCCCATCATTTAAATTTACCTAAACATCACAGATAAATACGACGTACACTTATGCCATCCGCATTCGCCTCGATGTCCCCTCGTGCACCGTTAGGTTAGGTAACTAACGGCAGAGCGGGGCAGGGCTAGCGCGGGTGTAAAACATAAGTAACGCCTATATAATATATCATATATACTATATACAGTATTTATCACAGAACATCAAATGATCACATCACAGATATCGCAGCAGAAGAAACATATGAAATATTGGATATACTAGGACGTCCGTGTTTTCAATACGAGCCAGTATAAAACACGGATTCCACGGTCGCGATGAATAGCCAAACCCACACCCCAAGACCCCTACGAGAGCGGCAAGCAACCCTACCAATTCTAGAGTTAGGAGACCCGGACTCGACTCCTTGAGTTAGTCTCCCACTGGACTACAGAACCCGGTTACTTATGCTCCCCTCCTTGGGTCTATCCTAGTGCGGAAAAGTAAATAATATACAAACGGTGACATCTTCCGCAACCTGGAAGTGCCCCAATAAAAGAATATTACATACAAGTTTTTACATGAATGAAAATGAAAAACACTCATCTCACATAAAAACCCCCCGGCTATTCAAACACGACGATCCAATATAACATATCCAGCAACACATAACATCACATGTCATCAACGTAAGTAAATATGCGCATCCCAATTGTCGTTGACATATACCAACGAAACCGGCGATATCACATATTACACTTACGGTCACAGAAAAGAAAGTGTAAAACTACAACAGTTGGAATCCGCAACCTGCATAGACATCGCATGCCTAATCAAATGAATTCCTTAGACATCGCATGCCTAACAATTATAAACCCCGCATTTTAGTCTCATTATCGAAAACACTTTTCAATATCAAGTCGGGCAATTCAACAAGATTCCCGACATCCTGATCGAATGCTCATCGCAAACTTTAGTAGGCGGCCGCACCCCCGATACCGTCGACGAAGTGCACTAAGGCGGAACACCGCTACCGCGAGCACCCAAACGGATGCTTTCGGCGACGGGGTTCTCCTACAGTCACTTGGTCAGGGCTAAGGGGTTTAGCTGTCTATTAAGTTTATCGGCGAATATCTGCATACACTACGTGATTGCGACGGACTTTTGATCGCATAAAAATTCCGTTGCAACCGATCAAGTGAGACTAAAGTGCTGTGTTTATAACATTCATATTAGTTATCTCATAACTACTTCTGAATTCCAATTATTGTATCACATTCCAGATAAAATAGAAAATGTTAAACTTTCCGCTCGAACATTCGAACACCCAAGTTTTCCCGAAATAGCTCAACACATGAAACAAGTTTAAAAACATCCAGTTCATACCTCAATACCAACGGTCCAGCCGTAGAAGGGTCAAGCCAACGCCTCACATGTGGCACGCCGTACTGCCCCAAACCCTAAGGTTCAAAGGGCAGTTCATGACGGTCACATAATCGAGTTAAGGTTTGTTGTCTTCTAGAGGGTCCATCGCGTTACTTGCACCACTTAGAACGTTATTAAACCACGGAAAGATCCAACACTTGGAAATTTCCCGACAGGGGAAAAGTGGGTATTTATATCCGGTCGAACTTTTTAACATATTCAAAAATTATCCGGAAAAACACAGACGAAGTTAAACTTCCCGATCGAAACACCGAGTCCCCAATACAACCCAGAAAACTCAACTCTTGAGTAAAAATTAAAAATTCCCAGAAAATACAGCACCCAAATATAGGAATTACTGTGCAAAAACCAATTGAAGAAGAGACAAATTGGCCGCGGAACCGCCGCATTAGACATGCTAATGCCGCGGTTCCGCCGCGCTTTGAGGGAATCAGGGGTACGGGCTTCACAGTAATTCTTAGAAACTCCTGCTGATTTTTCTGCATATTTTTAATTCTCAAAAATCCCCGATTTCAAAAAATGTACAGAGAGCAATTATACATTAGGGTTTCGGGTTCAATCGGGTTTCTAACTTCGTCTACCCATCGCCTAAGGCTCTAGCTAGGCTCTGATACCACTGTAGGGTTCCTAGGCACACTAATGAGGTCTCACAAGGCATCAACCATGCCAATTTCAAAAAAATTCCGGTGCCGAGAAACCCTAATGCGATCGTTGACTAGAGTTTTAGGCGATAACAAATGCGAGCAAACGACTTTACTCTAAAAGTGAACGGAAATACAACCTTTGTAGATCCGGTCCTCCACCTCCATTGCTCCGTGATGAAGTCCCCTCGCTGCGATCATCGGATCCCGGGCTCTAGCGTCGGCTTCATCGGAGAAATGGGCGGGCTAGGTCGTCGACTTCGATGCCGAAGATGATCTACGTCGAGGCAACACAAGATCAAGCTCCAACTTCACCAAGCCATGAAACTTGTGAAGAAAACACCCTATACTACTTGGCAAGTGGTAGAGGATGAAGAAATAGGAAGTGGGTTCACTTTAGAATTGGATTTCTCACTCTTTTTCTCATTTCACCATTGAAGCTTGCAAGCTTTCATAAAGCTTGATGAAGATGATGAAGATGAAAGAATAAAAGGGATTCTTTTAAAAAGAAAATCGCATTCATTCTTATCATAATCCAACCATGGTAGAGTGTAGAGAATAAACTATGGTTTATGTGAATGGTTAGGGTTAAGGAAAACAACAAAATGGTCAAAGCTTTTCAAAGCTTCAAGAAGTTTCAAGTATAAAACAAAAAGCCACCATTTTATTATATCCATAAGAAATAAATAAATAAATGAATAAATAAATAAAAACCATAACCATTTACTTAACCAAGGTTTAAATCAAACATACACCCAAGTTTGCATGTATCATCAAACAAGATACAATCTTGTGCACAAAAATATATCACATATACAACGTGCACAAACAAGTGAGAAAAACATCTTAAGTGAACCAATATTAGTTAATCTAAAGTAATATATCAAATATATAATTATGCATTAAATCATTAAATCAACACTTGATTTAACTATCCGGTCACATCGCATATGACCGACTAATATCCAATAGTAACATCTTATCGAATCAACACTTGATGCGATAACCCGGCTATATCGCATATAACCGATCAATGTTACAAATCGCGAGAATCGAATACAGTATCACATACTTGTATTATTCTCGGTCCCGCACATATCTCATATGCGCTCCTATTTCATTTCGCTTGAGCCAGGAAACCTTTGTGTAGGACTCTAAAGACTCGTCAATACGCCGGCAGCAGGTGATGATCATATCAAACACCCACAAGCCGCAAGCGGTCTGCTAAACGTAACGGCAACCCAGGTATTGAGCGATCAGAAGATCGACGAGCAAGCCCGCTCATACTCCTGTGAATCCAACCAGTAACACTTACCGTACAGTCCGGTCTCGTCGTCTGGTATGTCACATATCTCGCCTATGGGTGGTAAACGTCAGACCCCAATAGCTCGATAAGTTTTGTCGATATGAGGTCTATAACAGTTCGAGAAACTACTGGTAACACTTACCAGTAAATCTCAGCAACCCTGACCAGGGATTTCCGGTTATAGCCAATCGAACACAGCGCAACATAAACTCCCTATACCGGAAGAGACGAATCCCCTCTTATCGCTCATTGCCTCCATGTGATTCGGGACTATAACCAAAATCCACCGTTTTGCACGCCCTCTTGGACGTGGTAAGGTGGAAATCAAAGCACAGTGGGAATCACACAAGACTCTATGACGATCTCGGGTCAACAGACTACTCTGTACCAGTGTCACCAGAGAACTGCCATCTGACGTAAGGTATAATACCATCTGGGAGTTCTCGGCGAGTCCGTCCAGTGTACCCAGTCTCTACTGAGCACCCGTATATCATCTCTGATGTCAAACACCAATGGATATGGGATCATCCATCGCCCATCTGTATGGGTCGAGAAGGTATATGCTAGTCTACTCTGGTACATCGATGCTCCGTCTCGATACACCCATGACTAGGGACCTTGAAGGATGTACTTATGGACTACCATATCCCCACTAGTATGATCTGCATCATAGTTCAGGTAGTCAAGTACACATCCTAAGGGCTTTACCAACATGTAACAGAGAGACAATCAGTGTACACGTTAAGGTAAAGAGCAACCAGATAGCATACTATCATGTCGAGCAAGAAAGTCCTCCCTATATATGTCCAAGCATCCACTACAATATACATCCTATGTACAATAATGGCCTCTAGAGCATACATATAACTAACAGTTTCGTCTCTCTCGGTATTGGGAGTTGATGTTGTACTATGTGCGATTGACTATAACTGGAAGTCCCTGGCCATGGCTGATGAGATTTACTGATAAGTGTTATCAGTAGTTTCTCGAATTATTATAGACCACACATCGGCATGACTTATTGAGTTATTACGGTTGATGATACCATCCCTAGACTCGATATGCAACATATCAGACGAAGAGACCGGACTGTTCGGTAAGTGTTGCCGGTTGGCTCTACGGGAGTTTGTACAAGTTTGTTTGTTGTTCTTCTGTTCGCTCAATACCTGGGTGCCGTTACGTATATATAGTACCGCTGACGGTTTGTGGGTATCTGATATGATCACTACCTACTGCTAGCGTATTGACGAGTCATAGAGTCCCACATAGGGGTTTCCGAGCTCAGCGAAATGAAGTGGGGCACATATGGAGATATATACGGGAGCTTGATTAAATACGAGTATATGATACCGTATTTTAATCTGGCGTTTTCTATTGGTCGGGTTGTATGTGATATGACCAGATTATTAAATCAAGTGTTGATTTAATATAAAATGACTAATAGCGCATTACTAATTTCTTTCTGTTAGTGTATATGCCCTAGAGGCCATTACTGTATCATACTAGTTTGTATATTACTTAATGGATGCTTGGGATATTCACCTTGTATATACAATCTTGCTCAAAATAGTAGTATGCTACTTGGTTTGTTTCTACTTCAATGTGTACATGTGTTTATATTTTGTATATCGCCTATACACATTAGTGGAGCCCTTAGGATCTTTGCTTGATTACCAGCGATGTGATGGCCGTCACACTAGTGGGGCTGGGTAATCTATAAGCACATCCTTATGCAGGTCCCTGGTCGCAGGACTATCGAGACAGGGCATCGATACTCCGGAGTAGGCCAGCGCATGCGCTTCTCATCCCAGTGTGGGAGACGGTCTGTCCCACAGCCGTCAGTACGTCGTACTTGAGATAGTATGCGGGTGCTCGTTAGGTTACGGGTACACTGGACAGGACTCGTCGGGAACTGACTAGTTGGTATTATACCTATCGTCAGTTATCAGTTCCCAGGTGACATGAGTACAGCTTAGTCCGCTGACTTGACACTGTCACTTCGCCTCGGGTGTGTTCCCACTGTACTTTGATCACTACCCTACCATGGCTCAAAGGAGTCGTGCAAACAGGTGGTGGTTGGGTGCAGTCCCGAAGCACTTGGAGGCAGTGACGGTTAGATAGGATTCGTCTCTCCCGGTATTGGGGGTTGACATCGCGCTGTGTCTAGGAGAGCCATTACACGAGTAGTCCCTGGCCAGGGCAAACGAGATATACTGGTAGGTTTCCAGTGTTATCTCAGGGTGTTTTGGGCTTCGCTCCGGCACGACTTGTACCGCTATTGGGGGACTGACGTTTTCCGCCCCCTAGGCCAGCCATGCGATGTATCAGACGAACAGACCGGACTGTACGGAGAATGTCACACTCAGGCTCAGTTGGAGTTCAGATGGGTTTCGCCTCGTCGGTCTTCTTGTCGGCATTACCTGGGGACCGTTACGCACAGCTAGTGCCGCTTGCGGTCTGTGGTTAAACCCACTGCCAGCGTAGTGTCGAGTCTTTAGAGTCCCACACAGAAAGCTTTTCTCCTTTAGGCAAAAGAGTAGAGGTCGCATGGTATTGCGACAGGTCGCATGGTTTTGCGACAGGGTTCGGTCACATCCGTGCACTTGTGCACGTACAGTGTCCGGACAGTTTACACTAGCGGGCTTTGGTTTAAGCCAGATCCTAGTGTACCTTATGGGATTGGATTTATCCAGTTTGCATTCGTGTTCCTCGGAACGCGGATGCGGGTGTGTATGCACAGTTGACAGGGAGGCACAGACAGCGGATTCTCATTAGGGTTGTTGACAGTTGACCGTTAACTATTTGACTTTTTGCTCAACCCTAATGAGAATATGATATGTGATTAACTATTATATTAATTAAGTATTATGGTGACTTGGTTGTTGACTTTTGTTGACTTGTTGACTTTTGTTGACTTGTTGACTTTGTTGACCGGTTGACTAGGCTTGACTAGTTGACCATCATGATAACCATGGTTATCATTTCATGCCAAAGACTTTTACTTGCTTGTTCATTTGAGTAAAATGAGTGCATGACATGATAAGGTTATGGTTGCTTCAACCATCACATAAGACTTTTATTGATATGATGAGTTATGATTACATTGGATTATGAGAGGGTGAGAGACAAAAGAGAGCCTCATTCTTTCTTGCTCATTCTCTCTCTTGTTCTTGAGCTCTCCTCTTGCTCTCACCCTCAACCTCTTGCTCCCTCTCTTGATCTATGGTTCTCTTGTCTCATGAGTTGAGAATCAAGAACCATAGATAAAATCCCATTCTATTTCCTCTCTACTCATTCTAGTTCACTAGGTTTAGCAAACCAAGTGAACTAGTTTCTTCAAAGAATGAAGAAGGAGCTAAAGGTTGGAGCTTTCAAGTGGATCTATCTTCGGCGTACGGAGACGACGAGAAGGAGCCATCGGACCACCATCGGAGCTTGAAGAGAAGGAGTTCAAGACAAGTTTAGGTATAACCATCTCCATCCGAGTAGCTAACTCTCTTTAGCTAAGTATGCTAGTTTTAGTTTAGTCAAAGATCCCGACTTTGCTTAGTCCATGTTGCCCCTTGCGCTAAAAATTTGATTTTTATACCGTTTCCGCCTCCCCGTAAGAACCGGGGGTCGCAACGTGGACTTACATTGGTATCAGAGCCTAACTAAACTTAAACTAGCTTGGTAGTAAAGTGTAACGAAGTTCGGAACCGGAAAAAATCCAAAAACCTAACTTTTACAAAACCTGAGTTTCTGTTGAAATTTTTTCTGGTCAAAATGAAAAACTTTATACTCCTAAATTCGGCTCAGTGTTTTGTGTGAACACCCATGAAAAACGGTCCACTGTTTCGTTCAAACCGCCGCGCTTCCGCCGCACGAGGTAGGCATGTGCCGCGGAAGCGCCGCGGTTTGTCGTCTTCTCTGCATCGTTTTTCGTGCGGTGTGTGTCTGTGTTGGTTTTGGGATTTTTGGAATATATTATATGTGCCCAGATTTTCCAGAAAAGAAATTTCCTTTTGGGGTCCTATAATTCCGTATTTTTTCCGAACTTCACTGCACTTTGACTATGATGGTTATATCTGTGATGCTTGCATGTATTGAACGTCGGCTAATCGCTATAAGTCGATTGGTCGGGGTTATACATGATCTGTGTTTGATATTGGAATGTGTATATAAATATGTTGGATTGTCGCGGGTGAATAGCCGGGGGTTGTGAGACGAGAGTTTTCTTTTCTTGCAATTCATGAAAATTTGTAAATTGATGTAATAATTATTTGTATGGCCGCACAACCGGGTCGGGGTTGTAGCCGTCATTGTATAATTTCTTTTTACTGTTTTTGCTCCTAGGATAGACCCATGGAGGGGGTGCACAAACTACCGGGTATGCCGAAGTGTCGAGTGGCCTACTCATGGAGATGAGGGAGGTTGCTACGCTTCGGGTACTTGGCGGGTAGTTTGCCGCACCCGTAGGGGTCTTGGGTGGGGTTTTGGCTATTCACCGCGACCGTGTAATCTGTCTTTTGTTACAGGCTCGTACAAATTACAGATTCCTAGTATATCCAATGTATTTATCTGTGATCTGAAATGTTTATCATTGCAGTATATCTATATATGATATTATTTAGGCGTTGCTTATGTTTTACAGACGCGCTAGCCAAGCCCCCGCTCTGTCGTTAGTTAAGTAACCTAACGGGTAATGACGGGGCCCCGTGGCGAATGCGAATGGCATAAGCGTACGTCATATTTTGGTTGTTTTCTGCAATGGTAGGATTAAATGATGGGACGCATTAAAAGAACTAATGCAAGAATATCACGCATTAAAAGAACTAATGCAAGATAATAAACCAAGTTAAAGTCGTTGGAACACTTTCGAAAAACCACTCGGTTCTTTTCAAAAACAACTTTTAAATGCGGAGCTTGAGCCACTCCTTTTAAAAGCTATCTCGTTCCATCGACCAAATCAAGTTCACTACGTTCACGGTTTTGCCAAAACCATCCGTAGCCCTCCGTCGTTTCACATGAATAGTCAATAGTATTCAAGCTGTGTTTGTTGGCCAAAGTCAAGGCACAGTGATTGGTAGCTATTGGGTATTCATGTGCAGCATAGATAGATGCGTTGGTTTGGAACAGTCGTACTGCCTTGTTGGCCAAAGTCAAGGGTAGGTGCGGGTGGATTCAAATTAACCTGGAGAACGACGGGCAGAACTTGACATGTGACTTATGATTTGTTGGCCAAAGTCAAGGTTATAAGAGCATGGGGCAAAAATCCACATCGGGAGTTTCATAAGTACTGAAACTTGCTAGATTTGCATACCATTTGGAGTGTGATGATTCTGGTAGGATTCCTTCAGTTTCGTCACGCAATGATATTTGGATCCCGATCCTACTGTGAGTATATGCTACTCCTCGGGAAATTTCTCACTAATCGATCAATGCTATAAACCTAGTAGGTGCCTAGAAAGGTGTTAGCGGGGCTACGCCCCCAGGGAAAAGAGGTTCTTTAATTAAGGAACTTCGCGAAAGCGTTGGAAAACCTCCCTCGAAGTACCGACACCGGCCTGGCTGAACGGTTAAGCAAGTATTGTGCGGTGGGATTGATCCCGGCTAATTCTTCCTTTATGGTTTGAGGAGGGATTCGAGAAACAGTGGGAGCCATCCTGTTTAGACAAACTAAAAACCACTCTAAACTTGCAAGAACATCATGCTGAGTGTTTCTTCTTCTCTCTCCTAATTGCAGCGACCAATCAACATGACTGGACTTAAGTTACTCCTAGATAAAAACAAACTGACAGGGCCAAACTACAAAGATTGGCTCAGGAATGTCAAGATAGCAATCACTTATGACAAGCTGGGGTATCTTCTTACCACCAAAGCTCCCCCTGTCCCTGGTCCAACTTCCAGCGTCGCGGATAAGGAAATCCGCAAGACTTGGGAGATTGATAGCGCAAAGGCCAAATGCCTCCTGCTTGCCTCGATGGACAACGAACATCAGAGGAGGCATGAGAATATGGACATGGAGTCCATATTGCTTCATACAAAAGAACTGTATGGAGAGCAATCACGTATCGCAAGATACGAAGCGTCGAAAAAGTTATTTTCGACAAGAATGGCCGTCGGATCATCAGTAGCCGAGCACGTGCTAAAGATGATCGGCTACATTGAGGAGCTCGCTGACCTAGGGATCACATTGGAGAGTGAGCTATATACGGATATAGTTCTCCAGTCCCTTCCTTCCACTTACGCCCAGTTTATACTGAACTTCAACTTACAAGAAAAAGAGGTTGAACTTTCAGAGCTCCTCAACATGCTGAGGAGCGCAGAGGGCACCCTACAGAAAGGTAGGGATACATCCACTTTGTTTGTAGGAGGATCATCTTCTTCTAGGTCCAAGGCGAAAGCCAAGGGAAAGAAGAAGAAAGCCCCCGCCAAACCAAGGGGCGGTGTTAGTAAAGTGGATACGAAGGGAAAAGCAAAAGCAACAAAGATAGCGGGGAAGCTTGTGGATAAGGAAGAATGCTTCTATTGTCATAAGAAAGGACACTGGAAGAATGATTGCAGGGCCTGGAAGGCCAGAACACAGGAATTGAAGCAGGTTGCAGCTTCAGCTTCAGGTGTGTATGTTATTGAAAATTGTCTTTCAATAAACTCTACTTCCTGGGTATTGGATACCGGATCAGGATCTCATATCTGTAATTCTTTGCAGGCGTTGAGAAACCGTAGGGTTTTGAAGGCAGGTGACATGACCCTCAAAGTTGCGAACGGAGCTAGCATGGATGCTAAAGCCGTGGGGGACTATCACCTGGGAATGTCAGATGGACATGTTTTGGTTTTGCGTAATTGCTTTTTTGTACCCAACGCAACTTGTAATATCATTTCTGTATCTTTAGTTTCTAAAGAAGGTTATGAATTTGCGTTTGTAAGTAATGTTGTAAACATTCACCTTAATCAAGTTTTGATTGGGTCAGGTACATTGAGTAATGGTATATACGTGTTAAACCAACCATAGATTTTCAACGTCCAGAATACACACAAAAGAAAGTCTCCGGAAATGAATCAGACTTTCTTATGGCATTGTCGATTGGGTCACATCAATGAGAGAAGGTTAACTAAGTTACATACAGAAGGATATTTGAATGCGTTCGAATATCAATCGTATGCCACTTGTCAATCTTGTCTCAAAGGAAAGATGACAAAGACTCCGTTTACTGGACAAGGAGTAAGAGCGAGCGAGCTCTTGGGACTCGTACACAGTGACGTGTGCGGTCCAATGTCTACACATGCCCGAAGCGGACATTCTTACTTCATTACTTTTACGGATGACTTCTCAAGGTACAGTTATGTCTTCTTGATGAAACATAAGTCCGAGGCCTTTGGAAAATTCCAGGAGTATAAGAATGAAGTAGAGAAACAGACCGGCAAAAGTATTAAGATTCTAAGATCGGATCGAGATGGAGAATACTTAAGTGCCGAGTTCCTGGACTATTTAAAAGAGAACGGAATTCTCTCTCAGCTTACTCCTCCATACACCCCGCAACATAACGGTGTATCGGAGAGACGGAACCGCACCCTATTGGATATGGTGCGGTCCATGATGAGTAACGCTGAGTTGCCGCGATCATTCTGGGGGTATGCGCTAGAATCAGCCGCATACCTTTTGAACCGAGTTCCTACTAAGACCGTGCCTACTACACCATATGAGATGTGGTGTGGGAAGAGACCCTATCTTAAGCATATTAAGACATGGGGATGTCCAGCTTTTATCAAAAAGCAGCATGCGGACAAGCTCGAGGCACGCTCAGTACAGTGCAGGTTTGTGGGATATCCAAAGAATTCCAAAGGATATTTCTTCTACTGTGAAGAGGAACAAAAAGTCCTTGTTTCTCGTCATGCCTACTTCTTGGAAACTGAGTTTTTGGAAACCCAGATAAGTGGGAGCACAGTAGAACTGGAAGAAATTCCAGAACCACGGACTATTACTGAAAGTTTAGTGGAACCAGAGGGTTCAACAGAGCAGGACATTCCTACGCCGCTCCGCAGGAGTAGTAGGCAGTCTCATCCGCCCGAGAGATACTACGGTTTTCTCATAGACGGGGATAGAGAGGATTGCATCATAGATTATGATGAGCCTACTAGCTTCCAGCAGGCCGTTCAGAGCGTTGACTCAGTGAAATGGCTGGATGCAATGCGGACCGAAATGGAGTCCATGTACACCAACAAGGTATGGACGTTGGACATTGCTCCAGACGGGGTAAAACCCGTAGGATGCAAGTGGATCTTCAAAAGGAAGATTGGTGTAGATGGACAGGTTGAGACCTATAAAGCTAGGCTGGTAGCAAAGGGTTTCCGTCAAAGACCTGGCTTGGACTACGACGAAACCTTTTCTCCAGTAGCCATGCTGAAATCCATTCGGATCCTTCTTGCCATTGCTGCCTTCCACGATTATGAGATCTGGCAAATGGACGTAAAGACAGCTTTTCTAAATGGAAATTTAGAGGAGTGTGTCTATATGGACCAACCAGAGGGTTTCATTCAGAGTGGGAGCAGCGGAAAAGTGTGCAAGTTGCTTAAGTCCATCTATGGACTAAAGCAGGCATCGCGGAGTTGGAACATCTGCTTTGATGAGACGGTCAAAGAATTTGGCTTTATCAAAAATCCAGATGAACCATGCATCTATAGTAGATTTGTAGCGAGAACTGTAGTATTCCTCGTTTTATACGTGGATGACATTCTCTTAATAGGAAATGACATTCCTATGCTACAATCTGTCAAGGGGTTCTTGTCACACAGGTTCTCCATGAAAGACCTGGGTGATGCCTCATACATTCTGGGTATCCGGATCTACCGTGACAGATCCAAGAGGATATTAGGACTTTCACAGTCCAGGTACATCGACACCATACTGAAGAGGTTCAGTATGGAAGATTCCAAGCGCGGTAACCTACCGGCTTGTCACGGGATCACCCTCTCTAAAGAGATGTCTCCCAAGACTGATTTGGAGAGGGATCGCATGTCTATTATACCCTACGCTTCTGCGGTAGGCTCTATAATGTATGCGATGTTGTGTACCAGACCGGATGTAGCTTATGCACTGAGTGTGGTAAGCCGGTATCAGTCTAACCCTGGGGAGAAACACTGGATAGCGGTAAAGAACATTCTCAAGTACCTGAGAAGGACTAAGGAGATGTTCTTGGTGTATGGCAGAAAAGACCTCCAGATCGAGGCCTTTGCTGACTCCAGCTTCCAGAGTGACAAGGATGATTCCAAGTCCATGTCGGGTTTTGTCTTTACCCTCAATGGAGGGGCGGTGTGTTGGAAGAGTTCCAAACAGGAAACCGTTGCAGACTCGACGATGGAAGCGGAATACATCGCTGCATCTGATGCCGCAAAAGAAGCTGTCTGGATGAGGAAGTTCTTGAAAGAACTTTAGGTGGTTCCGTCCATTGTTGATCCAATACCTCTGTATTGCGACAACAACGGGGCTATAGCTTTAGCGAAGGAACCCAGGTCCCATCAGAGATCCAGGCACATCTTGAGGCGGTATCACCTGATCAGGGAGATCGTGGATCGCCAGGAGATCGAGGTTCGGAGAGTCGCTTCAGAAGATAACACTGCAGATCCATTCACCAAGGCCCTGCCCCAGACTCAGTTCGAGCGGCTGATCGAGATGATAGGTCTTCGATACGCCAGTACATGGCCTTAGTGCAAGTGGGAGATTGTTAGTGTATATGCCCTAGAGGCCATTACTGTATCATACTAGTTTGTATATTACTTAATGGATGCTTGGGATATTCACCTTGTATATAGAATCTTGCTCAAAATAGTAGTATGCTACTTGGTTTGTTTCTACTTCAATGTGTACATGTGTTTATATTTTGTATATCGCCTATACACATTAGTGGAGCCCTTAGGATCTTTGCTTGATTACCAGCGATGTGATGGCCGTCACACTAGTGGGGCTGGGTAATCTATAAGCACATCCTTATGCAGGTCCCTGGTCGCAGGACTATCGAGACAGGGCATCGATACTCCGGAGTAGGCCAGCGCATGCGCTTCTCATCCCAGTGTGGGAGACGGTCTGTCCCACAGCCGTCAGTACGTCGTACTTGAGATAGTATGCGGGTGCTCGTTAGGTTACGGGTACACTGGACAGGACTCGTCGGGAACTGACTAGTTGGTATTATACCTATCGTCAGTTATCAGTTCCCAGGTGACATGAGTACAGCTTAGTCCGCTGACTTGACACTGTCACTTCGCCTCGGGTGTGTTCCCACTGTACTTTGATCACTACCCTACCACGGCTCAAAGGAGTCGTGCAAACAGGTGGTGGTTGGGTGCAGTCCCGAAGCACTTGGAGGCAGTGACGGTTAGATAGGATTCGTCTCTCCCGGTATTGGGGGTTAACATCGCGCTGTGTCTAGGAGAGCCATTACACGAGTAGTCCCTGGCCAGGGCAAACGAGATATACTGGTAGGTTTCCAGTGTTATCTCAGGGTGTTTTGGGCTTCGCTCCGGCACGACTTGTACCGCTATTGGGGGACTGACGTTTTCCGCCCCCTAGGCCCGCCATGCGATGTATCAGACGAACAGACCGGACTGTACGGAGAATGTCACACTCAGGCTCAGTAGGAGTTCAGATGGGTTTCGCCTCGTCGGTCTTCTTGTCGGCATTACCTGGGGACCGTTACGCACAGCTAGTGCCGCTTGCGGTCTGTGGTTAAACCCACTGCCAGCGTAGTGTCGAGTCTTTAGAGTCCCACACAGAAAGCTTTTCGCCTTTAGGCAAAAGAGTAGAGGTCGCATGGTATTGCGACAGGTCGCATGGTTTTGCGACAGGGTTCGGTCACATCCGTGCACTTGTGCACGTACAGTGTCCGGACAGTTTACACTAGCGGGCTTTGGTTTAAGCCAGATCCTAGTGTACCTTATGGGATTGGATTTATCCAGTTTGCATTCGTGTTCCTCGGAACGCGGATGCGGGTATGTATGCACAGTTGACAGGGAGGCACAGACAGCGGATTCTCATTAGGGTTGTTGACAGTTGACCGTTGACTATTTGACTTTTTGCTCAGCCCTAATGAGAATATGATATGTGATTAACTATTATATTAATTAAGTATTATGGTGACTTGGTTGTTGACTTTTGTTGACTTTGTTGACTTGTTGACTTTTGTTGACTTGTTGACTTTGTCGACCGGTTGACTAGGCTTGACTAGTTGACCATCATGATAACCATGGTTATCATTTCATGCCAAAGACTTTTACTTGCTTGTTCATTTGAGTAAAATGAGTGCATGACATGATAAGGTTATGGTTGCTTCAACCATCACATAAGACTTTTATTGATATGATGAGTTATGATTACATTGGATTATGAGAGGGTGAGAGACAAAAGAGAGCCTCATTCTTTCTTGCTCATTCTCTCTCTTGTTCTTGAGCTCTCCTCTTGCTCTCACCCTCAACCTCTTGCTCCCTCTCTTGATCTATGGTTCTCTTGTCTCATGAGTTGAGAATCAAGAACCATAGATAAAATCCCATTCTATTTCCTCTCTACTCATTCTAGTTCACTAGGTTTAGCAAACCAAGTGAACTAGTTTCTTCAAAGAACGAAGAAGGAGCTAAAGGTTGGAGCTTTCAAGTG
The DNA here is from genome assembly GCA_030015575.1 of Agapanthus africanus. NCBI lineage: Eukaryota > Viridiplantae > Streptophyta > Magnoliopsida > Asparagales > Amaryllidaceae > Agapanthus > Agapanthus africanus. Next base: position 332,804,990 of record CM057345.1, on the reverse strand, counting down.
GATCTATCTTCGGCGTACGGAGACGACGAGAAGGAGCCATCGGACCACCATCGGAGCTTGAAGAGAAGTAGTTCAAGACAAGTTTAGGTATAACCATCTCCATCCGAGTAGCTAACTCTCTTTAGCTAAGTATGCTAGTTTTAGTTTAGTCAAAGATCCCGACTTTGCTTAGTCCATGTTGCCCCTTGTGCTAAAAATTTGATTTTTATACCGTTTCCGCCTCCCCGTAAGAACCGGGGGTCGCAACGTGGACTTACACTTTCTTTATGTGTGCATGTATGTATGTATGTTTATATGGATTTATATACACATATACATATATGCATGTGTCATGGTGGATGATACATTGGATATGGCTATGCTAGACTCACAGGGAAACATTTTAGATGTTTTATTGATTTTGAGGAATGGAAATTGAATAATAATCTCATGGTTGATATTTTTCTTCTACACTCTTCTTTCAAAATATCTAGTTAACCATGGTTTATTATTAATTTGTCCACTAACTCACTCTCTCAAAATATCTAAGATATTTTCCATGCTCATTATTATTGTGAGGGTGACTCTATTCTTATTATAAGCTCAAGCTTAGTCATTTTCATCATCTTCTGCCTCTAAGCTCTCTACCTTTTTCTAGTGAGTGAAAGAAAAAGAAAAAGAAAGGATTTTTAGTGAGAAAAATACCCACTTCATCAATCTATATTAGTCTAGCACACTTGTTTAGGTTGTTTACCTCACCTCTACTTAGGTTAAGTGAAGCAAGATCTTCATTGCAAGGAACTCCGTGGTGGATCATCGAGGACAACGAAGGCTAAAAGCGGACGTGTTCAAGCTACGAGTGGAACCAAGGAGTCCAAGAATATCTATACGGAGCTATAGAAAAGAAGGAGAGGTCTACAAATGTTGTAATTCTTTTCTCTTAGTGGTAGACTCTATTTAGTATATGATAATTGCTTGTTAAACCCTAATCCTCTAGTTCGATTCTAGGTTCGAGTTGCTTAGCACTCTAGATTTTTTAGAATTGCATACTTGATGCTTGTTAAAACCTAGTGAGGGTGCTAAGAAACTCCAACAAATTGAGTCGTGAAAACAGGTAGTGGTTGGGTGCAGTCCCGAAGCACTTGGAGGCAGTAATGGTTAGATAGGATTCATCTCTCTCAGTATTGGGGGATATGGTGCTGTGTTCGGATAGCCATTACACAAAGTCCCTGACCACGGCAAGCGAGATTTACTGGTAGGTACACCAGTAGTTTCTCAGGGTGTATTGGGCTTTACACCGACACAATTTATTGCGCTATTAGGCGTCTGACGGTTACCACCCCTAGGCCCGATATGCGATACTCTCAGACGAATAGACTGGACTGTATGGAGATTGTCAGAGATAGGCTCAGTAAGAGTTCGCATGAGTTTTCTCGTCGGCCTTCTTATCGACAGATACCTGAGTAGCCGTTATGTACAGCTAGTGCCACTGACGGACTTGTGGTTAAACTCACTGCCAGCATACTGTCAAGTCTTTAGAGTCCTACACATAAGATTTCCCTGGTTCAGGCGAAACGATGTAGAGGCCGTATGGTTTTACGGCAGGGTTGCGATCATATACGTGCTCTAGCTGCATGGATGTTGTTCGGACAGATAATACTAGTGGGCTTTTTCTAGTATTATATTATTGGATTATTATTATCTCATTGTATTTGTATTTTTGCATTACGAATACGGGTATGTATATACGGTGAGGGCATTCTTGTAATTTCACCAGAGATGCTTCTAGAAAGGGACACCTCATTATTTGGATTTATCTATTTTTGGAAATAGATTAATGAGGTCGAAATTGGAGATATTTGAGGCATGGAGTGAAGCATGGCTTATGGTTTTGTTTATTACTTTGGACTCACTATTCAAGCATGATTGATATTTTCAATTGGAAAATATTGCATGCTTGAGGTGAAAAAGTGTATGAGCCATTCTTCACTTGAGACTTCATTTGTTCATTTGCAAACATTCTTTCTCTCTCCATTTTCCTCTCCTTCTTCCTCAAGACTTTAAGCCCTCACATGAGTTGTGAATCATAAGGTCACTTGAGATAAAACACACCAATATATACTCTACATCTTCTAAGCTATCTAATTTAGCGAACTAGGTACCTTAGTTACCTTGGTTTATAGGTTGGAACTTGAACTACATACTCTCGGGTGGATCGTCTGTGACACGAAGAGACCGACGTTCAAGCGCGATCCGGATCTTCGAGGAGCTCAACAAGGAGAGGAGAAGAAGACCCGAAGGACAAGTAACAAGGAGGTATAAAACTCTTACCGAGTAGTTAGAACCTCCAAGTAGTATAGCTAGTTAAGGTTTTCGTAAAGATCCTGGAGTTAAAGTCAGTGTTGCAAAGTCAAGAAAATCGTTTTTTTGTAAATTCCGCCTCCCCACAAGTACGTGGGGTGTGCGACATCGACTTACAGTAATGAACTTGATATTGTTGAAGGAACCGAGTAATTTTGAAATGGAGTGGTTTAGGCTCCGCTTTTGAAAACTAGTGGTTTTAAAGAAAACCGAGTAATCTACAGTATCAGAAACTTTTGCTCAAAAGGTCACTCCCCGTGAAGGAATCTAGGCTCTTACCTCCTAGAATGAGGTACTGGATATTCCTGAACGAACACCACTATGCAAAGCAAAAGAATAGAACTATATTTTTTCGAAATTTGTTCCGATAACATCTTTTAGGTTTATTTTTCCTTGCATTAATCAAAATTAATGCGGTCCCATCAATTAATCCCTATCACACCAAAAAAGAACGAAAATACAATGTACGTATATGCCATCCGCATTCGCCACGGGGCCCCGTCATGCACCGTTAGGTTACTTAACTAACGGCAGAGCGGGGGCTGGACTATCACGGATGCAAAACATATACAATATCTACTAGTATATATAAATATATATATATATATATATAACATTCATCCCAGACATGATATAAGCAACATCATAGAAAAGCGATAAGCAACATAGAACAACGGATAATTTAGGAGCCCCGGGTTTCATTTGAGCCGCAAATGAAACCCGACGTTCCCCGGTCATGTGGATAGCCCGTGCAATGAAAAACCAAGACCGCTATGAGTGCAGCAAGTTACCCGCCAATCCCAGAAGTGAGGCAACCCCAAGCAACGAAGTGAATGGGCCACCCAGCACTTCACAGAATCCGGTAACTTGAGCACCCCTCCATGGGTCATCCTATACCCCCTACGTGTGCGGCGAATAGCCCGCCAAGTCTAGAGTAAGGCCCCCTCTGTCTCAACGCCATGAGATGCGGGCCCGTTTCCCTCTAGAACCCGACTACTCGAGCACTCCACCGCCGGGTAATCCTAGTACAGAAAAGAAAAACATATACACAATGGTGACATCGACCTCAACCTAGTCGTGCCCTAATAAAAGAATATATAAACTGGCGGAAATGGCAGTCCACATGTCGGACGCTCGCCCCGCAATAATGAATATACAAATGAATTTAAACTATACAACTACCATTGCACTAGAGACTATCCAACACGACAATCCGAACATGCCATCACAGATGTCAACGTCACAGTAGTATAAGCAAGTATGTGCAACCTTGTCTAAATGACATATAGCAAATAGACAATGTTTGAAAAACATATACACCACATCACAGGTATCAACGATGCAAAATTTCAAGTTTTGAAACTTTCCAAGTTGCCCCCAAAGCAAAGACAACACTAAGTGAAATCTGGGGAAATCAAACAAGACCAAAAACACCAATTTACAAAACCCAAGACACTGGATGAAAACGGGGCCCAGAAGTGAATAGTAAGAAGGCAGAAACGGGAATTTTGGGGTTTTGGCCGGACAAACTTTAAGGGAATGGGCTCGTTTTCAACGTGTGTCACAAACATGACTAGACTAAGTCTCTGCACTTGTTTAAAAAAATTTTAGAGACCAAAAAAATTTCAGAACACAGAGTGGGTTTTGAAATCGGAATTTTTCGGTTCTGAAACTAATGCATCGTCTACTACTAGTTTCTAATGTTTGGATGGCTCTGATACCATGTTGGGGTTCCTAGCGCCCTGGCCGTCGACCACGGCCATTGCGGAACGAAAACTTTTGGTGTTTAAAAACTTTGGCGCTAGAAACAACTACCTAGAATCGAAACCAAACATGAAACTAGCAAGCTATAAAAGTTCTATCTACTGTGATAAGTGTATTACCAAAAGATCCGTGTCCTTCGGTCTTCTACCCTTTTCCTTAGCTCCTTGAGGTCTCCTTGATCGAGCTTGACCGCCGGTCTTCCTCCGTCGAAGATGATCCACCCGAGGGATATAGTTCATGGCTCTAGCTCCACACTAAAAGTCTAGTGGAGCAACTATGGACTCTAGATTGCTAATCTAGAGTGTCTAGGATGTAGTGAGTTGTTCTTAGTGTATTTCTATCTCTCATCCACCCTTGGTTCTTAACATATGAGATGGTAGGGTGGAAGATCATGAAGAAGGAGGAGGAGCTCAAGAAAGGCTAGTGAGAAGAGATTAGGCAAATGGTGAGTCTTTTTCTTTTTTTTCCAACCATAAAACCAAGTGTTCATCCAACATCCAAAAATGAGAGTATAATATGAAGCATGGTTTTGAAAAAACCATTTTCCAAATAAAATAAAGCAACCATACTTGAATAGTTTGCACAAATGAATTTTCAATTCATTTGTCAACACTATTCAAGCAAGCATGGTTCCCACCATTCTCTCTTCACTACCTTTACACCTCATTTCCATTTAAATTAATAAATGGATAAACCAAAATGAGGTGTCCACCTTATAGAATGTTTTCCGTATAAATACGGAATACATTCAACTATATATACATACCCATATTAGTATCAAAATACGAATACCCAAAGAGATAGAATAACACAAATAACATAATACTAGAATATACATATCGAAATATATAAACGTAAATTATTAAATCAATACCTGATTTAATAATCCGGCTCAATCGTAAGCCGGCTAGTATTATCAACCGTCCGATCGAAAGTCCAGGTAACTAGTACAATTATTCGATCGGAACCCTGCACGTATCAAAACACGACTGCTACTGTAACGTTTTGAAAATCGTTTAGGTGAAATTTCGGATAATCGGTAAAATAACCGGTGTTCTCCGTAAAAACCAAGATATAAGTATTTTTCAATATAGACTTAAATATACCTATTCTAAATTGCTAGTATTTGGTAGTTAATAGGTCACTAATAAAATTTCTAGTTTACTAAAATATTTTCCGAAATTAATTATTTTTAATATTATTTTAAGCTTTGACTAATACATTTAATTAGTGATAATTACAAATTGGAATGGGTTAATTATACAAATGTGAACCATGACAACATAAACACTTGGCTTATAACATGCTCTTTCTTTCTCTAGTTATCTCCATGGTTCTAGACTAATCTGTAAGTCCACGTTGCGACCCCCGGTTCTTACGGGGAGGCGGAAACGGTATAAAAATCAAATTTTATCGCAAGGGGCAACATGGACTAAGCAAAGTCGGGATCTTTGACTAAACTAAAACTAGTATACTTAGCTAAAGAGAGTTAGCTACTCGGATAGAGATGGTTATACCTAAACTTGAACTTCTTCTCTTCAAGCTCCGATGGTGGTCCGATGGCTCCTTCTCGTCGTCTCCGTACGCCGAAGATAGATCCACTTGAAAGCTCCAACCTTTTGCTCCTTCTTCGTTCTTTGAAGAAACTAGTTCACTTGGTTTGCTAAACCTAGTGAACTAGAATGAGTAGAGAGGAAATAGAATGGGATTTTATCTATGGTTCTTGATTCTCAACTCATGAGACAAGAGAACCATAGATCAAGAGAGGGAGCAAGAGGTTGAGGGTGAGAGCAAGAGGAGAGCTCAAGAACAAGAGAGAGAATGAGCAAGAAAGAATGAGCAAGTATTTTGTCTCTCACCCTCTCATAATCCAAAATGATCATAACTCATCATATCAAAAAAGTCTTATGTGATGGTTTGAAGCAACCATAACCTTATCATATCATGCACTCATTTTACTCAAATGAACAAGCAAGTAAAAGTCTTTGGCATGAAATGATAACCATGGTTATCATGATGGTCAACTAGTCAAGCCTAGTCAACCGGTCAACAAGTCAACAAAAGTCAACAAGTCAACAAAGTCAACAAGTCAACAAAAGTCAACAAGTCAACAACCATATCACCATAATACTTAATTAATATAATAGTTAATCACATATCATATTCTCATTAGGGTTGAGCATAAAGTCAAAAAGTCAACGGTCAACTGTCAACAACCCTAATGAGAATCCGCTGCCTCTGCCTCCCTGTCAACTGTGCATACACACCCGCATCCGCGTTCCGAGGAACACGAATGCAAACTGGATAAATCCAATCCCATAAGGTACACTAGGATCTGGCTTAAACCAAAGCCCGCAAGTGTAAACTGTCCGGACACTGTACGTGCACAAGTGCACGGATGTGACCGAACCCTGTCGCAAAACCATGCGACCTGTCGCAATACCATGCGACCTCTACTCTTTTGCCTAAAGGCGAAAAGCTTTCTGTGTGGGACTCTAAAGACTCGACACTACGCTGGCAGTGGGTTTAACCACAGACCGCAAGCGGCACTAGCTGTGCGTAACGGTCCCCAGGTAGTGCCGACAAGAAGACCGACGAGGCGAAACCCATCTGAACTCCTACTGAGCCTGAGTGTGACATTCTCCGTACAGTCCGGTCTGTTCGTCTGATACATCGCATGGCGGGCCTAGGGGGCGGTAAACGTCAGTCCCCCAATAGCGGTACAAGTCGTGCCGGAGCGAAGCCCAAAACACCCTGAGATAACACTGGAAACCTACCAGTATATCTCGTTTGCCCTGGCCAGGGACTACTCGTGTAATGGCTCTCCTAGACACAGCGCGATGTCAACCCCCAATACCGGGAGAGACGAATCCTGTCTAACCGTCACTGCCTCCAAGTGCTTCGGGACTGCACCCAACCACCACCTGTTTGCACGACTCCTTTGAGCCGTGGTAGGGTAGTGATCAAAGTACAGTGGGAACACACCCGAGGCGAAGTGACAGTGTCAAGTCAGCGGACTAAGCTGTACTCATGTCACCTGGGAACTGATAACTGACGATAGGTATAATACCAACTAGTCAGTTCCCGACGAGTCCTGTCCAGTGTACCCGTAACCTAACGAGCACCCGCATACTATCTCAAGTACGACGTACTGACGGCTGTGGGACAGACCGTCTCCCACACTGGGATGAGAAGCGCATGCGCTGGTCTACTCCGGAGTATCGATGCCCTGTCTCGATAGTCCTGCGACCAGGGACCTGCATAAGGATGTGCTTATAGATTACCCAGCCCCACTAGTGTGACGGCCATCACATCGCTGGTAATCAAGCAAAGATCCTAAGCGCTCTACTAATGTGTATAGGCGATATACTAAAATAAACACATGTACACATTGAAGTAGAAACAAACCAAGTAGCATACTACTATTTTGAGCAAGATTGTATATACAAGGTGAATATCCCAAGCATCCATTAAGTAATATACAAACTAGTATGATACAGTAATGGCCTCTAGGGCATATACACTAACAATCTCCCACTTGCACTAAGGCCATGTACTGGCGTATCGAAGACCTATCATCTCGATCAGCCGCTCGAACTGAGTCTGGGGCAGGGCCTTGGTGAATGGATCTGCAGTGTTATCTTCTGAAGCGACTCTCCGAACCTCGATCTCCTGGCGATCTACGATCTCCCTGATCAGGTGATACCGCCTCAAGATGTGCCTGGATCTCTGATGGGACCTGGGTTCCTTCGCTAAAGCTATAGCCCCGTTGTTGTCGCAATACAGAGGTATTGGATCAACAATGGACGGAACCACCTGAAGTTCTTTCAAGAACTTCCTCATCCAGACAGCTTCTTTTGCGGCATCAGATGCAGCGATGTATTCCGCTTCCATCGTCGAGTCTGCAACGGTTTCCTGTTTGGAACTCTTCCAACACACCGCCCCTCCATTGAGGGTAAAGACAAAACCCGACATGGACTTGGAATCATCCTTGTCACTCTGGAAGCTGGAGTCAGCAAAGGCCTCGATCTGGAGGTCTTTTCCGCCATACACCAAGAACATCTCCTTAGTCCTTCTCAGGTACTTGAGAATGTTCTTTACCGCTATCCAGTGTTTCTCCCCTGGGTTTGACTGATACCGGCTTACCACACTCAGTGCATAAGCTACATCCGGTCTGGTACACAACATCGCATACATTATAGAGCCTACCGCAGAAGCGTAGGGTATAATAGACATGCGATCCCTCTCCAAATCAGTCTTGGGAGACATCTCTTTAGAGAGGGTGATCCCGTGACAAGCCGGCAGGTTACCGCGCTTGGAATCTTCCATACTGAATCTCTTCAGTATGGTGTCGATGTACCTGGACTGAGAAAGTCCTAATATCCTCTTGGATCTGTCACGGTATATCCGGATACCCAGAATGTACGAGGCATCACCCAGGTCTTTCATGGAGAACCTGTGTGACAAGAACCCCTTGACAGATTGTAGCATAGGAATGTCATTTCCTATTAAGAGAATGTCATCCACGTATAAAACGAGGAATACTACAGTTCTCACTACAAATCTACTATAGATACATGGTTCATCTGGATTTTTGATAAAGCCAAATTCTTTGACCGTCTCATCAAAGCAGATGTTCCAACTCCGCGACGCCTGCTTTAGTCCATAGATGGACTTAAGCAACTTGCACACCTTTCCGCTGCTCCCACTCTGAATGAAACCTTCCGGCTGGTCCATATAGACACACTCCTCTAAATTTCCATTTAGAAAAGCTGTCTTTACGTCCATTTGCCAGATCTCATAATCGTGGAAGGCAGCAATGGCAAGAAGGATCCGAATGGATTTCAGCATGGCTACTGGAGAAAGGTTTCGTCGTAGTCCAAGCCAGGTCTTTGACGAAAACCCTTTGCTACCAGCCTAGCTTTATAGGTCTCAACCTGTCCATCTACACCAATCTTCTTTTGAAGATCCACTTGCATCCTACGGGTTTTACCCCGTCTGGTGCAATGTCCAACGTCCATACCTTGTTGGTGTACATGGACTCCATTTCGGTCCGCATTGCATCCAGCCATTTCACTGAGTCAACGCTCTGAACGGCCTGCTGGAAGCTAGTAGGCTCATCATAATCTATGATGCAATCCTCTCTATCCCCGTCTATGAGAAAACCGCAGTATCTCTCGGGCGGATGAGACTGCCTACTACTCCTGCGGAGCGGCGTAGGAATGTCCTGTTCTGTTGAACCCTCTGGTTCCACTAACCTTTCAGTAATAGTCCGTGGTTCTGGAATTTCTTCCAGTTCTACTGCGCTCCCACTTATTTCTTTTTCTATGAACTGGTGTTCTAGAAAGTGGGCATGACGAGAACAAGAACTTTTTGTTCCTCTTCACAGTAGAAGAAATATCCCTTGGAATTCTTTGGATATCCCACAAACTTGCACAGTACTGAGCGTGCCTCGAGCTTGTCCGCATGCTGCTTTTTGACAAAAGCTGGACTTCCCCATATCTTAATGTGATTAAGATGGGGTCTCTTCCCACACCACATCTCAAATGGCGTAGTAGGCACAGTCTTAGTGGGAACTCGGTTCAAAAGGTATGCAGCTGATTCTAGCGCATATCCCCAGAATGATCGCGGCAACTCAGCGTTACTCATCATGGACCGCACCATATCCAATAGGGTGCGGTTCCGTCTCTCCGATACACCGTTATGTTGCGGGGTGTATGGAGGAGTAAGCTGAGAGAGAATTCCATTCTCTTTTAAATAGTCCAGGAACTCGGCACTTAAGTATTCTCCACCTCGATCCGATCTTAGAATCTTAATACTTTTGCCGGTCTGTTTCTCCACTTCATTCTTATACTCCTGGAATTTTCCAAAGGCCTCGGACTTATGTTTCATTAAGAAGACATAACCGTACCTTGAGAAGTCATCCGTAAAAGTAATGAAGTAAGAATGTCCGCTTCGGGCATGTGTAGACATTGGACCGCACACGTCACTGTGTACGAGTCCCAAGAGCTCACTCGCTCTTACTCCTTGTCCAGTAAATGGAGTCTTTGTCATCTTTCCTTTGAGACAAGATTGACAAGTGGCATACGATTGATATTCGAACGCATTCAAATATCCTTCTGTATGTAACTTAGTCAACCTTCTCTCATTGATGTGACCCAATCTACAATGCCATAAGAAAGTCTGATTTATTTCTGGAGACTTTCTTTTGTGTGTATTCTGGACATTAAAAATCTGTGGTTGGTTTAGCACGTATATACCATTACTCAAAGTACCTGACCCAATCAAAACTTGATTAAGGTGAATGTTTACAACATTACTTACAAAAGCAAATTCATAACCTTCTTTAGAAACTAAAGATACAGAAATGATATTACAAGTTGCGTTGGGTACAAAAAAGCAATTACGCAAAACCAAAACATGTCTATCTGACATTCCCAGGTGATAGTCCCCCACGGCTTTATCATCCATGCTAGCTCCGTTCGCAACTTTGAGAGTCATGTCACCTGCCTTCAAAACCCTACGGTTTCTCAACGCCTGCAAAGAATTACAGATATGAGATCCTGATCCGGTATCCAATACCCAGGAAGTAGAGTTTATTGAAAGACAGTTTTCAATAACATACACACCTGAAGCTGAAGCTGCAACCTGCTTCAATTCCTGTGTTCTGGCCTTCCAGGCCCTGCAATCATTCTTCCAGTGTCCTTTCTTATGACAATAGAAGCATTCTTCCTTATCCACAAGCTTCCCCGCTATCTTTGTTGCTTTACCTTTTCCCTTCGTATCCACTTTACTAACACCGCCCCTTGGTTTGGCGGGGGCCTTCTTCTTCTTTCCCTTGGCTTTCGCCTTGGACCTAGAAGAAGATGATCCTCCTACAAACAAAGTGGATGTATCCCTACTTTTCTGTAGGGTGCCCTCTGCGCTCCTCAGCATGTTGAGGAGCTCTGAAAGTTCAACCTCTTTTTCTTGTAAGTTGAAGTTCAGTATAAACTGGGCGTAAGTGGAAGGAAGGGACTGGAGAACTATATCCGTATATAGCTCACTCTCCAATGTGATCCCTAGGTCAGCGAGCTCCTCAATGAAGCCGATCATCTTTAGCACGTGCTCGGCTACTGATGATCCGACGGCCATTCTTGTCGAAAATAACTTTTTCGACGCTTCGTATCTTGCGATACGTGATTGCTCTCCATACAGTTCTTTTGTATGGAGCAATATGGACTCCACGTCCATATTCTCATGCCTCCTCTGATGTTCGTTGTCCATCGAGGCAAGCAGGAGGCATTTGGCCTTTGCGCTATCAATCTCCCAAGTCTTGCGGATTTCCTTATCCGCGACACTGGAAGTTGGACCAGGGACAGGGGGAGCTTTGGTGGTAAGAAGATACCCCAGCTTGTCATAAGTGATTGCTATCTTGACATTCCTGAGCCAATCTTTGTAGTTTGGCCCTGTCAGTTTGTTTTTATCTAGGAGTAACTTAAGTCCAGTCATGTTGATTGGTCGCTGCAATTAGGAGAGAGAAGAAGAAACACTCAGCATGATGCTCTTGCAAGTTTAGAGTGGTTTTTAATTTGTCTAAACAGGATGGCTCCCACTGTTTCTCGAATCCCTCCTCAAACCATAAAGGAAGAATTATTCAGGATCAATCCCACCGTACAATACTTGCTTAACCGTTCAGCCAGGCCGGTGTCGGTACTTCGAGGGAGGTTTTCCAACGCTTTCGCGAAGTTCCTTAATTAAAGAACCTCTTTTCCCTGGGGGCGTAGCCCCGCTAACACCTTTCTAGGCACCTACTAGGTTTATAGCATTGATCGTTAAGTGAGAAATTTCCCGAGGAGTAGCATATACTCACAGTAGGATCGGGATCCAAATATCATCGTGTGACGAAACTGAAGGAATCCTACCAGAATCATCACACTCCAAATGGTATGCAAATCTAGCAAGTTTCAGTACTTATGAAACTCCCGACGTGGATTTTTGCCCCATGCTCTTATGACCTTGACTTTGGCCAAAATATCATAAGTCACATGTCAAGTTCTACCCGTCATTATCCAGGTTAATTTGGATCCATCCGTACCTACCCTTGACTTTGGCCAAAATGGCAGTACGACTGTCCCAAACCAACGCATCTATCTATGCTACACATGAACATCCAATAGCTACCAATCACTGTGCCTTGACTTTGGCCAAAATACACAGCTTGAATACTATTGACTATTCATGTGAAACGACGGAGGGCTACGGATGGTTTTGGCAAAACCGTGAACGTAGTGAACTTGATTTGGTCGATGGAACAAGATAGCTTTTAAAAGGAGTGGCTCAAGCTCCGCATTTAAAAGTTGTTTTTGAAAAGAACCGAGTGGTTTTTCGAGAGTGTTCCAACGACTTTAACTTGGTTTATTATCTTGCATTAGTTCTTTTAATGCGTGATATTCTTGCATTAGTTCTTTTAATGCGTCCCATCATTTAATCCTACCATTGCAGAAAACAACCAAAATATGACGTACGCTTATGCCATTCGCATTCGCCACGGGGCCCCGTCATTACCCGTTAGGTTACTTAACTAACGACAGAGCGGGGGCTGGGCTAGCGCGTCTGTAAAACATAAGCAACGCCTAAATAATATCATATATAGATATACTGCAATGATAAACATTTCAGATCACAGATAAATACATTGGATATACTAGCAATCTGTAATTTGTACGAGCCTATAACAAAAACAGATAACACGGTCGCGGTGAATAGCCAAAACCCCACTTAAGACCCCTACGGGTGCGGCAAACTACCCACCAAGTACCCGAAGCGTAGCAACCTCCCTCATCTCCATGAGTAGGCCACTCGACACTTCGGCATACCCGGTAGTTTGTGCACCCCTCCATGGGTCTATCCTAGGAGCAAAAACAGTATAAAGAAATTATACAATGACGGCTACAACCCCGACCCAGTTGTGCGGCCATACAAATAATTATTACATCAATTTACAAATTTACATGAATTGCAAGAAAAGAAAACTCTCGTCTCACAACCCCCGGCTATTCACCCGCGACAATCCAACATATTTATATACATATTCCAGCACATTACAGATCATGTATAACCCCAACCAATCGACTTATAGCGATTAGCCGACGTTCAATACATGCAAGCATTACAGATATAACCATCATAGTCAAAGTGCAGTGAAGTTCGGAAAAAAATACGGAATTATAGGACCCCAAAAGGAAATTTCTTTTCTGGAAAATCTGGGCACATATAATACATTCCAAAAATCCCAAAACCAACACAGACACACACTGCACGAAAAACGATGCAGAGAAGACGACAAACCGCGGCGCTTCCGCGGCAAATGCCTACCTCGTGCGGCGGAAGCGCGGCGGTTTGAACGAATTAGGGCAACGTTTTTCTTGGGTGTTCACACAAAACCCTGAGCCGAATTTAGGAGTATAAAGTTTTTCAATTTGACGAGAAAAAATTTCAACAGAAACTCAGGTTTTGTAAAAGTTAGGTTTTTGGATTTTTTTTATTTTTTTTTCGGTTCCGAACTTCGTTACACTTTACTACCAAGCTAGTTTAAGTTTAGTTAGGCTCTGATACCACTGTAAGTCCACGTTGCGACCCCCGGTTCTTACGGGAAGGCGGAAACGGTATAAAAATCAAATTTTATCGCAAGGGGCAACATGGACTAAGCAAAGTCGGGATCTTTGACTAAACTAAAACTAGTATACTTAGCTAAAGAGAGTTAGCTACTCGGATAAAGATGGTTATACCTAAACTTGAACTCCTTCTCTTCAAGCTCCGATGGTGGTCCGATGGCTCCTTCTCGTCGTCTCCGTACGCCGAAGATAGATCCACTTGAAAGCTCCAACCTTTTGCTCCTTCTTCGTTCTTTGAAGAAACTAGTTCACTTGGTTTGCTAAACCTAGTGAACTAGAATGAGTAGAGAGGAAATAGAATGGGATTTTATCTATGGTTCTTGATTCTCAACTCATGAGACAAGAGAACCATAGATCAAGAGAGGGAGCAAGAGGTTGAGGATGAGAGCAAGAGGAGAGATCAAGAACAAGAAAGAGAATGAGCAAGAAAGAATGAGCAAGTATTTTGTCTCTCACCCTCTCATAATCCAAAATGATCATAACTCATCATATCAAAAAAGTCTTATGTGATGGTTTGAAGCAACCATAACCATATCATGTCATGCACTCATTTTACTCAAATGAACAAGCAAGTAAAAGTCTTTGGCATGAAATGATAACCATGGTTATCATGATGGTCAACTAGTCAAGCCTAGTCAACCGGTCAACAAGTCAACAAAAGTCAACAAGTCAACAAAGTCAACAAGTCAACAAAAGTCAACAACCATATCACCATAATACTTAATTAATATAATAGTTAATCACATATCATATTCTCATTAGGGTTGAGCATAAAGTCAAAAAGTCAACGGTCAACTGTCAACAACCCTAATGAGAATCCGCTGCCTCTGCCTCCCTGTCAACTGTGCATACACACCCGCATCCGCGTTCCGAGGAACACGAATGCAAACTGGATAAATCCAATCCCATAAGGTACACTAGGATCTGGCTTAAACCAAAGCCCGCTAGTGTAAACTGTCCGGACACTGTACGTGCACAAGTGCACGGATGTGACCGAACCCTGTCGCAAAACCATGTGACCTGTCGCAATACCATGAGACCTCTACTCTTTTGCCTAAAGGCGAAAAGCTTTCTGTGTGGGACTCTAAAGACTCGACACTACGCTGGTAGTGGGTTTAACCACAGACCGCAAGCGGCACTAGCTGTGCGTAACGGTCCCCAGGTAGTGCCGACAAGAAGACCGACGAGGCGAAACCCATCTGAACTCCTACTGAGCCTGAGTGTGACATTCTCCGTACAGTCCGGTCTGTTCGTCTGATACATCGCATGGCGGGCCTAGGGGGCGGTAAACGTCAGTCCCCCAATAGCGGTACAAGTCGTGCCGGAGCGAAGCCCAAAACACCCTGAGATAACACTGGAAACCTACCAGTATATCTCGTTTGCCCTGGCCAGGGACTACTCGTGTAATGGCTCTCCTAGACACAGCGCGATGTCAACCCCCAATACCGGGAGAGACGAATCCTGTCTAACCGTCACTGCCTCCAAGTGCTTCGGGACTGCACCCAACCACCACCTGTTTGCACGACTCCTTTGAGCCGTGGTAGGGTAGTGATCAAAGTACAGTGGGAACACACCCGAGGCGAAGTGACAGTGTCAAGTCAGCGGACTAAGCTGTACTCATGTCACCTGGGAACTGATAACTGACGATAGGTATAATACCAACTAGTCAGTTCCCGACGAGTCCTGTCCAGTGTACCCGTAACCTAACGAGCACCCGCATACTATCTCAAGTACGACGTACTGACGGCTGTGGGACAGACCGTCTCCCACACTAGGATGAGAAGTGCATGCGCTGGTCTACTCCGGAGTATCGATGCCCTGTCTCGATAGTCCTGCGACCAGGGACCTGCATAAGGATGTGCTTATAGATTACCCAGCCCCACTAGTGTGACGGCCATCACATCGCTGGTAATCAAGCAAAGATCCTAAGGGCTCTACTAATGTGTATAGGCGATATACTAAAATAAACACATGTACACATTGAAGTAGAAACAAACCAAGTAGCATACTACTATTTTGAGCAAGATTGTATATACAAGGTGAATATCCCAAGCATCCATTAAGTAATATACAAACTAGTATGATACAGTAATGGCCTCTAGGGCATATACACTAACATAATTTAGGGTAATTAGGAAATAAATTAATTAAGATATTATTAATAGAAGTGAAAATGGGTTTTTTTTCTTAACTTGGAACTTTCTTTATACACCCACACACACCCAAATTTCCCACATGGCCGAGCAATTCCTGCAGCAGCCCCACCCTCCACCCCCCAAATTCTCATCTCATTTCCCCACTTCAAGGTCTAAAAAGAAATGATATTAATTAGGAATTGAATAAACAAAGTAGTATGAGTTAATAAAGTGAAGCATGGGCTTTATTTATCCTTACTTCACAACACACACACACACACACATTCTCTCTCTCCCCTCACCTAACTCAGCCGAGCCCTATGGCTGCAGCCCCCCATCATCTCCTTCTCATTTCACTACAAAATTCTTCATAAAATGCCTCAAAAATCCATGTAAAACCTCATTAATCTCCTAATTTAAATCCTACACATTATTCCTTGACCCATCTAGCTTGGATTCATGAAGCAAGAAGCAATTTTGGAGACAAAGATTTGCATGCTAGATCTCTAATTTTGTGAGGTATAATCTTACTCTAATTGTTACCTTGTTAACAATTGTTGTAATCCAAGCCAATTAGGTGTTTAATTATGAATTTAATTGAAAGTTGAAATCTAAAGAGAGGGTTTTGAAATTCAAGTTAAGGTTTTTATCATGTAATTATGGTTACAAAGTGTAGTTTATCATCTTAAGAAATGAAAAATCTAAACTAGTTGCTAGTTTGCAAATTGATACTTTTAAATTGTCTAAATCTTATATTTATGCAAACTAGGTTTTTAGATATTATGAAAATAATTGAGATTAAAATCTATTTGGTATTTGTGTGAACTAATTGAGATATTAAGTGAGCTTTGTGGCCGTTAAAATTGGTAAAACATCAAGTTTGTACTAAAACGGTTAAAAGTTGCTTACTAGGTTTTCGGAAAAATAGCTTTTAAGGTGAGTTTGAGGTTTTTGTGATTTATAACTTTTTTCATATAATATATAATGCGTTTTGAACACGCGATTGGTGCGTTTGGGTTTTTGGTTTGGTAGTTACCACGTATAGCGATCCTAGTTATGTTTTGTGGCGTTGTCGCGAGCGCGTTTCATACACCAAGTGTGTGCGCGTCGAGTTAATGCGCGTGGTTGACTTGTATTGTTTGTGTCTGCGACTATTTATATTTATTCTCTTGTTTTCCTTGTGTACATTCCTAGGATCGGGTGCAGAGGCGTCGGACATGGCACGGGAATGACAGAGCTGAAATTGGATCAGATGAGCCGAGGCGTCCAGGTGAGTAGATGCATATCTATGGGGGAAGTCTGGATGATGGCGTATAGCACCCTCGCAGTTCGTAGTGTAGCATACGATATATATGTTATATATACGATTATGAGTTAAAAAACTTGGAGGATTAGTAAGTAAGATTTTAGATGTTCATGGGTTAGTTTTAGTGTATTAGAAATAACTTGGTTATTTTCTTAGTCGCGAACCCTAGAATAAGGTTTACATACACGCACGCACATGCACGCATACATTTTATTACTTGTGCGTATATGGGGATATGTATATATTTATATATACACACATAGGTATGGGACTATGTATATATATATACGTATACATATACATGGATGTTGAGGATGGTATATGATACTTGGAGATGAGTCGATAAGATTGGGCGTGATTCCACGAGATCGGTGATATGTTTTGGTTCGTATTATGAGATACGACATGATATTATAGCGGGTCCTTAGGCGATGTGTTTTCATACACACGCATATATATATGTAGATCGTATCAGTATATACTAGACTTTAGATCGGTACCCCAATTCAAGATATGATGATAAGGATAACAGATAAATGATGAGATAAATGTAATATTGACCCGTACCCAGATTTGGGATGCCGTACGATGGATTTACCGTACGCGATATGATATTGATGATAGATCCACACTCTTGACTCGAGGTTGTCGTGTTATATATTGTAACGCCTTAGAACTTCGATTAGTGTTAATTAGATTATAATGCGGGTTTTCTGTAAAAAGTTTACCAATTCGGGTTCCTCACATTTTATAACAATTAATTAATATTTTAATATTTTTTGTTTTGGGCATGCACACACGTGTGCACGTTAATGTGAGGTTTGTTTTGTGTTAATCTAGTTAGTGACCATGACAACTTAACCTAATCCAAATCCTTGCTTTGTTTTAACCCTATACCTTTAGATATTTGTTGTGAGATATTTCCTTTGCTTGTTTTGGATTTGGGAGGAGGTGGCATGGTGAGTCATGAGAGGCATGGCTTGCTTTAATGAGAGAAGTTACTGCAATAGTGCACTCACCATATGATCACCTCTCTCTCTCTCTTCATCATTTAATTCTCTCATTCTCTCCCACTCTATCTCTTTATCATTTTCTTATTCCTCATAGCCTCAAACTGAAACCTATCAATTCCTTCACTACCCCTTCATAAAAATTTCACAAACTTCATCAAATCTCACTCAAATCACATCCTAAACCTTGTTTTGCCTCTAGGATTCCTTGGAGCTTGGAAAGCTAGGATCTTTGAGCTTGTAGGAGTAAGTAATGATCTCTTTCTGTTAAGTAGATGCTTTTTGTTTTGTGTAGCTTAATCGTTTCAGTTTAGAACGCTAAATGTTTAGTTTCGGGTAAATATCTTATTTTTAGTGCAGTTGGTGTCTCGGATGATCTACTATCAAACCAGGTGTTTGTTGGAAAAGTTCCCATCACAGTGACCTTGTGTAGTGACCTAGAACCCACCATAAAAACCCGAGCCCAATCCCTTTCTTTTAGGCCGCAGTTTTCTTGGTTCTGGCCACAATTTGGAGCCAGAGTAGGGGCTGGGGGTTGTGTTTTGGGGTAGGGGTCTCTGGGGTTGTGTGTGGTCATGTGGTATGTGCAAATTTTACAAATTGTTTGTGTAGCAAAATTTAGGATCACTTTGCTTGTTTTCTAGTGTTTTGTTTACACGCGTTACGTTATCTGATACGATTCGTGTCTTTGTGTAGCTTTTGCTCTTGGGTTGGTTTCGTAGTGTCGCTACGCACGTTAGCCACTAAACGAACACTTGAGTGTATATTTGGAGTTGGTGCGTCTGTCAAACGTAGTTTGTACGTGTTATTGGTCGCTTGCTAATATACTCTTGTTATATTGTTGTTTCATGATCTTTAGGTATGCAGGCGAGGACTTCGGGCGCTGCGAAGAAGGGAAAGCGGGTGGTTGGCCTTACTTAGCCCAAGATCATCTGTGAGTAGATGTAACATCTACAAGGGAATCGCCTGCATGGCGTTATGCATCTGGGCTAGATATGATATGGCATTAGCCGCATGTTTAATTGCATATATAGAGATTGTGCATGAACTCATTTCATATCATTACTTTTTGTGCTTAGACTTGTACCCATTGGACACTGCACTATTATTGATGGTCCATGTCGTACGAGCACTGATTGTATGCCACTCATACCGTCAATAATTGCCATGACATGCACAACACACATACCCATGTGATACTCTATGATTAGTGACTTTTAGATATTTATTCAAGTCCTTTGCGCATATAACATATAGCATACCTGTATACCTACATGTTTACACATATGCCATGCCATGCCTACATGCTAGCCACCATATACCTATATGTTATCGTACCATTAGAGATAGGTATATATGTAGGGTTCCTAGGCACACTAGTGAGGTCTCCCAAGCCATCAACCATGGAAATTTCAAAAATTATGGTGCCGAGAAACCCTAAACTACGGATCGATAACTAGATGTCTAGGCGAACAATGAACTAGTTAACACTTAACTAATGAGAAAACGGAAATACAACCTTTGTAGATCCGGTCCTCCACCTCCACGGCTCCGCAACGAGGTCGTCTCCGCTGTCCAAATCAAATCCGGGCTCTAAAGTCGGCTTCGTCGGAGAATGGGCAAGCTAGGTCGTCGATGTCCATGCCGAAGATGATCTACGTCGAGGCATCGCTAAATCAAGCTCACAACTTCACCAAGTCAAGAAACTTGTGAAGTAAACACACTCTACTACTTGGCAAGAGGTAGAGGATGAAGAAATAGGAAGTGGGTAGACTTTAGAATTGGATTTCTCACTTGTTTGCTCAATTCACCATTGATGGAGGTGAAGCTTTTCTTCTTGAAGTCAAGGAAGAAGAAGAAGAAGCTTATGATAAGATAATTCTAAAATGAAAAGAATAATCCATTCTTATCATCTTAGAACCATGGTTTAGTGTAGAGAATTAATCATGGTTGAGTGGTATGGTTAGGGTTAAGGATGAGATAAGAATAGTGGACTAAGTCAAAGCTTCATGAAGCTTTAACAAAACAACAAAAGAAGCCACCATCCTTTTCTCTTTCTTTTATTCATTTATCAAAAATAAATGGATAACTAAATAAGATAAATGAATAACTAAATTAAAAACCCTAACCATTTCATTAACCAAGGTTTAATACTTTACACTTAACCAAAAAGCATGCATCATCAAACATGATACAAGCAAGTGCACAAAATCATATCGCATATGTAATGCGCACATCCGAGCGAGAAAATCCATCTTAAGTAAACCGATACTAGTTGATGCAAAGTAATATATCAAATATATAAATATGCATTAAATCATTAAATCAACACTTGATTCAATGATCCGGTTATGTCGCACACAACCGACTAGTATACAATATATCGGCTTATCGAATCAACGCTTGAATCGATAACTAGGTTATATCGCATACAACCATTCGATACATTTATCGCGAGAATAGAATACGGTATCACATACACGCATTATTCTCGGTCCCGCACATATCTCATATGCGCTCCTATTTCGTTTCGCTTGAGCCAGGAAACCTCTGTGTAGGACTCTAAAGACTCGTCAATACGCCGGCAGCGGATGATGATCATATCAAACACCCACAAGCCGCAAGCGGTCTGCTAAACGTAACGGCCACCCGGGTATTGAGCGATCTGAAGATCGACGAGCAAGCCCGCTCACACTCCAGTGAATCCGACCAGTAACATTACCGTACAGTCCAGTCTGATCGTCTGATATGTCGCATATCTCGCCTAGGGGTGGTAAACGTCAGACCCCAATAGCTCAATAAGTCGTGTCGATATGAGGTCTATAACTGTTCGAGAAACTACTGGTAACACTTACCAGTAAATCTCAGCAACCCTGGCCAGGGATTTCCTGTTATAGCCAATCGAACACAGAGCAACATCAACCCCCTATACCGGGAGAGACGAATCCCCTCCTATCGCTCATTGCCTTCATGTGACTCGGGACTGTACCCAAAAACCACCGTTTTGCACGCCCTCTTGGATGTGGTAAGATGGAAATCAAAGCACAGTGGGAACCACACAAGACTCTATGACGATCTCGGGTCAACAGACTACTCTGTACCAGTGTCACCAGAGAACTGCCATCTGACGTGAGGTATAATACCATCTGGGAGTTCTCGGCGAGTCCGTCCAGTGTACCCAGTCTCAACTGAGCACCCGTATATCATCTCCGATGTCAAACACCAATGGATATGGTATCATCCATCGCCCATCTGTATGGGTCGAGAAGGTATACGCTAGTCTACTCTGGTGTATCGATGCCCCGTCTCGATACACCCACGACTAGGGACTTTGAAGGATGTACTTATGGACTACAATGTCCCCACTAGTATGATCCGCATCATAGTCCAGGTAGTCAAGTACAGATCCTAAGGGCTTTACCAACATGTAACAGAGAGACAATCAGCATACACGTTAAGGTAAAGTTCAACCAGATAGCATACTATCATGTCGAGCAAGAAAGTCCTCCCTATATATGTCCCAGCATCCACTACAATATACATCCTATGTACAGTAATGGCCTCTAGGGCATACATATAACTAACAATCTCCCACTTGCACTAGGGCCATCTGTAGCAGTGGTTGCAGTATCTCATACTCAACCATCCCATAAAAGTCTCTCTCTGGGAAAAGGCCTTTCGTGAGTGGATCCGCTGTGTTGTCCTCTGAGTCTACTCTCCTAACCTCAATCTCCCTGGAGATCAACCATCTCCATGATCAAGTGACACTGCCTTAGAATATGTCTGGATCACTGATGGGACCAGCGTTCCTTGGCTTAAGCCACAACTCCATTGTCTCACAATGGTAGGAACATAGTTCATCTCATGAACCAATATACACCCAGACTGCCTCTTTGGTAGCATCTTAAGTAGCGATGTATCCAGCCTGTATCGTCTAGTATGCCACGGTATATAGCTTGGAACTCTTCCAACATACCGTCCCTTTACTGAGGGTAAAGGCAATGCCTGCGACTGACATTCAGTCGTCTTTATCACACTGGAACCCTTCCAGCGATTCTCCTCAGGATCGATTGACACCATCTCACTACATCTAGTGAGTATCCTAACATCCATTTAGATCTATCTCATAGATCCAAAATCCAGGATTTAGTAGGTATCACTTTAATCCTATATGGAGAATCTTTGTGATAAGCGGAGATTGACCGAGCGTAGCATAGGAAACTACTTCCCTATCAAGAGTATGTCATCCACGTACTCTACGAGGATCGTCACCATACTCCCTACTACCCTTTTTGTTTATACAAGGTTCATCTACCATTTTAATGATGTCAAACTCTTTGACTAATCTATCAAAACAGATGTTCCAACTCCGCGATGCCTGCTTTAATCCTATAAAGCATCTTGCACGTTTCCGCTGCTCCCACTGTCTACGAAGCCCTCTGGCTGTGTACTTATAGACGCACTCTTCTAAAACATCATTTAGAAAAGCAGTCATGACACCCAACCACCAGATATCGTAGTGATGGTATGTAGCCGTGACAAGTAGGATCTGGATGGACTTAAGCATAGCTACTTGAAAAAGGTTTCATCATTATCCACACCTGGTCAATGATGAAAACCCTTAACAAGTCTAGCTTTGAAAGTCTCAACTTTTCCATGTACACCAAGTAATCTTCTCAAGATATACTTGCTCCTGATGGGGATTTAACCCTTCAGATATAGCAACTAAAGTCTATACTTTGTTGGTGTATAAGGATTCCATCTCAGATCGCTAAACATCCAGCCATTCTTACAGAGTCTTACTCTCGATGGCCAGCTCGAAGCTAGTTGGGTCATCATCTCATGATGCAATCCTCGCTCCCACTGTCATAGAGAAACCAATGTATCTCTCAGGTGGGTGAGAAAACCCTACTAGATCGGCGGAGGGGCTGAGGTTCGTTGGTCTCTACTGAATCCTTTGGTTTTATCAAATCATCTGCTGTAGTTCGTATAGCTGGAACCTTTCCAGTTCTACATTACAGACCTTGCCTCGAGCTTGTCCGGATTTTGCTTTCAGACATAGGCCGGACAACCCCAAATCTTAACCAACTTAAGATATGGGCTCTTCCCTTTCCATATCACATATGAAGCGGTAGGCAACTGATTTGATTGGAACCCTATTCAATAGGTATGCAGCTTCATAAGTGCATAACTCCCTAAGAGGAAATAGGTAACTCAGTAGTACTCATCATAGAGCACACCTTATCACATAGGGTGTGATTGCTCCGCCCCGATATACCATCGTGCTATGGTGTATACGGAGGAGTAATGCCGAGAGAGAATCTCATTCTCCTTTAGAATAATCCAGGATTTTCGTGCTCAAGTATTCTCCTCCTTGATCTCATCATAGGACATAATACTTATACCCTTATATCTGGTTCTCTACTTCTCGCTTATATTCTGTGAATATCTCAAAAGGCTCGGACTCATGTTTCAACAGGAACATATGTCTGAATCTTGAGAGATTATCAGAGAATGTAATGAAGTACAAAGAACCAGTCCTGGCATGTGTAGACAGGGGACCTTACATACATCAACATGTATCATCCCAAGAGTTCAGTAACTCTTTCTCTGTTTCCAGTAAACGGAGCTATGGTCATCTTATCTTTGTGACATGACTGGCGAGTTTCACAAGATGTAAATTCAAACTAATTTAAATATGCATCTTTATGTAACTCTAGCTAGTCGGGTCACATTGATCTGACCTAGTCTACAATGCCTCAAGAAGAACTGTAGTTTGATTTAGAACATCAACGCTTTTAGATAACGTGCCTGAACCGATCAACTTTTGATATAGGAAATGTTCAAAACATTATCCAACAATACAAAATTATATCCTTTCTTTACTAATAAAGAGACTGATATGATTTTGTATATCAGGTTCGGTATCTAACAACATTCGTTCAGAATCAATGTATCGGTAATACAGGGTGACAGTGACCAACAGACTTGGCTGCAACATTTGCCCCATTTTCTGCCTCATGAAACTTATCACCCGTTCTCAGTTCTCTACCTATCTGTAGCCCTATGTAACAGATTACATATCTGGGATCCTGATCCGGTATCATATACCCAGGACGTAAAGGATACTGAGAAACAGTTCTGTATAATGAACACACCCGAAGATGATGCATCATCATGCACTCTCCTCGTTTGGGCGGCATGGGAAATCTGGTATTCCCCAATTTCCTGCTCTGTCTTATAACAATTATAAGTTGGAGCGGGACCAACGTTCCCCAGCTCAGTATAACAAGCGGGTTCGGTCAATATTCCGTATTATTATCTTGATTAAGGCGTGATATGGTCGCTACCTGGAGAGAGAGAGAAGAAAACACTCAGCGTGCGCTCTTGCAAGAATAGATTGGTTATTATTTTATCTAATCAGGATGGCTCCCACTGCTTTTTATCAAATCTTCCTTCAAACCCTAAAAGGAAAGACTAGCCGGGATTAATTACACACTACAAGTTCGCCAATCTTTCAGCCAGGCCAGTGTCGGTACTTTGAGGGAGGTCCCCCGTGCTTTCGCACGAACCTAATTAATGTAAACCTCGTTTTCCCAGAGGCGTAACCTCGTTGACACCTTTCTAGACACCTACTTGATCGGCTAATTGTAATGTATAAAACTCTCCCAGGAGTAACTCTTACTCGCAGCGGGTATCGGGATCCAACTATCTCATAGAAGGTATGCAATCTCATTGCAAATTTCAACACTTGAAATTCCCGATAATATTTTGCCCCTAGCGTCCTATGACCTTGACAGAGGTCAACAAACCATAGGCTGCTAGTCAAGTTCAACCCGTCATTTCCTGATTGAAGTAAACCCACCCGCACGACCCTTGACAGAGGTCAACAAGGTCGCACGACTACCCTAAATCAATCACATCATATGCTTATACAGATAAGCACTAATCAGCTACCGCACACTGCGTCTTGACAGAGGTCAACAAACGCAGCACGAATACTAACCAGTACGTATCTGAAATGACGGAGGGCTACGACAGGTTTTTCTGAAAACCTATTGCGTAATGAACTTGATATCGTTCAAGAATCAAATGATTTTAAAATGGAGTGCTTTTGAGGCTTTTCTAGTTTTGCTAAAGGAGTCACTCCCGGTGAAGGGATCGTCGGTCCTTTCCTCGTCGAATGAGGTGCGGGATATATCATATATATCGCTGTGCAAAGCAAAAACACTTAAAAGCAATCAAAAGACAAACCGAGTGTGTAGCATCTGCCAGTTATTGCTAAAGGAGTCACTCCCGGTGAAGGGATCTCGGTCCTTTCCTCATCGAATAAGGTGCAGGATATATCACATATACCGCTGTGCAAAGCAAGAACTATAGCTACCTGTTTTAATTTGAAATTCGATTCTACAACATCTTAGGTTTCTTTTATTTTCATTAATCACATTAATGAAGTCCCATCATTTAATTACGTAAACATCAAAGATAAATACGACGTACACTTATGCCATCCGCATTCGCCTCGATGTCCCCTCGTGCACCGTTAGGTTAGGTAACTAACGACAGAGCGGGGCAGGGCTAGCGCGGGTGTAAAACATAAGTAACGTCTATATAATATATCATATATACTATATACTGTATCTATCACAGAACATCACATGATCACATCACAGATATCGCAGCAGAAGAATCATATGAAATATTGGATATACTAGGACGTCCTTGTTTTCAATACGAGCCAGTATAAAACACGGATTCCACGGTCGTGATGAATAGCCAAACCCACACTCCTAGACCCCTACGAGAGCGGCAAGCAACCCTGCCAATTCTAGAGTTAGGAGACCCGGACTCGACTCCTCGAGTTGGTCTCCCACTGGACTCCAGAACCCGGTTACTTGTGCTCCCCTCCTTGGGTCTATCCTAGTGCGGAAAAGTAAATAATATACAACGGGTGACAACTTCCGCAACCTGGAAGCGCCCCAATAAAAGAATATTACATACAAGTTTTTACATGAATGAAAATGAAAAACACTCATCTCACATAAAAACCCCCGGCTATTCAAACACGACGATCCAATATAACATATCCAGCAACACATAACATCACATGTCATCAACGTAAGTAAACATGCGCATCCCAATTGTCGTTGACATATAGCAACGAAACCGGCGATATCACATATTACACTTACGGTCACAGAAAAGAAAGTGTAAAACTACAACAGTTGGAATCCGCAATCTGCATAGACATCGCATGCCTAATCAAATGAATACCTTAGACATCGCATGCCTAACAATTATAAACCCCGCATTTTAGTCTCAAAATCGAAAACTCTTTTCAATATCAAGTCGGGCAATTCAACAAGATTCCCGACATCCTGATCGAATACTCGTCGCAAACTTCAGTAGACGGCTGCACCCCCGATACCGTCGACGAAGTGCACCAAGGCGGAACACCGCTACCGCGAGCACCCGAACGGATGCTTTCGGCGACGGGGTTCTCCTACAGTCACTTGGTCGGGGCTATGGAGTGAAGCTGTCTATTAAGTTTACCCGGCGAGTATCCGCGTACGCTACGTGATTGCGACGGACTTTTGATCACATCAAAATTCCGTGGCAACCGATCAAGTGAGACTAAACTGCTATGTTTATAATATTCATTCAGTTATCTCATAACTTATTGTGAATTCCAATTATTGTATCCCATTCCAGATAAATAGAAAATGTTAAACTTTCCGATCGAACATTCTAACACCCAAGTTTTCCCGATACAGATCAACACATGAAACAAGTCTAACAACATTCAGTTCGTGCCTCAGTACCGACGGTCCAGCCGTAGAAGGGTCAAGCCAACGCCTCACATGTGGCACGCCGTACTGCCCCAAACCCGAAGGTTCAAAGGGCAGTTCAAGACGGTCACATAATCGAGTTAAGGTTTGTGTCTTCTAGAGGGACCATCGCGTTACTTGCACTACTTAGAACGTCGTTAAACTACGGAAAAATCCAACACTTGGAAATTTCCCGACAGGGGAAAAGTTGGGTATTTATATCCGGTCGAACTTTTTAACATATTCTAAAATTTATCCGGAAAGCCACACAAACAAAATTTGATATCCCGATCGAAACACCGAATTCCCAAAACAACTCCAGAAAATTCAACTCTTGAATAACATTTAAAAATATCCAGAGAACTTAGCACTGAAAACAATGAATTACTGTGCAATTTATAAAGGATGACGTCATTAATATGCCGCGGAACCGCCGCCTGAGGTAGGCTAATGCCGCGGTTCCGCGCCATGTTTCACTGTTCATCACCTCAATTTTGCTCCGTAGTTCTTATATTTTCCTGCTGGGTTTTCTGAATATTTTTAATACTGAAAAATCCCTGTTTTTGAAAATTGGACAGAGAGCATGTTTGTTTTGGACTTTCGGGTTCGATCGGACTTCAAATGTCGTCTAGACTTCGCCTAAGGCTCTAGCTAGGCTCTGATACCACTGTAGGGTTCCTAGGCACACTAGTGAGGTCTCCCAAGCCATCAACCATGGCAATTTCAAAAATTATGGTGCCGAGAAACCCTAAACTACGGATCGATAACTAGATGTCTAGGCGAACAATGAACTAGTTAACACTTAACTAATGAGAAAACGGAAATACAACCTTTGTAGATCCGGTCCTCCACCTCCACGGCTCCGCAACGAGGTCGTCTCCGCTGTCCAAATCAAATCCGGGCTCTAGAGTCGGCTTCGTCGGAGAATGGGCAAGCTAGGTCGTCGATGTCCATGCCGAAGATGATCTACGTCGAGGCATCGCTAAATCAAGCTCACAAGTTCACCAAGTCAAGAAACTTGTGAAGTAAACACACTCTACTACTTGGCAAGAGGTAGAGGATGAAGAAATAGGAAGTGGGTAGACTTTAGAATTGGATTTCTCACTTGTTTGCTCAATTCACCATTGATGGAGGTGAAGCTTTTCTTCTTGAAGTCAAGGAAGAAGAAGAAGAAGCTTATGATAAGATAATTCTAAAATGAAAAGAATAATCCATTCTTATCATCTTAGAACCATGGTTTAGTGTAGAGAATTAATCATGGTTGAGTGGTATGGTTAGGGTTAAGGATGAGATAAGAATAGTGGACTAAGTCAAAGCTTCATGAAGCTTTAACAAAACAACAAAAGAAGCCACCATCCTTTTCTCTTTCTTTAATTCATTTATCAAAAATAAATGGATAACTAAATAAGATAAATGAATAACTAAATTATAAATCCTAACCATTTCATTAACCAAGGTTTAATACTTTACACTTAACCAAAAAGCATGCATCATCAAACATGATACAAGCAAGTGCACAAAATCATATCGCATATGTAATGCGCACATCCGAGCGAGAAAATCCATCTTAAGTAAACCGATACTAGTTGATGCAAAGTAATATATCAAATATATAAATATGCATTAAATCATTAAATCAACACTTGATTCAATGATCCGGTTATGTCGCACACAACCGACTAGTATACAATATATCGGCTTATCGAATCAACGCTTGAATCGATAACTAGGTTATATCGCATACAACCATTCGATACATTTATCGCAAGAATAGAATACGGTATCACATACACGCATTATTCTCGGTCCCGCACATATCTCATATGCGCTCCTATTTCGTTTCGCTTGAGCCAGGAAACCTCTGTGTAGGACTCTAAAGACTCGTCAATACGCCGGCAGCGGATGATGATCATATCAAACACCCACAAGCCGCAAGCGGTCTGCTAAACGTAACGGCCACCCGGGTATTGAGCGATCTGAAGATCGACGAGCAAGCCCACTCACACTCCAGTGAATCCGACCAGTAACATTACCGTACAGTCCGGTCTGATCGTCTGATATGTCGCATATCTCGCCTAGGGGTGGTAAACGTCAGACCCCAATAGCTCAATAAGTCGTGTCGATATGAGGTCTATAACTGTTCGAGAAACTACTGGTAACACTTACCAGTAAATCTCAGCAACCCTGGCCAGGGATTTCCTGTTATAGCCAATCGAACACAGAGCAACATCAACCCCCTATACCGGGAGAGACGAATCCCCTCCTATCGCTCATTGCCTTCATGTGACTCGGGACTGTACCCAAAAACCACCGTTTTGCACGCCCTCTTGGACGTGGTAAGATGGAAATCAAAGCACAGTGGGAACCACACAAGACTCTATGACGATCTCGGGTCAACAGACTACTCTGTACCAGTGTCACCAGAGAACTGCCATCTGACGTGAGGTATAATACCATCTGGGAGTTCTCGGCGAGTCCGTCCAGTGTACCCAGTCTCAACTGAGCACCCGTATATCATCTCCGATGTCAAACACCAATGGATATGGGATCATCCATCGCCCATCTGTATGGGTCGAGAAGGTATACGCTAGTCTACTCTGGTGTATCGATGCCCCGTCTCGATACACCCACGACTAGGGACTTTGAAGGATGTACTTATGGACTACAATGTCCCCACTAGTATGATCCGCATCATAGTCCAGGTAGTCAAGTACAGATCCTAAGGGCTTTACCAACATGTAACAGAGAGACAATCAGCATACACGTTAAGGTAAAGTTCAACCAGATAGCATACTATCATGTCGAGCAAGAAAGTCCTCCCTATATATGTCCCAGCATCCACTACAATATACATCCTATGTACAGTAATGGCCTCTAGGGCATACATATAACTAACAATATACACATATGAGACATAGCTACATGTACACCTTGCATACTTATACCTTGCTAGCTACACATATACTGGTATGGTATTACATCATTGTTGATTGGTGCATACTTATACCTTGCTAGCTACACATATACTCGTATGGTATTACATCATTGTTGATAGGTGCATACTCATACCTTGCTAGCTACATATACCCCTAAGTGGAATTGTATTATCATGTGATATTGAGACGTAGATTATTATGCCATTGCGTTTACGAAATACATCACAGACACTTCCTTACATGTAAATACATATATCTTGCTATAGTTACATGTACACCGCATATGATGCTGCACTTGATTTCGGAGAAATTAGGAACCGCATGATATATTTAATAACTGTTGCATTAAATAGCGATTTTTCCTTTATATACTCATATTACTGTTTCATGTTGCAAATATTATATTTCATGGATTTCACATTGAGATATGGTTTTCATATGATGTTTTCTGGATGTTTTACTCCTGCGTATATATATCAGTGGTATGGGACGCTGACATATATATGTATATATATTGTGCGTGTGTGTATATATATATATATCAGTGGTATGGGACGCTGTTATATATGTACACCTACATAATATATCATCATAATGATTCATGCAAATATTCTTATTCATTACCGTCACGACCCAAAGTTCGGCCCGTGACCGGCACTTAACCACGTAATGTCTACAGGCATAACATGACTAAGTAAGCCGAAACCCAGAAATCAAAACCATTTAAAATATAGAGTGTTAAAACATTTTAGTAGAAGCATTTGTAAAACGTTTAGAAAACCTTAAGTAATTTAGTAGAAATCCTTTTTAGTTTAAGAGTTATATTTTAATAATTTTGGCAACATTTCCTTTATAAAAATTCGTCCCGAAAACCGGGTAAAAGGCAAGGTATAAGTAAAATGACATGTGAAATGTATAGAGCATCCCAAATGGGAGAATCGCACCCAACGGCGGAACAATCACCACAATATGATATATGACGCCGTAGCGAAGAATGAGCAGTAAAATGAAAACAAATATCATAAAAGGATAAGACTGCATAAATAAAGTCAGCTTACAGCGAGATCGACACCAGAGTACAAAATAATATACATCGTCCTCACAACTGTCTCTAAGTCAATACATGAAGGTAGATGGAGAATACTAGATGCAACAATGTACAACTGAAAAGTAAACAGATACCGCACAAAACCCACCTAATAGCAAAAGGGCTAGCACGCCTCCGCAGTGGTATCTGTGTTAAAAGATGCGATGAACAGCCAGCCGCGACTACTCCGAAAGGCAACCTGCACGCACTGTGGCACAACGGGGGTGAGTTGCCAACTCGTGAATAGTAGATAACATATAAAAGTAATCGCGAGTATGTACGTGCTACGATACTCTAACCTATGCCGACAGATAACATCTCCATGTAATGAGCAAGATATGTGATAATCAGGTATGGCAATACAGTCTAACAACCCTATAAAGAATGAGCAGGGTATGCAATGATCGTGAAAGCATGTGTACTATATCAGGTACAATAGATACAGGATGAGATATCAAATACTAATGCTGAGCATGGGAAAATATAACATCTACACGGAATGTCATCGTGAAAAATATAATCGGTGCCCATCAATGCACCCAAATCCCAATACAACTCAGGCGTCGTCATCCTCATCGGCCCTCAAATCCTGTAAATCTCATAAAATTGTGAGTGCCCAACATCGACACTCAAAATATCAAGAAATACTCGTGTCCAGCATCGGCACGCAAATCCTCATATATCAGGCATCCGTCAGTCCGGGTCAGCCCACGGGCTCCGTCTGCGGTATCGGCCCTCGGCCCCGGCAGTACGAGACGTCCCGTATCCATCTATCGACTCTGGTCAGTATCCTCCGAATAACCGCCAGGTCCAACCAATCACCGGTAGGTAGTGGTCCCACCGCCAGGCTCACCGTCTAGCTACACAGCAGATCCGTTCTCGCCCCGGGGTACCATACCGGGTCCACCATGTACCCGCAATCGGCCTCGTCCACTCCTCGAATCGGGTTTCATATATCACTCTAGCACCGAGAAAACACATGGTGGACGCACTGAAATATCATATCAAGGGAAACCAGATTTTTTAAACAGTGCGTATTTTCTTAAAATAGTACTCCGGTTCCCAAATCCAGAAATCACATAAATCAAATCTAATACGTAAATCCATGCAATGTGTCGTATGATACTAAGAGTAAAAGAAAGGGAAAATCGCTCCTTTAAAAGATCCAGTTTTGAAAATATCACATTGCGGTCCCCTAGTTTTTAAATCAAGTCAATATTATCCAGGTATGTAACATATGATTATGTGTATAGGTATGGATATATGATGTATATGGCACAAATATGGATATGTGATGTATATAAAGGGTACATGTCCACAGATAGTGATATAACAATGAAGGTATGCACAAAAGTGAGTATACAATGTGCATGGTATGAATATAACATATGCTAATATGTGGCAAATCATGACAAACATCAATAAGGCGGAATCAATATGAAATATGATTTATAGCAATCCTATAATGTGAGTGTCATGGCAATCACTAATGGTGTGAGTGTGGCATATAAATCGTGCTCATGCAACTTGAACCGTTAGTGAAAGTGCAGTGTTCTATACTACCAGTTCTATATGTAACAAGAGAGTATACTACTAGTATATTTATATGAACACACATAACTAAATATCCTATTACGCCCTGACGCTTAACGCCTTTCGGGCGATTTCCCCGTAGATGTTAAATCTGCTCACCTGGTCGTGTG
Source organism: Agapanthus africanus (assembly GCA_030015575.1). NCBI lineage: Eukaryota > Viridiplantae > Streptophyta > Magnoliopsida > Asparagales > Amaryllidaceae > Agapanthus > Agapanthus africanus. The sequence continues at coordinate 332,772,225 of CM057345.1, read as the reverse complement.
CTAAATATAGCCGACCACATGCTTCCTTTTCCTGGCGGCGTCTGACTTAACCGCCTGCGAACCTGCAATTTACACAAAGAATCCAATTATAAGCAAGAATCCAGCAAAACGCGATATCGAAACAAAACGAGAAACTCGCGTCGTGAATTAACGCGCGTGTGTGTGATGCGCTGAAACGTGTGTGTACGCGTCTAAAACTCAACCCGACACGCCGCGTTACGCTGAGTCACAGAATCCACTCGCGTATCGTGCGTATCGCGCAAACTAAAACTACCAGAAAACGACATACTGCCCCAGATTTTACCCAGGTTAAAATATTACAAAACTATATATACCATGGACCTACAAAATGTAGCAGACACCTACCTTAAAAACCCTAGGACCTATCTCCCTAGTCTGGCCGCAAATTGCGGCCAGAAGTAATTTTCCGGCGGCCTCAGTTTGGGGTGGGGGTCTCGGGCACTTGTGGTAGGGTCAGGGTGTAAGTCCATGCTACCTCTCCCGGTACTTTCGGGCTTGCGGAATTTGACGAAAAACAATTTTCTAGAGGTGGTAACATGGACTCAAAACCGGATCTTTGTTAAACATCTAACTAACAACCTAACTAGGAGTTGTTAACTACTCGGTTAGGGGGTTATACCTTTCTTTCTTGATCTCCTTCGTCTTCAAGCCTCGATGGTTGTCCGGATCGGCTTCACTCCGTCGTCTCTTTGCGCCGAAGATAGATCCACCTCGAAAGCTTCTACCTTTGGCTTCTTCTTCGATCTTTGAAGAAACTAGTTCACTTGGTTTGCTAAACCTTGTGAACTAGAGTGAGTAGAGAAGAGTGTATTGGGATTTTCTCTATGGTTCTTGGTTCTCAACACATGAGAAAAGTGAACCATAGACTAAGAGAGGAAGAGCAAGAGGAAGGAGATGAGAGCTCAAGAACAAGAGAGAGAATGAGAATGATAGAATGAGAAAAGACTTTTCTCACTTGGCTCTCATAATCCAAAACCATCATCACAAAAATAATAATCATGTATTGTGTAAAATGGTTCAAGTCAAAATAGCTAAATCATTTCATGCACTCATTTCTCACAAGAGAAACAAGCAAGTAAAAAGTCTTTGCCATGAAATGATAGCCATTGTCATCATGATGGTCAACTAGTCCAACCTAGTCAACCGGTCAACAAAGTCAACAAGTCAACAAAGTCAACCCCTCAACAACCATGTCACCATAATACTTAATTAATATTATTGTTAATCATATATCATATTCTTATTAGGGTTGACCAAAAAGTCAATAGTCAACAGTCAACGGTCAACAACCCTAATGAGAATCCTCTGCCTCTGTCTCTTCGTCAACTGTGCATACACACCCGCATCCGCGTTCCGAGGAACACGAATACATACTGGATAAATCCAATCCCAATACGTACACTACGATCTGGCTTAAACCAAAGCCCGCTAGTGTAAACTGTCCGGACACTGTATGTGCATAAGTGCACGGATGTGACCGAACCCTGTCGCAAAACCATGCGACCTGCCGCAAAACCATGCGACCTCAACTCTTTTGCCTAAAGGCGAATAGCTTTCTGTGTGGGACTCTAAAGACTCGACACTACGCTGGCAGTGGGTTTAACCACAGACCGCAAGCGGCACTAGCTGTGCGTAACGGTCCCCAGGTAGATGCCGACAAGAAGACTGACGAGGTGAAACCCATCTGAACTCCTACTGAGCCTGAATGTGACATTCTCCATACAGTCCGGTCTGTTCGTCTGATACATCGCATGGCGGGCCTAGGGGGCGGTAAACGTCAGTCCCCCAATAGCGGTACAAGTCGTGTCGGAGTGAAGCCCAAAACACCCTGAGATAACACAGGAAGCCTACCAGTATATCTCGTTTGCCCTGGCCAGGGACTACTCGTGTAATGGCTCTCCTAGACACAGCGCGATGTCAACCCCCAATACCGGGAGAGACGAATCCTGTCTAACCGTCACTGCCTCCAAGTGCTTCGGGACTGCACCCAACTACCACCTGTTTGCATGACTCCTTTGAGCCATGGTAGGGTAGTAATCAAAGTACAGTGGGAACACACTCGAGGCGAAGTGACAGTGTCAAGTCAGCAGACTAAGCTGTACTCATGTCACCTGGGAACTGATAACTGACGATAGGCATAATACCAACTAGTCAGTTCCCGACGAGTCCTGTCCAGTGTACTCGTAACCCAACGAGCACCCGCATACTATCTCAAGTACGAGTACCGACGGCTGTGGGACAGACCGTCTCCCACACTGGGATGAGAAGCGCATGCCCTAGTCTACTCCGGAGTATCGATGCCCTGTCTCGATAGTCCTGCGACCAGGGACCTGCATAAGGATGTGGTTATAGATTACCCAGCCCCTACTAGTGTGACTGCCATCACAACGCTGGTAATCAAGCAAAGATCCTAAGGGCTCCACTAATGCGTATAGGTGATATAATAAAATAAACACATGTACACATTGAAGTAGAAACAAACCAAGTAGCATACTACTATTTTGAGGAAGATTGTATATATAAGGTGAATATCCCAAGCTTCTATTAAGTAATATACAAACTAGTATGATACAGTAATGGCCTCTAGGGCAGATACACTAACAATCTCCCACTTGTACTAAGGCCATGTACTGGCGTATCGAAGACCTATCATCTCGATCAGCCGCTCGAACTTAGTCTGGGGCAAGGCCTTGGTGAATGGATATGCAGTGTTATCTTCTGAAGCGACTCTCCGAACCTTGATCTCCTGGCGATCCACGATCTCCCTGATCAGGTGATACCGCCTCAAGATGTGTCTGGATCTCTGATGGGACCTGGGTTCCTTCGCTAAAGCTATAGCCCGTTGTTGTCGCAATACAGAGGTATTGGATCAACAATGGACGGAACCACCTGAAGCTCTTTCAAGAACTTCCTCATCCAGACAGCTTCTTTTGCGGCATCAGATACAGCGATGTATTCCGCTTCCATCGTCGAGTCTGCAACGGTTTCCTGTTTGGAACTCTTTCAACACACCGCCCCTCCATTGAGGGTAAAGAAAAAACCCGACATGGACTTGGAATCATCCCTGTCACTCTGGAAGCTGGAGTCAGCAAAGGCCTCGATCTGGAGGTCTTTTCCGCCATACACCAAGAACATCTCCTTAGTCCTTCTGAAGTAATTGAGAATGTTCTTTAGTGCTATCCAGGGTTTCTCCCCAGGGTTTGACTGATACCGGCTTACCACACTCAGTGCATAAGCTACATCCGGTCTGGTACACAACATCGCATACATTATAGAGCCTACCGCAGAAGCGTAAGGTATAATAGACATGCGATCCCTCTCCAAATCAGTCTTGGGAGACATCTCTTTAGAAAGGGTGATCCCGTGACAAGCCGGTAGGTTACCGCGCTTGGAATCTTCCATACTGAGTCTTTTCAGTATGGTTTCGATGTACCTGGACTGTGAAAGTCCTAATATCCTCTTGGATCTATCACGATGGATCCGGATCCCCAGGATGTATAAGGCATCACCCAGGTCTTTCATGGAGAACCTGTGTGACAAGAACCCCTTGACAGATTGTAGCATAGGAATGTCATTTCCTATTAAGAGAATGTCATCCACGTATAAAACGAGGAATACTACAGTTCTCACTACAAATCTACTATAGATGCATGGTCCATCTGGATTTTTGATAAAGCCAAATTCCTTGACCGTCTCATCAAAACAGATGTTCCAACTCCGCGATGCCTGCTTTAGTCCATAGATGGACTTAAGCAACTTGCACACCTTTCCGCTGCACCCACTCTGAATGAAACCCTCTGGTTGGTCCATATAGACACACTCCTCTAAATTTCCATTTAGAAAAGCGGTCTTTACGTCCATTTGCCAGATCTCATAATCGTGGAAGGCAGCAATGGCAAGAAGGATCCGAATGGATTTCAGCATAGCCACTGGAGAAAAGGTTTCGTCATAGTCCAAGCAAGGTCTTTGACGGAAACCCTTTGTAACAAGTCTAGCTTTATAGGTCTCAACCTGTCCATCTACACCAATCTTCCTTTTTAAGATCCACTTGCATCCTACGGGTTTTACCCCGTCTGGAGCAATGTCCAACGTCCATACCTTGTTGGTATACATGGACTCCATTTCGGTCCGCATTGCATCCAGCCATTTTACCGAGTCAACGCTCTGAACGGCCTGCTGGAAGCTAGTAGGCTCATCATAATCTATGATGCAATCCTCTCTATCCCCGTCTATGAGAAAACCGTAGTATCTCTCGGGCGGATGAGACTGCCTACTACTCCTGCGGAGTGGCGTAGGAATGTCTTGTTCTTTTGAACCCTCTGGTTCCACTAAGCTTTCAGTAATAGCTCGTGGTTCTGGAATTTCTTCCAGTTCTACTGTGCTCCTACTTATCTGGGTTTCCAAAAACTCAGTTTCCAAGAAGTAGGCATGACGAGAAACAAGAACTTTTTGTTCCTCTTCGCAGTAGAAAAAATATCCCTTGGAGTACTTTGGATATCCTACGAACTTACACTGTACTGAGCGTGCCTCGAGCTTGTCCGCATGCTGCTTTTTAACAAAAGCTGGACATCCCCATGTCTTAATATGCTTAAGATAGGGTCTCTTCCCACACCACATCTCATATGGTGTAGTAGGCACAGTCTTAGTTGGAACTCGGTTCAAAAGGTATGCAGCTGATGCTAGTGCATACCCCCAGAATGATCGCGGTAACTCAGCGTTACTCATCATGGACCGTACCATATCTAATAGGGTTCGATTCCGTCTCTCCGATACACCGTTATGTTGCGGAGTGTATGGAGGAGTAAGCTGAGAGAGAATTCCGTTCTCTTTTAAATAGTCTAGGAACTCGGCACTCAAGTATTCACCACCTCGATCCGATCTTAGAATCTTGATACTTTTGCCGGTTTTTTTTTCTACTTCATTCTTATATTCCTGGAATTTTCCAAAGGCTTCGGACTTCTGTTTCATTAAGAAGACATAACCGTACCTTAAAAAGTCATCCGTAAAAGTAATGAAGTAAGAAAAACCGCTTCGCGCATGTGTAGACATTGGACCGCACACGTCGCTGTGTATGAGTCCCAAGAGCTCGCTCGCTCTTACTCCGTGTCCAGTGAACGGAGACTTTGTCATCTTTCCTTTGAGACAGGATTGACAAGTGGCATACGATTGATATTCGAACGGATTCAAATATCCTTCTGCATGTAACATTGTCAACCTTCTCTCAATGATGTGACCCAGTCTACAATGCCATAAGAAAGTCTGATTTATTTCCGGAGACTTTCTTTTGTGTGTATTCTGGACATTGAAAATCTGTGGTTGGTTTAATACGTATATACCATTGCTCAATGTACCTGACCCAATCAGAACTTGATTAAGGTGAATGTTTACAACATTGCTTACAAACGCAAATTCATAACCTTCTTTAGAAACCAAAGATACAGAAATGATATTACAAGTTGCGTTGGGTACAAAAAAGCAATTACGCAAAACCAAAATATGTCCATCTGACATTCCCAGGTGATAGTCCCCCACGGCTTTAGCATCCATGCTAGCTCTGTTCGCAACTCTGAGGGTCATGTCACCTGCTTTCAAAACACTACGGTTTCTCAACGCCTGCAAAGAATTACAGATATGAGATCCTGATCCGGTATCCAATACCCATGAAGTAGAGTTTATTGAAAAACAGTTTTCAATAACATACACACCTGAAGCTGAAGCTGCAACCTGCTTCAATTCCTGTGTTCTGGCCTTCCAGGCCCTGCAATCATTCTTCCAGTGTCCTTTCTTATGACAATAGAAGCATTCTTCCTTATCCACAAGCTTCCCCGCTTTCTTTGTTGCTTTAGCTTTTCCCTTCGTATCCACTTTACTAACACCGCCTCTTGGTTTGGCGGGGGCTTTCTTCTTCTTTCCCTTGGCTTTCGCCTTGGACCTAGAAGAAGATGATCCTCCTACAAACAAAGTGGATGTTTCCCTACCTTTCTGTAGGGTGCCCTCTGCGCTCTTCAGCATGTTGAGGAGCTCTGAAAGTTCAACTTCTTTTTCTTGTAAGTTGAAGTTCAGTATAAACTGGGCGTAAGTGGAAGGAAGGGACTGGAGAACTAAGTCCGTATAGAGCTCACTCTCCAATGTGGTCCTTAGGTCCGCGAGCTCCTCAATGTAGCCGATCATCTTAAGCACGTGTTCTGCTACTGATGATCCGACGGCCATCCTTGCCGAAAATAACTTTTTCGACGCTTCGTATCTTGCGATACGAGATTGCTCTCCATACAGTTCTTTTGTATGAAGAAATATGGATTCCAAGTCCATATTCTCGTGCCTCCTCTGATGTTCATTGTCCATAGAGGCAAGTACGAGGCACTTGGCCTTCGCGCTATCAATCTCCCAAGTCTTACGGATTTCCTTATCCGCGACGCTGAAAGTGGGACCAGGGACAGGGGGAGCTTTGGTGGTAAGAAGATACCCCAGCTTGTCGTAAGTGATTGCCATCTTGACATTCCTGAGCCAATCTTTGTAGTTTGGCCCTGTCAGTATGTTTTTATCTAGAAGTAACTTAAGTCCAGTCATGTCGACTGGTCGCTGCAATTAGGAGAGTGAAGAAGAAACACTCAGCTTGAAGCTCTTGCAAGTTTAGAATGGTTTTTAATTTGTCTAAACAGGATGGCTCCCACTGTTTCTCGAATCCCTCCTCAAACCAAAAAGGAAGAATTAGTCAGGATCAATCTCACCGTACAATACTTGTTTAGCCGTTCAGCCAGGCCAGTGTCGGTACTTCGAGGGAGGTTTTCCAACGCTTTCGCGAAGTTCCTTAATTAAATAACCACTTTTCCCTGGGGGCATAGCCCCGCTAACACCTTTCTAGACACCTACTAGGTTTATAGCATTGATCGTTTAGTGAGAAATTTCCCGAGGAGTAGCATATACTCACAGTAGGATCGAGATCCAAATATCATCGCGTGACGAAACTGAAGGAATCCTACCAGAATCATCACACTCCAAATGGTATGCAATACTAGCAAGTTTCAGTTCTTTTGAAACTCCCGATGTGGATTTTTTCCCCATGCTCTTATGACCTTGGCGTGAGGTCAAACTATCATAAGTCACACGTCAAGTTCTTCCCATCATTATCCAGGTTAATTTGAATCCACCCGTACCTACCCTTGACGTAGGCCAAAATGGTAGTACGGCTGTCCCAAACCAACTCATTCTATCTATGCAACAGATAAATATCCGGCAGCTACGAATCACTATGCCTTGGCGTGAGGTCAAAATACATAGCTTGAATACTACCGAATATTTAACTGAAATGATGGAAGGCTACGAATGGTTTTGGCAAAACCGTGAACGTAGTGAACTTGATATAATCGATGGAACGAGATAGCTTTTAAAAGGAGTGGCTCAAGCTCCGCATTTAAAAGTTAGTTTTGAAAAGAACCGAGTGGTTTTTCGAAAGTGTTCCAACGAATTTTACTTGGTTTATTTTTCTTTCATTAGTTCTTTTAATACGTGATATTCTTGCATTAGTTCTTTTAATGCGTCCCATCATTTAATCCTACCATTGCAGAAAACAACCAAAATATGACGTACGCTTATGCCATTCGCATTCGCCACGGGGCCCCGTCATTACCCGTTAGGTTACTTAACTAACGACAGAGCAGGGGCTGGGCTAGCGCAGCTGTAAAACATAAGCAACGCCTAAATAATATCATATATAGAAATATTGCAATGATAGCCATTTCAGATCACAGATGAACACATTGGATATACTAGGAATCCGCAATTCGTACGAGCCTGTAATGAAAAGCAGATTACACGGTCGCGGTGAATAGCCTATACCCCACCCAAGACCCCTACGGGTGTGGCAAACTACTTGCCAAGTACCCGAAGCGAAGCAACCTCCCTCAACCCCGTGAGTAGGCCACTCGGCACTTCGGCATACCCGGTAGTTTGTGCACCCCCTCCATGGGTCTATCCTAGGAGCAAAAACAGTGAAAAGAAATTATACAATGACGGCTACAACCCCGACCCGGTTGTGCGGCCATATAAATAATTATTACATTAATTTACAAATTTACATGAATTGAAAGAAAAGAAAACTCCCGTCTCACAACCCCCGGCTATTCACCCGCGATAATCCAATGAATTCATATACACATTCCAATGACATTACAGATCACAGATTTGTATAACCCCCACTAATCGACATATAGCGATTAGTAGACGTTCAATACAAATATCACATCACAGAAAAACCCGTCAGCTTAAGTCTTTTAGAAGTTCAATCAAACATACGGATTTACAGGCCCCAAATACAAAATTTTCGTTCTGGAAAATCTGGGCAGAAAATACATATTCCAAAAATCCCAAAACAACCCCAGAAATACACTGCACCAAATTTGGACCTCGGCCGAGTCAACTCGGCCGCGGAACCGCGGTGGGAGCGTGCTCCCGCCGCGTTTCCGCGGCGCTTTGAACGGTTCGTGGGACCAAATTTTGTGGTTATTCTATAAAAAGCCTGAGCCGATTTTTAAGATGAAATTTATCAACTTTTGAACAGAATAAAAATCGGCAGAAACTTGACAATCTCGGGTTCGTTTCGTGACTTTTACTTTGATCGATCTTCTAGTTACTTTGCTAACATGTTAGATAGAGTTTAACTAGGCTCTGATACCACTGTAAGTCCATGCTACCTCTCCCGTTACTTTCGGGCATGCGGAATTTGACGAAAAACAATTTTCTAGAGGTGGTAACATGGACTCAAAACCGGATCTTTGTTAAACATCTAACTAACAACCTAACTAGGAGTTGTTAACTACTCGGTTAGGGGGTTATACCTTTCTTTCTTGATCTCCTTCGTCTTCAAGCCTCGATGGTTGTCCGGATCGGCTTCACTCCGTCGTCTCCTTGCGCCGAAGATAGATCCACCTTGAAAGCTTCTACCTTTGGCTTCTTCTTCGATCTTTGAAGAAACTAGTTCACTTGGTTTGCTAAACCTTGTGAACTAGAGTGAGTAGAGAAGAGTGTATTGGGATTTTCTCTATGGTTCTTGGTTCTCAACACATGAGACAAGTGAACCATAGACTAAGAGAGGGAGAGCAAAAGGAAGGAGATGAGAGCTCAAGAACAAGAGAGAGAATGAGAATGATAGAATGAGAAAAGACTTTTCTCACTTGGCTCTCATAATCAAAAACCATCATCACAAAAATAATAATTATGTATTGTGTAAAATGGTTCAAGTCAAAATGGATAAATCATTTCATGCACTCATTTCTCACAAGAGAAACAAGCAAGTAAAAAGTCTTTGCCATGAAATGATAGCCATTGTCATCATGATGGTCAACTAGTCCAACCTAGTCAACCGGTCAACAAAGTCAACAAGTCAACAAAGTCAACCCCTCAACAACCATGTCACCACAATACTTAATTAATATTATTGTTAATCATATATCATATTCTTATTAGGGTTGACCAAAAAGTCAATAGTCAACAGTCAACGGTCAACAACCCTAATGAGAATCCTCTGCCTCTGTCTCTCCGTTAACTGTGCATACACACCCGCATCTGCGTTCCGAGGAACACGAATACATACTGGATAAATCCAATCCCAATACGTACACTACGACCTGGCTTAAACCAAAGCCCGCTAGTGTAAACTGTCCGGACACTGTACGTGCATAAGTGCACGGATGTGACCGAACCCTGCCGCAAAACCATGCGACCTCAACTCTTTTGCCTAAAGGCGAATAGCTTTCTTTGTGGGACTCTAAAGACTCGACACTACGCTGGCAGTGGGTTTAACCACAGACCGCAAGCGGCACTAGCTGTGCGTAACGGTCCCCAGGTAGATGCCGACAAGAAGACTGACGAGGTGAAACCCATCTGAACTCCTACTGAGCCTGAATGTGACATTCTCCGTACAGTCCGGTCTGTTCGTCTGATACATCGCATGGCGGGCCTAAGGGGCGGTAAACGTCAGTCCCCCAATAGCGGTACAAGTCGTGTCGGAGTGAAGCCCAAAACACCTTGAGATAACACTGGAAGCCTACCAGTATATCTCGTTTGCCCTGGCCAGGGACTACTCGTGTAATGGCTCTTCTAGACACAGCGCAATGTCAACCCCCAATACCGGGAGAGACGAATCTTGTCTAACCGTCACTGCCTCTAAGTTCTTCAGGACTGCACACAACTACCACCTGTTTGCACGACTCCTTTGAGCCGTGGTAGGGTAGTAATCAAAGTACAGTGGGAACACACTCGAGGCGAAGTGACAGTGTCAAGTCAGCGGACTAAGCTGTACTCATGTCACCTGGGAACTGATAACTGACGATAGGCATAATACCAACTAGTCAGTTCCCGACGAGTCCTGTCCAGTGTACTCGTAACCCAATGAGCACCCGCATACTATCTCAAGTACGACGTACCGACGCCTGTGGGACAGACCGTCTCCCACACTGGGATGAGAAGCGCATGCGCTAGTCTACTCCGGAGTATCGATAGTCCTGCGACCAGGGACCTGCATAAGGATGTGCTTATAGATTACCCAGCCCCCACTAGCGTGACTGCCATCACAACGCTGGTAATCAAGCAAAGATCCTAAAGGCTCCACTAATGCGTATAGGTGATATAATAAAATAAACACATGTACACATTGAAGTAGAAACAAACCAAGTAGCATACTACTATTTTGAGCAAGATTGTATATACAAGGTGAATATCCCAAGCTTCCATTAAGTAATATACAAACTAGAATGATACGGTAATGGCCTCTAGGGCATATACACTAACACAGGGTATCTCCAGTAGGCTACAATCCACTCAATTTCATTCTGAAATGCCCGGGTCTAAAGCAGATTTTAAAAAAACTAGGTTTTGCTTAAAAACGTCAATTTTGCACAAAAATGGAAACTGAGGATATTTTAGTGTAATCTGGGGTTTACCTATGTTAACTTGGCCCTAACGACACTTAATTAAGCTAGTCTAACTAATACTAACCTTACTTAAACAAAGTTCACACTAAACACCACATATATCACCAAAAGCACACATTCTAGCACTAACAACCACAAATTAACACTAATTAAGCAAAACCGACACACAAGTCAAGCATACAAGCAAGTAGATTGTTAGTGTATATGCCCTAGAGGCCTTTACTGTATCATACTAGTTTGTATATTACTTAATGGAAGCTTGGGATATTCACCTTGTATATACAATCTTGCTCAAAATAGTAGTATGCTTCTTGGTTTGTTTCTACTTCAATGTGTACATGTGTTTATTTTATTATATCACCTATACGCATTAGTGGAGCCCTTAGGATCTTTGCTTGATTATCAGCGTTGTGATGGCAGTCACACTAGTGGGGATGGATAATCTATAAGCACATCCTTATGCAGGTCCCTAGTCGCAGGACTATCGAGACAGGGCATCGATACTCCGGAGTAGACTAGCGCATGCGCTTCTCATCCCAGTGTGGGAGACGGTCTTTCCCACAGCCGTCAGTACGTCGTACTGGAGATAGTATGCGGGTGCTCGTTGGGTTACGAGTACACTGGACAGGACTCGTCGGGAACTGACCGGTTGGTATTATACCTATCGTCAGTTATCAGTTCCCAGGTGACATGAGTACAGCTTAGTCCGCTGACTTGAAACTGTCACTTCGCCTCGAGTGTGTTCCCACTGTTCTTTGATTACTACCCTACCACGGCTCAAAAGAGTCGTGCAAACAGGTAGTAGTTGGGTGCAGTCCCGAAGCACTTGGAGGCAGTGACGGTTAGACAGGATTCGTCTCTCCCGGTATTGGGGGTTGACATCGCGCTGTGTCTAGGAGAGCCATTACACGAGTAGTCCATGTCCAGGGCAAGCGAGATATACTGGTAGGCTTCCAGTGTTATCTCAGGGTGTATTGGGCTTCACTCCGACACGACTTGTACCGCTATTAGGGGACTGACGTTTACCGCCCCCCTAGGCCCGCCATGCGATGTATCAGACGAACAGACCGGACTGTACGGAGATTGTCACATTCAGGCTCAGTAGGAGTTCAGATGGGTTTCACCTCGTCAGTCTTCTTGTCGGCATCTACCTGGGGACCGTTACGCACAGCTAGTGCCGCTTGCGGTCTGTGGTTAAACCCACTGCCAGCGTAGTGTCGAGTCTTTAGAGTCCCACACAGAAAGCTATTCGCCTTTAGGCAAAAAAGTAGAGGTCGCATGGTTTTGCGACAGGTCGCATGGTTTTGCGACAGGGTTCGGTCACATCCGTGCACTTGTGTACGTACAGTGTCCGGACAGTTTACACTAGCGGGCTTTGGTTTAAGCCAGATCCTAGTGTACCTTTTAGGATTGGTTTTATCCAGTATGTATCCGTGTTCCTCGGAACGCGGATGCGGGTGTGTATGCACAGTTGACGGAGAGACAGAGGCAGAGGATTCTCATTAGGGTTGTTGACCGTTGACCGTTGACTATTGACTTTTTGCTCAACCCTAATGAGAATATGATATATGATTAACAATTATATTAATTAAGTATTATGGTGACATGGTTGTTGAGGGGTTGACTTTGTTGACTTGTTGACTTTGTTGACCGGTTGACTAGGCTTGACTAGTTGACCATCATGATAACAATAGCTATCATTTCATGGCAAAGACTTTTGCTTGCTTGCTCTCTTGTGCAAAATGAGTGCATGAAATGATATGGCTATTGTTGCTTAAACCATCACATAATACTTGATTGCTATGATGTGTTATGATGGTTATGGATTATGAGAGCCAAATGAGAAAAGACTCCCTCATTCTATCATTTTGATTCTCTCTCTTGTTCTTGAGCTCTCATCTTCTTCCTCTTGCTCTCCCTCTCTTTAGTCTATGGTTCACTTGTCTCATGTGTTGAGAACCAAGAACCATAGAGAAAATCCCAACACACTCTTCTCTACTCACTCTAGTTCATAAGGTTTAGCAAACCAAGTGAACTAGTTTCTTCAAAGACCGAAGAAGAAGCCAAAGGTAGAAGCTTTCAGGTGGATCAATCTTCGGCGCAAGGAGACGACGAGGTGAAGCCGATCCGGACAACCATCGAGGCTTGAAGACGAAGGAGTTCAAGATAGAAAGGTATAACCCCCTAACCGAGTAGTTAACTACTCGTAGTTAGGTTGTTAGTTAGATGTTTAACCAAGATCCGGTTTTGAGTCCATGTTACCGCCTCTAGAAAATTGTTTTTCACCAAATTCCGCATGCCCGAAAGTACCGGGAGAGGTAGCATGGACTTACAGTGGTATCAGAGACTAGTTAAACACTACCTAACATGTTAGCATAGTAGCTAGAAATTCGATCGGAGAAAAAGTCCCGAAATAAACCCGAAATTCAAACTTTCTGTCGATTTTCAAAGTGCTGCAAAAATTATTTGAGATATACCAAAAATCGACTCAGGGTTTTTATTAGAAACTGCAAAAATTCGACCCACTGAATCGATCAACGCGCCGCGTTTCCGCGGCGGGAGCTTGCTCCCGCCGCGGAACCGCGGCCGAGTTGACTCGGTCGTGGGGTTTTATTTTTGCAGTTTGTTCATAGGGGTATTTTGGGATTTTTGGAATATGTATTTTCTGCCCAGATTTTCCAGAACGAAAATTTTGTGTTTGGGGCCTGAAAATCCGTATTTTTGATCGAACTTCTAAAAGACTTAAGCTGACGGGTTTTTCTGTGTTGTGATATTTGTATTGAACGTCTGCTAATCGCTATATGTCGATTATTGGGGGTTATACAAATCAGTGATCTGTAATGTTGCTGGAATATGTATATGAATTCATTGGATTGTCGCGGGTGAATAGCCGGGGGTTGTAAGACGAGAGTTTTCTTTTCTTTCAATTCATGTAAATTTGTAAATTGATGTAATATTATTTGTATGACCGCACAACCGGGTCGGGGTTGTAGCCGTCATTGTATAATTTCTTTTTACTGTTTTTGCTCCTAGGATAGACCCATGGAGGGGGTGCACAAACTACCGGGTATGCCGAAGTGCCGAGTGGCCTACTCACGGAGTTGAGGGAGGTTGCTTCGCTTCGGGTACTTGGCGGGTAGTTTGCTGCACCCGTAGGGGTCTTGGGTGGGGTATTGGCTATTCACCGCGACCGTGTAATCTGCCTTTCGTTACAGGCTCGTACGAATTGCAGATTCCTAGTATATCCAATGTATTCATCTGTGATCTGAAATGGCTATCATTGCAATATATCTATATATTATATTATTTAGGCGTTGCTTATGTTTTACAGCCGCGCTAGCCCAGCCCCCGCTCTGTCGTTAGTTAAGTAACCTAACGGGTAATGACGGGGCCCCGTGGCGAATGCGAATGGCATAAGCGTACGTCATATTTTGGTTGTTTTCTGCAATGGCAGGATTAAATGATGGGACGCATTAAAAGAACTAATGCAAGAATATCACGCATTAAAAGAACTAATGCAAGAAAAATAAACCAAGTAAAAGTCGTTGGAACACTTTCGAAAAACCACTCGGTTCCTTTCAAAACTAACTTTTAAATGCGGAGCTTGAGCCACTCCTTTTAAAAGCTATCTCGTTCCATCGATTATATCAAGTTCACTACGTTCACGGTTTAGCCAAAACCATTCGTAGCCCTCCGTCGTTTCACATGGATGGTCAATAGTATTCAAGCTATGTTTGTTGGCCAAAGTCAAGGCATAGTGATTGGTAGCTATTGGGTATTCATGTGCAGCATAGATAGATGCGTTAGTTTGGAACAGTCGTACTGCCTTGTTGGCCAAAGTCAAGGGTAGGTGCGGGTGGATTCAAATTAACCTGGAGAACGACGGGTAGAACTTGACATGTGACTTATGATTTGTTGGCCAAAGTCAAGGTCATAAGAGCATGGGGGCAAAAATCCACATCGGGAGTTTCAAAAGAACTGAAACTTGCTAGTGTTGCATACCATTTGGAGTGTGATGATTCTGGTAGGATTCCTTCAGTTTTGTCACGCGATGATATTTGGATCCCGATCCTACTGTGAGTATATGCTACTCCTCAGGAAATTTCTCACTAAACGATCAATGCTATAAACCTAGTAGGTGTCTAGAAAGGTGTTAGCGGGGCTACGCCCCCAGGAAAAAGAGGTTATTTAATTAAGGAACTTCGCGAAAGCGTTGGAAAACCTCCCTCGAAGTACCGACACTGGCCTGGCTGAACGGTTAAGCAAGTATTGTACGGTGAGATTGATCCCGACTAATTCTTCCTTTTTGGTTTGAGGAGGGATTCGAGAAACAGTGGGAGCCATCCTGTTTAGACAAACTAAAAACCATTCTAAACTTGCAAGAGCATCATGCTGAGTGTTTCTTCTCTCTCCTAATTGCAGCGACCAATCGACATGACTGGACTTAAGTTACTTCTAGATAAAAACATACTGACAGGGCCAAACTATAAAGATTGGCTCAGGAATGTCAAGATGGCAATCACTTACGACAAGCTGGGGTATCTTCTTACCACCAAAGCTCCCCCTGTCCCAGGTCCCAAAACCAGCGTCGCGGGTAAGGAAATCCGTAAGACCTGAGAACTAGACTGCGCGAAGGCCAAGTGCCTCGTGCTTGCCTCTATGGACAATGAACATCAGAGGAGGCATGAGAATATGGACCTGGAATCCATATTTCTTCATACAAAAGAACTGTATGGAGAGCAATCTCGTATCGCAAGATACGAAGTGTCGAAGAAGTTATTTTCAGCAAGGTTGGCCGTCGGATCATCGGTAGCGGAACACGTGCTTAAGATGATTGGCTACATAGAAGAGCTCGCAGACCTTGGGACCACGTTGGAGAATGAGCTCTATACGGACTTGATTCTCCAGTCCCTTCCTTCCACTTACGCCCAGTTCATACTGAACTTCAACTTACAAGAAAAGGAAGTTGAACTTTCAGAGCTCCTCAACATGCTGAGGAGCGCAGAGGGCACCCTACAGAAAGGTAGGGAAACATCCACTTTGTTTGTAGGAGGATCGTCTTCTTCTAGGTCCAAGGCGAAAGCCAAGGGAAAGAAGAAGAAAGCCCCCGCCAAACCAAGAGGCGGTGTTAGTAAAGTGGATACGAAGGGAAAAGCTAAAGCAACATAGAAAGTGGGGAAGCTTGTGGATAAGGAAGAATGCTTCTATTGTCATAAGAAAGGACACTGGAAGAATGATTGCAGGGCCTGGAAGGCCAGAACACAGGAATTGAAGCAGGTTGCAGCTTCAGCTTCAGGTGTGTATGTTATTGAAAACTGTCTTTCAATAAACTCTACTTCCTGGGTATTGGATACCGGATCAGGATCTCATATCTGTAATTCTTTGCAGGCGTTGAGAAACCGTAGTGTTTTGAAAGCAGGTGACATGACCCTCAGAGTTGCGAACGGAGCAAGCATGGATGCTAAAGCCGTGGGGGACTATCACTTGGGAATGTCAGATGGACATGTTTTGGTTTTGCGTAATTGCTTTTTAGTACCCAACGCAACTTGTAATATCATTTCTGTATCTTTGGTTTCTAAAGAAGGTTATGAATTTGCGTTTGTAAGCAATGTTGTAACCATTCACCTTAATCAAGTTCTGATTGGGTCAGGTACATTGAGCAATGGTATATACGTATTAAACCAACCACAGATTTTCAATGTCCAGAATACACACAAAAGAAAGTCTCCGGAAATAAATCAGACTTTCTTATGGCATTGTAGACTGGGTCACATCAATGAGTGAAGGTTGACAAAGTTACATACAGAAGGATATTTGAATCCGTTCGAATATCAATCGTATGCCACTTGTCAATCCTGTCTCAAAGGAAAGATGACAAAGTCTCCGTTCACGGGACACAGAGTAAGAGCGAGCGAGCTCTTGGGACTCGTACACAGCGACGTGTGCGGTCCAATGTCTACACATGCGCGAAGCGGTTATTCTTACTTCATTACTTTCACGGATGACTTTTCAAGGTACGGTTATGTCTTCTTAATGAAACATAAGTCCGAAACCTTTGGAAAATTCAGGAATATAAAAATGAAGTAGAAAAACAAACCGCCAAAAGTATCAAGATTCTAAGATCGGATCGAGGTGGAGAATACTTGAGTGCCGAGTTCCTGGACTATTTAAAAGAGAACGGAATTCTCTCTCAGCTTACTCCTCCATACACTCCGCAACATAACGGTGTATCGGAGAGACGGAACCGAACCCTATTGGATATGGTACGGTCCATGATGAGTAACGCTGAGTTACCGCGATCATTCTGGGGGTATGCGCTAGAATCAGCTGCATACCTTTTGAACCGAGTTCCCACTAAGACTGTGCCTACTACACCATATGAAATGTGGTGTGGGAAGAGACCCTATCTTAATCACATTAAGACATGGGGAAGTCCAGCTTTTGTCAAAAAGCAGCATGCGGACAAGCTCGAGGCACGCTCAGTACAGTGCAAGTTCGTGGGATATCCAAAGAACTCCAAGGGATATTTCTTCTACTGCAAAGAGGAACAAAAGGTTTTTGTTTCTCGTCATGCCTACTTCTTGGAAACTGGGTTTTTGGAAAACCAGATAAGTGGGAGCACAGTAGAACTGGAAGAAATTCCAGAACCACGAACTGTTACTGAAAGCTTAGTGGAACCAGAGGGTTCAAAAGAACAAGACATTCCTACGCCGCTCCACAGGAGTAGTAGGCAGTCTCATCCGCCCGAGAGATACTACGGTTTTCTCATAGACGGGGATAGAGAGGATTGCATCATAGATTATGATGAGCCTACTAGCTTCCAGCAGGCCGTTCAGAGCGTTGACTCGGTAAAATGGCTGGATGCAATGCGGACCGAAATGGAGTCCATGTACACCAACAAGGTATGGACGTTGGACATTGCTCCAGACGGGGTAAAACCCGTAGGATGCAAATGGATCTTCAAAAGGAAGATTGGTGTAGATGGACAGGTTGAGGCCTATAAAGCTAGACTTGTTGCAAAGGGTTTTCGTCAAAGACCTGGTTTGGACTATGACGAAACCTTTTCTCCAGTGGCTATGCTGAAATCCATTCGGATCCTTCTTGCCATTGCTGCCTTCCACGATTATGAGATCTGGCAGATGGACGTAAAGACCGCTTTTCTAAATGGAAATTTAGAGGAGTGTGTCTATATGGACCAACCAGAAGGTTTCATTCAGAGTGGGAGCAGCGGAAAGGTGTGCAAGTTGCTTAAGTCCATCTATGGACTAAAGCAGGCATCGCGGAGTTGGAACATCTGTTTTGATGAGACGGTCAAGGAATTTGGCTTTATCAAAAATCCAGATGAACCATGCATCTATAGTAGATTTGTAGCGAGAACTGTAGTATTCCTCGTTTTATACGTGGATGACATTCTCTTAATAGGAAATGACATTCCTATGCTACAATCTGTCAAGAGGTTCTTGTCACACAGGTTCTCCATGAAAGTCCTGGGTGATGCCTCATACATCCTGGGGATCCGGATCCATCGTGATAGATCCAAGAGGATATTAGGACTTTCACAGTCCAGGTACATCGACACCATACTGAAAAGATTCAGTATGGAAGATTCCAAGCGCGGTAACCTACCGGCTTGTCACGGGATCACCCTCTCTAAAGAGATGTCTCCCAAGACTGATTTGGAGAGGGATCGCATGTATATTATATCCTACGCTTCTGCGGTAGGCTCTATAATGTATGCGATGTTGTGTACCAGACCGGATGTAGCTTATGCACTTAGTGTAGTAAGCCGGTATCAGTCAAACCCCGGGGAGAAACACTGGATAGCGGTAAAGAACATTCTCAAGTACCTGAGAAGGACTAAGGAGATATTCTTGGTGTATGGCGGAAAAGACCTCCAGATCGAGGCCTTTGCTGACTCCAGCTTCCAGAGTGACAAGGATGATTCCAATTCCATGTCGGGTTTTGTCTTTACCCTCAATGGAGAAGCGGTGTGTTCGAAGAGTTCCAAACAGGAAACCGTTGCAGACTCGACGATGGAAGCGGAATACATCGCTACATCTGATGCCGCAAAAGAAGCTGTCTGGATGAGGAAGTTCTTGAAAGAACTTCAGGTGGTTCCGTCCATTGTTGATCCAATACCTCTGTATTGCGACAACAACGGGGCTATAGCTTTAGCGAAGGAACCCAGGTCCCATAAGAGATCCAGACAGATCTTGAGGCGGTATCACCTGATCAGGGAGATCGTGGATCGCCAGGAGATCGAGGTTCGGAGGGTTGCTTCAGAAGATAACACTGCAGATCCATTCACCAAGGCCTTTCCCCAGACTCAGTTCGAGCGGCTGATCGAGATGATAGGTCTTCGATACGCCAGTACATGGCCTTAGTGCAAGTGGGAGATTGTTAGTGTATATGCCCTAGAGGCCATTA
Source organism: Agapanthus africanus (assembly GCA_030015575.1). NCBI lineage: Eukaryota > Viridiplantae > Streptophyta > Magnoliopsida > Asparagales > Amaryllidaceae > Agapanthus > Agapanthus africanus. Next base: position 332,752,849 of record CM057345.1, on the reverse strand, counting down.
CTGTATCATACTAGTTTGTATATTACTTAATGGAAGCTTGGGATATTCACCTTGTATATACAATCTTGCTCAAAATAGTAGTATGCTACTTGGTTTGTTTCTACTTCAATGTGTACATGTGTTTATTTTATTATATCACCTATACGCATTAGTGGAGCCCTTAGGATCTTTGCTTGATTACCAGCGTTGTGATGGCAGTCACACTAGTGGGGCTGGGTAATCTATAAGCACATCCTTATGCAGGTCCCTGGTCACAGGACTATCGAGACAGGGCATCGATACTCCGGAGTAGACTAGCGCATGCGCTTCTCATCCCAGTGTGGGAGACGGTCTGTCCCACAGCCGTCAGTACGTCGTACTGGAGATAGTATGCGGGTGCTCGTTGGGTTACGAGTACACTGGACAGGACTCGTCGGGAACTGACCGGTTGGTATTATACCTTTCGTCAGTTATCAGTTCCCAGGTGACATGAGTACAGCTTAGTCCGCTGACTTGACACTGTCACTTCGCCTCGAGTGTGTTCCCACTGTACTTTGATTACTACCCTACCACGGCTCAAAGGAGTCGTGCAAACAGGTAGTAGTTGGGTGCAGTCCCGAAGCATTTGGAGGCAGTGACGGTTAGACAGGATTCGTCTCTCCCGGTATTGGGGGTTGACATCGCGTTGTGTCTAGGAGAGCCATTACACGAGTAGTCCCTGGCCAGGGCAAGCGAGATATACTGGTAGGCTTCCAGTGTTATCTCAGGGTGTATTGGGCTTCACTCCGACACGACTTGTACCGCTATTAGGGGACTGACGTTTACCACCCCCCTAGGCCCTCCATGCGATGTATCAGACGAACAGACCGGACTGTACGGAGAATGTCACATTCAGGCTCAGTAGGAGTTCAGATGGGTTTCACCTCGTCAGTCTTCTTATCGGCATCTACCTGGGGACCGTTACGCACAGCTAGTGCCGCTTGCGGTCTGTGGTTAAACCCACTGCCAGCGTAGTGTTGAGTCTTTAGAGTCCCACACAGAAAGCTATTCGCCTTTAGGCAAAAGAGTAGAGGTCGCATGGTTTTGCGACAGGTCGCATGGTTTTGCGACAGGGTTCGGTCACATCCGTGCACTTGTGTACGTATAGTGTCCGGACAGTTTACACTAGCGGGCTTTGGTTTAAGCCAGATCCTAGTGTACCTTTTAGGATTGGTTTTATCCAGTATGCATCCGTGTTCCTCGGAAAGCGGATGCGGGTGTGTATGCACAGTTGACGGAGAGACAGAGGCAGAGGATTCTCATTAGGGTTGTTGACCGTTGACCGTTGACCGTTGACTATTGACTTTTTGCTCAACCCTAATGAGAATATGATATATGATTAACAATTATATTAATTAAGTATTATGGTGACATGGTTGTTGAGGGGTTGACTTTGTTGACTTGTTGACTTTGTTGACCGGTTGACTAGGCTTGACTAGTTGACCATCATGATAACAATAGCTATCATTTCATGGCAAAGACTTTTGCTTGCTTGCTCTCTTGTGCAAAATGAGTGCATGAAATGATATGGCTATTGTTGCTTAAACCATCACATAATACTTGATTGCTATGATGTGTTATGATGGTTATGGATTATGAGAGCCAAATGAGAAAAGTCTTCCCTCATTCTATCATTTTGATTCTCTCTCTTGTTCTTGAGCTCTCATCTTCTTCCTCTTGCTCTCCCTCTCTTTATTCTATGGTTCACTTGTCTCATGTGTTGAGAACCAAGAACCATAGAGAAAAATCCCAACACACTCTTCTCTACTCACTCTAGTTCATAAGGTTTAGCAAACCAAGTGAACTAGTTTCTTCAAAGACCGAAGAAGAAGCCAAAGGTAGAAGCTTTCAGGTGGATCGATCTTCGGCGTAAGGAGACGACGGGGTGAAGCCGATCCGGACAACCATCGAGGCTTGAAGACGAAGGAGTTCAAGATAGAAAGGTATAACCCCCAAACCGAGTAGTTAAGTACTCCTAGTTAGGTTGTTAGTTAGATGTTTAACCAAGATCCGGTTTTGAGTCCATGTTACCGCCTCTAGAAAATTGTTTTTCACCAAATTCCACATGCCAGAAAGTACCGGGAGAGGTAGCATAGACTTACATAGAACTCAGAGGTTATACCTCACTTGACCCTATGATGTTGGGTCAGGAGAAGAAGAGAAGAGGAAGCAGCTGCTACTGCTGTTGCTGCTCCTGATGCTGTTGATGTTGTTGCTGCTCCTGCTAATGCTGCTGTTCTTGCAGCTGCTGCTTGTTGTTGTTATGGTGCTGAGCTGATGGTGTGGGTACTGCTGCTACGTGTGTTGTTGCTGCTGCGAGGAGCTGTTGCTGCTGCTTGGTGTTGCTGATGCTTGCAACTGCTGCTGGGGCGAAGCTGCTGCTGATGTTGCTGTTGTTGCTGAGGCTGATGCTGTTGCTTCAGCTGTGTGTGTGTGTGAGTGAGAGAGTGAAAGAGTGAGAAAATGAGAGTGTGTGATGCAACAAAAGAAATGATAATACAAGAGAGTCAAGCCCCCATTTCTCTCTCTCTTGCCACATTAAATGCAAGTATGGGCTTGCCATGATGCACTCCCTCTCTCTCTCATTTAATGCAAGCATGGCTTAGCCATGATGCATTCTCTCTCTCTCATTCTCTCAAGTCAACCAAAATAAATTTTAAATCCCTTTTCATTTTAAAAAAAAAATACCCTTAATTAAAATCATTTAACTTAATAATGGTGGGGTTAATCTACCATGGTTGTTAAACATGGTTTAACCCAAATTTTTAACCCTAGTTTACATGCACAAGTTTGTGCAAGCTTAGGAAAATTCTAGAAAAATATTTATTAAATTTGAAAAATTATTTGAAAACCAATTTGGTAAATTTTTTTTTATTAAAAATCATATATTAAGATATAATTAGCCTCTAAACACATTCTAAAGTGTTACAATTTCCCCCCTTAAAGAAATTCGTCCCCGAATTTAAAAATATAAAGCTACGCATACCATCAAAGAGATGAGGGAACTTCTTGCCCTCGGCCTCCTAACTGATCTCTTCACCATTTGGGCTGCGCCAAAGCACCTTCACAGATGGCAAGACCTTCGATCTATGTTTCTTCACCTGCCGGTCCAATATCACGACTGGCTGCTCGGTGAACGTAATATTGCGCTCGAGCTGAACGGTCTGATGCTGAATCATGTGCGAAGGGTCATGTAGGTATCTGTGAAGCTTCGACACGTGGAATACGGGGTGAACATCTGGGAAGTCGGGTGGAAGAGCTAAATGGTATGCTACTGCGCCCACACGCTCGAGGATCTCGAAAGGACCTATGAATCTGGGGCTAAGCTTCCCCTTCCATCCAAACCTCATCACTCCCTTTATTGGAGAGACCCTCAGAAAAATGCGATCGCCAACTGCGAACTCTAATCTGCGGCGGCGCCTGTCAGCATACGATTTCTGCCTGCTCTGAGCTGTCCTCATCCTATCTCGAATCAGCTGTATCTTCTCGGTCGTCACATGTACGATCTGTGGCCCCAAAATACTGCTCTCACTGAGCTCTGTCCAATAGACCGGCGATCTACATCTCCTCCCATACAAGGCCTCGAAAGGTGCCATCTGAATAGTATCCTGGAAACTATTGTTGTAGAAGAACTCTATCAAGGGTAAATGATGATCCCAGCTACCACCAAAGTCTAAAACGCACGCTCGGAGCATGTCCTCGAGAGTCTGAATAGTCCGCTCTGACTGTATGTCGGTCTGCGGATGAAATGCTGTGCTGAAACTCAAGCGGGTGCCCAAAGCCTCCTGAAGCCTCTGCCATAGTCGGCTGGTAAACTGGGTGCCTCTGTCGGACATGATACACGTCGGGACTCCGTGCAGTCGTACTATCTCATCGATATAAATCTGGGCATACTGAGCAAATCCGAAAGTCGTCTCTACTGGCAGGAAGTGAGCCGCTTTCGTCAAACGATCCACGATCACCCAAATGGAGTCATACCCTCGCCTAGTCCTGGGTAGACCCACCACGAAATCCATCGAAATCTGCTCCCATTTCCACTCCGGAATGGGTAACGGCTGTAGCTCTCCCGCCGGCCTCTGGTGCTCGGCCTTGACTTGCTGACAAGTCAGGCATCTCGACACGAAATCTGCGATGTCCCTCTTCATTCCGTTCCACTAGTAAACATCTTTCATATCATGGTACATCTTGGTGGAACCGGGATGAACACTGTACACCGATCGATGTGCCTCCTCAAGAATCTCACGCCGCAGTCCCTCAGCATCTGGTATGCATAGTCTAGTCCCAAATCGCAGTATCCCCTGATCATCGATCACGAACTCGGAAAATCTGCCCTGTCAAATCTGCGCCATGATCTCTGAGCATCGGTCATCATTGTGTTGTGCCTCATGTATACGGTCAAGCAACTGTGGGCGTGCACGAACATGCGCAAGCTGTCCCCCGATCGGCGTGAACTTGAACTGCACTCGGCTGTCGCATAATATCTGCCAATCTACCGAAGACTGCCTCTGCACTGTGCTCAAACAAGATAGAATACCCTCGGGCCTCCTGCTACCACATTAGCCTTGCCCGGGTGATATAAGATCTTGCAATCGTAGTCCTTTACCAGTTCCATCCAACGGCGCAGTCGGAGATTCAGGTCCCGCTGCTGAAATATATACTTTAAGCTCTTGTGATCAGCGAATATCTGGCACGACTCGCCATAAAGGTATTGTCGCCAGATCTTAAGTGCAAAGACCACTGCGGCCATCTCCAAATCGTGAGTGTGGTAGTTCTGTTCATGTCTCTTCAACTGCCGCGAAGCATATGCGATCACCCTGTCATGCTGCATCAATACGTACCCTAGCCCCACTCGTGAAGCATCACAATAGACTGCAAATCCTCCTGATCCTGAAGGCAACAATAATACTGGCGCCGTAGTCAAACAAGTCCGTAGCTGCTGAAAACTGTGCTCGCACTCCTCCGTCCAATCGAAAGGAACTCCCTTCCAGGTCAATCGGTCAATGGTGCAGCAATGCGGGAGAAATCCTATACAAATCGCCTGTAGTAGCCGGCCAATCCTAGAAAACTGCGTATCTCAGTAACGGATGTAGGTCTAGGCCAACTCCGAACGGCCTCGATCTTCCTCGGGTCTACACATATACCATCTCGTGTAATCACGTGACCCAAGAAGTCTACACTGTCCAGCCAGAACGTGCACTTGGAGAATTTTGCATAAAGCTGGTGCTCCCTCTGTAGGGTTCCTAGGCACACTCAAGAGGTCTCACAAGGCATCAACCATGCCAAATTCAAAATTTTCCGGTGCCGAGAAACCCTAATACGGATCGTTAACTAGAGAATAGGCGAAATAACAAGCTAGTAAACAACTTTACTGCTAAGTGAAAGAGACTACAACCTTTGTAGATCCGGTCCTCCACTTCCTTAGCTCCGTGATGATGTCCCTCCGCTGCGATCATTGGATCCCGGACTCTAGCGATGGTTTCGTCGAAGAAATGATCGGGCTACGTCGTCGACTTCGATGCCGAAGAAGATCTACGTCGAGGCAACTCAAGATCAAGCTCCAACTTCACCAAGTCATGAAACTTGTGAAGAAAACACCCTATACTACATGGCAAGTGGTAGAGGATGAAGAAATAGGAAGTGGGTTCACTTTTGATTTGGATTTCTCACTTGGAATCATCACTTAGAAATTTCAAGCAAAGGTTTTTCTTTTTCTCTTCATGAAGAAGATGAAGAAGAAGAATGAAAAAAGAATGATCAATAATAGAAAAACAAGTGATGGTTATCATAATGCAACTATGGTTAAGTGTAGAGAATAAACTAGGGTTAGGTGAATGGTTAGGTTAGGGCAAAAGAAACAAAAATGGTTGAACTTTTCAAAGCTTCATGAAGCTTCAAAGTAAATCCAAAAGAAGCTACCATTTCTTTTCTTGCTATAAAGAATAAATAAAATAAATAATCAAGAGAAGATAATAAAACCCTAACCATTCACTTAAACATGGTTTAAAGTAAACACAAACCCAAGTTTGCATGTATCATCAAACATGATACAAACAAGTGCACAAAAATATATCACATATACAACTTGTGCATTTCAAGTAAGAAAATTAACCTTGAGTGAACCAATACTAGTTAATGCAAAATAATATATCAAATATATAATTATATATTAAATCATTAAATCAACACTTGATTTAATGATCCGGTCATACTGCATATAACCGACTAATATCATGTGTATCAATGTATCGAATCAACATTTGATTCGGTAACCCGGCTATATCACATATAACCGTCCCATGATACATATCGCGAGAATAGAATACCGTATCACATACTGGTATTATTCTCGGTCCCGCACATATTTCATATGCGCTCCTATTTCGTTTCGCTTGAGCCAGGAAATCTCTGTGTAGGACTCTGAAGACTCGTCAATACGCCGGCAGCAGGTGATGATCATATCAAAGACCCACAAGCCGCAAGCGGTCTGCTAAACGTAATGGCCATCCGGGTATTGAGCGATCAGAAGATCGATGAGCAAGCCCGCTCACACTCCTGTGAATCCAACCAGTAACACTTACCGTACAGTCCGGTCTGTTCGTCTGATATGTCGCATATCTCGCCTAGGGGTGGTAAACGTCAGACCCCAGCAGCTCGATAAGTCGTGTCGATATGAGATCTATAACAGTTCGAGAAACTACTGATAACACTTACCAGTAAATCTCAGCAATCCTGGCCAGGGATTTCCCGTTATAGCCAATCGAACACAGCGCAACATCAACTCCCTATACCGGGAGAGACGAATCCCCTCCTATCGCTCATTGCCTTCATGTGATTCGGGACTGTACCCAAAAACCACCGTTTTGCACGCCCTCTTGGATGTGGTAATGTAGAAATCAAAGCACAGTGGGAATCACATAAGACTCTATGACGATCTCGAGTCAACAGACTACTCTGTACAGTGTCACCAGAGAACTGCCATCTGACGTGAGGTATAATACCACCTGGGAGTTCTCGGCGAGTCCGTCAAGTGTACCCAGTCTCCACTGAGCACCCGTATATCATCTCTGATGTCAAACACCAATGGATATGGGATCATCCATCGCCCATCTGTATGGGTCGAGAAGGTACACGCTAGTCTACTCTGGTATATCGATGCCCCGTCTCGATACACCCACGACTAGGGACTTTGAAGGATGTACTTATGGACTACCATGTCCCCACTAGTATGATCCTCATCATAGTCCAGGTAGTCAAGTACACATCCTAAGGGCTTTACCAACATGTAACAGAGAGACAATTAGTGTACACGTTAAGGTAAAGAGCAACCAGATAGCATACTATCATATCGAGCAAGAAAGTCATCCCTATATATGTCCAAGCATCCACTACAATATACATCCTATGTATAGTAATGGCCTCTAGGGCATACATATAACTAACAATCTCCCACTTGCACTAGGGCCATCTGATAGCAGTGGTTGTAGTATCTCATACTCAACCATCCTATAAGAGTCTATCTCTGGGAAAAGGCCTTCGTGAGTGGATCCGCCGTGTTGTCCTCTGAGTCTACTCTCCTAACCTCGATCCCCTGGAGATCAACCATCTCCATGATCAGGTGATACTGCCTCAGAATATGTCTGGATCACTGATGGGACATGCGTTCCTAGGCATAAGCCACAACTCCATTGTCTCACAATGGGAGGAACGATGTTCATCTCATGAACTAATATACATCCAGACTGCCTCTTTGGTAGCATCTTAAGTAGCGATGTATCCATCCTTTATCGTCTAGTAAGCCACGGTATCTAGCTTGGAACTCTTCCAACATACCATCCCTTTACTAAGGGTAAAGACAATGCCTGTGACTGACATTCAGTCGTCCTTATCACCCTCGAACCTTTCCAGTGATTCTCCCCAGGATCGATTGATACCATCTCACTACAACTAGTGAGAATCCTAACATCCAATTAGATATCTCATAGGTCCAAAACCCAGGATTTAGGAGGTATCACTTTGAACATATATGGAGAATCCTTGTGATAAGCGGAGATTGACTGAGCGTAGCATAGGAAACACCTTCCCTATCAAGAGTGTGTCATCCGCGTACTCTACAAGGATCACCACCATAATCCCTACTACCCTTTTTGTATATACAAGGTTCATCTACCATTTTGATGAAGTCAAACTCTTTGACTACCACATCAAAACAGACGTTCCAACTCCGCGATGCCTGCTTTATCCTTTAAAGCAACTTGTGCACGTTTCCGCTGCTCCCACTGTTTACGAAGCCCTCTGGCTGTGTACTTATAGACGCCCTCTTCTAAAATATCATTTAGAAGAGCAGTCATGACACACAACCGCCAGATATCGTAGTCATGGTATGTAGCCGTGGCAAGTAGGATCCGGATGGACTTAAGCATAGCCACTGGAAAAGGTTTCATCATTATCCACGCCTGGTTGATGACGAAAACCATTAACAAGTCTAGCTTTGAAAGTCTCAACTTTTCCATCTACACAAAGTAATCTTCTCAAGATATACTTGCTCCTGATAGGGATTTAACCTTTCAGATATAGCAACCAAAGTCCATACTTTGTTGGTGTACATGGATTCCATCTCAGATCGCTAAGCATCCAGCCATTCTTACAGAGTCCCTACTCTCGATGGCCTGCTCGAAACTAGTTGGGTCATCATCTCATGATGCAATCCTCGCTCCCACTGTCATAGGGAAACCAAAGTATCTCTCAGGTGGGTGAGGAACCCTACTAGATCAGCGGAGAGGCTGAGGTTCGTTGGTTACTATTGAATCCTTTGGTTCTACCAAATCATCTGCTGTAGTTTGCATAGCTGGAACTGCTTCTAGTTCTACATAACAGACCTTGCCTCGAGCTTGTCCGGATTTTGCTTTTAGACATAGTCCGGACAACCCCCAAATCTTAACCAACTTAAGATATGGGCTCTTCCCTTTCCATATCACATATGAAGTGGTAGGCAACTGATTTGATTTGAACCCTATTCAATAGATATGCAGCTTCTCAAGTGCATAACTCCCAAAAGGAAAATAGGAAACTCAGTAGTACTCATCATAGAGCGCACCATATCGAATAGGGTGCAATTGCTCCGCCCCGATATACCATCGTGCTATGGTGTATACGGAGGAGTAATGCTGAGAGAGAATCTCATTCTCGTTTAGAATAGTCCAGGAATTCTATGCATAAGTATTCTCCTCCTTGATCTTATCAAAGGACATAATACTTATACCCGTATTGGTTCTTTACTTCTAACTTATATTCTATGAATATCTCAAAAGATTCGGACTTGTGTTTCAACAAGAACATATGTCTGAATCTAAAGAGATCATCAGAGAATGTAATGAAGTACAAAGAACCGGTCTTTGCATATGTAGACAGAGGACCTTCATACATCAGCATGTATCAATCCCAAGAGTTCACTAACTCTTTCTCTGCTTCCAATAAACAGAGCTGTGGTCAACTTATCTTTGTGACATGACCGGCAAGTTTTCGCAAGATGTAAATTCAAACAGATTTAAATATGCATCTATGTGCAACTTAGCTAGTCGGGTCGCATTGATATGACCTAGTCTACAATACCTCAAGAAGGATCCGTTCATTTCTGAACTCTACCTCTTGTGTGTGTTCTGTATACTAAGAACTGTAGTTTGATTTAGAACATCAATGCTTTTAGATAACGTGCCTGAACCGATCAACTTTTGATATAGGAAATGTTCAAAACATTATCCAACAATACAAAATTTTATCAATTCTTTACTAATAAAGAGACTGATATGATTTTGTATATCAGGTTCGGTATCTAATAACATTTGTTCAGAATCAATGTATTTGGAATACAGGGTGACAGTGACCAACAGACTTGGCTGCAACACTTGCACCGTTTTCTGTCTCATGAAACTTATCACCCGTTCTCAGTTCTCTACCTTTCTGTAGCCCTATGTAACAGATTACATATCTGGGATCCTGATCCGGTATCAAATACCCAGGACGTGGAGGATACAGAGAAACGGTTCTTTGTAATGAACACACCCGAAGGAGATGCATCATATGCACTTTTTTCGTTTGGGCGGCATAGGAATTCTGGTATTACCCAATTTCCTGCTCTGTCTTATAACAATTATAAGTTGGAGCGGGACCAACGTTCCCCAGCTCAGTATAACAAGCGGGTCCGGTCAATATGTCCGTATTATTATCTTGATTAAGGCATGATATGGTCGCTACCTGGAGAGAGAGAGAAGAAAACACTCAGCGTGCGCTCTTGCAAGAATAGATTGGTTATTATTTTATCTAATCAGGATGGCTCCCACTGTTTTTTATCAAATCTTCCTTCAAACCCTAAAAGGAAAGACTAGCCGGGATTAATTACACTCTACAAGTTCGTCAATTTTTCGGCCAGGCCAGTGTCGGTACTTTGAGGGGGTCCCCCGTGCTTTCGCACGAACCTAATTAATGTAAACCTCGTTTTCCCAGAGGCGTAACCTCGTTAACACCTTTCTAGACACCTACTTGATCGGCTAATTGTAATGTGTAAAACTCTCCCAGGAGTAACTCTTACTCGAAGAGGGTATCGGGATCCAACTATCTCATAGAAGGTATGCAATCTCATTGCAAATTTCAACACTTGAAATTCCCGATAATATTTTGCCCCTAGCGTCCTATGACCTTGACGGAGGCCAAACTACCCATAGTCCGCTAGTCAAGTTCAACCCGTCATTTCCTGATTGAATTAAACCCACCCGCACGACCCTTGACGGAGGCCAAACAACGCCGTACGAATACCCTAATCCAATCGCATCATATGCTAGCAGATAAGCACTAGTTAGCTACCGTACACTACGCCTTGACGGAGGCCAAACTACCACAGCACGAATACTAACTAGTACTTATCTGAAATGACGGAGGGCTACGACAGGTTTTTCTGAAAACCTATTGCGTAATGAACTTGATATCGTTGTAGAATCAAATGATTTTGAAATGGAGTGTTTTTTAGGCTTTTCTAGTTTTGCTAAAGGGGTCACTCCCGGTGAAGGGATCGTCGGCCCTTTCCTCATCGAATGTGGTGCGGGATATATCATATATATCACTGTGCAAAGCAGAAACTATAGAAGCAATCAAAAGACAAACCGAGAGTTGTAGCATCTGCCAGTTATTGCTAAAGGGGTCACTCCCGGTGAAGGGATCGTCGGCCCTTTCCTCATCGAATAAGGTGCAGGATATATCATATATACCGCTGTGCAAAGCAAGAACTGTAGCTACCTGTTTTATTTTTGAAATTCGATTCCACAACATCTTTAGGTTTCTTTTCTTCCATAAATCACATTAATGAAGTCCCATCATTTAAGCACCTAAACATCACAGATAAATACGACGTACACTTATGCCATCCGCATTCGCCTCGATGTCCCCTCATGCACCGTTAGGTTAGGTAACTAACGGCAGAGCGGGACAGGGCTAGCGCGGGTGTAAAACATAAGTAATGTCTATATAATATATCCTATATACTATATACAGTATTTATCACAGAACATCAAATGATCACATCACAGATATCGCAGCAGAAGAATCATATGAAACATTAGATATATTAGGACATCCGTGTTTTCAATACGAGCCAGTATAAAACACGGATTCCACGGTCGCGATAAATAGCCAAACCCACACCCCAAGACCCCTACGAGAGCGGCAAGCAACCCTACCAATTCTCGAGTTAGGAGATCCGGACTCGACTCCTCGAGATGGTCTCCCACTGGACCCTAGAACCCGGTTACTTGTGCTCCCCTCCTTGGGTCTATCCTTGTGCGGAAAAGTAAATAATATACAAAAGGTGACATCTTCCGCAACCTGGAAGTGCCCCAATAAAAGAATATTACATACAAGTTTTTACATGAATGAAAATGAAAAACACTCATCTCACATAAAAAAACCCTGGCTATTCAAACACGACGATCCAATATAACATATCCAGCAACACATAACATCACATGTCATCAACGTAAGTAAATATGCGCATCCCAATTGTCGTTGACATATAGCAACGAAACCGGCGATATCACATATTACACTTACGGTCACAGAAAAGAAAGTGTAAAACTACAACAGTTGGAATCCGCAACCTCTTTAGACATCACATGCCTAATCAAATGAATTCCTTAGACATCGCATGCCTAACAATTATAAACCCCGCATTTTAGTCTCATTTATCGAAAACTCTTTTCAATATCAAGTCGGGCAATTCAACAAGATTCCCGACATCCTGATCGAATGCTCGTCGCAAACTTTAGTAGGCGGCCGCACCCCCGACGCCGTCGACGAAGTGCACCAAGGCGGAACACCGCTGCCGCGAGCACCCGAATGGATGCTTTCGGCGACGGGGTTCTCCTACAGTCACTTGGTCGGGGCTATGGGGTGAGGTTGTCTATTAAGTTTACCCGGCGAGTATCCGTGTACGCTACGTGATTGCGACGGACTTTTGATCACATCAAAATTCCGTGGCAACCGATCAAGTGAGACTAAACTGCTATGTTTATAACATTCATATTAGTTATCTCATAACTACTTGTGAATTCCAAATATTGTATCACATTCCAGATAAATAGAAAATGTCAACTTTCCGATCGAACAGTCAAACACCCATGTTTTCCCGAAACCGCTCAACACATGAAATAAGTTTAAAAACATTCACTTCATGCCTCAGTACCAACGGTCCAGCCGTAGAAGGGTCAAGCCAACGCCTCACATGTGGCACGCCGTACTACCCCAAACCCTAAGGTTCAAAGGGCAGTTCAAGACGGTCACATAATCGAGTTAAGGTTTGTTGTCTTCTAGAGGGACCATCGCGTTACTTGCACTACTTAGAACGTCATTATACTACGGAAAAATCCAACACTTGGAAATTTTCCGGCAGGGGAAAAATTGGGTATTTATATCCGGTCGAACTTTTTAACATATTCTGAAATTACCCGGAAAAACACAAAGACGAAATTAGAGTTCCCGATCGAAACACCGAGTCCCCAATACAACCCAAAAAACTCAACTCTTGAGTAAAATTTAAAAATTCCCAGAAAATACAGAACTAACATAAAGGAATTACTGTGCAAAGAAAATGGCAAGATGCTCCTAAATGGCCGCAGAACCGCCGCATATGCCAGGGCGGGGCCGCGGTTCCGCGGAGCTTTAGTCGAGTTAAGTGCACGTGCTTCACAGTAACTCCTAGAAAACCCTGCTGTATTTTTTGGATATTTTTAATATAGAAAAATCCACTGTTTTCAAAAATGTACAGAGAAAGGTGAAATCTAGGGTTTCGGGGTTCGATCGGGTTTCTAACTTCGTCTACTCATCGCCTAAGGCTCTAGCTAGGCTTTGATACCACTGTAGGGTTCCTAGGCACACTCAAGAGGTCTCACAAGGCATCAACCATGCCAAATTCAAAATTTTCCGGTGCCGAGAAATCCTAATACGGATCGTTAACTAGAGAATAGACGAAACAACAAGCTAGTAAACAACTTTACTGGTAAGTGAAAGAGACTACAACCTTTGTAGATCCGGTCCTCCACTTCTTTAGCTCCGTGATGATGTCCCTCCGCTGCGATCATCGGATCCCGGACTCTAGCGATGGTTTCGTCGAAGAAATGATCGGGCTAGGTCGTCGACTTTGATGCCGAAGATGATCTACGTCGAGGCAACTCAAGATCAAGCTCGAACTTCACCAAGTCATGAAACTTGTGAAGAAAACACCCTATACTACATGGCAAGTGGTAGAGGATGAAGAAATAGGAAGTGGGTTCACTTTTGATTTGGATTTCTTACTTGGAATCATCACTTAGAAATTTCAAGCAAAGGTTTTTCTTTTTCTCTTCATGAAGAAGATGAAGAAGAAGAATGAAAAAAGAATTATTAATAATAGAAAAATAAGTGATGGTTATCATAATGCAACCATGGTTAAGTGTAGAGAATAAACTAGGGTTAGGTGAATGGTTAGGTTAAGCAAAAGAAACAAAAATGGTTGAACTTTTCAAAGTTTCATGAAGCTTCGAAGTAAATCCAAAAGAAGCAACCATTTCTTTTCTTGCTATAAAGAATAAATAAAATAAATAATCAAGAGAAGATAATAAAACCCTAACCATTCACTTAAACATGGTTTAAAGTAAACACTAACCCAAGTTTGCATGTATCATCAAACATGATACAAACAAGTGCACAAAAATATATCACATATACAACTTGTGCATTTCAAGTGAGAAAATTAATCTTGAGTGAACCAATACTAGTTAATGCAAAGTAATATATCAAATATATAATTATACATTAAATCATTAAATCAACACTTGATTTAATGATCCGGTCATACTGCATATAACCGACTAATATCATGTGTATCAATGTATCGAATCAACATTTGATTCGGTAACCCGGCTATATCACACATAACCGTCCCATGATACATATCGCGAGATAGAATACCGTATCACATACTGGTATTATTCTCGGTCCCGCACATATCTCATATGCGCTCCTATTTCATTTCGCTTGAGCCAGGAAACCTCTGTGTAGGACTCTAAAGACTCGTCAATACGCCGGCAGCAGGTGATGATCATATCAAACACCCACAAGCCGCAAGCGGTCTGCTAAACGTAACGGCCATCCGGGTATTGAGCGATCAGAAGATCGACGAGCAAGCCCGCTCACACTCCTGTGAATCCAACCAGTAACACTTACCGTACAGTCCGGTCTGTTCGTCTGATATGTCGTATATCTTGCCTAGGGGTGGTAAACGTCAGACCCCAGCAGCTCGATAAGTCGAGTCGATATGAGATCTATAACAGTTCGAGAAACTTCTGATAACACTTACCAGTAAATCTCAGCAACCCGGGTCAGGGATTTCCGGTTATAGCCAATCGAACACAGCGCAACATCAACTCCCTATACCGGGAGAGACGAATCCCCTCCTATCGCTCATTGCCTCCATGTGATTCGGGACTATACCCAAAAACCACCGTTTAGCATGCCCTCTTGGACGTGGTAAGGTGGAAATCAAAGCACAGTGGGAATCACACAAGACTTTATGACGATCTCGGGTCAATAGACTACTCTGTACCAGTGTCACCAGAGAATTGCCATCTGACGTGAGGTATAATACCATCGGGAGTTCTCGGCGAGTCCGTCCAGTGTACCCAGTCTCCACTGAGCACCCATATATCATCTCTGATGTCAAACACCAATGGATATGGGATCATCCATCGCCCATCTGTATAGGTCGAGAAGGTACACGCTAGTCTACTCTGGTATATCGATGCCCCGTCTCGATACACCTACGACTAAGGACTTTGAAGGATGTACTTATGGACTACCATGTCCCCACTAGTATGATCCACATCATAGTCCAGGTAGTCAAGTACACATCCTAAGGGCTTTACCAACATGTAACAGAGAGACAATCAGTGTACACGTTAAAGTAAAGAGTAACCAGATAGCATACTATCATATCGAGCAAGAAAGTCATCCCTATATATGTCCAAGCATCGACAACAATATACATCCTATGTATAGTAATGGCCTATAGGGCATACATATGACTAACACCCTCAAAGTCTGCAGTGTGATCCGCAGGTGCTGCTCGTGCTCCTCTTTGCTCTGGGAATACACCAATATATCGTCAATGAATACGATGATGAACAAGTCAAGGTACGGCCTAAATATACGGTTCATCAAGTCCATGAATGCTGCTGGGGCGTTGGTGAGTCCGAACGACATCTCCAAAAACTCATAATGACCGTAGCACGTGCGGAAAGCTGTCCTCGGTATATCCTCCTGTCGAACCCACAGCTGATGGTATCCTTGTTGGAGTTAGTGCCTTCAGAGTCAATTATTGGATCACAGGCACGTGATTGCAATGATTGAGGGAGGACCTATCCCGGTAGGACAGTCTTACTCGAGATGATAGTATGCTATCTGGTTTATCTTTATCATCGTGTACTGCTTTAGGTGACCTGACATGTCGCTATTACACGTTGATAGAGCCCCTAGGATTCTTGCTTGACTACCAGCAGTATGATGGCGATCATATACGTGGGAGCTGGTAGTCT
Organism: Agapanthus africanus; assembly: GCA_030015575.1. NCBI lineage: Eukaryota > Viridiplantae > Streptophyta > Magnoliopsida > Asparagales > Amaryllidaceae > Agapanthus > Agapanthus africanus. The sequence goes on along the minus strand of CM057345.1, from coordinate 332,736,719 downwards.
ATAAGCACATCCTTAAAAGGTCCCTAGTCGTAGGAGTTTCGAGACAGGGCATCGATACTCCATTAGTAGACTAGTGTATACAGTCGAGACCCCGACGAGGGGCGGTGGCCGGTCTCACAAGCCACTGGTGTCAGTTGGTTCACCTAAGATGTATACAGGTGCTCATTGGGTTATGAGTACACCGGACAGGACTCACCGGGAACCTGCTAGTTGGGCTTATACCTGACGTCAGATAGCAGTTCCCTGGTGACATGTGTACAGGTTAGTTCATCGACCTGAGGATCGTCATTTGTCTCGTGTGAGTTCCCACTGTGTTTTGATTACTACCCTACCACGGCTCAAAGGAGTCGTGCAAACAGGTTTTAGTTGGGTACAGTCCCGAGCCACATGGAGGCAGTGAGCGGATCTTCAGGGGTTCGTCTCTCCCGGTATTGGGGGTGAGGTCGCGCTGTGTCTAGGAGAGCCATTACGCAAAGCCCTCGGCCGAGGCAGGAGATTTACTGGTAGGTATTCCAGTAGTATCTCAGGGCGTTCTGGGCTACACTCCGACACGACTTGTACCGCTTTTGGGGGTCTGACTTTTACCAACCCCCTAGGCCCGACATGCGATGCTCATAGACGAACGGACCGGACTGTACGGATATTGTCACTGACAGGCTCAGTTGGGTGTCGGGGTGAGCTTCCTCATCGACGTCCCTTTTGGTCAATAGCTGGTGGCCCGTCACGTATTGGCTTATACCTCTGACGTGCTAGTGGTTAAATCCACAGCCATAGTATTGACGAGTCTTTAGAGTCCACCACACTTTCAGTTACTCAAGCTTTCGGGCGAAACGCTGTAGAGGCCGTATGGAGATATGGCAGGGTCCGATCAGATACGTGCGGTATTGCACGGATCAGGATCGGACAGGCTGTACTAGTGGCCGTATAGTTATATGGCAGGGTTCGATCAGATACGTGCGGTATTGCACGGATCAGGATCGAACGGATTTCACTAGCCGGCTTTGGTTTAAGCCGGTACTAGTTTAGTACAGTGTAGATTTTGTCTCATTGCATTTGTATCCGGTCGGAATACAGATGCGGGTGTGTATGCACAGTATCGGGGTTTTCCTGTAATTTATTACGGGACCAGTTTTCTGGAGTTGCCAGTTTGTATTCCGTTCCGGCCGGTTTTCCTTTGTTCTTTCCCGGCCGGACTTTTCTGATGGAGGGGGTAATTTGCAGTTTTGCAAATTACATTTGGTGGAGGTTTTATTTGTAAGATGATTTATTATGATAACCTTTTTTAGATTCCATTCCTTTCATTCTTCTTTTCATGCTTTATGAAGATTAGAAGTGATGAGAAAGGATTTGATCTTTGATTAGAGTTGATGTGAGTTTGTTATGATGGCTTTTGATATGGTTACCACTTGCTTTCTCCTACACTCACCTCCCTTCATGCTTCATATTACCTCCTCCACCATTCTCATTTGGATGATAAGTTTTTCATTAGAAAAGAGAGAAGAAGAAAAAGAAAGAGAGAAGAAGAAGAAGAGATCTTCTTCTTGAGAGTTTCATTTCTTGATCTCATTCATGCTAGAAAAATGCAAGCACCATTTTTCTTATCTCATTTCCTCCATCATCTTCAAATGGCAACAAACCCCAAGTGAGACACTACACTACACATTCTACAGTATATCTTGAGCATGTCGAGTTGCCGGCTTCATGCTCGAATTGCCTCGGTATTGAGGCGGGAGCCCGTAAAAGACGCAGGCATTGTGGTGCCCTTTCCGGCGAGGAGGCGACGATGTGGAGGCAAGACTTTCCGCGGGAGATCGGGACGATGACGAGAAGACCGGAGGACTCGGATCACTCGGTACACTTCTCACCCTATCTCTTGATTGCTAGCATTAGGTTAATGGTTACGATCCGGGTTTTCATTGTCCGCGGTAGCGCCGGTTTCCGAGTAAGGAAAAAATTTTGATTCCGCATTTTGGCCTCGAGTACGAGGCCGGGGCGCTGCCGTGGCGCAACATGGTATCAGAGCCACGCCATTAACCTTACCTAGCTTCGTTTGATGTGTTTTGCTTATCCGGTCGACCGAAATTACAAAAACCGTAATTTTCCTTCACATCAGTTTCTGTCGAAATTTTTTGGAGTCTAAAAATTTTTTCAGGTGGTCTCAGTATGATGTGCAGGGAGTTCTAAGAATACTGAAAAAATTTGGTGACACAACTCCTCCGTACGACCGCGGAAGCGCGGCCATAACCCCATTTTGGCCGCTCTTCCGCCGCAGTAGTGTGGGTTCGTGTGATTATTTTTTTGCAGTGAGCTTATGGGCTGTAATTAGGGGTTTTGGAATATTAAAATTGGGCCCAGGTTTTCTGTGAGTGCTACAGTTTTGTTTGGGGGCCCACTTGTTAATTTTTGGTCAATCGGAAAATTTTAAACACATTTTTCACAGCATTTACATTATATCTGCGACCGTGAATGTCACTCGATCGGTAAATCCGGTCTAACTGCTATAGCCCGGTTAGACGGATTTGCGAACGTGACTTTCACGTTGATGTTCTATGTTTATGCTGTGATGTTGCGGATCGGTCGTGGGGGATAGCCTGGAAGCAATGCTAGTGCAGTTTTGTTGTATTATGTACATTTGATATTGCGGGGCGAGCGTCCGACATGTGGACTGCCGTCACTGCCTGATTGTATTATTCTTTTGGGGCACGACCTGGTTGCGGTCGATGTACCCGGTCTATGTATATTTTACTTTCTGTACTAGGGTTGCCCCGCGGTGGGGTGCACGGATAGCCGGATTCTGGAGGGCGACAAGCCCGCATCTCATGGCATTGGGACGGAGGGGGCTTCACTCTGGAATTGGCAGGCTATTCGCCGCACTCGTAGGGGGTACAGGTTGACCCAGGAGGGGTGCCCAAGTTACCGGATTCCGTGAAGTGCTGGGTGGTCCATTCACGGTGCTGAAGGGGGCTGCCTCGCTTCAGGTTTTGGCGGGTGACTTGCCGCGCCCGTAGGGGTCTAGGTTTTCATTGCACAGGCTATCCACACGACCAGGGGAACGTCGGGTTTCAGCAGCGGCTCTGTGAAACCCGGGGCTTCCAGATATCTGTATTGTTCTGTGATACTGTACATTTCTGTGATGTTGCATTTTATTCACGCCTTGAGCGAAATACTATATATTGGTATATATATTAGTAGATGTTGTATATGTTTTTCATCCGCGCTAGTTCAGTCCCCGCTCTGCCGTTAGTTAGCTAACCTAACGGGTGATGACGGGACCCAGTGGCGAATGCGGATGGCATATACGTACGTCAGTATATTTTCGTTCTTTGTGGTGTGATCATTTGATGGGACTGCGTTGATTCGGATCAATGCAAGCTATACAAACCTATTCTGATGTTGTTGGAACAATTTTTCAAAAAGCTGTTATTGCAAGGACGTTCACTTTTGTTTTGCATCGTGGTATTCATTTGGAATATCCTGCTCCTCAGTCGACGAGGCAAGGGCCGAGATCCCTTCACCGGGAGTGACCCCTTGGACAGAAGTTTGCGTCAGGGCATTAACTTCACTATAGCCGATTACTTTTGCTTTGCATCGTGGTATTCAGTTGGAATATCCTGCACCTCATTCTACGGGGAAAGAGCCGAGATCCCTTCACCGGGAGTGACCTCTTTAGTAAAGGTTTTCGTCACTATATTTTTATAAAAGGCTATGCAGTTCCTTCAACGATATCAAGTTCATTACGTTAAAGGTTTTTCGCCAAAAACCAGCCGTAGCCCTCCGTCATTTCCTACAGGTATTATTTGGTATTCGTGCTGCGTTTGTTGACCTAGTCAAGACGTAGTGTTCGGTAGCTAAGTAGTACTTGTTTGTTGCATAAAGGGATTGGTTAAGACAGTCGTGCGGCCTTGTTGACCTAGTCAAGGGCACGTACGGGTGGGTTTAATGCAATCCAGAATAATGACGGGTTGAACTTGACTGGCGGTTTATGTTTTGTTGACCTAGTCAAGGTCATAAACCGCTTGGGGTAAAAATCACATCGGGAGTTTCAAAAGAACTGAAACTTGCCAGATATGCGCATACCTTCTGGAGTGTGGTGACTTGAGTGGATTCCGTCAAGTTATCATGCGATGATAGTTGGATCCCGATTCCCACTGATGAGTTAGTTTACTCCTCGGGTGACCCCGACTAATTCTTCTTTCAGGTTTGGAGGAGAATTTGAGATACAGTGGGAGGTTTCCAGATTAGACAAAGTGACAACCATTCTGATCTAGGTTAGAGTGCACGCTGAGTGTTTCTTTTCTCTCTCTCTTTGGCAGCGACCATTGACTCGACCCTGGACTATGACTCAGTGACCAAGTTGACCGAACCTTCTTAACACTGGCTTTTGGATTGTCAGAGTTGCAGACCTCATTGCCACTCCTACTTTTACCCTTTTCTCCAGGACACCCCGTATTACTACGAACGTCCACTTCCATTGGACAAAACCATCGTATGGTTAGATACGAACTCGAAGGACTTCGAGGATGGTTTCTGGTTCTGGAGAAAACGGATAGGACTATTCAGTTGTCTTTTCTTTTCACCTTCTCTCAGGTTGCGAGTACTCCTTGGTTTAGGAGTAGTACACCTATTACGCAAATTGGATAGTCTTCTTCCAAACCATAGGCTGGTGCCGACCGGTAGGGAATGAAGAAAACCAGTTAGCCTAAACGGTGTACAGAAGGTATTAAGTTAAGACAAAGCAAGGGATTAGTAAGAGGGCAAAGTAAGTTGCGACTGCTATTCACGACCAAACCATTTCTTCGCCAATCCTAAATCACCTTTGTATTTCTCCAGGACACTCCGTATCACTACGAAGATCCCATTTTATTGGATAATCCATCATATGGTTATATACGAACTCGAAAGGAACTTGTTCCAGTTCGGGGATGGATCCTGGTTCAGGAGAAATAGGAATAAAGTACATTCAGGTGTCTTTTATCTTCACCTTCTCTCGCATTGCGAGTGCTCCTAGGATTAGGACAGTACACCCTTTATGCTTTTTGGATAGTCTTCTTCCAAACCATAGGCTGGTGCCGAACGGTAGGGAAGGAAGAAAACCATTTGGCTTAAAGGGGTGTACAGAAGGTAATGACTAAAGACATATAAAGGGATTTGGAGAGGTGGCAAAGAATTATACGGTTATAGTTGTGAATCTGGATAATGGAAGAGGCATTACTAGGAATACCAGGATACCCCGACGAAACATTTCAATGTTTCAGTTTCACTGTGTACTGTTAATAGAAAACTGATTTCCCGATTAGACACTTACTCCAGGGTATGTATTTGCCAGGTATGATTCTCACATCTGTATGGTTTTACAGATGATGAGTGGGAGTAAGTTATTGGGAATTGGGTGATCATCCTCATTATATCGGGATTCGTTGTAATCGGTGATATTTGAGGAAGTCACCTGGGTTGTTTGCCGGTCGGCAAATATTTGGTTTTGAATATCCGCAGTTATGCACCAATTTCAAATCGATATATCTGTACGTCTATTTTCATAGAGTGAGATATACCTTTTGATATTATGTCGATGACATTTACCTATATCAGTGGATGGTTAGGTAAGGAGCATTAAACAGCGGTGTAATTCTTCTTAACCATAAGTACAGTTTTCAACCTACGACACACAGTGAAAGAGTTGTTAGGCTCAGCGGACTTATACAGAGTATTGTATGTTGTCCAGTGTCCATTAGGACGGAGGGGTTGGTCCTCATACTATATTCTGTTTACTTTTAACTTCTCTAGTTCTTAGACATATGTTTCGAGGAAACACAGGGTCTAAGTTTTGAGGAGTTATAGGTATTTGAATAGAGTAGAGAACCAGGTATAGCAAGTATCGGGATTCTTCAAAGTGATCGAAGATGTAGATACTTGTGTATGGTGTTCAGTAGATAGTAATGATTAAGAGAAATTGCTTCTCTTTCAGGTTACTCATAATTGGAAGCATTCCTAAGTTGAGTAACGCTGATCGGCCTCCTTCCATTTAGTTTACATGCACTGGAGATAGTTGCATGATTTGAATTTGGTTCAATTGAATCAGTGCCTCTGGTTCTATATTGGATATAGAACAGTTCATATCTTAACGATGTTAAGGTACGGGGAGTTGTCCGGCTTATGCTTAAAACCAGACACTGGACAACTCAAGGCACGTTTCTGTAATGGCTGTTTGTGGGTTGACCCAGGCTATGACGAGGGTTGACTTTCTACCATCTGGATGAACAATAGCAATATTGTTCTAGACTCGCCACAGTTTTAATAAATGGATTTTTTCAGAAAAACAGTAGTAGGAGTATGGAAGAACTGGAAGTAATTCCAGAACCACAAACGATTACTGAAGATTTGATAAGGAACCTAAAGATTCAATCTGATTTGACATTCCATTGGCCACTCCGCAGATAAGGTGGGTAACTTCAGGCACCCGAGAGGTACTACGGTAGCCTCAAGGACGGTGACAGGGAAGTTCTTGTTTACCCACACTTGCCATTGCTGTTGTTCCAGGCTGCGAGACCCGGCAGGAGGATGAGTATAGCGTCGTTCTAAACTAGCTTTAGAAGTGCACGTCTATATGACTCTGCCAGAGGGTTGTCGTAGTCAGTGGGAGCAGCGGAAGCATTGGTGGACATCAGGCTTATGTCTATTTATAGACTAAAGCAGATGTAGCGGAGATAGATCATCTATTTCTGATGTGACAGTCATAGGTTTGACGTCATCAGAATAGAGGATGGATCTGTTGAGAAGGTAGTAGGAAGTGATATTCCTATACTACGATCGGTTATACTTTGGTCGTCACACAGTGGTTTCTCCACAAGGGACTTGGATATTATATCAGACATACTGGTTACTAGATCTATGGTTTTAGATTTAGATTTGGGTGGTTTCCTAATCTGGGTACCTTGACAGCATTCTATGAGTATTTAGAATGGACGACTCCTGGCACGGTAGTATACCTGCAGGTAATGGAGTCACCCTCTCTAAAGGTGTCTTACAGACTAAAGGGGAGAGGATGTGCATGATTGGCAGATCACTTGCTTAGGCAATTGAGTCAATCATGAGATGTCAAGTACCATACCAGATGTTGTTCTTGCAGTAGGTGCAATAAGTTTATATTGATCCAATCCTGGAGAAACAGTCGGAAGCAGTTTTAGAACATAAGTTGATGTTCTAGGGATATGATAGCAGCAGCCTCTTTTAGGAGACAGTTATCATTCCAGGCTTCCAAGGTGACATGGATGGCAGAGTGGCTGTCAGAGTTATAGTTTCTCCTTCTGACGAGGGGCAGTATTTTGGACAGGTAGTCCAAGGCAATACTGAGGGAGGCATGGCGCTGGGTACTGATTAAGTTCAGTTATCGATACAGTCTAAGAAGTTTGGATTTGGAGTTCATTTATGAGCTAGGTCCCATCAGACATCCAGACATTCTAAGACAGGTATTGCTCATTTCGGGAGATGGCTTTCTCCGCGAACTTGAGATAAAGAGAGACATAGAAAGAAATATCACAGCGGATCCACTCACTGAGGCTATTCCTCGAACGCAATAGTTTCGCGAACGAGCTTTGTGAGACTGACTAGTAGAGGAGTTGGGTGTTCGGTATCACACGGGCTGTGAGTATGCGGCATCGCAATAATTAGCCTTGAGTGCAAGTGGGAGATTGTTGGAGTTAGTGCCCTCAGAGTCAATTATTGGATCACAGGCACGTGATTGCAATGATTGAGGGAGGACTTATCCCGGTAGGACAGTCTTACTCGAGATGATAGTATGCTATCTGGTTTATCTTTATCATCGTGTACTGCTTTAGGTGACCTGACATGTCGCTATTACACGTTGATAGAGCCCCTAGGATTCTTGCTTGACTACCAGCAGTATGATGGCGATCATATACGTGGGAGCTGGTAGTCTATAAGCACATCCTTAAAAGGTCCCTAGTCGTAGGAGTTTCGAGACAGGGCATCGATACTCCATTAGTAGACTAGTGTATACAGTCGAGACCCCGACGAGGGGCGGTGGCCGGTCTCACAAGCCACTGGTGTCAGTTGGTTCACCTAAGATGTATACAGGTGCTCATTGGGTTATGAGTACACCGGACAGGACTCGCCGGGAACCTGCTAGTTGGGCTTATACCTGACGTCAGATAGCAGTTCCCTGGTGACATGTGTACAGGTTAGTTCATCGACCTGAGGATCGTCATTTGTCTCGTGTGAGTTCCCACTGTGTTTTGATTACTACCCTACCACGGCTCAAAGGAGTCGTGCAAACAGGTTTTAGTTGGGTACAGTCCCGAGCCACATGGAGGCAGTGAGCGGATCTTCAGGGGTTCGTCTCTCCCGGTATTGGGGGTGAGGTCGCGCTGTGTCTAGGAGAGCCATTACGCAAAGCCCTCGGCCGAGGCAGGAGATTTACTGGTAGGTATTCCAGTAGTATCTCAGGGCATTCTGGACTACACTCCGACACGACTTGTACCGCTTTTGGGGGTCTGACTTTTACCAACCCCCTAGGCCCGACATGCGATGCTCATAGACGAACGGACCGGACTGTACGGATATTGTCACTGACAGGCTCAGTTGGGTGTCGGGGTGAGCTTCCTCATCGACGTCCCTTTTGGTCAATAGCTGGTGGCCCGTCACGTATTGGCTTATACCTCTGACGTGCTAGTGGTTAAATCCACAGCCATAGTATTGACGAGTCTTTAGAGTCCACCACACTTTCAGTTACTCAAGCTTTCGGGCGAAACGCTGTAGAGGCCGTATGGAGATATGGCAGGGTCCGATCAGATACGTGCGGTATTGCACGGATCAGGATCGGACAGGCTGTACTAGTGGCCGTATAGTTATATGGCAGGGTTCGATCAGATACGTGCGGTATTGCACGGATCAGGATCGAACGGATTTCACTAGCCGGCTTTGGTTTAAGCCGGTACTAGTTTAGTACAGTGTAGATTTTGTCTCATTGCATTTGTATCCGGTCGGAATACAGATGCGGGTGTGTATGCACAGTATCGGGGTTTTCCTGTAATTTATTACGGGACCAGTTTTCTGGAGTTGCCAGTTTGTATTCCGTTCCGGCCGGTTTTCCTTTGTTCTTTCCCGGCCGGACTTTTCTGATGGAGGGGGTAATTTGCAGTTTTGCAAATTACATTTGGTGGAGGTTTTATTTGTAAGATGATTTATTATGATAACCTTTTTTAGATTCCATTCCTTTCATTCTTCTTTTCATGCTTTATGAAGATTAGAAGTGATGAGAAAGGATTTGATCTTTGATTAGAGTTGATGTGAGTTTGTTATGATGGCTTTTGATATGGTTACCACTTGCTTTCTCCTACACTCACCTCCCTTCATGCTTCATATTACCTCCTCCACCATTCTCATTTGGATGATAAGTTTTTCATTAGAAAAGAGAGAAGAAGAAAAAGAAAGAGAGAAGAAGAAGAAGAGATCTTCTTCTTGAGAGTTTCATTTCTTGATCTCATTCATGCTAGAAAAATGCAAGCACCATTTTTCTTATCTCATTTCCTCCATCATCTTCAAATGGCAACAAACCCCAAGTGAGACACTACACTACACATTCTACAGTATATCTTGAGCATGTCGAGTTGCCGGCTTCATGCTCGAGTTGCCTCGGTATTGAGGCGGGAGCCCGTAAAAGACGCAGGCATTGTGGTGCCCTTTCCGGCGAGGAGGCGACGATGTGGAGGCAAGACTTTCCGCGGGAGATCGGGACGATGACGAGAAGACCGGAGGACTCGGATCACTCGGTACACTTCTCACCCTATCTCTTGATTGCTAGCATTAGGTTAATGGTTACGATCCGGGTTTTCATTGTCCGCGGTAGCGCCGGTTTCCGAGTAAGGAAAAAATTTTGATTCCGCATTTTGGCCTCGAGTACGAGGCCGGGGCGCTGCCGTGGCGCAACAATCCTGATCGCAAGTCGATCCTCGAAAAATATCTTGCCCCCTGAAGCTGGTCGAATAAGTCGTCGATGCATGGCAACGGATATCTGTTCCGCACGGTCACCCGGTTCAGCTGGCGATAGTCGATACACAGACGCAAACTGCCGTCCTTCTTCTTAACAAATAGGACCGGAGCACCCTAAGGAGAAACACTGGGTCGAATAAGTCCCTTATCTAGCAAATCTTGCAACTGACTCTTCAACTCACAAAGCTCTGCCGGGGCCATCCGATAAGGCGGTATAGAAATAGGCCCCGTGCCGGGAATCAAATCAATACAGAAGGCAATATCGCGCTCAGGCGGTAGCCTAGGAAGCTCGTCAGGGAACACATCAGGGAACTCACATACAATCGAACCTGGTCCAACAGAACATCCGTAGCTCTAGTGTTACAAACATAGGCTAGGATTCCCTGACATCCCTTCCTCAACAGCTGTCCAGCGTGAAGAGAAGAAATCAAAATGTGAGGGGTGGCACCACGGTCACCCTGCACAACAAAAGACGACTCGCCGGGAAAACAAAATCTCACTGTCTTCTCACGGCAGTCCACAGACGCATAGCACGTGGCTAACTAATCTATGCCCAAAAGAACGTCGAAGTCCAACATCTCAAGAAGGATCAAGTCGACAGGCAACTCTCTCTCGCCAATACGGACAACGCAGCATCGGAACACGTGCCTAGCAACAAACGACTCTCCCACGGGAGTGGTCACAACAAGCGGCTGATCAAGCAGACCGGACTCTCTACCTAAACTCGGCACGAAGTGTGCGGAAACGTACGAGTGCGTGGATCCGGGATCGAACAATACGTATGCATTAACAGAACATACTGATAAGGTACCTGAGACCACCGCATTGGACGCCTGCGCGTCCTAATGCGTCAACGCGAAAACCCGTGCCTATCCTCCACCTGTGACAGGCGGTCCCCTACTAGCAACTGGATGCACTCTGCCGGTAGCTGACTGTCCCCTGCCTCGACCACCTCTCCCTCTAGGAACAAACCCTCCGCGACCACGGCCTCTCTATGCATGGGTCTGACAACTATGGGTACAATAGGCAACGCCCTCTGGGGTGGTGAAGGTGGTAGTGTGACATGCGGTATGGCTGCCTCCCTCCGGGGTATCTCAGGACAATCTTGAACACGATGATAAGAACTCCCACAGCGGAAACATCCTGATGATGACCACTGACCCTCCTGGGGATAGGAGCCGAACAACCGGCCTTCCCCTGAATCTCTGCCACCTGCAAGACGTCTGTCATGGCGCCGGAAAGGCTGTCTCTGTGCCGATGCATCCACACGAACTTTCTTTGGCTCAGGAACTGTTAGTTATATGTATGCCCTAGAGGCCATTACTATACATAGGATGTATATTGTAGTGGATGCTGGGACATATATAGGGAGGACTTTCTTGCTCGACATGATAGTATGCTATCTGGTTGATCTTTACCTTAACGTGTACACTGATTGTCTCTCTGTTACATGTTGGTAAAGCCCTTAGGATGTGTACTTGACTACCTGGACTATGATGCGGATCATACTAGTGGGGACATGGTAGTCCATAAGTACATCCTTCAAAGTCCCTAGTCGTGGGTGTATCGAGATGGGGCATCGATATACCAGAGTAGACTAGCGTATACCTTCTCGACCCATACAGATGGGCGATGGATGATCACATATCCTTTGGTGTTTGACATCAGAGATGATATACGGGTGCTCAGTAGAGACTGGGTACACTTGACGGACTCGCCCAGAACTCCCAGATGGTATTATACCTTACGTCAGATGGCAGTTCTCTGGTGACACTGGTACAGAGTAGTCTGTTGACCCGAGATCGTCATAGAGTCTTGTGTGGTTCCCACTGTGCTTTGATTTCCATCTTACCACGTCCAAGAGGGCGTGCAAAATGGTGGTTTTTGGGTACAGTCCCGAGTCACATGGAGGCAATGAGCGATAGGAGGGGATTCGTCTCTCCCGGTATAGGGAGTTGATGTTGCGCTGTGATCGATTGGCTATAACCGGAAATCCCTGGCCAGGGTTGCTGAGAATTACTGGTAAGTGTTACCTGTAGTTTCTTGAACTGTTATAGATTTCATATCGACACGACTTATCGAGCTATTGGGGTCTGACGTTTACCACCCCTAGGCGAGATATGCGACATATCAGACGACGAGACCGGACTGTATGGTAAGTGTTACTGGTTGGATTCACAGGAGTGTGAGCGGGCTTGCTCGTCGATCTTCTGATCGATCAATACCCGGATGGCCGTTACGTTTAGCAGACCGCTTACGGCTTGTGGGTGCTTGATATGATCATCATCTGCTACCGGCGTATTGACGAGTCTTTAGAGTCCTACACAGAGGTTTCCTGGCTCAAGCGAAACGAAATAGGAGCGCATATGAGATATGTGCAGGACCGAGAATAATGCATGTATGTGATACCGTATTCCATTCTCGCGATGAATGTTTCGATTGGTTTTATGCGATATAACCTAGTTATCGAATCATTGATTCGATAAATCGATACATTGTATACTAGTCGGTTATGTGCGACATGACCGAATCATTGAATCAAGTGTTGATTTAATGATTTAATGTATAATTATATATTTGATATATTACTTTGCATTAACTAGTATTGGTTCACTTTAAATGGATTTTCTCACTTGAAGTTCACAGGTTGTATATGTGATATACTTTTGTGCACTTGATTGTATCATGTTTGATGATACATGCTTACTTGAGTTTGTGTAAAGATTAAACCATGGTTATTTAAATGGTTAGGGTTTTGTTTTTCATATCTATTTATTCATTTATTTATTTATTTCTTTTTGGCAAAAGAAAAGAAAAATGGTGGCTTTCTTTGGATGCATGTTGAAGCTTCATGAAGCTTTGACTAAGTCACCATTTTTGTCTTCATGCTTAACCCTAACCATTGACCTAACCCTAGTTTATTCTCTACACTTGACCATAGTTGGATTATGATAAGTATTCATTTTATTTTCTTTTTGAAATATAACTTATCATAACATTTTTCATCATCATCTTCTTCTTCTTCAAGAAGAAGCTTGCCTCCATCAATGGCAACTTGAGAAAATGAGTGAGAAATCCAATTCTAAAGTGAACCCACTTCCTATTTCTTCATCCTCTACCACTTGCCAAGTAGTATAGGGTGTTTTCTTCACAAGTTTCATGACTTGGTGAAGTGGGAGCTTGATCTAGTGATGCCTCGACGTAGATCATCTTCGGCATCGAAGTCGACGACCTAGCCCGCCCATTTTTCCGATGAAGCCGATGCTAGAGCCCGGGATTCGATTTGGACAGCGAGGAGACTTCATTGCGGAGCTATGGAGGTGGAGGACCGGATCTACAAAGGTTGTATTTCCGTTCTTTTAGTTAAGTTGTTAACTAGTTGCATCTTTCGCCTAAAATTCTAGTTAACGATCCGTATTAGGGTTTCTCGGCACTTGTAAGCTTCGAAATTGGTATGGTTGATGCCTTGTGAGACCTCATTAGTGTGCCTAGGAACCCTACAGTGGTATCAGAGCCTAGCTAGAGCCTTAGGGGAAGTCTAGACGACGTTTGAAACCCGATCGAACCGAAACCCTAATTCCCGATATGCTCTCTGGACTTTTTCTAAAATCTGGGATTTTTCCATATTAAAAATGCTTAAAAAATTCAGCAGGAAATTCTAAGAATTACGATGCAAAATTTATCCCATGATCTGTTAAGGGCGCGGCGGAACCGCGGCAAAAGCCTGGCTTTTGCGGCGGTTCCGCGGCCATCTGATAACATCATCTGTCCATTTTTTCACAGTAATTCCTATTTTATTATGCTGAATTTTCTTGGAATTTTTAATTTGACTCAAGAGTTGAGTGTTCTGGGGTTGTATTGGGAATCGACGATTCGATCGTATTATCAAACCTTGTCTATGTGGCTTTCCGGATAATTTTAGAATATGTTAAAAAGTTCGACCGGATGTAAATACCCAACTTTTCCACTGCCGGAAAATTTCCAAGTGTTGGATTTTTCCGTGGTTTAAAGACGTTCTAAGTAGTGCAAGTAACGCGATGGACCCTCTAGAAGACAACAAACCTTAACTCGATTATGTGACCGTCTTGAACTGCCCTTTGAACCTTAGAGTTTTGGGCAGTACGGCGTGCCACATGTGAGGCGTTGGCTTTACCCTTCTACGGCTGGACCGTTGGTACTGTGGCATGAAGTGAATGTCTTTGAACTTATTTCATGTGTTGATCGGTTTCGGGAAAACTTAGGTGTTCGAATGTTCGATCGGAAAGTTTAACATTTTCTGCTTATCCGGAATGGGATACAATAATTGGAATTCACAAGAAGTTATGAGATAACTGAATGAATGTTATAAACACATCCCTTTAGTCTCACTTGATCGGTTGCCACGGAATTTTGATGTGATCAAAAGTCCGTCGCAATCACGTAGTGTACGCGGATACTCGCCGGGTAAACTTAATAGACAGCTTCGCTCCATAGCTCCGACCAAGTGACTGTAGGAGAACCCCGTCGCCGAAAGCATCCGTACGGGTGCTCACGGTAGCGGTGTTCCGCCTTGGTGCACTTCGTCGATGGTATCGGGGGTGCGGCCGCCTACTAAAGTTTGCGACGAGCATTCGATCAGAATGTCAGGAATCTTGTTGAATTGCCCGACTTGATATTGAAAAGTGTTTTCGATAATGAGACTAAAATGCGGGATTTATAATTGTTAGGCATGCGATGTCTAAGGAATTCATTTGATTAGGCATGCGATGTCTATGGAGGTTGCGGATTCCAACTGTTGTAGTTTTACACTTTCTTTTCTGTGACCGTAAGTGTAATATGTGATATCGCCGGTTTCGTTGCTATATGTCAACGGCAATTGGGATGCGCATATTTACTTACGTTGATGACATGTGATGTTATGTGTTGCTGGATATGTTATATTGGATCGTCGTGTTTGAATAGCCGGGTTTTTTTTATGTGAGATGAGTGTTTTTCATTTTCATTCATGTAAAAACTTGTATGTAATATTCGTTTATTGGGGCACTTCCAGGTTGCGGAAGATGTCACCGTTTGTATATTATTTACTTTTCCGCACTAGGTTAGACCCAAGGAGGGGAGCACAAGTAACCGGGTTCTGGAGTCCAGTGGGAGACCAACTCGAGGAGTCGAGTCCGGGTCTCCTAACTCTAGAATTGGTAGGGTTGTTTGCCGCTCTCGTAGGGGTCTAGGGGTGTGGGTTTGGCTATTCATCGCGACCGTGGAATCCGTGTTTTATACTGGCTCGTATTGAAAACACGGACGTCCTAGTATATCCAATATTTCATATGATTCTTCTGCTGCGATATCTGTGATGTGATCATGTGATATGTTCTGTGATGGATACTTTATATAGTATATATATGATATATTATATAGGCGTTACTTATGTTTTACACCCGCGCTAGCCCTGCCCCGCTCTGCCGTTAGTTACCTAACCTAACGGTGCAGGAGGGGACATCGAGGCGAATGCGGATGGCATAAGTGTACGTCGTATTTATCTGTGATGTTTAGGTACTTAAATGATGGGACTTCATTAATGTGATTAATGAAAGTAAAAAGAAACCTAAGATGTTGTAGAATCGAATTTCAAAAATAAAACAGGTAGCTACAGTTCTTGCTTTGCACAGAGGTATATGTGATATATCCTGCACCTTATTCGATGAGGAAAGGACCGAGATCCCTTCACCGGGAGTGACTCCTTTAGCAATAACTGGCAGATGCTACAATTCTCGGTTTGTCTTTTGATTGCTTTTAAGAGTTTTGCTTTGCACAGTGATATATATGATATATCCCGCACCTCATTCGACGAGGAAAGGACCGACGATCCCTTCACCGGGAGTGACTCCTTTAGCAAAACTAGAAAAGCCTAAAAAACATTCCATTTTTAAAATCATTTGATTCTACAACGATATCAAGTTCATTACGCAATAGGTTTTCAGAAAAACCTGTCGTAGCCCTCCGTCATTTCAGATAAGTTGTATATAGTATTCGTGCTGCATTTGTTGGCTTTCGTCAAGGTGCAGTGTGCGGTAGCTATATGCTGCTTATCTGCTGCATACGATGCGATTGGATTAGGGTAGTCGTGCGGCTTTGTTGGCTTTCGTCAAGGGTCGTGCGGGTGGGTTTAATTCAATCAAGAAATGTACGGGTTGAACTTGACTAGCGGGCTATGGTTTGTTGGCTTTCGTCAAGGTCATAGCACGTTAGGGGCAAAATATTATCGGGAATTTCAAGTGTTGAAATTTGCAATGAGATTGCATACCTTCTATGAGATAGTTGGATCCCGATACCCGCTGCGAGTAATTGTTACTCCTGGGAGAGTTTTACACATTACAATTAGCCGATCAAGTAGGTGTCTAGAAAGGTGTGAACGGGGTTACGCCTCTGGGAAAACGAGGTTTACATTAATTAGGTTCGTGCGAAAGCACGGGGGACCTCCCTCAAAGTACCGACACCGGCCTGGCTGAAAGATTGGCGAACTTGTAGTGTGTAATTAATCTCGGCTAGTCTTTCCTTTTAGGGTTTGAAGGAAGATTTGATAAAAACCAGTGGGAGGCATCCTGATTAGATAAGATAATAACCAATCTGATCTTGCAAGAGCGCACGCTGAGTGTTTTCTTCTCTCTCTCTCCAGGTAGCGACCATATCACGCATTAATCAAGATAATAATACGGAATATTGACCGAACCCGCTTGTTATACTGAGCTGGGGAACGTTGGTCCCGCTCCAACTTATAATTGTTATAAGACAGAGCAGGAAATTGGGGATTACCAGAATTCCCGTGCCGCCCAAACGAAGAGAGTGCATGATGATGCATCATCTTCGGGTGTGTTCATTATATAGAACTGTTTCTCAGTGTCCTTTATGTCCTGGGTATATGATACCGGATCAGGATCCCGCATATGTAATATGTTACATAGGGCTACAGAAAGGTAGAGAACTGAGAACGGGTGATAAGTTTCATGAGGCAGAAAACGGGGCAAGAGTTGCAACCAAGTCTGTTGGTCACTGTCACCCTGTATTACCAATACATTGATTCTGAACGAATGTTATTAGATACCGAACCTGATATACAAAATCATATCAGTCTCTTTATCAGTAAAGAAATGATAAAATTTTGTATTGATGGATAATGTTTTGAACATTTCCTATATCAAAAGTTGATCGGATCAGGCACGTTATTTAAAAGCGTTGATGTTCTAAATCAAACTACAGTTCTTTAGTATACTGAACACACACAAGAGGAAGAGTTCAGAAATGAACGAATCCTTCTTGAGGTATTGTAGACTAGGTCATATCAATGCGACCCGACTAGCTAAAGTTACATATAGATGCATATTTAAATTAGTTTGAATTTACATCTTGTGATACTTGCCAGTCATGTCACAAAGATACGATGGCCATAGCTCTGTTTACTGGAAACAGAGAAAGAGTTGATGAACTCTTGGGATGATACATGTTGATGTATGTAAGGTCCCCTGTCTACAAATGCCAGGACTGGTTCTTTGTACTTCGTTACATTCTCTGATAATCTCTCAAGATTCAGACATATGTTCCTGTTGAAACACAAGTCCGAACCTTTTGAGATATTCACAGAATATGATTTAGAAGTAGAAAACCAAAACAAGGGTATAAGTATTATGCCCTTTGATGAGATCGAGGAGGAGAATACTTGAGCACGGAAATCCTGGATTATTCTAAAGGAGAATGAGATTCTCTCTCAGCATTACTCCTCCGTATACACCATAGCTCGATGGTATATCGGGGCGGAGCAATCACACCCTATATGATAAGGTGTGCTCGATGATGAGTAATACTGAGTTACCTGTTTCCTTTTGGGAGTTATGCACTTGAGAAGCCGCATACCTATTGAATAGGGTTCGAATCAAATCAGTTGCCTACCACTTCATATGTGATATGGAAAGGGAAGAGCCCATATCTTAAGTTGGTTAAGATTTGGGGTTGTCCGGGCTATGTCTGAAAAGCAAAATCCGGACAAGCTCAAGGCAAGGTCTGTAATGTAGAACTAGAAAGGTTCCAGCTATACAGACTACAGCAGATGATTTGATAAAACCAAAGGATTCAATAGTTACCAATGAACCTCAGCCTCTCCGCCGATCTAGTAAGGTTCCTCACCCACCTGAGAGATACTTCGGTTTCTCTATGACAGTGGGAGCGAGGATTGCATCATGAGATGATGACCCAACTAGTTTCGAGCTGGCTATCAGGAGTGGGACTCTGTAAGAATGGCTGGATGCTTAGCGATCTGAGATGGAATCCATGTACACCAACAAAGTATGGACTTTGGTTGCTATATCTGAAGGGTTAAATCCCCATCATGAGCAAGTATATCTTGAGAAGATTACTTGGTGTAGATGGAAAAGTTGAGACTTTCAAAGATAGACTTGTTAAAGCTTTTCGTCATTGACCAGGCGTGGATTATGATGAAACCTTTTCAAGTGGCTATACTTAAGTCCATCCAGATCCTACTTGCCACGGCTACATACCATGACTACGATATCTGGCGGTTGGGTGCCATGACTGCTTTTCTAAATGATGTTTTAGAAGAGGACGTCTATAAGTACACAGCCAGAGTGCCTCGTAGACAGTGGGAGCAGCGGAAACGTATGCAAGAAGTTTTATGTGATAAAGCAGGCATCGCGGAGTTGGAACATCTGTTTTGATGGATAAGTCAAAGAGTTTGGCATCATCAAAATGGTAGATGAACCTTGTATAAACAAAAAGGTAGTAGGGAGTATGATGGTGATCCTCGTAGAGTACGTGGATGTCATGCTCTTGATAAGAAAGGAGTTTCCTATGCTACGCTCGGTCAATCTCCGCTTATCACAGGGATTCTCCATAAAGGATCAAAGTGATACCTCCTAAATCCTGGGTTTTGGATCTATGAGATAGATCTAAATGGATGTTAGGATACTCACTAGCTGTAGTGAGATGGTATCAATCGATCCTGGGGAGAATCACTGGAAGTGTTCCAGGGTGATAAGGACGACTGAATGTCAGTCACAGGCATTGTATTTACCCTCAGTAAAGGGACGGTATGTTGGAAGAGTTCCAAGCTAGATACCGTGGCATACTAGACGATAAAGGCTGGATACATCGCTACTTCAGATGCTACCAAAGAGGCTGTTTGGGTGTATATTAGTTCATGAGATGAACTTCGTTCCTACCATTGTGAGACAATGGAGTTGTGGCTTATGCCAAGGAACGCCCGTCCCATCAGTGACCCAGGCGTATTCTGAGGCAGCATCACCTGATCATGGAGATAGTTGATCTCCAAGGTGATCAAGGTTAGGAGAGTAGACTCAGAGGACAACACGGCGGATCCACTCACAAAGGCCTTTTCCCAGAGAGAGACTTTTATGGGATGGTTGAGTATGAGATACTACAACCACTGCTATCAGATGGCCCTAGTGCAAGTGGGAGATTGTTAGTTATATGTATGCCCTAGAGGCCATTACTATACATAGGATGTATATTGTAGTGGATGCTGGGACATATATAGGGAGGACTTTCTTGCTCGACATGATAGTATGCTATCTGGTTGATCTTTACCTTAACGTGTACACTGATTGTCTCTCTGTTACATGTTGGTAAAGCCCTTAGGATGTGTACTTGACTACCTGGACTATGATGCGGATCATACTAGTGGGGACATGGTAGTCCATAAGTACATCCTTCAAAGTCCCTAGCCGTGGGTGTATCGAGATGGGGCATCGATATACCAGAGTAGACTAGCGTATACCTTCTCGACCCATACAGATGGGCGATGGATGATCCCATATCCTTTGGTGTTTGACATCAGAGATGATATACGGGTGCTCAGTAGAGACTGGGTACACTGGACGGACTCGTCCAGAACTCCCATATGGTATTATACCTTACGTCAGATGGCAGTTCTCTGGTGACACTGGTACAGAGTAGTCTGTTGACCCGAGATCGTCATAAAGTCTTGTGTGGTTCCCACTGTGCTTTGATTTCATCTTACCACGTCTAAGAGGGCGTGCAAAACGGTGGTTTTTGGGTACAGTCCCGAGTCACATGGAGGCAATGAGCGATAGGAGGGGATTCGTCTCTCCCGGTATAGGGAGTTGATGTTGCGCTGTGATCGATTGGCTATAACCGGAAATCCCTGGCCAGGGTTGCTGAGAATTACTGGTAAGTGTTACCTGTAGTTTCTCGAACTGTTATAGACCTCATATCGACACGACTTATCGAGCTATTGGGGTCTGACATTTACCACCCCTAGGCGAGATATGCGACATATCAGACGACGAGACCGGACTGTACGGTAAGTGTTACTGGTTGGATTCACAGGAGTGTGAGCGGGCTTGCTCGTCGATCTTCTGATCGATCAATACCCGGATGGCCGTTACGTTTAGCAGACCGCTTGCGGCTTGTGGGTGCTTGATATGATCATCATCTGCTACCGGCGTATTGACGAGTCTTTAGAGTCCTACACAGAGGTTTCCTGGCTCAAGCGAAACGAAATAGGAGCGCATATGAGATATGTGCAGGACCGAGAATAATGCGTGTATGTGATACCGTATTCCATTCTCGCGATGAATGTTTCGATTGGTTGTATGCGATATAACCTAGTTATCGAATCATTGATTCGATAAATCGATACATTGTATACTAGTCGGTTATGTGCGACATGACCGGATCATTGAATCAAGTGTTGATTTAATGATTTAATGTATAATTATATATTTGATATATTACTTTGCATTAACTAGTATTGGTTCACTTTAAATGGATTTTCTCACTTGAAGTTCACAAGTTGTATATGTGATATACTTTTGTGCACTTGATTGTATCATGTTTGATGATACATGCTTACTTGAGTTTGTGTAAAGATTAAACCATGGTTATTTAAATGGTTAGGATTTTGTTTTTCATATCTATTTATTCATTTATTTATTTCTTTCTTTTTGGCAAAAGAAAAGAAAAATGGTGGCTTTCTTTGGATGCATTTTGAAGCTTCATGAAGCTTTGACTAAGTCACCATTTTTGTCTTCATGCTTAACCCTAACCATTGACCTAACCCTAGTTTATTCTCTACACTTGAACATGGTTGGATTGTGATAAGTATTCATTTTATTTTCTTTTTGAAATATAACTTATCATAACATTTTTCATCATCTTCTTCTTCTTCTTCAAGAAGAAGCTTGCCTCCATCAATGGCAACTTGAGAAAATGAGTGAGAAATCCAATTCTAAAGTGAACCCACTTCCTATTTCTTCATCCTCTACCACTTGCCAAGTAGTATAGGGTGTTTTCTTCACAAGTTTCATGACTTCGTGAAGTGGGAGCTTGATCTAGTGATGCCTCGACGTAGATCATCTTCGGCATCGAAGTCGACGACCTAGCCCGCCCATTTTTCCGATGAAGCCGACGCTAGAGCCCGGGATTCGATTTGGACAGCGAAGAGACTTCATTGCGGAGCTATGGAGGTGGAGGACCGGATCTACAAAGGTTGTATTTCCGTTCTTTTAGTTAAGTTGTTAACTAGTTGCATCTTTCGCCTAAAATTCTAGTTAACGATCCGTATTAGGGTTTCTCGGCACTTGTAAGCTTTGAAATTGGCATGGTTGATGCCTTCTGAGACCTCATTAGTGTGCCTAGGAACCCTACAGGAACTACCGAAGTCTCAGCAAGGCGCTCATCAACCAATAAGGCTGCATCTACAGCTGCGGCATAGGTCTCGTAATGCTGTGCGCTGATCGCAAGAAATAACGGGGTAAGCAAGCCTCGAACAAACCTCTTGACTCGCATCTTCTCAGTAGCCACTAAATACGGGGCATAGATAGATAGCTCTGTGAACAACACGTCGTACTCTGCCACTGTCATCTCCGGAGTCTGACGTAAGGACTCGAACCTGCGAGCTCTTGCATCTCTGACACTCAGTGGGAGGAAGCGGGCAAGGAATATCGTCACAAACTCTGTCCAGGTCATAGGAGGAAGACTTGCTGCTCTACCCTTCTCGACTGATTCGCACCATTTCTGCGCAAGACTTTCCAGGCGAAAGCTCACGAACTCTACCCATCTCGCATCTGCGCATCTGAGGGAACGGCATATCCGGGCCATCCTGTCAATGAAAGACTGTGGGTCCTCAGCTGCATCGGTGCCTGTAAAGACCGGAGGCTTCAGCCTCATGAATTCTGCTAACGATACTGTAATCACCTCCGTGGCTGCAGGGGAAACTGGCTGTATGGTAGGTACCATCGCGGTCCCTGTGACGGGTGGAGCTACCTCTAGTCGCTGCGCTCGAAGCGTCTCAACTAGCGATCCTATCATCTGGCGCATCTCCTGCATGCTGGATCCCACCGTCTGGCGCATCTCCTGCATACCAGCCCCTAGCGTGGCGATCTGATCTGTCATAGGAGGAATAGTCTGCTCGGGTGCAACGGGTGCACTGCCCGAATCAGTCCTCATCTCGGACGAGTCAACACGAATCTCGGCCCTCGCGGCCGCTCTCTGCGCCCTCGTACTCTTTGGCGGCATAATGGATGAAAAGGAAGGTAGGATTTGATAAGGATACGGAAATCGAATCGCAAGAATGTATACAATCATAAAGGAATTTCAATTAATAAGTCCTAAGGTCGCTTAGGCGGAGTACCGTGTCGTGAGTATGCCGTGGAACATACGCACGCTACACCACTCTGCTGCAGCTACCTACTCCATCATACCAGGGTCACCCTACACTCCGAAGGTAAAACCTACGCTCTGATACCAACTTTGTCACGACCCAAAGTTCGGCCCGTGACCGGCACGTAACCACGTAATGTCTACAGGCGTAACGTGACTAAGTAAGCCGAAACCCAGAAATCAAAACCATTTAAAATATAGAGTGTTAAAACATTTTAGTAGAAGCATTTGTAAAACGTTTAGAAAACCTTAAGTAATTTAGTAGAAATCCTTTTTAGTTCAAGAGTTATATTTTAATAATTTTGGCAACATTTGCTTTAAAAAATTTGTCCCGAAAACCGGGTAAAAGGCAAGGTATAAGTAAAATGACATGTGAAATGTATAGAGTATCCCAAATGGGAGAATCGCGCCTAACGGCGGAACAATCACCACAATATGATATATGACGCCGTAGAGAAGAATGAGCAGTAAAATGAAAACAAATATCATAAAAGGATAAGACTGCATAAATAAAGTCGGCTCACAGCGAGCTCGACACCAGAGTATAAAATAATATACATCGTCCTCACAACCGTCTCTAAGTCAATACATGAAGGTAGATGGAGAATACTAGATGCAACAATGTACAACTGAAAAGTAAACAGATACCGCTAAAAACCCACCTAATAGAAAAAGGGCTAGCACGCTTCCGCAGTGGTATCTGTGTCAAAAGATGCGATGAACAGCCAGCCGCGACTACTCCGAAGGGCAACATGCACGCACTGTGGCACAACGGAGGTGAGTTGCCAACTCGTGAATAGTAGATAACATATAAAGGTAATCGCGAGTATGCTCGTACTTCGATACTCTAACCTATGCCAACAGATAACATCTCCATGTAATGAGCAAGATATGTGATAATCAGGTATGGCAATACAGTCAACAACCCTATAAAGAATGAGCAGGGTATGCAATGATCATGCAAGCATGTGTACTATATCAGGTACAATAGATACAGGATGAGATATCAAATACTAATGCTGAGCATGGGAAAATATAACATCTACACGGAATGTCATCATGGAAAATATAATCGGTGCCCATCAATGCACCCAAATCCCTATACAACTCAGGCGCCGCCATCCTCATCGGCCCTCAAATCCTGTAAATCTCATAAAATCGTGAGTGCCCAACATCGACACTCAAAATATCAAGAAATACTCGTGTCCAGTATCGACACGCAAATCCTCATATATCGGGCATCCATCAGTCCGGGTCAGCCCACGGGCTCCGTCTGCGGTATCGGCCCTCGGTCCCGGCAGTACGAGTCGTCTCGTATCCATCTATCGACTCTGGTAAGTATCCTCCGGATAACTGCCAGGTCCAACCAATCACCGGTAGGTAGTGGTCCCACCGCCAGGCTCACCGTCTAGCTACACAGCAGATCCGTTCTCGCCCCGGGGTACCATACCGGGTCCACCATGTACCCGCAATCGGCCTCGTCCGCTCCTCGAATCGGGTTTCATATATCACTCTAGCATCGAGAAAACACATGGTGGACGCACTGAAATATCATATCAAGTGAAACCGGGTTTTTTAAACAGTGCGTATTTTCTTAAAATAGTACTCCGGTTCCCAAATCCAGAAATCACATAAATCAAATCTAATACGTAAATCCATGCAATGCGTCGTATGGCACTAAGAGTAAAAGAAAGGGAAAACCGCTCCTTTAAAAGATCCAGTTTTGAAAATATCACATTGCGGTCCCCTAGTTTTTAAATCAAGTCAATATTATCCAGGTATGTAACATATGATTATGTGTATAGGTATGGATATATGATGTATATGGCACAAGTATGGATATGTGATGTATATAAAGGGTACATGTGCACAAGTAGTGATATAACAATGAAGGTATGCACAAAAGTGAGTATACAATGTGCATGGTATGAATATAACATATGCTAATATGCGGCAAATCATGACAAACATCAATAAGGCGGAATCAATATGATATATGATTTATAGCAATCCTATAATATGAGTGTCATGGTAATCACTAACGGTGTGAGTGTGGCATATAAATCGTGCTCGTGCAACTTGAACCGTTAGTGACAGTGCAGTGTTCTATACTACCAGTTCTATATGTAATAAGAGAGTATGCTACTAGTATATCTATATGAACACACATGACTAAATATCCTATTACGCCCTGACGCTTAACGTCATACGGGCAATTTCCCCGTAGATGTTAAATCTACTCACCTGGTCGTGTGCTAAGTATAGCCGACCACCTGCTTCCCTTTCCTAACGGCGTCTGACGTACCCGCCTGCAAACCTGGAATTTATACAAAGAATCCAATTATAAGCAAGAATCCCGCAAAACGTGATATCGAAACAAAATGAGAAACTCGCATCGCGAATTAACGCGCATGTGTGCGATGCGCTGAAACGTGTGTGTACGCGTCTAAAACTCAACCCGACACGCCGCGATACGCTGAATCATAGAATCCACTCGCGTATCGCGCAAACTAAAACTACTAGAAAACGACATACTGCCCCAGATTTTACCCAAGTTAAAATATTACAAAACTATATATACCATGGACCTACAAAATGTAGCAGACACCAACCCTAAAAACCATAGGACCTATCTCCCTAGTCTGGCCGCAAATTGCGGCCAGAAGTAATTTTCCGGCGTCCTCAGTTTGGGGTGGGGGTCTCGGGCTCTTGTGGTAGGGTCAGGGTATCTCTAGTAGACTACAGTCCACTCAATTTCATTCTGAAATGCCTGGGTCTAAAGCAGATTTTAAAAAAACTAGGTTTTGCTTAAAAACGTCAATTTTGCACAAAAATGGAAACTGAGGGTATTTTAGTGTAATCTAAGGTTTACGTATGTTAACTTGGCCCTAACAACACTTAATTAAGCTAGTCTAACTAATACTAACCTTACTTAAACAAAGTTCACACTAAACACCACATATATCACCAAAAGCACACATTCTAGCACTAACAACCACAAATTAACACTAATTAAGCTAAACCGACACACAAGTCTAGCATACAAGCAAGTGGAGCTCAGAGGTTATACCTCACTTGACCCTATGATGTTGGGTCAGGAGAAGAAGAGAAGAGGAAGAAGCTGCTACTGCTGTTGCTGCTCCTGATGCTGTTGCTGTTGATGTTGTTGCTGCTCCTGCTAATGTTGCTGTTGTTGCAGCTGCTGCTTGTTGTTGTTATGGTGTTGAGCTGATGGTGTGGGTGCTGCTGCTACGTGTGCTGTTGCTGCTGCGAGGAGCTGTTGCTGCTGCTTGGTGTTGCTGATGCTTGCAACTGCTGCTGGGGCTGAAGCTGCTGCTGATGTTGCTGTTGTTGCTGAGGCTGATGCTGTTGCTTCAGCCGTGTGTGTGTGTGAGTGAGAGAGTGAAAGAGTGAGAAAATGAGAGTGTGATGCAACAAAAGAAATGATAATACAAGAGGGTCAAGCCCCCATTTCTCTCTCTCTCTTGCCACATTAAAAGCAAGCATGGGCTTGCCATGATGCACTCCCTTTCTCTCTCATTTAATGCAAGTATGGCTTAGCCATGATGCATTCTCTCTCTCTCATTCTCTCAAGTCAACCAAAAAAATTTTTAAATCCCTTTTCATTTTAAAAAAAAAATACCCTTAATTAATATCATTTAACTTAATAATGGTGGGGTTAATCTACTATGGTTGTTAAACATAGTTTAACCCAAAATTTTAACCCTAGTTTACATGCACAAGTTTGTGCAAGCATAGGAAAATTCTAGAAAAATATTTATTAAATTTGAAAAATTATTTGAAAACCAATTTGGTAAACTTTTTATTAAAAATCGCATATTAATATATAATTAGCCTCTAAACACATTCTAAAGTGTTACAATTACTTGATATTTTCCGAATTTGAGGACCGTGGTCGTTTCATGAAATTATGCATTATTTGAAAAAACTCGGTTTCTCATGATATGATATTTCAGTGCGTCCACCATGAGATTTCTCGGTTCTGAGATTTGTGATATATACCCGATGCGAGGAGTGGAGAGGGCCGTGTGCGGGTACATGGTGGAGCCCGGTATGGTCCCCTTGGCAAGAAGATCGCAGATGATGGCGATGAGCCTGGAAGGCTGGGAAAGTCCTACCGGTGATAGTATTTGGACTCGGCGGTTACCGTGCGGATACCGACCGGAGTCATGTACGTCTGGATACGTGGAATTTCGAGTTTCGAAGCTGGGTACTCGGGTTTCCGGATAGCGTATGATACGTACCTATCAGGGCCAGTCGTGGTGATAGCTCCTGATAGATCAGTATTTATGTGTCGATACTAAACACTAGTTTTCATGATGTTTTCGGGTGTCGGTATTTGACACTCAGGGTTCATGAGACTTACAGGATGTGTTTTATTCCGTACTTCGCATTTACTTGATATGCATTGTTTCATGTATCAGTAGTACCTAATAGAGTACCTTCCATGACTGTTGCATACATATGGCCATTTATTTCTATTAGCTTGCATGTAATAGTTTCGCGCAGTACGTGCATACTTGCAATCACCTGCATATGTTATTTATTATTCACGAGTTGGCAACTCACCCTCGTTGTGCCACAGTATTTTGCAGGTAGTCCCTCAGGGCAGTCGAGACAGGGCTTTCTTCCTATCGTATCATCTTTTGCTGCCGATACCGCTACGGCTGACTGTGTGCAGTTTTGCTATAAGTGGGTTTTGCGGTTATCCGATATTGCTCATTGTATATTCGTTGTATCAGTACTCTACATCTACTACTTTCATGTATTGACTTAGAGACGTGATGTGAGGACGATTGTATATTATTTTGGTGACTTGGGGGTCTTTTATGCAGTTTTTATTTATATCGTCTTTTTTTTTCTTCGCTACGGCATCGTATATCTGTTGTGGTGGTTGTTTTCCGCCTTTGGGCATGGATTTTACTCCCGTTTGGGATGCTTTACTTATATCCTTATTGTACCCCTTTTTGGGGGCTTGTTTTACAAAGGAGGTGCTGCCAAAATTTTAAGAAGGTAAAATTTGGACTTTAAAGAATTTTGATTGAGATTTCAAAAATTTTAACAATGTTCTATTCACTTACAACTTTTGATGGTTTAGATTGCTGTGTTTTTGGCTTACTTGAATTACGTTACGCCAGGAGACGTTACGTGGTTTAAGGACCGTCACGTACCAATTTTCGGGTCGTGACAAAGTTGGTATCAGAGCGCTAGATTTTACCTTTCGGAGTGTAAAATGACCTTGGTATGATGGAGTAGGTAGCTGAAGCAGAGTAACATAGTGTGTGTATGTCCGCGGCATACTTACGACACGGTACTCCGCCTAAGTGACCTAAGTACTTATTGCTTGAAATTCCTTCCTTGATGATACATATCCTTGTGATTCGATTTCCGTGTTCTTATCGAATCCTTCTTCCATTTATAGCCTTTTTCCACCGATGACTATGAGGGGTCAGAATGATGCAGCGAGAGCCGAGGTTAGAGTTGACTCGTTTGGGGAGAGGACTGACCAGGATGGTACGCTCGTTGCACAGGAGCAGATTGATCCTCCTTCGATAGATCGTATCGCTAGGCTTGAGGCAGATATGCAGGACTTGTGCCGGATGATGAGGTCGTTCATTGAGGCCAGTCGAGCGCAGCGACAGGAGGTTGCCACCCCTGTTACCCAGTTATTACTTGCTATCAGTACGCAGCATTGTGTTACATATACAGCAGCAGTGGATGCAGCCCGTTTAGCTGAGGAGCGTCTTCCCAAGACTTTGAAAGTTCCGAGACCGAGGAGGGATCGTATAGGTATATCACCCCGGAGACAGATGTTTAGACACCGTGACAGGTTTCATGCACGTCGCGGGAGTAGCAGAGGCTTGGGATGTGGACAGTCATTTAACTCTTATCCCCAGGAGGGTCAGCTGTTTTTATTTGGATGTTACCGGTGCGGGAGTTTGGTCAATCAGGTTCGAGATTGTATTGAGCCACGTGAGCGCGAGGCAGCTGTACCATATGTTACTTTACCACCTTCACCTCAGGGAGAGTCACCTGTTGCGCATGTTGTTGATCCGTGTCAGACTTATGTTCAGAGAGGTCATGGTCGCTGTTCATATCAGATTTTTGCATTTTTATACCGCCCAATTTTTATCACATTGCTTATCGGTAGGTACTCTTGAGCCGTGTTTGCTAGTTAATTGCAGGATACATGTTCTCAGCTCTAAACAGTGAAATTCATGGAAAAGCACGACAAATTCCGGATTACTGCCAACCACAGATAAAACACGGGTCTCCGCTCTTTATCCGTATGTTGCCGCACACAAGTTTAAGGGACAAAATGTCAAATCGATGTCATTTTCGTGCACAAAGCACAATGGCAACACAAAATCCAAGATATCTACGCGGAGCTCAAGAAAAATCATGGCAAAAGATCCACATCACATCACCTTTTGATCTGCTGAAATCCTGGAAGAAATGTGAAAAGATTCTGAGAAACCACATACACCAAACTGAAGATAACAGCAAACCAGGGAAACCGACAAAAATTGAAGGCCCAACTCCCAATATGGCCGCGGAACCGCGGCATAAGCGCGCTTAGGCCGCGGAACCGCGGCCTTACTATGTCGGCAGCATCTAATATTTTGGGGGCAGTTTTGGAATTTCATATGGGGACAGATTGTTGCCCTAGGTTTTCAGTTTCCTGCCTATAAATAGCCCAGAACAATGCCAAGTGAAGTGTGCTTATTCTTGTGTAAAATTTTAGATATACTTTGTTGTTCTTCTTCCTCTTATCATCTTTTCTCCATTAAAATCTTGTAGTGACCTTTTATGAGTGAAGTGATGAATAAAAGAGTTTTTTTTATTATCATGCTTGTCTTGTTATGTTGTTAATTATAATTGCTTGTATTTTTCATTTGCTAATCTAGTTGTTGTTATTTGTTGTTTGTTTCTTTCTTCTTCCATTTTACTTTATCCTTAACAACAATGATGCTTAAGCTTGATCATTGCCAAGGTGAGGTCTCAAATAGCTAGTTGTAATCTTCTAACCTCTTTCTTTCTATCTTCCTCCTTTTGTTTTATTTTCCTTTTTCTTGTAATGGGTGAGTAGTTTTCTTACTTGTTAGGGTAGGATAAGGAAAGTTTGAGAGAAGGAAATCTCTCTCACTCTTTCCTTGCCCAACATCATAATTCGGACTCCCGTTAATTGAACCACAATCCGCTCCCTACGGCACCCTATCCTACATGATAGCGGTGATTCCTTAGTGAGACCGGTCGTGGTTGAATTAACCGGAGGTTAAGGCTAAGAGCCAAGAACGGACGGACAAGCACCAAAAGGAAGAACTTAAGCGTTGGAAAGCCTAGCTTATACTCGCAAGTTCCTTCCTAGTCGTGCTAATCCCCGTTGTTGCCGATTACTGTAACACCGATATTAAGAGTGGCAACGAAAGAAGTGAGCGACTCCTAACTCAAACTAACCTAATCCTAACCCTAACAAGCTCTCTTTACATAACATTTTAGCACATAGTTAATCTCAAACAAACCTGGACATTTGGACTTAATTCGTCAAAGCACATAGAAAAATATTCCCATCTCCCTACGGATGACCCGTACTCAACCGGCTAGCTACAAGCGAAACCGTCTTGATTGCGGTAATAAACTAAGCACGCAAAAACTCTACCAATCAAATGGCGCCGTTGCCGGGGAGACGGTAGTTTATTTCTTTGTGTAATTTCGGGTTAATTTGTGAATAGAAATCTAACCGAAAAACAAAACAAAAAAATATACATTGTAAAAAAATCATCTTATTATTTTTGATTAGTTCTTATGCAAGTGTGCAGGATAAAACGAAGTACGAGTTCAGTGCCAAAGACGTGGGAAGTTAGACACATATCTCGCGGCTACACCGCGATGGATCAAGACGGAGCCAACGGTCTACTGTAAAATTCTGGAGCAGATCCAGTAAGCAAATCAAGATTCAGGACCTCCAGACAAGAAGAGGACAGCCAAGGCAGCACCTACAAGCAAAATGAAGCTTCAAGGCTACCTTCAAGCCGCGGAACCGCGGCATAAAAGCGCTTAGGCCGCGGAACCGCGGCGGTTTGCTGCCTTCAGAATCCTATTTTTTTTGTATGTCCTTATATCATCTTCCCCACTCCTCTGAACTCCACTGAACTGTGTTTTCTGCAGCATTCTTTGCACAAATTCTCTTCCCCCTTCCAATAAATTGTTTTTGTGCAGGATTCTTCACACCGCGCTAAAAAATAAAAAAATTGATTGCAGTTGATTGTTACTTCTTTGCATATTTTAATCGGACTTTAAGGGGCTTGAAACCAATCCAGATTGGGTGGGGATTTCATCACCCTTCCCAGGACCCCAGAAATCACAAAAAGCATATTCATTGACCATTATTTAATTAAAAAATACTAGACTCGGCCCTAAGGACTTCATGCTCAATAGGACAGAGGACTGGTTACAGGCGCCGTTTATCCTATCCTGACTTTGCGGTGTCTAGGCAAGTGTGTCCAAGGCAAGTGGTTACTTAATTAGGACCACTACTTACGTAGTGGGGAGCCTCCCACTTACCTGGCACTTACCTGGCCGCAATTGGCGGAGAAGAGGCGGTTTGAGGTCCTATTTCTAGCCCTTTAGAATAGTTAGGAGCTGTCTAGCTGATCTAGGTGACCCTAGATCTAGGTGTGATTGCGCATATTTTGTCTGTGATTGTTTGAAGCCGTATGTCCGTACATATTTCTGTAAAGCTCTTTCTAAAAAAAACACAAAACAAAAACTTTTATAAAAACTTGCCCTTTGTCGCCAGAATCCATTTTTTTCACCCACCACCCATCGTATTTCTCCATTGACGTTTTCTTACCCTCACCTTCTCCGTTTTGACTACACTAAACTAGTTTAGTGTATGTTCGCTTGGACTCGGGACACTAGCGCCCGCCTAGTCCGCGTTACGTTAGTCGCTACCGACTACGCGTTCGACTCAGACGTTGAAACTCCTTCCACGCCTCTTTCACCCTTACCTTTGCCGGCCAACTCCGACGTTGACCGGAATTCTGTTCATACATCCTCACCTTCACCATCACCAACCTCTTCTTCTGCGATGTCAGGATTTAATCCAAACATCCCTTTGACTCCCCCGGGATTGATTCCACCTCCTATGGATGCGAATAACCCACCACCACCGCCTGTTGTAGCGCCACAGCGAATCGCGCTCCAGGATCGTTTCTATCCCCACCCGTTCTGCACTTCCCACCTGTCTTTCCCTTCCACCGGCCAATGGGGATAATTTTGAAATTAAGCTCCACTTCATTAACATGATTCCGAAATTTCATGGGCTTGAATCTGAAGATGCCATATCTTCATCAACAAGTTCCAAAATGTTTGTGCCATGATGAAAACTACCCAGTTGTCTGACGATGCTATACGGCTACGGGTCATTCCGTTCACTTTGTGCGATCTTGCTGAAAAATGGCTGTATAGCACCGCTTCCCACTCCATAACCAGTTGGGACGAGTTTGTGAAAGCGTTTCTCAAGAAATTCTATCCGAATCATAAAACCGCGAGGATCCGTAACGAAATCAACCAATTCTCTCAGCTTCCCACTGAACCCTTTTGGAAATGCTTTGATCGGTATAAAGACCTTCTTGTTCAGTGCCCTCACCACGGTATTGAGAAATGACAACTTTGCCAAACCTTATACGAGGGCCTGAACCCAGCAACCAAGCAGTTGATGGAAACCATTTGTCAGGGCCACATCCTATCGAAATCGGACGAAGAAGCGTGGCAATTCTTCGACGACCTTGCGAAACAAACGCTTCAATGGGAGAGCACCAGACCAACTTCTTCATCTTCTTCCTCCACTTCTACTGGTCAGTCTAGGGTAGGCATTCACCAACTCGATGTCTTTATTGCGATGAAAGCTGAAATGGATGCAATAACGAGAAAACTTGAAGCGATAGAGAGCAAATTTTCATCTCCTGCTCCTGCCCCTGTTCTTCCCCTTCGTACCATTTGTGCTTGTTGTTCCGATCCTTCTCACTTAACCGAAGAGTGTCCTTACAATCCACCATCTTAAGGACAGAATCAGGTTAATGCTGCATTTCAGCAAAGACCAAGAAACGATCCATACTCTTCCACCTACAATCCCGGTTGGAGGAACCACCCCAATTTCGCCTGGAATCAGAACCAGCATCAATTCCAAGGCAACAATTTCCAAAGGCCCCCTCCGCCGCAACAACAAGCTCAACAACAAACTCAACATCAATTTCAGCAGCCCTTCCAACCCCAACCTTTTCAAAATCAGACGAACAACTTTGCACCCAACAATTCTTTTCCGTAAAACAACTTTGTTCCGTCAAACAACGATAAGGTTTCCTCGCTAGAATGAAGTCTGGAGGCGTTCGTTAAACAATCGACACAATCCACCGCAAACATCCAGTCGTCTATTCGGTCTTTGGTGCAACACACTGCTGCACACGGGCAAAGCATCAAGACCATCGAAGCCCAGATTGCACGGCTGAATGTGGCGTTAAGTGAGCGAGAAAAGGGGAAGCTTCCATCTCAACCACTCCCAAATCCTGGTCACCCACATAATGTGCATGTTGCTCTTGAACAACAGAACCATAATGTGAGTGCCGTGACTACATTGAGATCTGGAAGGATGCTGCACAACAACATCGGCACAACAATTTAGGATAACGACACCCCGGCTTCTTCGTCTTCTTCTTCTCCTTCCTCATCTTCTGAGCCTATTCTTCATTCTTCAAAAGGCTTTTCTTCTTCTTCTTCTGCTCTAAACGGACCCATTTCTCACTCCACGAAAACACCAGCTCTGGGATCCGTTCCAACTCCACAATCTCCTCCACAAGCATTGGACTCAACCAATTTCAAAAACGTTCCATTTCCAAACCGGTTGAGGTCCAATAAACAAAATCCACAAATGGAGAAGATTCTGGAGTTGTTTAAGCAGGTTAACATCAACATTCCCCTTTTAGATGCTGTCCAACAAGTCCCGTCCTACGCGGAAATCTTATAGGACTTGTGCACGAAAAAGAGGAAATCTCAGGTACCCAAGAATGTTTTCTTGGCTAGTGCTGTGAGCGATGCTCTTACCCAATCTTTACCTCAAAAACGGAAGGACCCTGGTTGTCCTACGATTTCTATTACCATTGGGGATAAGAACATCAACCGCGCACTTTTAGATCTTGGTGCCAGTGTTAATCTGCTTCCATACTCAGTATATGAGCAACTAGGTGTAGGAGAGCTGAAACCCACACACTGTACTCTCCAAATGGCCGACCGATCAATCACCCATCCTAGGGGTGAGCTAGAGAATGTATTAATCAAGGTTGGGGACTTCATATTCCCCGTTGACTTTATTGTTTTAGACACACAGCCTGTAGCTAACCCCCGGAATCAAATTCCGGTGATACTCGGTCGCCCATTCCTTGCAACCACAAATGCTGTGATCAATTGTCGAAATGGTTCGATGAACCTATCTTTTGGAAACATGACAATTGAACTCAACATTTTCAGGTTGGGGAATCAGCCTTCCAAACCTAATGCTCATATACTAGACATTTGCTCAATCCAGGAGATCACCCCAGAAGAGTGTGAATTCGAGGAGTTTTTGTTCGATCACGATAACCTTAACGCCACTAGTGCGTTCCTCTTCGAACTTGCTGCTGTTTCTGCGCCCGACAATGACTACGAGTGTTTTACTTTCTCAAACGACCTTAGCCACTCACCACCCGAGTTTGAATCCTTCGAATTTCCGGATGAGTTACCTGAACCATCCAACTCGGTCACTCGTTTTGAACCTTTGCTGGAATCCTTTGAGTTCGAGACCTTTTCACCAATCTTGCCTTCAATCGTTTCACCTCCAACGCTCGAACTCAAGCCTTTGCCGTCTCACCTTAAGTACGCTTACTTGGGTGAGAACGAGACCCTCCCTGTTATCATCTCAGCTTCTCTAGCTCCAGAGCAAGAGAAAGCCCTTCTTGCGGTCTTGCACAGCAATAGGAAAGATTTTGGCTGGTCAATGGCGGACATCAAGGGGATTAGTCCCCTGATCGTTGAACATCACATTCATCTGATGGATGATGCCAAACCAGCCAGGGATCCACAAAGACGACTCAACCCAGTCATGAAGGAGGCTGTAAAAAAGGAGATCATAAAATGTCTGGATAGTGGTATCATTTACCCTATCTCTGATAGCCAGTAGGTTAGCCCCATTCACGTTGTCCCCAAGAAATCAGGCATAACGGTCATAACCAACGAGGCGAACGAGTTAATCCCTACTCGCACCCAGACTGGGTGGCGAGTATGCATCGATTACAGAAAACTCAATGCCGCAACACGGAAGGACCACTTTCTGCTACCTTTCATTGACCAGATGCTTGAACGATTGGCCGGACACGAGTACTACTGCTTTCTTGATGGCTACTCCGGCTATAATCAGATTCCCATCGCCGAAAAAGACTAGGACAAGACCACATTCACTTGTCCTTTCAGCACGTTTGCATATCGTCGCATGCCCTTTGGGTTATGCAGGAATATTCTCATACATGGTGGAAAAATTCTTGGAGATCTTCATGGACGATTTCACCATTTTCGGCGATTCCTTCGATGAGTGTTTGCTGCATCTCGACGCTGTCCTTACCCGATGTAAGGACAAGAATCTCACTTTGAATTGGGAGAAGTGCCACTTCATGGTGCGCGAAGGTATTGTCTTAGGACATATCATTTCGCAAAATGGCATAGAGGTTGACAAAGTGAAGATTGAGGTCATTTCCAATCTCCCTCCTCCCAGATGCGTCAGAGACATCCGAGCCTTCCTTGACCATGCCGGTTTCTATAGACGGTTCATCAAGGACTTTAGCAAGATTGCTAGGCCCTTGACTCTTTTGCTGGCCAAGGACATGCCATTCAACTTCAACTCGAGCTGTGTGACTACGTTCGAGTCATTAAAAAGCTCACTCACTTCTGCTCCCGTTCTTTCTTCTCCTGATTGGACGCACCCATTTGAGATTATGTGCGATGCATCCGACTTTGCCATCGGTGCTGTCCTTGGACAACACATCAACAAGATGCCGCACGTAATCTATTTTGCTAGCCGAACCCTGAACGACGTCCAACTGAATTATACAACAACTGAGACGACGTCCAACTGAATTATACAACAACTGAGAAGGAATTCTTGGCTGTTGTATTTGCTTTAGAAAAGTTCAGGCCCTACCTCATCGGCTCTCCAGTCATTGTCTACACAGACCATTCTGCTCTGCGCTATCTTTTTGCGAAGAAAGATGCAAAATCTCGGCTAATACGTTGGATCCTCTTGCTTCAAGAGTTTGACCTTGTCATCAAGGACAAAAGGGGATGTGAAAACGTAGTCGCCGACCATCTCTCACGACTTCCTTCTTCGCCGTCGCTTCAAATTCCGATCAACGACGTTTTTCCGGATGAACAGCTCTTGACAGTATTTCGCGAACCCTGGTTCGCAGATATTGTGAACTATTTGGCCACAGGATTACTACCGACTGAATGGTCAAGTCAGGACAGACTTCGCTTCTTATCCCAAGTAAAACACTTTTACTAGGACGAACCCTATCTGTTCAAGTACTGTCCCGACCAGATTATTCGTCGGTGTGTCCCTGACAATGAATTCAAGAGTGTGCTGTCGTTTTGCCACGATCAAGCATGTGGCGGGCATTTTGGCCCCAGAAAGACAGCTGAGAAGATCTTGCAGTGTGGTTTCTACTGGCCACAACTCTTCAAAGACGCTCATGACTACTGCAAGACTTGCTCCCGGTGCCAACACTTGGGCCGGATATCCAGGAGGAACGAGATGCCTCTCCAACCAATCTTGGTTGTGAAGATTTTCGACGTTTGGGGGATCGATTTCATGGGGTCGTTTCCCTGCTCTTTTGGAAACTTGTACATCCTTCTCGCTGTTGATTATGTCTCTAAGTGGGTCGAGGCTGTGCCCAGCCGGACTAACGACAACAAGGTTGTCGTTAGGTTTCTTAAAGAAAACATTTTCTCCCGGTTTGGCCACCCCTGAGCGATCATTAGCGACAATGGAACTCATTTCTGCAATAAGACTTTCGAGGCCTTGATGCGGAAATATTCCATTAATCATAAGCTATCTACGCCCTACCACCCCCAAACCTGTGGGCAAGCCGAAGTTTCAAATCGGCAAATCAAGCAGATACTAGAGAAGACAGTTTTCAAGAACCGTAAGGATTGGTCGTTAAAACTCACTGATGCCCTTTGGGCATTTCGAACTGCTTATAAGACCGATCTTGGCATGTCTCCCTATCGGCTTGTGTACGGAAAGGCTTGCCACCTCCCTGTAGAAATAGAGCATCGCGCATTTTGGGCGATAAAAGAGCTGAATCTGTCTCTCGAAGATGCGGGCAGCCATCGGAAGCTGCAGTTGAACGAATTGAGCGAGCTTAGGGATGAGGCTTACGAAAACGCGGTTGTTGTTAAGAACCGAACGAAGGTGTTTCACGATAAACACCTTTTGCGCAAAACATTCGTACCTGGTCAACAGGTACTGCTTTACGACACCCGGCTACATTTCCATCCAGGAAAGCTCAGATCTCGCTGGAAAGGGCCGTATTTTGTGCGGAATGTGTATCCGCATGGCGCTGTGGATTTGGAGAATCCAAAGGACGGTCCATTTTTCAAAGTAAACGGACACAGACTAAAACCATACCTTAGTGCCGAACCAACAGAGGAGCTCCTGGTCTTACAGGAGCCAGTTTACCCTGCATAATCTTCCTCTGCTACTACTGCAAACTTCGGTTATCCAGCCAAAACAGTGGACACTATTTCAAATAAGTTTGGGGGTATGTATAGACCATTTTATATATATTTGTGGATATTCTTTTCCATTTTTACTATTTTTTTTCTTTAAAAACAAAAACAAAAAAAATTGTGTATATCTAACCGACAATTTTGACCCTTCAATGATCTCTTCATGCAATGACAGTGAGGACACTGTCCAGTTTAAGTTTGGGGGTATGCTCGGTACGCATTTCTAACCCTCGCATTCATATGTATATTTTGCATCTGCATACTAAAATCCATAAAAATCAGAAAATTTTCTAAAAATATAAAAACTTTTTTTGTCAAGTTAGCTAGTGGGAGAACTCAGATTCAACATTTCGACGGTTTTGTTTGATAAGATAAGAATAAATAAATCTTATTTTTAGATTTTGAAAACCTGAAAGATAACTCTCCTTTGAAGTTAACTATAGCTGATATACGTCTTTACATCACACTACATGTGTCGTGAGTTTTGAAAATTAGATGATAAGTCTATTATGTCTAAAAACTTTTAATTGGATAAATTATTTTCTGAGGATCAAATAGGTTTGTTCTGAAATAAGTAATATCAAGAATAGTTTATGAAGTGAAGCGAATATGAAGGAATGTTATTGATGCCTTAATTGGAACTAATTCTGAAAAATAACCCATCTGGAACTTGATTGGAATGATTACACACCGAACCGACTAAAACACGTCTTTTATCCAAAAAAATAATTGAACTGCCGGTTATATCTCCCTTCGTATTGAATCATCATGATTTTCACGCTAAATTGTCTTTTGTTTTTGGACCTAGGTAACTTGAGTAATTATGACCGCTGGGGTGTCTCTACACCTAATGCCCTAAACCCAACTGGTTTAGGTGCATTGGCCCAAAGCTCGTTAAGAAGCCTAGAAAGTCCAGATTAAAACAAAGTCAAGCAAGTGTTCTCTCTGAGTTAAAATTCCTAACGGTTCTTTGTGTGAGAATAATCTTGACAAAAAACAGGTTTTTATAAAAAAATATTTCTAGCGGAGATATGAAGGTTTTATTCTATGATAAAGACTATTGCACGTTCACAGAGGTGTGTATGAAATGAAAACAAGAAAAAGGTGGAGTGAAAAATAAGACCTAGTTTCCTGTTAAGGAAGATAGAAATTCTGAAATTGAAACCTTACTGGAAAACAGAACTTGAAAAATACTTAACTCTTTATAAAACTTATGTGATCCTTTTAAAAAAATTTATCTGGGCTTTATTGTGTGACATAATGACTTTAATCGATCCTTCTGGAACTTAACAAAACTATTTGCACTGCATGTAAAGACATATAAAATCTTAAGTTAAATAAGAAGCGGGGTGTGAAAAATAAAGGTTCGATAGTCTAGACTTAGGATAATAGAATTGTTATTTTCTGAAACAAAACCTTAGGGTTTGAATCATAGTTATTTTGCAAAACTAGCTTGACCGGATTCTGTGGGTAGTATCCGCTGAAAACCCTCAGGAGACAACACTCCTCCTACTAGGGACACCTAGAGGTTTAACGGCTTGTTGCACATGCTCAGTGCGATCGCGTTCCCTGCGAAAGTGAGGTTAGGAATTTTTATGAATAAATTGGCTTTGCTCGGGACTAGCAAATGATAAGTTTTGGGGTATTTGTTCATATCAGATTTTTGCATTTTTATACCGCCCAATTTTTATCACATTGCTTATCGGTAGGTACTCTTGAGCCGCGTTTGCTAGTTAATTGCAGGATACAGGTTCTCAGCTCTAAACAGTGAAATTCATGGAAAAGCACGACAAATTCCGGATTACTGCCAACCACAGATAAAACACGGGTCTCCGCTCTCTATCCGTATGTTGCCGCACACCAGTTTAAGGGACAAAATGGCAAATCGATGTCATTTTCATGCACAAAGCACAATGGCAACACAAAATCCAAGATATCTACGCGGAGCTCAAGAAAAATCATGGCAAACACATCACCTTTTGATCAGCTGAAATTCTGGAAGAAATGTGAAAAGATTCTGAGAAACCACATACACCAAACTGAAGATAACAGCAAACCAGGGAAACCGACAAAAATTGAAGGCCCAACTCCCCATTAAGGCCACGGAACCACGGCATAAGCGCTCTTAGGCCGCGGAACCGCGGCCTTACTAAGTCGGCAGCATCTAATATTTTGGGGGCAGTTTTGGAATTTCATGTGGGGACATATTGTTACCCTAGGTTTTCAGTTTCCTGCCTACAAATAGCCCAGAACAATGCCAAGTGAAGTGTGCTTATTCTTGTGTAAAATTTTAGATATCCTTTGTTGTTCTTCTTCCTCTTACCATCTTTTCTTCATTAAAATCTTGTAGTTAGCTTTGATGAGTGAAGTGATGAATAAAAGAGTTCTTTTTGTTATCATGCTTGTCTCGTTATGTTGTTAATTATAATTGCTTGTATTTTTCATTTGTTAATCTAGTTGTTGTTATTTGTTGTTTGTTTCTTTCTTCTTCCATTTTACTTTATCCTTAACAACAATGATGCTTAAGTTTGATCCTTGCCAAGGTGAGGTCTCAAATAGCTAGTTGTAATCATCTAACCTCTTTCTTTCTATCTTCCTCCTTTTGTTTTATTTTCCTTTTTCTTGTAATGGGTGAGTAGTTTTCTTACTTGTTAGGGTAGGATAATGAAAGTTTGAGTGAAGGAAATCTCTCTCACTCTTTCCTTGTCCAATATATTAATTCGGACTCTCGTTAATTGAACCACAATCCGCTCCCTACGGCACCCTATCCTACATGATAGCGGTGATTCCTTAGTGAGACCGGTTGGGGTTGAATTAACCGGAGGTTAAGGCTAAGAGCCAAGAACGGACGGACAAGCACCAAAAGGAAGAACTTAAGCGTTGGAAAGCCTAGCTTATACTCGCAAGTTCCTTCCTAGTCGTGCTAATCCCCGTTGTTGCCGATTACCGTAACACCGATATTAAGTGTGGAAACGAAACAAGTGAGCGACTCCTAACTCAAACTAACCTAATCCTAACCCTAGTAAGCTCTCTTTACATAACATTTTAGCACATAGTTAATCTCAAACAAACCTGGACATTTGGACTTAACTCGTTAAAGCGCATAGAAAAAGATTCCCATCTCCCTGCGGACGACCCGTACTCAACCGGCTAGCTACAAGCGAAACCGTCTTGATTGCAGTAATAAACTAAGCACGCAAAAACTCTACCAATCAGTCGCGGAGGGATTGCTCAAAGTGTACAGGATGGTAGGGGAGGTGTTCAGCCAGTTGCGGGTAGAGGGCAGGCACGAGCGTTTGCTTCTACTCATCGGGACGCGCGGGCGTCCAATGCAGAGTTTTCAGGTATTCTTAATTCGTATGTCTTTTGATTCACTTGTTTGTTTAATTCGGGATCTATGCACTCGTTGTTCTACACACTTCGTGCCATGGTTGGGCCGAGAGCCGTGCTAGCTAGATTAGCCGTTTGTTGTAGAATTTTCTGTCAGCAATTCTTTTGTTGCGTGACACGTGTTTCGGTCGTGTGCTAATTGGATAGGAGATAGAGATTTGTCCGTCAATTTGGTCCTTCTAGAGATGCTGGACTTGACGTTCTCCTGGGCATGGACTGGATAGCTACGTGCTAGGCATCTGTGGACTGCCGCGAGAAAACAGTCAGGATTTGTTTTCCCGGCGAGTCAGTTCTTGTTGTGCATGAGGACAGTGGTGCCGCCCTCGCAGCTTGAATTCAGCCTTTTTCGCTAGTCGGCTTTTGAAGAGAGAATATCGAGGATTCTTGGCTTCTATTCGTGATACCGGAGCCACAGTGGGTTATTGGTGTAAGTGCACGGCGGCGCCCCGGTCGTCAATCCGACGGCCAAATGCGGAAACGGTGATAAACTTTAATTTTGCGAACTTAGCAAACCGGCACCACCGCACACTAAACCCCGGATCGGGCCATTAAACTAGATCTAGCTAACAACAAGACGGGTTAGAGATATACCGAGTGATCCGAGTCCTC
Organism: Agapanthus africanus; assembly: GCA_030015575.1. Taxonomy (NCBI): domain Eukaryota; kingdom Viridiplantae; phylum Streptophyta; class Magnoliopsida; order Asparagales; family Amaryllidaceae; genus Agapanthus; species Agapanthus africanus. The sequence continues at coordinate 332,695,190 of CM057345.1, read as the reverse complement.
CGGTCTTCTCGTCGTCGTCCCGATCTTCTGCGGAAACTCCGGTCGTCGCCTCCTCGCCGGAAGGGCACCACATCGCCTGCATCTTTTACGGGCTCCCACCTCTATACCGAGGCAACTCGGGCGCGAAGTTGGCTGGCCGACGCGTCCAAGATTTGCTGTAGAATGTGTAGTGTAGAGCCTATGTCTCATTTGGGGTTTGTTGCCTTTGAAGATGATGGAGGAATCAAGATAAGAAAAATGGTGCTTGCATTTTTCTTAACATGAAAAGAGATCAAAATGCTACACTCTCAAAAATGAAGCTCTCATCTTTTCTTCTCACAAAATGAAAACCCTTATAATTTTATAATGGTGGAGGAAAGAATACATAAGCAAGAGGGAGGTGAGTGTAGGAAAAGAGAGAGGGTGACCATATCCAAACATCATCATAACTAACTCACATCAACTACAAATCACCTCAAATCAACAAAAAACAAGTGATGATGATAGATAAGAATGGTATCAAAAGATGCTTTCATAATCTCTCATCTTACAAATAAACCCTCCACAAAATGTTATTTGCAAACTTGTAAATAACACCCTCCATCGGAAAAGTCCGGCCGGGAAAGAACAAAGGAAAACCGGCCGGAACGGAATGCAAACTGGCAACTCCAGAAAACTGGTCCCGTAATAAATTACAGGAAAACCCCGATACTGTGCATACACACCCGCATCTGTATTCCGTCCGGATACAAATGCAATGAGACAAAATCTACACTGTACTAAACTAGGATCCGGCTTAAACTAAAGCCGGCTAGTTATTTCCGTTCGATCCTGATCCGTGCAATACCGCACGTATCCGATCGAACCTTGCCATATATCTATACGGCCTCAAGTACTAACGGTCCGATCCTGATCCGTGCAATACCGCACGTATCTGATCGGACCCTGCCATATCTCCATACGGCCTCTACAGCGTTTTGCCCGAAAGCTTGAGTAACTGAAAGTGTGGTGGACTCTAAAGACTCGTCAATACTATGACTGTGGATTTAACCACTAGCACGTCAGAGGTATAAGCCAATACGTAACGGGCCACCAGCTATTGACCAAAAGGGACGTCGATGAGCAAGCTCATCCTGACTCCCTACTGAGCCTGTCAGTGACAATATCCGTACAGTCTGGTCCGTTTGTCTATGAGCATCGCATGTCGGGCCTAGGGGGTTGGTAAAAGTCAGACCCCCAAAAGCGGTACAAGTCGTGTCGGAGTGTAGCCCAGAACACCCTGAGATACTACTGGAATACCTACCAGTAAATCTCCTGCCTTGGCCAAGGACTTTGTGTAATGGCTCTCCTAGACACAGCGCGACCTCACCCCCAATACCGGGAGAGACGAACCCCTGAAGATCCGCTCACTGCCTCCATGTGGCTCGGGACTGTACCCAACTAAAACCTGTTTGCACGACTCCTTTGAGCCGTGGTAGGGTAGTAATCAAAGCACAGTGGGAACTCACACGAGACAAATGACGATCCCCAGGTCGATGAACTAACCTGTACACATGTCACCTGGGAACTGCTATCTGACGTCAGGTATAAGACCAACTAGCATGTTCCCGGCGAGTCCTGTCCGGTGTACTCATAACCCAATGAGCACCTGTATACATCTTAGGTGAACCAACTGACACCAGTGGCTTGTGAGACCGGCCACCGCCCCTCGTCGGGGTCTCGACTGTATACACTAGTCTACTCTGGAGAATCGATGCCCTGTCTCGAAACTCCCACGACTAGGGACCTTTTAAGGATGTGCTTATAGACTCCAGCTCTCACTTATATGATCACCCTCATACTGCTGGCAGTCAAGCAAGAATCCTAGAGGCTCTATCAACGTGCAATAGCGACTTGTCAGGTCACCTAAAGCAGTACACGATGATAAAGGTAAACCAGATAGCATACTATCATCTTGAGTAAGACTGTCGTCCCGGGATAGGTCCTCCCTCAATCATTGCAATCACGTGCCTGTGATCCAATAATTGACTCTGAGGGCACTATCTCCAACAATTGGACCAGGTTCCTATCGTGCGAGAGTTTTCCGATGTTGTTCCAGATGAGCCGGTGGAGCTTAGGGAGCTTAAGGATCTTCTGCAAAGTTGCTAGATAGGGGGACTTGTACGTCCAAGTGTTTCTCTTTGGGGAGCTCCTGTTCTGTTCGTCAGGGAGATGGACGGCAATTCGAGGTTGTGCATTGATTGATCGTCAATTGAACTGAGTTACGGTGCGGATTAGGCATCCTTTACCTCGCATTAATGATTTGTTCGATCAGCTCCGGTGTGCAGGACTTTTTTTCTAAGTTTTTTTAGGATCAGGTCATCATTAGTTGCGGGTTCGGAGTGATGACATTCCGAAGACTGCTTTTTGTGCGCGCTACGGGCTTTATGACTTTTTGGTGGTGTCGTTGGACTCACCAATGCCCTAGCTGTTTTCGTGAATATGATGAACCAGATTTCTTCAGGCCGTTCCTCGACCAGTTTATTGTTATGTTATTGATGACATTCTGGTCTATTCCAAGAGTCGTGAGGAATAGGAGCAGCACTTGAGGATTTGCTTTGCAGATATTGGGAGAGCGCCAGCTGCTTGCTAGATTCTTGTTCCTTCAGGCTTGATAGTGTTGACTTCCTAGATCATGGGGTTACGGGAGACGGTTTTTGTATGGGCCCGAGGAAGATCGAGGCCATACAGCTTTGGCCCAGACTTGTAGCAGGGACAGAGGTCCGCAGCTTTTGGGCTTAGTCGGTTTTTACCGCCGTTTCATGCAGAATTTCTTGTGTTTTCGCTGCACCGTTGACCGGACTGACCAGAAAGAGAGATCCTTTTCTTTAGACTTAGGCATGCGTGCTGAGTTTCAGTGGTTGAAGACTCGGTAGACGACTGTACCGGATCTATCTTGCTTTCTGGATCGGACGACTTTGTTGTTTACTGTGATATTTCGCAAGTGGGGCTCGATTGTATACTGATGTGGCACTATAGAGTTATCTCTTATACTTCCTGACAGTTGGTGGAAGTACGAGCAGGGTTATCCCACTCATGATCTGGAGATGGTCGCGATGGTCTTGCGCTGGAGATTTGGGGACACTACTTGTACGGAGAGTCGCGTCAAATTTTCACGGACCACCATAGCTTAGTGTACATCTTCCTGCAGCGGCTTTTGATTGTTTAGACAGTGCCGTTGGATAGAGCTTGTGAAGGATTGTGATTTTTAGATCCTTTATTACCCGTGGCAAGGCGATTTTGGTAGCTGATGCTTGAGTCGTAGGCCCGGGGGTAGCTTGTTCCAGATGTGCGCAGTTCAGAAACAATCCTATGCAGATTTACAATTCTTGTGCGACAGATGAGTACAGTTTAAGTTCACCACAGCTGGGGGACAGCTTGCTCATGTCCATGCCCGTCCACTTTTAATTATTCGTTTCGTGAGGAACAGCCCACCGATGCTCGTTGTCTGAGATTCTTGAGCATGTTCGGCTGGGTAAGATTCGGAGTTCTTGATTTATGACCAGGGTTTGCTACATTTAGAGACTCATTGGCATGTACCGGATACTGAGGGGTAAAGACGCGAGGTCCTAGAGAAGGCACATTGGTCAGCTTTCTGTGTTCACCCAAGTTCCACCAAGATGTAACGTGACTTGTGAGTTAGTTACGGGTGGGCAGGGTTGAAGAGTGAAGTTTCAGATTTCGTTTTGAAGTGCTTGGCTTGTCAGCGAGCTAAGGTTGAGCATTTGAGACCGGCTGGAGAGTTGCAACCTTTAACCGTTCCGGAGTGGGAATGGGAGCAGATCTCCATGAAATTCGTTGTGGGTCTACCCAGGTCTAGACAGGGGTGACTCCATTCGGGTGTTTGTTGTCCGGTTATGCTCAGTTTGCTCAGTTGTTCTTCGATAAGTTTGTGCGTTTGCACGGAGTTCCTCCATGCATTGTATCCAATTGAGGCACCCAGTTCGCTAGCCGTCATTGGCAGAAGCTTCAGGAAGCCTTGGTTACTGGTTGAGCTTTAGCTCCGCTTTTCCATCCGTAGGCCGATGGTCAGATGGAGTGGACTATACAGACTCTGTAGGATATACTTGTGCGTACGTGCTAATGTGTTTGTTGGCTGTGGGAACGTCATTTGTCATTGATGGAGTTCTCCTATGATAATGGTTATCTGGAGACATTTCAGTTGGCAACTTTTGGACCTTGTGCGGTAGGTTGTGTCGATCGCCAGTCTATTTTTTTTCTGACTCAGCGAGAGTAGGATTTTTGGACCCCGTCTAGTCGAGAGGCTTCGGAGAAGATCCAGTTGATTCAGGTCAGGATGAAAGCAGCCCAGTGCAAACAGAAGTCTTATGCCGACTGTGGTGGTCGCAGACTTGAGTTCGCAGTGGGAGATCATGTATTCCTACAGATTTTTCCGATGAATGGCGTGTTGAGTTTTGGGAAACTTGTCCCAAAATTGTTGGTCCTTTTGAGATCCTCGAGCGAGTTAGTACCGTTGCCTATAAGTTGGCACTTCCGCCCAGATTTTGAGTATTTATCCCGTATTCCTTATGTTGATACTTTGCAAATACCTTCATGACCTTTCTCATATGATTCAGCACCAGACCATTTAGCTTGGACGCGATCTTCTCGTTCAACGGCAGCCGATAGTGTTTGCGGATCGGCAGGTGGAGAAACATCGGTCAAGGGCCTTACCATCTGTGGAGATGTCTTTGGCATAGCCGTATAGTGAAGAGATCACTTGGAAGGCTGCAAGCGAGATTTGGGAGTTTTGCACTCATCTCTTTGAAGGTACGCATTGTGAGAATTTTAATTCGGGGACGAATTTTCTTTAAGGGGGAGATTGTAACGCCTTAGAACTTCGATTAGTGTTAATTAGACGATAATGCGGGTTTTTTGTAAAAAGTTTACCAATTCGGGTTCCCCACATTTTATAACAATTAATTAATATTTTAATATTTTTTGTTTTGGGCTTGCACACACGTGTGCACGTTAATGTGAGGTTTGTTTTGTGTTAATCTAGTTAGTGACCATGACAACTTAACCTAATCCAAATCCTTGCTTAAGATATTTGTTGTGAGATATTTCCTTTGCTTGTTTTGGATTTCGAAGGAGGTGGCATGGTGAGTCATGAGTGGCATGGCTTGCTTTAATGAGAGAAGTTATTGCAATGGTGCACTCACCCTATGCTCACCTCTTTCTCTCTCTTCATCATTTCATTCTCTCATTCTCTCTCACTCTATCTCTTTATCATTTTTCTCATTCCTCATAGCCTCAAACTGAAACCTTATCAATTCCTTCACTACCCCTTCACAAAAACTTCACAAACTTCATCAAATCTCACTCACATCACATCCTAAACCTTGTTTTGCCTCTAAGATTCCTTGGAGCTTGGAAAGCTAGGATCTTTGAGCTTGTGGGAGTAGGTAATGATCTCTTTCTGTTAAGTAGATGCTTTTTGTGTTGTGTAGCTTAATCGTTTCAGTTTAGAACGCGTAATGTTTAGTTTCGGGTAAATATCGTATTTTTAGTGTAGTTGGTGTCTCGGATGATCTGCTATCAAACCAGGTGTTTGTTGGAAAAGTTCCCATCACAGTGACCTAGTGTAGTGACCTAGAACCCACCATAAAAACTCGAGCCCAATCCCTTTCTTTCAAGCCGCAGTTTTATTGGTTCTGGCCGCAATTTGCGGCCAGAGTAGAGGCTGGGGGTTGTGTTTTGGGGTAGGGGTCTCTGGGGTTGTGTGTGGTCTTGTGGTATGTGCAACTTTTACAAATTGTTTGTGTAGCAAAATCTGGGATCACTTTGCTTGTTTTCTAGTGTTTCGTTTACGCGCGTTACGTTATCCGATACGGTTCGTGTCTTTGTATAGCTTTTGCTCTTGGGTTGGTTTCGTAGTGTCGCTACGCACGTTAGCCACTAGACGAACACTTGAAAGTATGTTTGGAGCTGGTGCGTCGGTCAAACGTAGTTTGTACGTGTTATTGGTCGATTGCTAATATACTCTTGTTATATTGTTGTTTCATGATCTTTAAATACGCAGGCGAGGACTTCGGGCGCTGCGAAGAAGGGAAAGCGAGTAGTTGGCCTTACTTAGCCCAAGATCATCTGTGAATAGATGTAACATCTACAGGGGAATCGCCCGCATGGCGTTATGCGTCTGGGCTAGATATGATATGACATTAGCCGCATGTTTAATTGCATATATAGAGATTGTGCATGAACTCATTTCATATCATTACTTGTTGTGCTTAGACTTGTACCCATTGGAAACTGCACTATTATTGATGGTCCTTGTTGTACCCTTTTTTTGGGGGCTTGTTTTACAAAGGAGATGCTGCCAAAATTTTAAGAAGGTAAAATTTGGACTTTAAAGAATTTTGATTGAGATTTCAAAAGTTTTAACAATGTTCTATTCACTTACTACTTTTGATGGTTTAGATTGCTAGGTTTTTGGCTTACTTGAATTACGTTACGCCTGGAGACGTTACGTGGTTTAAGGGCCATCACGTGCCAATTTTCAGGTCATGACATATATTGTATCATATGTGATACTAATGAGGCGGGATCACCGACTATATATATATATATATATCGACTCAGATTTAGGTGGTTTCCTTACCTTTTCGATTAGCCTGTTAGTTTAGTCCTGTAGTTTACTTGTAGATGTTAGACTAGACTCGAGTCATACCTATTTAAAAACTAACGAATCGTGAGTATTTTAAAGACAGGACAAGGGATTCTATAGATATTTCAAAGGACGTACCATTTCTTAATAACACCGTACCCCTATTTTCTAAACACCACGATTCGTTTATTTGAAATGGCAAAACGGCATGACATATATAGTAATGTATATTCTATATTGTTGTGTTTACCATTCATTTTCCACATATTCTTATAAGTCGCATCGCATTGCATGCTTAATTGTGTTTTCGTAATTATTATGAAACCCATGCTGTCAGGACACTAGCACCATTACCGATGATGCGTATGCTCCATGTACACCTGCTTGCCAGCTCACACACATCATCATCGGTAATTGCCATGTCACGTACACTTTAGAGAATATTAATTCATTGAAATCGCTTGTTAGCTGATAGTTTCGACATGATACTAGTGAGCCTTCTTTTATATGATAGTTTAGACATTGCATTTATTTACTGCGTTATCTCATGCATGTATATTCATATATTCATTTGCCATGCAATAATATGGGTCAGTCCGGATTGCCGGAGCCCAGTACTCATTATTTACTTATATCGTGATTTATGCTTTCGGATTTCCATGAGATTTCTGGATTTGGAGAAACCGCAAAGAATTTATAAACTGATTATCACTTTTAAAAGATAGAAAAATGCGGCTTTCTCATGATATGTTATGAGATTTGTCCACCATGAGTTTTCTCGGCTCTTAAGCGATATCATACACCCGATTCGAGGAGGAGGAGGAACCGTCTGTGGGTGCATGGTGGACCCGGTGCGGTACCCCTTGGCAAGATGGTCGCAGATGATGACGTTGAGCCTAGTAGGGGAGCACTACCGACCGGTGATTGTATTGTGACTCGACGGATATCCGGAGGATACCGATCGGAGTATTTGGGCCAGTCCGAATAGCTGGAGCCCTAGTTATTGAGATTCGAGGATACAGGCCAGTCCGGATAGCCGGAGCCTGAGATATTTATATATTGGGATTTATATACATTTTGTGTCGATGCTAGACACAGATTCCCTGTTGATTTCATTGATGATACCTCGTTTTATACATACAGAAATCTCACTAAACTAAGAAAACAGTTTTCTCATTCATGATGTATTCTGTTTTCATTATATTGCATTCATACCTCATACTTATGATATGTTACTACCTGAGGCACGGACATGAGCACATGGTATTACACTTATGTATAGATGTTTACTCTTGCCATCTTATCATGCTTCAGGCTTTATCATTTTGAGGATATACATTTTATGATCGTATTGGCCTAGGATTGAGTCATACATACGATTTCTGCTCTGTGATGTTTTTTACTCACGAGTTGGCAACTCACCCCCGTTGTGCCACAGTTTCTTGCAGGTTTTGCCGTACAGGTTTTCCTTGGCGGCTTTTGATTGAAAGAGTTTGAAGTTAACCGCAATCAAGACGGTGTCGCTATGCAGCCAGCCGGTTGAGCACGGGTCGATCCACAGGGAGATGGTTGTATGTCCTTTCTTGTTTTAGACGAGTCAATAAAGAATGAGTATATGTTTGTTCAATCTAACCTATGTGTATTATTTGCAAGTATAAAGTTGTTAAGAAAAGATACGATAATGTAAGCTAAAGAAATCCGTACTCAAAACCTTTGAGCCGAGTCTTGACCAATTGAAGCTAGAGCAATCGGCAACAACGTGGATTAGGGGATTTAAGCGCGGTATTCGTGGAATCCGGCTTATTTACCCTTGTCCGTCCGTTCTTGTCTCTTGCTTTTGCCTCCGGCCAAACCGAACGCAACCGGTCGCGGTTAGGAATCACCGTTACCTTGTTAGGGTAGGGTGCCTAACGGAGCGCTTGCGTATCGTTTGGGCGGAGTTCAATGGAAAATAACGGGAAAAGGAAAAGAGCAAAGAAAATCTTAACTTACAATACCGTATTTATTCTTAACAACAACAATAATTACAACCATTCACAAAAGAAAAAAGAGCAAAAGAAAAGAACAAAGAAAAGAAAAGATTACAAGCAAGTAATTAAAGTGCATGGTAATAAATTGCAAGTAATTAAAGACAAGAAAAAAAAGCAAGTAATAAATAAGCAATAAAAAGAATTAGAAACTAGAACTCAAGACGAGCATGGGATCAATAGCCAACCCTTAAACTTGCAAGCTCAATCAAGAGGTTGCAAGATCAAGAGAAGGGTAGAGAACGCATGTGAAATGAAGCGCTAATTCCATAAGAAAATACGACCCTTGAGATCAATAACTAACCCTTAACCTTTCAAGCTCAATGAAGAGGTTGAAAGATCAAGAGGAAGCAAAAATCTTAAGGGGAAGTTAAACAAAAGAGAATGATACAAAAACCCTCATCTTCATTGATCTTCCACTCAAAAAGCTCTCACTACAATTTTCATGGAGAAAAGATGAAGAAGAAGAAGAAGAACTACACAAAAAACCTACAAAAGAGGAACAAAGAATGAACACCAAATTGGACCCTTGGCTTAGCTCAGTTCTGAAGTATTTATAGGCAGGGAAATGGAAACCTAGGGCAACACTCTGGACCAAAATGGAAGTACCAAACTGCCCCTGAAAAATGACTACCTGTCGACATCATACGGCCGCGGTTCCGCGGCCTAAGCATGCTTAGGCCATCAACTTTTGGGTGTTTCCCTGTTCTGCTGTGTCCTTTATTCTGGTATATGTTTTTTCTCATATTTTCTTCACGATTTTTCCAGAATTTCTGTTGAGCAATAGGTGATTTGATGTGGACCTTTTTGTCATGATTTCCTCGAGCTCCGCGTAGATTTCTTGGATCTTGTGTTGCCATTGAGCCTTGTGCATGACATGACAATCGATTTGCCATTTTGTCCCTTAAACTGGTATGTGGCAACACACGGATAGAGAGCGGAGACCCGTGTTTTATCAGTTGTTGGCAGTAATCCAGAATTTGTCATACTTTTTCATGATATTCACTGTTTAGAGCTGAGACAAGTATCCTGCAATTATGTAGCAAACACTGATAAAAAGCACCTGCCTATAAACAAACGAGCGTAAGAATGGGCGGTATAAAATGCAATATTCTGATATGAACAAATACCCCCAAACTTAACTTTTGCTCGTCCCGAGCAAAACCAATTATTCACAAAAATAAAATCCTAACCGCACTTTCGCAGGGAACGCGATTGCACTGAGCATGTGCAACAAGCTGTTAAACCTCTAGGTGTCCCTAGTAGGAGGAGTGTTGTCTCCTGAGGGTTTTCAGCGGATTACACCCACAAAATCCCGTCAAGCTAGTGTCATAAGTTAACGTCGATTCTACTCCTACAGTTTAGTATTTACGTTAGAAATTCTATCATCCTAAGTTAGAAATATCCAACCCTTATTTTTCACACCTCCTATCTATTTAACCTTAGATCATATACGTTCCAAAAAAGTTTAGAAAGATATTGGTATCTCCTGAGTTTTCCTTCTAAAGCGCAGCCTCAAATCAGGGATTTTTATCAACTTTACAGAAAACACAAGTCTTATTCTTTATTTCCATCTTTTATCCAAACATCGATTGTATACCCCTACGTGTGTGTATATTTGCACCCCTACACTCAAGAATTCAATTCAAGCTATAATACCCTTACCCTAATACCTAATGTAGGGTTCCTAGGCAAACTAGTGAAGTCTCACAAGGCATCAAACATGGTTGTTTCAAATTTTACGGGTGCCTAAAAACCCTAATACGGATCGTTAACTAGATATATAAGCGATGCGAGCAAGAAAACGGAAATGTATCTAAAGGAAAGGGGCTACAACCTTTGTAGATCCGGTCCTCCACATCCTAGACTCCGTGATGAGGTCTCACCGCAATCCAAATCAAAACCATGACTCTAGCATCGGCTTCATCGGAGAAATGGGCGGGCTTGATCGTCGGTTCGATGCCGAAGATGATCTACGTCGAGGCATCACAAGAACAAGCTCCAACTTCACCAAGCCTTGAAAACTTGTGAAGGAAACACCCTATACTACTTGGCAAAAGGTAGAGGATGAAGAAATAGGAAGTGGGTAGACTTTAGTTTTGGATTTCCTTCACTTTTTCATCAATCACCATTGATGTAGCAAGCTTTCTTCTCATGTTGAAGAAGAAGAAGATGAAGAAAAAGAATATCATAAGTATTAAGTAAATGATAAATAAATCAATACTTATCATTCACTAACCCTTGGTTAGTTGTAGAGAATGGACCATGATTAACTAGAATGGTTAGGGTTAAGTATAAGACAAGGATGGTGGACTAATTCAAAGCTTCAAGAATCTTCAACTAGCAAACAAAAATAGCAATCATTCTTTTCTCATCTTTTTCCAAAATAAATAAATAAATAAATAAGAAAAAAGAAAACCCTAATCATAATCTTAACCATGGTATAATTCTTTACACTAACCCTAGCTTGCTTGTATCATCAAACATGATACAATCATGTGCACAAAATATATCACATATGCAATGTGCACAAACCAAGTGAGTAAATCCATTTAAAGTGAACCAATACTAGTTAATGCAAAGTAATATATCAAATATATATAATTATGCATTAAATCATTAAATCAACACTTGATTCAATGATCCGGTCATGTCGCATATAACCGACTAGTATTCAATGTATCGGCTTCTCGAATCAATCCTTGATTCGATAACCAGGTTATATCGCATATAACCAATCGATACATTCGTCGCGAGAATGGAATACGGTATCACATACACGAATTATTCTCGGTCCCGGACATATCTCATATGCGCTCCTATTTCGTTTCGCTTGAGCTAGGAAACCTCTGTGTAGGACTCTAAAGACTCGTCAATACGCCGGCAGCAGATGATGATCATATCAAACACCCACAAGCCGCAAGCGGTCTGCCAAACGTAACGGCCACCTGGGTATTGAGCGATCAGAAGATCGACGAGCAAGCCCGCTCACACTCCTGTGAATCCAACCAGTAACACTTACCGTACAGTCCGGTCTGTTCGTCTGATATGTCGCATATCTCGCCTAGGGGTGGTAAACGTCAGACCCCAGTAGCTCGATAAGTCATGCCAACTTGAGGTCCATAACATTCGTGAAACTACTGATAACTCTTACCAGTATATCACTGCAACCCTGGCCAGGGATTTCCTGTTATGGGCAGTCGAGCATAGCACAACATCAACCCCCAATACCGGGAGAGACGAATCCCCTCCTATCGCTCATTGCCTCCATGTGAATCGTGACTGTACCCAAAAACCACGTGTTTGCACGACTCAGTAGTGCCGTGGTAGGGTGGAAATCAAAGCACAGTGGGAGACACACAAGACTCTATGACGATCTCGGGTTAACAGACTAAGCTGTACCAGTGTCACCAGAGAACTGCCATCTGACGTGAGGTATAATACCATCTGGGAGTTCTCGGCGAGTCCGTTCAGTGTACCCAGTCTCCACTGAGCACCCGTATACCATCTCTGATGTCAAACACCAATGGGTATGGGATCATCCATCGCCCATCACATGGGTCGAGAAGATATACGCTAGTCTACTCTGGAATATCGATGCACCGTCTCGATATTCCCACGACTAGGAACAATGAAGGATGTACTCATTGACTACAGAAGCCCCACTAGTATGATCTGCATCACAGTCCTGGAAGTCGAGTACACATCCTAAGGGCTTTATCAACATGTAACAGAGAGACAGAAAGTATACACGTTAAGATAAAGAGCAACCAGATAGCGTACTATCATGTCGAGCAAGAAAGTCCTACCTATATATGTCCCAGCATCCACTACAATATACATCCAATGTACAGTAATGGCCTCTAGGGTATACATATAACTAACAATCTTCCACTTGCACTAGGGCCATCTGTAGCAGTGGTTGCAGTATCACATACTCAACCATCCCATAAAGTCTCTCTTTGGGAAAAGGCCTTCGTGAGTGGATCCGCCGTGTTCTCCTCTGAGTCTACTCTCCTAACCTCGATCACCCTGGAGATCAACTATCTCCATGATCAGGTGATACTGCCTCAGAATATGTCTGGGTCACTGATGGGACGAGGGTTCCAGGGCCAAAGCCACACTTCCATTGTCATACAATGGCAGGAACCTAGTTCATCTTATGAACCAATATACACCCAAACTTCCTCTTTGGTAGTATCTTTAATAGCGATGTTACCAGCCTTTATCGTCTAGTTTGCCACGGTATCGAGCTTGGAACTCTTCCAACATACGTTCCCTTTACTGAGGGTAAAGACAGTGCCTGTGACTGACATTCAGTCGTCTTTATCACCCTGGAACACTTCCAGTGATTCTCCCCAGGATCGATTGATACAATCTCACTATACCTAGTGAGAACCCTAATATCCCTTTAGATCTATCTCATAGGTCCAAATCTTAGGATTTAGTAGGTATCACTTTGATCCTATATGGAAAATCATTGTGATAAGCGGAGATTGATCGAGCGTAGCATAGGAAACTCCTTCCCTAACAAGAGTATGTCATCCACGTACTCTACGAGGATCGTCACCATACTCCCTACTACCTTTTTGTTTATACAAGGTTCATCTACCATTTTGATGATGTCAACTTCTTTGACTAATCCATCAAAACAGATGTTCCAACTCCGCGATGCCTGCTTTATCCTATAAAGCATCTTGCACATGTTTCCGCTGCTCCCACTGTCTACGAGGCCCTCTGGCTGTGTTCTTATAGACGTTCTCTTCTAAATCATTATTTAGAAAAGTTGTCATGGCACCCAACCACCAGATATTGTAGTCATGGTATGTAGCCGTGGCAAGTAGGATCTGGATGGACTTAAGCATAGTCCCTGGAAAAGGTTTCATCATTATCCGTGCCTGGTCGATGACGAAAACCTTTAACAAGTCTAGCTTTGAAAGTCTCAACTTGTCCATCTACACCAAGTAATCTTCTCAAGATATACTTGCTCCTGATGGGGATTTAACCCTTCAGATATCGTAACCAAAGTCCGTACTTTGTTGGTGTATATGGATTCCATCTCAGATTGCTAAGCATCCAGCCATTCTTACAGAGTCCCTACTCTTGATGGCCTGCTCGAATCTAGTTGGGTCATCATCTCATGATGCAATCCTTGCTCCCACTGTCATCGAGAAACCGAGGTATCTCTCAGGCAGGCGAGGAACCCTACCAGATCGGCGGAGAGGCTGAGGTTCGTCGGGGACTATAGAATCCTTTGGTTCTGTCAAATCATCTGCTGTAGTTTGTATAGCTGGAACCTTTCCAGTTCTACATTACAGACCTTGCCTCGATCTTGTCCGGATTTTGCTTTTGACATAGGCCGGACAATCCCAAATCTTAACTTACTTAAAAGATAGGCTCTTCCCATACCATATCTCATATGGAATGGTAGGCACTGATTTGATTCGAACCTAATTCAATAGGTATGCAGCTTCTCAAGTGCATAACTCCTAAATGGAAATAGGTAACTCAGTAATACTCATCATAGAGCACACGATATCTAATATTGTGTGATTTCTCTGCCCCGATACACCGTTGTGCTGTGGTGTATTCAGAGGAGTAATGCTGAGAGAGAATCTCATTCTCCTTTAGAATAATCTAGGAATTCCGTGCTCAAGCATTCTCCTCCTCGATCACATCAAAGGACATAATACTTATACCCGTATTTTGGTTCTCTACTTCCAACTTATATTCTGTGAATACCTCAAAAGCTTCGGACTTATGTTTCAACAGGAACATACGACTGAATCTTGAGAGATTATCAGAGAATATAATGAAGTATAAAGAACCAGTCCTGACATCAACATGTATCATCCCAAGAGTTCACTAACTCTTTCTCTGTTTCCTTTAAACAGAGCTATGGTCATCTTATCTTTGTGACATGACTGGCAAGTTTCACAAGATGTAAATTCAAACTGATTTAAATATGCATCTAAAATGTAACTTCAGCCAGTCGGGTCGCATTGATATGACCTAGTCTACAATGCCTCAAGAATGATTCGTTCATTTCTGAACTTTTCCTCTTGCGTGTGTTCTGTATACTAGGAACTGTAGTTTGATTTAGAACGTCAATGCTTTTAGATAACGTGCCTGAACCGATCAACTTTTGATATAGGAAATGTTCAAAACATTATCCATCAATACAAAATTATATCCTTTCTTTACTAATAAAGAGACTGATATGATTTTGTATATCAGGTTCGGTATCTGATAGCATTTGTTCAGAATCAATGTATTGGTAATACAGGGTGACAGTGACCAACAGACTTGGCTGCAACACTTGCCCCGGTTTCTGTCTCATGAAACTTATCACCCGTTCTCAGTTTTTCTACCTTTTTGTAGCCCTATGTAACAGCTTACATATCTGGGATCCTGATCCGGTATCATATACCCAGGATTCACAGGATACTGAGAAACAGTTCTTTGTAATGAACATACCCGAAGGAGATGCATCATATGCACTTTCTTCGTTTGGGCGGCATGGGAGATCTGGTATTCCCCAATTTCCTGCTCTGTCTTATAACAATTATAAGTTGGAGCGGGACCAACGTTCCCCAGCTCAGAATAACAAGCGGGTTCGGTCAATACATCCATTTTATTATCTTGATTAAGGCGTGATATGGTCGCTACCAGGAGAGAGAGAGAAGAAAACACTCTGCGTGCGCTCTTGCAAGATCAGATTGGTTATATATTTTATCTAATCAGGATGGCTCCGTTTTTATCAAATCTTCCTTCAAACCTTAAAAGGAAAGACTAGCCGGGATTAATTACACTCTACAAGTTCGCCAATCTTTCAGCCAGGCCAGTGTCGGTACTTTGAGGGAGGTTCCCCGCGCTTTCGCACGGACCTAATTACAGTAAACCTCGTTTTCCCAGAGGCGTAACCCCGTTGACACCTTTCTAGACACCTACTTTATCGGCTAATTGCAAAGTGCAAAACTCTCCCAGGAGTAACAATTACTCGCAGTGGGCATCGGGATCCAACTATCATATAGAAGGTATGCAATCTCATTGCAAATTTCAACACTTGAAACTCCTGATAAAGGTTTTTACCCCTAGCACGTATGACCTTAACTATGGTCAACAAATCATAAGTACTAGTCAAGTTCTACCCGTCATTTCGTGATTAATTAGACCCACCCACATGACCCTTAACTAAGGTCAACAAAGTCACGCGACTGTCCTAACTAATCGCATCATATGCGGTGTAGGAAGACATCATTTAGCTACCGTACACTGTGCCTTAACTAAAGTCAACAAACACAGCACGAATACTAAATACTCTACTTCCTAAAATGACGGAGGGTTGCGAATGGTTTTTGTGAAAACCTTTAACGCTTTGAACTTGATCTCGTTGCGGAATCAAATGGTTTTTAAATGGAATGTTTTCGAGGCTTTTCTAGTTTTTCTAAAGGGGTCACTCCCGGTGAAGGGATTGTCGGCCCTTTCCTCGTCGAATGAGGTGCGGGATATATCATATATATCACTGTGCAAAGCGGAAACTATAGAAGCGATTAAAGACAAACCAAGGGTTGTAGCATCTGCCAGTTATTGCTAAAGGAGTCACTCCCGGTGAAGGGATCTCGGTCCTTTCCTCATCGAATAAGGTGCAGGATGTTCTATAATGAACACCGCGATGCAAAGCAAGAACTGTAGCTACCTGTTTTTATTTTGAAATTCGATTCCACAACATCAATTAGGTTTATTTTCTTTCATTAATCTCATTAATGAATATCCCATCATTTAAGTCCACCTAAACATCACAGATAAATATAACGTACGCTTATGCCATCCGCATTCGCCTCGATGTCCCGTCTGCACCGTTAGGTTAGGTAACTAACGGCAGAGCGGGGCAGGGCTAGCGCGGGAGTAAAACATAAGCAACGTTTATATAATATATCATATACATTATATATAATATCTGTCACAGAACATCACATGATCACAGATAAATCACAGCAGAAGAAACATATGAAATATTGGATATACTAGGACGTCCGTGTTTTCAATACGAGCCATTATAAAACACGGATTCCACGGTCGTGATGAATAGCCAATCCCACACCCCTAGACCCCTACGAGAGCGGCAAGCAACCCTACCAATTCTAGGGTTAGGAGACCCGGACTCGACTCCTCGAGATGGTCTCCCACTGGACCCTAGAACCCGGTTACTTGTGCTCCCCTCCTTGGGTCTATCCTAGTGCAGAAAAATAAATAATATACAACTGGTGACAACTTCCGCAACCTGGAAGTGCCCCAATAAAAGAATATTACATACAAGTTTTTACATGAATGAAAATGAAAAAACACTCATCTCACATAAAAAACCCCGGCTATTCAAACACGACGATCCAATATAACATATCCAGCAACACATAACATCACATGTCATCAACGTAAGTAAATATGCGCATCCCAATTGTCGTTGACATATAGCAACGAAACCGGCGATATCACATATTACACTTACGGTCACAGAAAAGAAAATGTAAAACTACAACAGTTGGAATCCGCAACCGCTTTAGACATCGCATGCCTAATCAAACAAATTCCTTAGACATCGCATGCCTAACAATTATAAACCCCGCATTTTAGTCTCATTATCGAAAACTCTTTTCAATATCAAGTCGGGTAATTCAACAAGATTCCCGACATCCTGATCGAATGCTCGTCGCAAACTTTAGTAGGCGGCCGCACCCAATGCCGTCGACGAAGTGCACCAAGGCGGAACACCGCTGCCGCGAGCACCCGAACGGATGCTTTCGGCGACGGGGTTCTCCTGCAGTCACTTGGTCGGGGCTATGGAGTGAGGCTGTCTATTAAGTTTACCGGCGAGTATCCGCGTTCACAACGTGATTGCAACGGACTTTTGATCACATCAAAATTCCGTGGCAACCGATCAAGTGAGACTAAAGTGCTATGTTTATAACATTCATTCAGTTATCTCATAACTTATTGTGAATTCCAATTATTGTATCACGTTCCGGATAAGATAGAAAATGTTAAACTTTTCGATAGAACAATCGAACACCCAAGTTTTCCCGATCAACCGAATGAAATAAGTTCAAAGACATTCACTTCATGCCTCAGTACCAACGGTCCAGCCATAGAAGGGTCAAGCCAACGCCTCACATGTGGCACGCCGTACTGCCCCAAACCCTAAGGTTCAAAGGGCAGTTCAAGACGGTCACATAATCGAGTTAAGGTTTGTTGTCTTCTAGAGGGACCATCGCGTTACCTGCACTACTCAGAACGTCCTTAAACCACGGAAAAATCCAACACTTGGAAATTTTCCGGCAGGGGAAAAAGTGGGTATTTATGTCCGGTCGAAATTTTTAACATATTCTAAAATATCCGAAAAACACATAGACAAAATTAGACAATCCGATCGAATGTACGAACTCCTAATACAACCCAAAAAACTCAACTCTTGATTTCAGATAAAAAAATTCCCAGGAAAACCAGCACTGCAAAATAGGAATTACTGTGCAAAATTGAATGCCTAATAAGACAAAACGGCCGCGGAACCACCGCATTAGCATGCTAATGCTGCGGTTCCGCCGCACTTTTGAGGGATCATTAGTTACTTTTTGCACCGTAATTCTTAGAATTTCCTGCAGATTTTTCTGCATATTTTTAATTCTCAAAAATCCACGAGAACAGAAAATGTCCAGAGAGCACTTTCAAGTCGGGGTTTCGGGTCGATCGGACTTCTAACTCCGTCTACGCATCGCCTAAGGCTCTAGCTAGGCTCTGATACCACTGTAGGGTTCCTAGGCACACTAGTGAAGTCTCACAAGGCATCAAACATGGCTGTTTCAAATTTTACGGGTTCCTAAAAACCCTAATACGGATCGTTAACTAGATATATAAGCGATGCGAGCAAGTAAACGGAAATGTATCTAAAGGAAAGGGGCTACAACCTTTGTAGATCCGGTCCTCCACATCCTAGACTCCGTGATGAGGTCTCACCGCTGTCCAAATCAAAACCATGACTCTAGCATCGGCTTCATCGGAGAAATGGGCGGGCTTGATCGTCGGTTCGATGCCGAAGATGATCTACGTCGAGGCATCACAAGAACAAGCTCCAACTTCACCAAGCCTTGAAAACTTGTGAAGGAAACATCCTATACTACTTGGCAAGAGGTAGAGGATGAAGAAATAGGAAGTGGGTAGACTTTAGTTTTGGATTTCCTACACTTTTTCATCAATCACCATTGATGTAGCAAGCTTTCTTCTCATGTTGAAGAAGAAGAAGATGAAGAAAAAGAATATCATAAGTATTATGTAAATGATAAATAAATCAATACTTATCATTCACTAACCCTTGGTTAGTTGTAGAGAATGGACCATGATTAACTAGAATGGTTAGGGTTAAGTATAAGACAAGGATGGTGGACTAATTCAAAGCTTCAAGAATCTTCAACTAGCAAACAAAAATAGCAACCATTATTTTCTCATCTTTTTCCAAAATAAATAAATAAATAAATAAGAAAAAAGAAAACCCTAATCATAATCTTAACCATGGTCTAATTCTTTACACTAACCCTAGCTTGCTTGTATCATCAAACATGATACAATCATGTGCACAAAATATATCACATATGCAATGTGCACAAACCAAGTGAGTAAATCCATTTAAAGTGAACCAATACTAGTTAATGCAAAGTAATATATCAAATATATATAATTATGCATTAAATCATTAAATCAACACTTGATTCAATGATCCGGTCATGTCGCATATAACCGACTAGTATTCAATGTATCGGCTTCTCGAATCAATCCTTGATTCGATAACCAGGTTATATCGCATATAACCAATCGATAAATTCGTCGCGAGAATGGAATACGGTATCACATACACGAATTATTCTCGGTCCCGCACATATCTCATATGCGCTCCTATTTCGTTTCGCTTAAGCTAGGAAACCTCTGTGTAGGACTCTAAAGACTCGTCAATACGCCGGCAGCAGATGATGATCATATCAAACACCCACAAGCCGCAAGCGGTCTGCCAAACGTAACGGCTACCCGGGTATTGAGCGATCAGAAGATCGACGAGCAAGCCCGCTCACACTCCTGTGAATCCAACCAGTAACACTTACCGTACAGTCCGGTCTGTTCGTCTGATATGTCGCATATCTCGCCTAGGGGTGGTAAACGTCAGACCCCAGTATCTCGATAAGTCATGCCAACTTGAGGTCCATAACATTCGTGAAACTACTGATAACTCTTACCAGTATATCACTGCAACCCTGGCCAGGGATTTCCGGTTATGGGCAGTCGAGCATAGCACAACATCAACCCCCAATACCGGGAGAGACGAATCCCCTCCTATTGCTCATTGCCTCCATGTGAATCATGACTGTACCCAAAAACCACGTGTTTGCACGACTCAGTAGAGCCGTGGTAGGGTGGAAATCAAAGCACAGTAGGAGACACACAAGACTCTATGACGATCTCGGGTCAACAGACTAAGCTGTACCAGTGTCACCAGAGAACTGCCATCTGACGTGAGGTATAATACCATCTGGGAGTTCTCGGCGAGTCCGTTCAGTGTACCCAGTCTCCACTGAGCACCCGTATACCATCTCTGATGTCAAACACCAATGGATATGGGATCATCCATCGCCCATCACATGGGTCGAGAAGATATACGCTAGTCTACTCTGGAATATCGATGCCCCGTCTCGATATTCCCATGACTAGGAACAATGAAGGATGTACTCATTGACTACCCAGGCCCCACTAGTATGATCTGCATCACAGTCCTGGAAGTCGAGTACACATCCTAAGGGATTTATCAACATGTAACAGAGAGACAGAAAGTATACACGTTAAGATAAAGAGCAACCAGATAGCGTACTATCATGTCGAGCAAGAAAGTCCTACCTATATATGTCCCAGCATCCACTACAATATACATCCAGTGTACAGTAATGGCCTCTAGGGCATACATATAACTAACACCTAATACTACTTCTTTTCATTAAGGATGGACGGATTTGCTCACACACCTTTCATGCGACTATTAATGCTTCTTGAGGCACTAACGACCGATTACTGAATGTGTGAACTTTAAAGCGTAAATAGCTGTTTCCAGGTCTTGATTTTATTCTATTTTTTCTTTTTCATTTTTCTTTTTCTTTTTCTTTTTCAAGACCGGATATATTTTTCAACATGCTCATTTGGTGTTTAGCTTTAAATACCGTTTTTTCTTCCATACTAGGCTTTCAGGCAAGAGTATTTCAAGGTATCCTCTACTATCCCAAGTTTCAAGGTGCGTGTAAGTGCAGTTTGTAGGGTATATACTTTCTAAATTTGAACTCGAGAAAAGAAACTATTTTTCAGACTTATCCTTCAGTAAAGCATCAATACTTTCCCTTCATCTTGACTTAACTCAAGAATTGAACTCAAGATTACCTGTTTCTCAAAAAAACTGTAAGGACGTATACTTACCAAAGTTAGACCGAATGAGGGTTATTTTTAGGGTTTTCAATTCCTAAGCCTAGAATTTAGTTATATCTATCATATCAACTAAACTTTCGGAATAAATATCTAAGTTACCCTATTAGCTAACTTGACGACAAAGTTTTTATATTTTTTTGGGAAATTTTTGATTTTTGTGGGTTTTTAATTAAGGTATGCAAAATATACAAATGAATGCGAAGGAAGAAAGCTTACCGAGCACACCCCCAAACTTAAACTTGACAGTGCCCTCACTGTCAGGCTACACCAAGAGGGTCAAAATTGTCGGCGCTCCCTAGAAACAAATTATATACAAAACAAAAAAAAGAAAACAAAAAATATATACAAAAAAGGAGTCCCCACCAAACTTAAGTAAAACAGTGTTTCCACTGTTAAGCATTGAAGTTCAAGATTAAGGGGGAAAGAACAATATCTATCTATACAAGGCCTTACACAGGCCAAAGGTGAGCACCAACCATTCAAAGATCTTATCGTGATAAAGCATTGGCTGGTGAAAGAAGGCGGAGAGAAAAGAGATGGAGAATACGCGAGACCGTATGGAGATAGAAGTAGTATACGGTCTCGGTATATGAGAAGAAGAAGAATAGCGGAAGGGAAAAAGAAGTGGAATACGAACTTGAGGGTGCAAATGGAGTAAATAGATTAGCACAATTTGTGATGACCGATGTGTGAAAAGCGATTGTGCTAATATATTTAACCGTCGAGAAATGGGGTCAAATCCCTCAAGATTCGTGAGAAACCATGGGTATGCCGAACTTGGTAAACCAGACACAGGAAGTGAAAATGATACGGTTTCTTGCAAGGTCGGAACGATGGGAAGGATGGAGGGAAGTGATCGAGGAGGGGTATCGGTTAAGGTTTCGGGAGGGTGCACACAGTCAATGAAAGGAACAGGATGAATTGGAAAATCCGACTCATCAATTAAAACTGTTTCATCCTCAGTACTATCCTCAATATTCTCTTCAAGATTTATCTCATCCATGCCTGTATCATCAATATCAAGACGCATATGAAGTTCGGGAAAAACATTTAATAACTCGGGATGATGAATTGGAGAGAAAAATTCAGCCAAATCTATGGGTTCATCATCCAAAATATTCCCAGCGTCAATATCCTCAATCAAGTGAAAATCAATTTTCTCAGACACCTCATTAAAAGCATGGATTTCAATCGATTCTGGTTCTAAGATGGAGGTGTAGAGGTCAAAAGGATTGGGATTGGTTTCACTCAAAAGGGTCCCTTCACAATCTGGCAAATCAAACACTACAAAGTTGCACAACTCATTAATCATTCTATCTTCAATCGGTGAATCGTTGGGAACGCTAGATAGACATTCAAAACTGGAGTTGTGGGATTCAAGTTGAAATAGGTAGGCTTGATTCGGAAGGGGGTACAGCTCACTCTCACCACTCAAATTCACAGCCTGTCCTACCACCTCTTCATACATTGGAAAATTTGGAGCTAGTTGAAAACTAGCTACCGGGTCACTAGGTTGTATGAGGGTGGTCATGGACGCATTCAAATCCATCATCTGTTGGTACGACGCTACCCTAAAGTCTTCCAACGACTGTTCCAGACTAGACATGGGTTGTGAATGGGTTTCAGTACAAGATTCAAAGTTGTTTGGATACTGAAAACTCCCAAATGGTGGTTCTGGAGCAATGTCTAGGGAAGGTGAAAAAGTAGGATAGGATTGGTAGGAATTGAATGGCTGGACAGGAGCAGGATCAACATTTGGATAGGAAGGTGAATGGAATTGTTGATCCCAAGAATTTGAAGTGGTGAAAGGAGTGAAAGATCGGCTACGGGATTGTTCTATACGTTCTGCAATAGACATAGGTCTTGGAGTTGCAACATGACTCGAAGTAGGGGTATCAACGTAAGAAGGGGTGAATGTTTGAAATGGTTGATACGAAGTGGATTGCGGAGTCAAATTGTTTGTCCTAGACGCGTCTATTCGATCTCTCAATGAAACTTTGGGCATGGAGGGGTCGTTCGATGTTCGGCCAAAGCAAGAACCGTAAGAAGTAATGTCTGGTTGTGGGTAACAAAGTTCGGCAAGAGTTTTGCGAGGTGGGGTACCCATGATATGAAGAAAGAAAGAAAGAAAGGCAGAGAAAAGGAGGGGAAAAAATGTGATTTTTTATTTTTATTTTTATTTTTTTAGTTAGATATTAACAAAAGAATGAAATAAACACACAAAAAGAAACTGGACAAAAAACAATCACGACACAAAAATACCACACACCTAATCGTTCTAGGGTACTCCTAGGTCAACTAGACCTGCTCCAGAACTTGATTGTCGAAGTAAAACTGTGTCGAGAAATGGGCTCAAGATACACTGATCACGAGGCCAGGTAAGTGCAGAGATAAGAGGAGGTTTCCAACGCTTTCGCGAAGTTCCTTAATTAAATAACCCTTTCTCTTTTGGCGATTTCGCCTTTAACACTTTCCTAGACACCCCGTAAACAATGTACCGTTAAGCGAGGTTCTAAACACGGTTAACTTCTCCTAATGAGCGCGAAGTCCTTAAGGCTTAAAGTCTAATTTCTTTTAAAATTTGTGCGGGTAAACGTTATGCTCAAGTTCGTGATTTGTGGGCCACGGAAAAGGTGATGAAATCCTTTACCGTATGTTGTAGGGTTCGCTAGCCCTTAAGTCCGTATTAATGTATGCAATGCGCAATTCAATAAAAATTCTATAAAGAATCAAAAAATTGTTTTTTAGTTTAAGCGCGGCACAGCAACAAATACGGGTTAGTCAATTTTTAGCGTTTGTTAGCGAACTTGCAAAGAATCCTGCAAAGAATAGTATATTGGACGCGTCGGATTTGAGAAGAAGGTGTTAGTAAAGTACGTACCATTAAGTTTTTGGGTTAGGAAACCCCCGTTGAATCAAATCCGGTAAGCTTGAAAAGTTCGCTTGCGCGGGTCAAACTACCCGGATCTTTGGCACTGTACTTTGCAATCACCTTAGTCTTGAATGTACACTTTGCTCCCCACAATCGCAGTTTGCAAATCCGCAAAAATCTGCACTCTTGCCCACAAAAATGATCAAAAATATAAAAAGAATTTTTTTATTTTTATTTTTTGTTTCTTTAAATATATACAAAAAGAATATTAACCCGAATAACAAGAAAGAAAATACGCTACCGTCTCCCCGGCAACGGCGCCATTTGATTGAAAGAGTTTGAAGTTAACCGCAATCAAGACGGTGTCGCTATGCAGCTAGCCGGTTGAGCACGGGTCGATCCACAGGGAGATGGTTATATGTCCTTTCTTGTTTTAGACGAGTCAATAAAGAATGAGTATATGTTTGTTCAATCTAACCTATGTGTATTATTTGCAAGTATAAAGTTGTTAAGAAAAGATACGATAATGTAAGCTAAAGAAATCCGTACTCAAAACCTTTGAGCCGAGTCTTGACCAATTGAAGCTAGAGCAATCGGCAACAACGTGGATTCGGGGATTTAAGCGCGATATTCGTGGAATCCGGCTTATTTACCCTTGTCCGTCCGTTCTTGTCTCTTGCTTTTGCCTCCGGCCAAACCGAACGCAACCGGTCGCGGTTAGGAATCACCGTTACCTTGTTAGGGTAGGGTGCCTAACGGAGCGCTTGCGTATCGTTTGGGCGGAGTTCAATGGAAAATAACGGGAAAAGGAAAAGAGCAAAGAAAATCTTAACTTACAATACCGTATTTATTCTTAACAACAACAATAATTACAACCATTCACAAAAGAAAAAAGAGCAAAAGAAAAGAACAAAGAAAAGAAAAGATTACAAGCAAGTAATTAAAGTGCATGGTAATAAATTGCAAGTAATTAAAGACAAGAAAAAAAAAGCAAGTAATAAATAAGCAATAAAAAGAATTAGAAACTAGAACTCAAGACGAGCATGGGATCAATAGCCAACCCTTAAACTTGCAAGCTCAATCAAGAGGTTGCAAGATCAAGAGAAGGGAAGAGAACGCATGTGAAATGAAGCGCTAATTCCATAAGAAAATACGACCCTTGAGATCAATAACTAACCCTTAACCTTTCAAGCTCAATGAAGAGGTTGAAAGATCAAGAGGAAGCAAAAATCTCAAGGGGAAGTTAAACAAAAGAGAATGATACAAAAACCCTCATCTTCATTGATCTTCCACTCAAAAAGCTCTCACTACAATTTTCATGGAGAAAAGATGAAGAAGAAGAAGAAGAACTACACTAAAAACCTACAAAAGAGGAACAAAGAATGAACACCAAATTGGACCCTTGGCTTAGCTCAGTTCTGGAGTATTTATAGGCAGGGAAATGGAAACCTAGGGCAACACTCTGGACCAAAATGGAAGTACCAAACTGCCCCTGAAAAATGACTACCTGTCGACATCATACGGCCGCGGTTCCGCGGCCTAAGCATGCTTAGGCCATCAACTTTTGGGTGTTTCCCTGTTCTGCTGTGTCCTTTATTCTGGTATATGTTTTTTCTCATATTTTCTTCACGATTTTTCCAGAATTTCTGTTGAGAAATAGGTGATTTGATGTGGTCCTTTTTGTCATGATTTCCTCGAGCTCCGCGTAGATTTCTTGGATCTTGTGTTGCCATTGAGCCTTGTGCATGACATGACAATTGATTTGCCATTTTGTCCCTTAAACTGGTATGTGGCAACACACGGATAGAGAGCGGAGACCCGTGTTTTATCAGTTTTTGGCAGTAATCCAGAATTTGTCGTACTTTTTCATGATATTCACTGTTTAGAGCTGAGACAAGTATCCTGCAATTATGTAGCAAACACTGATAAAAAGCACCTGCCTATAAACAAACGAGCGTAAGAATGGGCGGTATAAAATGCAATATTCTGATATGAACAGCTTTGCTGGCACATTACTTCATTCCGGATGATTGCTTTGGTAGGCGGGTTCACTCGCATCGTGACCATCATATTACCTTATTTATATTCTGTTGTATCTAGAACTCCATTAACTAAACTTGTATATTATTTCAGACTTAGAAAAACCAGTTGTTATTCTTTTGACCTTAGAGTCGCGCGTTGTATTATTATGGGTTTTCTTCATGATTTTGAGTTTCCTTTTGAGTTTTGATCCTCTCCCTTCGGCGTTGTATATTATATTGCTTGCGTGGTTGTGACCGCTAATTGGCGAAGAGCTAGCTCCCCCTTGGGGATGAATTTATTCATATTATTCATGTTTGTACCCGTTTGGGGCCAGTATTTACAAAGGAGACTCTGCCGAAATTTTCGGAAAAGATATGTTGTTTTAAAAATGTTTACAACGACTTTTCAAAGTGATTATATGCAACTTTAAAACAAGTTTTCCTTCACCTTCTTCTTTTAAATGGTTTAGATTTTTGGGTTTTTTTCTTACTTGAATTAGATGGGGTCCTATAGACTTCATATGATTCAAATGCCAGTCACGTGCCATTTCGGGTCGTGACAACTACATCATTTCGCCTAAACCAAGGAAACCCTCTGTGTGGGATTCTAAAGACTCGACAGTATGCCGGCAGTAAGTTACTGGATAAATCCATAACCACAAGCACGTCAGCAGAACTAGCTATACGTAATGGCTACCCAGGTACCTGTCGAAAAGGAAGGCCGATGAGCAAACTCATCCGGATCCCTACTGAGCCTATCTGTGACAATATCCATACAGTCATGTCTCTTTGTCTAAGAGTATTGTATATTGGGTCTAAGGGTGATAAAGTCAGACCCCTAATAACACGATATTTCGTGTCGGTGTGAAGCCCATCACCCACTGAGAAATTACTAATCTAAATCAATAATTCTCATCCACCTTGGCCAAGGATTTCTGGTGATGGCTAGCCTGCACAGCGCGACATCAACCCCTAATACCGGGAGAGATGAATCCATGACGATCCGCTCACTGCCTCTATGTGGCTCGGGACTGTACCAAACTAAAACCTGTTTGCATGACTCCTTTGAGCCATGGTAGGGTAGTAATCAGAGCACAATGGGAACTCACACGAAACAAATGACGATCTCAGGTCGAAGGACTAACATGTGCTCATGTCACCTGAGAACTACTATCTGACAATAGTTTTATTACCATCTAGTATGTTTCCGGCGAGTCCGTCTAGTGTGAGCACCTGTATATGATCTTAGGAGCGAAAGACCAATGGATGTGGAACCAACCATCACCCTTCGTCGGGGTCTAGAAACGTATACACCAGTATACTCCGGAATATCAATGCCCAGTCTCGATACTCCCACGACTGGGTACATTTAAGGATGTGCTTATGTCATGACCCAAAGTTCGGCACGTGACCGACACTTAACCACGTGACGTCTACAGGCGTAACGCGACTAAGTAAGCCGAAACCCAGAAATCAAAAACCATTAAAAGTATAGAGTGTTTAAAACATTTATTAGAATATTTGTTAAACATTTAGAAAACTTTAAATTGTTTAGTAGAATTCTTTAAAGTTCAAGTTATCATTTAAAAATTTTGGCAGCATTTCCTTTGTAAAAACTAGCCTCGAAATCGGGTACAAGGCAATGTATAAGTAAAATGATACACAGTAAGAAATAAGCATCCCAAGCGGGAGCAATCATGCCCCACGGCGGAAACAATCACCACAATGATAATATACGACGCCGTAGCGAAGAAAGAGTAAAAATAAGTGAAGACAACATGAAATATAAAACTGCATAATAAAGTCGGCTCACAACGAGCTCGACACCAGAGTACAAAATAATATACATCGTCCTCACAACTGGTCTCTAAGTCAATACATAAGTAGTAGATGGAGAATACTAGATACAATGATGTATACAACTGGAAAGTAAACAGATACCGCACAAAAACCCACCTATCAGCAAAAGGGATAGTAAGCCAACTGCAATGGTATCTGTGTCAAAAGATGTACGAAAGCAGCCTGCCGCGACTACTCCGAGGGGCAACCTGCAAACACTGTGGCACAACGGGGGTGAGTTGCCAACTCGTGAATAGTAGATAACATATAAAGGTAATCGCGAGTATGCACGTGCTGTGATACTCTAATCTATGCCAACAGATAACATCTATATGATGAACTGGATGCTCAAATCATGCAACAAATACGATCTAATAACATCTCTATGTGATGAGCAAGGTATGCAATAATCGTGCATAGCATGTGTCCTCTAACAGGTACTACAGATACAGGATAAGATGTGCAATACTAAATACTGAGCGTGAGAATAAGTAATATCTACACGGAATATCAACGTGGAAAATAACTGGTGTCCATCAATACACAAAATCTAAGAAAAGACTCAGACGCCGTCATCCTCATCGGCCCTCAAATCCTGTAAATCTCATAGAATAGTGAGTGCCCAACATCGGCACTCAAAATATCATAAAATCAGCCGTGTCTAGCATCGACACGCAAATCCTCAAGTATCGGGCTCCGTCTATCGGATCGGCCCACGGACTCCGTCTGCGGAATCGGCCCTTTGCCCCGGCAGTACGCGTCGTCCCATATCCATCTATCGACTCTGGTCGGTATCCTCCGGATAATCACCATGTCTAACCAATCACCGGTAGGTAGTAGTCCCTCCGCCGGGCTCACCGTCTAACAATACGAGTCTTCTTGCCCCGGGGTACCGTACCGGGTCCACCATGTACCCGCAATCGGTGCCTACCGCTCCTCGAATCGGGTATACTCACACAAGCTCTCTGGAACCGAGAAAACTCATGGTGGACGCACTGAAATATCATATCAAGAGAAACCGGGTTTTTAAAACAGTGCGTATTATCTTAAAATGATACCACGGTTCTCAAATCCAGAAATCATATGAATCCAAAACTCAATGCGTAAATCCATGCAATGTATCGTATGATACCGAGAGTAAAAGAAAAGGGAAACCGCTCTTTTAAAAGATTCAGTTTTGAAATATCCCATGCGGTCCCTTAGTTTTTAAAACATGTCAATGTCATCCATGTATGTAACATATGTATGTATATAGGTATGGATGTGCAAATGGATATATACGCAATGTGAGTGTAACAATGTACATGTGCACTAATATGAACATAAAGGGTGCATGTGCGAAGGTAGTGATATATCAAGGTATGTATGCACTAAGATGAACATAAAGGGTGCATGTGCTCAGGTAGTGATATATCAAGGTATGTATGCACTAAGATGAACATAAAGGGTGCATGTGCGCAGGTAGTGATATATCAAGGTATGTATGTGAATATATATATATATATATGTGCCAACATGCAGCAAGAAGGTATGCAACTACAGTATACCAACATGAACTCATGCAACTGACACATCCTATTACGCCCTGACGCTTAACGCCACACGGGTGATTTCCCCGTAGATGTTAAATCTACTCACCTGGTCCCGTGCTACACGTAGCCGACCACTTGCTTACCTTTCTTGGCGGCGTCCGACGCACCTGTCTGCGAACCTGGAATTAACACAAAGAATCCATATATAAGCTAATATCTCGCAAAACGCGATATCGAAACAAAACGAGAAACTCGCGTCGCGAATTAACGCGCGTGTGTACGATACGCTGAAACGTGTATACGCGCCTAAAACTAACCCAACACGTCGCGACACGCTGAATCACAGAACTCACCCACGTATCGCGTGAACTAAACGTACTTGAAAAACGATATATTGTCCCAGATTCTACCCAGGTTAAAATCTTACAAAATTGCATATACCAGAGACCTTAGAAATGTAGCAGACACCTACAGAATAAACCCTAACACCTAGATCCCCTGTCTGGCAGCAATTTGCGGCCAGAATGAATTTTCCGGCGGCCTAAAGGTGGGGTGGGAGTCTCGTGCTTTAGGGGTGAGGTCTAGACCTAGTATACATGCTCCAGTTTCTTCAATTTTTACCTGAACAACCCAGATCTAAAGCAGATTTCAGAAAGGCTAAGTTTTGCTTAAAAATGTCAAATTTTGCACAATTTGAAAACTTAGGGTATTTTAGTGCAATCTGGGATTTACCTTGGTTTAAGTGGCCCTAATAATACTTAATTAAGTTAGTCTACCCAAAACTAACCTCACTTAACCAAAGTTCACACTAATCACCATATATAGCACTAAAACGCATAATTATCGCTAATCGTAGCTAAAATACACAAACTAAGCGAACTAAGAAGTAGGTTCAAGAAGTATACCCCATGTAAGTCCATGCTACCTCTCCCGGTACTTTCGGGAATGCGGAATTTGGTAAAAAATGATTTTTACGGAGGTGGTAACATGGACCTAAAACCCGGATCTTGGTTAAACATCTATCTAACAACCTAACTATGAGTTTCTAGCTACTCGGTTAGGGGGTTATACCTTGCTTGTCTTGAACTCCTTCGTCTTCAAGCTCCGATGGTGGTCCGATTGGCTTCTTCTCGTCGTCTCCGTACGCCGAAGATAGATCCACCTGAAAGCTCCAACCTTTAGCTCCTTCTTCGTTCTTTGAAGAAACTAGTTCACTTGGTTTGCTAAACTTAGTGAACTAGAATGAGTAGAGAATACTTTGTGTGGGATTTTATCTATGGTTCTTGATTCTCAACTCATGAGACAAGAGAACCATAGATTAAAGAGAGGGAAAAAGAGCAAGAGGGTGAGAGCAAAAGGAGAGCTCAAGAACAAGAGAGAGAATGAGCAAGAAAGAATGAGGCTCTCTTTTGTCTTTCACCCTCTCATAATCCAAAGCAATCATAACTCATCATACTAACAAAAGTCTTATGTGATGGTTGAAGCAACCATAACCATATCATTTCATGCACTCATTTTGCACAAATGAGCAAGCAAACAAAAGTCTTTGCCATGAAATGATGGCTATGGTTATCATGATGGTCAACTAGTCAAGCCTAGTCAACCGGTCAACAAGTCAACAAAAGTCAACAAGTCAACAAAGTCAACAAGTCAACAAGTTAACAAAGTCAACAACCATATCACCATAATACTTAATTAATATAATAGTTAATCACATATCATATTCTCATTAGGGTTGAGCAAAAAGTCAAATAGTCAACGGTCAACTGTCAACAACCCTAATGAGAATCCACTGCCCCTGTCTCCCTGTCAACTGTGCATACACACCCGCATCCGCGTTCCGAGGAACACGAATGCAAACTGGATAAATCCAATCCCATAAGGTACACTAGGATCTGGCTTAAACCAAAGCCCGCTAGTGTAAACTGTCCGGACACTGTACGCCCACAAGTGCACGGATGTGACCGAACCCTGTCGCAAAACCATACGACCTGTCGCAATACCATGCGACCTCTACTCTTTTGCCTAAAGGCGAAAAGCTTTCTGTGTGGGACTCTAAAGACTCGACACTACGCTGGCAGTGGGTTTAACCACAGACCGCAAGCGGCACTAGCTGTGCGTAACGGTCCCCAGGTAATGCCGACAAGAAGACCGACGAGGCGAAACCCATCTGAACTCCTACTGAGCCTGAGTGTGACATTCTCCGTACAGTCCGGTCTGTTCGTCTGATACATCGCATGGCGGGCCTAGGGGGCGGTAAACGTCAGTCCCCCAATAGCGGTACAAGTCGTGCCGGAGCGAAGCCCAAAACACCCTGAGATAACACTGGAAACCTACCAGTATATCTCGTTTTCCCTTGCCAGGGACTACTCGTGTAATGGCTCTCCTAGACACAGCGCGATGTCAACCCCCAATACCGGGAGAGACGAATCCTGTCTAACCGTCACTGCCTCCAAGTGCTTCGGGACTGCACCCAACCACTACCTGTTTGCACGACTCCTTTGAGCCGTGGTAGGGTAGTGATCAAAGTACAGTGGGAACACACTCGAGGCGGAGTGACAGTGTCAAGTCAGCGGACTAAGCTGTACTCATGTCACCTGGGAACTGATAACTGACGATAGGTATAATACCAACTAGTCAGTTCCCGACGAGTCCTGTCCAGTGTACCCGTAACCTAACGAGCACCCGCATACTATCTCAAGTACGACGTACTGACGGCTGTGGGACAGACCGTCTCCCACACTGGGATGAGAAGCGCATGCGCTGGTCTACTCCGGAGTATCGATGCCCTGTCTCGATAGTTCTGCGACCAGGGACCTGCATAAGGATGTGCTTATAGATTACCCAGCCCCACTAGTGTGACGGCCATCACATCGCTGGTAATCAAGCAAAGATCCTAAGGGCTCTACTAATGTGTATAGGCGATATACAAAAATAAACATATGTACACATTGAAGTAGAAACAAACCAAGTAGCATACTACTATTTTGAGCAAGATTGTATATACAAGGTGAATATCCCAAGCATCCATTAAGTAATATACAAACCAGTATGATACAGTAATGGCCTCTAGGGCATATACACTAACAATCTCCCACTTGCACTAAGGCCATGTACTGGCGTATCGAAGACCTATCATCTCGATCAGCCGCTCGAACTGAGTCTGGGGCAGGGCCTTGGTGAATGGATCTGCAGTGTTATCTTCTGAAGCGACTCTCCGAACCTCGATCTCCTGGCGATCCACGATCTCCCTGATCAGGTGATACCGCCTCAAGATGTGCCTGGATCTCTGATGGGACCTGGGTTCCTTCGCTAAAGCTATAGCCCCATTGTTGTCGCAATACAGAGGTATTGGATCAACAATGGACGGAACCACCTGAAGTTCTTTCAAGAACTTCCTCATCCAGACAGCTTCTTTTGCGGCATCAGATGCAGCGATGTATTCCGCTTCCATCGTCGAGTCTGCAACGGTTTCCTGTTTGGAACTCTTCCAACACACCGCCCCTCCATTGAGGGTAAAGACAAAACCCGACATGGACTTGGAATCATCCTTGTCACTCTGGAAGCTGGAGTCAGCAAAGGCCTCGATCTGGAGGTCTTTTCCGCCATACACCAAGAACATCTCCTTAGTCCTTCTCAGGTACTTGAGAATGTTCTTTACCGCTATCCAGTGTTTCTCCACAGGGTTTGACTGATACCGGCTTACCACACTCAGTGCATAAGCTACATCCGGTCTGGTACACAACAACGCATACATTATAGAGCCTACCGCAGAAGCGTAGGGTATAATAGACGTGCGATCCCTCTCCAAATCAGTCTTGGGAGACATCTCTTTAGAGAGGGTGATCCCGTGACAAGCCGGCAGGTTACCGCGCTTGGAATCTTCCATACTGAATCTTTTCAGCACGGTGTCGATGTACCTGGACTGAGAAAGTCCTAATATCCTCTTGGATCTGTCACGGTAGATCCGGATACCCAGAATGTATGAGGCATCACCCAGGTCTTTCATGGAGAACCTGTGTGACAAGAACCCCTTGACAGATTGTAGCATAGGAATGTCATTTCCTATTAAGAGAATGTCATCCACGTATAAAACGAGGAATACTACAGTTCTCGCTACAAATCTACTATAGATGCATGGTTCATCTGGATTTTTGATAAAGCCAAATTCTTTGACCGTCTCATCAAAGCAGATGTTCCAACTCCGCGACGCCTGATTTAGTCCATAGATGGACTTAAGCAACTTGCACACCTTTCCGCTGCTCCCACTCTGAATGAAACCCTCCGGCTGGTCCATATAGACACACTCCTCTAAATTTCCATTTAGAAAAGCTGTCTTTACGTCCATTTGCCAGATCTCATAATCGTGGAAGGCAGCAATGGCAAGAAGGATCCGAATGGATTTCAGCATGGCTACTGGAGAAAAGGTTTCGTCATAGTCCAAGCCAGGTCTTTGACGAAAACCCTTTGCTACCAGCCTAGCTTTATAGGTCTCAACCTGTCCATCTACACCAATCTTCCTTTTGAAGATCCACTTGCATCCTACGGGTTTTACCCCGTCTGGAGCAATGTCCAACGTCCATACCTTGTTGGTGTACATGGACTCCATTTCGGTCCGCATTGCATCCAGCCATTTCACTGAGTCAACGCTCTGAACGGCCTGCTGGAAGCTAGTAGGCTCATCATAATCTATGATGCAATCCTCTCTATCCCCGTCTATGAGAAAACCGCAGTATCTCTCGGGCGGATGAGACTGCCTACTACTCCTGCGGAGCGGCGTAGGAATGTCCTGTTCTTCCGAACCCTCTGGTTCCACTAAACTTTCAGTAATAGTCCGTGGTTCTGGAATTTCTTCCAGTTCTACTGCGCTCCCACTTATTTCCTTTTCTATGAACTGGTGTTCTAGAAAGTGGGCATGACGAGAAACAAGAACTTTTTGTTCCTCTTCACAGTAGAAGAAATATCCCTTGGAATTCTTTGGATATCCCACAAACTTGTACAGTACTGAGCGTGCCTCGAGCTTGTCCGCATGCTGCTTTTTGACAAAAGCTGGACTTCCCCATGTCTTAATGTGATTAAGATGGGGTCTCTTCCCATACCACATCTCAAATGGCGTAGTAGGCACAGTCTTAGTGGGAACTCGGTTCAAAAGGTATGCGGCTGATTCTAGCGCATATCCCCAGAATGATCGCGGTAACTCAGCGTTACTCATCATGGACCGCACCATATCCAATAGGGTGGGGTTCCGTCTCTCCGATACACCGTTATGTTGCGGGGTGTATGGAGGAGTAGGCTGAGAGAGAATTCCGTTCTCTTTTAAATAGTCCAGGAACTCGGCACTTAAGTATTCTCCACCTCGATCCGATCTTAGAATCTTAATACTTTTGCCGGTCTGTTTCTCTACTTCATTCTTATACTCCTGGAATTTTCCAAAGGCCTCGGACTTATGTTTCATCAAGAAGACATAACCGTACCTTGAGAAGTCATCCGTAAAAGTAATGAAGTAAGAATGTCCGCTTCGGGCATGTGTAGACATTGGACCGCACACGTCACTGTGTACGAGTCCCAAGAGCTCGCTCGCTCTTACTCCATGTCCAGTAAACGGAGTCTTTGTCATCTTTCCTTTGAGACAGGATTGACAAGTGGCATACGACTGATATTCGAACGCATTCAAATACCCTTCTGTATGTAACTTCGTCAACCTTCTCTCATTGATGTGACCCAATCTACAATGCCATAAGAAAGTCTGATTTATTTCTGGAGACTTTCTTTTGTGTGTATTCTGGACATTAAAAATCTGTGGTTGGTTTAACACGTATATACCATTACTCAATGTACCTGACCCAATCAAAACTTGATTAAGGTGAATGTTTACAACATTACTTACAAACGCAAATTCATAACCTTCTTTAGAAACTAAAGATACAGAAATGATATTACAAGTTGCGTTGGGTACAAAAAAGCAATTACGCAAAACCAAAACATGTCCATCTGACATTCCCAGGTGATAGTCCCCCACGGCTTTAGCATCCATGCTAGCTCCGTTCGCAACTCTGAGGGTCATGTCACCTGCCTTCAAAACCCTACGGTTTCTCAACGCCTGCAAAGAATTACAGATATGAGATCCTGATCCGGTATCCAATACCCAGGAAGTAGAGTTTATTGAAAGACAGTTTTCAATAACATACACACCTGAAGCTGAAGCTGCAACCTTCTTCAATTCCTGTGTTCTGGCCTTCCAGGCCCTGCAATCATTCTTCCAGTGTCCTTTCTTATGACAATAGAAGCATTCTTCCTTATCCACAAGCTTCCCCGCTATCTTTGTTGCTTTACCTTTTCCCTTCGTATCCGCCTTACTAACACCGCCCCTTGGTTTGGCGGGGGCCTTCTTCTTCTTTCCCTTGGCTTTCGCCTTGGACCTAGAAGAAGATGATCCTCCTACAAACAAAGTGGATGTATCCCTACCTTTCTGTAGGGTGCCCTCTGCGCTCCTCAGCATGTTGAGGAGCTCTGAAAGTTCAACCTCTTTTTCTTGTAAGTTGAAGTTCAGTATAAACTGGGTGTAAGTGGAAGGAAGGGACTGGAGAACTATATCCGTATATAGCTCACTCTCCAATGTGATCCCTAGGTCTGCGAGCTCCTCAATGTAGCCGATCATCT
This sequence comes from Agapanthus africanus, assembly GCA_030015575.1. Classification (NCBI taxonomy): domain Eukaryota; kingdom Viridiplantae; phylum Streptophyta; class Magnoliopsida; order Asparagales; family Amaryllidaceae; genus Agapanthus; species Agapanthus africanus. The sequence goes on along the minus strand of CM057345.1, from coordinate 332,659,104 downwards.
TTAGTACGTGCTCGGCTACTGATGATCCGACGGCCATTCTTGTCGAAAATAACTTTTTCGACGCTTCGTATCTTGCGATACGAGATTGCTCTCCATACAGTTCTTTTGTATGAAGCAATATGGATTCCATGTCCATATTCTCGTGCCTCCTCTGATGTTCGTTGTCCATCGAGGCAAGCAGGAGGCATTTGGCCTTCGCGCTATCAATCTCCCAAGTCTTGCGGATTTCCTTATCCGCGACGCTGGAAGTTGGACCAGGGACAGGGGGAGCTTTGGTGGTAAGAAGATACCCCAGCTTGTCGTAAGTGATTGCTATCTTGACATTCCTGAGCCAATCTTTGTAGTTTGGCCCTGTCAGTTTGTTTTTATCTAGGAGTAACTTAAGTCCAGTCATGTTGATTGGTCGCTGCAATTAGGAGAGAGAAGAAGAAACACTCAGCATGATGCTCTTGCAAGTTTAAAGTGGTTTTTAGTTTGTCTAAACAGGATGGCTCCCACTGTTTCTCGAATCCCTCCTCAAACCATAAAGGAAGAATTAGTCAGGATCAATCCCACCGTACAATACTTGCTTAACCGTTCAGCCAGGCCGGTGTCGGTACTTCGAGGGAGGTTTTCCAACGCTTTCGCGAAGTTCCTTAATTAGAGAACCTCTTTTCCATGGGGGCGTAGCCCCGCTAACACCTTTCTAGGCACCTACTAGGTTTATAGCATTGATCGTTAAGTGAGAAATTTCCCGAGGAGTAGCATATACTCACAGTAGGATCGGGATCCAAATATCATCGCGTGACGAAACTGAAGGAATCCTACCAGAATCATCACACTCCAAATGGTATGCAAATCTAGCAAGTTTTAGTACTTATGAAACTCCCGATGTGGATTTTTGCCCCATGCTCTTATGACCTTGACTTTGGCCAAAATATCATAAGTCACATGTCAAGTTCTACCCGTCATTATCCAGGTTAATTTGGATCCATCCGTACCTACCCTTGACTTTTGCCAAAATGGCAGTACGACTGTCCCAAACCAACGCATCTATCTATGCTACACATGAACACCCAATAGCTACCAATCACTGTGCCTTAACTTTGGCCAACATACACAGCTTGAATACTATTGACTATTCATGTGAAACGACGGAGGGCTACGGATGGTTTTGGCAAAACCGTGAACGTAGTGAACTTGATATAGTCGATGGAACGAGATAGCTTTTAAAAGGAGTGGCTCAAGCTCCGTATTTAAAAGTTGTTTTTGAAAAGAACCGAGTGGTTTTTCGAAAGTGTTCCAACGACTTTAACTTGGTTTATTATCTTGCATTAGTTCTTTTAATGCGTGATATTCTTGCATTAGTTCTTTTAATGCGTCCCATCATTTAATCCTACCATTGCAGAAAACAACCAAAATATGACGTACGCTTATGCCATTCGCATTCGCCACGGGGCCCCGTCATTACCCGTTAGGTTACTTAACTAACGACAGAGCGGGGGCTGGGCTAGCGCGTCTGTAAAACATAAGCAACGCCTAAATAATATCATATATAGATATACTGCAATGATAAACATTTCAGATCACAGATGAATACATTGGATATACTAGGAATCTGTAATTCGTACGAGCCTGTAACGAAAGACAAATTACACGGTCGCGGTGAATAGCCAAAACCCCACCCAAGACCCCTACGGGTGCGGCAAACTACCCGCCAAGTACCCGAAGCGTAGCAACCTCCCTCATCTCCATGAGTAGGCCACTCGACACTTCGGCATACCCGGTAGTTTGTGCACCCCCTCCATGGGTCTATCCTAGGAGCAAAAACAGTAAAAAGAAATTATACAATGACGGCTACAACCCCGACCCGGTTGTGCGGCCATACAAATAATTATTACATCAATTTACAAATTTACATGAATTGAAAGAAAAGAAAACTCTCGTCTCACAACCCCCGGCTATTCACCCGCGACAATCCAACATATTCATATCTACATTCCAGCAACATTACAGATCACAGATTTGTATAACCCCCACTAATCGACATATAGCGATTAGTAGATGTTCAATACAAATAACACATTACAGAAAACCCGTTAGCTTAAGTCTTTTAGAAGTTCGATCAAAAATACGGATTTTCGGGACCCCAAAATAAAATTTTCGTTCTGGAAAATCTGGGCAGAAAATATATATTCCAAAAATCTCAAAATACCCCCAGGAGAATACTGCACCAAAAAGGGACCACGGCCGAGTTAACTCGGCCGCGGATCCGCGGCGGGAGCGTGCTCCCGCCGCGGATCCGCGGCTCTTTGACTCGATCGTTGGACCAATTTTGGTGGGTGTTCACAGAAAAGCCTGAGCCAATTTTAGGTGTGAAAATAATCAATTTTTGAACAGTAAAAAAATCGACAGAAACTGCAAATTTTCGGGGTTCGTTTTCGGGACTTTTTCTTTGATCGATCTTCTAGTTACTTGCTAACAAGTTAGATAGAGTTTAACTAGGCTCTGATACCACTGTAAGTCCATGCTACCTCTCCCGGTACTTTCGGGAATGCGGAATTTGGTAAAAAACGATTTTTACGGAGGTGGTAACAAGGACCTAAAACCCGGATCTTGGTTAAACATCTATCTAACAACCTAACTATGAGTTTCTAGCTACTCGGTTAGGGGGTTATACCTTGCTTGTCTTGAACTCCTTCGTCTTCAAGCTCCGATGGTGGTCCGATTGGCTTCTTCTCGTCGTCTCCGTACGCCGAAGATAGATCCACCTGAAAGCTCCAACCTTTAGCTCCTTCTTCGTTCTTTGAAGAAACTAGTTCACTTGGTTTGCTAAACCTAGTGAACTAGAATGAGTAGAGAATACTTTGTATGGGATTTTATTTATGGTTCTTGATTCTCAACTCATGAGACAAGAGAACCATAGATTAAAGAGAGGGAAAAAGAGCAAGAGGGTGAGAGCAAAAGGAGAGCTCAAGAACAAGAGAGAGAATGAGCAAGAAAGAATGAGGCTCTCTTTTGTCTTTCACCCTCTCATAATCCAAAGCAATCATAACTCATCATACTAACAAAAGTCTTATGTGATGGTTGAAGCAACCATAACCATATCATTTCATGCACTCATTTTGCACAAATGAGCAAGCAAACAAAAGTCTTTGCCATGAAATGATGGCTATGGTTATCATGATGGTCAACTAGTCAAGCCTAGTCAACCGGTCAACAAGTCAACAAAAGTCAACAAGTCAACAAAAGTCAACAAGTCAACAAAGTCAACAACCATATCACCATAATACTTAATTAATATAATAGTTAATCACATATCATATTCTCATTAGGGTTGAGCAAAAAGTCAAATAGTCAACGGTCAACTGTCAACAACCCTAATAAGAATCCACTGCCCCTGTCTCCCTGTCAACTGTGCATACACACCCGCATCCGCGTTCCGAGGAACACGAATGCAAACTGGATAAATCCAATCCCATAAGGTACACTAGGATCTGGCTTAAACCAAAGCCCGCTAGTGTAAACTGTCCGGACACTGTACGCGCACAAGTGCACGGATGTGACCGAACCCTGTCGCAAAACCATACGACCTGTCGCAATACCATGCGACCTCTACTCTTTTGCCTAAAGGTGTCACGACCCGCAGGGTACGGAACGTGACTGGAACTTAAGTTTACGAAACGTCTAAAGACGTCCGTAAAATAAGTAAGCCAAAGCCCAGAAAACAAAACCAATTAAGCAAAAGAGTGAAGAAAACCCAATCAATTAAAAGCGAGTTATCAAATAAGTCATGTAAAACCCTTTTTAAAAACAATACCAATTTTTCCCGAAAATTTCGGCAGAGTCTCCTTTGTAAATACTGGCCCCCAAAAATGGGTACAACAAAATATATACATGAATCCACAAAATAGGGCATCCCCAAGCGGGAGCTAGCTCTTCGCCATACGGCGGTCACAAATCCCACGCAATGTAAATGACAACAATCATAATAAAGCATAAGGAAGCATGAAAAAGCAGCATATCGGCTCAAGTGAGCTCGACCCCAAATACAGTATAAAATCCACAAACCTCACAGTCTCATCTCTAGGTCAATATACAATAATCTGGTAGAACAGTAGATGGAGTACACTAGATACAAGAATATACAAGAATATACAAGGTGGTACAAAAAAATAACATAACCCACCTATGAGCAAATCTCGAGCTCAGGCAAAAGAGGCAAAAGACAAGTGCGCCCGCCGCTACTGAACTGACGGAGCGGACCTGCAACAGGCTATGGCACAACGGGGGTGAGTTGCCAACTCGTGAGTAATAAATAACATTTACACAGGCTATCGAATGCATGCACACAAGCATCCTAGCATCTATATACAGGTAAGGTAGGACATAATGGCGAGTATGTATGCAATATGGATATACTAGCAGGTGTGTATACAACATCAGTGTACGAATATGTATGCAACATGAATATCTGAGGTCTCAATAGGTTTATATATAAAAATATTTTATCAGATGTTGTTTTTGAAACTCTTTTAGAATGCCAGTAAATGTCAATGAATCGACGAAAACCGGTGTCCAGCAACGACACCCCAAAAGCTGTCTCAAATCTCATAAATGTATCGCTGGCCTCAGCCGTCCGGCTGACCCATCTCAAATATCAATATCTCATCATCTAGTGGCCACGGTCGGTATCCTCTGGATATCCGCCGTCCCAAACAGTCACCGGTAGGTAATCCGTCCCTTGCCAGGCTCAACGTCATCACCACATTCCTCTTGCCCCGGGGTACCTTACCGGGCCCACCATGTACCCGTGCCGGTTCCTCCACTCCTCGACACGGATTTCCAAAGCCACAGCAAACTCATGATGGACGACACTTACATCACTAGAAAACCGCAATTTACATGTTTTAAAAATATCATAAGTTTGGAAATTTTGCGGCTTTCCCCCGAAATCCAGCAATATCATAAAATCTCAAGAAATCCTCATAAGTGCATATATCAGTGATAATGAATGCATATGATATCAATAATCAAGTTGCGATGTGTGATTAATGGATTAAGCATGAACAATTAATATGATGAAGTACATGCACATGAATAGTAATTCTACGGTTTCATTTTAAGGAATTAAAGGCAATAGCACCAGTTTAAGTATCAATTAGTAAAAGGTTTAAATTTAAATGTTATCTAGTGTGGTGGCATGGCAATTACCAGGGTGTGTGTGTAAACATGAATAGTGCTCGTGCTGCATATAAAAACCTGGTAATGGTGCATGTGTCCTACAATTGAGTTTGCGTATATGGGTATAACATATTGATCTAATTGCAGCAATTATCATGCCAGTATTATTATTCTAATGTCACAAGTGGTTATCCAGTTTACTATTTTATTTTCAGTTTACTAAATCTATCGGGCGACTTGCGCCATCCAAACGATCGTCCCCCGTAGATGTTAAATCTACTCACCGGGATCCCTGGCTAGCTGTGTCCAATCACCGCCTTTCCCTTTCGCGCCGCGTCTGACGTTTCCGCGACCGAACCTGGAATTTACATCATTACCAATTATAAGGTTACATATCAAGAACGACGCAAACCCCAACGAAACTACTAAAGTTCGCTAGCTAGGTACAACGTGCACAAAGTGCGCGGAACACACGCGAAAATCGCAAAAACTGCCAAAAACGCCGATTTGGGTCACCCGGCAAAACTAAAACCCGACTACCCAAAAACCGCACTCACGCATCCTAAAAGTCGTAGGACAAGCCCTTACAATCATCAAGATATCAAAAATAGTCCATCACATAATTTATATAAAAATCTAGTAAGCATATACATTCCGAAAATCGGTGCAAAAATCGCCGATTTGCTACAAAACGACTACAATAAAGCATACTCACCCAAGCACACTACAAGCAATCCACACCCACTAATTACAACACATTAACCATGCTCCAAAACCTATATTCCACAACCAAACCCTTTCTTGATTTTTATAAATAGCAATTGCAAATAAAATCCACACTTGAAAAACTTAATTTAACACTACAAAAGCCCACTTAAGGAAATTAACCTATTAGGTTAGGTTAGCAAAACACTAGATAACAATTTAGGTTCAATTAACTAAATAATGCTTTCTAAAACTTAATCCACTCACTAATCAAGCTTCAAATATCATTTTCCATACATAACCCTCTCTTGAAAAACCTTAAAACAACAATTTTACAACTAAAATCAACTTCTAAAATTACCTAAATTAGCATAATTAAAGACTACATAACAAGGTAACCATATAGATTAGTTCACTAACAACTAGATTAACTAATAAACAACTTAATTAATTATCATGGTTCAAAACCCTAGTTTAAACAAACTACTCATTTTAACTAGATTAGAAATAAGCTAACTTTTAACACTAACCATACAATTAAAGGAATTAGCAACAAAAGAAAGTAACTATGATGGAATTATACCTCTTGATCAATGGATCAAGCAAGAAGTTTGCTCCAAAGAATGGCTTCCTAGCTCCATGATTCAAGCAAGAATGGCTAAGGATAATGATAGCATAAGGATTTTGTTTGGATTTTTGGAATTAATTCATGGATTTTGATGTATTTTCTTGAAGGAAAATGAAGAAAAATGCAAAGAAAAGAGATGAGGAAGAGGGGTGCAGGTTTCGGCCAGGTAGGAGGTATGGGGGAGGGTGTGGGGTGAGTGGGAAGGTCAAGGGTCAAGTTCCAAAGTCAATGTATCATACTTTTATCCAATATATTTAAATTAATCCATAAACCAACAATTTAACTCAAGAAAGAAGCCAAGAAGAGAGAGGCCAGAAATTTCTCGTCTTGGCCAAGGTTTGGGCTGTTCTTGGGCTGAGGGAAAAGATAGAGGGGTGTTACAAAAGAAATTTTATGCAAAAAGGCCCCCTACAACTCAAAAATTGCAAGTTTTAGCCCAAAAATTCAATAATTTCGTTTCAAATCATAAAAATTTGAAAAAAATCAAAATAAATTACTAAAAATTCATGTTATCACTAGAATATAATTATCATAATTTTAGAGATTAAAATTAGCCCGGAAAAATTTGTATTTATCGCTTATTTAATGTATTTTCTTACCGGCTTAAAATAATATTAAAAAAAGAAAAATAGGGAAAAATTTTTAAATGACCAAAATTTCATAAATAACTCATTAACTACTAAAAACAAGCAATTACCTATCCATTTTAGGTATAATTAGCCCTAAACTGCAAAATATCGAGAAAGACGGTTTTCGGAAAAATACCGAATTTTCACCGAATTTCAGGAAAACACCAAAACGACTTTTCAAGACGCTACAAAAGGCGAAAAGCTTTCTGTGTGGGACTCTAAAGACTCGACACTACGCTGGCAGTGGGTTTAACCACAGACCACAAGCGGCACTAGCTGTGCGTAACGGTCCCCAGGTAATGCCGACAAGAAGACCGACGAGGCGAAACCCATCTGAACTCCTACTGAGCCTGAGTGTGACATTCTCCGTACAGTCCGGTCTGTTCGTCTGATACATCGCATGGCGGGCCTAGGGGGCGGTAAACGTCAGTCCCCCAATAGCGGTACAAGTCGTGCCGGAGCGAAGCCCAAAACACCCTGAGATAACACTGGAAACCTACCAGTCTATCTCGTTTGCCCTGGCCAGGGACTACTCGTGTAATGGCTCTCCTAGACATAGCGCGATGTCAACCCCCAATACCGGGAGAGACGAATTCTGTCTAACCGTCACTGCCTCCAAGTGCTTCGGGACTGCACCCAACCACTACCTGTTTGCACGACTCCTTTGAGCCGTGGTAGGGTAGTGATCAAAGTACAGTGGGAACACACTCGAGGCGGAGTGACAGTGTCAAGTCAGCGGACTAAGCTGTACTCATGTCACCTGGGAACTGATAACTGACGATAGGTATAATACCAACTAGTCAGTTCCCGACGAGTCCTGTCCAGTGTACCCGTAACCTAACGAGCACCCGCATACTATCTCAAGTACGACGTACTGACGGCTGTGGGACAGACCGTCTCCCACACTGGGATGAGAAGCGCATGCGCTGGTCTACTCCGGAGTATCGATGCCCTGTCTCGATAGTCCTGCGACCAGGGACCTGCATAAGGATGTGCTTATAGATTACCCAGCCCCACTAGTGTGACGGCCATCACATCGCTGGTAATCAAGCAAAGATCCTAAGGGCTCTACTAATGTGTATAGGCGATATACAAAAATAAACATATGTACACATTGAAGTAGAAACAAACCAAGTAGCATACTACTATTTTGAGCAAGATTGTATATACAAGGTGAATATCCCAAGCATCCATTAAGTAATATACAAACCAGTATGATACAGTAATGGCCTCTAGGGCATATACACTAACACCCCACTCTCGACCATACGATGCAGGAGAAGGAGTAGAAGAAGAGGGGAAGGAGCTGCTGCTGGGTTGCTGCTGCTGTTGCTGCCTGTAGCTACTGCTGTTGCTGCCTGTGCTGCTGCTGCTGATGCTGGGGCTGCTGTTGCTTGTGTTGTGGCTGCTAATGCTTATGCTGCTGCTGTTGTTAAGTATGTGTGTGTGTGTGAGTAGAGAGAAAATGATAAAAAATGAGAGAAAACAAAAGAAATGATAGCACACAAAGTGTCAACCCCTCTCTCTCTCTTCATTAAATGCAAGCATGGCACTTGCCATGATGCCATATCTCTCTCTCTCTCTCCCTCCAATTCAACCATATTCAAATAATTCCCAATTTCCTTTTAAAAAAAACACACTTGATTTAAAACCCCATAACTTAATCTCCATGTTTTAACCCACCATGGTTGCTAATCATGGTTTAACCCCATTTTAACCCTAGTTTACATGCACAAGTGTGTGCAAGCCTAGGAAAAATCTAATAAAATATTCATTAAATTTGGAAAAATATTGGAAACTCAATTTGGTAAACATTTTATTAAAAATCATATATGAACATATAATTAGCCACTAAACACATCCTAAGGTGTTACAATCTTCCCCCCTTAAAGAAATTCGTCCCCGAATTTAAAATATAAAGCTACGCATACCTTCAAAGAGATGAGGGAACTTCTTCCGCATCTCGCCCTTGGCCTCCCAAGTGATCTCTTCACCATTCGGGCTGCGCCAAAGCACTTTCACTGATGGCTAGACCTTCGATCTAAGTTTCTTCACCTGCCGGTCCAATATCACGACTGGCTGCTCGGTGAACGAAAGATCGCGCTCGAGCTGAACGGTCTGATGCTGAATCATGTGCGAAGGGTCATGTAGGTATCTGCGAAGCATTGACACGTGGAACACGGGGTGAACATCTGGAAAGTCGGGTGGAAGAGCCAAACAGTATGCTACTGCGCCCACACGCTTGAGGATCTCGAAGGGACCTATGAATCTCGGGCTAAGCTTCCCCTTCCGTCCAAACCTCATTACCCCCTTCATCGGAGAGACCCTCAGAAAAACGTGATCTCCAACTGCGAACTCTAATCTGCGGCGGCGCCTGTCAGCATACGATCTCTGCCTGCTCTGAGCTGTCCTCATCCTGTCTCGAATCAGCTGTAACTTCTCGGTCGTCTCATGTACGATCTGTGGCCCCAAAATGCTGCTCTCACTGAGCTCTGTCCAACAGACGGGTGATCTACATCTCCTCCTATACAAAGCCTCGAAAGGTGCCATCTGAATAGTATCCTGGAAACTATTGTTGTAGGAGAACTCCACCAAGGGTAAATGATGATCCCAGCTACCACCAAAGTCTAAAACGCATGCTCGGAGCATGTCCTCGAGAGTCTGAATAGTCCGCTCTGACTGGCCGTCGGTCTGCGGATGAAATGCTGTGCTGAAACTCAAGCGGGTGCCCAAAGCCTCCTGAAGCCTATGCCATAGTCGGCTGGTAAACTGGGAGCCTCTGTCGGACACGATACACATCGGGACTCCATGCAGTCATACTATCTCGTCGATGTATATCTGGGCATACTGAGCAAAACCGAAAGTCGTCTTCACTGGCAGAAAGTGAGCCGCTTTTGTCAAACGATCCACGATCACCTAAATGGAGTCATACCCTCGCCTAGTCCAGGGTAGACCCACAACGAAATCCATCAAAATCTGTTCCTATTTCCACTCCGGAAATGGGTAACGGCTGTAGCTCTCCAGCTGGCCTCTGGTGCTCGGCCTTGACTTGCTGACAAGTCAGGCATCTTGACACGAAATCTACAATGTCCCTCTTCATTCCGTCCCACCAGTAAACATCTCTCATATCATAGTACATCTTGGTGGAACCCGGATGAACGCTGTACACCGATCGATATGCCTCCTCAAGAATCTCACGCCACAGTCCCTTAGCATCTGGTACGCACAGTCTAATCCCAAATCGCAGTATCCCCTGATCATCGATCACGAACTCGGAAAATCAGTGCCATGATCTCTGAACATCGGTCATCACTGTGTCGTGCCTCATGTATATGGTCAAGCAACTGTGGGCATGCACGAACATGCGCAAGTTGTCCCCCTATCGGCGTGAACTCGAACTGCACTCGGCTGCCGCATAATGTCTGCCAATCTGCCGACGACTGCCTCTACACTGCACTCAAACAACATAGACTGCCCCCGGGCCTCCTGCTCAAAGCATCCGCCACTACATTTGCCTTGCCCCGGTGATACAAGATCTTGCAATCGTAGTCCTTCACTGGTTCCATCCAACGGCGCTGTCGGAGATTCAGGTCTCGCTGCTGAAATATATACTTTAAGCTCTTGTGATCAGTGAATATCTGGCACAACTCGCCGTATAGGTAATGTCGCCAGATCTTAAGTGCAAAGACCACTGCAGCCATCTCCAAATCGTGAGTGGGGTAGTTCTGTTCATGTCTCTTCAACTGTCATGAAGCATACGCGATCACCCTGTCATGCTACATCAATACGCACCCTTTCCCCACTCGTGATGCGTCATAATAGACCACAAATCCGCCTAATCCTGAAGGCAATGATAATACTGGCGCCGTAGTTAAACAAGTCCGTAGCTGCTGAAAGCTATGCTCGCACTCCTCCGTCCAATCGAAAGGAACTCCTTTCCGGGTCAATCCGGTCAAAGGTGCAGCAATACGGGAGAAATCCTGTACAAATCGCCTGTAGTAGCCTGCCAGCCCTAGAAAGCTGCGAATCTCCCTGACTGATGTGGGTCTGGGCCAACGCTGAACGGCCTCGATCTTCCTCGGGTCTACACATATACCATCTCGTGTAATCACGTGGCCAAAGAAGTCTACACTGTCAAGCCAGAATGCACACTTAGAGAACTTTGCAAAAAGCTGGTGCTCCCTCAAGGTCTGCAGTATGATCCGCAGGTGCTGCTCGTGCTCCTCTCTGCTCCGGGAATACACTAATATATCGTCAATGAATACGATGATGAACAAGTCCAAATACGTCCTGAATAAACGGTTCATCAAGTCCATGAATACTGCTGGTGCATTGGTGAGTTCGAACGACATCACCAAAAACTCATAATGGCCGTAGCGCGTGCGGAAAGCTGTCCTCGGTATGTCCTCCTGTCGAACCCGCAGCTGATGGTATCCTGATCGCAAGTCAATCCTCGAAAAATATCCTGCCCCCTGAAGCTGGTCGAACAAGTCGTCGATGCGTAGCAACGGATATCTATTCCGCACGGTAACCCAGTTCAGCTAGCGGTAGTCGATACACAAACACAAACTGCCGTCCTTCTTCTTGATAAAAAGGACCGGAGCACCCTAAGGAGAAACACTGGGTCGAATGAGTCCCTTATCCAACAAATCTTGTAACTGACCCTTCAACTCACTAAGCTCCGTCGGGGCCATCCGATAAGGCGGTATAGAAATAGGCCCCGTGCTGGGAATCAAATCAATACAAAAGGCAATGTCGCGCTCAGGCGGTAGCCCAGGAAGCTCGTCAGGGAAAACATCAGGGGACTCACATACAATCGGAATTTGGTCCAATGGAACATCTATAGCTCTAGTATCACAAACATAGGTTAGAAATCCCCGACATCCCTTCCTCAACGGCTGTCCAGCACGAAGAGAAGAAATCAAAATGTGAGGAGCGGCACCACGGTCCCCATGCACAACAAAAGCCGACTCGCCGGGAAAACAAAATCTAACTGTCTTCTCGCGACAGTCCACAGACGCATAGCACGTGGCTAACCAATCCATGCCCAAAAGAACGTCGAAGTCCAACATCTCAAGAAGGATCAAGTCGACAGGCAGCTCTCTCTCGCCAATACGGACAATACAGGATCGGAACACGTGCCTGGCAACAAACGACTCTCCCACAGGAGTGGTCACAACAAGCGGCTGATCAAGCAAACCGGACTCTCTACCCAAACTCGGCACGAAGTGCGTGGAAACGTAAGAGTGGATGGATCCGGGATCAAACAACACGTGTGCGTCAACAGAACATACTGATAGGGTACCTGAGACCACAGCATTAGACGCCTGCGCGTCCTGATGCGTCAACGCGAAAACCCGCGCCAGTCCTCCACCTGCGACTGGTGGTCCCCCATTAGCAACTGGATGCACTCTGCCGGTAGCTGGCTGTCCTCTGCCTCGGCCACCTCGCCCTCTTGGAACAAACCCTCCGCGACCACGGCCTCTCTGCGCATGAGTCTGATGTGGGTCAACAGTAGGTACAACAGGCAACGCCCTCTAGGGTGGTGAAGGTGGTAGTGTGACATGGGGTACGGCTGCCTCCCTCCGGGGTATCTCAGGACAATCTCGAACACGATGATAAGAACTCCCGCATCGGAAACATCCGTATGGTGATGGCTGACCCTCCTGGGGATAAGAGCTGAAAAGCTGACCTCGTCCCGAGTCTCTGCCACCTGCAAGGTGTCTGTCGCGGCACCTGAATGGCCGTCTCTGTGCCGGTGTATCAGTACGAACCCTCTTCGGCCCTGGAACTACCGAAGTCTCTATGAGGCACTCCTCGACTAATAACGCTGCGTCTACAGCTGCTGCATACGTCTCGTAATGCAGTGCGCTGATCGCAAGGAAAAGTGGTGTAAGCAAGCCTCGGACAAATCTCTTGACTCGCATCTCCTCAGTAGCCACTAGGTACGGAGCATAAACTGATAGCTCGGTAAACAGCACATCGTACTCTGCCACTGTCATCTCTGGCGTCTGGCGTAAGGACTCAAATCTGCGTGCTCGGGCATCCCTGACACTTTGGGGAAGGAAACGGGCTAGAAATACCGTCACAAACTCGGTCCAGGTCATAGGAGGAAGACCGGCTACTCTGCCCTTCTCAACCGATTCGCACCATTTCTGCGCAAGACCTTCCAGGCGAAAGCTCACGAACTCTACCCATCACGCATCTGAGCATCTAAGCGAACGGCATATCCGGTCAATCCTATCAATGAAAGACTGTGGGTCTTCGGCTGCATCGGTGCCTGTGAAGATCGGAGGCTTCAGCCTCATGAACTCTGATAACGATACTGTAATCACCTCCATGGCTGCAGGGGCAACTGCCTGTACCGTAGGTACCATCGCGGTCCCTATGACGGGTGGAGCTACCTCTAGTCGCTGCTCTCGAAGCGTCTCAACCAGCGATCCTATCATCTGGCGTATCTCCTGCATACTGGATCCCATCATCTGGCGCATCTCCTGCATACCGGATCCCATCATCTGGTCTGTCGAAGAAGGAACAGTCTGCTCGGGTACAACAGGGGTACTACCCGGATCGGTCCTCGTCTCGGACGAGTCAACTCGAATCTCGGCCCTCGCGGCCGCTCTCTGCGCCCTCGTAGTCTTTGGCGGCATAATGGCTGAAAAGGAAAGTAGGATTCGATAAGGATACGGAAATCGGATCCCAAGAATGTATACAATCTTGAAGGAATTTCAATCAGTAAATCCTAAGATCGCTTAGGCGGAGTACCGTGTCGTGAGTATGCCGCAGAACATACGCACGCTACGCCACTCTGCTTCAGCTACCTACTCAATCATACCAGGGTCATCCTACACTCCGAAAGTAAAACCTACGCTCTGATACCAACTTTGTCACGACCTAAAGTTTGGCCCGTGACCGGCATTTAACCACGTGACGTCTACAGGCGTAACGCGACTAAGTAAGCCGAAACCCAGAAATCAAAAACCATTAAAAGTATAGAGTGTTTAAAACATTTATTAGAATATTTGTTAAACATTTAGAAAACTTTAAATTGTTTAGTAGAATTCTTTAAAGTTCAAGTTATCATTTAAAAATTTTGGCAGCATTTCCTTTGTAAAAGCTAGCCCCGAAATCGGGTACAAGGCAATGTATAGGTAAAATGATACACAGTAAGAAATAAGCATCCCAATCGGGAGCAATCATGCCCCACGGCGGAAATAATCACCACAATAATAATATACGATGCCGTAGCGAAGAAAGAGTAAAAATAAGTGAAGATAACATGAAATATAAAACTGCATAATAAAGTCGGCTCACAACGAGCTCGACACCAGAGTACAAAATAATATACATCGTCCTCACAACTGGTCTCTAAGTCAATACATAAGTAGTAGATGGAGAATACTAGATACAATGATGTATACAACTGGAAAGTAAACAGATACCGCACAAACACCCACCTATCAGCAAAAGGGCTAGTAAGCCAACTGCAATGGTATCTGTGTCAAAAGATATACGAAAGCAGCCTGTCGCGACTACTCCGAGGGGCAACCTGCAAACACTGTGGCATAACGGGGGTGTGTTTCCAACTCGTGAATAGTAGATAACATATAAAGGTAAACACGAGTATGCACGTGCTGCGATACTCTAATCTATGCCAACAGATAACATCTATATGATGAACTGGATGCTCAAATCATGCAACAAATGCGATCTAATAACATCTCTATGTGATAAGCAAGGTATGCAATAATCATGCATAGCATGTGTACTCTAACAGGTACTACATGAAAGGTTCCTAGGCACCCTATAGTGGTCTCACAAGGCATCGAACATGCCAATTTAAAATTTTTGGTGCCGAGAAACCCTAGACTACGGATCTTAAACTAGATGTTTAGGCGAAATGAAAACTTAGTTAACACTTAACTACTGGGATACGGAAATTACAACCTTTGTAGATCCGGATATCCACCTCCACGGCTCCGCAAAGGCGTCCTCTCGCTGTCCATCTTGAAGCTTGAACTCTCGTGACGGCTTCATCGGAGAAACGTGCGGAATAGGTCGTTGGCTTCGTGTCAAAGACGATCTACGTCGAGGTTGCACAAACTCAAGCTCCGACTTCACAAACTTGTGAAACTTGTGAAGTAAACACCCAAAACAACTTGGCAAGAGGTAGAGGATGAAGAAATAGGAGGTGGGTTCACTTTAGATTTGGATTTCTCTCACTAAATCTCAAGTTGCCATTTGAGTAGCAAGCTTGAAGAAGAAGAAGAAGATGGAGCTCAAGAAAAGAATATGATAAGTCTTGTGATAAAAATAAATTTAAATCAAATACTTATCATAACTTGAACTAGGGTTAAGTGTAGAGAATTAACCATGTTCACTTGGATGGGTTAGGGTTAAGCATGAAGATAAGGATGGTTAGCAAAGTCAAAGCTTCATGAAGCTTCAATATAAAACAAATAAAGCCACCATTCTTATCTTAATCCATTTCAAATAAATAAATAAACAAATAAATAAATAAATGAATATGCAAAACCCTAATTATCAAATTAACCATAGATTAATTCTATAAACTAAACTATATGATCAAGTATCATCAAACATGATACAAAGTAGTGCACTAAAGCATATCACATATACAATGTGCATCAAGTGAGAAAAATCCGTTTAAAGTGAACCAATACTAGTTAATGCAATGCAATATATCAAATATATAATTATGCATTAAATCATTAAATCAACATTTGATTCAATGATCCGGTCATGTCGCACATAACCGACTAGAATCCAATGTATCGATTTATCGAATCAATGATTCGATAACTAGGTCATATCGAATATGACCAATCGAAACATATATCGCGAGAATGAAATGCGGTATCACATACACGTATTATTCTCGGTCCCGCACATATCTCATATGCGCTCCTATTTCGTTTCGCTTGAGCCAGGAAACCTCTGTGTAGGACTCTAAAGACTCGTCAATACGCCGGGTAGCAGATGATGATCATATCAAGCACCCACAAGCCGTAAGCGGTCTGCTAAACGTAACGTCCACCCGGGTATTGAGTGATCAGAAGATCGACGAGCTAGCCCGCTCACACTCCTGCGAATCCGACCAGTAACACTTACCATACAGTCCGGTCTCTTCGTCTGATACGTCGCATATCAAGTCTAGGGGTGGTAAACGTCAGACCCCAATAACCCGATAAGTCGTGCCGATGTGAGGCTCGTAACGGGTCGAGAAACTACTGGTAACACTTACCAGCAAATCTCTGATCAGCCCTGGCCAGGGACTTCCCTGTTACGGCCAATCGAGCACAGCGCAACATCAACCCCCAATACCGGGAGAGACGAAACCCTTCCTATCGCTCATTGCCTCCATGTGACTCGGGACTGTACCCAAAGACCACCGTTTTGCACGCCCTCATGGACGTGGTAAGGTGGAGATCAAAGCACAGTGGGAATCATACAAGACTCTATGACGATCTCGGGTCTACAGACTAACCTGTACAAGTGTCACCTGAGAACTGCCATCTGACGTGAGGTATAATACCATCTGGGAGTTCTCGACGAGTCCGTCCAGTGTACCCAGTCTCCACTTAGCACCCGTATACCATCTCTGATGTCAAACACCAATGGATATAGGATCATCCATCGCCCATCTCATGGGTCGAGAAGCGTATACGCTAGTCTACTCTGGTATATCGATGCCCCGTCTCGATACACCCACGACTAGGGACCTTGAAGGATGTACTTATGGACTACCATGTCCCCACTAGTATGATCTGCATCATAGTCCAGGTAGTCAAGTACAAATCCTAAGGGCTTTACCAACATGTAACTATAAGACAGTATAAAGAGACTAGTGTACATGTTAAGATAAAGAGTAACCAGATAGCATACTATCATGTCGAGCAAGAAATTCATCTCTATATATGTCCAAGCATCCAATATAATATACATAATCTGTACAATACTGGCCTCTAGGGCATACACACAACTAACAATCTCCCACTTGCACTAGGGCCAGCTGCTGTAGTATCTCATACCGAGCATCCCGAAGAGTCTCTCAAACTGTATCTGGGGAATGGCTTTCGTGAGTGGATCCGCCGTGTTGTTCTTCGTGTCAACTCTCCTGACCTCGATCTCCCGGCGATCAACTATCTCCCGGATCAGGTGATACCGCCTCAGAATATGCCTGGATCGCTGATGGGACCTGGGTTCCTTGGCCAAAGCCACCGCTCCATTGTTATCGCAATACAAAGGTATTGGATGCTCAATGGATGGAACCACTCCAAGTTCAGTAATGAACTTCTTGATCCAGACAGCCTCTTTGGCAGCATCGTTGGCAGCGATGTATTCAGCCTCCATCGTCGAGTCTGCCACGGTTTCCTGCTTGGAACTCTTCCAGCTAACCGCCCCTCCGTAAAGGGTAACGACAAAGCCCGACTGGGACTTAGAGTCGTCCTTATCACTCTGGAAGCTCGAATCGGTAAAGGACTCCACTTGGAGTTCTCCGTTACCATACACCAAGAACATATCTCTAGTCCTTCGCAAGTACTTGAGAATGCTCTTCACAGCTGTCCAGTGACTCTCTCCAGGATCAGCTTGATACCTGCTCACTACACTTAGTGAGTATGCTACATCGGGTCTGGTACATAGCATCGCATACATGATAGAGCCTACTGCCGAAGCATAGGGTATCCCTTGCATGCGAGCTCTCTCCAAATCAGTCTTAGGAGACATCTCTTTGGAGAGAGTGACTTCAGAGATCGTGGGCAAGTTCCCACGCTTGGACTCTTCCATACTAAACCTCTTTAGTATGGTGTCAATGTACCTGGATTGGGACAATCCCAAAATCCATTTGGATCTATCTCTATAGATCCTGATCCCCAATATGCAGGAGGCATCACCAAGATCTTTCATTGAGAATCTTTGTGATAAGAAGAGCTTGACCGATTGCAGCATAGGAATATCATTTCTTATCAAGAGTATGTCGTCCACGTACAATACGAGGAAGACAACTTTACTCTCTGCCACCTTCTTGTAGATACAAGGTTCATCTGGATTTTTGACGAAATCAAACTCTTTGATAACGACGTCAACGCAGATGTTCCAACTCCGCGATGCTTGCTTTAATCCATAAATGGATTTAAGCAACTTGCACACCTTCCCGCTGCTCCCACTGTCTACGAAGCCCTCTGGCTGAGTCATGTACACGCACTCTTCTAAATCACCATTTAGAAAGGCGGTCTTAACATCCATTTGCCAGATTTCGTAATCATGATAAGCAGCGATGGCAAGCATGATCCGGATGGATTTAAGCATAGCTACTGGAGAAAAGGTCTCGTCATAGTCCACACCTGGTCTTTGACGAAAACCCTTTGCTACAAGTCTAGCTTTGAAAGTCTCCACTTTCCCATCTACACCAAGTTTCTTCTTGAAGATCCACTTGCTCCCAATGGGTTTTACCCCTTCAGGAGCAACTTCCAAAGTCCATACTTTGTTGGTGTACATGGAATCCATCTCAGACCGCATAGCATCCATCCATTTCACTGAGTCCCCACTCGTGATGGCCTGCTCGAAGCTAGTTGGGTCATCATCCTCCATGATGCAATCCTCGCTTCCACCGTCCATGAGAAAACCGTAGTATCTCTCAGGTTGGCGAGGAACCCTACTAGATCGGCGGAGTGGCTGGGGTTCATCGGGAACTACGGAATCCTCGGGTTCAACCAAATCTTCTGTTGTAGTCTGTGTCGCTGGAACCTCTTCCAGTTCTACCTCAATGCCACTTATCTGTTTCATAAGAAAACCTTTTTCTAAGAAAGTGGCATGTCGAGAAACAAACACCTTTTGTTCCTCGGGGTGGTAGAAGATATACCCTTGTGAATTTTTAGGATATCCTACAAACTTACATAAGACAGATCTTGCCTCGAGTTTGTCCGGATTTTGTCTTTTGACATAGGCTGGACAACCCCATATCTTAATATAATTAAGATGTGGTCTCTTCCCTTTCCATATCTCATATGGAGTGGTAGGCACTGATTTGGTAGGAACTCTATTCAATAGGTCCATGGCTGTCTCAAGCGCATGTCCCCAGAAGGAAATAGGTAACTCAGCTGTACTCATCATTGAGCGCACCATATCTAATAGGGTGCGGTTTCTCCGTTCAGATACACCGTTGTGCTGTGGTGTATAAGGAGGAGTCAGCTGAGAGAGAATCCCATTCTCTTTTAGGAAGTCCAGGAATTCATTGCTCAAGTATTCCCCTCCTCGATCAGATCGTAGGATTTTAATACTTTTTCCGGTTTGGTTCTCGACTTCTTGTTTATATTCTCTAAATTTCTCAAAAGCTTCTGATTTGTGTTTCATCAGGAACACATATCCGAATCTAGAGAGATCGTCAGTGAATGTAATGAAGTACGAAGAACCATCCCTGGCATGTGTAGACATGGGACCGCATACATCACTATGTATCAGTCCCAAGAGTTCGGTAACTCTTTCTCCGTGTCCCGTAAACGGAGCTTTGGTCATCTTGCCTTTGAGACATGACTGGCAAGTGTCATAGGATGAAAATTCAAACGGATTTAAATATCCATCCTTATGCAACTTAGCCAGTCGTGTCGTATTGATGTGACCCAGTCTACAATGCCACAAGAAGGATTCGTTCAGTTCAGAACTCTTCCTCTTGTGTGTGTTTGTTATGCTCAGAACTGTTGATTGGTTTAGAACATAAATGCCATTGCACAACGTGCCTGATCCAACCAACTTTTGGTTACGGAAAATGTTCATAACATTGTCCTGTAATACAAAATTATATCCCTCTTTACTTAATAAAAAAACCGATATAATGTTGCATATCAGGTTCGGCATGTAATAGCATTCGTTCAGAACCAATGTATTACCAGTTGGTAATTCAAGGTGATATTCCCCGACAGTCTTAGCTGCAACAATTGCACCATTTCCAACTCTAATGTCTTTATCACCTTCTCCAAGTTCTCTACCTTTCTTAAGCCAATGTAACTGATTACATATATGGGATCCTGACCCGGTATCCAATACCCAGGACGTAGAGCAAATGGAGAAACAGTTCTCAGTAACGAACACACCCGAAGAAAATGCATCAACATGTACTTTCTTCATTCGGGTGGCATGGGAATCCTGGTATTCCCCTATATCCTGTTCAGTCCTATAACTCTTATAGGAAAGAACGGAACCAACGTTCCCCAGCACAGTATAACATGCGGGTTCGGTCAATACATCCATATTATTATCTTTATTAAGGCATGAAATGGTCGCTACCTGGAGAGAGAGAGAAGAAAACATTTTAGCGTAAGCTCGTGCAAGATCAGATTGGTTATTATCTTATCTAATCAGGATGGCTCCCACTGCTTTTTATCAAATCTTCCTCCAAACCCTAAAAGGAAAGACTAGCCGGGATTAATTACACACTACAAGTTCGCCAATCTTTCAGCCAGGCCAGTGTCGGTACTTTGAGGGAGGTCCCCCGTGCTTTCGCACGAA
Organism: Agapanthus africanus; assembly: GCA_030015575.1. NCBI lineage: Eukaryota > Viridiplantae > Streptophyta > Magnoliopsida > Asparagales > Amaryllidaceae > Agapanthus > Agapanthus africanus. Next base: position 332,638,452 of record CM057345.1, on the reverse strand, counting down.
CCTAATTAATGTAAACCTCGTTTTCCCAGAGGCGTAACCCCGTTAACACCTTTCTAGACACCTACTTGATCAGCTAATTGCAATGTGTAAAACTCTCCCAGGAGTAACTCTTACTCGCAGTGGGTATCGGGATCCAACTATCTCATAGAAGGTATGCAATCTCATTGCAAATTTCAACACTTGAAATTCCCGATAATCTTTTGCCCCTAGCGTGCTATGACCTTGACGCATGCCAAACAACCCATAGTCCGCTAGTCAAGTTCAACCTGTCATTTCCTGATTGAATTAAACCCACCCGCACGACCCTTGACGCATGCCAAACAACGCCGTGCGAATACCCTAATCCAATCTGCATCATATGCATAAGCAGATAAATACTAGTTAGCTACTGTACACTACGCCTTGACGCATGCCAAACAACCGCAGCACGAATACTAAATAGTACTTATCTGAAATGACGGAGGGCTACGACAGGTTTTTTCTGAAAACCTATTGCGTAATGAACTTGATATCGTTGTAGAATCGAATGAAGTTTTTAAAAATGGAGTGATTTTGAGGCTTTTCTAGTTTTGCTAAAGGAGTCACTCCCGGTGAAGGGATCTCGGTCCTTTCCTGGTCGAATGAGGTGCGGGATATATCATATATATCGCTGTGCAAAGCATAAACGCAAAAAGCAGTCAAAAGCAAACCGAGTGTGTAGCATCTGCCAGTTATTGCTAAAGGAGTCACTCCCGGTGAAGGGATCTCGGTCCCTTTCCTCATCGAATAAGGTGCGGGGGTATATCATATATACCGCTATGCAAAGCAAGAACTATAGCTACCTGTTTTATTTTAAAATTCGATTCTACAACATCTTAGGTTTCTTATCTTTCATTAATCACATTAATGAAGTCCCATCATTTAAATACCTAAACATCACAGATAGATATAACGTACACTTATGCCATCCGCATTCGCCTCGATGTCCCCTCGTGCACCGTTAGGTTAGGTAACTAACGACAGAGCAGGGCAGGGCTAGCGCGGGTGTAAAACATAAGTAACGTCTATATAATATATCATATATACTATATACTATATCCATCACAGAATCACATCACAGATATCGCAGCAGAATAAACATATGAAATATTGGATATACTAGGACGTCCGTGTTTTCAATACGAGCCAGTATAAAACACGGATTCCACGGTCGTGATGAATAGCCAATCCCACACCCCTAGACCCCCTAAGAGAGCGGCAAGCAACCCTGCCAATTCTAGGGTTAGGAGACCCGGACTCGACTCCTCGAGTTGGTCTCCCACTGGACCCCAGAACCCGGTTACTTGTGCTCCCCTCCTTGGGTCTATCCTAATGCGGAAAAGTAAATAATATACAAAGGGTGACAACTTCCGCTACCTGGAAGCGCCCCAAATGAAAGAATATTACATACAAGTTTTTTATACATGAATGAAAATGAAAAACACTCATCTCACATAAAAACCCCTCGGCTATTCAAACACGACGATCCAATATAACATATCCAGCAACACATAACATCACATGTCATCAACGTAAGTAAGTATGCATACCCCAATTGTCGTTGACGTATAGCAACGAAACCGGCGATATGAACATACCACACTTACGGTCACAGAAAAGAAAGTGTAAAACTACAACAATTGGAATCCGCAACGGCTTTAGACATCACATGCCTAATCAGATATAAATCCCGCATTTTAGTCTCATTATCGAAAACTCTTTTCAATATCATATGGGACTAAATTGCTAGATTTATAACATTCATTCAGTTATCTCATAACTACTTGTGAATTCCAATTATTGTATCACATTCCAGATAAACAGAAAATGTTAAACTTTCCGATCGAACAATCGAACACCCAAGTTTTCCCAATACAGATCAACACATGAAATAAGTCTAACAACATTCAGTTCGTACCTCAGTACCAACGGTCCAGCCGTAGAAGGGTCAAGCCAACGCCTCACATGTGGCACGCCGTACTGCCCCAAACCCGAAGGTTCAAAGGGCAATTCAAGACGGTCACATAATCGAGTTAAGGTTTGTTGTCTTCTAGAGGGACCATCGAGTTACTTGCACTACTTAGAACGTCGTTAAACTACGGAAAAATCCAACACTTGGAAATTTCCCGACAGGGGAAAAATTGGGTATTTATATCCGGTCGAACTTTTTAACATATTCTAAAATTTATCCGGAAAGCCAAATAGACAAAATTTGATACCCCGATCGAAACACCGAATCCCCAAAACAATTGCAGAAAATTCAACTCTTGAATCAATATTAAAAATTCCCAGAAAACTTAGCAGAATTTATCAGGAGTTACTGTGCAAACAAAGTGGGCTGACGCCACCAATTGGCCGCTGATCAGCCGCAGAAGCCATGCTTCTGCCGCTGATCCGCCGCGAAAAACACTGTTCACCAGAAACGTTTTGCACCGTAATTCTTATTTTTTCCTGCTGAATTTTTTAGCAATTTTTAATTTGGAAATATCCACTGTTTTCAAAAAAGTACAGAGAGCATATTTTGGGTTTCGGTTTTGGGTCGTTCGGATTTCAAATTCCGTCTACGCTTCGCCTAAGGCTCTAGCTAGGCTCTGATACCAGTGAAAGGTTCCTAGGCACCCTATAGTGGTCTCACAAGGCATCGAACATGCCAATTTAAAATTTTTGGTGCCGAGAAACCCTAGACTACGGATCTTAAACTAGATGTTTAGGCGAAATGAAAACTTAGTTAACACTTAACTACTGGGATACGGAAATTACAACCTTTGTAGATCCGGATATCCACCTCCACGGCTCCGCAAGGGCGTCCTCTCGCTGTCCATCTTGAAGCTTGAACTCTCGTGACGGCTTCATCGGAGAAACGTGCGGAATAGGTCGTCGGCTTCGTGTCAAAGACGATCTACGTCGAGGTTGCACAAACTCAAGCCCCGACTACACAAACTTGTGAAACTTGTGAAGTAAACACCCAAAACAACTTGGCAAGAGGTAGAGGATGAAGAAATAGGAGGTGGGTTCACTTTAGATTTGGATTTCTCTCACTAAATCTCAAGTTGCCATTAGAGTAGCAAGCTTGAAGAAGAAGAAGAAGATGGAGCTCAAGAAAAGAATATGATAAGTCTTGTGATAAAAATAAATTTAAATCAAATACTTATCATAACTTGAACTAGGGTTAAGTGTAGAGAATTAACCATGGTCACTTGGATGGGTTAGGGTTAAGCATGAAGATAAGGATGGTTAGCAAAGTCAAAGCTTCATGAAGCTTCAATATAAAACAAATAAAGCCACCATTCTTATCTTAATCCATTTCAAACAAATAAATAAACAAATAAATAAATAAATGAATATGCAAAACCCTAATTATCAAATTAACCATGGATTAATTCTATAAACTTAACTATATGATCAAGTATCATCAAACATGATACAAAGTAGTGCACTAAAGCATATCACATATACAATGTGCATCAAGTGAGAAAAATCCGTTTAAAGTGAACCAATACTAGTTAATGCAATGCAATATATCAAATATATAATTATGCATTAAATCATTAAATCAACATTTGATTCAATGATCCGGTCATGTCGCACATAACCGACTAGAATCCAATGTATCGATTTATCGAATCAATGATTCGATAACTAGGTCATATCGAATATGACCAATCGAAACATATATCGCGAGAATGAAATGCGGTATCACATACACGCATTATTCTCGGTCCCGCACATATCTCATATGCGCTCCTATTTCGTTTCGCTTGAGCCAGGAAACCTCTGTGTAGGACTCTAAAGACTCGTCAATACGCCGGTAGCAGATGATGATCATATCAAGCACCCACAAGCCGCAAGCGGTCTGCTAAACGTAACGGCCACCCGGGTATTGAGCGATCAGAAGATCGACGAGCTAGCCCGCTCACACTCCTGCGAATCCGACCAGTAACACTTACCATACAGTCCGGTCTCTTCGTCTGATACGTCGCATATCAAGTCTAGGGGTGGTAAACGTCAGACCCCAATAACCCGATAAGTCGTGCCGATGTGAGGCTCGTAACGGGTCGAGAAACTACTGGTAACACTTACCAGCAAATCTCTGATCAGCCCTGGCCAGGGACTTCCCTGTTACGGCCAATCGAGCACAGCGCAACATCAACCCCCAATACCGGGAGAGACGAAACCCCTCCTATCGCTCATTGCCTCCATGTGACTCGGGACTGTACCCAAAGACCACCGTTTTGCACGCCCTCATGGACGTGGTAAGGTGGAGATCAAAGCACAGTGGGAATCATACAAGACTCTATGACGATCTCGGGTCTACAGACTAACCTGTACAAGTGTCACCTGAGAACTGCCATCTGACGTGAGGTATAATACCATCTGGGAGTTCTCGGCGAGTCCGTCCAGTATACCCAGTCTCCACTGAGCACCCGTATACCATCTCTGATGTCAAACACCAATAGATATGGGATCATCCATTGCCCATCTCATGGGTCGAGAAGCGTATATGCTAGTCTACTCTGGTATATCGATGCCCCGTCTCGATACACCCACGACTAGGGACCTTGAAGGATGTACTTATGGACTACCATGTCCCCACTAGTATGATCTGCATCATAGTCCAGGTAGTCAAGTACAAATCCTAAGGGCTTTACCAACATGTAACTATAAGACAGTATAAAGAGACTAGTGTACATGTTAAGATAAAGAGTAACCAGATAGCATACTATCATGTCGAGCAAGAAAGTCATCTCTATATATGTCCAAGCATCCAATATAATATACATAATCTGTATAATACCGGCCTCTAGGGCATACACACAACTAACACTACAGATACAGGATAAGATGTGCAATACTAAATACTGATAGTGGGAATAAGTAATATCTACACGGAATATCAACGTGGAAAATAACTGGTGTCCATCAATACACCAAATCCCAGAAAAGACTCAGGCACCGTCATCCTCATCGGCCCTCAAATCCTGTAAATCTCATAGAATCGTGAGCGCCCAACACCAACAGTCGAAATATCATAAAATCAGCCGTGTCTAGCATCGACACGCAAATCCTTAAGTATTAGGCTCCGTCCATCGGATCGGCCCACGGACTCCGTCTGCGGAATCGGCCCTCGGCCCCGGCAGTACGCGTCGTCCCATATCCATCTATCGACTCTGGTCGGTATCCTCCGGATAATCGCCAGGTCTAACAAATCACCGGTAGGCAGTAGTCCCTCTGTCGGGCTCACCGTCTAACAATACGAGTCTTCTTGCCCCGGGGTACCGTACCGGGTCCACCATGTACCCGCAATCGGTGCCTACCGCTCCTCGAATCGGGTATACTCATACAAGCTCTCTGGAACCGAGAAAACTCATGGTGGACGCACTGAAATATCATATCAAGAGAAACCGGGTTTTTAAAACAGTGCGTATTTTCTTAAATTGATACCACGGTTCTCAAATCCAGAAATCATATGAATCCAAAACTCAATGCGTAAATCCATGTAATGTATCGTATGATACCGAGAGTAAAAGAAAAGGGAAACCTCTCTTTTAAAAGATCCAGTTTTGAAATATCCCATGCAGTCCCTTAGTTTTTAAATCATGTCAATGTCATCCATGTATGTAACATATGTATGTGTATAGGTATGGATGTGCAAATGGATATATACGCAATGTGAGTGTAGCAATGTACATGTTCACTAATATGAACATAAAGGGTGCATGTGCGCAGGTAGTGATATATCAAGGTATGTATGCACTAAGATGAACATAAAGGGTGCATGTGCGCAGGTAGTGATATATCAAGGTATGTATTCACTAAGATGAGCATAAAGGGTGCATGTGCGCAGGTAGTGATATATCAAGGTATGTATGTGAATATATATATATGTGCCAACATGCAGCAAGAAGGTATGCTACTACAGTATACCTACGTGAATTCATGCAACTGACACATCCTATTACGCCCTGACGCTTAACGCCACACGGGCGATTTCCCCGTAGATGTTAAATCTACTCACCTGGTCGTGTGCTACACGTAGCCGACCACTTGCTTCCCTTTCTTGGCGGCGTCCGACGCACCTGTCTGCGAACCTGGAATTAACACAAAGAATCCATATATAAGCTAATATCTCGCAAAACGCGATATCGAAACAAAACAAGAAACTCGCGTCGTGAATTAACGCGCGTGTGTACGATACGCTGAAACGTGTATACGCGCCTAAAACTAACCCGACAAGTCGCGACACGCTGAATCACAGAACTCACTCACGTATCGCGCGTATCGTGTGAACTAAACGTACTTGAAAAACGATATATTGTCCCAGATTCTACCCAGGTTAAAATCTTACAAAATTGCATATACCAGAGACCTTAGAAATGTAGCAGACACCTACAGAACAAACCCTAACACCTAGATCCCCTGTCTGGCCGTAATTTGCGGCCAGAATGAATTTTCCGGTGGCCTAGAGGTGGGGTGGGGGTCTCATGCTCTGGGGGTGAGGTTTAGACCTAGTATACATGCTCCAATTTCCTCAATTTTTACCTGAACAACCCAGATCTAAAGCAGATTTCAGAAAGGCTAAGTTTTGCTTTAAAATGTCAAATTTTGCACAATTTGAAAACTTAGGGTATTTTAGTGCAATCTGGGGTTTACCTAGGTTTAAGTGGCCCTAATAATACTTAATTAAGTTAGTCTACCCAAAACTAACCTCACTTAACCAAAGTTCACACTAATCACGATATATAGCACTAAAATCGCATAATTATCGCTAATCGAAGCTAAACTACACAAACTAAGCGAACAAAGAAGTAGGTTCAAGAAGTATACCCCACTCTCGACCCTACGATGCAGGAGAAGGAGGAGAAGAAGAGGGGAATGAGCTGCTACTGCTGTTGCTGCCTGAAGCTCTGCCTATAGCTGCTGCTGTTGCTGCCTGTGCTGCTGCTGCCGATGTTGGGGCTGCTGTTTCTTGTGCTGTGGCTGCTGTTGCTGCCTGTGCTGCTACTGCTGATGCTGGGGCTGCTGTTGCTTGTGCTGTGGCTGCTGATGCTTGTGCTGCTGCTGTTGTTAAGTGTGTGTGTGTGAGAGAGTAGAGAGAAAATGAGAACAAATGAGAGAAGACAAAAGAAATGATAGCACGCAAAGTGTCAACCCCCCCTCTCTCTCTTCATTAAATGCAAGCATGGCACATGCCATGATGCCATATCTTTCTCTCTCTCTCTCTCCCTCCAAGTCAACCATATTTAAATAATTCCCAATTTCCTTTTAAAAAATATCACACTTGATTTAAAACCCCATAACTTAATCTCCATGTTTTAACCCACCATGGTTGCTAATCATGGTTTAACCCTATTTTTAACCTTAGTTTACATGCACAAGTGTGTACAAGACTAGGAAAAATCTAATAAAATATTCATTAAATTTGGAAAAATATTGGAAACACAATTTAGTAAACTTTTTATTAAAAATCATATATTGACATATAATTAGCTACTAAACACATCCTAAGGTGTTACAGCTTATGATCTACCCAGCCCCCACATGTATGATCGCCATAATAACGCTGGTAATCAAGCAAGAATCCTATGGGCTCTATCAACATGTAATAGTGATCTGTAATACCACATAATGCATGTACATGATAATAATGACAAACCAGATAGCATACTGTCATTTTGAGTAAGACTGTTCTACCCGTATAGGTCCTCCCTCAATCATCACAATCGTGTGCCTGCAATTACAATAATTGACTTGAGGGCACTATATCCAACAGGATCATCTTCGGTGAAGGATGACCGGCTTGAAAACGCGACCCGGTGCTCTTGAGAGCATGCTAGAGTCCAACCCAACTGCACAGATGAAGACGCTACAAAAGTTGTGATTTCTTTCTCGTTATGGTTCTAGTTTAGGTGTTTGGTTCGATTCTTGGGGTTTAGTTTCTATTGCCACCAAAATTTTTGTTTTCAAATTCTGCAATGGCCACGGGTTAGCGGCGAGGGCACTAGGAACTAACAGGAAGAAGTTAAGAACATAAGAGGATGTTCTTAGTATATGGTAACGGCAGCCTTTCTCAGGAAGCGGTTATCATTTCAGGCTTCTAAGATGACCTGAATAACAGAGTGGCTGTCAGAGTTAATATTTTCCCCTCTTTTGAGGGGCAGTATGTTGGACAGGGGGACCAAGCGGTTACTGAGGAAGGCATGGCGCGGGATACTGATTAAATTCAGTGGAGGATACAATCTAAGAAGTTTGTTGGATTTGGAGTTCATTTATGAACTTGGTCCCATCAGATATCCAGACAAATTTTAAGACAGGTATCGCTCATTTCGGGAGATAGTATTTCTCCATAAAGTTGAGACATAGAGAGATAAAGATAGAAATATTGGAGCGAATCCACTCATTGAAGCTATTTGTCGAACGTGATAGTTTCGCAAATATGCTTTGCGAGACTAATTAGTAGAGAAGTTAGATGATCGGTAGCATACGGGCTGTGAGTATGAGACACCGCAATAATTAGCCTTAAGTGCAATTGGGAGATTGTTGGATATAGTGCCTTTAAGGCAATTATTGTAATCGCATGCAGGCGATTATGATGATTGTGGGAGGACCTATACGGGTAGAACAGTCTTACTCGAGATGATAGTATGCTATCTAGTTCATCTCTATCATCATGTACATGTATTATGTGGTATTATAGATCACTATTACATGTTGATAGAGCCTATAGGATTTTTGATTGACTGCCAAGGTTATTGTGGCGATCATACTTGTGAGAACTAGGTAGTCTATAAGAAAATCCTTAAATGTCCTTAGTCGTAGGAATGTCGAGACTGGGTATCAATATTCCAGAGCAGACTAGTGTATACTGTTCTTGACACCAACGAAGGGCAATGGCCGGTCTCACAGCCATTGGTGTCAGTTAGTCACCAAAGCTAGTATACAGGCGCTCATTGGGTTATGAGTTACATTGGACGGACTCGCCGGGAATATGCTAGATGGTATTATACTTATTGTCAGATAGCAGTTCTCAGGTGACATGAGTACAGATTAGTCTGTCGACCTGAGATTGTCATTCGTCTCGTGTGAGTTCCTACTGTGTTTTGATTACTACCCTACCACGACTCAAAGGATTCGTGTAAACAGGTTTTAGTTGGGTACAGTCCCGAGCCATATGGAGGCAGTGAGCCGATCGTCGGGGATTCGTCTCTCCCGGTATTGGGGGTAGATGCACACTGTGCACGGGTGGCCATCACCAGAAATTCTTAGCCAAGGTGGACGAGAATTACTGATTTGGGTTTGTAGTTTCTCAGTGTGTGATGGGCTTCACACCGACATGAAATATCGCCTTATTAGGGGGTCTGACTTTTTCCACCCCAGACCTGATATTTATGCAATACTCTTTGACGAACAGACCGGACTGTACAGAGATTGTCACAAACAAGCTCAATAGAGGTATGGATGAGTTTGCTTGTCGGCCTTCCTTTCGCTCAATACCTGTGTAGCCGTTACGTACAGCTAGTGCCGCTGACATGCTTGTGGCTAAACCCACTGCCAGCGTATTGACGAGTCTTTAGAGTCCCACACAGAGCGTTTTTCCGGTTCAGGCGATATGATGCAGATGACGTATGTTGGTACATATAGGTGTCCGATTAAATATGTGTACGGGCTATACGGACTTTAATCGGATGGTTGATAATACTAGCGGCTTAGGATTAAGCCGGATTATTAAATCAAGTTTTGATTCAATAATTTATATATATATATAATATATGTATTCTAGTATTATTGTTCACTATTCATTTTCTCTCTTGGCTATTCGTATTTTTATACAGATACGCGTATATGTATACCGGGTTGTATTCCGTATTTATACGGAATTTGTTCTAGAAGATGGACACCTCATTTGTGAATATTCATTTATAAATATTCATGAAATGAGGTGGAGGGTGAGGTGGCATTGAGCATGGTTGAACACATATAGAGAGGAATGGGCTTCTTAATTTTATTACATATTGATTTGAGTTTTTTATTTGTATGGTTGCTAAAAAATTATAAAGCCATTCTTCATTCTACACTTGATTGATTCTTCACTCATATTTTCTTCAACACTTGCTCATGGCTATCTTTCCTCACCTCCTCCTCCTTCTTTAGAAGCTCTCTTGTGCTTAGATTTGAGAGAAAAAGATAGTGGAAAATTCATACATCCCCGCTCTCCATTCCTAGTGAGCTTGGAGCGTCGATTGCTTCACTAGGTGAAGCCGGAGTTTAGATCGGTTCTCTCGAGTGGATCATCTTCGGCGAAGGAGGACCCGCTTGCAAACGCGATCTGGAGCTCTTGAGAGTATATTAGAATCCAACCCAATTGGAGCAAATGAAGACGCTACAAAGGTTGTGATTTCTATCTTGTTATGAATCTAGTTTAGGTGTTTGGTTTGATTCTTGAGTTTTAGTTTCTAGTGCCTAGAAATTTTTTGTTTTTGAATTCCGCATTGGCCGTGGGTTAGCGACGAGGGCACTAGAAACTTTCACTCTCTTCTTCTTCCTCAAATCCTAACTCTCTCATGAGTTGAGAAAGATAGGGTTTATAAGATAAATTAATCCATTGACACATTCTACATCCACTAAACCATCTAAATTAGCAAACTAGATGCTTTAGTTACCTCAAGTTTGAGGTTGGAGCTTAAACTATAGACTCTCGGGTGGATCGTTTTCGACGTGAGGAGGCCAACGACCAAGCTTGATCCCGACGGACGAGGAGCTTAAGAAGAGGATAAGAAGACCCGAAGGACTTGAGCACATAGGTATAATCACTTCCATAGTAGATTAAAACCTATGCAAAGTTTTGTTATCTAAGGCCTACGGTAGTTCTTGGGATTAGTCGGTATTGCCCGTCTTAAAATTGTTTTTTGAAAATTCCGCCTCTCTACAAACCCAGTAGAGTGTGCAACACCGCCTAGCACCATCATGGTGATGATGCTGAATTTCCTCATTTCTTGGATTGGCGGATGACTTGCCGCACTCGTAGGGGTCTGCTTTTGGCTACACATAGGATATTAATGCGACCGGAGAACTTCGTATATCGTTTGTGGCTCAAACGAAACGCGGGATTCCTAGGTGATCAGACCATTCCAACTCTGTGATATTGTTTTCCCGCATGCTGTAAAGTGACTATTTGTGTGTGATGATATATTTATATATGGGATATATAGTATATATGAATAAATTCTTTATACGTTTTGCATCCGCGCTAGCCCTGCCCCTGCCCTGCCGTAAGTTAAGTACGCTTACGGTGCAGACCCGGGGCCCTGTAGCGAATGCGGATGGCGTATATGTGCATTCTATTTTTCCTTTTCATACTTCTTCTATAATATTTGTGTGAGAAGGATAATGCTGGATAATGTGATTATCTAAATGATGGGATTGCATTAATACAAAGTAAAATAAACCTATACGTTGTAGGAACCAGCTTTTTCTAAAAGGGAAATTTTAGTCGATTCATTTGTTTTGCATCGTGGCATTCAGTTAGGAATGTCCTGCACCTCATTAGATTAGAAAAGAGCCTTGATCCCGTCACTGGGAGTTCGCCCTTGGGTAAAAGTTTGTGTTACTAAAATTGTTTTTGTAGCCGTATTTTTTTGCTTTGTATTGTGGTATTCGGTTAGGAATATCCTGCGCCTCATTTGATGAGGAAAGAGTCTAGATCCTTTCACGGGGAGTTCACTCTTGAGCAAAAGTCTACACGACTATAAACTTTCAAAACCACTCGGTTTCTGCAATGAGATCAAGTTCATTACGTTGATGGTTTTCTTCAAAACCAGCCGTAGCCCTCTGTAATTTCAGGAAGTAGAGTACTTAGTATTCGTGCTGCGTTTGTTGACTCCATCAAGGCGTAGTATACGGTAGCTAAGTGATGTCTTCCTGCTTGCATACGATGCGATTGGTTAGGACAGTCATACGCCTTGTTGACTCCATCAGGGGTGGTACGGGTGGATCTAAATCAATCACGAAATGACGAGTTGAACTTGATTAGCGACTTATGGTTTGTTGACTCCATCAAGGTCATAAGCCGTTAGGGGTAAAAACCGATTTCAGGAGTTTCGAGTGTTGAAACTTGCCATGAGATTGCATACCTTCTATGGTGTGGGGTGACTTGTTGACTCCGTCAAGGTTACCACTCCATGATAGTTTGGGTCCTGATTCCTACTGTGAGTAATAGGTACTCCCGGGAGAATTTTCTATACGAAATCCCGGCTAGTTCTTCTTTTAGGTTTTGAAGGAGAATTTGACAAAATAGTGGAGCCATCCTGATTAGATAAATATACCAATCTGATCTAGGTTAGAGTGCACACTGAGTGTTTCTTTTCTCTCTCTCTCTCTGGCAGCGACCCTGGACTCACCTTAAACTAAGACCCGTTAACTATATTGACCGACCTTTTTACAATCGATAGCTTTGGAACGTCTGAATTGCCCTAATCCACGACGTAGTCGCATATGTCCTTACCTATCCTACTTCCCCTTCTGCTAACTCCAGAACCCTCTATATTTGGTACAATGATCCATATTGCTTGGAAGGCCATCGTATGGTTAAATACGAACTCAATGAAATTTTTTCAGTCCGAGCATGGGCACTGGTTCTGGATTAGATGAATTGTTCGTTTGTCTCTCCATCCTACCTTGTCTCAAGTTTGAGAGCTCCTTACATGTAAGGAGTGTATACCAGTTATGCTCACTAGATAGTCTTCTTCCAATCCCGAAGCTGGTGCTAAAGGATTGGTAAGAAGAAAACCAACTAGTATAAGTTCGGTTTAAAGGAAGGTAAAATGTGTTGGATATATGTATGCCCTAGAGGCCATTATGTGATAGTGGATGTATCTGTACATGTATATATATTCAGTACGCATTCTTGCTCGACATGATAGTATTCTATCTGGTTCTTCTTTAGCTGACATGTTGATTTGATCATGCTTATTATTCACTCATACATGCTGATAAAGCCCTGAGGATATTGGCTTGACTGCTCGGATTATGATGAAGATCATACTAGTGGGACATCTGTAGTCTATAAGCATATCCTGGAAAGTCCCTAGTCGTAGGTATATCGAAACGGGGCATTGATATACCAGAGTAGACTAGCGTATATGATACTAGACCCATATGATGGGCGATGGATGTTCCCACATTCATCGATGTTTGACATCAAGATCATATACGGGTGCTCAGTGCTGACTGGGTACACTGGACGGACTCACCGAGAACTCCTATATGGAATTATATCTATCGTCGGATAGCAGTTCTCAGGTGACACTGGTGCAGGTTAGTCTGTAGACCCGAGATCGTCATGGAGTCTTGTGTGTTCTCCCACTGTACTTTGGTTACCACCCTACCACGGCTCTACTGAGTCGTGCAAACAGGTAGCCGTTGGGTACAGTCCCGAGACACACGAAGGCAATGAGCGATAGGAGGGGTTTCGTCTCTCCCGGTATTGGGAGTTGATGCTGTACTGTGCCCGACTGGTTATATCAGTAAGTCCCTGGCCAGGGCTGCTGAGAATTGCTGATAAGTGTTATCAGTAGTTTCTCAATCTGTTATAGACCATTCACGGGCACGACTTATTGAGTTATTAGGGTCGACGTTACCATCCCTAGGCTCGATATACGGCATATCTGACGAAGAGACCGGACTGTACGGTAGTGTTGCCGGTTGGCTCGACGGGAGTTGTAGCAGGTTCGCTTGTTTTCTTCTGATCGCTTAATACCCGGGTGGCCGTTACGTTTAGCTGACCGCTTGCGGTTTGGGGGTACCTGATATGATCATCACCCTCTGCCGGCGTATTGACGAGTCTTAGAGTCCCACAAAGGAGTTACCCAGTCCAGGCGAAACGTTGTGGTGCGCGTATGCGATATGCGCATGCACCCGATTAAAATGTGCGTATATGATACCGAACATTGATCGGGTGGCCTGCTTTTGGTGGGGTCGTATGAGATATGACCGGATTGATAAATTAAGTGTTGATTTATCATCTAACCATTAGTTTTCTCACTTGAAACCTTTCTAGGGTTTGATGGATGTATGCATGCATGCATGTGTTTCTTTCTTTCATTCTAGTTTCATGCACATGTGGATGTGCATACATGCATGCATACATACACCCATCCATCATGGTTGTTAGCATATGGAAATGGTGGCAATGTAAGACTCACACCATGGATTAAATAATGGATTATTATTTAATTTTGGTTTTAAAACAAAATGAAAAGAAAAGGATAATCATTCTAGCTTCTACATTCTTCTTCTAACCTAACCAAGCTCAACTACCACTAACCTAGGGTTATCCTTCTCTTTATCATTTAAAACCCAAGTTAAATTAACTCTCCATCATTTAATCATGGTTGAATGCAAGAAGGAAATAAATATATAGAGTGATATATTTCATTTTCTTTTTGAACTAAGGGTTATTTTTCACCTCTTGTTAAAAATAGCCACCATCTTCATCCTCCTTCACCTTTTCCTCTCTAGTTTTTTCTAGTGAGTTAAACACAATTAAAGAAAGGTTTTTGAAGTGAGATCCTTAGCCACAACATCATTCTACTCAAGTCTAGCCAACTTGATTAGAGTGTTCTCTTTGCTTTTCCAAAGTTGCAAGCTTGGACGGGAAACTTCGGGTGGATCGTCGTGGATGAAAGAGGACTACAAGTGGACCTTCTTCCAACACCCTAGAGATTAAGGAGTCAAGCAAAAGGGGAGCTACAAAGGTTGTAGCCTTCAAACCCTAATTTTTATTAGCTTATAGTTTCGTAACCCTAATTTTCTAGGATCGATTCCTTTGCATGTTTGTTTAGCGCCTTAAAAATACATACTTTGGGACATGTGATGCTTCAAAACTCTTCATAGGGTGCTAGGTAAACCTTACATTGGTATCAGAGCCGACCTAGAACATTAGGCGACCCTTTTGCGTAGTCAAAACTCCGATCGAACCGAAATACGGTTTTTTAGGGTGCTCTCTGGAAATTTTCTAAAAAATGACATTTTTCAGAATTAAAAATATGTAAAAAATACAGCAGGAAAAAATAAGGATTACGGTACAAAAATTATTCCATGAACAGTGATTGTTGCCGCGGAAACGCGGCCTAAGCTTGCTTAGGCCACGGTTCCGCGGCTGTATGTATTAATTGTTGGATAATATTTTTACAGTAATTCATTAATCTACTTGTATATTTTTTTTGATATTTTTAATCTGTATTTAGTTTTGAAAAATTCTGGAGATGATTTTGGACTCGTCGATTCGATCGGAATTTTGTTTTCGTGGCTTTTCCGGGTAAATTAAAAAGTATTGAAGTATTTGAACGAATATCATTTGCTCACTATTCACGGGGTTTAAATGTTTTGGAGATACGTGCAAGTCTTTTTGTGGTGGTCCCTCTAGAAGACAACAAACCTTAACTCGATTATGTGACCGTCTTGAACTGCCCTTTGAACCTTAGGGTTTGAGGCAGTACGGCGTGCCACATGTGAGGCGTTGGCTTGACCCTTCTACGGCTGGACCGCTACTACTGTGTCACACTCCAAGTGTTTGAACTCTGCTCAAGTGTTGGGCTTTAGTGATTCCTGGGTATTTGATCGTTCGTTCGAAAACTTCAATACTGTCTGTTTATCCGGAATGTGATACAATATATGGAATTCGTATAGTTTAGGCATGAAATACGAAATATATGATATTTCGCATTTATGATGTCTAAAGAGAATGTGGATTCCAAATATTGTAGTTTTACACTTTCTTTTATGTGACCGTAAGTGTAGTATGTACGATATCGCCGGTTTCGTTGCTATACATCAACGACAATTGGAGTATGCATACTTACTTACGTTGATGATATGAGATATTATATGTTGCTGAGATATGATGTGCAGGATTGTCGCGATTGAATAGCCGGAGGGTTTTTATGTGAGATGAGATTTTTTTATTTTCATTCATGTAAATTCTAATGTAATGTAATATTCTTTTATTTGGGGCACTTCCGGGTTGAGGTTGCTGCCACCTGTGTTGTATATTATTTACTTTTCCGCATTAGGATGGACCCAAGGAGGGGAGCACAGGTGACCGGGTTCTGGGGTTCAGTGGGAGGCCATCTCGAGGAGTCGAGACCGGATCTCCTAAACTCCAGGATTAGTAGGGTCACTTGCCGCTCTCGTAGGGGTCCAGGGTGTGGGCTTGGCTATTCATCGCGACTGTGGAATCCGTATTTTCTATTCTGGCTAAATACTAAATACGGACGTCCTAGTATATCCCACGTTATATCTATATTTCTGCTGCCTGTGTTCTGTGATATCTGAGACGAATAACATATTATATATATGATATATAGTAGACATTACTTATGTTTTACACCCGCGCTAGTCCCGTCCCGGTATGCCGTTAGTTAAGTAACCTAACGGTGCATAACGGAACATTGCGGCGAATGCGGATGGCATAACCGTACGTGTTATTTTCGTTTCTTTTCTGTGATTGGCTTAAGAAATTAAATGATGGGATTACATTAATGTGATTAATGTAAAGAAAATAAACCTAAAAGATATTGTAGAATCGGATTTGAAAACTACTCGGCTATTTATGAAAAAGCTATATTTCAAAACTGCGGAGCTTAAGCCACTCCTTTTGAAAACCACTTGATTCTACAACGATATCAAGCTCAAAGCGTTAAAGATTTTCTTAAAAATCATCCGCAACCCTCCGTCATTTTAGGAAGTAGAGTACTTAGTATTCGTGCTACGTTTGTTGACCTTAGCCAAGGCGTAGTGTACGGTAGCTAAGTGATGTCTTCCTACAAACGCATATGATGCAGATTAATTAGGACGGGCATATGACTTTGTTGACCTTAGCCAAGGGTCATGTGAACGGGTCTAATTAATCAAGAAATGACGGGTTGAGCTTGACTAGTGCTCGTGATTTGTTGACCTTAGCCAAGGTCATGAGTATTAGGGGGTAAAAACCACATCGGGAATTTCAATAGTTGAAATTTGCAATGAGATTGCATACCTTCCATATGATGGTTGGATCCCGATCCTACTGTGGGCAATAGTTGCTCTTACGAGAGTTTTACAGTTTACAATTAGCTAACTCATTAGATGTCTAGAAAGGTGTTAACGGGGCTCCGCCTCTGGGAAAACGAGGTTTACTCTAATTAGGTCCGTGCGAAAGCACGGGGAACCTCCCTCAAGTACCGACACTGGCCTGGCTGAACGGTTAGCGAAGTTGTAGACTGTAATTAATCCTGGCTAGTTTTTCTTTTTAAGGTTTGAAAGAAAAGCTCGATAAAAGCAGTGGGAAACATCGATTAGACAAGATAATAAACCAACCTAATCTATGCAAGAGCTTTCGCTGAGTGTATTCTTTTCTCTCTCTTAATGGCAGATACCCATGAATGGACTCAAGCTTTTACTAGATAAAAACAAACTGAATGGGACCAACTATAAAGACTGGCTGAGGAATCTGAAAATCGCCTTGACTTATGATAAAGTATCATATGTCCTCACGGCTTCAGCCCCGCCCGTCCCTGGTCCAAAATCCTCTGTTGCGGACATTGAAGTCCGCAAGACATGGGACGCTGACTGTGCCACGGCCACATGCCCCGCGCTTGCATCGATGGATAACACACATCAAAAGCAGCACGAGGACATGGACATTCACGGTATATTGCTCCATACAAAGGAGTTGTATGGGGAGCAATCCCGCGTATTACGATACGAAGCATTAAAGAAATTGTTTCAGATGCGGATGGCCCCTGGCACACCAGTAGGAGACCATGTTCTGAAGATGATAGCTCTTATTGAAGAGCTTGAGGAACTTGGATGGACGATGGACGATGGACAATGAACAATATATAGATATTATTCTGCAGTCCCTCCCCTCCACCTTTGCTCAGTTCATAGTGAACTTCAACATGCATGGCATGGAGAAGGACCTCCCTGAACTCCTTAATATGTTAAGGAGTGCAGAGAGCACTATGAAGTTAGCAAAAACTCCCGTTATGACTATTGGACAGTCTTCCTCTTCTCTCCCGAAAGCCAAGGCCAAGGGAAAGAAAAAGAAGAAACCCACTAATCCTAAGGGCGGAGTTAAAAAGGTGAAGGGAAAGGGAAAGTCCAAGACTGGAGACTCGGGGAAGGGCGAATGTTTTCACTGCCACAAGACAGGACATTGGAAGCGCAATTGCACGGAGTACTTAAGTCTCAAGAAAAAGCATAGTGATGCTTCTGCTTCAGGTGCGTTTGTGACTGAAAACTGTTTTTCTATAAACTCTGCTTCCTGGGTATTGGATACCGGTTCAGGTTCTCACATTTGCAATTCTATGCAGGGGCTGAGAAATAGCAAGGTTTTGAAGACAGGTGACCATACTCTCCGCGTTGGAAATGGTTCCAATGTACATACAGTCGCAGTGGGAGAGTATCACTTGGGGTTGCCATCTGGATGTATTTTGGTTTTGAATCCATGTTATTTTGTACCAAGTATGCTATGTAATATAATATCCGTTTCTTTGTTGGACAATGAAGGGTATAATTTTGTATTGCAGAACAATGTTATGAACATTAACCGGAATCAAATGTTGGTTGGGTATGGTACGCTTAACAACGGAATATATGTCCTAAATCAACACACAGTTTTCAGTATACAACACACTAATAAAAGAAAACTTTCAGAACTAAATGAAGCTTTTCTTTGGCACTGTAGACTTGGTCATATTAACGAAACAAGACTAAACAAGTTACACAAAGATGGATATTTAAATTCTTTTGAATATAAATCTTATGCGACTTGCCAGTCTTGTATCAAGGGTAAAATGACCAAAACTCCGTTTACCGGACACGGAGAAAGAGCTACTCAGCTCCTGGGCCTCATACATAGTGATGTATGTGGGCCTATGTCTACACAGGCTAGAGGCGGTTTTTCATACTTCATTACATTCACTGATGATTTCTCAAGATTCGGTCATGTATTTTTACTAAAACACAAGTCCGAAGCTTTTGAGAAATTCATTGAATATAAACAAGAAGTAGAAAAACAAACCGGCTTGAGTATCAAGATGCTTCGATCAGATCGAGGTGGTGAGTATCTCAGTACAGAATTTGCAAACTTCTTGAAAGAGAATGGGATTCTCTCTCAGCTCACTCCTCCTTACACACCACAGCACAATGGTGTGTCAGAACGAAGGAATAGGACCCTATTAGATATGGTCCGGTCCATGATGAGTGACGCTGAGTTACCCGTCTCGTTTTGGGGGCATGCATTGGAGACTGCAGCGTTTCTACTGAACAGGGTTCCAACCAAAGCCGTGTCCACCATACCATATGAGATATGGCATGGGAAGAGACCATCTCTTAAGAGAATTAAGATTTGGGGTTGCCTGGCCTATGTTAAAAAGCAGAATGCGGACAAACTCGAGACACGGTCGGTCATGTGTAACTTTGTGGGATATCCAAAGAATTCTTATGGATATCTATTCTACCACAAAGAGGAACAAAAAGTGTTCGTTTCTCAACATGCCACATTCTTGGAAAAAGAGTTTTTCACAGACAAAGATGATGGCAAGGTGGTGGATCTAGAAGAGGTTCTAGAGACACAAACTACAAATGACGATTTGGTTGAACCGGCTGTTGCAGCAGAAACTGAAGAACCTCGGCCACTCCGTAGGTCTGGTAGGACTTCTCGCCCACCGGAGAGGTACTACGGTTTCCTCATTGATGGTAACGGAGAAGATTGCATCATGGATGATGATGATCCTACCAGTTTTCAGCAAGCTATCACGAGTAAAGACTCTGTGAAGTGGCTGGATGCCATGAGATCCGAAATGGAGTCTATGTACACCAACAAAGTGTGGACTTTAGACGTTGTACCCCCTGGGGTAAAACCTGTAGGGTGCAAATGGATCTTTAAAAGAAAGATTGGTGTAGATGGGCAGGTGGAGACCTATAAAGCAAGACTTGTGGCGAAGGGTTTTCGTCAAAGACCAGGTTTGGACTATGACGAGACTTTTTCTCCCGTAGCCATGCTTAAATCCATTCGGATCCTACTTGTTATTGCTGCTCACTACGACTATGAAATCTGGCAGATGGACGTTAAAACCGCATTTCTAAATGGAAATTTGGAAGAATGCGTTTATATGGATCAGCCAGAGGGTTTCATTGACAGTGGGAGCAGCGGGAAAGCATGTAAATTGCTTAAATCCATATATGGGTTAAAGCAGGCATCACGGAGTTGGAACATCTGTTTCGATGATGTCATCAAAGAGTTTGATTTCATCAAAAATCCAGATGAACCTTGTGTTTATAAGAAGGCTGTAGGGAGAGCTGTCACATTCCTCGTATTGTACGTGGACGACATTCTTCTGATAGGAAATGATATTCCTATGCTACAGTCGGTCAAATCTTTCTTATCACTGAGGTTCTCCATGAAGGACCTGGGTGATGCCACATACATTCTGGGCATAAGGATCTATAGGGATAGATCCAAAAGGTCATTGGGATTGTCCAAAACCAGGTACATTGACACCATCCTAAAAAGGTTTAGTATGGAAGACTCCAAGCGGGGTACCTTACCTGCTTGCCATGGGGTCACTCTCTCCAAGGATTCTTGCCCAAAGACCGATGAAGAGAGAGCTCGCATGAGTATTATACCCTATGCTTCGGCAGTAGGATCTATAATGTATGCGATGTTATGTACACGCCCAGATGTAGCTTATGCACTTAGTGTTGTAAGCAGGTATCAATCCAACCCAGGGGAGAATCACTGGACAGCTGTGAAGAACATTCTTAAGTACTTGCGAAGGACTAAAGAATTGTTCTTGGTGTATGGTAATGGAGATCTCCAAATGGAGGCCTTTACCGATTCGAGCTTCCAGAGCGATAAGGACGACAACAAATCTATCTCTGGGTTTGTATTTACCCTCAATGGAGGGACGGTGAGTTGGAAGAGTTCCAAACAAGATACCGTTGCAGACTCTACGATGGAAGCTGAGTACATTGCTGCAAATGATGCCGCCAAGGAAGCCGTCTGGATGAAGAAGTTCGTCTTGGAGCTAGGAGTAGTTCCAACCATTATTGATCCAATACCTTTGTATTGTGACAATAATGGGGCTATGGCGTTAGCCAAGGAGCCCAGATCCCATCAGCGGTCCAGACACATCCTGAGGCGT
Organism: Agapanthus africanus; assembly: GCA_030015575.1. NCBI lineage: Eukaryota > Viridiplantae > Streptophyta > Magnoliopsida > Asparagales > Amaryllidaceae > Agapanthus > Agapanthus africanus. The sequence continues at coordinate 332,617,249 of CM057345.1, read as the reverse complement.
TTTCATTTGATTCGGGAGATTGTAGATCGCCGCGAGATCGAGATTAGGAGGGTAGACACAAAGAATAACGCCGCGGATCCATTCACCAAGGCCCTCCCTCAGCCGCAGCATGAGCGACTTTTTGAGATGTTGGGTATGAGATACGCCAATAACTGGCCTTAGTGCAAGTGGGAGATTGTTGGATATATGCATGCCCTAGAGGCCATTATGTGATAGTGGATGTATCTGTACATGTATATATATTCAGTATGCATTCTTGCTCGACATGATAGTATGCTATCTGGTTCTTCTTTATCTGACATGTTGATTTGATCATGCTTATTATTCACTCATACATGCTGATAAAGCCCTGAGGATATTGGCTTGACTGCTCGGATTATGATGAAGATCATACTAGTGGGACATCTGTAGTCTATAAGCATATCCTGGAAAGTCCCTAGTCGTAGGTATATCGAGACGGGGCACTGATATACCAGAGTAGACTAGCGTATATGATACTACACCCATATGATGGGCGATGGATGTTCCCACATTCATCGATGTTTGACATCAAGATCATATACGGGTGCTCAGTGCTGACTGGGTACACTGGACGGACTCACCGAGAACTCCTATATGGAATTATATCTATCGTCGGATAGCAGTTCTCAGGTGACACTGGTGCAGGTTAGTCTGTAGACCCGAGATCGTCATGGAGTCTTGTATGTTCTCCCACTGTACTTTGATTACCACCCTACCACGGCTCTACTGAGTCGTGCAAACAGGTGGCCGTTGGGTACAGTCCCGAGACACACGAAGGCAATGGGCGATAGGAGGGGTTTCGTCTCTCCCGGTATTGGGAGTTGATGCTGTACTGTGCCCGACTGGTTATATCAGTAAGTCCCTGGCCAGGGCTGCTGAGAATTGCTGATAAGTGTTATCAGTAGTTTCTCAATCTGTTATAGACCATTCACTGGCACGACTTATTGAGTTATTAGGGTCGACGTTACCATCCCTAGGCTCGATATGCGGCATATCTGACGAAGAGACCGGACTGTACGGTAGTGTTGCCGGTTGGCTCGACGGGAGTTGTAGCAGGTTCGCTTGTTTTCTTCTGATCGCTCAATACCCGGGTGGCCGTTACGTTTAGCTGACCGCTTGCGGTTTGGGGGTACCTGATATGATCATCACCCTCTGCCGGCGTATTGACGAGTCTTAGAGTCCCACAAAGGAGTTACCCAGTCCAGGCGAAACGTTGTGGTGCGCGTATGCGATATGCGCATGCACCCGATTAAAATGTGCGTATATGATACCGAACATTGATCGGGTGGCCTGCTTTTGGTGGGGTCGTATGAGATATGATCGGATTGATAAATTAAGTGTTGATTTATCATCTAACCATTAGTTTTCTCACTTGAAACCTTTCTAGGGTTTGATGGATGTATGCATGCATGCATGTGTTTCTTTCTTTCATTCTAGTTTCATGCACATGTGGATGTGCATACATGCATGCATACATACACCCATCCATCATGGTTGTTAGAATATTGAAATGGTGGTAATGTAAGACTCACACCATGGATTAAATAATGGATTATTATTTAATTTTGATTTTAAAACAAAATGAAAAGAAAAGGATAATCATTCTAGCTTCTACATTCTTCTTCTAACCTAACCAAGCTCAACTACCACTAACCTAGGGTTATCCTTCTCTTTATCATTTAAACCCCAAGTTAAATTAACTCTCCATCATTTAATCATGGTTGAATGCAAGAAGGAAATAAATATATATAGTGATATATTTCATTTTCTTTTTGAACTAAGGGTTATTTTTCACCTCTTGTTAAAAATAGCCACCATCTTCATCCTCCTTCACCTTTTCCTCTCTAGTTTTTTCTAGTGAGTTAAACACAATTAAAGAAAGGTTTTTGAAGTGAGATCCTTAGCCACAACATCATTCTACTCAAGTCTAGCCAACTTGATTAGAGTGTTCTCTTTGCTTTTCCAAAGTTGCAAGCTTGGACGGGAAACTTCGGGTGGATCGTCGTGGACGAAAGAGGACTACAAGTGGACCTTCTTCCAACACCCTAGAGATTAAGGAGTCAAGCAAAAGGGGAGCTACAAAGGTTGTAGCCTTCAAACCCTAATTTTTATTAGCTTATAGTTTCGTAACCCTAATTTTCTAGGATCGATTTCTTTGCATGTTTGTTTAGCACCTTAAAAATACATACTTTGAGACATGTGATACTTCAAAACTCTTCATAGGGTGCTAGGCAAACCTTACATAATGGAGGGACGTCAAAAGGGGTTGAAGTATAAGAAAAAGAAATTGTGACTACCGTCATGAGCCTGGGCAATGAAAAAGGCAATACAGTGAATACCCGACTAACCCCACCGAAACATTTTTAATGTTTCGAATATCCCGTGTATCTGTAATTTGAAAATTTGTTCTCAATAAACGTTAAATCTTTGGTATATAAATACCGGATTAGAATCCCACATCTGTAAGGCATTGCAAATGCTGAGAAGGAACAAAGAATTGAGATTGGTTGATTTTTTTCCTCAATTTCGGTTTTCGGAGCAATTGTTGCTATTCAGGAAATTCATCAGGTTTTGCCTAACAATAAACTTTTGGTTTCTTTTAACCAAAAGAATGTTTTTCAATTAACAGCACACAGAAATTGAGTTAGAGAACTCTAGGGGCTTATACATATTGATGTATGTTGTTTGATGTCCGTACGGACATGGGGTTGGTACAAGGTATTCCGTATTGAGAATGTGATTCTCTCTCAGATTGCTCATCCGCAGGTGCGCTCTATAATGAGTAATGCTGATTGCCTTCTTCAATTTTGGGGATGCACTAGAAATAGATGCATATCAATTGATATGGGTTCCACCAAAACAAGTGCCTCTGTTTCTATATGTGATATAAAATGGTGTTCATCTTAAGGTTGTTAAGATGCTGGGCTATCCGGTTTATGCTTAAAACCATAATCCGGACAAACTCGAGGCAAGTTTCGATAAAGCAGTTTATGGGTTATCCCAAGCTTTCGCGAAGGATAGCTTCTACCATTTCCAAGTTCAAAAGTGTTTTTTTCTTGACTCGCTACCTCCTTGGTAAAGGAATTTCTTGCAAAAGAAATTAGTGGGAGTATGGTAGAACTGGAAGTGATTCTAGAACCGCAAACGGTTATTGAAAGTTTGGTAGAACCTGATGATCCAATTGACCCTAATAGACCTAGCTACTACGCGGATTTAGTGGGTGACCCCCGCCAGCCGAGAGATACTTCGGTATTCTCATAGACAGTGACGAGGAGGCTTACATCATGTGATGATGACCCTACTAATTATCAGCAGACCATAGGAAGTGGTAAGTTCCGACTGAAGGCTGGATGCCAAGTTATTGAAATTGGACTCCATGCACTACAACAAATTATTAACTTTGTTGTGTGCTCCTGAAAGGGGTAAAACCCATAATGAGAAAGCAGATCTTTCAAGATCAGTGCAAATGAAAAGATATTAACCTAATAAGGCTAGACTTATAGTATGCAGGTATTCATCAAATACCCGATGTGGATTGTGATTATACTGTTACTTCAAAATCTGTGCTGAAGTCCATACGGATAAAATTTGCCACTGTTGTTTTCATTACTATGATATCAGGTATGAGTATGATTATAACGTCTTTCTAAATTAGATTTAGAAGTATACATGTATATGACTCTATCAGAGGGTTGTCTTAGTCAGTGGGAGCAGCAGATGGTGTGCAAATTGCTTAAGTCTATTTGTAGACTAAAGCAGGCATAGCGGAGGTAGACCATCTGTTTTTTGATGCTACGGTCAAAGTTTTTTCATTCATCAAAATTAGATATGAACCTGGTATTTGTAAGAAGGCGGTAGGGAGTAGTGTCAGGTTCCTCATATTGATGTGGATGACAAACCCTTGATTGGAAGTGATGTTCCTATACTACTATTCGGTCAAACATTGGTTGTCAATATTTCTCCTTTATGGATTATAAATATATCATTGATTCTGGTGACTAGGTCTATAGAGTTAGACCTGCTAAGTGTAAGTCGATGCCGCACACTCCACAGGGTTTGTAGAGAGGCGAAATTAACAAACAATAATTTTATAGCAAGCAATATCGACTAAACTTCCAAGATCAGCCTTAAGCCTTAACTAGCAATACTAACAAAGGTTCTAATCTACTATGAAGTGATTTATACCTTTGTGTTCAATTCCTTCGGGTCTTCTTATCCTCTTCTTAAGCTCCTCGTTTGTACGGATCGACCTTGGTTATCAGCCTCCTCGTGTCGAAGAAGATCCACCTGAGAGTCTATGGTTCAAGCTCTAACCTCTAGAATGAGGTAATTAAAGTACCTAATTTGCAAATCTAGGTAGCTTAGGAGATGTAGAGAATGTTTATTGGATTAATTTGTCTCAATAACCTTAGGTTTCTCAACTCATGAGAGTGTTTAGGATTTGAGAAAGAAGAAGAGAGCAAAGGAGGAAAGAGATTGTTATGTGAAGAATGGCTAATTGTGATAATATCAAGCATATCATTTACATTAAAAATAATGTGACATGCTTCAATAGTTATCCAAATGAGTGAGTCATCTAATGTAGCCATGCTTCAACCATGCTTAAAAAACACCTCATACCTCCACCTCATTATCCATTTAAACATAATGGATTTATCACAAATGAGGTGTCTTCTTCTAGAAGCACTCTTGTGAAAATACAAGAATACCCTCACCGTATATACATACTTGTATTCGTACTACAAATACCAAGAGATGAAAATAATCCAATATTATAATACTAGAATGCGGCTTAATTCTAAGCCCGCTAGTATTATCCGTCCAATCAAAAATACGTATAGCTAGTACACGTATATGATCGAAACCCTGCATGTAAAACCATACGGCCTCTACATCATTTTGCCTGAACCAGGGAAACCCTCTGTGTGGGACTCTAAAGACTCGACAGTACGCTGGCAGTGGGTTTAACCATAAGCACGTCAGTGGCACTAGCTGTATGTAACGGCTACCCAGATATCTGTCGAAAAGAAGGCCGACGAGCAAACTCGTCCAAACTCCTACTGAGCCTGTCCGTGACAATCTCCGTGCAGTCCGGTCTGTTCGTCTAAAAGTATCGCATGCTGGGTCTAGGGGGTGGAAAATGTCAGACCCCTAATAACCTGACAAGTCGTGCCGATGTGGCTCAAGACCATCCAAAAATCTACTGATCTAACTATCAGTAATCCTCAATCCTCCCTGGCCAGGGACTTATGGTGTTGGCCAACCGAATACAGCGCGACATCGACTCCCTATACCAGGAGAGACGAATCCCCAACAATCGCTCACCGCCTCCATATGGCTCGGGACTGTACCCAACTAAAACCTGTTTGCACGACTCAGCAGAGCCGTGGTAGGGTAGTAATCAAAGCACAGTGGGAACTCATAAGACAAATGACGACCTCAGGTCGACAGACTATCTGTACTCATGTCACCTGAGAATTGCTATCTGATGATAGGTATAATACCATCTAGCCAGTTCTCGGCGAGTCCGTCCAGTGTACTCACCCCCAGTAAGCACCTGTATACAATCTTAAGTGCATCATACTAATGGCTGCGGAACCAACCATCTCCCCTCGTCAGGGTCAAGAAATGTATACACTAGTCTGCTCTAGAGTATCGATGCCCAGTCTCGATACTCCCATGACTAGAGACATTTAAGGATGTACTTATCGACTATCCAGCTCCTATAAGTATAATTGCCATCATAACGCTGGTAGTCAAGCAAGGATCCTAAGGGCTTTATCAACATGTATAAGCGATATGAAATAACAAGTAAAATATATCACATGTTAAGATAAAGTCAAAACAAATAGCATACTATCATATTGAGAAAGATTGTCCTGTACATACATATCCCTAGCATCCTATACAATGAAGGCCTCTAGGGCATACATATCCAACACTAAGGGTTTTGTGATTATCCCAATTCAGGTATAATGACACCATTCTAAAGTGGTTTAGAATGGAGGACTCCTAGTGAGGTAATATACCCGCAGGTAATGGGGTCATTCTCTCTAAAATGATGTCTTTCGGGACTGATGAAGAGAAAGACTCGCATGAATGACATTCGACAACTTACGACAGTGAGGCCAATCATGCAATGTTATATACTATACCAGATGATGTTTTTACACTTAGTGTAGTAAGCAGGTATTAGTCCAATCTTGGAGAGACATATGAAGAAGTGAAGAACAAATCAGATGTTCTTGGTGTATGGTAATGGAAGTATGTTAGTTATATGTATGCCCTAGAGGCCATTATTGTACATGTGATGTATATTATAGTGGATGCTTGGACATATATAGGGAAGACTTTCTTGCTCGACATGATAGTATGCTATCTGGTTGCACTTTATCTTAACATGTACACTTATTGTCTCTCTATTACATGTTGATAAAGCCGTTAGGATGAGTACTAGACTACCAGGATTATGATGCAAATCATACTAGTGGGGCAGAGGTGGTCGGTAAGTACATCCTTCAAATGTTCCTGGTCGTGGGAGTATCGAGACGGGGCATTGATATTCCAGAAAAGACTAGCGTATATGCTTCTCGACCCATATGATGGGCGATGGATAATCCCACATTCATTGGTGTTTGACATCAGAGAAGGTATACGGGTGCTCAGTGGAGACTGGGTACACTGAACGGACTCGCCGAGAACTCCTAGATGGTACTATACCTATCGTCAGATAGCAGTTCTCTGGTGACACTGGTACAGGTTAGTCTGTCGACCCGAGATCGTCATAGAGTCTTGTGTGATTCCTATTGTGCTTTGATTTCTACCTTACCATGTTCAAGAGATCATGCAAAACGGTGGTTTTGGGTACAGTCCCAAGTCACATGGAGGCAATGAGCGATAGGAGGGGATTTCGTCTCTCCCGGTATTAGGGTTGATGTTGCGCTATGCTCGATTGGCCATAACAGGAAATCCTTGGCCAGGGTTACTGAGTTCTACTGGTAAGTGTTATCAGTAGTTTCTCTAACCGTTATGAGCCTCACATCGGCATGACTTATCAGAGCTATTGGGGTCTGACGTTTACCACCCCCAGGCTGAGATATGCGACATATCAGACGAAGAGACCGGACTGTATGGTAGGGTTACTTATTGGATTCGCAGGAGTATGAGCAGGCTTGCTTCTTGATCTTCTGATCGCTCAATGCCCGGGTGGCCGTTACGTTTAGCAGACCGCTTGCGGCTTGTGGATGACTGATATGATCACCATCTACTGCCGGCGTATTGACGAGTCTTTAGATCCTACACAGAGGTTTCCTGGCTCATGCGAAACGAAATAGGAGCACATATGTGATATGTGCGGGACCGAGATTAATATGTGTATGTGATACCATATTCTATTCTCGCGATATGTGATAGCGCACGGTTATATGTGATATAGCCGGGTTATCAGATCAAGTGTTGATTTGATAAGTTGATACATCGGATATTAGTCGGTTATATGTGATATAGCCGGATTATTAAATCAAGTGTTGATATAATAATTTAATGTATAATTATATATTAGATATATTGATTTACATTAACTAATATTAGCTTACTTAAGCATTTCTTTTTCTCACTTTTGTGTGTACACTTAGTATATATGTGATATATATTAATGTACATCTTTTGTGTCATGCTTTATGCCACATGCTACATGGGTATGAGACTCACACCATGCTTATAATAATGTAAGGTTTTGTTTATTTAATGTAAATCAAATTAATTGGAAATTAGTCACATGGTTGAAGCTTATAGAAGCTTGCGGAACCATTGACCAAGTCCACTAATTTTGTTTTACTTGAAGATATTTATTAACCTAACCATTATTGTTTAGCCATGGTTTAGTCTCTATATGAGTTAGTATATGATATTAACTCACCCATGATTGCTATTCTCACCACTTGATTCATTTCTTCACTTGCTTCATTCCATGGTTGCTTTCTTCATCTCCTTCCTCAAGCTTTCTAGCTTCATGAGAGGTAAAGAAAATTAGTGAGAAAATTATTTCTAAAGTGAGCAAAATTCCTACTTCATCAACCTCTTCTCTACTAGCCATTTAGATTGGGTTGTTTCTTCACTAGTTCATCACTTAGTGAAGAGGTTGCTTGAGTTAGTCTCTTCTCGACGTAGATCATCTTCGGTCTCGAAGACTTCAAGCAAGCTTGTTCATTTCACCTTGTGGAGCCTCATTAGAGTCCGAGAGATCGCTACTTGGAGAGAAGGGACTACTATACGGAGCTATTGAAATGAAGGACTGGTCTACAAAGGTTGTATTCCTTGTTCACTTTGTATGTAAAGTTGTTTGCAAGCTAGTTTTGTCTAAATTTCTAGTTAAGATTCTAAGTTAGGGTTATTTAGTATGGCAAAAATTAGAAAACGGCATGGATGATGCCTCCCGAAACCTTGCTGTCGTGCTAGGTAACCCTGCAGTGGTGTCAGAGCCATGCTAGAGAATTAAACGATGTTTGTAGGATTACGAAACCGAAACTACTCCGAAACACTCGAAACAAAAATCTAGTTTCTGTCGAAATTTTCAGAGTGTCTGAAAAAAATTTATGCAACTGCAGAATTTTGCTTGTGATGTAACATGAACATGAGAGCAAAACGAACACTTTTCGCCGGATTTGACCCGGCGAAAAGCTCTGGAAAACCGGCGTGGCCGGTCTGGAAATGTTGTTTGGGGTTCGTTTTGCTTTGGTGCTCTGGTCTCTGGGTTTTGGTGTTTCAGGTGTTGCTTTTTTTTGCTAAGATTGCATGTGATGTTATCTTTCTGCAAAGGCAATTCGGAGTGCTTCGTAGTCGTAATTCTAACATCGTTTCGGGTTCTTTAGACGACGTTAAAAAGTTCGAACGGATATCAATAACCCATTTTTTCCCTCGCTGGAAATTTTCCAAGAGTTGGATTTTTCCGTGTTTAAAATCTTCAGAAAATCGTACAGGTGTTTTCTATGGACCCTCTAGAAGAACGAAAAACTAACTCGATTCTGTGACCATCGGAACCACCACCAAACCCTAGGGTTTGTGGTAGTTCCACGGCGCCATAGGTGAGGAAAGGGTTGACCCTTCTACGGTTGGTCCATAGGTGCTGTGGCATGTTCTGGGTGTTTTTTAAACTGTGCTTAAGTGTTGAGCTCTTTGGGAAATTTTTGGTGTTTGTTGATTCGATCGAAAAGTTTAACATCGTCTAGCTATATGTGATTGTGATACAATATTTGGAATCCACAAAATTTAGTTTTATGAAAACTAATTTGAATTTTATAAATCTAGCAATTCAGTCTCATTTGATCGGTTGCTATAGGATTTTGATGTGGATCAAAACTCCGTCGCAATTACGTAGTGTACGTGGATACTCGCCAGGTAAGCTTACTAGATAGCCACACCCCATAGCCCCGACCAAGTGACAGTAGGAGAACCCCGTTGCCAAAAGCATCCTTCCGAGTGCTCGCAGCCGCGGTGTTCCGCCTAAGTGCACTTCGTCAACGGCATCGGGGGATACGTCCGTTTACTAAAGTTTCCGACGAGCATTCGATCAGGATGTCGGGAATCTTGTTGAATTGCCCGACTTGTTGTTGGAAAGTGTTTTCAATATCGAGACTAAAATGCAAGGTTTATAATTTTTAGGCATGAAATTCGGAATATGAGATATTCCGGATTTATGATGTCTAAGGAATTCATGTTGTTAGGCATGAAATCCAAAGTATATGATACATTGGGTTTATGATGTCTAAGGTGGTTGTGGATTCCAATTGTTGTAGTTTTCACTTTCTTTTCTACTACCGTAAGTGTAATTTATGGTGTATCGCCAGCTTCATTGCTATATGTCAACGATAATTGGGATACGCATATTTACTTAAGTTGATGACATGTGATGTTATGTGTTGCTGTGATATGTTATATTGGATCGTCATGTTTGAATAGCCGGGGGTTTTTATATGAGATGAGAGTTTTTCAATTTCATTAATGTAAAAACTTGTATGTAATATTCTTTTATTGAGGCACTTCCGGGTTGAGGATGGTTAGGAGATCGAGGTTAGGAGAGTAGACATAGAGGACAATAGCGCGAATCCACTCACAAAGGCCTTTTTCCCAGTAGAGATTTTTATGGGATGGTTGAGTATGAGATACATCAACCACAGCTAATTCATGGGTATGTGATACCATAACAGATGGCCCTAGTGCAAGTGGGAGATTGTTAGTTATATGTATGCCCTAGAGGCTATTACTGTACATACGATGTATATTGTAATGGATGCTTGGACATATATAGGGAGCACTTTCTTGCTCGACATGATAGTACGCTATCTGGTTGTACTCTATCTTAACATGTATTCTGATTGTCTCTGTGTTACATGTTGATAAAGCCCTTAGGATATGTACTCGACTACTGGGACTATGATGAGATCATACTAGTGGGGCCACGGTTGTCGACGAGTACATCCTATAACTGTTCCTAGTCGAGGGTGTATCGAGATAGGGCATCGATACACCAGAGTAGACTAGCGTATACACATCTTGACCCATATGATGGGCGATGGATGATCCCATATCCATTGGTGTTTGACATCATGAATGGTGTGTGGGTGCTCAGTGGAGATTTGGTATACTGGACGGACTCGCCGAGAACTCCCAGATAGTATTATACCTCACGTCAGATGGCAGTTCTCCGGTGACACTGGTACAGAGTAGTCTGTTGACCCGAGATCGTCATAGAGTCTTGTGTGATTCCCACTGTGCTTTGATTTCCATCATACCACTTCCAAGAGGGCGTGTAAAAAGGTGGCTTTTGGGTACAGTCCCGAATCACATGGAGGCAATGAGCGATAGGAGGGGATCCGTCTCTCCCGGTATAGGGAGTTGATGTTGCGCTATGTTCGATTGGCTATAACTGGAAATCCCTGGCCAGGGTTGCTGAGATTTACTGGTAAGTGTTATCAGTAGTTTCTCGAACTGTTATAGACCTCATATCGACACGACTTATCAAGCTACTGGGGTCTGACGTTTACCACCCCTAGGCGAGATATGCGACATATCAAACGACAAGACCGGACTGTACGGGAGTGTTACTGATTGGATTCACAGAAAAATGTACAGGCTTGCTTGTTGATCTTCTGAGCGCTCAATACCTGGGTGGCTGTTATGTTTAGCTGACCGCTTGCAGCTTGTGGGTGTTTGATATGATCATCACCTACTGCCGGCGTATTGACGATTCTTTAGAGTCCTACACAGAGGTTTCTTGGCACAGGGAAAATAGAGTAGGAGCACATATGTGATATGTGCGGGACCGAGGATAATGAGATATGAGATACCGTATTCTATTCTCGCGATATTTGATATCAGCCGGGTCATCAGATCAAGTGTTCATTCGATGAATCGGTAAATTCAGATATTAGTCGGTTATATGCGATACAGCCGGATTGTCGGATCAATTGTTGATTCGATAATTTAATGTATAATAATATATATGATATATTAAATTATATTAACTAATATTAGCTCACTAAAAGATTCTTTTTCTCACTCGGGTAATACATTGATATATATGCGATATATGTTAATTGTATTATTTTATTTTGTTACAATAAATATTATATATGTGATATATAATATTGTAACATGATATGATTACTAGTGCAACATGTTTAGTGGAGATTAAACAAAATTAGGGTTTGGATTGGGTTAGCTCATTCATGAAGCTTCTAGAAGGTTTCTTTTTGTTTTTGCTAAGATATTTTCAAATGACTCATGCTTTAACCCAACCCAAACCCTAGCCCTAGTTAAATCTATACAAAGGTTTAGTCAACCATGGTTACATTATTGATCATGATTATCTTTTCATTATTCATCACAAAAGGAATGATTCATTATTCATTCACATAAAACCCTTTATGTTTCATTATCTTTTCATTATCTGTGTTGTTGTCCTCTGTGTCTACTCTCCTTGATGTAAAAAACTCTCATCTCACATAAAACCCTTTGAACTAGGGTTGCTAGGCACACGCACAAGGGTCTACGAGGCATCAACCATGCCCGATTTAAAATTTAGCCGTGCCGAACAACCCAAAGCCGGATCTTTAAACTAGAGATTAGGCGAAAACAAGCATGTTAAACACTTTAACACTAAGTGAGAGGGATTACAATCTTTGTAGATCCGGTCCTTCACTTCTTAAGCTCCGTGTTGGGGTCCCTTCGCTGTGATTATCGTGTTCCGGACCCTCGAGAGGCTCCACGAAAAGAAAGATGCAAGCTTGCTTCCGATCTTCGATAACAAAGATGATCTACCTTGAAGTTTCATTAACACAAGCTCACTCACTAAATGAAGTGAACACTCTCATCTAAAGGGTAAGGGTAGATGAGAATGATGAAGTAGGATTTTTTCTCTCAGTTGTTTTCTATTTCTCACTCATTTTCATCACAAAGATCAAAGCTAGAAAGCTTTTCAAGCAAAGAAGAAGAAGGAAGAAGATGAACCATGAATAATTCCTTTTGCGATGAATAATGAAAGTGTGATAATGATTAATCTTGAAACCATGGTCAAGGATGACTCATGTAGAGATTTAACTAGGGCTAGGGTTTGGGTTGGGTTAAGAATGAGTCACACATAAATATCAAGCATAATATCTCTTTCATGACAAAAGAAAAACCTTCTAGAAACTTCTAGAAAGCACTAACCCAATTCAAACCCTAATCTTGTTTAATCTCCGCTAAACATGTTGCATTAGTAATCATATCATGTTACAATATTATATATCACATATATAATATTTATTGTAACAAAATAAAATAATACAATTAACATATATCGCATATATATCAATGTATTACCCGAGTGAGAAAAAGAATCTTTTAGTGAGCTAATATTAGTTAATGTAATTTAATATATCATATATATTATTATACATTAAAATATCGAATCAACACTTGATCCGACAATCCGGCTATATCGCATATAACCGACTAATATCTCATTTACCGATTTACCGAATCAACACTTGATCCGATGACCCGGCTGACATCAAATATCACGAGAATAAAATACGGTATCTCATATCGCATTTGAAAGGTTCCTAGGCACCCTAGTGAGGTCTCACAAGGCATCGAACATGCCAATTTCAAATATTATGGTGCCGAGAAACCCTAGACTATGGATCGTTGCTAGAATTCTAGGCGAAACTACAAACTAGTTAACACTTTAACTAAAGTTGAGATGCTACAACCTTTGTAGATCCGGATTTCCACTTCCTTAGCTCCACGAGGGCGTCCTCTCGCTGTCCATCTTGAAGCTTGGACTCTCGTGACGGCTTCATCGGAGAAACGTGCGGAATAGGTCGTCGGCTTCGTGTCAAAGACGATCTACGTCGAGGTTGCACAAACTCAAGCTCCGACTTCACAAAGTTGTGAAACTTGTGAAGAAAACACCCAAAACAACTTGGCAAGAGGTAGAGGGTGAAGAAATAGGAGGTGGGTTCACTTTAGAATTGGATTTATCTCACTAGATCTCAAGTTGCCATTGTTGTAGCAAGCTTGAAGAAGAAGAAGAAGATGAGCTAGTTATGATAAGTTGTATTAAAAAGAAATAGAAAATCAAATACTTATCATAACTTAAACTAGGGTTAAGTGTAGAGAATTAACCATGGTCACTTGGATGGATAAGGGTTAAGCATGAAGATAAGGATGGTTAGCAAAGTCAAAGCTTCATGAAGCTTCAACATAAAACAAAAAAAGCCACCATTCTTATCTTAAACATATCCAAATAAATGAATAACAAAATAAATGAATAAATAAATATGCAAAACCCTAATTATCATAATAACCATGTTTTAATTCTATTCACTTAACCATATAATCAAGTATCATCAAACATGATACAAAAAAGTGCACAAAAGTATATCACATATACAATGTGCAATCCAAGTGAGAAAAATCCGTTTAAAGTGAACCAATACTAGTTAATGCAAAGTAATATATCAAATATATATTTATACATTAAATCATTAAATCAACACTTGATTCAATGATCCGGTCATGTCGCACATAACCGACTAGTATTCAATGCATCGATTTATCGAATCAATGATTCGATAACTAGGTCATATCGAATATAACCAATCGAAACATATATCGCGAGAATGAAATGCGGTATCACATACACGCATTATTCTCGGTCCTGCACATATCTCATATGCGCTCCTATTTCGTTTCGCTTGAACCAGGAAACCTCTGTGTAGGACTCTAAAGACTCGTTAATACGCCGGTAGCAGATGATGATCATATCAAGCACCCACAAGCCGCAAGCGGTCTGCTAAACGTAACGGCCACCCGGGTATTGAGCGATCAGAAGATCGACGAGCTAGCCCGCTCACACTCCTGGGAATCCGACCAGTAACACTTACCGTACAGTCCGGTCTCTTCGTCTGATACGTCGCATATCAAGTCTAGGGGTGGTAAACGTCAGACCCCAATAACCCGATAAGTCGTGCTGATGTGAGGCTCATAACGGGTCGAGAAACTACTGGTAACACTTACCAGCAAATCTCTGATCAGCCCTGGCCAGGGACTTCCCTGTTACGGCCAATCGAGCACAGCGCAACATCAACTCCCAATACCGGGAGAGACGAAACCCCTCCCATCGCTCATTGCCTCCATGTGACTCGGGACTGTACCCAAAGACCACCACTTTGCACGCCCTCATGGACGTGGTAAGGTGGAGATCAAAGCACAGTGGGAATCACACAAGACTCTATGACGATCTCGGGTCTACAGACTAACCTGTACAAGAGTCACCTGAGAACTGCTATCTGACGTGAGGTATAATACCATCTGGGAGTTCTCGGCGAGTCCGTCCAGTGTACTCAGTCTCCACTGAGCACCCGTATACCATCTCTGATGTCAAACACCAATGGATATGGGATCATCCATCGCCCATCACATGGGTCGAGAAGCGTATACGCTAGTCTACTCTGGTATATCTGTTGGAGATAGTGCCCTCAGAGTCAATTATTAGGTCACAGGTACGTGATTGTAATGATTGAGGGAGGACCTATCCCGGTAGGACAGTCTTACTCGAGATGATAGTGTGCTATCTGGTTTACCTTTATCATCGTGTACTGCTTTAGGTGACATGACACGTCGCTATTACACGTTGATAGAGCCCCTAGGATTCTTGCTTGACCACCAGCAGTATGAGGGCGATCATATAAGTGGGAGCTGGGGGTCTATAAGCTTATCCTTAAAAGGTCCCTAGTCGTGGGAGTTTCGAGACTGGGCATCGATACTCCATTAGTAGACTAGTGTATACAGTCGAGACCCCGACGAGGGGCGGTGGCCGGTCTCACAAGCCACTGGTGTCAGTTGGATCACCTAAGATGTATACAGGTGCTCATTGGGTTATGAGTACACCGGACAGGACTCGCCGGGAACATGCTAGTTGGTCATATACCAGACGTCAGATGGCAGTTCCCTGGTGACATGTGTGCAGGTTAGTTCATCGACCTGGGGATCGTCATTTATCTCGTGTGAGTTCCCACTGTACTTTGATTACTACCCTACCACGGCTCAAAGGAGTCGTGCAAACAGGTTTTAGTTGGGTACAGTCCCGAGCCACATGGAGGCAGTGAGCGTATCTTCAGGGGTTCGTCTCTCCCGGTATTGGGGGTGAGGTCGTGCTGTGTCTAGGAGAGCCATTACACAAAGTCCTTGGCCAAGGCAAGGAGATTTACTGGTAGGTATTCCAGTAGTATCTCAGGGTGTTCTGGGCTACACTCCGACACGACTTGTACCGCTTTTGGGGGTCTGACTTTTACCAACCCCCTAGGCCCGCCATGCGATGCTCATAGACGAACGGACCGGACTGCACGGATATTGTCACTGACAGGCTCAGTTGGGTGTCGAGGTGAGCTTCCTCATCGACGTCCCATTTGGTCAGTACCTGGTAGCCCGTCACGTATTGGCTTATACCTCTGACGTGCTAGTGGTTAAATCCACAACCAAGGTGTTGACGAGTCTTTAGAGTCCCCCACATTCAGTTACTCAGCTTTCGGGCGAAAGGTTGTAGAGGCCGTATGGAGATATGGCAAGGTCCGATCAGATACGTGCGGTATTGCACGGATCAGGATCGGAC
Source organism: Agapanthus africanus (assembly GCA_030015575.1). Taxonomy (NCBI): domain Eukaryota; kingdom Viridiplantae; phylum Streptophyta; class Magnoliopsida; order Asparagales; family Amaryllidaceae; genus Agapanthus; species Agapanthus africanus. Next base: position 332,601,072 of record CM057345.1, on the reverse strand, counting down.
AGTTTGTACTATAGGCCGTATGGTTATATGGCAGGGTTCGATCAGATACGTGCGGTATTGCACGGATCAGGATCAAACAGATATTACTATCCGGTTTTGGTATAAGCCGGATTCTAGTATAGTACAGTGTAGATTTTGTCTCATTGCATCTGTATTTCGGTCGAAATACAGATGCGGGTGTGTATGCACAGTATCGGGGTTTTCCTGTAATTTATTACGGGACCAGTTTTCTGGAGTTGCCAGTTTGCTTTCCGTTTCGGCCAATTTCCATTGTTCCGTTCATTGGCCGAAGATTGGTGGAGGAGGGCTTATTTGCATTGTTGCAAATAAGTATTTGTGGAGGGGGTATTTGCTTATTGTTGAATCATGATAGCCTCTCATTGACCTTGACTTCTAGCTTCATGATTGCTTGACTTTTAGTGATCATCATGGTTGTTGATGATGAGTTTGGTGATGATGGTTGGATGAGTGTTGGTTTTGCTTGTGATCATTACTTGATGTCGTAACCATTCCTTTCTCTCTCTCTTTTGATCATGGTTGTGGTTTTTGATCTTGTTGGTTTTATCATATCACTCCCTCACTCCATGCTCTTCTCCTCACCTCTTTGGCCGGCCACTTAGGATTGGGGCTGTCCAAAAATTGTGTGGGTGTATCTTTGGTTCATATCATGCTCCAAAATACCCACTAGCTCCTCCACATTGTTCTTGTTTCATCCCTCCACCAAATGGCATCTCCACTACCCCAAAAGGAGACACAAGTTCTACTACACATTCTACAGCGTATCTTGGGCACGTCGAGTAGCCGGCTTCGTGCCCGAGTTGCCTCGGCATTGAGGTGGGAGCCCGTAAACGAAGAAGACGATGTGGTGCACTTCCGGCGACGAGGAGGAGACGGGACTTTTCCGCAGGAGATCGGGACCATGACGAGAAGACCGGAGGACTTGGATCGTCGGTATATCTCTAACCCATCTTGTTTGTAGCTTAGACTAGTTAATGGTAACGATCCCGGGTGTTTAGTGCGCGGTGGTGCCGGTTTGCTAAGTCCGCAAAAAATTTTAGTTATTCACCGCTTCCGCATTCCGGCGTCGGATCGACGGCCGGGGCGCCGCCGTGCACTTACACTGGTATCAGAGCCTCCCCATTAACTTAGTCTAGCTTTGTGTAATGTGTTTTTCAGTTCCGATCGATCGAAATGTCCAAAAACCCGTATTTGCTCACGACAGTTTTCTGTTGAAATTTTTTTGGTTCCCAAAAATTTTTCAGGTTGTATAAAAGTACTGTACAGGATGACGTAAGACTTCTGGGAAAATTCGAGCCGTTGACTTTTCAGTCAGAGCGCGGAACCGCGGCCAATACCCACCTGGGGCCGCGGTTCCGCCGCAGAATGAAAGGTTCAATGGGTCGGATTTTTCCAGTGGGCCTCTGGGCTTATTTTAGGGGTTTTGGAACATTAATTTTGGGCCCATAATTTCTTTAACTGCTACAGTATTATTTTGGGGCCCACTTGTTAAATTTTGATCGGTCGGATATTTTAAACACATTTTTCACAGTATTTACTTTATATCTGCGACCGTGAATGTCACTTGATCGGTAAATCCGGTCTAACTGCTATAGCCCGGTAAGACGGATTTGCGAACGTGACTTTCACGTTGATGTTTTGTTTTTGCTGTGATGTTGCGGATCGGTCGTGGGGGATAGCCTGGATGCAATGCTAGTACAGTTTTGTTGTATTATGTACATTTGATATTGCGGGGCGAGCGTCCGACATGTGGACTGCCGTCACTGCCTGTTTGTATTATTATTTTGGGGCACGACCTGGTTGCGGTCGATGTACCCGTTGTATGTATATTTTACTTTCTGTACTAGGATTGCCCCGCGGAGGGTTGCACGGATAGCCGGGTTCTGGAGGGCAACAAGCCCGTATCTCATGGCATTGAGACGGAGGGGGCTTCACTCTAGAATTGGCGGGCTATTCGCCGCACTCGTAGGGGGTACAGGTTGACCCAGGAGGGATGCCCAAGTTACCGGATTCCTTGAAGTGCTGGGTGGTCCATTCACGTTGCTGAAGGGGGCTGTCTCGCTTCAGGTTTTGGCGGGTAACTTGCCGCGCCCGTAGGGGTCTAGGATTTCATTGCACAGGCTATCCACACGACCAGGGGAACGTCGGGTTTCAGTAGTGGCTCTGTGAAACCCGGGGATCCCAGATATCTGTATTGTTCTGTGATGCTGTTCATTCTCTGTGATGTTGCATTTTATTCATGCCTTGAGCGAATATAATATATTGGTATATATATTAGTAGATGTTGTATATGTTTTGCATCCGCGCTAGTCCAGTCCCCGCTCTGTCGTTAGTTAGCTAACCTAACGGGTAATGACGGGACCCAGTGGCGAATGCGGATGGCATATACGTACATCAGTATATTTTCGTTCTTTTTGGTGTGATCAATTGATGGGACTGTATTGATTCGGATCAATGCAAGTTAAAAACAAACCTAATCTGATGTTGTTGGAACACTTTTTCAAAAAGCTGTTATTGCAAGGACGTTCACTTTTGTTTTGCATCGCGGTATTCATTTAGAATATCCTGCTCCTCAGTCGACGAGGCAAGGGCCAAGATCCCTTCACCGGGAGTGACCCCTTGGACAGAAGTTTGCGTCAGGGCATTAACTTCACTATAGCCGATTACTTTTGCTTTGCACCGTGGTATTCAGTTGGAATATCCTGCACCCCATTCTACGGGGAAAGAGCCGAGATCCCTTCACCGGGAGTGACCTCTTTAGCAACGGTTTTCGTCACTATATTTTCAAAAAGCTATCAGTTCCTTCAACGATATCAAGTTCTTTACGTTAAAGGTTTTCGCCAGAAACCATTCGTAGCCCTCCGTCGTTTCATATGGGTAGTCAATAGTATTCAAGCTGTGTTTGTTGGCCAAAGTCAAGGCACAGTGTTTGGTAGCTGTTGGTTATTCATATGCAGCATAGATAGATGCGTTGGTTTGGGACAGTCGTATAGCCTTGTTGGCCAAAGTCAAGGGCTTGTGCGGGTGGATTCGAATCAACCTGGAGAATGACGGGTAGAACTTGACATGTGACTTATGATTTGTTGGCCAAAGTCAAGGTCATAAGAGCATGGGGCAGAAATCACATCGGGAGTTTCAAAAGAACTGAAACTTGCCAGATATGCGCATACCTTCTGGAGTGTGATACCGTGGGCGGATTCCGTCACGTTGTCATGCGATGAGAGTTGGATCCCGATTCCCACTGATGAGTTAGTATACTCCTCGGGTGACCCCGACTAATTCTTCTTTCAGGTTTGGAGGAGAATTTGAGGTACAGTGGGAGGATTCCAGATTAGATAAATTGGTGACCATTCTGATCTAGGTTAGAGTGCACGCTGAGTGTTTCTTTTCTCTCTCTCTTTGGCAGCGACCATTGACCCGACCCTAAGACTTTGACTCAGTGACCAAGTTGACCGAACCTTCTTAACACCGGCTTTTGGATTGTCAGAGTTGCAGACCTCTTTGCCACTCCTACTTTTACTCTTTTCTCCGGGACACCCCGTATTACTACGAACGTCCACTTCCATTGGACAAAACCATCGTATGGTTATATACGAACTCGAAGGACTTCGAGGATGGTTTCTGGTTCTGGAGAAAAAGGAATAAAGTACATTCAGTTGTCTTTTCTTTTCACCTTCTCTCAGGTTGCGAGTACTCCTTGGTTTAGGAGTAGCACACCTATTACGCAAATTGGATCGTCTTCTTCCAAACCATAGGCAGGTGCCGACCGGTAGGGAATGAAGAAAACCAATTAGCATAACGATGGTGTGCAGAAGGTATTAAGTTCAGACAAAGCAAGGGATTAGTAGGAGGGCAAAGTAAATTGCAACAGATATTCACGACCAAACCAAGTATCTCTTCGCCAATCCTAACATCACCTTTGTATTTCTCCAGGACACTCCGTATCACTACGAAGATCCACAGTTTATTTGGATATTCCATCGTATGGTTATATACGAACTCGAAAGGAACTTGTTCCAGTTCGGGGATGGATCCTGGTTCAGGAGAAATAGGAATAAAGTACATTCAGATGTCTTTTATCTTCACCTTCTCTCGCGTTGCGAGTGCTCCTAGGATTAGGACAGTACACCCTTTATGCTTTTTGGATAGTCTTCTTCCAAACCATAGGCTGGTGCCGAACGGTAGGGAAGGTAGAAAACCAATTGGCCTAAAGGGGTGTACAGAAGGTAAAGACTAAAGACATATGAAGGGATTTGGAGAGGTGGCAAAGAATTATACGGTTATAGTTGTGAATCTGGATGATGGAAGAGGCATTACTAGGAATACCAGGATACCCCATCGAAACATTTCAATGTTTCAGTTCCACTGTGTACTGTTAATGGAAAACTGATTTCCCGATTAGATACTTGCTCCAGGGTATGTATTTACCAGGTTCGATTCTCACATCTGTATGGTTTTACAGATGATGAGTGGGAGTAAGTTATTGGGAATTGGGTGATTATCCTCATTATATCGGGATTCGTTGTAATCGGTGATATTTGAGGAAATCACCTGGGCTGTTTGCCGGTCGGCAAATATTTAGTTTTGAATATCCGCTATTATGCACCAATTTCAAATTGATATATCTGTACGTCTATTTTCATAGAGTGAGATATACCTTTTTTGAAATTATGTCTACGACATTTACCTATATCAGTGAATGGTTAGGTAAGGAGCATTGAACAGCGGTGTAATTCTTCTTAACCATAAGTACAGTTTTCAACCTACGACACACAGTGAATGAGTTATCAGACTCAAGGGACTTGTACAGAGTATTGTATGTTGTCCAGGGTCCATCAGGACAGAGGGGTTGGTCCTCGCACTATATTCGGTTTACTTATGACTTCTCTAGTTTTTGGACAGGTGTTTCGTGGAAACACAGGGTCTGAATTTTGAGAAGTTATAGGTATTTGAATAGAGTAGAGAACCAGGTATAGCAAGTATCGGGATTCTTCAAAGTGATCGAAGATGTAGATACTTGTATATGGTATTCAGTTGATAGTAATGACTAAGAGATCTTGCTTCTCTTTCAGGTTACTCATAATTGGAAGCACTCCTAAGTTGAGTAACGCTGATCGGCCTCCTTCCATTTAGTTGACATGCGCTGGGGACAGCTGCATGATTTGAATCTGGTTCAATTAAATCAGTGCCTCTGTTTCTATATTGGATATAGAACAGTTCATATCTTAACGATGTTAAGGTACGGGGAGTTGTCCGGTTTATGATTAAAACCAGACACTGGATAACTCAAGGCACGTTTCTGTAATGGCTGTTTGTGGGTTGACCCAGGCTATGACGCGGGTTGACTTTCTACCATCTGGATGAACAATAGCAATATTGTTCTAGACTCGCCACAGTTTTATTAAAAATGGATTTTTTCAGAAAACAGTAGTGGGAGTATGGTAGAACTGGAAGTAATTCCAGAACCACAAACGATTACTGAAGATTTGATAAGGAACCTAAAGATTCAATCTGGATTGACATTCCATTGGCCACTCCGCAGATAAGGTGGGTAACTTCAGGCACCCGAGAGGCACTACGGTAGCCTCAAGGACGGTGACAGGGAAGTTCTTGTTTACCCACAATTGCCATTGCTGTTGTTCCAGGTTACGAGACCCGGTGGGAGGATGAGTATAGCGTCGTTCTAAACCAGTTTTAGAAGTGTACGTCTATATGACTCTGCCAGAGGGTTGTCGTAGTCAGTGGGAGCAGCGGAAGCATTGGTGGACAGGAGGCTTATGTCTATTTATAGACTAAAGCAGATATAGCGGAGATAAATCATCTATTTTTGATGTGACAGTCATAGGTTTGACTTCATCAGAATAGGGGATGGATCTGTTAAGAAGGTAGTAGGGTGTGATGTCCTGGTATTTGATGACATACACAGAGTAGGAAGTGATATTCCTATACTACGATCGGTTATACTTTGGTCGTCACACAGTTGTTTCTCCACAAAGGAAATGGATTTTATATCAGACATACTGGTTACTAGATCTATGGTCTTAGATCTAGATTTGGGTGGTTTCCCAATCAGGGTACTTGACAGCATTCTAAGAGTATTTAGGATGGACGACTCTTGGCACGGTAGTGTACCTGCAGGTAATGGAGTCACCCTCTCCAAAGGTGTCTTACAGACTAAAGGGGAGAGGGACGGGCATGATTGGCAGATCACTTGCTCAGGCAATTGAGTCAATCGTGAGATGTCAAGTACCACACCAGATGTTGTTCTTGCACTAGATGCAATAAGTTGACATTAATCCAATCCTGGAGAAACAGTCGGAAGCAGTTTTAGAACATAAGTGGATGTTCTAGGGATATGATAACGACAGCCTCATTCAGGAGACAGTTATCATACCAGGCTTCCAAGGTGACATGGACGACAAGGAGGTTGTCAGAGTTATAGTTTTCCTTCTGATGAGGGGCAGTATTTTGGACAGGTGGTCCAAGGCAATACTGAGGGAGGCATGGCGCGCAGGACACTGATTAAGTTCAGTTGTCAATACAGTCTAAGAAGTTTGGATTTGGAGTTCATTTATGAGCTACGTCCCATCAGACATCCAGACATATTCTAAGACTGATATTGCTCATTTCGGGAGATGGCTTTCTCCGTGAACTTGAGATATAGAGAGACATAGAAAGAAACAACTGAGCGGATCCACTCACTGAGGCTATTCCTCGAACGCAATAGTTCCGCAAACGAGTTTTGTGAGACTGACTAGTAGAGGAGTTGGATGTTCGGTATCACACGGGCTGTGAGTATGCGACATCGCAATAATTAGCCTTGAGTGCAAGTGGGAGATTGTTGGAGATAGTGCCCTCAGAGTCAATTATTAGGTCACAGGTACGTGATTGTAATGATTGAGGGAGGACCTATCCCGGTAGGACAGTCTTACTCGAGATGATAGTGTGCTATCTGGTTTACCTTTATCATCGTGTACTGCTTTAGGTGACATGACACGTCGCTATTACACGTTGATAGAGCCCCTAGGATTCTTGCTTGACCACCAGCAGTATGAGGGCGATCATATAAGTGGGAGCTGGGGGTCTATAAGCTTATCCTTAAAAGGTCCCTAGTCGTGGGAGTTTCGAGACTGGGCATCGATACTCCATTAGTAGACTAGTGTATACAGTCGAGACCCCGACGAGGGGCGGTGGCCGGTCTCACAAGCCACTGGTGTCAGTTGGATCACCTAAGATGTATACAGGTGCTCATTGGGTTATGAGTACACCGGACAGGACTCGCCGGGAACATGCTAGTTGGTCATATACCAGACGTCAGATGGCAGTTCCCTGGTGACATGTGTGCAGGTTAGTTCATCGACCTGGGGATCGTCATTTGTCTCGTGTGAGTTCCCACTGTACTTTGATTACTACCCTACCACGGCTCAAAGGAGTCGTGCAAACAGGTTTTAGTTGGGTACAGTCCCGAGCCACATGGAGGCAGTGAGCGTATCTTCAGGGGTTCGTCTCTCCCGGTATTGGGGGTGAGGTCGTGCTGTGTCTAGGAGAGCCATTACACAAAGTCCTTGGCCAAGGCAAGGAGATTTACTGGTAGGTATTCCAGTAGTATCTCAGGGTGTTCTGGGCTACACTCCGACACGACTTGTACCGCTTTTGGGGGTCTGACTTTTACCAACCCCCTAGGCCCGCCATGCGATGCTCATAGACGAACGGACCGGACTGCACGGATATTGTCACTGACAGGCTCAGTTGGGTGTCGGGGTGAGCTTCCTCATCGACGTCCCATTTAGTCAGTACCTGGTAGCCCGTCACGTATTGGCTTATACCTCTGACGTGCTAGTGGTTAAATCCACAACCAAGGTGTTGACGAGTCTTTAGAGTCCCCCACATTCAGTTACTCAGCTTTCGGGCGAAAGGTTGTAGAGGCCGTATGGAGATATGGCAAGGTCCGATCAGATACGTGCGGTATTGCACGGATCAGGATCGGACAGTTTGTACTATAGGCCGTATGGTTATATGGCAGGGTTCGATCAGATACGTGCGGTATTGCACGGATCAGGATCGAACAGATATTACTATCCGGTTTTGGTATAAGCCGGATTCTAGTATAGTACAGTGTAGATTTTGTCTCATTGTATCTGTATTTCGGTCGAAATACAGATGCGGGTGTGTATGCACAGTATCGGGGTTTTCCTGTAATTTATTACGGGACCAGTTTTCTGGAGTTGCCAGTTTGCTTTCCGTTTCGGCCAATTTCCATTGTTCCGTTCATTGGCCGAAGATTGGTGGAGGAGGGCTTATTTGCATTGTTGCAAATAAGTATTTGTGGAGGGGGTATTTGCTTATTGTTGAATCATGATAGCCTCTCATTGACCTTGACTTCTAGCTTCATGATTGCTTGACTTTTAGTGATCATCATGGTTGTTGATGATGAGTTTGGTGATGATGGTTGGATGAGTGTTGGTTTTGCTTGTGATCATTACTTGATATCATAACCATTCCTTTCTCTCTCTCTTTTGATCATGGTTGTGGTTTTTGATCTTGTTGGTTTTATCATATCACTCCCTCACTCCATGCTCTTCTCCTCACCTCTTTGGCCGGCCACTTAGGATTGGGGCTGTCCAAAAATTGTGTGGGTGTATCTTTGGTTCATATCATGCTCCAAAATACCCACTAGCTCCTCCACATTGTTCTTGTTTCATCCCTCCACCAAATGGCATCTCCACTACCCCAAAAGGAGACACAAGTTCTACTACACATTCTACAGCGTATCTTGGGCACGTCGAGTAGCCGGCTTCGTGCCCGAGTTGCCTCGGCATTGAGGTGGGAGCCCGTAAACGAAGAAGGCGATGTGGTGCACTTCCGGCGACGAGGAGGAGACGGGACTTTTCCGCAGGAGATCGGGACCATGACGAGAAGACCGGAGGACTTGGATCGTCGGTATATCTCTAACCCATCTTGTTTGTAGCTTAGACTAGTTAATGGTAACGATCCCGGGTGTTTAGTGCGCGGTGGTGCCGGTTTGCTAAGTCCGCAAAAAATTTTAGTTATTCACCGCTTCCGCATTCCGGCGTCGGATCGACGGCCGGGGCGCCGCCGTGCACTTACAATATCGATGCCCCGTCTCGATACACCCACGACTAGGGACCTTGAAGGATGTACTTATGGACTACCATGTCCCCACTAGTATGATCTGCATCACAGTCCAGGTAGTCAAGTACACATCCTAAGGGCTTTACCAACATGTAACTATAAGACAGTATAAAGAGACTAGTGTACATGTTAAGATAAAGATCAACCAGATAGCATACTATCATGTCGAGCAAGAAAGTCATCTCTATATATGTCCAAGAATCCAATATAATATACATAATCTGTACAATACTGGCCTCTAGGGCATACATACAACTAACAATCTCCCACTTGCACTAGGGCCAGCTGCTGTAGTATCTCATACCGAGCATCCCGAAGAGTCTCTCAAACTGTATCTGGGGAATGGCCTTCGTGAGTGGATCCGCCGTGTTATTCTTCGTGTCAACCCTCCTGACCTCGATCTCCCGGCGATCAACTATCTCCCGGATCAGGTGATACCGCCTCAGAATATGCCTGGATCGCTGATGGGACCTGGGTTCCTTGGCCAAAGCCACGGCTCCATTGTTATCGCAATACAAAGGTATTGGACGCTCAATGGATGGAACCACTCCAAGTTCAGTAATGAACTTCTTGATCCAGACAGCTTCTTTAGCAGCATCGTTGGCAGCGATGTATTCAGCCTCCATCGTCGAGTCTGCCACGGTTTCCTGCTTGGAACTCTTCCAGCTAACCGCCCCTCCGTAAAGGGTAAAGAAAAAGCCCGACTGCGACTTAGAGTCGTCCTTATCACTCTGGAAGCTTGAATCGGTAAAGGACTCCACTTGGAGTTCTCCGTTACCATACACCAAGAACATATCTCTAGTCCTTCGCAAGTACTTGAGAATGCTCTTCACAGCTGTCCAGTGACTCTCTCCAGGATCAGCTTGATACCTGCTCACTACACTTAGTGAGTATGCTACATCGGGTCTGGTACATAGCATCGCATACATGATAGAGCCTACTGCCGAAGCATAGGGTATCCCTTGCATGCGAGCTCTCTCCAAATCAGTCTTAGGAGACATCTCTTTGGAGAGAGTGACTCCAGAGATCGTGGGCAAATTCCCACGCTTGGACTCTTCCATACTAAACCTTTTTAGTATGGTGTCAATGTACCTGGATTGGGACAATCCCAAAATCCGTTTGGATCTATCTCTATAGATCCTGATCCCCAATATGCAGGAGGCATCACCAAGATCTTTCATTGAGAATCTTTGTGATAAGAAGAGCTTGACCGATTGCAGCATAGGAATATCATTTCCTATCAAGAGTATGTCGTCCACGTACAATACGAGGAAGACAACCTTACTCTCTGCCATCTTCTTGTAGATACAAGGTTCATCTGGATTTTTGACGAAATCAAACTCTTTGATAACGACGTCAAAGCAGATGTTCCAACTCCGCGATGCTTGCTTTAATCCATAAATGGATTTAAGCAGCTTGCACACCTTCCCGCTGCTCCCACTGTCTACGAAGCCCTCTGGCTGAGTCATGTACACGCACTCTTCTAAATCACCATTTAGAAAGGCGGTCTTAACATCCATTTGCCAGATTTCATAATCATGATAAGCAGCGATGGCAAGCATGATCCAGATGGATTTAAGCATAGCTACTGGAGAAAAGGTCTCGTCATAGTCCACACCTGGTCTTTGACGAAAACCCTTTGCTACTAGTCTAGCTTTGAAAGTCTCCACTTTCCCATCTACACCAAGTTTCTTCTTGAAGATCCACTTGCTCCCAATGGGTTTTACCCCTTCAGGAGCAACTTCCAAAGTCCATACTTTGTTGGTGTACATGGAATCCATCTCAGACCGCATAGCATCCAGCCATCTCACTGAGTCCCCACTCGTGATGGCCTGCTCGAAGCTAGTTGGGTCATCATCCTCCATGATGCAATCCTCGCTTCCACCGTCAATGAGAAAACCGTAGTATCTCTCAGGTGGACGAGAAACCCTACTAGATCGGCGGAGTGGCTGGGGTTCATCGGGAACTACGGAATCCTCTGGTTCCACCAGATCTTCTGTTGTAGCTTCTACAGCTGGAACTTCTTCCAGTTCTACCTCATGACCACTAATCTCTTTTTCAAGAAATTCCTTTTCTAAAAAGGTGGCATGCCGAGAAACAAACACTCTTTGTTCCTCAGGGTGGTAGAAGATATACCCTTGAGAATTCTTGGGATATCCTACAAATTTGCATAGAACAGACCGTGCCTCGAGTTTGTCCGGATTTTGTCGTTTGACATAGGCTGGACAACCCCATATCTTAACATAGCTAAGACATGGTCTCTTCCCTTTCCATATCTCATATGGAGTGGTAGGCACTGATTTGGTGGGGACCATATTCAGTAGATGTATGGCTGTCTCAAGCGCATACCCCCAGAAGGAAATAGGTAACTCAGCAGTGCTCATCATAGAGCGCACCATATCTAATAGGGTGCGGTTCCTCCGTTCTGATACACCGTTGTGTTGTGGTGTATATGGAGGAGTCAGCTGAGAGAGAATCCCATTCTCTTTTAGGAAGTCCAGGAATTCATTGCTCAAGTATTCACCTCCTCGATCAGATCGAAGGATTTTAATACTTTTTCCGGTTTGGTTTTCGACTTCTTGTTTATATTCTCTAAATTTCTCAAAAGCTTCAGACTTGTGTCTTATTAAGTACACATGTCCGTATCTTGAGAGATCGTCAGTGAATGTAATGAAGTACGAAGAACCATCCCTGGCATGTGTAGACATAGGACCACATACATCACTATGTATCAGTCCTAAGAGTTCGGTAACTCTTTCTCCGTGTCCCGTAAACGGAGTTTTGGTCATCTTGCCTTTGAGACATGACTGGCAAGTGTCATAAGATGAAAATTCGAAAGGTTTCAAATATCCATCCTTATGCAACTTAGCCAGTCGTGTCACATTGATGTGACCCAGTCTACAATGCCACAAGTAGGATTCGTTGAGTTCAGAACTCTTCCTCATGTGTGTGTTTGTTATGCTCAGAACCGTTGATTGATTTAGAACATAAATGCCATTGCATAACGTGCCTGATCCAACCAACTTTTAGTTACGGAAAATGTTCATAACATTGTCCTGTAATACAAAATTATATCCCTCTTTACTTAATAAAGAAACTGATATAATGTTGCATATCAGGTTCGGCATGTAATAGCATTCGTTCAGAACCAATGTATTACCAGTTGGTAATACAAGGTGATATTCCCCGACAGTCTTAGCTGCAACAATTGCACCATTTCCAACTCTTATGTCTTTATCACCTTCTCCAAGTTCTCTACCTTTCCTAAGCCCATGTAACTGATTACATATATGGGATCCTGACCCGGTATCCAATACCCAGGACGTAGAGCAAATGGAGAAACAGTTCTCAGTAACGAACACACCCGAAGAAAATGCATCAACATGTACTTTCTTCATTCGGGTGGCATGGGAATCCTGGCATTCCCCTATATCCTGTTCGTTCCTATAACTCTTATAGGAAAGAACGGAACCAACGTTCCCCAGCACAGTATAACATGCGGGTTCGGTCAATACATCCATATTATTATCTTCATTAAGGCATGAAATGGTCGCTACCTGGAGAGAGAGAGAAGAAAACACTTTAGCGTAAGCTCGTGCAAGATCAGATTGGTTATTATCTTATCTAATCAGGATGGCTCCCACTGCTTTTTATCAAATCTTCCTCCAAACCTTAAAAGGAAAGACTAGCCGGGATTAATTACACACTACAAGTTCGCCAATCTTTCAGCCAGGCCAGTGTCGGTACTTTGAGGGAGGTCCCCCGTGCTTTCGCACGAACCTAATTAATGTAAACCTCGTTTTCCCAGAGGCGTAACCTCGTTAACACCTTTCTAGACACCTACTTGATCGGCTAATTATAATGTGTAAAACTCACCCAGGAGTAACTCTTACTCGCAGCGGGTATCGGGATCCAACTATCTTATAGAAGGTATGCAATCTCATTGCAAATTTCAACACTTGAAATTCCCGATAATGCTTTTGCCCCTAGCGTGCTATGACCTTGACGAAAGCCAACAAACCACAGCCCGCTAGTCAAGTTCAACCCGTACATTTCTTGACTGAATTAAACCCACCCGTACGACCCTTGACGAAAGCCAACAAAGCCGTACGACTACCCTAATCTAGTCGCATCATATGCAGCAGATAAACAGCACATAGCTACCGCACACTACACCTTGACGAAAGCCAACAAATGTAGCACGAATACTATATGTAATTTATCTGAAATGACGGAGGGCTACGCAGGTTTTTCATAAAAAACCATGAGCGTAATGAACTTGATATCGTTGTAGAATCAAATGATGTTTTGAAATGGAGTGATTTTGAGGCTTTTCTAGTTTTGCTAAAGGAGTCACTCCCGGTGAAGGGATCTCGGTCCTTTCCTCGTCGAATGAGGTGCGGGATATATCATATATATCGCTGTGCAAAGAAAAAACCCAAAAGCAGTCAAAAGCAAACCGAGTGTGTAGCATCTGCCAGTTATTGCTAAAGGAGTCACTCCCGGTGAAGGGATCTCGGTCCTTTCCTCATCGAATAAGGTGCAGGGTATATCATATATACCGCTATGCAAAGCAAGAACTGTAGCTACCTGTTTTATTTTAAAATCTGATTCTACAACATCTTAGGTTTCTTATCTTTCATTAATCACATTAATGAAGTCCCATCATTTAAATACCTAAACATCACAGATAGATATGACGTACACTTATGCCATCCGCATTCGCCTCGATGTCCCCTCGTGCACCGTTAGGTTAGGTAACTAACGACAGAGCAGGGCAGGGCTAGCGCGGGTGTAAAACATAAGTAACGTCTATATAATATATCATATATACTATATACTATATCCATCACAGAATCACAACACAGATATCGCAGCAGAATAAACATATGAAATATTGGATATTCTAGGACGTCCGTGTTTTAAATACGAGCCAGTATAAAACACGGATTCCACGGTCGTGATGAATAGCCAATCCCACACCCCTAGACCCCTACGAGAGCGGCAAGCAACCCTGCCAATTCTAGGGTTAGGAGACCCGGACTCGACTCCTCGAGTTGGTCTCCCACTGGACCCCAGAACCCGGTTACTTGTGCTCCCCTCCTTGGGTCTATCCTAATGCGGAAAAGTAAATAATATACAAAGGGTGACAGCTTCCGCTACCTGGAAGTGCCCCAAATAAAAGAATATTACATACAAGTTTTTACATGAATGAAAATGAAAAACACTCATCTCACATAAAAACCCCCGGCTATTCGAATACGACGATCCAATATAACATATCCAGCAACACATAACATCACATGTCATCAACGTAAGTAAGTATGGATACCCCAATTGTCGTTGACGTATAGCAACGAAACCGGCGATATGAACATACTACACTTACGGTCACAGAAAAGAAAGTGTAAAACTACAACAATTGGAATCCGCAACTACTTTAGACATCACATGCCTAACAGTTACAAACCCCGCATTTTAGTCTCATTATCGAAAACTCTTTTCAATATCGTATGGGACTAAACTGCTAGATTTATAACATTCATCCAGTTATCTCATAACTGTTTGTGAATTCTAATTATTGTATCCAATTCCGGATAAATAGAATATATTAAACTTTCCGATCGAACATTCGAACACCCAAGTTTTCCCGACACCGATCAACACATAAAATAGGTTCAAAAACATTCACTTCATGCCTCAGTACCAACGGTCCAGCCGTAGAAGGGTCAAGCCAACGCCTCACATGTGGCACGCCGTACTGCCCCAAACCCGAAGGTTCAAAGGGCAGTTCAAGACGGTCACATAATCGAGTTAAGGTTTGTTGTCTTCTAGAGGGACCATCGCGTTACTTGCACTACTTTGAACGTCTTTTAACCACAGAAAAATCCAACACTTGGAATTTTTCCGGCAGGGGAAAAGTTGGGTATTTGTATCCGGTCAAACATTTTAACATATTCCACAGTTATCTGGAAAGCCACATAGACGAAACTTGATAATTCGATCGAACCGACGACCTCCCAATACACCCCAGAAAATTCAACTCTTGAATAAATTTTAAAAATTCCCAGAAAACCCAGAAGAATTTATCAGGAATTACTGTGCATTCAAATAGGGCTGACGTCACCAGTGCGCCGCGGAACCGCCGCAGAAGCTAGGCTTCTGCCGCGGTTCCGCCGCACTAATCACTGTTCACCAGAAAATTTTTATACAGTAATTCTTATTTTTCTATGCTGAATTTTTTAGCAATTTTTAATTCACAAAAATCCAGATATTTCAAAAACGTCCAGAGAGCATTCTCGGGTGTGGGTTTCGGGTTCGTTCGAGTTTCAAATCGCGTCTAGACTTCGCCTAAGGCTCTAGCTAGGCTCTGATACCAGTGAAAGGTTCCTAGGCACCCTAGTGAGGTCTCACAAGGCATCGAACATGCCAATTTCAAATATTATGGTGCCGAGAAACCCTAGACTACGGATTGTTGCTAGAATTCTAGGCGAAACTACAAACTAGTTAACACTTTAACTAAAGTTGAGATGCTACAACCTTTGTAGATCCGGATTTCCACTTCCTTAGCTCCACGAGGACGTCCTCTCGCTGTCCATCTTGAAGCTTGGACTCTCGTGACGGCTTCATCGGAGAAACGTGCGGAATAGGTCGTCGGCTTCGTGTCAAAGACGATCTACGTCGAGGTTGCACAAACTCAAGCTCCGACTTCACAAAGTTGTGAAACTTGTGAAGAAAACACCCAAAACAACTTGGCAAGAGGTAGAGGGTGAAGAAATAGGAGGTGGGTTCACTTTAGAATTGGATTTATCTCACTAGATCTCAAGTTGCCATTGTTGTAGCAAGCTTGAAGAAGAAGAAGAAGATGAGCTAGTTATGATAAGTTGTATTAAAAAGAAATAGAAAATCAAATACTTATCATAACTTAAACTAGGGTTAAGTGTAGAGAATTAACCATGGTCACTTGGATGGGTAAGGGTTAAGCATGAAGATAAGGATGGTTAGCAAAGTCAAAGCTTCATGAAGCTTCAACATAAAACAAAAAAAGCCACCATTCTTATCTTAAACATATCCAAATAAATGAATAACAAAATAAATGAATAACTAAATATGCAAAACCCTAATTATCATAATAACCATGGTTTAATTCTATTCACTTAACCATATAATCAAGTATCATCAAACATGATACAAAAAAGTGCACAAAAGTATATCACATATACAATGTGCAATCCAAGTGAGAAAAATCCGTTTAAAATGAACCAATACTAGTTAATGCAAAGTAATATATCAAATATATATTTATACATTAAATCATTAAATCAACACTTGATTCAATGATCCGGTCATGTCGCACATAACCGACTAGTATTCAATGCATCGATTTATCGAATCAATGATTCGATAACTAGGTCATATCAAATATAACCAATCGAAACATATATCGCGAGAATGAAATGCGGTATCACATACACGCATTATTCTCGGTCCTGCACATATCTCATATGCGCTCCTATTTCGTTTCGCTTGAACCAGGAAACCTCTGTGTAGGACTCTAAAGACTCGTCAATACGCCGGTAGCAGATGATGATCATATCAAGCACCCACAAGCCGCAAGCGGTCTGCTAAACGTAACGGCCACCCGGGTATTGAGCGATCAGAAGATCGACGAGCTAGCCCGCTCACACTCCTGGGAATCCGACCAGTAACACTTACCGTACAGTCCGGTCTCTTCGTCTGATACGTCGCATATCAAGTCTAGGGGTGGTAAACGTCAGACCCCAATAACCCGATAAGTCGTGCTGATGTGAGGCTCATAACGGGTCGAGAAACTACTGGTAACACTTACCAGCAAATCTCTGATCAGCCCTGGCCAGGGACTTCCCTATTACGGCCAATCGAGCACAACGCAACATCAACTCCCAATACCGGGAGAGACGAAACCCCTCCTATCGCTCATTGCCTCCATGTGACTCGGGACTGTACCCAAAGACCACCGTTTTGCACACCCTCATGGACGTGGTAAGGTGGAGATCAAAGCACAGTGGGAATCACACAAGACTCTATGACGATCTCGGGTCTACAGACTAACCTGTACAAGTGTCACCTGAGAACTGCCATCTGACGTGAGGTATAATACCATCTGGGAGTTCTCGGTGAGTCCGTCCAGTATACTCAGTCTCCACTGAGCACCCGTATACCATCTCTGATGTCAAACACCAATGGATATGGGATCATCCATCGCCCATCACATGGGTCGAGAAGCGTATACGCTAGTCTACTCTGGTATATCGATGCCCCGTCTCGATACACCCACGACTAGGGACCTTGAAGGATGTACTTATGGACTACCATGTCCCCACTAGTATGATCTGCATCACAGTCCAGGTAGTCAAGTACACATCCTAAGGGCTTTACCAACATGTAACTATAAGACAGTATAAAGATACTAGTGTACATGTTAAGATAAAGATCAACCAGATAGCATACTATCATGTCGAGCAAGAAAGTCATCTCTATATATGTCCAAGCATCCAATATAATATACATAATCTGTACAATACTGGCCTCTAGGGCATACATACAACTAACAGCATTATTCTCGGTCCTGCACATATCACATATGTGCCCCTACTCCTTTTTTCCTGAGTCAAGAAACCTCTGTGTAGGACTCTAAAGAATCGTCAATACGCCGGCAGTAGGTGATGATCATATCAAACACCCACAAGCTGCAAGCGGTCAGCTAAACGTAACAGCCACCCAGGTATTGAGCGCTCAGAAGATCAACAAGCAAGCATGTACATTCTCCTGCGAATCCAATCAGTAACACTCCCGTAGAGTCCGGTCTCGTCGTCTGAAATGTCGCATATCTCGCCTAGGGGTGGTAAACGTGAGACCCCAGTAGCTTGATAAGTCGTGTCGATATGAGGTCTATAACAGTTCGAGGAACTACTGATAACACTTACCAGTAAATCTCAGCAACCCTGGCCAGGGATTTCCAGTTATAGCCAATCGAACACAGCGCAACATCAACTCCCTATACCGGGAGAGACGGATCCCCTCCTATCGCTCATTGCCTCCATGTGATTCAGGACTGTACCTAAAAGCCACCTTTTTGCATGCCCTCTTGGACATGGTATGATAGAAATCAAAGCAGAGTGGGAATCACATAAGACTCTATGACGATCTCGGGTCAACAGACTACTCTGTACCAGTGTCACCGAAGAACTGCCATCTGACGTGAGGTATAATACCATCTGAGAGTTCTCGGCGAGTCCGTCCAGTGTACCCAGTCTCTACTGAGCACCCGTACACCATCGTTGATGTCAAACACCGATGAATATAGGATCATCCATTGCCCATCATATGGGTAAAGATGCATATAAGCTAGTCTACTCTGGTGTATCGATGCCCTGTCTCGATACACCCTCGACTAGGAACAGTTATAGGATGTACTCGTCGACTACCGTGGCCCTACTAGTATGATCTCATCATAGTCCCAGTAGTCGAGTACATATCCTAAGAGCTTTATCAACATGTAACACAGAGACAATCAGAATACATGTTAAGATAAAGTACAACCAGATAGCATACTATCATGTCGAGCAAGAAAGTCCTCCCTATATATGTCCAAGCATCCACTACAATATACATCGTATGTACAGTAATGGCCTCTAGGGCATACATATAACTAACAATCTCCCACTTGCACTAGGGCCATCTGTTGCGGTATCACATACCCAACAATTAGCTGTGGTTGAAGTATCTCATACTCAACCATCCCATAAAAAGTCTCTACTGGGAAAAAGGCCTTTGTGAGTGGATCCGCGCTGTTGTCCTGTGTGTCTACTCTCCTAACCTTATAGGATGTACTCGTCGACTACCGTGGCCCTACTAGTATGATCTCATCATAGTCCCGGTAGTCGAGTACATATCCTAAGGGATTTATCAACATGTAACACAGAGACAATCAGAATACATGTTAAGATAAAGTACAACCAGATAGCGTACTATCATGTCGAGCAAGAAAGTCCTCCCTATATATATCCAAGCATCCACTACAATATACATCATATGTATAGTAATGGCCTCTAGGGCATACATATAACTAACAATCTCCCACTTGAACTAGGGCCATCTGTTGCGGTATCACATACCCAACAATTAGCTGTGGTTGAAGTATCCCATACTCAACCATCCCATAAAAAGTCTCTACTGGGAAAAAGGCCTTTGTGAGTGGATCCGCGCTGTTGTTCTCTATGTCTACTCTCCTAACCATTGATTTATATTATTTACTTTTCAGCATTAGGATAGACCCAAGGTGGGGAGCACAAGTAATCGGGTTCTAGAGTCCAGTGGGAGACCATCTCGAGGAGTCGAGATTGGGTCTCCTAACTCTAGAATTGGGAGGGTTGCTTGCCGCTCTCGTAAGGGTCTAGGGATGTGAGTTTGGCTATTCATCGCGACCGTGGAATCCGTGTTTTTTACTGGCTTAATTTATAACACGGAATTCCTAGTATATCCAATATTTCATATGTGTATCTTCTACTGCTGATATTTTGTGATGTGATCACTTGATATTCTGAGACGAATGCTTATATTATATATATGATATATAATAAATATTGCTGCTTTTTTTTCTTCTGTGATGCTTACGAAGCATAATTGATGGGACTTCATTAATGAGATTAATGAAATAAAAGAAACCTAAAGATTTTGTAGAATCTTGTTTTTAAAAACTGGTAGCTCTAGTTCTTGCTTTGCATAGTGGTATTGCTTGTAGAATATCCGGCACCTTATGCGATAAGGAAAGAGCCGAGATCCCTTCACCGGGAGTGACCTCATTAGCGAAACTGGCAGATGCTACAACCCACTCGGTTTTGTTTTTGATTACTTTTTTAGTTCATGCTTTGCATAGTGGTATTTGTGAAATATCCAGCACCTTATTCGATAAGGAAAGAGCCGAGATCCCTTCACCGGGAGTAACCTCTTTAGCGAAACTAGTAAAAGCCTCAAAAACACTCCTTTTCAAAATCACTCGAACCTACAAACGATATCAAGTTCATTACGCAAAAGGTTTTCTTAAAAACCTGTCGTAGCCCTCCGTTATTTCAGATAAGTGCTATTTAGTATTCGTGCTACGTTTGTTGGCCTGCGTCAAGGCGTAGTGTGTGGTAGCTAATTAGTGCTTATCTGCTGCATATGATGCGATTGGGTTAGGGTAGTCGTGCGACTTTGTTGGCCTGCGTCAAAGGTCATGCGGGTGGGTTTAATTCAATCATGAAATGTACAGGTTGAACTTGACTAGCGGACTATGGTTTGTTGGCCTTCATCAAGGTCATAGGACGCTAGGGGCAAAATATTATCGGGAATTTCAAGTGTTGAAATTTGCAATGAGATTGCATACCTTCTATGAGATAGTTGGATCCCGATACCCACTGCGAGTAAGAGTTACTCCTGGGAGAGTTTTACACATTACAATTAGCCGATCAATTAGGTGTCTAGAAAGGTGTTAACGGGGTTACGCCCCTGGAAAAACGAGGTTTATTTTAATTAGGTCTGTGTGAAAGCACGGGGAACCTCCCTCAAAATACCGGTACTGGCCTGGCTGAAAGATTGGCGAACTTGTAGGGTGTAATTAATCCCGGCTAGTCTTACCTTTTAGGGTTTGAAGGAAGATTTGATAAAAACAGTGGGAGCCATCCTGATTAGATAAAATAATAACCAATCTGATCTTGCAAGAGCGCAGCAGAGTGTTTTCTTCTCTCTCTCTCCTGGTAGCGACCATATCATGCCTTAATCAAGAAAATAATATGGATGTATTGACCAAACCTTCTTATTATACTAAGCTGGGGAACGTTGGTTCCGCTCTATCTTATAATTGTTATAAGTCCGAGCAGGAAATAGGGGAATACCAGAATTCCTATGCCACCCAATCGAAGAAAGTGCATGTTGATGCATCTTCTTCGGGCGTGTTCATTACCGAGAACTGTTTCTCAGTATCCTCTACGTCCTGGGTATGTTATACCGGATCAGGATCCCGCATATGTAATATGTTACATTGGCTATAAAAAGGTAGAGAACTGGGAATGGGTGATATGTCTCTAAGTGTAGAGAATGGTGCAAGTGTTGCAGCCAAATCAGTTGGAAAATATCACCTTGTATTAATACATTGATTCTGAACGAATGTTATTACATACCGAACCTGATATACAACATTACATCAGTTTCTTTAATAAGTTAAAGAAGGATATAATTTTGTATTGATGGATAATGTTGTGAACATTTTCCTTAATCAAGAGTTGATTGGATCAGGCACGTTATGTAATGTCATATACGTTCTAAATCAAACCACAGTTCAAAGTATATAGAACACACACAAGAGGAATAATTCAGAAATGAACGAATCATTCTTGTGGCCTTGTAGACTAGGCCATATCAATGTGACACGACTAGCTAAGTTACATAAGGATGAATTTTTGAATCTACTCGAATTTTTCATCTTATGATACTTGCCGGTCTTGTCTCAAAGGTAAAATGACCAATACTCTGTTTACTGGAAACGGAGATAGAGTTACTGAACTTTGGGACAGATACATGATGATGTATATGGTCCTATGTCTACACATGCCAGGGTTGGTTCTTTATACTTCATTACATTCATCGATGATCTCTTAAGATTCGGACAGGTGTTCCTGTTGAAACACAGGTCTGAAGCTTTTGAGAAATTCAAGTTATATAAGTACGAAGTAGAGAACCAGACAGGTAAAAGTATTAAGTCCTTCGATGTGATCGGAGAAGGGAATACTTAGGCATCGGATTCCTGGATTATCTAAAAAGAGAATAGGATTCTCTCTCAGCTTACTCCTTCGAGTACACCACAGCACAACGGTATATCGGGGTGGAGGTATCACGTCCTATGAGATATGGCGCGCTCTATGATGAGTACTGCGGAGTTTCCTATTTTCTTTTAGAGTTATGCACTTGAGAAGCTGCATACCTATTGAATGGGGTTCCATCCAAATCAGTGCCTACCACTCCATATGAGATATGGTATGGGAAGAGACCATGTCTTAAATGAGTTAAGATATGGGATTGTCCGGTCTATGTTGAAAGGCAAAATCCGGACAAGCTCGAGACAAGGTCAGTTCTGTGTAAGTTTGTTGATATCCCGAAGATTAGCGAGGGTAAATCTTCTACCATTCTGAGGAACAAAAGATGTTTTGTTTCTTAGCATGCCACCTTTTTAGAAAAGGAATTTCTTATGAAGAAATTTGTGGTCATGGGGTAGAACTGTAAGGAGTTCCAGCTAGACAAACTAACAGCTGATGATTTGGTGAAACCAAAGGATTCAATAGTCTCCAACGAACCTCAGCCTTTCCGCGAATCTGATAGGATTCCTCATCCACTTGAGAGATACTACGGTCTTCTCGGTGACAGTGGGAGCGAGGATTGCATCATGGTAGATGATGGCCCAACCAAGTTCAGGTAGGCCATCACAAGTGGAGACTTTGTATAATGCCTGGATGCTATGCAATCAAAGATGGAATCCATGTACACCAACAAAGTATGGCTTTGAATGTTATGCCTGAAGGGGTAAAACCCATCAGGAGCAAGTGGATCTTGAGAAGATTCTTAGTGTAGATGGAAAAGTTGAGACTTTCAAAGCTATGCTTAAGTCCATCAGGATTAAAGCGGGTATCGCGGAGTTGGAACTTCTGTTTTGATGTGGCAGTCAAAGTGTTTGACTTCATCAAAAAGATAGATGAACCTTGTATATACAAGAAGGTTGTAGAGAGTAAGGTTGTCTTCCACATATTGTACGTAGATGACATACTGTTGATAGGAAATGGTTTCCTATGCTACACTCAGTCAAGCTCCTCTTATCACGAGGATTCTCCATAGAAGATCTGGATGGTACCTACTACATCTTGTGGATTATGACCTATGATGATGTTCCCCTCCGAAGGACATGACGAAGACGCGGCGAACGTCTTGCCTAAAATTCGGGGCAGATGCTAATTGGTGTTATCCGTCCACTTCTCCGAAGATGCCAAGTTGATTTATGGCACCGTGTATCGAAGGTTTAAACGGATGCGGCCGATGTAGCAGACTTCGTCAGATTCCCTCTCGTTCGAGGAGGTTTTGATTGTGGGGACGCTCTTCCCTGCAGGCGCAAGCCCTTGCAGTTAATTACGCTACCGCATCGCGGTAACAACTTTCTCCTTCTCCAGATGGTCACTTCGTATCGCGGGTGTTTGTTTTGTTTGTGGTTGCCCGTGGATTGTATACGGAGACTAATTTATGTTGTCTTCCGTAGGACGTGGATTAGTCCAAATCCGTATTTTCTTAAATTTAGGTTTGAGGTTTTGGTTTAAGGATACGTTAGCCTTGTTTGAGGCTAAGATCAACTTAAACGTTTGTTAAGGACATGTTAGTCTAATTTAAGACTAAGATCGACTTAACGGGATCGTTTAGATCCAACAAGAGAGCATTTGGACTCTATTGTTTAGTTTAGAGACATTGCGGTAGATTACCAGTTTAAGGACATAGTGGTCCATCATAGTTCGTGGAATGTATGGCCGTCGGGACCCGTCACCTCTCTGAAGACGTTGAAGGATTACAACGACAAATATCAGAGTTCAGAGATGTACCCTTGAACCAATATTGGTTAGGAGATCTATAGTCCAATTTGGGACTAAAGTCTGTTTGAAGGTTTATGAGCATATGGGCTCAGTTGAACATTTTATTGTTCTGGCTGTTGAGCTTTTATTTGGGCTCAGCCCTTTTATTAATGCATAGCATTGGGCTCTGTAATTAAATGCATAGCATTTATATTTGGCCTGTTAGGCCTTTACTTGGGCTCTGCCCTTTTAAATAATGCATAGCATTTATAATGGTCTGATAGTGCGCCATGTGGCTTGTCAGGCGCTTTGCGCCAATTAAAGAGCGCAATGCGTTAGCGCATGCGCAGGTGACACGTGTCACGCTCTGCTAAGCGCAAGTCTGTTAGCGCAGTGCGCTGCGCCAATGCGCTGCGCTAGTGCGCTGCTGACACGTGGCACGCCCTGGTGCTATGCGCCAATCTAATAGCGCAGTGCGCTATATTTAGAAGCGCAAAGCACAGATCATTCTGTGGTTGACACGTGGCGCGTTCTGGCGCAGTGCGCCAATCTAATAAGCACAAAGGCGCATTTCAAGAGTGCAAGGCACTGTACAATAGCGCAGAGCGCATCTTGATCCAGTTCAGATCAAAGAAACAAGTTTCTCTTGTTCTAAAGAGGTTCTACCTCAAGATTCAAGAACCAATGGTTCTTATTCTCATCAAAAGGCAATGCCTTTATATAGATCAAATGATCTAGAAATGATGTAAATTAATTCTTTTAATCTTATTTTATGATTAGATCTCTGATCTTTTTAGAAGATGATTCTTCTTTTTTAATGAGATAATTTCATCTCTGTTCTTCAAGAATCAAATTCTTTACCTTCAAAGATGAAGAAGATGATCTTCTTTCTTCAAAGGCCTGCCTTTCAAATTTTTCAGAGGATTCTCTCTTTTCTATAGATCTGTCTATGTCTATGTCAGACTTGGAGTCTAGGGGCCTTTATATAGGGCCAATTCGTTTGTTAAGTTAGTTACAGGGATCTTTCTCTGATTGATCTGGGGATATTTCCCCACCGTTGGATCTTTGATCCTAAGGCCTCTGTTTTACAGAAGATAATTTTCTTATTTTAATAAGATTGGAAAGATCTTTCAAAAATTTTAATTCTAATTAATTAATAATTTATTATTTAAATTCCAGTGCTGGCGCAATTAGCGCTAGCGCGCCTGCGCTTGACACGTGTAGCGCAGCGCAGAGCGCAGCGCAACTGTGCTAGCGCGTCTGCGCTTGACACGTGGCGGGCAGCGCAACTGCGCTAGCGCACCACTGTTTGACACGTGGCGCGCAGCGCAGAGCGCAAGTGATCTGAAGCGTTACTTCATTTATTTTAAAATTTGAATTTTAAAACAGAGCCTTGCTCTGATTGGGGGTGCGCTGTCTTGAGCCCAGCGCTCCTTGTGCTGGCGTGTCTGCTTTTGACACGTGGCGCACAGCGCGCAGTGCAAGGAATCTGAAGCGTTGCTTCATTTTTTGAATTTTGAAATTTAAACAGAGCTTTGCTCTGATTGGGGGAAAAAATGCCCCCCCACCGTTACGCTCACGTGGCGCATACGTGAGTGCAGCGGTGGAAGCATCCTAGCCGTTAGATCAACTTTTGGAAGCTGAAACGGCTCTCAATGCCTATAAATAGGACCTTTGGTCCCTTAGATGATTTTCATCTCCTCCTTGAGAATTATCTCTTATTCATAGCATTACTCTTAAGCTTTAAGAACTTTTCAAGAGTAAAACTCTGTTAAAACTTAGGTATAGTTTAAAACTTTTAATAAACCAGGGTTTTACCCATTAACAGAGCTTTGCTCCCTACAGATCTTTGATCTAAAGAGAACCATTTTAGGGTTCCATTACTAGAACTTTTACTCTCTAAAAGGATTTTATTTAAAATTTCTTGATTCATTAATAGGGCTTTGCCCCTTTCAAATCATATAGAAGAACTCTTAAGAGTTTTTCATGGATCATGAAGATCAACAATGGAATTCTATTATATATTTAAATTACCCTCATAAATGATTCTGACAAGTGTCACTCCTGTCTGTAGAGCGTTGCTCTCGAGGAGTTTAACTCCATGTTCCTGTTTTAAATAAGAAATTGCTTATTCCGTCTATCTGCTGATCTTTGCTGATTATCTTTTACAGGAGTAATGGACGCCCACATGTATGATCTCGAAGAGATTATCTCTTACGGAGACATCCGACGACTCGACCGTTCTCAGAATCGAGAATTTACAAACGCCGAGTGTGCCAAAATTATGAGCCGCTTTGACGCATGTAATGGTCAACTGCTTCCCCGGCGTTCCTCTCTCTTGAAGCTTATAATGGGAGCCATCTGGGAAGCGCTTCCCTTATTCTGTACTGGTGTGCCACTTAGGGCATTGGATACCGCCGAGGATAAGGTGCACTCGGTGTATCTGATGAACCTAATCTCGAAGAGACGGCGGGACAATCTTGTTGATCTCCTGCACCAGGCTTTTCAACAGTCTACCATACTTGCTGCCTATCGGAGGGTGGAGGACATCCGTGGGGATCCCGACGCTCTTGCTCGCGAAAGAAAGCACACCAGGATGGTTCGAAAGGCCTGGAAGATTTTGGACAAGGTCACTTTTGAATTCCTCAATCCATGCCCTGGGTCAGAGGTTTTGCCATTGTAACCATCTTGATAATGTTTTTGTTTACTGCTTTCATAATTGTAAGAACCTTTTTGCAGTATGAATGGCAAATTTTTCATTTCAGCGTGTTTTATCCTATGTATTGAATCTTTTGCATATGCCTGAATGAGTATGCCTCGGATGCTTAATTAGACGCAAATCAGATATCCTTTCTGTCGCTTTCTTCTCCTTGCTGTGTTTTTGCCATGTGATTTTAGCAAGTGCGGTCTGTAGATAGTATATAGCCGTCAATTTTGGATTCTTTGTAGAATGACGATGGCTTAGGAAACAGGGTTAGAATCTGTCACCTAAGACTTTTCAATTTTATGAGCCGTGAGGGTCTCATAAAGACTTTCTCCCTACGAGTCGAGAGGATCCCATAGGTGTATTTTCTCCTTAGGAATCGTGAGGATTCCTAAATGCGTTTTCCCTCATAAGTCGTAAGGATCTTATAAGAGAATTTTCCCTCTTACGAGTCGAAAGGACCTATAAGCGGTTGTTTCCCTCCTTGTCGAGATTCGACTTTGGAGAGTGTGACCCGTGAATAGTATGCAAGCGTCTATTTTGAACCGATTTACAGGGCCCCAATGCTTAGGAAACCGGTTCTTATCCCGATTACCTAAGGCTTTTCTTCACGAGTCGATACGAATCGAGCATTTCTCGCAAGAATTATCCTAACATCACAGTTAACCTCTGCTCTTTACGACAGAGGTCCGTTAGGGTCTGTGGTACTAGGGTTTGTCCGTCGTACCGTCGCTTTAACTGATGTATTCCTCGATAGGCAACCTTGCTGTTCGAGTAGCCTTGCGACTGTCGTGTCTCTGATCCCTTCGGGGGCTGGACAAGACGTCTTCAAGCAATCCTCCTAGGCAGTTTGACCGTCGGGAGAGCAAGCGTTAGGAATTTTGCCATGCCGCTTTTTACTTGAGGTTAGGCTCATTTTGGAGAGCCCCAATGAGTCATAACCATTCCGCGCTGGTGTGGGATGATCTCCGATAGTCTTTCAGGTTTTATATGAGTTGCCGTCAAGACCCTGAAGCTAGGAATTTTGACCTTCACTTCGTTTGCTGGCATTGCGTCTGCTGTATCGAGACGAATGTCGCGATTGTCTCTAGGTTGTTGGTGAACTGTCGACATTTGGAACTAGGGATTCTTCTGTGGCTCCGTTGTTTGATTGTCGCGTCTGAATCCTGCTGGAGTAAGAACGCTATGGTGATGTCTCATCTGCTGTATCGAGACGAACATCGAGGTGGTGACCACTCCGCGCTGGTGTGGGTTGATCTCTGGTGGTCTTTCGGGTTTTATATGAGTTTCCGTCAAGTACCCGAAGCTAGGAATTTGGCCTTCGCTTCGTTTGCTGGGATTGCGTCAGCTGTATCGAGACGAATGTCGCGATTGTCTTTAAGTTGTTGGTGAACCGTCGAGGTTTAGAACTGGGGATTCTTCCATGGCTCCGTTGTTTGATTGTCGCGTCTGAATCCTATTGGAGTAAGAACGCTGTGGTGACGTCTCGTCTGCTGTATCGAGACGAACGTCGAGGTGGTGACCACTCCGCGCTGGTGTGAGATGATCTCCGATGGTCTTTCAGGTTTTATATGAGTTGCCGTCAAGACCCTGAAGCTAGGAATTTGGCCTTTGCTTCATTTGCTGGCATGTCCAAAGTTTGCTGGAGGAAGAACGCTGGGGTGACATCTCATCTGCTGTATCGAGACGAACGTCGAGGTGGTGACCACTCCGCGCTGGTGCGAGATGATCTCCGATTGTCTTTCAGGCTTTATATGAGTTGCCGTCAAGACCCTGAAGCTAGGAATTTGGCCTTCGCTTCGTTTGCTGGCATTGCGTCTGCTGTATCAAGACGAATGTCACGGTTGTCTCTAGGTTGTTGGTGAACCGTCAAGGTTTGGAACTAGGGATTTTGCCGTGGCTCCGTTGGGTGATATTGCGTCTGAGCCATGTTGGAATGAGGAGGAACGCTATTGTTAACGTCTCGTCTTGCTATATCGAGACGAATGCTGAGGTGGAGTTGGGATTTTGCCATCACTCCGCTTTGTTTTGATACTGCGTATGCATCCTGTTGGATTGCGAAGGAACGCTGTAGTTGACATTGCGTCTATTGTAACGGGACGAATGTCGAGGTAGAGCTGGGATTTTGCCGTCACTTGCTTTGTTTTGACCGTGAGTTCTTTTTTTGACGTTGCATCTGCATCCCAGTGGACTTTGCGAAGGAACGTCGTTGTTGACGTTGCGTCTGTTGTAACGAGATACATGTCGAGATGATCTCTAGGTTGTCTGCGAACCATCGAGATTTGGAACTAGGGACTAAGCCGTGGCTCCATTTAGTGATGTTGCGTCTGAGTCCTACTGGAATGAGGAGGAACGCTGTTGTGGGTTTCCAGGCTGTAGACGTGGCCGTTGAGACTTGGCTCCATTTTCTGATGGAGCTTAGGGGGGAGGAGTGTGATTCCTTCTTTGTTTGCGTCCCTGAATTGTATACAGGGATTGACATGATATCACCTGTAGGGAATAAATTTCATTTTTATTTTTATTTTATTCCTATCCGTGATGCTCTATCATTTCAGCATTTTATATCGCAAAGGTCGCGATTGCCCAATCATTTCGGCTATTTTCCGCGGTGCCCAATCATTTCGGCTATTTATTTTATTTTTACTCGCTGTTTTTATTGCGAGTTGCCCAATCATTTCGGCTATTTTGCATGCATACAATTTTACTTGCTGATTTTGTTGCAAGTTGCCCCATCATTTCAGCTATTTCGTATGCTTATGTGTGGCTCGCTAGCATCTCGCTGCAAGCCTGGGATTATACCCTGATTTCGGCATCAGCACCGCTACAACTGGAATATTGCCAGGAGCGAATCATCACTTGCCTCTGTCGATATTGAACAAAGGTGGCTTAGCGAACAGGGTTAGGATCCTGTCAACTAAGGCTTTTGACTTCATGAGCCGTAAGGGTCTCATAAAGGTATTTCTCCCTGCGAGTCGTGAGGATCTCATAGGTGTGTTTTCTCCTTAGGAATCGTGAGGATTCCTGAGTGCATGTTCCCCTGTAAGTCGTAAGGACCTTACAAAAGGGTTTTCTCCTTATAAGTCGAGAGGGCTTACAAGGGTTGTTCACCGTGTAGACATATCCCTAGCCACGGATGGGACTTGGTTAGGGAAATGTTTATTCGCGCCCGTGGATTGTATACAAGGGTCAGCATTGAGCCGCTTGTAGGGCAGTATCGGAGGTTGTGGGGGTTTCTTAAGAACAGGTTCAGGTCTCTGTAACTTAAAACTTTCAAATCTTATCAGCCGTGAGGGTCTTATAAGAGGATTCTCCTTACGAGTCGTGAAGATCTCGCATATGTAATTTCTCCTTAGGAATCGTGGGGATCCCTAAGTGTATTTCTCCCTTGTGAGTCGTAAGGATCTCACGCAGGTGGTTTCTCCCCACAAGGTCGAGAGGACCCTGTAAGTGTCTTTTAACGAGGCTGCGCCCTTTCGGGTTTTCACAAACACTTGCCGGTAGCCCTGCTGTTTTTACTCACGGAGCCCTTTCGGGTTTTCATCCGTGCCCATTTTTCTTATAGACATACCGTTTTCCTTTTTTTCTCCTTTTTTTATTCTAACGAGATTGCGCCCTTTCGGGTTTTCACAAAACTCGCCGGTTGCCCCGTTGTTTTTACTCACGGAGCCCTCTCGGGTTTTCATCCACGCCCATTTTGCTTATGGACATACCGTTTTCTTTTCTTTTTTCTTTTTTCTTTTTTTTTATTCTTCTTTTTTTATCAGCTTTGGGATGCTGCAATCCCCCGTAGTTTCTCGACATCTCGTTCAACAGCTAGTTTTAGGACATAGTGGTCCGTTGTTAGTTTAAGGACGTTTCGGTCTACTGTTAGTTTAAGGACGTTTTGGTCCGTCGTTGCCGTATTTGAGGCGGATTTTTAGTTTACGGACTTTCGGTCCATGAGGTTTTCCCTATGAATGAGCATGATGCCCCCGGCATATCCATCCTTCTCGGAGCATGTGGTTGTGGCAGGCTCACCTTCCAGTTTTCGGACAACTTGAAATTGCCCTGTTGGTATTGGTCTTCAACCCAGTTTTTGAAGACGTAGCAGTTTTCGATCGGATGGCCCAATACTTGGTGGTAAGGGCAGTAATTAGGATTGTTGACATCATTCAGTTGTAGCTGGTGTTTCAGCTCCGGTAGAGTGATAAGCTCGTTGCACACTGTTAGTTAAAACAGTCTCCTTGTTTTATCCCGGGGGAATGGGTAAGGACGTTTCAATTTCTTATAGAGGGGTTGCCGCTTGTTGGTTTGGCGAACAACCGGTCTAGGGTCACTCGATTGTTGTTGAGCGTCCGCGACGAAGGACGTTTTTCCCTTCCCTTTATCCTTTTTGTTCGATCCCTTGTTTGCGGGTCCGGGATTCTTTCCAGGTAGCATGCGATTGCACGGCTGAATGTTCTCGCAACTTCTCAATTCTTTCGTTTTAGAGATGGATTCCTTGAAGAGAGGGCCGAGGGATACTTTTTTGTCGGAGTCTCTCCCGAAGGTGAGAACTCGCGATCCCCCGGGATCAACCCTATGACAATTTCCGGCAATTCTTTCATGCTCATCTGTCGCATCTTTCCACTGTATACGAGCTTCACGCTTTGTCCTGTTGAAGTGTTGCCTTTGAGCGACATACCCTTGCCACCAACACTTAAAGGAGTTGCAGTCTTCAGTAGGATGTGCGATCTTCTGATGATATAAGCAGAAGTTAGGATGTACGTCCGCTTCATCAAGATGTATCCCACCAGGAGAATTTTCTCTGAAAGAGGGCAGCCTCATCCCCTTCGATATGGCTTTGGCGAATCGTTTCCTTGTCTTGATCCTGCTTTCATTTACGGCGGATGTACTTTGATCTGGTGGGAGTGTTTCGACCCTCTTGTCTAGTCACCGGCGTTTGGCCTTTTCAAATATGACCATCTCACGCTCCCGATCGGCTTTACTTCTCAGGAGAGCTTCGTTTAGGAATGCGTCGATCATTTCATCTGACAACCCCAGAAGTTCCGATTCAGGCTCTGCCCCCAGCTTCTTTGTGCAAGGAGCCTCTTCATTGTTTAGCGATGAATGAGAGATCACATGGCAACTTGCTACGTAATCCTCAGATTCGTCCGACGATTCTTCTCCATCATCTCCGTCCCCAAGAACGTGGCTGAGGAACTCTTGGAGCATGATTGGAGTCCGCGCCTTCTGGTTATACTCTTCCAGCGCGTCAATTTGCTTTTGTAGGTCCGTGCGCTTGTCGCCAGGTTTCACGGGCTTCTTGGATTTCTTCGTCTTTTTCGAAGATTTCGACGGCTGGGTGTGAATGCTTTGGCTATTACCACCAATATTTGGAGTTGGGCGCGGCTTCAGCATCCCCTTAATGATCTCAGGTTCCAACGGGTTCTTCCATCTGATCGCCAGGCATGTCTGAAGATCATTCAGTATCCTTTTGGTCTTGGACGAAAGAGCCACTTCCCATGGAGCTTCCTCAACAAAAGAGCATGTTGCCCCCGGTGTGTTTGCCTTCTTAGGAGTGTGAGGCTGTGGCGGGTTCGCCTTCCAGTTTTCGGATAGCACGAACTTGCCTTGTTGGTATTGATCCTTGACCCAGTTTTTGAAGACGAAGCAATCTTCGATTGGATGGCTTACCGTTTGGTGGTAAGGGCAGTAATTAAGATCTTTGACATCGCCTGGCTGCAACGGACGTTTTGGACTCGGCAGATTGATGAGTCTGTTGCGCACTGCCAGCTCAAACAGTCTCCTCGTTTTATCCTGAGGAAACGAGTAAGGACGTCTCAGTCTCTCTTCGAGGAATGGGCGTGGACGGACGTTGTTTTGGCGAACAACCGGCTTTGAGTTTCTCGGCTGTTATTGGGTATTGGCGACAACGATCGCTTTCCCTTTTCCTTTCTCATTTTGAGAGTCTGGCTTTAGAGGAGACGGTCTGTGACCCATCTGGTCCATTTGGGCCAGTTTGTCGATCAAGGCCCGGAAAGTAGTTGGCTTGAAGAACATCATGAATTGCGAGATGGTTGCTTGCGGATCAAGAATGCCCACGAACATGCCTACCGCAGGTGCTTCTTTGATGCGTTGTTCGCACTTCAACCATAAATTTCGCCATCGTATTGCATATTGAACCCATGTTTTGCCTGGCCTTACCCTGGCGTCGATCAATGCGGTGACCGGGGTGCGCTCGCTGGCGCTTGCAAATCTTTGTGTAAACAACAGCTCCATCTCCGCAAATGTTTTGACAGAGTCGTTAGGTAGCTCCGAATACCATTCGAAGGCCGTTTCCGCTAAGCTGCCGACGAATTGGCGAAGTAACAGTTTATCATCGCCTCCAGTGTTGCCGCATAAAGCTCTGAATTGAGCGACATGCTGGTGTGGATTCCCTATCCCCTTGTACACATGGAATTTAGGGTCGTGTATCCTGGCGGGTAACTGATTTGGTCATACCAACCCGGATAGGGTCGTCCAGTTCTAACATTTTGCCCGGCCGCTTCATTCGCCTGGTGAACTCGTATCTACTGAGCTATATAGTCGTCTAGTGCAGCTTTGGAAATGGTTTCCTCCTTGGCTGCTGAATGAGCCGGAAGAGGATTAGATGTTTCCCATCTATCGTCTTTAATAATGATCGGAGGGTCTTCAGCTAGAGGGTCCGGCTGTAACATTATTCCTACCATGTCTTGGAAGAGAAGCGCCATTTGTTTTATGTGGGCAGCTTGTTCTGTTGCTTCTCTGTCTTTCTTTTCGAGGATTCTCCGAAGAAACTCGGCATCAGTTTCCTATTCGTGACGCTGTTCTGATGATGTTTCCAGGCTTTCTTTTGGCCCGGTAAGTGCGGCCATCGTAGTCATCATCTTTTGAAGCTTCTGCTGCTGCTCCTGGGCTTTTGTCACGGATCGGGTGAGCGGTCGGTGACCCGTCGAAGCGCGGCTATCCTCTTTCCCGGATGCCATATAGACAGTTTGCACCAGCATGCCCCCAGACTTGGGGCGTTTAGATTCAGTGTCTTTGCGATTCGCCAAAGACGCAGGGATCTTCTCCGACCCCCTTCTTTTGTGGGCAGTCGAAGTTGAGGGGGCCATTGTAGTGGGCACCCAAGTAGCCGTTGCTTTTTCTGGCTTGACAGAGTAGTCCTTCTCCTGCCGAACCTTCATCTTTTTCTGTCGGTGGAGATAGTCTTGATCCATTACGTAGTCTTGGACTTGACGCTGGACTTTGTAAATTTTAAAGGACAGCCGTTGAGGGGGCTGCTCCAGCTTCACCTTTGGGGCATTATCCACAGGTGGAGGAGATCTTTTCAATACGGCAGCTGGCGAGTTTTTGCGCACCCTTCTTAGCGGTTCAAAGCTATTCTCGGTCAGAACAGCAGCATTGATTTCCACCATCGGAGCTGGCGGAGTTAGCCCAGAGGGGAAGTTACCCCCAGTCTTCCTTACCTGGCACCAGTGACGACGGCGAGCACATCGTGCGATTGGAGTTGGTTTAGCCATAAGGGTGACCTCCTCATGCCCCCTATGTTGGTCAGAATTCGCTGGTATCATCCTTTTAAAGACTGACGTCCGTTGAATGGGGACGGCCAACCTATCAAAAGCAGACTTCCGAGTAGTGGAAGCAACCTTGGTGATTTCGCCTGGGAGCAGAAATAGTCAGTCTTGTGAAGACCGAACCTTTGGCAGGAGAAACCGCCTTGACGATTTTGGGAGCAGGGATGACTATCCGCTTAGGGATAACGCCTTCTGGTATTGCAGGCTTCTTCATCGGCCCGTTGGTGCTCTGGCCTAGTCTGTTAAAAACCGAGGCAGTGGAGTTGGGCGACCCGTTGAGAGGGGCCGCAGTAGTAGCAAGCCGATTGAATACCGACTTCTTGGGAGCTTCTTGTGACGGTACAGGGGCATTGAAGCTCAAGGGTGGGAGTATGGTCCCGAAGAATAGTCCAGTGGTTGCTTGAGTCACCTGTTCCACCGGCATAGCGAAAATAGAGGCCGCTTGGGGCCCGTAATTCACTCCTCCAGCTAGGACGGAGTGAGAGCTGTAGTTGTAGGTAGTGCAGTTTGAAGCCATTGATCTTCTGTTTTCTGCACAGAGCAAGACACCAAATCTAAGTACCTCAAATCCACAGGCAACCATAGCAAACCGCGATTCGTTCGCGAACACGACACACGAAGTGTGGAGTGGAAAGAGGAAGAGGATCCACCGGGCATGCCAGAATCTGTTCCCCTCCAAAGGACGCGATGAAGACGCGGCGAACGTCTTGTCTGAAATTCGGGGCAGATGCTAATTGGTGCTATCCGTCCACCTCTCCGAAGATGCCAAGTTGATTTATGGCACCGTGTATCGAAGGTTTAAACAGATGCGGCCGATGTAGCAGACTTCCTCAGATTCCCCCTCGTTCGAGGGGTTTTTGATTGTGGGGATGCTCTTCCCTGCAGGCGCAAGCCCCTGCAGTTAATTACGCTACCGCATCGCGGTAACAACTTTCTCCTTCTCCAGATGGTCACTTCGTATCACGGGTGTTTGTTTTGTTTGTGGTTGCCCGTGGATTGTATACGGAGACTAATTTATGTTGTCGCCCGTAGGACGTGGATTAGTCCAAATCCGTATTTTCTTAGATTTGGGTTTGAGGTTTTGGTTTAAGGATACATTAGCCTTGTTTGAGGCTAAGATCAACTTAAACGTTTGTTAAGGACACGTTAGTCTAATTTAAGACTAAGATCGACCTAACGGGATCGTTTAGATTCAACAAGAGAGCATTTGGACTCTATCGTTTAGTTTAGAGACATTGCGGTTGATTACCAGTTTAAGGACATGGTGGTCCATCATAGTTCGTGGAATGTATGGCCGTCGGGACCCGTCACCTCTCTGAAGACGTTGAAGGATTACAACGACAAATATCAGAGGAGTTCAGAGATGTACCCTTGAACCAATATTGGTTGGGAGATCTATAGTCCAATTTGGGACTAAAGTCTGTTTGAAGGTTTATGAGCATGTGGGCTCAGTTGAACATTTTATTGTTCTGGCTGTTGAGCTTTTATTTGGGCTCAGCCCTTTTATTAATGCATAGCATTGGGCTCTGTAATTAAATGCATAGCATTAATATTTGTCCTGTTAGGCCTTTACTTGGGCTCTGCCCTTTTAAATAATGCATAGCATTTATAATGGTCTGATAGTGCGCCACGTGGTTTGTTAGGCGCTTTGCGCCAATTAAAGAGCGCAATGTGCTAGCGCATGCGCAGGTCACACGTGTCACGCTCTGCTAAGCACAAGTCTGTTAGCGCAGTGCGCTGCGCTAGTGCACTGCTGACACGTGGCGCGCCCTGGTGCTATGCGCCAATCTAAGAGCGTATTGCGCTATATTTAGAAGCGCAAAGCGCGGATCATTCTGTGGTTGACACGTGACGCGTTCTGGCGCAGTGCGCCAATCTAATAAGCGCAAAGGCGCATTTCAAGAGTGCAAGGCACTGTACAATAGCGCAGAGCGCATCTTGATCCAGTTCAGATCAAAGAAACAAGTTTCTCTTGTTCTAAAGAGGTTCTACCTCAAGATTCAAGAACCAATGGTTCTTATTCTCATCAAAAGGCAATGCCTTTATATAGATCAAATAATCTAGGAATGAAGTAAATTACTTCTTTTAATCTTAATTTATGATTAGATCTCTGATCTTTTTAGAAGATGATTCTTCTTTTTTAATGAGATGATTTCATCTCTGTTCTTCAAGAATCAAATTCTTTACCTTCAAAGATGAAGAAGATGATCTTCTTTCTCTAAAGGCTTGCCTTTCAAATTTTTCAGAGGATTCTCTCTTTTCTGTAGATCTGTCTATGTCTATGTGCGACTTCGAGTCTAGGGACCTTTATATAGGGCCAATTGGTTTGTTAAGTTAGTTACAGGGATCTTTCTCTGATTGATCTGGGGATATTTCCCCACCGTTGGATCTTTGATCCTAAGGCCTCTGTTTTACAGAAGATAATTTTCTTATTTTAATAAGATTGGAAAGATCTTTTTAGAATTTTAATTCTAATTAATTAATAATTTATTATTTAAATTCCAGTGCTGGCGCAATTGGCGCTAGCGCAGCGCAACTGCGTTAGCGCGCCTGCGCCTGACACGTGTCGCGCAGCGCATAGCGCAGCGCAACTGCGTTAGCGCGCCTGCGCCTGACACGTGTCGCGCAGCGCAGAGCGCAGCGCAACTGCGCTAGCACGTCTGCGCTTGACACGTGGCACGCAGCGCAGAGCGCAAGTGATCTGAAGCGTTGCTTCATTTATTTTAAAATTTGAATTTTAAAACAGAGTCTTGCTCTGATTGGGGTGCGTAGCCTTGGGCGCAGCGCTCCTTGCGCTGGCGTGTCTGCTTTTGACACGTGGCGCACAGCGCGCAGCGCAAGGAATCTAAAGCGTTGCTTCAATTTTTGAATTTTGAAATTTAAACAGAGCTTTTCTCTGATTGGAGGAAACAGATGATAGATCTAAGTGGATGTTGGGAGTGTCCTAAATCCAGGTACATTAACACCATACTAAAGGGGTTTAGTATGGAGGATTCTAAGCATGGTGGTTTGCCCACTTACTCAGGAATCACTCTCTCCAAAAAGATGTCTTCCAAGACTGATTTGGAGAGAGCTCGCGTACAAGGGATACCCTATGCTTCGGCACTAGACTCTATCATGTATGCAATGTTATGTACCAGACCAGATGTAGCTAACTCGCTAGGAGTAGTGATCAGGAATCAATCGGATCTTAGGAGAATCACTGGACAGCTGTGAAGGACATTCTTAAGTACTTGAGAAGCACTGAAGAAATGTTCTTGGTTTTTGGTAACGGTGAACTCCAGTAGGAGTCCTTTACCAATTCCGGCTTCCAGAGTGATAAGGTCGACTGAAAGTCAGTCACAGGCTTTGTCTTTACCCTCAATGGAGGGACGATATGTTGGAAGAGTTCCAAGCTAGAAATCGTGACATACTAGACGATAAAGGCTAGATACATCACTACCAACGATACTGCTAAAGTGGGTGTCTGGATATTTCTTGTTCATGAGATGAACATGGTTCCTACCATTAAGCATCCAATAACTGTTATTGTGAAAACAATGGAGTTGTGGCTTTGGCCTAGGAACGAAGGTCCCATCAGCGTTCCAGATATATTCTGAGGTAGTATCACCTGATCAGGGAGATGGTTGATCTCCAAGGGATCGAGGTTAGGAGAATTGACGCGAAGGATAACACAGCGGATCCACTCACAAAGGGCTTCCAGAGAGAGACTTCTATTGGACGTTGGGTATGAGATACTACAACAACTGGCCCTAGTGCAAGTAGGAGATTGTTAGTTATATGTATGCCCTAGAGGCCATTATTGTACATGTGATGTATATTATAGTGGATGCTTGGACATATATAGGGAGGACTTTCTTACTCGACATGATAGTATGCTATCTGGTTGCACTTTATCTTAACATGTACACTTATCGTCTCTCTATTACATGTTGATAAAGCCGTTAGGATGAGTACTAGACTACCAGGATTATGATGCAGATCATACTAGTGGGGCAGAGGTAGTCGGTAAGTAAATCCTTCAAATGTTCCTGGTCGTGGAAGTATCGAGACGGGGCATCGATATTCCAAAGTAGTCTAGCATATACAATTCTCGACCCATATGATGGGTGATGGATGATCCCACATTCATTGGTGTTTGACATCAGAGAAGGTATACGGGTGCTCCGTGGAGACTGGGTACACTGAACGGACTCGCCGAGAACTCCTAAATGGTACTATACCTATCGTCAGATAGCAGTTCT
This sequence comes from Agapanthus africanus, assembly GCA_030015575.1. Taxonomy (NCBI): domain Eukaryota; kingdom Viridiplantae; phylum Streptophyta; class Magnoliopsida; order Asparagales; family Amaryllidaceae; genus Agapanthus; species Agapanthus africanus. Next base: position 332,562,773 of record CM057345.1, on the reverse strand, counting down.
CTGGTGACACTGGTATAGGTTAGTCTATCGACCCGAGATCGTCATAGAGTCTTGTGTGATTCCAACTGTGCTTTGATTTCCACCTTACCACATTCAAGAGATCATGCAAAATGGTGGTTTTTGGGTACAGTCCCGAGTCACATGGAGGCAATGAGCGATAGGAGGGGATTTCGTCTCTCCCGGTATTGGGGGTTGATGTTGCGCTATGCTCGATTGGCCATAACAGGAAATCCCTGGCCAGGGTTGCTGAGTTCTACTGGTAAGTGTTATCAATAGTTTCTCTAACCGTTATGAGCCTCACATCAACATGACTTATCAGGGCTATTTGGGTCTGACATTTACCACCCCCAGGCTGAGATATGCGACATATCAGACGAAGAGACCGGACTGTACGGTAGTGTTACTTATTGGATTCGCAGGAGTATGAGCAGGCTTGCTTTTTGATCTTCTGATCGCTCAATACCCGGGCGGCCGTTATATTTAGCAGACCGCTTGCGGCTTGTGGGTGACTGATATGATCACCACCTACTGCCGGCGTATTGACGAGTCTTTAGAGTCCTACACAGAGGTTTCCTGGCTCATGCGAAACGAAGTAGGAGCACATATGTGATATGTGCGGGACCGAGATTAATACGTGTATTTGATACTGTATTCTATTCTCGCGATATATGATATCGGACGGTTATATGTGATATAGCCGGGTTATCGGATCAAGTGTTGATTCGATAAGTTGATACATCGGATATTAGTCGGTTATATGTGATATAGCCGGATTATTAAATCAAGTGTTGATTTTATTATTTAATGTATAATTATATATTTGATATATTTATTTACATTAACTAATATTAGCTCACTTAAGCATTTCTTTTCCTCACTTTTATGTGTACACTTAGTATATATGTGATATATATTAATGTACATCTTTTGTGTCATGCTTGATGCCACATGCTACATGGGTGTATGAGACTCACACCATGCTTATAATAATGTAAGGTTTTGTTTATTTAAAGTAAATAAAATTTGTTGGAAATTAGTCACATAATTGAAGCTTGTAGAACCTTGTGGAACCATTGACCAAGTCCACTAATTTTGTTTAACTTGAAGATATTTATTAACCTAACCATTATTGTTTAGCCATGGTTTAGTCTCTACATGAGTTAGTATATGATATTAACTCACCCATAGTTGCTATTCTCACCACTTGATTCATTTCTTCACTTGCTTCATCCCATGGTTGCTTTCTTCATCTCCTTCCTCAAGATTTCTAGCTTTATGTGAGGTGAAGAAAAATTAGTGAGAAAATTATTTCTAAAGTGAGCAAAATTCCTATTTCATCAACCTCTTCTCTACTAGCCATTTAGATTGGGTTGTTTCTTCACTAGTTCATCACTTAGTGAAGAGGTGGCTTGAGTTAGTGTCTCCTCGATGTAGATCATCTTCGGTCTCGAAGACTTCAAGTAAGCTTGTTCATTTCACCTTGTGGAGCCTCACTAGAGTCCGGGAGATCACTACTTGGAGCGAAGGGACTACTACACAGAGCTATTGAAGTTAAGGACCGGTCTCCAGAGGTTGTATTCCTTGTTCACTTTGTATGTAAAGTTGTTTGCATGCTAGTTTCGTATAAATCTCTAGTTAAGATTCTAGGTTAGGGTTCTTTAGTACGGAAAAAATTAAAAAACGGCATGGATGATGCCTCCTGAAACCTTGCTGTCGTGCTAGGTAACCCTGCACAGTATCCCTCAGGATGCAATTACCGATTCAAGCTTCCAAGGTGAAAAGGATGATAGAGTATCTTTCGCGGGTCATTAGTTTACCCTTTTAAGAGGAGCAGTATATTGGAAGAGTTCCAAGTGAGATACTGAGGTAGTCAAGACTCTATATGCTTATTGTGAATTAGCAAAGGATACATCCTAAGTATTTGTTTGGATAAATACGTTCATTTGTGAACAAGGTCCCTTCAGCTATCCAAACTGTATTCTAAGGTAGGTATCGCTCATTTCAGGACATAGTCAATCTCCACAAAGTTGAGATTCAGAGAGATACAGTTACAAACATAGTAGCGGATCCACTCACAGAGGTTATTTCTTGAACACAGTTTGCGAAACTGTTAGTACAGAAGTTGGGTATGCAGTAGCACATGAGATGTGTGAATGCGATACCACAATAATTGGCCTTGAGTGCAAGTGGGAGATTGTTGGATATAGGTGCCCTCAATGCAATTATCGTAATTATAGCAATACAATTACTGAATTCATAAGGTCTTATTGTAACATTTCAGAAATATAAAATATTATTTTTTGAAATTTAATATTAAAATAATATATTTCGCGAAAACTATTCGATTTGCGAATAGGGGTTTTTCGTAAAATGGTATAAGTATATACCAATATTTGGAAATTTATCGGAGATTAAAATACTTTATTTATTATAATGATATTTATCGGATTTTTGGCCAAATCCGTATTTTTACATTTTTCCATGACTAGTGCACCATCTCAAGTGCATATTGGGTTTGTGTTTGTGAGTTTGTGTTTGTGGCTTGTGAGATTTAAAAGAGAAGAGAATGAGAAAGGAAAAGAAAAACAAAGAAAAGAAAAGAAAACAAGAGTTAAGAGAATGAAACAAGAAAGAGAAGAAACAAAAGAGATATTTGTGAGAGAGTGAGTGTAGGGGGATATTTGTGAGTGAGAGAGTGAGCTTAAGAGAGAGACTTGGCTGCCCCATTCTCATCCCCCATTGTTTTTCTTCATCTCCTCCATGCTTCTTCAACCTCCACTACCTCCATGCATCATCTCCAAATACTTTCCAAAACCTCATGCCCCCTTCACATAAAACATGCACAAACCTATTCTAAACCCTTGGAACCATCCAAGTTTGGATTTTGAAGACTTTGGGTAACTCAAGAATTTTCCTAAGTTGCCTAATGAGGTAATCTCTTCACTTTAGATTAGTGTTTATGTTAAATATCCTAGTTTAGTTTAGAATTTGATATAATTAGGATATGTGATCTTAGAAGATTCCAAGTTGCTGTTAAGTGGTAAATAGAGCTTTAGTGAGTGTTTTCAAGACCTTAGAGATTGTTTTGCTGGACCAGAACAGAGTTTAGAATCCGAAACACGAAGTTAGAATTTTCCTGTGTCGGTTTTGTGAAACCTAAAGGCTTACAGGGTATCTGGAGCTATCTGGAGTATTTCTAAGAAAATCAAACAAGTCCATTAACCTAGATAGACCACTGGAAGACCACCACCAAAACATGAACCCATTTCACCCTACTTCGACCGGCGAGACCGGAATTTTGGGTGATCTCGCCGGACCCCCTATCTTCTATGGTGATGTGGTTTTTCCTATAGCTCACTTACCCTATAACATATCCCCTATACTTGCTTGTTTAGTTCCTATTTACCTGAGCCAAAATCTGGGAGTTGTTTGCGAGTGTTTTGGCTATGTTTTAAAGATACGTGAATTCGTGGTTTTGGTATTTGAGATTTGATTCCGTCGTTGGACATTTGTACATCAACGGACGAGGGTTATTTGGTTGATCTTGCATGCGTAAGCAATGTTGGGTTACAGCAGCGCCCCGGCCATCAAACCGTGGCCAAATGCGGAACAAAAATTTACTAAACTGGCGCTACCATTACCCGATGCCCGGATCTACCCTAAACCCTATACTAGCAAGAAAATAAAAGGAGTTAGGAATGGTTATACCGAGTTGATCTGTGTCCTTCGGTCTTCAACCATCTTCCCAAGCTCCTAGAGGCTCCTTGATCGAGCTTGGTTGCCGGTCTCCCTCCGTCGATGATGATCCACCCGAGAGATGTAGTTGTGGCTTTAGCTTCACATAATGGATGCAAGTGAACCAACTAGAGTTTCTAAGATACTACTCTAGAAAGCCTAGGATGCAGTGTATGTAATCCAAGTGTTAGTCTATCTCATCTCACCTCCTCTCATGATTCTCAACACATGAGAGGGTTGAGAGGAGGTGGTGAATGAAGGTGGAGGCAACCATGGAAAATCAAGAGAGGAGTGAAGCACAAATGGTGATGAGAACAAAGCATGCTCAAGAGAAAACCAACCATCTCAAAATAATGAATCTCTCATGAGATAGAAAATCAAGTATGCTAGGTTTTGTAAAACAATATCTTTAATTTTAAAATACCACCCATACTTGAATAGTATGCACAAATGAATTAAAAATTCATTTGTGCACACTATGCAAGCATGGTCACCACCATACTCCCCATTTTCCTATTTCCACCTCATTTACCATTTTCCAAAAAATGGTCAAATCCAAAAATGAGGTGGCCACCTTCTAGAATGTTCTCCGGATAAAATACGGATTACATTCTACTGTATATACATACCTGCATTTGTACCGAAATACGAATACCCAAAAAGATAGAATAACACAAAGAACATAATACTAGAATATACGTATCGAAATACATATACGTAAATTATTAAATCAATACCTAATTTAATAATCCGGCTCAAACCCGAGCTGGCTAGTATTATCAACTGTCTGATCGAAAGTCCGGGTACAAAGTACATCAATCGATCGGAACCCTGCACGTATCCAATACGGCTACTACATCATTTCGCCAGAACCAGGGAAACCCTCTGTGTGGGACTTTAAAGCCTCGTCAATACGCTGGCAATAGGTTTAACCACAAGCACGTCAGCGGCACTAGTTATACGTAACAGCTACCCAGGTATTGAGCGAAATGGAGGCCGACGAGCAAACTCATCCTGAACCCCTACTGAGCCTGATAATGACAATATCCGTACAGTCCGGTCTGTTCGTCTAAGAGTATCGCATATCGAGTCTAGGAGGGTGGATAAAGTCAGACCCCTAACAATGCGACATTTAGTGTCGGCATGAAACCCATCACCACCTGAGAAACTATCGATCCTGGATCGGTAATTCTCGTCTACCTTAGCCAAGGATTTCTGGTGATGGCCACCCGTGCACCACGCGACATCAACCCCCAATACCGGGAGAGACGAATCCCCGACGATCCGATCACTGCCTCCATATGGCTCGGGACTGTACCCAACTAAAACATGTTCACACGACTCCTTTAAGCCATGGTAGGGTAGTAATCAAAGCACAGTGGGAACTCACACGAGACAAATGACGATCTCAGGTCGACAGACTAACCTGTACACATGTCACCTTAGAACTGCTATATGATAATAGGTATAATACCAACTAGCAGGTTCCCGGCGAGTCCGTCCAGTGCCCTCATAACCCAATGAGCACCTGTATACTATCTTAGGTGAACAAACTAACACCAATGGCTTGTAAGACTTTGCCGCCGCCCCTCGTCGGGGTCTCGATCAGTATACACTAGTCTACTTTGGAGTATCGATGCCCAGTCTCGAAGCTCCCACGACTAGGGACATTTAAGGATGTGCTTATAGACCCCCAGCTCCATTGTATATGATCGCCATCATAATGCTGGTAGTCAAGCAAGAATCCTATGGGATCTATCAACATGTACATAATGATAAAGACAAACCAGATAGCATACTATCATCTCGAGTAAAACTGTTCTACCGGTATAGGTCCTCCCTCAATCATCATAATCACCTGCCTGCGACTACGATAATTGCCTTGAGGGCACTATAGCCAACAATCTCCCACTTGCACTTAAGGACAATTATTATGGTGTCGCATACTCACAACTCGTGTGATACCGAACACCCAACTTCTCTACTAAGCAGTTTCGGAAAGCTCGTTTGTGAAACTATTGCGTTCGAGAAATAGCATCAGTGAGTGGATCCGCTCCAATGTTTCTTTCTGTATCTCTCTATATCTCAACTTCGCGGAAAAAGCTATCTCCCGAAATGAGCAATACCTGTCTTAGAATATATCTGGATATCTGATGGGATCCAGTTCACAAATGAACTCCAAATCCAGCAAACTTCTTAGACTGTATCGTCTACTGAACTTAATCAGTATCCTGCGCCATGCCTTCCTCAGTATCTGCCTGGACCACCTGTCCAACATATTGTCCCTCAGAAGATGGAAAAACTATAACTCAGACAGCCACTCTATCATCCAGGTCACCTCGGAAGCCTGAAATGATAACCGTCTCCTGAAGGAAGCTGCCGTTACCATATCCCTAGAACATCCATTTATGTTCATAAACTGCTTCCCTACATTTCTTCAGGATTAGATTAATATATGTTTATTGCAGCTAGTGCAAAAACAACATCTGGTGTGGTAATTGACATTTCATGATTAATTCAATTGCCTAAGCAAGTGATATGCTAACCATGCAGATCCCTCTCCCCTTTAGTCTGTAAGACACTTTTAGAAAGGGTGACTCCATCATCTGCAGGTACACCACCATGCCAGGAGTCGTCCATTCTAAAACATTTTAGAATACCCAAATCTAGATCTAAAACTATAGATCTAGTAACCAGAAAAGCTGAAATTATATCCATGTCCAATGTGGAGAAACTACTGTGTAACAACCACAGTATAACCGATCGTAGTATAGAAATTTCACTTCCTATAAAGTTCATGTCATCCCAAATACCAGGACATCACACCCTACTACCTTCTTACCAGATCCATCTCCTATTCTGATGAAGTCAAAGCCTAAGACTGTTGCATCAAAAATAGATGATCTATTTCCGCTATACCTGCTTTAGTCTATGAATAAATATAAGCTACTTGCCCACTATGCTTCCGCTGCTCCCACTGACTACAACAACCCTCTGGCTAAGTCATATACACGTCCACTTCTATAGCTAGTTTAGAACGACGCTATACTCATCCTCCTGCCGGGTCTTATAGTCTAGAACAGCAGCAATGGCAAGTCTGGGTAAACAAGAACCTCCTTGTCACCGTCTCTGAGAAGACCGAAGTACCTCTCGGGTTCCTGAGGTTACCCACCAAATCTGCGGAGTGGCTAATGGAATGTCAAATCCAATTGAATCCTTAGGTTCTATTAAATTTTCAGTAATCGTTTGTGGTTCTGGAATCACTTCCAGTTCTACCATACTCCCACTTCTGTTTTCTAAAAAAATCCATTTTACTAAATTGGTGGCGAGTCAAGAACAATATAACTATTGATCTTCCTGATGGTAGAAAGTTAACCCTCGTCAAAGCCCGGGATAACCCACAAATGGCCATTAATGAAACGTGTCTTGAGTTTATCCAGATTCTGGTTTTAAGCATCAGCCGGACAACTCCCTATATTTTAGCATCGTCAAGATACAAATTGATTCTATATACCATATAGAAACAAAGGTACTAATTTTATTGGAACCAGATTCAAAATCATCCAGCTGTCTCCAGTGCATATCAACCAAATAGAATGAGGCCAATCAGCATTACTCAACTAGGAGCGCATCCATATATGAGTAACCCGAAAGAGAAGCAAGTTCTCAAAACCATTACTATCAACGGAATACCAAACACAAGTATCTACATCTTCGACGACCTCGAAGAATCCTGATACTTCCAACAAATGGTTCTCCACTTTATTCTTATACCTATAACTTCTCAATATCTGGACCTTGCATTTCAACGAAATACTTGTCCAGAACTGGAGGAGTCACAAGTAAACAGAATATAGTACGAGTACCAACCCCTTTGTCCTAATGGACACTGGACAACATACAATACTTTGTATAAGTCTACTGAGTTTAACGACTCAAACCCTATGCGTCGTAAGTTGAAAACTGTACTATGGTTAAGAAGAATTACACCGCTGTTGAATGCACCTTACCTAACCATCAACTGATATAGGTAAATGTCACAGACATAATTTCAAAAAGTTATATCTCACTTTATAAAATAAACGTACAGATATATCAGTTTGAGATTGGTGCATAACAACGGATATTCAAAACCAAAAATTTGCCATCTGGCAAAACCCAGATGATTTCCTCAAATATCACCAATTACAACGAATTCCGATATAATGAGGATCTAATCACCCAATTCCCAATATCTTACTCCCACTCACCATCTGTAATAACATACAGATGTGAGAAACTAATCTGGTAAATACATACCCTGGAGTTAGAATCCAATTGGGAAAACAGTTTTCAATTAACATCGCACAGTGAAACTGAAACATGAAAATTTATCGAAGGGGTTAACTGGTATTCCTAGTAACGCCTTTTCCCTTATCCTGATTCATGATTGTAACCGTATAGTTCCATGCCCTCACTCCAATCCCTTTATTTGTCTTTACTCATTACCTTCTGTACATTACCTTTAGGCTAAATGGCTTTCTTCCTTCCCTACCCTTCGGCACCAGCCTAAGGTTTGGAAGAAGACTATCCAATAAGCGTAATAGGTGTACACTCCTAATACCAGGAGCCCTCGCAACCTGAGAGAAGGTAATGGGAAAATACATATGAATAATCCTATTCTATTTCTCCTGAACCGGAAACCATCCTCGAATCTGGAACGAATTCCTTCGAGTTCGTATGTAACTATACGATGGCAAATCCAAAAGGAGTGGATATCCATAGTGATACGGAGTGTTCTGGAGAAAACCAAAGTGGATGTGGGAGTGGCAGGGGTATACGTGTTTTTGTCGTGAATGATAGCAGTCATAATTTCTTTTGCCTTTATTCTAATCCCTTTATATGTCTTTACTTATTACCTTCTGTACACCACCTTTAGGCTAATTGGTTTTCTTCCTTCCCTACCTTTCGGCACCTGCCTATGGTTTGGAGGAAGATTATCCAATAAGCTCAATAGGTGTACACTCTCCTATTCCTAGGAGCCCTCACAAACTAAGAGAAGGTAAAGAGAAAAGACAACCGAATTATCCTATTCAATCTCTCCAGAACCAGAATCCATCCTTAAATCTGGAACAAGTTCCTTAGAGTTCGTATGTAACTATTGTTGGAGATAGTGCCCTCAGAATCAATTATTGGATCACAGGCACGTGATTGCAATGATTGAGGGAGGACCTATACCAGTAGGACAGTCTTACTCAAGATGATAGTATGCTATCTGGTTTATCTTTATCATCGTGTACTACTTTAGGTGACCTTACAAGTCACTATTACACGATGATAGAGCCCTTAGGATTCTTGCTTGACTACCAGCAGTATGAGGGCGATCATATACGTGGGAGCCGGGGTCTATAAGCACACATCCTTAAAAGGTCCCTAGTCGTGGGAGTTTCGAGATAGGGCATCGATACTCCAGAGTAGACTAGTGTATACAGTCGAGACCCCGACGAGGGGCGATGGCCAGTTTCACAAGCCACTGGTGTCAGTTGGTTCTCCTAAGATGTATACAGGTGCTCATTGGGTTATGAGTACACCGGACAGGACTCGCCGGGAACCTGCTAGTTGGTCTTATACCAGACGCCAGATGGCAGTTACCTAGTGACATGTGTGCAGGTTAGTTCATCGACCTGAGAATCGTCATTTGTCTCGTGTGAGTTCCCACTGTACTTTGATTACTACCCTACCATGCTCAAAGGAGTCGTGCAAACAGGTTTTAGTTGGGTACAGTCCCGAGCCACATGGAGGCAGTGAGCGGGTCTTCAGGGGTTCGCCTCTCCCGGTATTGAGGGTGAGGTCGCGCTGTGTCTAGGAGAGCCATTAAACGAAGTCCTTGGCCAAGGCTGGAGATTTACTGTTAGGTATTCCAGTAGTATCTCAGGGTGTTCTGGGCTACACTCCGACACGACTTGTACCGCTTTTGGGGGTCTGACTTTTACCAACCCCCTAGGCCCGCCATGCGATGCTCATAGACGAACAGACCGGACTGTACGGATATTGTCACTGACAGGCTCAGTAGGGTGTCAGGATGAGTTCGCTCATCGACGTCCCTTTTGGTCAATACCTGGTAGCCTGTTACGTATGGCTAATACCACTAACGTGCTAGTGGTTAAATCCACAACCAAGGTGTTGACGAGTCTTTAGAGTCCCCCACAGACAGTTGCTCAAGTTTCGGGCGAAACGCTGTAGAAGCCGTATGGAGATATGGCAGGGTTCGATCTTATACTTGCTGTATTGCACGGATCATGATCAGACGGATTATACTAGCGGGCTTTGGCTTAAGCCGGATCCTAGTATTGTACAGTGTAGATTTTGTCTCTTTGCATTTGTATTCAGTGGGAATACAAATGCTGGTATGTATATATAGTCGCGGGGTTTTCCTGTAATTTATTACGGGATCAGTTTTTTGAAGTTGCCAGTTTGCATTCCGTTTTTCATCCAGTTTTCTTTTGTTCCTTCACGGCCGGATTTTTATGATGGAGGGGCTAATTTGCATATTCGCAAATTAGCAAATGTGGAGGGTTGTATGTAGCATTTGGATTATATGATGGATATAGCATCTTTGCTTTTTTCTTTCATCATGGTTTGCAATTAATGTGATGGGCTTTATGAAAGGATGGATTAGTAGTTGATGTGATCCTTTTTTCTTGATATCACTCCCATTCCTTTTTCTTGCATTATTATTCTCTTTTCCCTCATCCATTCAAGAGAGTGGCCGGCCACAATTTGGGAAGGAGAGAGATTCATTTTTGGTGTGGGGAAATTATTCATCTCACTTTGCTTGCCACAAAAATTCCATAGCCATTTCAAAGTTCTTTTTCTTCTCCTCAATCCAAAAGGCAACTTCAACAACCCCAATAGAGACAAACTATTCTATACTAGCCTACAGCATTTTTTGGGCACGTCGGCTCGCCAACTTCGTGCCCGAGTTGCCTCGGTCCAGAGATGGGAGCCCGTAAAAGAACCCGGCGATGTGGTGCCCGTTCCGATGAGGAGATGAAGACCGGAGATTCCGCGAGGAGATCGGAGCGGAGGCCAAAGACCGAAGGACACGGATCGCTCGGTATAGCTCTCTACCCTTTCTCTAGTTAGCTAGTATTAGGTTAATGGCCCGATCCGGGTTTATAGTGCGCGGTAGTGCCGGTTTACAAGTTTTGTAAAATTTTTGTTTCCGCATTCCGGCGTCGGATTGACGGCCGGGGCGCTGTCGTGCACTTACACTGGTATCAGAGCCACGCCATTAACCTAGTATAGCTTGCTCTAGCATTTTTAAAGCTTCGATCGAACAAATATCCCAAAACCGCGATTTCAAGTGCATCAGTTTTCTGTCGAATTTTTTTTTTGCTCGAAAAATTATTTGGAGCATTGCAGAAATACGTGCAGGAAATTCTAAGAGTTCTGCAAAAATTTGGTGGCTTAACTTTACTGTTCCACCGCGGAACCGCGGCCAAACCCATGCATTGGCCGCGGTTCCGCGACCATAGTGACTCCTTGTGGCACCAAATTTTTACAGAGGGTCTTGGACGTGGAAATGGGGGTTTTGGTATGTTCCATTTAGGCCCAGATTTATTTTGAGTGCTACAGTTGTGCTTGGGGCCCACTTCGGTAAATTTAGTCGATCGAAAATTTTAAACATGTTAGTTCACAGTATTTACATTATATCTGCGACCGTGAATGTCACTTGATCGGTAAATCCTGTCTAACTGCTATAGCCCTTTTAGACGGATTTGCGAACGTGACATTCACGTTGATGTTCTGTGTTGTGCTGTGATGTTGCGGATTGGTCGTGGGGATAGCCTGGATGCAATGTTAGTACAATTTGGTTGTATATGTACATTTGATATTGCAGGGCGAGCGTCCAATTTGTGGACTGCCGTTACTGCCTGTTTGTATATTATTCTTTTGGGGCACGACCGGGCTGAGGTCGATGTACTCGTTGTATGTATATTTTACTTTCTGTACTAGGATTACCACACGGTGGGGTGCACGGATAGCCGGGTTCTTGAGGGCAACAGGCCCGCATCTCATGGCGTTAAGACGAAGGGGGCTTCACTCTAGAATTGGCGGGCTATTCGCCGCACTCGTAGGGGGTCTAGGTTGACCTAAGGAGGGGTGCCCAAGTTACCGGATTATATGAAGTGTTGGGTGGTCCATTCACGTTGTTGAAGGGGGCTGCCTCGCTTCAGGTTTTGGCGGGTAACTTTCCGCGCCCGTAGGGGTCTAGGATTTCATTGCGCAGGCTATCCACACGACCAGGGGAACGTCGGGTTTCAGTAGCGGCTCTATGAAACCCGGGGATCCCAGATATCTGTATTGTTCTGTGATGCTTATTACATTTCTGTGATGTTATATTTTTATCACGCCTTGAGCAAGTATTATATATTGATATATATACTAGTAGATGTTGTATATGTATTGCATCCGCGCTAGTCCAGTCCCCGCTCTGTCGTTAGTTAAGTAACCTAACGGGTGATGACGGGACCCAGTGGCGAATGCGGATGGCATATACGTACATCATTATTTTCGTTCTTTATTGGTGTGATCAATTGATGGGACTGCGTTGATTCGGATCAATGCAAGATAAACAAACGTATTCTGATGTTGTTAGAACAATTTTTCATAAAGTTGTTATTGCAAGGGCGTTCTCTTTTGTTTTGCACAGTGGTATTCAGTTATGAATATCCAGCACCTCAGTCGACGAGGCAAGGGCCGAGATCCCTTCACCAGGAGTGACCCCTTGGACAGAAGTTTACGTCAGGGCAATAACTTCACTATAGTCATTTACTTTTGCTTTGCATCGTGGTATTCAGTTGGAATATCCTACACCTCATTCTACGGGGAAAGAGCCGAGATCCCTTCACCGGGAGTGACCTCTTTAGCAAAGGTTTTCGTTACTATATTTTTCTAAAAAGCTATCCGGTTCCTTCAATGATATCAAGTTCATTACGTTAAAGGTTTTTCGTCAAAAACCATTCGTAGCCCTCTGTCATTTCAGAGAGGTAGCACTTAGTATTCATGCTATGTATGTTGGCCTTCATCAAGGCATAGTGTATGGTAGCTATTTGTTACTTTTCTGCAGCATAGATAGATGCGTTGGTTTGGGACAATCGTACTACTATTTTGGCCTTCGTCAAGGGTATGTATGGGTGGGTTCAAATTAAACCGGATAATGACGGGTAAAACTTGACATGTGACTTATGATATGTTGGCCTTCGTCAAGGTCATAAGAGCATGGGGCAAAAATCACATCGGGAGTTTCTAAAGAAACTGAAACTTGCCATATATGCGCATACCTTCTGGAGTGTGCTAACGTGAGTGGATTCCGTCACGTTATCATGCGATGATAGTTAGATCCCGATTCCAACTGATGAGTTGGTTTACTCCTCGGGTGATCCCGACTAATTCTTCTTTCAGGTTTGGAGGAGAATTTGATGGTACAGTAGGAGGTTTCCTGATTAGATAAATTGATAACCATTCTGATCTAGGTTAGAGTGCACGCTGAGTGTTTCTTTTCTCTCTCTTTTTGGCAGCGACCATGACCCGACCCTTGACTATGACTCAGTGACCAAGTTGACCGAACCTTCTTAAAACACTGGCTTTTGGATTGTCAGAGTTGCACATCTCATTGCCACTCCTACTTTTACCCTTTTCTCCAGAACACACCGTATTACTACGAACGTCCACTTCCATTGGACAAAACCATCGTATGGTTATATACGAACTCGAAGGAATTTATTCGAGGATGGTTTCCGGTTTTGGAGAAAATGAATAGGACTATTCAGTTGTCTTTTTCTTTTACCTTCTCTCAGGCTGCGAGTGCTCCTTGGATTAGGGGACAGTACACCTATTACGCAAATTGGATAGTCTTCTTCCAAACCATAGGCAGGTGCCGACCGGTGGGGAATGAAGAAAACCAACTAGCCTAACGATGGTGTACAGAAGGTAATAATTTAAGACAAATAAAGAGATTAGTAAGAGGGCAAAGTAAATTACGACTGCTATTCACGACTAAACCAAGTATTTCTTCGTCAATCCTACATCACCTTTGTATTTCTCCAGGACACTCCGTATCACTACGAAGATCCACAGTTTATTGGATACTCCATCGTATGGTTATATACGAACTCGAAAAGAACTCGTTCCAATTCGGGGATGGATTCTGGTTCAGGAGAAATAGGAATAAGGTTTTATTCAGTTGTCTTTTATCTTCACCTTCTCTCGTATTGCGAGTGCTCCTAGGATTAGGGCAGCACACCCATTATGCTTATTGGATAGTCTTCTTCCAAACCATAGGCTGGTGTCGAACGGTATGGAATGAAGAAAACCATTTGGCCTAAAGGGGTGTACAGAAGGTAATGACTAAAGACATATAAAGGGATCTGGAGAGATGGAAAAGAAATATACGGTTACAGTTGTGAATCTGATAATGGAAGAGGTATTACTAGGAATATCCGGATACCCCTACGAAACATTTCAATGTTTCAGTTTCACTGTGTATTGTTAAAAGAAAACTGATTTCCTAATTAGTCCTTACTCCAGAGTATGTATTTACCAGGTTTGATTCTCACATCTGTATGGTTTTACAGATGATGGGTGGGAGTAAGTTATTGGGAATTAGGTGATCATCCTCATTATATCGGAATTCGTTGTAATTGGTGATATTTGAGGAAATCGCCTGAGTTGTTTGCCGGACGGCAAATATTTGGTTTTGAATATCCGTTGTAATGCACCAATTTCAAATTGATATATCTGTACGTTTATTTTAATAAAGTGAGATATAATTTTTTAGAATTATGTCGATGACATTTACCTATATCAGTGGATGGTTAGGTAAGGAGCATTAAACAGCGGTGTAGTTCTTCTTAACCATAAGTACAGTTTTCAACCTACGACGCACAGGGAATGAGTTATTAGACTCAGGGGACTTATATAGAGTATTGTATGTTGTCCAGTGTCCATTAGGACAGAGGGGTTGGTACTCGTACTATATTCTGTTTACTTGTGACTTCTCTAGTTCTTAGACATGTGTTTCGTAGAAATGCATGTTCTGAGTTTTGAGAAGTTATAGGTATAAGAGTAAAGTAGAGAACCAGGTGTTGCAAGTATCGGGATTCTTCAAGGTGATCGAAGATGTAGATACTTGTGAATGGTATTCAGTTGATAGTAATGATTAAGAGAACTTGCTTCTCTTTCTGGTTACTCATAATTGGAAGTACTCCTAAGTTGAGTAACGCTGATCGGCCTCTCTCCATTTACTTGACATTCACTGGAGACAGCTGCATGATTTGAATCTGGTTCAATTAAATCAGTGCCTCTGTTTCTGTATTGGATATAGAACAGTTCATATCTTGACATTGTTAAGATATGGGGAGTTGTCCAGCTTATGCCTAAAACCAGACTATGGATGACTCAAGGCACGTTTCTGTAGTGGCTATTTGTGGGTTGACCCAGGCTATGGCGAGGGTTGACTTTCTACCATCTGGAAGATCAATAGTAATATTGTTCTTGACTCGCCACAGTTTTAATAAAAAAAATGGATTTTTCAAAAAACAGTAGTGGGAGTATGGTAGAACTGGAAGTGATTCCAGAACCGCAAACGATTACTGAAGATTTGATAAGAACCTAAAGATTCAATCTGGTTTGACATTCCTTTAGCCACTCCGCAGACATTATGGGTAACCTCAGGCACTCGAGAGGTACTTCGGTATGCTCAAGGACGGTGACAGGGAGGTTCTTGTTTGCCCAGACTTACCATTGCTGTTATTCCAGACTGTAAGACCCGGCGGAAGGATGAATATAGAGTCGTTTTAAACTAGTTTTAGAAGTGTACGTCTATATGACTCTGCCAGAGGGTTGTCATAGTCAGTGGGAGCAGCGGAAGTATAGTGGACAAGTAGCTTATGTCTATTTATGGACTAAAGCAGATATAGCGGAGATAGATCATCTATTTCTGATGTCACAGTCATAGGTTTGACTTCATCAGAATAGGGGATGGATCTGTTAAGAAGGTAGTTGGGTGTGATGTCCTGGTATTTGGATGACATACACAGAGTAGGAAAAGAAACTCCTATACTACGATCGGTTATACTTTGGTCGTCACACAGTGGTTTCTCCACATAGAGCTTGGATATTAGACATTCTGGTTACTGGATCTATGGTTTTAGATCTAGATTTGGGTAGTTTCCCATTCTGGGTACTTAGACAGCATTCTATGAGTATTTAGAATGGACGACTCCTGGCTTGGTAGTGTACCTGCAGTTGATGGAATCACCCTCTCTAAAGGTGTCATACAGACTAAAGGGGAGATGGATGTGCATGATTGGCAGATCACTTGCTTAGGCAATTGAGTCAATCATGAGATGTCAAGTACCACACCAGATTTTGTTTTTGCACGAGATGTAATAAGTCGATATTAATCCAATCCTGGAGAAACATTTGGAAGCAGTTTTAGAACATAAGTGGATGTTCTAGGGATATGATAACGTCAGCCTCTTTCGGGAGACGGTTATCATTCCAGGCTTCCATGGTAACCTGGATGACAGAGTGACTGTCAGAGTTATAGTTTTCCCTCTGACGAGGGGAAGTATTTTCGACAGGTGGTCCAAGCGGATACTGAGGGAGGCATGGCACAGGATACTGATTAAGTTCAGTTGATGATACAGTCTAAGAAGTTTGGATTTGGAGTTCATTTATGAACTAGGTCCCATCAGACATCCAAACATATTCTAAGACAGGTATTGCTCATTTCGGGAGATGGTTTTCTCCGTGAACTTGAGATAAAGAGAGACATAGAAAGAAACATCATGGCGGATCCACTCACTGAGGCTATTCCTCGAACGCAATAGTTTCGCAAACAAGCTTTGTGAGACTGACTAGTAGAGGAGTTGGGTGTTCGGTATCACACGGGCTGTGAGTATGCGACATTGCAATAATTAGCCTTGAGTGCAAGTGGGAGATTGTTAGAGATAGTGCCCTCAGAGTCAATTATTGGATCACAAGCACGTGATTGCAATGATTGAGGGAGGACCTATACTGGTAGGACAGTCTTACTCAAGATGATAGTATGCTATCTGGTTTATCTTTATCATCGTGTACTGCTTTAGGTGACCTTACAAGTCACTATTACACGTTGATAGAGCCCTTAGGATTCTTGCTTGACTACCAGCAGTATGAGGGCGATCATATACATGGGAGCTGGGGTCTATAAGCACATCCTTAAAAGGTCCCTAGTCATGGAAGTTTCGAGACAGGGCATCGATACTCCAGAGTAGACTAGTGTATACAGTCGTGACCCCGATGAGGGACGGTGGCCGGTCTCACAAGCCACTAGTGTCAGTTGGTTCACCTAAGATGTATATAGGTGCTCATTGGGTTATGAGTACACCGGACAGGATTCGGTGGGAACCTGCTAGTTGGTCTTATACCAGATGTCAGATGGGAGTTCCCTAGTGACATGTGTACAGGTTAGTTCATCGACCTGAGAATCGTCATTTGTCTCGTGTGAGTTCCCACTGTACTTTGATTACTACCCTACCACGCTCAAAGGAGTCGTGCAAACAGGTTTTAGTTGGGTACAGTCCCAAGCCACATGGAGGCAGTGAGCGGATCTTTAGGGGTTCGTCTCTCCCGGTATTAGGGGTGAGGTCACGATGTGTCTAGGAGAGCCATTACACGAAGTCCTTGGCCAAGGCAGGAGATTTACTGGTAGGTATTCCAGTAGTATCTCAGGGTGTTTTGGGCTATACTCCGACACGACTTGTACCGCTTTTGGGGGTCTGACTTTTACCAACCCCTTAGGCCCGCCATGCGATGCTCATAGACGAACGGACCAGACTGTACGGATATTGTCACTGACAAGCTCAGTAGGGTGTCAGGATGAGTTCGCTCATCGACGTCCCTTTTGGTCAATACCTGGTAGGCCATTACGTATGGCTAATACCTCTGACGTGCTAGTGGTTAAATACACAACCAAGGTGTTGACGAGTCTTTAGTGTTCCCCACAGACAGTTGCTCAAGTTTCGGGCGAAACACTGTAGAAGCCGTATGGAGATATGGCAGGGTTCGATCTTATACCTGCGGTATTGCACGGATCATGATCAGACGGATTATACTAGCGGGTTTTGGCTTAAGCCGGATCCTAGTTTTGTACAGTGTAGATTTTGTCTCTTTGCATTTGTATTCAGTGGGAATACAAATGCGGGTATGTATATACAGTCGCGGGGTTTTCCTATAATTTATTACGGGATCAGTTTTTTGAAGTTGCCAGTTTGCATTCCGTTTTTCATCCAGTTTTCTTTTGTTCCTTCACGGCCGGATTTTTATGATGGAGGGGCTAATTTGCATATTCGCAAATTAGCAAATGTGGAGGGTTGTATGTAGCATTTGGATTATATGATGGATATAGCATCTTTGCTTTTTTCTTTCATCATGGTTTGCAATTAATGTGACGGGCTTTATGAAAGGGTGGATTAGTAGTTGATGTGATCCTTTTTTCTTGATATCACTCCCATTCCTTTTTCTTGCATTATTATTCTCTTTTCCCTCATCCATTCAAGAGAATGGACGGCCACAATTTAGGAATGAGAGAGATTCATTTTTGGTGTGGGGAAATTATTCATCTCACTTTGCTTGCCACAAAAATTCCATAGCCATTTCAAAGTTCTTTTTCTTCTCCTCAATCCAAAAGGCAACTTCAACAACCCCAATAGAGACAAACTATTCTACACTAGCCTACAGTATTTCTTGGGCACGTCGGCTCGCCAACTTCGTGCCCGAGTTTCCTCGGTCCAGAGGTGGGAGCCCATAAAAGAACCCGGCGATGCGATGCCCGTTCCGACAAAGAGATCAAGACCGGAGATTCCGCGAGGAGATCGGAGCGGAGGCCAAAGACCGAAGGACACGGATCGCTCGGTATAGCTCTCTACCCTTTCTCTAGTTTGCTAGTATTAGGTTAATGGCCCGATCCGGGTTTATAGTGCGCGGTAGTGCCGGTTTACAAGTTTTGTAAAATTTTCGTTTCCGCATTCCGGCGTCGGATTGACGGCCGGGGCGCTGCCGTGCACTTACAACTATACGATGGATTTATCCAATAAAAGTGGGTGTTCGTAGTGATACAGGGTGTTCTGGAGAAACGCAAAGATGGTATAGATGTGGCAATGATATATGCGACACCGTGACATTCCAAAAGCCAATGTGTTTTAAGAAGGTTCGGTTAACTTGGTTCATGATGGCTCCCAATGTTTCCTCGAATTCTCCTCCAAACCCAAAAGAAGAATTAGTCGGGATCATCTAAAATCACCTAAGGAGTAATCCTACTCATTAGTGGGAATCGGGATCCAACTATCATCGCATGATAACCTGATGGAAGCCACTCAAGTCACCACACTCCAGGAGGTATGCGCATGCCTGGAAAGTTTCCTGTATGTTTGAAACTCCCGATGTGTGTTTTTACCCCTAAGACTCAAGTGATCTTGACATAGTCAACAAATCAAAAAGTCCTAGTCAAGTTCAACCCGTCATTATCCAGGATTGCATTAAACCCACCCGTATGAGCCCTTGACACAGTCAACAAGGCTGCACGACTGTCTTAACCAATCGCATTAATATGCCACAAACAAGCACTACTTAGCTACCACTCACTACGCCTTGACACAGCCAACAAACGCATCATGAGTACTAAGCAATACTTGTAAGAAATGACGGAGGGCTACAGCTGGTTTTTGGTGAAAAACCTTTAATATAATGAACTTAATATCGTTGAAGGAACCGAGTGGTTTTACAAATATATTGGTGAAAACTTTTGCTAAAGAGGCCACTCCCTGTGAAGGGATCCCGGCTCTTTCCTCGTCGAATGCGATGCAGCATATTCCAAACTGAATACCACGATGCAAAGAAAAAGAATCGACTATAGTAAAGTTATTACGTTGATGCAAACTTTTACTCAAGGGGTCACTCCCTATGAAGGGATCTCGGCCCTTGCCTCGTCGAATGAGGTGCTGAATATTTATAACCGAATACCACTGTGCAAAGCAAAAGAAAACGTCTGTAATGTCTGTTTTTAAAAAACTTGGTTCCAACAACATCATATAGGTTTGTTTTATCCTTGCATTGATAAGAATCAATGCATGTTGGAGATAGTGCCCTCAGAGTCAATTATTAGGTCACAGGTACGTGATTGCAATGATTGATGGAGGACCTATCCCGGTAGGACAGTCTTACTCGAGATGATAGTATGCTATCTGGTTTACCTTTATCATCGTGTACTGTTTTAGGTGACCTGACAAGTTGCTATTACACGTTGATAGAGCCCCTAGGATTCTTGCTTGACCACCAGCAGTATGAGGGCGATCATATAAGTGGGAGCTGGGGTCTATAAGCATATCCTTAAATGGTCCCTAGTCGTGTGAGTTTCGAGACAGGGCATCGATACTCCAGAGTAGACTAGTGTATACAGTCGAGACCCCGACGAGGGGCGGTGGCCGGTCTCACAAGCCACTGGTGTCAGTTGGATCACCTAAGATGTATACAGGTGCTCATTGGGTTATGAGTACACCGGACAGGACTCGCCGGGAACATGCTAGTTGGTCATATACCAGACGTCAGATGGCAGTTCCCTGGTGACATGTGTGCAGGTTAGTGCATCGACCTGGGGATCGTCATTTGTCTCGTGTGAGTTCCCACTGTACTTTGATTACTACCATACCACGGCTCAAAGGAGTCGTGCAAACAGGTTTTAGTTAGGTACAGTCCCGAGCCACATGGAGGCAGTGAACGGATCTTCAGGGGTTCGTCTCTCCCGGTATTGGGGGTGAGGTCGCGCTGTGTCTAGGAGAGCCATTACACGAAGTCCTTGGCCAAGGAAGGAGATTTACTGGTAGGTATTCCAGTAGTATCTCAGGGTGTTCTGGGCTACACTCCGACACGACTTGTACCGCTTTTGGGGGTCTGACTTTTACCAACCCCCTAGGCCCGCCATGCGATACTCATAGACGAACGGACCGGACTGTACGGATATTGTCACTGACAGGCTCAGTAGGGTTGTCAGGCTGAGTTCGCTCACAGACGTCCCTTTTAGTCAATACCTGGTAGCCCGTTACGTATTGGCTTATACCTCTGAGGTGCTAGTGGTTAAATCCACAACCAAGGTATTGACGAGTCTTTAGAGTCCCCCACATTCAGTTACTCAGCTCTCGGGCGAAAGGCTGTAGAGGCCGTATGGAGATATGGCAAGGTCCGATCAGATACGTGCGGTATTGCACGGATCCGGATCGGACAGTTAGTACTATTGGCCTTAAGGGTATATGGCAGGGTTCGATCAGATACGTGCGGTATTGCACGGATCAGGATCGAACGGATATTACTGGCCGGCTTTGGTTTAAGCCGGATCCTAGTATAGTACAGTGTAGATTTTGTCTCATTGCATTTGTATTTCGGTCGAAATACAAATGCGGGTGTGTATACACAGTATTGGGGTTTTCCTATAATTTATTACGGGAACAGTTTTCTGGAGTTGCCAGTTTGCTTTTCGTTTCGGCCAATTTCCTTTGTATCGTTCGTTGGCCGAAGATTAGTGGAGGAGGGCTTATTTGCATTGTTGCAAATAAGTGGTTGTGGAAGGGGGTCTTTGCATTTTTGTTGCATCATGATTATAGCACCATACCTTGACTTTCTTTAGTTGATCATGGCTTGACTTTTGCTATCATGGTTGTTGATTGAGTGTTGGAATTGTTGTGATCATTTGGTTTTTTCACATCATCATTTGCTTTCCACCCACCCCCTTGTTTTTGCTTTCTCTCTCCAATCACACAAAGGGGGGGCGGCCACTATTGATGGATGAGGGAAATGCTTCTCTTTTGAGTGGGGAGAAAAATGTTACTCTCATTTTTTTGTATATCACATTTTTCCCTCACCTCTCTCCAAGTTCCTTTTTCCTCCACCACAAAGGCAATTCCACAACCCCAAATGAGACTTGCTCACTACATTCTACAGCATATCTTGGGCACGTCGATTAGCCAGCTTCATGCCCGAGTTGCCTCGGCATTGAGGTGGGAGCCCGTAAAAGAAGTAGGCGATGTGGTGCACTTCCGGCGACGAGGTGGAGACCGGAGCATTCCGCAGGAGATCGGGACGACGACGAGAAGACCGGAGGACTCGGATCTGTCGGTATATCTCTCTTCCCCATCTTGTAGATAGCTAGGACTAGTTAATGGTTCGATCCGGGTATTAGTGCGCGGCGGTTTGCCAGTCAAGTAAAATTTAAAGTTTATCACCGCTTCCGCATTTGGCCGTCGAATTGACGGCCGGGGCGCCGCCGTGCACTTACAGTGGTATCAGAGCCTCGCCATTAACTTAGTCTAGCTTGGTTTAATGTGTTTGCATTTCCGATCGATCAAAAAGTTCCAAAACCGTGTTTTTCCAATCGACAGTTTTCTGTTGAAATTTTTTGGTCTCGAAAAATTTTTCAGGTTGTAAAACATTGATGTACTGGAGACCACTAGGCTACTGTAGAAATTCGACAGGGTGAATCGACAGTGGAGGCGCGGAACCGCGGCCAAAACCCCCTTTGGGCCGCGTTTCCGCCGCGCACTGTGTAGATCCCTGCACCAAATTTCTACAGATTCTTCGTAGGCTTAAAATATGGGTTTTGGAATATTAATTTTGGGCCCAGAATTTCTTGATGTGCTACAGTAGTACTTTGGGGCCCACTTGTTAATGTTTGATCGATCGGATATTTAAACACATTATTTCACAGTATTTACATTATATCTGCGACCGTGAATGTCACTCGATCGGTAAATCCGGTCTAACTGCTATAGCCCGGTTAGACGGATTTGCGAACGTGACTTTCACGTTGATGTTCTGTTTTTGCTGTGATGTTGCGGATCGGTCGTGGGGGATAGCCTGGATGCAATGCTAGTACAGTTGTGGTTGTATTATGTACATTTGATATTGAGGGGCGAGCGTCCGACATGTGGACTGCCGTCACTGCCTGATTGTATTATTTTTTTGGGGCACGGCCAGGTTGCGGTCGATGTACCCGTTGTATGTATATTTTACTTTCTGTACTAGGATTACCCCGCAGAGGGGTGCATGGATAGCCGGGTTCTAGAGGGCAACAAGCCCGCATCTCATGGCATTGAGACGGAGAGGGCATCACTCTAGGATTGGCGGGCTATTCGCCGCACTCGTAGGGGGTACAGGTTGACCCAGGAGGGGTGCCCAAGTTACCGGATTCCGTGAAGTGCTGGGTGGTCCATTCACGGCGCTGAAGGGGGCTGCCTCGCTTCAGGTTTTGGCGGGTAACTTGCCGCGTCCGTAGGGGTCTAGGTTTTCATTGCACAGGCTATCCACACGACCAGGGGAACGTCGGGTTTCAGTAGTGGCTCTGTGAAACCCGGGGATCCCAGATATCTGTATTGTTTCTGTGATGCTGTACATTTTCTGTGATGTTGCATTTCTTATCACGCCTTGAGCGAATATAATATATTGGTATATATATTAGTAGATGTAGTATATGTTTTGCATCCGCGCTAGTCCAGTCCCCGCTCTGTCGTTAGTTAGCTAACCTAACGGGTAATGACGGGACCCAGTGGCGAATGCGGATGGCATATACGCACATCAGTATATTTTCGTTCTTTTTGGTGTGATCTATTGATGGGACTGCGTTGATTCGGATCAATGCAAGTTAAAAACAAACCTAATCTGATGTTGTTGGAAGACTTTTCAAAAAGCTGTTATTGCAAGGACGTTCACTTTTGTTTTGCATCGTGGTATTCAGTTGGAATATCCTGCTCCTCAGTCGACGAGGCAAGGGCCGAGATCCCTTCACCGGGAGTGACCCCTTGGACAAAAAGTTTGCGTCAGGGCAATGACTTCACTATAGCCGATTACTTTTGCTTTGCACCGTGGTATTCAGTTGGAATATCCTGCACCCCATTCTACGGGGAAAGAGCCGAGATCCCTTCACCGGGAGTGACCTCTTTAGCAACGGTTTTCGTCACTGTATTTTTAAAAGCTATCCGTTCCTTCAACGATATCAAGTTAATTACGTTAAAGGTTTTCGCCAGAAACCATTCGTAGCCCTCCGTCGTTTCATATGGGTGGTCAATAGTATTCAAGCTGTGTATGTTGGCCAAAGTCAAGGCACAGTGATTGGTAGCTATTGGGTATTCATATGCAGCATAGATAGATGTGTTGGTTTGGGACAGTCGTACTGCCATTTTGGCCAAAGTCAAGGGTAGGTACGGGTGGATTCAAATTAACCTGGAGAATGACGGGTAGAACTTGACATGTGACTTATGATATGTTGGCCAAAGTCAAGGGTAGGTACGGGTGGATTCAAATTAACCTGGAGAATGACGGGTAGAACTTGACATGTGACTTATGATATGTTGGCCAAAGTCAAGGTCATAAGAGCATGGGGCAGAAATCACATCGGGAGTTTCAAAAGAACTGAAACTTGCCAGATATGCGCATACCTTCTGGAGTGTGATGATGTGAGCGGATTCCGTCACGTTATCATGCAATGATAGTTGGATCCCGATTCCTACTGATGAGTTAGTTTACTCCTCGGGTGATCCCGACTAATTCTTCTTTTAGGTTTGGAGGAGAATTTGAGGTACAGTGGGAGGTTTCCAGATTAGATAAATTGGTAACCATTCTGATCTAGGTTAGAGTGCACGCTGAGTGTTTCTTTTCTCTCTCTCTTTGGCAGCGACCATTGACCCGACCCTAGACTATGACTCAGTGACCAAGTTGACCGAACCTTCTTAAACACTGGCTTTTGGATTGTCAGAGTTGCAAACCTCATTGCCACTCCTACTTTTACCCTTTTCTCCAGGACACCCCGTATTGCTACGAACGTCCACTTCCATTGGACAAAACCATCGTATGGTTAGATACGAACTCGAAAGAATTTATTCGAGGATGGTTTCAGGTTCTGGAGAAAACGGATAGGATTATTCAGTTGTATTTTCCTTTTACCCTCTCTCAGGTTACGAGTACTCCTTGGTTTAGGGGTAGTACACCTATTACGCAAATTGGATTGTCTTCTTCCAAACCTTAGGCTGGTGCCGACCGGTAGGGAATGAAGAAAACCAATTAGCATAACGATGGTGTGCGGAAGGTATTAAGTTAAGACAAAGCAAGGGATTAGTAAGAGGGCAAAGTAAATTGCAACAGATATTCATGACCAAACCAGGTATTTCTTCGCCAATCCTAAAATCACCTTTGAATTTCTCCAGGACACTCCGTATCACTACGAAGATCCACAGTTTATTTGGATATTCCATCGTATGGTTATATACGAACTCGAAAGGAACTTGTTCCAGTTCGGGGATGGATTCTGGTTCAGGAGAAATAGGAATAAGGTTTATTCGGTTGTCTTTTA
This sequence comes from Agapanthus africanus, assembly GCA_030015575.1. Taxonomy (NCBI): domain Eukaryota; kingdom Viridiplantae; phylum Streptophyta; class Magnoliopsida; order Asparagales; family Amaryllidaceae; genus Agapanthus; species Agapanthus africanus. The sequence continues at coordinate 332,537,617 of CM057345.1, read as the reverse complement.
TCTTCACCCTCTCTCATTGCGAGTGTTCCTAGGATTGGGACAGTACACCCATTATGCTTATTGGATAGTCTTCTTCCAAACCATAGGCTGGTGCCGAACGGTAGGGAAGGAAGAAAACCATTTGGCCTGAGGGGTGTGCAGAAGGTAATGACTAAAGACATATGAAGGGATTTGGAGAGGTGGCAAAGAATTATACGGTTACAGTCGTGAATCTGGAAGAGGCATTACTAGGAATACCAGGATACCCCATCGAAACATTTCAATGTTTCAGCTTCACTGTGTACTGTTAAAAGAAAACTGATTTCCCGATTAGATACTTACTCCAGGGTATGTATTTACCAGGTATAATTCTCACATCTGTATGGTTTTACAGATGATGAGTGGGAGTAAGTTATTGGGAATTGGGTGATCATCCTCATTATATCGGGATTCGTTGTAATCGGTGATATTTGAGGAAGTCACCTGGGTAGTTTGCCGGTCGGCAAATATTTGGTTTTGAATATCCGCTGTTATGCACCAATTTCAAATTGATATATCTATACGTCTATTTTCATAGAGTGAGATATACCTTTCTGAAATTATGTCTACGACATTTACCTATATCAGTCGATGGTTAGGTAAGGAGCATTAAACAGCGGTATAATTCTTCTTAACCATAAGTACAGTTTTCAACCTACGACACACAGTGAATGAGTTATCAGACTCAAGGGACTTATACAGAGTATTGTATGTTGTCCAGGGTCCATCAGGACAGAGGGGTTGGTCCTCGTACTATATTCGGTTTACTTATGACTTCTCCAATTTTTAGACAGGTGTTTCGTGGAAACACAGGGTCCGAATTTTGAGAAGTTATAGGTATTTGAATACAGTAGAGAACCAGGTATAGCAAGTATCGGGATTCTTCAAAGTGATCGAAGATGTAGATACTTGTGTATGGTATTCAGTTGATAGTAATGATAAAGAGATCTTGCTTCTCTTTCAGGTTACTCATAATTGGAAGCATTCCTAAGTTGAGTAACGCTGATCGGCCTCCTTCCATTTAGTTGACATGCACTGGAGACAGTTGCATGATTTGGATCTGGTTCAGTTAAATCAGTGCCTCTGTTTCTATATTGGATATAGAACAGTTCATATCTTAACGTTGTTAAGGTACGGGGAGTTGTCCGGTTTATGATTAAAACCAGACACTGGACAACTCAAGGCACGTTTCTGTAATGGCTGTTTGTGGGTTGACCCAGGCTATGACGAGGGTTGACTTTCTACCATCTGGATGAACAATAGCAATATTGTTCCAGACTCGCCACAGTTTTATTAAAAATAGATTTTTTCAGAAAACAGTAGTGGGAGTATGGTAGAACTGGAAGTGATTCCAGAACCACAAACGATTACTGAAGATTTGATAAGGAACCTAAAGATTCAATCTGGATTGACATTCCATTGGCCACTCCGCAGTTAAGGTGGGTAACTTCAGGCACCCGAGAGGTACTACGGTAGCCTCAAGGATGGTGACAGGGAAGTTCTTGTTTACCCACACTTGCCATTGCTGTTGTTCCAGGTTGCGAGACCCGGCGGGAGAATGAGTATAGCATCGTTCTAAATTAGTTTTAGAAGTGTACGTCTATATGACTCTGCCAGAGGGTTGTCGTAGTCAGTGGGAGCAACGGAAGCATTGGTGGACAGGTAGCTTATGTCTATTTATAGACTAAAGTAGATGTAGCGGAGATAGATCATCTATTTCTGACGTGACAGTCATAGGTTTGACTTCATCAGAATAGGGGATGGATCTGTTGAGAAGGTAGTAGGGTGTGATATCCTGGTATTTGGATGACATACACAGAGTAGGAAAAGAAACTCCTATACTACAATCGGTTATACTTTGGTCGTCACACAGTGGTTTCTCCACAAAGGAAATGGATTTTATATCAGACATACTGGTTACTAGATCTATGGTTTTAGATCTAGATTTGGGTGGTTTCCCAATCAGGGTACTTGACAGCATTCTAAGAGCATTTAGGATGGACGACTCCTGGCACGGTAGTGTACCTGCAGGTAATGGAGTCACCCTCTCTAAAGGGGTCTTACAGACTAAATTGGAGAGGGATGTGCATGATTGGCAGATCACTTGCTCAGGCAATTGAGTCAATCATGAGATGTCAAGTACCACACCAGACATTGTTCTTGCACTAGATGCAATAAGCTGACATTAATCCAATCCTGGAGAAACGGTCGGAAGCAGTTTTAGAACATAAGTGGATGTTCTAGGGATATGATAACGACAGCCTCATTCGGGAAACAGTTATCATTCCAGGCTTCCAAGGTGACGTGGACGACAAAGAGGTTGTCAGAGTTATAGTTTTCCTTCTGACGAGGGGCAGTATTTTGGACAGGTGGTCCAAGGCAATACTGAGGGTGGCATGGCGCAGGATACTGATTAAGTTCGGTTGACGATACAGTCTAAGAAGTTTGGATTTGGAGTTCATTTTTGAGCTATGTCCCATCAGACATCCAGACACATTCTAAGACAGGTATTGCTCTTTTCGGGAGATGGTTTTCTCCGCGAATTTGAGATATAGAGAGACATAGAAAGAAACAACAAAGCGGATCCACTCACTAAGGCTATTCCTCGAACGCAATTGTTTCGCAAACGAGCTTTGTGAGACTGACTAGTAGAGGAGTTGGGTGTTCGGTATCACACGGGCTGTGAGTATGCGACATCGCAATAATTAGCCTTGAGTGCAAGTGGGAGATTGTTGGAGATAGTGCCCTCAGAGTCAATTATTAGGTCACAGGTACGTGATTGCAATGATTGATGGAGGACCTATCCCGGTAGGACAGTCTTACTCGAGATGATAGTATGCTATCTGGTTTACCTTTATCATCGTGTACTGTTTTAGGTGACCTGACAAGTTGCTATTACACGTTGATAGAGCCCCTAGGATTCTTGCTTGACCACCAGCAGTATGAGGGCGATCATATAAGTGGGAGCTGGGGTCTATAAGCATATCCTTAAATGGTCCCTAGTCGTGTGAGTTTCGAGACAGGGCATCGATACTCCAGAGTAGACTAGTGTATACAGTCGAGACCCCGACGAGGGGCGGTGGCCGGTCTCACAAGCCACTGGTGTCAGTTGGATCAACTAAGATGTATACAGGTGCTCATTGGGTTATGAGTACACCGGACAGGACTCGCCGGGAACATGCTAGTTGGTCATATACCAGATGTCAGATGGCAGTTCCCTGGTGACATGTGTGCAGGTTAGTTCATCGACCTGGGGATCGTCATTTGTCTCGTGTGAGTTCCCACTGTACTTTGATTACTACCATACCACGGCTCAAAGGAGTCGTGCAAACAGGTTTTAGTTGGGTACAGTCCCGAGCCACATGGAGGCAGTGAACGGATCTTCAGGGGTTCGTCTCTCCCGGTATTGGGGGTGAGGTCGCGCTGTGTCTAGGAGAGCCATTACACGAAGTCCTTGGCCAAGGCAGGAGATTTACTGGTAGGTATTCCAGTAGTATCTCAGGGTGTTTTGGGCTATACTCCGACACGACTTGTACCGCTTTTGGGGGTCTGACTTTTACCAACCCCTTAGGCCCGCCATGCGATACTCATAGACGAACGGACCGGACTGTACGGATATTGTCACTGACAGGCTCAGTAGGGTTGTCAGGCTGAGTTCGCTCACAGACGTCCCTTTTAGTCAATACCTGGTAGCCCGTTACGTATTGGCTTATACCTCTGACGTGCTAGTGGTTAAATCCACAACCAAGGTGTTGACGAGTCTTTAGAGTCCCCCACATTCAGTTACTCAGCTCTCGGGCGAAAGGCTGTAGAGGCCGTATGGAGATATGGTAAGGTCCGATCAGATACGTGCGGTATTGCACGGATCCGGATCGGACAGTTAGTACTATTGGCCGTATGGGTATATGGCAGGGTTCGATCAGATACGTGCGGTATTGCACGGATCAGGATCGAACGGATATTACTGGCCGGCTTTGGTTTAAGCCGGATCCTAGTATAGTACAGTGTAGATTTTGTCTCATTGCATTTGTATTTCGGTCGAAATACAAATGCGGGTGTGTATACACAGTATTGGGGTTTTCCTGTAATTTATTACGGGACCAGTTTTCTGGAGTTGCCAGTTTGCTTTTCGTTTCTGCAATTTCCTTTGTATCGTTCGTTGGCCGAAGATTGGTGAAGGAGGGCTTATTTGCATTGTTGCAAATAAGTGGTTGTGGAAGGGGGTCTTTGCATTTTTGTTGCATCATGATTATAGCACCATACCTTGACTTTCTTTAGTTGATCATGGCTTGACTTTTGCTATCATGGTTGTTGATTGAGTGTTGGAATTGTTGTGATCATTTGGTTTTTTCACATCATCATTTGCTTTCCACCCACCCCCTTGTTTTTGCTTTCTCTCTCCAATCATACAAAGGGGGGCCCGCCACTATTGATGGATGAGGGAAATGCTTCTCTTTTGAGTGGGGAGAAAAATGTTACTCTCATTTTTTTGTATATCACATTTTTCCCTCACCTCTCTCCAAGTTCCTTTTTCCTCCACCACAAAGGCAATTCCACAACCCCAAATGAGACTTGCTCACTACATTCTACAGCATATCTTGGGCACGTCGATTAGCCAGCTTCGTGCCCGAGTTGCCTCGGCATTGAGGTGGGAGCCCGTAAAAGAAGTAGGCGATGTGGTGCACTTCCGGCGACGAGGTGGAGACCGGAGCATTCCGCAGGAGATCGGGACGACGACGAGAAGACCGGAGGACTCGGATCTGTCGGTATATCTCTCTTCCCCATCTTGTAGATAGCTAGGACTAGTTAATGGTTCGATCCGGGTATTAGTGCGCGGCGGTTTGCCAGTCAAGTAAAATTTAAAGTTTATCACCGCTTCCGCATTTGGCCGTCGGATTGACGGCCGGGGCGCCGCTGTGCACTTACAATGCAGTCCCATCAATTAATCACACCATAAAAGAACGAAAATATGATGTACATATATGCCATCCGCATTCGCCACTGGGTCCCGTCATCACTCGTTAGGTTACTTAACTAACGACAGAGCGGGGACTGGACTAGCGTGGGTGCAAAACATATACAACATCTACTAGTGTATATATATAAATATATATATAACAATCGTCCCAGGAATGATATAAAGAAACATTACAGAATCTCATCCAAGCAACATAGAGTGGTGGATAATCCTGGAGCCCTGGGTTTCACTTGAGCCGCAAATGAGACCCGACATTCCCCTGTCATGTGGATAGCCTGTGCAATGAAAACCTAGACCCCTACGAGCGCGGCAAGTTACCCACCAATCCTAGAAGCGAGGCAACCCCAATCAACAACGTGAATGGGCCACCCAGCACTTCACGAAATCCGGTAACTTGGGCACCCCTCCGTGGGTCAACCTATACCCCCTACGAATGCGGCGAATAGCCCGCCAATTCTATAGTAAGGTCCCCTCCATCTCAACGCCATGAGATGCGGACCCGTTTCCCTCTAGAATCCGGCTATTCGTGCACTCCACTGCGAGGTAATCCTAGTACAGAAAAGAAAATAATATATACAAGGGTGACATCGACCTCAACCCAGTCTTGCCCTAAACAAATAATATACAAACTAGCAGTGACGGCAGTCCACATGTCGGACATTCGCCCCGCAATATCAAATGTGCAAATGAAACTAAACTGTACTACCATTGCACCAAAGCTATCCACCACGACGATCCAGCCACAACACAGCACAACACAGAACTTCAACGTGAATGTCGCATTCGCAAACTCGTCTAAAAAGACATATAGCAATTAGATGAGTTGTACCGCTCTAATGACATTCACTGTCACGACCCACTCTGAAACACAGATGGTATTGTCCACTCTGGCCGACTTTATCAGGAAGTAGCAACATGTCATGTATATGATGTATGGAATGCATCATGAATGAATAATCCACAAGAAGTCAGAATATATCTGTATAAGAAAGCTGTGTTCTTTTCTTAGTAAAATTTAGTATAAAAACTGGAGTATCATTAATGAAATCGATAGAAAACCCGTGTCAAGCATCGACACCAAATATGTATATCTCAATATCTCAATGTCTCAATATCTCCATATCTCGGGCTCCGTCAGTCCGGATCGACCTATAACATCAAATCTTACGACCACGTCGGTATCCCCCAGATATCCGCCGCGTCAAACATCACCGGTCGGTAGTGCTCCCCTGCCAGGCTCAACGCCATCTATACGATCTTCTTGCCCCTAGGTACCGCACCGAGTCCACCATGTACCCGCAGACGGTGCATCCCCCTCCTCGAATCGGGTATGTGATCCAGCTCAAGAACCGAGAAAACTCATGGTGGACACCTCTCACATCATATCAGAAATGATAATGAGTTTATAAAATCCTTACGGTTTCTATAAATCCAGAAATCTCATGGAAAATCCGAAATCACAAAATCGAGAGTCAATAAACAGTGAATTACCGACATAAAGCCCCATAATATTGCATGACAAATGAATATATACATGCATGGGTATCTGAGTAAAGAATGCAATATCTAAACTAGCATAGTAATGATATATTGGAACTATCAGCTAGCAAATTATATCAATGAAGTAATATTCTCTAAAGTGTACGTGACATGGTAATTACCGATGATGATGTGTGTGAGCCGGCAAGCAAGTGTTCGTAGACATACGCATCATCGGTAATGGTGATGGTGTCCTAATAAACAAGATCATAATAGTTAAGGAAATACATGTATAAACATGCAATGCAATGAGAACATGAATATAACGGAGAATGAATAGTAAACGCAACATTGAAGAATATACATTTCTATATATGAGTCATACAGTTTTGGCATTTGAAATAGCACGAATCATGGTTTTTTAGAAAATAAGGGCTACGGTGTTTTTAAGAAAAGGTACGTCCTTTGAAAAATCCGTAATATACCTCGGGTTGTCTTTTGAAAATACTCACGATTCGTTAGTTTTTGAAAATAGGTATGATTCGAGCCTGGTCTAACATCTTCCTAATCAACTAAAAGACTAAACTAAGGAACTAGTCGAAAGGGTAAGAAATCCACCTAAATTCCGAGTCGATATACCTAGTAGTCGGCGATCGAGCCTCATAGCATCACATACTGTATAATATATAGTACGGCATCCTCGAGTCAAGAGTGCGGATCAATCATCGTATATATACCTCGTACGGTAAAATCTGTAGGTTTCCTAAGCACAATAGCAAGGTTTTGGGTGGCACCATCCATGCCAAATTAAAATTTTGCTATGCTTAAACAAACCCTAGCCTAGATCGTTAACTAGAGAATCATGCGGAAACATAAAGCAAACGACTTTACTTCTAAGTGATAGGGATTACAACCTTTGTAGTCCGTTCCTTCGCTTCATAAGCTCCGAGTAGTGGTCCCTTCGCAGCGATCCATGAACTCCCGGACTCTTGAGAGGCTCCACAAGTCGTATGATGCATCCTTGCTTGTAGTCTTCGAAATCCGAGATGATCTACTACGAGGAAACACGGACTCAAGCTATCTCTTCACTAAGTAAGAACTAGTGAAGCTAACACACTAATCTATATGGCTAGTATAGAAGAGGATGATGAAGTAGGAATTTTGCTCTCTTTAGTTTTCTCTTTCTCACTATCTTTTATCACAAATGAAAAAGCTAGAAAAGCTTTTTTTGAGGAAGAAGAAGATGAAGTGATAAAAGAATAATTGTTGAGGTTAGAAATGCAACCGTGGGTTAAGAATGTCATGCTTAACCCTTGTAGAGACTTAACCATAAGCTAGGGTTAAAAGTTAGGTCAAAAAATATCCTAAGCTAGACAAAAAGAGTGGACAAAGTCAAAGAAGCCTACAAGCTTCTACAAGCTTTCACAAATATCAACCATGACAAAATCCACAATATTTGAATTACTTAATGATAAATATAAACCCTAATCTTAACCCTAGCATGGTTTAATTCTCATAAACCCTAGTTGTATTTATAACCTAGCATGTTACAATTATACATATCACATATATATAATGTTGTAACAAAAGAAAAGAATACATTTAACATATATCACATATATAATAATGCATCCTAAGTGAGAAAAAGAATTACTTAAGTGGGCTAATATTAGTTAATGTAATGTAATGTATCACATATATAATTATACATTAAATTATCGAATCAATACTTGATCCGATAATCCGGCTATATCACATATAACCGACTAATATAAAATGTATTATTTCATCGAATCAACACTTGATCCGATGACCCGGCCATATCACATATAACCAGCCGATATCACATATCGTGAGAACAGAATAAGGTATCACATACTCGTATCAATCTCGGTCCCGCACATATCACATATGTGCTCCTCCTCCGTTTCACTTGAGCCAGGAAACCTCTGTGCAGGACTTTACAGACTCGTCAATACGCCGGCAGTAGGTGATAATCATATCAAACACCCACAAGCTGCAAGCGGTCAGCCAAACGTAACAGCCACCCGGATATTGAGCGATCAGAAGATCAACAAGCAAGCCTGTACATACTTCTGCGAATCCAATCGGTAACACTACCGTACAGTCCATTCTCTTCGTCTGATATGTCGCATATCGAGTCTAGGGGTGGTAAACGCCAGACCCCAGTAACCGATAAGTCGTGTCGATGTGAGGATCATAACGGGTCAAGAAACTACTGATAACACTTACCAGTAGATCTCCATATCATCCCTGGACAGGGACTTCCAGTTATAGCCAATCGAACACAGCGCAACATCAACCCCCAATAACGGGAGAGACGAAACCCCTCCTATCGCTCATTACCTCCATGTGATTCGGGACTGTACCCAAAATCCACCGTTTCGCATGTTCTCATGAACGTAAGGTGGAAATCAAAGCATAGTGGGAATCACACAAGACTCTATGACGATCTCGGGTCTACAGACTAATATGTACCGGTGTCACCATAGAACTGATATCTGACGATAGGTATAATACCATCTAGGAGTTCTCGGCGAGTTTGTTCAGTATACCCAGTCTCCACTGAGCACCCATATACCATCTTTGATGTCAAACACCAATGGATGTGGGATCATCCATCGCCCATCATATGGGTCAAGATGCGTATACGCTAGTCTACTCTAGAGTATCGATGCTCTGTCTCGATACACCCTCGACTAGGAACGATTATAGGATGTACTTTTAGACTACCCTGGCCCCACTAGTATGATCTGCATCATAGTCCTAGTAGTCAAGTACATATCATAAGGGCTTTATCAACATGTGAGAGCAAGACAGTAACACAATACAAGTCAACATGTTAAGACAAAGTAAAACCAGATAGCATACTATCATATCGAGGAAGAAAGTCCTCTCTGTATATATCCAAGCATCCACTATAATAAACATCATGTGTACAACAATGGCCTCTAGGGCATATACATAACTAACAATCTCCCACTTGCACTAAGGCCAGCTGTTGTAGTATCTCATACCCAACATCCCGAAGAGTCTCTCAAATTGTATCTGGGTATGGCCTTCGTGAGTGGATCCGCAGTGTTGTCCTTCATGTCAACTCTCCTTACCTCAATATCTCGGCGATCAACTATCTCCCGGATCAGGTGAAACCGCCTCAGAATATGCCTGGATCTCTGATGAGACCTGGGTTCCTTGGCCAAAGCCACAGCTCCATTATTATCACAATACAAATGTATTGGATACTCAATGGACGGAACCACTCCAAGTTCAGTTATGAACTTCTTTATCCAGACAGCCTCTTTGGCAGCATCGTTGGCAGCGATGTATTCAGCCTCCATTGTCGAGTCTGCCACGGTTTCCTGTTTGGACTCTTCCAACAAACCGCCCCTCCATTGTGGGTAAAGAAAAATCCCGAGTGTGACTTAGAGTCATCCTTATCACTTTGGAAGCTCGAATCGGTAAAGAACTCCACTTGGAGTTCTCCGTTACCATACACCAAGAACATCTCTTTAGTCCTTCTCAAGTACTTAAGAATGTTCTTCACAGCTGTCCAGTGACTCTCTCCTGGATCTGCTTGATACATACTCACTACACTTAGTGAGTATGCTACATCGGGTCTGGTACATAGCATCACGTACATGATAGAGCCTACTGCCGAAGCATAGGGTATCCCTTGCATGCGAGCTCTTTCCAAATCAGTCTTAGGAGACATCTCTTTGGAGAGAGTGACTCCAGAGATCGTGGGTAAATTCCCACGCTTGGATTCTTCCATACTAAACCTCTTTAGTATGGTGTCAATGTACCTGGATTGGGACAATCCCAGTATCCGTTTAGATATATCTCTATAGATCTTAATCCCCAAGATGCAGGAGGCATCACCTAGATCTTTCATTGAGAATATGTGTGATAAGAAGAGCTTAACCGAATGCAGCATAGGAACATCATTTCCTATCAAGAGTATGCCATCCACGTATAATACAAGGAAGAAAACCTTACTCTCTTCCACCTTCTTGTAAATACAAGGTTCATCTACTTTCTTGATGAAGTCAAACTCTTTGACTACAACATAAAAATAGATGTTCTAACTTCGCGATGCCTGCTTTAACCCATAGATGGATTTAAGCAGCTTGCACACCTTTCCGCTGCTCCCACTGTCTACGAAGCCCTCTGGCTGAGTCATGTTCACGCACTCCTCTAAATCACCATTTAGAAAGGCAGTCTTAACATCCATTTTCCATATTTCGTAGTCATGGTATGCAGCAATGGCAAGTAGGATCCGGATGGACTTAAGCATAGCCACTGGAGAAAAGGTTTCAACATAATCCATACCTGGTCGTTGAAGAAAACCTTTTGCAGCAAGTCTAGCTTTGAAAGTCTCAATTTTTCCATCTACACCAAGTTTCTTCTTAAAGATCCATTTGCTCCCAATGGGTTTTACCCCTTCAGGAGCAACTTCCAAAGTCCATACTTTGTTGGTGTACATGGATTCCATCTCAGATCGCATTACATCTAGCCATTTCACAGAGTCACCACTCGTGATGGCCTACTCGAATCCAGTCGGGTCATCATCTTCCATGATGCAATCCGCACTCCCACCATCAATAAGAAAACCGTATTATCTCTCAGGTGGATAAGGAACCCTACTAGATCGGCGGAGCGGCTGAGGTTCATCGGGAACTACTGAATCCTCTGGTTCCACCAAATCTTCTGTTGCAGTTCGTGTAGCTGGAACTTCTTCCAGTTCTACCTCCTCATCACTAATTTCCTTTGCAAGAAATTCCTTTTCTAAAAAGGTGGCATGTTGAGCAACAAACACCTTTTGTTCCTCAGTGTGGTAGAAGATATGTCCTCGCGAATGCTTGGGATATCCTACAAACTTACACAGAACTGATCTTGCCTCGAGCTTGTCCGAATTTTACTTTTTAACATAGGCCGGGAAACCCCATATCTTAACAAAATTAAGACACGGTCTCTTCCCCTCCCATATCTTATATGGAGTGGTAGACATTGATTTGGTTGGAACTCTATTCAATAGGTATATGGCTGTCTCAAGCGCATACCCCCAAAAGGAAATAGGCAACTCAGCAGTGCTCATCATAGAGCGCACCATATCTAATAGGGTGCGATTCCTCCGCTTCGATACACCATTGTGCTGTGGTGTATATGGAGGAGTAAGCTGAGAGAGAATCCTATTCTCTTTTAGATATTCCAGGAACTCATTGCTCAAGTATTCTCCTCCTCGATCAGATCAAAGGATCTTAATACTTTTACCTGTTTGGTTCTCGACTTCGTGCTTATATTCTTTGAATTTCTCAAAAGCTTCAGACTTGTGTTTCAACAGGAACACATGTCCGTATCTTGATAGATCGTCAGTGAATGTAATGAAGTATGAGCAACCATTCCTGCCATGTGTAGACATGGGACCACATACATCACTATGTATCAGTCCCAAGAGTTCCGTAACTCTTTCTCCGTGTCCACTAAACGAAGTTTTGGTTATCTTGCCTTTGAGACATGAATGGCAAGTATCATAAGATGATAATTCGAACGGATTCAAATATCCATCCTTATGTAACTTAGCTAGTCGTGTCGCATTGATATGACCTAGTCTACAATGCCACAAGAAGGATTCGTTCATTTCTGAACTCTTTCTCTTGTGTGTGTTTTGTACATTAAGAACTGTGGTTTGATTTAGAACGTATATGTCATTATTTAACGAGCCTGATCCAATCAACTTTTGATTCAGGAAGATGTTCATAACATTATCCTGTACTACAAAATTATATCCTTCTTTACTCAATAAAGAAACTGATATAAGATTGCATATCAGGTTCGGAATGTAATAGCATTCATTCAGAATCAATGTATTACCATTTGTTAATACAAAGTGATATTCGCCAACTACTTTGGCTGCAACATTTGCACCATTCCCTACTCTTATGGAATGATCACCCTCTCCCAGTTCTCTACCTTTCCTTAGCCCATGTAACATATTACATATGTGGAATCCCGATCGGGTATCTAATACCCAGGACGTAGAGTGAACTGAAAAACAGTTCTCAATAACTAACACACCCGAAGAAGATGCATTATCATGCTTATTCTTCGTTTGGGCGGCGTGAGAATCCGGATATTTCTGTATTCCCTGCTCAGTCTTATAACAATTATAAGAAAAAACGGAACCAACGTTCCCCCGCTCAGTATAACAAGCGGGTTCGGTCAATACATCTATATTATTATCTTGATTAAGGCCTGACATGGTCGCTACCTAGAGAGAGAGAAGAAAACACTTTAGCGTATGCTCTTGCAAGATTAGATTGGTTATTATCTTATCTAATCAGGATGGCTCCCACCGGTTTTATCAAATCTTCCTTCAAGCCCTAAAAGGTAAGAATAGCCGGGATTAATTACATTTTACAAGTTTGCCAATCTTTCAGCCAGGCCAGTGTTGGTATTTTGAGAGAGGTTCCCCATGCTTTCGCACGGACCTAATTAGAATAAACCCCATTTTCCCAGGGGCGTAACCCCTTAAACACCTTTCTAGACACCTACTTGATCGGCTAATTGTCATGTGTAAAACTCTCCTAGGAGTAACTCTTACTCACAGTGGGTATCAGGATCCAACTATCTCATAGAAGGTATGCAATCTCATTGCAAATTTCAACACTTGAAATTCCCGATAATACTTTTACCCCTAGTGTTCTATGACCTTAACGGAAGTCAACAAACATAGGCTACTAGTCAAGTTCAACCCGTCATTTCCTGATTGAATTAAACCCACCTGCACGACCCTTGACGGAGGTCAACAAGGTCGTACGACTACCCTAAAATAATCGCATCATATACAGCAGATAAATACTAGTTAGCTACCGCACACTACGCCTTGACGGAGGTCAACAAACGTAGCACGAATACTAAGTAGGACTTATCTGAAATGACGGAGGGCTACGTCAGGTTTTTATGAAAACCTTTTGCATAATGAACTTGATATCGTTGTATAAATAAGTAATTTTTGAAAAGGAGTGTTTTTGAGGCTTTTACTAGTTTCGCTAAAGAGGTCAATCCCGGTGAAGGGATCTCGGCTCTTTCCTTATCGAATAAGGTGCAGGATATTTCACAAATACCGCTATGCAAAGAAAGAACTATAGAAGCAATCAAAAACAAAACTGAGTGAGTTGTAGCATCTGCTAGTTTCGCTAAAGAGGTCACTTCTGGTGAAGGGATCTCGGCTGTTTCCTTATCGAATAAGGTGCTGGATATTCTATAAGGAATACCGCTATGCAAAGCAAAAACTAGAGCTATCCTTTTTGAAAATTTGATTCTACAATATCCTTTTAGGTTTCTTTTTCTTTCAATAATCTCATTAACGAAGTCCCATCATTTATGCTTCCTAAGCATCACAGAAGAAACGAAAATACAACGTACGCTTATGCCATCCGCATTCACCACAGTGTCCCGTTAGGTTACTTAACTAACGGCATACAGAGGCGGGACTAGCGTGGGTGCAAAACATAAGCAACGTTTATTATATATCATATATACAATAAGAAAGCATTGGTCTCATGCATATAAAATGATCACATCATGGTATATCAGCAGTAGAAGATAACATATGAAATATTGGATATACTAGGAGGTCCGTGTTTTATTTTGAGCCTGTATAAAACACGGATTCCACGATCGCGATGAATAGAAAAACCCACATCCCTAGACCCCTACGAGAGCAGCAAGCAACCCTCCCAATTCTAGGGTTAGGAGACCCGGTCTCGACTCTTCGAGATGGCCTCCCACTGGACCCTAGAACCTGGTTACTTGTGATCCCCTCCTTGGGTCTATCCTAATACGGTAAAGTAAATAATATACAATGGTGACATCATCCTCAACCTGGAAGTGCCCCAATAAAAAAATATTACATACAATGAATTTTACAAGAATAAAAATAAAAACCTCATCTCACATAAAACCCCGGCTATTCAAACACGACGATCCAATATAACATATCACAGCAACACATAACATCACATGTCATCAACGTAAGTAAATATGCGTATCCCAATTGTCGTTGATCTATAGCAACGAAACCGGCAATACACCACATATTACACTTACGGTCGCAGAAAAGAAAATGTCAAACTACAACATTTGGAATTCACAATCACCTTAGACATCGTAAACCCGAAATATCACATACTTCGCATTTCATGCCTAACTATATGAATTCCATATATTGTATCACATTCCAGAAAAATCTAGACGACGTTAAACATTTCGATCGAATCAACAAACACCCAAAAATTCCCAAAAGCTCAACGCTTGAGCGTAGTTTAAAAATACTCAGTACATGCCACAGTAGCTATGAACCAGCCGTAGAAGGGTCAACCAATGCCTCACATGTGGTGCCGCGGAACTACCGCAAACCCTAGGGTTTAGCAGCGGTTCTTACGGTCACAAAATCGAGTTAGGGTTTCGTTCTTCTAGATGGTCCACCGCATCACTTGCACGATATTTGAATGTTCTCTAATTATGAAAAAAATCCAACTCTTGGAAAATTTTCCGACGAGAGTTAAAATGGGTATTTGATATCCGATCGAACCTTTTAATACCGTCTAAAATAACCCGAAAATAAACTAGAATTACAAATACGAAACACTCCGAATTGCCTCTGTAAAAAGATAACATCATATGCAAATTTAGCAAAAATAAACAACACCTGAAGTACCAAACCCCAGCGACTGGAACACTCAACAAAACTCAACCAAAACCCACATCAATTAGCCGAGCACAACAGTTTTATCAAGCTTCTGGCCGGCCAAAATCCGGAGAGGAGGGGTGGGTTTTGTACGGTGTTCATGTTATATCACATACAACATTCTGCAACTGTTTAAAAAATTTTGACTCTCAGAAAATTTCCACAGAAACTAGGGTTTCGATTCAGGTGTTTCGGAGTTGTTTCGATTTCGTAATCCTACACAATCCGTTTAATTCTGTAGCCAGGCTTTGATACCACTGTAGGTTTCCTAAGCACAACAGCAAGGTTTTGGGTGGCATCATCCATGCCAAATTAAAATTTTGCTATGCTTAAACAAACCCTAGCCTAGATCGTTAACTAGAGAATCATGCGGAAACATAAAGCAAACGACTTTACTTCTAAGTGATAGGGATTACAACCTTTATAGTCCGTTCCTTCACTTCATAAGCTCCGAGTAGTGGTTCCTTCGCTGCGATCCATGAACTCCAGGACTCTTGAGAGGCTCCACAAGTCGTATGATGCATCCTTGCTTGTAGTCTTCGAAATCCGAGATGATCTACTTCGAGGAAACACGGACTCAAGCTATCTCTTCACTAAGTAGGAACTAGTGAAGCTAACACACTAATCTATATGGCTAGTGTAGAAGAGGATGATGAAGTAGGAATTTTGCTCTCTTTAGTTTTCTTTTTCTCACAATCTTTTATCACAAATGAAAAAGCTAGAAAAGCTTTTTTTGAGTAAGAAGAAGATGAAGTAATAAAAGAATGATTGTTGAGGTTAGAAATGCAACCATGGGTTAAGAATGTCATGCTTAACCCTTGTAGAGACTTAACCATGAGTTAGGGTTAAAGGTTAGGTCAAAAAATATCTTAAGCTAGACAAAAAGAGTGGACAAAGTCAATGAAGCCTACAAGCTTCTACAAGCTTTCACTAAATATCAACCATGACAAAATCCATAATATTTGAATTACTTAATGATAAATATAAACCCTAATCTTAACCCTAGCATGGTTTAATTCTCATAAACCCTAGTTGCATTTATAACCTAGCATGTTACAATTATACATATCACATATATATAATCTTGTAACAAAAGAGAAGAATACATTTAACATATATCACATATATATCAATGCATCCTAAGTGAGAAAAAGAATTACTTAAGTGAGCTTATATTAGTTAATGTAATATAATGTATCACATATATAATTATACATTAAATTATCGCATCAATACTTGATCCGATAATCCGGCTATATCATATATAACCGACTAATATAAAATGTATCATTTCATCAAATCAACACTTGATCCGATGACCCGGCTATATCACATATAACCGGCCGATGTCACATATCGCGAGAACAGAATACGGTATCACATACTCGTATCAATCTCGGTCCCGCACATATCACATATATGCTCCGACTCCGTTTCTGTAACATTTCAGAAAAATAAAATATTATTTTTTAAGAATTTTTATAATTTAATATTATTTTTAATGAATATTTTAATATTTCGGTATAATTAAATACCGATAAAATTGGGAAAATTTTGGAAAATTATAGAAATTACTAAAAAGAGGTTGTTTTATGCGAATTATGCAACTTTTAAGTTTTTATGATTAATTATATGCTAATTTAGTTTTAATCGCGATTAAAAATCGCTAATCGGATTTTAAGCGGGTTTTGTGCAAACATGCACCATATCTTTTTTTTTAACACTTGTGCATTTTCTACCATGGTTGTTTTGGGTTTACTATTGGTGTGAGAAGGGAATTAGAGAAGAAAAGAAAAGAAAAGGAAAGGAAAAGGATATAATATTGGGTATGGGTGAGAGAGAGAAAGGTGAGGGTGTGTTGACTTAGCCTTTCCCCTTCATTCCAACACTCATTTCTCTCCCTCTCCCTCATATGCTGCTGCTGCTGCTGCCCCTCCTCTTCTCCTCTACAAATCAATCCATTTCATCTCCAAAACAAACTCAAAACCCAAATCCCATTTCACAAATTTTATGCACAAGCTCACGGCAAGCACATTGGACCAAGAAAGCAAGGATTTTGGTCACTTGGGGCAACTCAAGAATTTTCTTGAGTTGCCAAATGAGGTATTTTCTGAACCACTAGCTTAGTTTTTCCATTACTTATACCCCCATGTTATGATAGAACCGATATCATGTGATTTTGTGGACTAAAGGAAAACCTAGTTAGGGTTTATGGGAATTTGAGAGTTGTGATGTGAAATTGAGCTCAGTAGAGGCCATACAACCTCCTAGTTCTAGAATTCAGACTCAAACCAGAGACTAGAAACCCGGAATACGGATTTAAAAGCTGATATCGGAAAAACTGTGATTTCTTTGAAGGTTATATGGAATCTGCTATCACTCCGAGACTCTTAAAATTATTTTGGATGGACAGTGATACATTCAGGCACCTAGGAAGCTAATCCCAAAACCCTAGACCCTACCTCCCTAACCAGGACGCAGATTTAATCTAGTTGGCCGCAATTTGCGGCCTGGGTCCCACCATTTTGGCTCGTTTTGGTTCTGTAGCTCCTACATCTATAAATTAGACCCCTGGAATATGCAAATTTGTCTAATTTGACCTAGGGTGAAATCTGGGACCCTTTTCTTAAGTTGTTGTTTTCATTCATGTTTTCGTATTTCGTATTTTGAATTCTGGAATTGTGTATCTGTGTTTTACCTCGATTACTTGGCGTTTGTACGACGATATTGAGAATTGTTCGATGGTTTTAAAAGCGTACCCATAGGTTCTAACCTATAGGCCTTTAAGCGTGTCGTTTAGGTTTTCGTGTGTCGTTTTGGTTTTGATTTGGTTTTAATGCGATGCGATACGTGTGATATGTAGGTACCCCACGACGATTCGAGACAATAAAGAAGATGATGGCGACATCAATATCGACAAGCAAGACGCAAGATGAGTAGATTATATCTACGGGGGAAGTCGGGTGGATGGCGTATAGAACCCCCGCAGTTCAAAGTTAGTATACTATAGATATACTATATACTATTTATGATAGCTTATAGTATGTCGTGGATATTTGAGGTGAGATTATGTGTACTATGGTTAGATTAGGGCGTAAAAGTAAACTAGCGTAGTTCCTAGTCACGAACCCTAGAATAGGTTTACACCCACACGCACATACAGGCTTATTTGCTATACTTTTACCGTGATGATGAGGATAGTTTATGATATTTGGAGATGAGTCGATGAGATTGGGCATAGTGCCAGGATATCGGTGATATGACGTGATTCGTATTTGGGATACGACATGAGATTTTAGCGGGCCTTTAGGCGTGTTTTCCTACACGCACATATATCTATATAAATGGTATCGGTTGTACTAGACTTAGATCAGTACCCCAGATGATGTGATATGACGATAAGGATACCATATAATTGACGAGATGAATGTGATATTGACCCGTACCCAGCTATTGGGATGCCGTACGATGATTTCCCGTACGAGCTTTACATTGATGATAGATCCGCACACATGACCCGAGGATGTCATATGATATACTGTATCGTACGTGATACTATTGAGACGGGATCACCGACTATTTTATATATATATTATATCGACTCAGATTTAGGTGGTTTCCATACCCCTCCAGATTGACTTGCTAGTTAGAGCCGTAGGTTTGCTAGTAGATGTTAGGCTAGGCCGATATCATACCTATTTCAAAAACTAACGAATCGGGAGTAGTTAAAGACAGGAAAGGGATTCTACAGATATTTTCAAAAGACACATCTTTTCTAAAAAACACCGTAGCCCTTATTTTCCTAAAAACCCTGATTCGTCTTCTTTCAAATGGCAAAACAGTATGATATGGATGCATTAATGTAGCTCCTACACGGTTGTGTTTATTATTCAATTGCTGCATATGCTTACTGTTTGCATCGCATTGTATGTGTTTATTGCTATATTACAACCATGCTGTTAGGACACCAGCACCATTATCGGTGATGCGTATGTTCCACGTACACTACTTGCCGGCTCACACACTTCATCATCGATAATTGCCATGCCACTACACTGTAGTACTGTTGCATTCAGGATATAACCCTTGCATAACATACTTGTGCGCATACCTATTGTACATTCATACTCGTGTACTTACATATTGTACACCCATACTTGTACACATACTCATTTGCACATACATAGATGATTCTCGCTTGATTTGGAGATTTGGGAACCGCAAGATACTCTTTAGAACCGATTTATTTTAAAAGAGCGGTTTCCCCAATATATGCATATTACTATTCCATGTTGCACGATATACTGATATGCTTACATTTCTTTTATCTGTCGCATACATCATGCTTTCTGATTATGCGCATTGAGATATGTTGTTTCCATGATATTTCTGGATTTGGGAACCGTGGGTATTTTAAAAGAGAGTAGGTATTGTTTTAAAAACCCGGTTACCCTTGATATGATATTTCAGCATCCACCATGAGTTTTATCGGTTCTGATATATATATACCCCTACGAGGAGGCGTCGAGGCCGTATGAGGGTACATGGTGAGGCCTGGAGGTACTCCGGGGCAAGAAAGGGATGTCAATATACCACGTCGATGAGCCCGGCAGGGGAACCATACCGTCCGGTGACATTACCTATGACTTGGCGGTTATCGTGGGGATACTGACCGGAGTTATGTACGTATGGATACGTCAAAATTCGAGGGTCGAAGCTGGGCACTCGGGTTTTCGAGATAGCGTATGATACGTACCTATCAGGGCCAGTCGTGGTGACAGCGCCTGATAGATGAGGATTTTCGTGCCGATGCTAGGCACAGGTTTCATGATGTTTTCGAGTGTCGATGCTAGGCACTCAGGTTCCATAATTTTGATTATATCCTCATATTTCTATGCATATGCTTTATGATATTACATGCATGATGTTTATTGTCATTGGGTGACACGTGGACGATATCCACATACATATACTCGACATTGATCACATAGTTGGATGATATCCGCATACTCATAGATTTCCTGATATAGTTGACTTTGATTACCTTGATCATACCTCATATTTATGATTTGTTATTACCTGAGGCACTGGAACGAGCACTTGGCACTACACTCATGTATAGATGTTTACCCTTGCCACCTTTTCATGCTTCAGACTTATTCATTTGAGGTTTATATATATACTTGATCGTATTGACCTAGGATTATGTCATGCATACGATTTTTGCTCTGTGATGTTTTCTACTCAAGAGTTGGCAATTCACCCCCATTGTGCCACAGTTTCTTGCAGGTTTTGCCGTACAGGTTTCATTGCAGCTTTCTGGCACACTGCTTCCCTTACGGGTGATTGTTGTGGTAGGTGGATTCTTTTGCATCGGAACCATCATTGTATATGTATTATTCATTTGTATCTATAAATTCCATCAACCAAACTTGTATATTGTTTCAGACTTAGAAAACCAGTTGTGTATTATTTCGACCTTAGAGTCGCGTGTTGTAGTATTATGGTTTTCAAGCTGATTTGAGTTTTCTTTTGAGTTTTGATCCTCGCCCTTTGGCGTTGTATATTATATTGCTTGCGTGGTTGTGACCGTCTATTGACTAAGAGCTAGCTCCCGCTTGGGGATGCCTTTTATCATTGCGTATATATTATTCATGTTGTACCCCGTTCGGGGCCAGTATTTACAAAGGAAACTCTGCCGAAATTTTCAGAAAAGACTTGTGATTTTTAAAATACATATTCGACTTATGTTATTTAAAAACCCTTGTTTTAAAAACCCTTGTTTTAAAACATGTTTTAAAACATGTCTTACAGACTAAAGGGGAGAGGGATGAACATGATTGGCAGATCACTTGCTTAGGCAATTGAGTCAATCGTGAGATGTCAAGTACTACACCAGATGTTGGTTTTGCACTAGATGCGATAAGTTTATATTAATCCAATCCTGAAAAAACATAAGGAAGCAGTTTTAGAACATAAGTGCATGTTTTAGGGATTTGATGACGGGAGACGGTTATCATTCCAGGCTTCAAAGGTGACATGGATGACAGAGTGATTGTCAGAGTTATAGTTTTCCCTCTGACGAGGGACAGTATTATTGATAGTTGGTCAAAGAGGATACTGTGGGAGGCATGGTGGAGGATACTGATTAGGTTCAGTTGACGATACAGTCTAAGAAGTTTGGATTTGGAGTTCATTTATGAACTAGGTCCCATCAGATATCCAGACATATTCTAAGACAGGTATTACTCAATTCGGGAGATGGCTTTCTCCGCGAACTTGAGATTAAGAGAGACATAAAAAGAAACATCGGGGCGGATCCACTCATTGAGGCTATTTCTCGAACACAAGAGTTTTACAAACGGGCTTTGTGAAACTGATTAGTAAAGGAGTTGGGTGTTTGGTATCACACGGGCTGTGAGTATGCGACATCTCAATAATTAGCCTTAAGTGCAAGTGGGAGATTGTTGGATGTAGTGCCCTCAAAGTCAATTATTGGATCGCAGGTACGTGATTGCAATGATTGAGGAGGACCTATACCGGTAGCACAGTCTTACTCGAGATGATAGTATGCTATCTGGTTTGCCTTTATCAGTCGTGTACAGGTTCAGGTGACTGATCACTATTACACATTGATAGAGCCTTTAGGATCTTGCTTGACTACCAACAGTATGATGGCGATCATATACGTGAGAGTTGGGTAATCTATAAGCACATCCTTAATAGTGGTCCCTAGTCATGGGAGTTTCGAGACAGGCCATCGATATTCTGGAGTGGACTAGTGTATACAGTCGAGATCCCGACGAGAGGCGATGGCCGGTCTCACAAGCCATTGGTGTCAGTTGGATCACCTAAGATGTATACAGGTGCTCATTGGGTTATGAGTACACTGGACAGGACTCGCCGGGAACCTGCTAGTTGGTATTTATACCTAACGTCAGATAGCAGTTCCCTGGTGACATGTGTACAGGTTAGTTCATCGACCTGAGGTCGTCATTTGTCTCGTGTGAGTTCCCACTGTGCTTTGATTTCTACCCTACCATGTCTCAAAGGAGTCGTGCAAACAGGCCTTTTTGGGGTACAGTCCCGAGCCACATGGAGGCAAGTGAGCGGATCGGCAGGGGATTCGTCTCTCCCGGTATTGGGGGTGAGATCGTGCTGTGTCTAGGAGAGCCATTACACAAAGCCCTCGGCCGAGGTAGGAGATTTACTGGTAGGTACTCCAGTAGTATCTCATGGTGTTCTGGGCTATGTTAGTGTATATGCCCTAGAGACCATTACTGTATCATACTAGTATGTATATTATTTGATGGAAGCTTGGGATATTCACAGTTGTATAGACAATCTTGCTCGAAATGGTAGTATGCTACTTGGTTTGTCTATGCTTTAATGTGTACATGTGTTTCTTTTATTATATCACCTATACGCTGTAAGTCCATATTGCGACCCCCGGTTCTTACGGGGAGGCGGAAATGGTATAAAAATCAAATTTTTAGTGCAAGAGGCAACATGGACTAAACAAGGTCGGGATCGTGTCTAAACTAAACTAGCAATTACGCTAAAAGGAGTTAGCTACTCGGATGATGGTTATACCTAAACTTGAACTCCTTCTTCTTGAAATCTTGTAGAGGTTGATGGTTCTCTTTTGTCGCCTTCTTCCGTCGAAGATGGATCCACCTCGAGGGTTCAACCTTGGGCTCTTTCTCGGACTTGGAGTGAACTAGAATCTTCGGCTTGCTAATCCTTTGATCCTAGGGTGAGTAGAGAGTGACTAGGGTTTGCTTTTCTTTTTAAAGAGAAGGATTCTCAACTCATGAGAAGGTTTCTCTTTACTAGAGGAAGAAGAAGATGAAGAGAGGAGAGAGAATGAGAATGATAGAATGAGCTATTATTTTCTCTTCTTGCAACCATAATGCAAAAGAATAATATTATCTAAATGATAATAATTGAAAATGAGAATAGTTGATGGTAGTGTTTGGAATGACCACAACCATGCTTCATTTAATAAAAAGTAAGCATGAATCAAGGAAGACTTTCAAGGCATGAAAGTGGTCAATGGTCAACAAGTCAACCAAGGTCAACAAGTCAACAAAGAACAACCATAACATAATTCTCATTTAATTATTATTATTAATAGATAATAAATAAATCCATTAGGGTTTGGAAAAAGAAGACTGTCAACTGTGCATACGCACCCGTTCCGAAACCCTAATGAAAAACCTCATTCTCCTCCTCAATCAACTGTGCATACACACCTGCATTCTCGTTCCGAAAAACAAGAATACCAAGATATAAAAGCAACCCCAAAACATATACCAGTATCTGGCTCAAACCAGAGCCTGCCAGTATAATCCGTCCGGACTCCAAACGTGCACAAGTGCGCGGATGAGAACGAACCCTGTCGCAAAACCATGCGACCTCTACTCTGTTTTGCCCAGAGGCGAATACCCTCTGTGTGGGACTCTAAAGACTCGACACTACGCTGGCAGTGGGTTTAACCACAGACCGCAAGCGGCACTAGCTGTGCATAACGATCCCCAGGTAGATGTCGACAAGAAGGCTGACGAGGTGAAACCCCATCTGAACTCCTACTGAGTCTGAATGTGACAGTCTCCGTACAGTCCGGTCTGTTCGTCTGATACATCGCATGGCGGGCCTAGGGGGTGGTAAACGTCAGTCCCCCAATAGCGGTACAAGTCGTGCCGGAGCGAAGCCCAAAACACCCTGAGATAACACTGGAAACCTACCAGTATATCTCGTTTGCCCTGGCCAGGGACTACTCGTGTAATGGCTCTCCTAGACACAGCGCGATGTCAACCCCCAATACCGGGAGAGACGAATCCTGTCTAACCGTCACTGCCTCCAAGTGCTTCGGGACTGCACCCAACCACCACCCGTTTGCACGACTCCTTTGAGTCGTGGTAGGGTAGTGATCAAAGTGCAGTGGGAACACACTTGAGGCGAAGTGCCAGTGTCAAGTCAGCGGACTAAGCTGTACTCATGTCACCTGGGAACTGATAACTGACGATAGGTATAATACCAACCTGTCAGTTCCCGACGAGTCCTGTCCAGTGTACTCGTAACCCAACGAGCACCCGTATACTATCTCCAGTACGACGTACTGATGGCTGTGGGACAGACCATCTCCCACACTGGGATGAGAAGCGCATACGCTAGTCTACTCCGGAGTATCGATGCCCTGTCTCGATAGTCCTGCGACTAGGGACCTGTATAAGGATGTGCTTATAGATTACCCAGCCCCCACTAGTGTGACTGCCATCACAACGCTGGTAATCAAGCAAAGATCCTAAGGGCTCCACTAATGCGTATAAGTGATATACTGAAATAAACACAAGTACACATTGAAGTAGAAACAAACCAAGTAGCATACTACTATTTTGAGCAAGATTGTATATACAAGGTGAATATCCCAAGCATCCATTAAGTAATATACAAACTAGTATGATACAGTAATGGCCTCTAGGGCATATACACTAACAATCTCCCACTTGCACTAAGGCCATGTACTGGCGTATCGAAGACCTATCATCTCGATCAGCCGCTCGAACTGAGTCTGGGGTAGGGCCTTGGTGAATGGATCTGCAGTGTTCTCTTCTGAAGCAACCCTCCGAACCTCGATCTCCTTGCGATCCACGATCTCCCTGATCAGGTGATACCGCCTCAAGATGTGCCTGGATCTCTGATGGGACCTGGGTTCCTTTGCTAAAGCTATAGCCCCGTTGTTGTCGCAATACAGAGGTATTGGGTCAACAATGGACGGAACCACCTGAAGTTCTTTCAAGAACTTCCTCATCCAGACAGCTTCTTTTGCGGCATCAGATGCAGCGATGTATTCCGCTTCCATCGTCGAGTCTGCAACGGTTTCCTGTTTGGAACTCTTCCAACACACCGCCCCTCCATTGAGGGTGAAGACAAAACCCGACATGGACTTGGAATCATCCTTGTCACTCTGGAAGCTGGAGTCAGCAAAGGCCTCGATCTGGAGGTCTTTTGCGCCATACACCAAGAACATCTCCTTAGTCCTTCTCAGGTACTTGAGAATGTTCTTTACTGCTATCCAATGTTTCTCCCCAGGGTTTGACTGATACCGGCTTACTACACTCAGTGCATAAGCTACATCCGGTCTGGTACACAACATCGCATACATTATAGAGCCTACCGCAGAAGCGTAGGGTATAATAGACATGCGATCCCTCTCCAAATCAGTCTTGGGAGACATCTCTTTAGAGAGGGTGATCCCGTGACAAGCCGGTAGGTTACCGCGCTTGGAATCTTCCATACTGAATCTTTTCACTATGGTGTCGATGTACCTGGACTGAGAAAGTCCCAATATCCTCTTGGATCTATCACGATGGATCCGGATCCCCAGGATGTATGAGGCATCACCCAGGTCTTTCATGGAGAACCTTTGTGACAAGAATCCCTTGACAGATTGTAGCATAGGAATGTCATTTCCTATTAAGAGAATGTCATCCACGTATAAAACGAGGAATACTACAGTTCTCGCTACAAATCTACTATAGATGCATGGTTCATCTGGATTTTTGATAAAGCCAAATTCTTTGACTGTCTCATCAAAACAGATGTTCCAACTCCGCGATGCCTGCTTTAGTCCATAAATGGACTTAAGCAACTTGCACACCTTTCCGCTGCTCCCACTCTGAATGAAACCCTCTGGCTGATCCATATAGACACACTCCTCTAAATTTCCATTTAGAAAAGCTGTCTTTACGTCCATTTGCCAGATCTCATAATCGTGGAAGGCAGCAATGGCAAGAAGGATCCGAATGGATTTCAGCATGGCTACTGGAGAAAAGGTTTCGTCGTAGTCCAAGCCAGGTCTTTGACGAAAACCCTTTGCTACCAGCCTAGCTTTATAGGTCTCAACCTGTCCATCTACACCAATCTTCCTTTTGAAGATCCACTTGCATCCTACGGGTTTTACCCCGTCTGGAGCAATGTCCAACGTCCATACCTTGTTGGTGTACATGGACTCCATTTCGGTCCGCATTGCATCCAGCCATTTCACTGAGTCAACGCTCTGAACGGCCTGCTGGAAGCTAGTAGGCTCATCATAATCTATGATGCAATCCTCTCGATCCCTGTCTATGAGAAAACCGTAGTATCTCTCGGGCGGATGAGACTGCCTACTACTCCTGCGGAGCGGCGTAGGAATGTCCTGTTCTGTTGAACCTTCTGGTTCCACCAAACTTTCAGTAACAGTCTGTGGTTCTGGAATTTCTTCCAGCTCTACTGCGCTCCCACTTATTTCTTTTTCTATGAACTGGTGTTCTAGAAAGTGGGCATGACGAGAAACAAGAACTTTTTGTTCCTCTTCACAGTAGAAGAAATATCCCTTGGAATTCTTTGGATATCCCACAAACTTGCACAGTACTGAGCGTGCCTCGAGCTTGTCCGCATGCTGCTTTTTGACAAAAGCTGGACTTCCCCATATCTTAATGTGATTAAGATGGGGTCTCTTCCCACACCACATCTCAAATGGCGTGGTAGGCACAGTCTTAGTGGGAACTCGGTTCAAAAGGTATGCGGCTGATTCTAGTGCATACCCCCAGAATGATCGCGGTAACTCAGCGTTACTCATCATGGACCGCACCATATCCAATAGGGTGCGGTTCCGTCTCTCCGATACACCGTTATGTTGCGGGGTGTATGGAGGAGTAAGCTGAGAGAGAATTCCGTTCTCTTTTAAATAGTCCAGGAATTCGGCACTTAAGGATTCTCCACCTCGATCCGATCTTAGAATCTTAATACTTTTGCCGGTCTGTTTCTCTACTTCATTCTTATACTCCTGGAATTTTCCAAAGGCCTCGGACTTATGTTTCATTAAGAAGACATAACCGTACCTTGAGAAGTCATCCGTAAAAGTAATGAAGTAAGAATGTCCGCTTCGGGCATGTGTAGACATTGGACCGCACACGTCACTGTGTACGAGTCCCAAGAGCTCGCTCGCTCTTACTCCATGTCCAGTAAACGGAGTCTTTGTCATCTTTCCTTTGAGACAAGATTGACAAGTGGCATATGATTGATATTCGAACGCATTCAAATATCCTTCTGTATGCAACTTAGTCAACCTTCTCTCATTGATGTGACCCAATCTACAATGCCATAAGAAAGTCTGATTTATTTCTGGAGACTTTCTTTTGTGTGTATTCTGGACATTGAAAATCTGTGGTTGGTTTAACACGTATATACCATTACTCAGAGTACCTGACCCAATCAATACTTGATTAAGGTGAATGTTTACAACATTACTTACAAACGCAAATTCATAACCTTCTTTAGAAACTAAAGATACAGAAATGATATTACAAGTTGCGTTGGGTACAAAAAAGCAATTACGCAAAACCAAAACATGTCCATCTGACATTCCCAGGTGATAGTCCCCCACGGCTTTAGCATCCATGCTAGCTCCGTTCGCAACTCTGAGGGTCATGTCACCTGCCTTCAAATCCCTACGGTTTCTCAACGCCTGCAAAGAATTACAGATATGAGATCCTGATCCGGTATCCAATACCCAGGAAGTAGAGTTTATTGAAAGACAGTTTTCAATAACATACACACCTGAAGCTGAAGCTGCAACCTGCTTCAATTCCTGTGTTCTGGCCTTCCAGGCCCTGCAATCATTCTTCCAGTGTCCTTTCTTATGACAAAAGAAGCATTCTTCCTTATCCACAAGCTTCCCCGCTATCTTTGTTGCTTTCCCTTTTCCCTTCGTATCCACTTTACTAACACCGCCCCTTGGTTTGGCGGGGGCCTTCTTCTTCTTTCCCTTGGCTTTCGCCTTGGACCTAGAAGAAGATGATCCTCCTACAAACAAAGTGGATGTATCCCTACTTTTCTGTAGGGTGCCCTCTGCGCTCCTCAGCATGTTGAGGAGCTCTGATAGTTCAACCTCTTTTTCTTGTAGGTTGAAGTTCAGTATAAACTGGGCGTAAGTGGAAGGAAGGGACTGGAGAACTATATCCGTATATAGCTCACTCTCTAATGTGATCCCTAGGTCAGCGAGCTCCTCAATGTAGCCGATCATCTTTAGCACGTGCTCGGCTACCGATGATCCGACGGCCATCTTTGTCGAAAACAACTTTTTCGACGCTTCGTATCTTGCGATACGTGATTGCTCTCCATACAGTTCTTTTGTATGGAGCAATATGGACTCCATGTCCATATTCTCATGCCTCCTCTGATGTTCGTTGTCCATCGAGGCAAGCAGGAGGCACTTGGCCTTCGCGCTATCAATCTCCCAAGTCTTGCGGATTTCCTTATCCGCGACGCTGGAAGTTGGACCAGGGACAGAGGGAGCTTTGGTGGTAAGAAGATACCCCAGCTTGTCATAAGTGATTGCTATCTTGACATTCCTGAGCCAATCTTTGTAGTTTGGCCCTGTCAGCTTGTTTTTATCTAGGAGTAACTTAAGTCCAGTCATGTTGATTGGTCGCTGCAATTAGGAGAGAGAAGAAGAAACACTCAGCATGATGCTCTTGCAAGTTTAGAGTGGTTTTTAGTTTGTCTAAACAGGATGGCTCCCACTGTTTCTCGAATCCCTCCTCAAACCATAAAGGAAGAATTAGTCAGGATCAATCCCACCGTACAATACTTGCTTAACCGTTCAGCCAGGCCGGTGTCGGTACTTCGAGGGAGGTTTTCCAACGCTTTCGCGAAGTTCCTTAATTAAAGAACCTCTTTTCCCTGGGGGCGTAACCCCGCTAACACCTTTCTAGGCACCTACTAGGTTTATAGCATTGATCGTTAAGTGAGAAATTTCCCGAGGAGTAGCATATACTCACAGTAGGATCGGGATCCAAATATCATCGCGTGACGAAACTGAAGGAATCCTACCAGAATCACCACACTCCAAATGGTATGCAAATCTAGCAAGTTTCAGTACTTATGAAACTCCCGATGTGGATTTTTGCCCCATGCTCTTATGACCTTGACTTTGGCCAAAATATCATAAGTCACATGTCAAGTTCTGCCCGTCACTATCCAGGTTAATTTGGATCCATCCGTATCTACCCTTGACTTTGGCCAAAATGGCAGCACGACTGTCCCAAACCAACGCATCTATCTATGCTACACATGAACACCCAATAGCTACCAATCACTATGCCTTGACTTTGGCCAAAATACATAGCTTGAATACTATTGCCTATTCATGCGAAGCGACGGAGGGCTACGAATGGTTTTGGCGAAACCGTGAACGTAGTGAACTTGATTTAATCGATGGAACGAGATAGCTTTTAGAAGGAGTGGCTCAATCTCCGCATTTAAAAGTTAGTTTTGAAAAGAACCGAGTGGTTTTTCGAAAGTGTTCCATCGACTTAAACTTGGTTTATTATCTTGCATTAGTTCTTTTAATGCGTGATATTCTTGCATTAGTACTTTTAATGCGTCCCATCATTTAATCCTACCATTGCAGAAAACAACCAAAATATGACGTACGCTTATGCCATTCGCATTCGCCACGGGGCCCCGTCATTACCCGTTAGGTTACTTAACTAACGACAGAGCGGGGGCTGGGCTAGCGCGTCTGTAAAACATAAGCAACGCCTAAATAGAAAGCAATGATAGACATTTCAGATCACAGATAAATACATTGGATATACTAGCAATCTGTAATTTGTACGAGCCTGTAACAAAAAACAGATAACACGGTCGCGGTGAATAGCCAAATCCCCACCCAAGACCCCTACGGGTGCGGCAAACTACCCGCCAAGTCCTCGGTAGTTTGTGCACCCCTCCATGGGTCTATCCTAGGAGCAAAAACAGTAAAAAGAATTATACAATGACGGCTACAACCCCGACCCGGTTGTGCGGCCAAACAAATAATATAATTACATCAATTTACATTTACAATGAATTGCAAGAAAAGAAAACTCTCGTCTCACAACCCCCGGCTATTCACCCGCGACAATCCAACATATTTATATACACATTCCAGCACATTACAGATCTTGTATAACCCCGACTAATCGTCTTATAGCGATTAGCCGACGTTCAATACAAGCAAACATCACAGATATAACCATCATAGTCAAAGTGTAGTGAAGTTCGGGAAAAAAATACGGAATTATAGGACCCCAAAAGGAAATTTCTTTTCTGGAAAATCTGGGCACATATAATATATTTTAAAAATCCCAAAACCAACACAGACACACACTGCACGAAAAACGATGCACAGAAGACGACAAGTCGCGGCGGTTCCGCGGCGGATGCTTACCTTACGCGGCGGAAGCGCGGCGCCTTAGACGAGTTACTGTATCGTTTTTCTTGGGTGTTCACAGAAAAGCCTGAGCCGAATTTACATGTATAAATGTTTTCATTTTGAGCCAAAAAATTTTCAACAGAAACTCAGGTTTTGTGATTTCTCCGGTTTTGTGATTTTTTTGTTTCCGAACTTCGTTACACTTCACTACCAAGCTAGTTTAAGTTTAGTTAGGCTCTGATACCACTGTAAGTCCATATTGCGACCCCCGGTTCTTACGGGGAGGCGGAAACGGTATAAAAATCAAATTTTTAGTGCAAGAGGCAACATGGACTAAACAAGGTCGGGATCGTGTCTAAACTAAACTAGCAATTACGCTAAAAGGAGTTAGCTACTCGGATGAGGGTTATACCTAAACTTGAACTCCTTCTTCTTGAAATCTTGTAGAGGTTGATGGTTCTCTTTTGTCGCCTTCTTCCGTCGAAGATGGATCCACCTCGAGGGTTCAACCTTGGGCTCTTTCTCGGACTTGGAGTGAACTAGAATCTTCGGCTTGCTAATCCTTTGATCCTAGGGTGAGTAGAGAGTGACTAGGGTTTGCTTTTCTTTTTAAAGAGAAGGATTCTCAACTCATGAGAAGGTTTCTCTTTACTAGAGGAAGAAGAAGATGAAGAGAGGAGAGAGAATGAGAATGATAGAATGAGCTATTATTTTCTCTTCTTGCAACCATAATGCAAAAGAATAATATTATCTAAATGATAATAATTGAAAATGAGAATAGTTGATGGTAATGTTTGGAATGACCACAACCATGCTTCATTTAATAAAAAGTAAGCATGAATCAAGGAAGACTTTCAAGGCATGAAAGTGGTCAATGGTCAACAAGTCAACCAAGGTCAACAAGTCAACAAAGAACAACCATAACATAATTCTCATTTAATTATTATTATTAATAGATAATAAATAAATCCATTAGGGTTTGGAAAAAGAAGACTGTCAACTGTGCATACGCACCCGTTCCGAAACCCTAATGAAAAACCTCATTCTCCTCCTCAATCAACTGTGCATACACACCTGCATTCTCGTTCCGAAAAACAAGAATACCAAGATATAAAAGCAACCCCAAAACATATACCAGTATCTGGCTCAAACCAGAGCCTGCCAGTATAATCCGTCCGGACTCCAAACGTGCACAAGTGCGCGGATGAGAACGAACCCTGTCGCAAAACCATGCGACCTCTACTCTGTTTTGCCCAGAGGCGAATACCCTCTGTGTGGGACTCTAAAGACTCGACACTACGCTGGCAGTGGGTTTAACCACAGACCGCAAGCGGCACTAGCTGTGCATAACGATCCCCAGGTAGATGTCGACAAGAAGGCTGACGAGGTGAAACCCCATCTGAACTCCTACTGAGTCTGAATGTGACAGTCTCCGTACAGTCCGGTCTGTTCGTCTGATACATCGCATGGCGGGCCTAGGGGGTGGTAAACGTCAGTCCCCCAATAGCGGTACAAGTCGTGCCGGAGCGAAGCCCAAAACACCCTGAGATAACACTGGAAACCTACCAGTATATCTCGTTTGCCCTGGCCAGGGACTACTCGTGTAATGGCTCTCCTAGACACAGCGCGATGTCAACCCCCAATACCGGGAGAGACGAATCCTGTCTAACCGTCACTACCTCCAAGTGCTTCGGGACTGCACCCAACCACCACCCGTTTGCACGACTCCTTTGAGTCGTGGTAGGGTAGTGATCAAAGTGCAGTGGGAACACACTTGAGGCGAAGTGCCAGTGTCAAGTCAGCGGACTAAGCTGTACTCATGTCACCTGGGAACTGATAACTGACGATAGGTATAATACCAACCTGTCAGTTCCCGACGAGTCCTGTCCAGTGTACTCGTAACCCAACGAGCACCCGTATACTATCTCCAGTACGACGTACTGATGGCTGTGGGACAGACCATCTCCCACACTGGGATGAGAAGCGCATACGCTAGTCTACTCCGGAGTATCGATGCCCTGTCTCGATAGTCCTGCGACTAGGGACCTGTATAAGGATGTGCTTATAGATTACCCAGCCCCCACTAGTGTGACTGCCATCACAACGCTGGTAATCAAGCAAAGATCCTAAGGGCTCCACTAATGCGTATAAGTGATATACTGAAATAAACACAAGTACACATTGAAGTAGAAACAAACCAAGTAGCATACTACTATTTTGAGCAAGATTGTATATACAAGGTGAATATCCCAAGCATCCATTAAGTAATATACAAACTAGTATGATACAGTAATGGCCTCTAGGGCATATACACTAACATACGCATTAGTAGAGCCCGTAAGATCTTTGCTTGATTACCAGCGTTGTGATGGCAGTCACACTCGTGGGGGGCTGGGTAATCTACAAGCACATCCTTATTTACACGTCCCTGGTCATGGGATTATCGAGACAGGGCATCGATACTCCGGAGTAGACTAGCGTATGCGCTTCTCATCCCACGCGGGAAACGGCCTGTCCCACAGCCGTCAGTACGTCATACTTAAGATAGTATGTGGATGCTCGTTAGGTTACGAGTACACTGGACAGGACTCGTCGGGAACTGTTGGTTGGTATTATACCTATTGTCAGTTATCAGTTCCCAGGTGACATGAGTATAGCTTAGTCCGCTGACTTGACACTGTCACATCGTCTCGAGTGTGTTCCCACTGTACTTTGATTACTACCCAACCACGGCTCAAAGGAGTCGTGCAAACAGGTGGTAGTTGGGTGCAGTCCCGAAGCACTTGGAGGCAGTGATGGTTAGACAGGATTCGTCTCTCCCGGTATTGGGGGTTGGCATCGCGCTGTGTCTAGGAGAGCCATTACACAAGTAGTCCATGGCCAGGGCAAGCGAGATATACTGGTAGGTTTCCAGTGTTATCTCAGGGTGTTCTGGGCTACACTCCGACACGACTTGTACCGCTATTAGGGGACTGATGTTTACCGCCCCCTAGGCCCGCCATGCGATTTTATCAGACGAACAGACCGTACTGTACGGAGACTGTCACATTCAGGCTCAGTAGGAGTTCAGATGGGTTTACCTCGCCAGTCTTCTTATCGGCATCTACCTGGGGACCGTTACGTACAGCTAGTGCCGCTTGCGGTCTATGGTTAAACCCACTGCCAGCGTAGTGTCGAGTCTTTAGAGTCCCATACAGAGGGTTATTCGCCTTTAGGCAAAATGAGTAGAGGTCGCACGGTTTTGCGACGGGGTTCGTTCACATTCGCACACTTGTGCACGTTTTGTGTCCGGACGGCTTATACTAGCGGGCTTTGGTTTAAGCCGGATCCTAGTATATGATTTGGGATTGGTTTTATCTCATTGTATTCGTGTTCCTAGGAACACGGATACGGGTGTGTATGCACAGTTGACTGAGGGAGAGGCAGAGGACTTTCATTAGGGTTGATGACCATTGTCATTTTCTTAACCCAAATGGTTATGTATGAAATATGATTTATAAATATTAGTTAATTATAATTGTGCATGGTTAGGGTTGTTGACCATTTGACTTTATTTGACTTGTTGACCTAGGTTGACAAGTTGACCATAATCATTCCATAAGAAAGATGCTCTTTGATCCTAGCAAAAAGCATTTAATGTGAAATGATAATGGTCATTTCTTGATTAACCATGACAATTATCTTTAGCTAATTATCTATTTTTCATAATTCACACATATATGTGAGATGGTTGTAAACTATTCTCATTCTATCATTCTCATTCTCTCTCCTCCTCTTCCTCTCTCTCTAGCTCTCCCCTCTCATGAGTTGAGAACCCTTGAGCTTGAGATAAATCCTTCTAAAATACTCTCTACCCTTTTTAGGTTCTAGGATTAGCACTCCTAGCACCTTAGTTGCTTCTAGTTTGAAGTTGGAGCCAAAGGTTGAGGCCCTCGGGTGGATCTTTCTTTGGCAAAAGAAGACGACAAGGAGATCCCGTTCTTTCACTCCAAGGAGCAAGAAGAGAAGGACTTGAAGACCTAGGTATAACCTCCTTTCCGAGTAGCTAACTCTTTTAGCTTGTTAGTTAGTTTTTGTTTAGTAAAGATCCCTCCTTTAACTAGTCCATGTTGCCTAGTGTTGTAAAAATCCGATTTTTCATAACTTTTCCGCCTCCCCGCAAGCACCGGGGTGTGCAATATGGACTTACAGTGGTATCAGAGCCTAAATAAACACAAACTAGCTAGTTAGCAAAGTATATAGAACTTCGATCGGAAAAAAATCACAAAACACTTTTTCAAAACCCTAAGTTTCTGCCGATTTTTAAACCTGCTTTAAAAATAATAAATCATACCTTAAAAATCGGCTCAGGGTTTTTACAGAACACACAAGGAAAACGATCCACTGACTCGGCCGACTCACCGCGGATCCGCGGCCGAGTTGACTCGGCCTGGGTCATTTTCCTTGCAGTGTTCTTCTGTTGCTAT
Organism: Agapanthus africanus; assembly: GCA_030015575.1. NCBI lineage: Eukaryota > Viridiplantae > Streptophyta > Magnoliopsida > Asparagales > Amaryllidaceae > Agapanthus > Agapanthus africanus. The sequence goes on along the minus strand of CM057345.1, from coordinate 332,502,662 downwards.
TTTTGGATTTTTGTGATGGTTTGTTTCTGCCCAGATTTTCCAGAGAACAAGTTAGTTTTTGGGGTAGTCATAAATCCGTATTTTTGATCGAACTTCTTTACACTTTGGCTAATGCGTTATATCTGTGATGTTTTATATCTATTAAACGTCTGCTAATCGCTATACGTCGATTAGTGGGGGTTATACATATCTGTGATCTGTATTGTTGATGGTATGTGTATATGAACTCGGTGGATTGTTGCGGATGAATAGCCGGGGGGTTGTGAGATGAGAGTTTTGCTTTTATCTTTCAATTCATTATAAAATTTGTAATTTGATGTAATATTATTTGTTTGGCCGCACATCCAGGTTGAGGTTGTAGCCGCCATTGTATAAGTTCATTTTACTGTTTTTGCTCCTAGGATAGACCCAAGGTGGGGTGCACAAACTACCGGTTATCTCGAAGTGCCGAGTGGTCTACTCACGAGTTGAGGGAGGTTGCTTCGCTTCGGGTACATGGCGGGTAGTTTGCCGCACCCGTAGGGGTCTAGGGTGGGGTTTGGCTATTCATCGCGACCGTGTAATACGCTTTTAGTTGCAGGCTCGAACGAATCGCGGGTTCCTAGTATATCCAAAGTGTTCATCTGTGATCTGGATTGGCTATCATTGCTATATATTTATATACGATATCTATTTAGGCGTTGCTTATGTTTTGCATCCGCGCTAGTCCAGCCCCCGCTCTGTCGTTAGTTAAGTAACCTAACGGGTGATGACGGGGCCCCGTGGCGAATGCGGATGGCATAAGCGTACGTCATATTTTCGTTGTTTTCTGCAATGGTAGGATTAAATGATGGGACGCATTGGAATTAATGCAAGAAAATAAACCAAGTAAAAGTCATTGGAACACTTTCAAAACCACTCGGTTCTTTTCAAAAACCAACTTTTAAATGCGGAGCTTGAACCACTCCTTTTAAAAGCTATCTCGTTCCATCGATTATATCAAGTTCACTACGTTCACGGTTTCGCCAAAACCATTCGTAGCCCTCCGTCATTTCACATGAATGGTCAATAAGTATTCAAGCTATGTATGTTGGCCAAAGTCAAGGCATAGTGATTGGTAGCTATTGGGTATTCATGTGCAGCATAGATAGATGCGTTGGTTTGGGACAGTCGTACTGCCATTTTGGCCAAAGTCAAGGATAGGTACGGGTGGGTCCAAATTAACCTGGAGAATGACGGGTAGAACTTGACATGTGACTTATGATATTTTGGCCAAAGTCAAGGTCATAAGAGCATGGGGCAAAAATCCACATCGGGAGTTTCATAAGTACTAAAACTTGCTAGCGCTGCATACCATTTGGAGTGTGATAATTCTGGTAGGATTCCTTCAGTTATGTCACGCGATGATATTTGGATCCCGATCCTACTGTGAGTATATGCTACTCCTTGGGAAATTTCTCACTTAACGATCAATGCTATAAACCTAGTAGGTGTCTAGAAAGGTGTTAGCGGGGCTACGCCCCCAGGGAAAAGAGGTTACTTAATTAAGGAACTTCGCGAAAGCGTTGGAAAACCTCCCTCGAAGTACCAACACTGGCCTGGCTGAATGGTTAAGCAAGTATTGTATGATGAGATTGATCCCGACTAATTCTTCCTTTATGGTTTGAGGAGGGATTCGAGAGACAGTGGGAGCCATCCTGTTTAGACAAACTAAAAACCACTCTAAACTTGTAAGAGCATCATGCTAAAGTGTTTCTTTTCTCTCTCCTAATTGCAGCGACCAATCAAGATGACCGGACTTAAGTTATTACTATATAAAAATATACTGACAGGGCCAAACTACAAAGATTGGCTCAGGAATGTCAAAATGGCAATCACTTATGACAAGTTGGGGTATCTTCTTACCACGAAAGCTTCCCCTGTCCCAGGTCCCAAAACCAGTGTCGTAGATAGGGAAATCTATAAGACCTGGGAAATCGACTGCGCGAAGGCCAAGTGCCTCGTGCTTGCCTCTATGGACAATGAACATCAGAGGAGGCACGAGAATATGGACCTTGAATCCATATTTCTCCATACAAAAGAACTGTATGGAGAGCAATCTCGTATCGCCAGATACGAAGTGTCGAAGAAGCTTTTTTCGGCAAGATTGGCCGTCGGATCATCGGTAGCGGAACACGTGCTTAAGATGATTAGCTACATTGAGGAGCTCGCGGACCTTGGGACCACGTTGGAAAATGAACTCTATACGTACTTGATTCTCCAGTCCCCTCCTTCCACTTACGCCCAGTTTATCCTAAACTTCAACATGCAAGGAAAGGAGGTTGAACTTTCCGAGCTTCTGAACATGTTGAGGAGTGCTGAGGGCACCCTACAAAAGGGTAGGGAAACATCCACTTTGTTTGTAGGAGGATCTTCCTCTTCTAAGTCCAGGACGAAAGCCAAGGGAAAGAAGAAGAAAATCCCTACCAAACCAAGAGGCGGTGTTAGTAAAGTGGATACGAAGGGAAAGGCAAAAGCAACAAAGGTAGCGGGAAAGCTTATGGGGAAAGAAGAGTGCTTTTACTGTCACAAGAGTGGACACTGGAAGAAAGATTGCAGGGCTTGGAAGACCAGAACACAGGATCTGAAGCAAGTTGCGGCTTCAGCTTCAGGTGTGTATGTTATTGAAAACTATCTATCAATAAACTCTACTTCCTGGGTATTGGATACCGGATCAGGATCTCATATCTGTAATTCTTTGCAGGCGTTGAGAAAGCGTAGGTTTTTGAAGGCAGGTGACATGACCCTCAAAGTTGCAAACGGAGCTAGCATGGATGCTGAAGCCGTGGGGGACTATCACCTGGGAATGTCGGATGGACATGTTTTGGTTTTACGTAATTGCTTTTTTGTACCCAATGCATCCTGTAATATCATTCCTGCATCTTTAATATCTAAAGAAGGTTATGAATTTGCGTTTGTAAGTAATGTTGTAAACATTCACCTTAATCAAGTTCTGATTGGGTCAGGTACATTAAGCAATGGTATATACGTATTAAACCAACCACAGATTTTTAATGTCCAGAATACACACAAAAGAAAGTCTCCAGAAATCAATCAGACTTTCTTATGGCATTGTAGACTGGGTCACATCAATGAGAGAAGGTTGACTAAGTTACATACAGAAGGATATTTGGATCCATTCGAATATCAATCATATGCAACTTGTCAATCATGTCTCAAAGGAAAGATGACAAAGACTCCGTTCACTGGACACGGAGTAAGAGCGAGCGAGCTCTTAGGACTCGTACACAGCGACGTGTGCGGTCCAATGTCTACGCATGCACGAAGCAGTTATTCTTACTTCATTACTTTTACGGTTGACTTTTCAAGGTACGAATATGTCTTCTTAATGAAACATAAATCCGAGGCCTTTGAAAAATTCCAAGAATATAAGAATGAAGTAGAAAAACAAACAGGCAAAAGTATCAAGGCACTGAGATCTGATCGAGGTGGTGAATACTTGAGTGCCGTGTTCCTGGATTACTTAAAAGAGAATGGAATTCTCTCTCAGCTTACTCCTCCATACACTCCGCAACATAACGGTGTATCGGAGAGACAGAACCGAACCCTATTGGATATGGTACGGTCCATGATGAGTAACGCTGAGTTACCGCGATCATTCTAGGGATATGCACTAGAATCAGCTGCATACCTTTTGAACCGAGTTCCAACTAAGACTGTGCCTACTACACCATATCATATGTGTTGTGGGAAGAAACCCTATCTTAATCACATTAAGACATGGGGATGTCCAGCTTTTGTCAAAAAGCAGTATGCGGACAAACTCGAGGCACGCTCAGTACCGTGCAAGTTTGTGGGATATCCAAAGAACTCCAAGGGATATTTCTTCTATTGCGAAGAGGAACAAAAGGTTTTTGTTTCTCGTCATGCCCACTTTCTAGAACACCAGTTCTTGGAAAAGGAAATTGGTGGGAGCGCAATAGAACTGGAAGAAATTCCAGAACCACGAGCTATTACTGAAAGCTTAGTAGAACCAGAGGGTTCGAAAGATCAGGACATTCCTACGCCGCTCAGCAGGAGTAGTAGGCAGTCTCATCCGCCCGAGGGATACTACGGTTTTCTCATAGACGGGGATAGAGAGGATTGCATCATTGATTGTGATGAGCCCACTAGCTTCCAGCAAGCCATTCAGAGCGTTGACTCGGTAAAATGGCTGGATGCAATGCGGACCGAAATGGAGTCCATGTACACCAACAAAGTATGGACGTTGGACATTACTCCAGATGGGGTAAAACCCGTAGGATGCAAGTGGATCTTCAAAAGGAAGATTGGTGTAGATGGACAGGTTGAGACCTATAAGGCTAGACTTGTTGCAAAGGGTTTTCGTCAAAGACCTGGTTTGGACTATGACGAAACCTTTTATCCAGTGTCTATGCTGAAATCCATTCGGATCTTTCTTGCCATTGCTGCCTTCCACGATTATGAGATTTGGCAGATGGACGTAAAGACTGCTTTTCTAAATGGAAATTTAGAGGAGTGTGTCTATATGAACCAGCCAGAGGGTTTCATTCAGAGTGGGAGCAGCGGAAAGGTGTGCAAGTTGCTTAAGTCCATCTATGAACTAAAGCAGGTATCGCGGAGTTGGAACATCTGTTTTGATGAGACGGTCAAAGAATTTGGCTTTATCAAAAATCCAGATGAACCATGCATCTATAGTAGATTTGTAGCAAGAACTGTCGTATTCCTCGTTTTGTACATGGATGACATTCTGTTGATAGGAAATGGCATTCCTATGCTACAATCTGTCAAGGGGTTCTTGTCACACAGGTTCTCCATGAAAGACCTGGGTGATGCCTCCTATATTCTGGGGATCCGGATCTATCGTGATAGATCCAAGAGGATATTAGGACTTTCGCAGTCCAGGTACATCGACACCATACTGAAAAGATTCCAAGCGCGGTAATCTACCGGCTTGTCACGGGATCACCCTCTCCAAAGAGCTGTCTCCCAAGACTGATTTGGAAAGGGATCGCATGTCTATTATACCCTACGCTTCTGCGGTAGGCTCTATAATGTATGCGATGTTGTGTACCAGACCAGATGTTGCTTACGCACTGAGTGTGGTAAGCCGGTATCATTCAAACCCTGGGGAGAAATACTGGATAGCGGTAAAGAACATTCTCAAGTACCTGAGAAGGACTAAGGAGATGTTCTTGGTGTATGGAGAAAAAGACCTCCAGATCGAGGCCTTTGCTGACTCCAGCTTCCAGAGTGACAAGGATGATTCCAAGTCCATGTCGGGCTTTGTCTTTACCCTCAATGGAGGGGCGGTGTGTTGGAAGAGTTCCAAACAGGAATCCGTTGCTGATTCGACTATGGAAGCGGAATATATCGCTGCATCTGATGCCGCAAAAGAAGTCGTCTGGATGAGGAAGTTCTTGAAAGAACTTCAGGTGTTTCCGTCCATTGTTGATCCAATACCTCTGTATTGCGACAACAACGGGGATATAGCTTTAGCGAAGGAACCCAGGTCCCATCAGAATTCCAGACACATCTTGAGGCGGTATCACCTGATCAGGGAGATCGTGGATCGCCAGGAGATCGAGGTTCGGAGGGTTGCTTCAGAAGATAACACTGCAGATCCATTCACGAAGGCTTTACCCCAGACTCAGTTCGAGCGGCTGATCGAGATGATAGGTCTTCGATACGCCAGTACATGGCCTTAGTGCAAGTGGGAGATTGTTAGTGTATATGCCCTAGAGGCCATTACTGTATCATACTAGTATGTATATTACTTGATGGAAGCTTGGGATATTCACAGTTGTATAGACAATCATGCTCGAAATGGTAGTATGCTACTTGGTTTGTCTCTGCTATAATGTGTACATGTGTTTCTTTTATTATATCACCTATACGCATTAGTGGAGCCCTTAGGATCTTTGTTTGATTACCAGCGTTGTGATGGCAGTCACACTCGTGGGGGCTGGGTAATCTACAAGCACATCCTTATTTACACGTCCCTGGTCGTGGGATTATCGAGACAGGGCATCGATTCTCCGGAGTAGACTAGCGTATGCGCTTCTCATCCCAGCGCGGGAAACGGCCAGTCCCACAGCCGTCAGTACGTCGTACTTAAGATAGTATGTGGGTGCTCGTTAGGTTACGAGTACACTGGACAGGACTCATCGGGAACTGTTGGTTGGTATTATACCTATCGTCAGTTATCAGTTCCCATATGACATGAGTACAGCTTAGTCCGCTAACTTGACACTGTCACTTCGCCTAGAGTGTGTTCCCACTGTACTTTGATTACTACCCAACCACGGCTCAAAGGAGTCGTGCAAACAGGTGGTAGTTGGGTGCAGTCCCGAAGCACTTGGAGACAGTGACGGTTAGACAGGATTCGTCTCTCCCGGTATTGGGGGTTGGTATCGCGCTGTGTCTAGGAGAGCCATTACACAAGTAGTCCCTGGCCAGGGCAAGCGAGATATACTGGTAGGTTTCCAGTGTTATCTCAGGGTGTTCTGGGCTACACTCCTACATGACTTGTACCGCTATTAGGGGACTGAAGTTTACCGCCCCCTAGGCCCGCCATGCAATGTTATCAGACGAACAGACCGTACTGTACGGAGACTGTCACATTCAGGCTCAGTAGGAGTTCAGATGGGTTTACCTCGTCAGTCTTCTTATCGGCATCCACCTGGGGACCGTTACGTACAGCTAGTGCCGCTTGCGGTCTGTGGTTAAACCCACTGCCAGCGTAGTGTCGAGTCTTTAGAGTCCCACACAGAGGGTTATTCGCCTTTAGGCAAAATGAGTAGAGGTCGCATGGTTTTGCGACGGGGTTCGTTCACATTCGCGCACTTGTGCACATTTTGTATCCGGACGGCTTATACTAGTGGGCGTTGGTTTAAGCCGGATCCTAGTATATGATTTGGGATTGGTTTTATCTCATTATATTCGTGTTCCTCGGAACACGGATACGGGTGTGTATGCACAGTTGACTGAGGGAGAGGCAGAGGACTTTCATTAGGGTTGATGACCATTGTCATTTTCTTAACCCAAATGGTTATGTGTGAAATATGATTTATTAATATTAGTTAATTATAATTGTGCATGGTTAGGGTTGTTGACCATTTGACTTTATTTGACTTGTTGACCTAGGTTGACAAGTTGACCATAATCATTCCATAAGAAAGATGCTCTTTGATCCTAGCAAAAAGCATTTAATGTGAAATGATAATGGTCATTTCTTGATTAACCATGACAATTATCTTTAGCTAATTATTTATTTTTCATAATTCACACATATATGTGAGATGGTTGTAAACTATTCTCATTCTATCATTCTCATTCTCTCTCCTCCTCTTCCTCTCTCTCTCTAGCTCTCCCCTCTCATGAGTTGAGAACCCTTGAGCTTGAGATAAATCTTTCAAAAATACTCTCTATTCTTTCTAAGGTTCTAGGATTAGCACTCCTAGCACCTTAGTTGCTTCTAGTTTGAAGTTGGAGCCAAAGGTTGAGGCCCTCGGGTGGATCTTTCTTCGGCAAGAGAAGGCGACAAGGAGATCCCGTTCTTTCACTCCAAGGAGCAAGAAGAGAAGGACTTGAAGACCTAGGTATAACCTACTTTCCGAGTAGCTAACTCTTTTAGCTTGTTAGTTAGTTTTTGTTTAGTAAAGATCCCTCCTTTAACTAGTCCATGTTGCCCAGTGTTGTAAAAATTTGATTTTTCATAACTTTTCCGCCTCCCTGCAAGCACCGGGGAGGGCAATATGGACTTACAGGCTACACTCTGACACGACTTATACCGCTATTGGGGGTCTGACGTTACCAGCCCCCTAAGCTCGATATGCGATACTCATAGAAGAACGGACCGGACTATATGTATATTGTCACTGATAGGCTCAGTAGGGTTCCAGAATGAGTTCGCTCATCAGGCTTCCCTTTTGGTCAGTACATGGGCAACCGTTATGCACAGCTAGTGCCGCGACGTGCTTATGGTTAAACCCACTGCCAGGGTACAGACGAATCTTTAGAGTCCCCCACAGATAGTTTCCCAAGTTCGGGCGAAATGTTGTAGAGGCCGTATGGTTTTATGGCAGGGTTCGAAAAATGCACGTGCATTTATGCACGTGTCATATTTCGGGCAGATAATACTGGTGGGCTTGGGTTTAAGCCGGATCCATGTATTATATTGAGTAGGAATATTTTAGTCTCTCGTATTCGTATTCGGTCGGAATATGGATACAGGTATGTATATACAGGTGAGGGGTATTTTCGTAATCTGTTACGAGAATATTTTAGAAGATGCATTTCTTTTGGTTAATCATTTTGGTTTAAATGGGTAATAGGCTTTTGGAAATGGTGACTCATTCTTAGTGACTCATTACGTCTAGAATGATCACTAATGACTCATGTAATGAGTCATCTAGTGAGTCATTAAGGAGTTAATGAGTTTTGTTTTGGGTGGGATATTTTAGGGTTTTGGTTGGAGATATTTTTCTAGGATATTTTCCTTGATATTTCTTCACAAAACCCTATATATCATCACCAATTTTTGGGCAGCCAAGGGTCAATTTTTGGGACTTGGTTTTTTCTCATTTGATTCATATCTTGAGTTCACCATTTCCAAACCCTAGCATCTTCTTCAACCTCCACCCTAACCCTCTCATGTGATGAGAACCCTAGGGTGTTTGAGACAAAATATTCTAGTCATTCTCTACTTCATCTTGGTCATCTCTTTTAGCAGAATTGATGACCGAGTTGCCTCGGTATAGAGGCGGGAGCCCGTTTAAAGATCCGTAGATGTGGTGCCACCTCGACGAGGAGCAAAGAGATCGGAGTTGCCGCAAAGGAGCGTGGGATGATGGCTAAAGACCGAAGGACTCGGATCGATCGGTATAGCCTTTCTACCTCTTTACAGTTTGTTAGTTTAGCGTTAATGGCAAGATCCGGGTTATAGTATGCGATAGCGCCAGTTATAAAAGTTTTTGTTCCGCGTTTGGCATCAGAATGACGGCCGGAGCGCTACCGTAGACTTATATGGTATCAGAGCCATGCCATTAACCTTTACTAATTTGTTCTAACGTGTTTAAAACAACGATCGAACGAAATTTCCAAAACAGCATTTTTCAGGCTAAAGTTTCTGTCGATTTTTTAAACAGGTCTAAAAATCATTTTGAGCATCTCAGAAAATCGAGCAGGCTTTTTTAAGAATTCTGGTGAAATTTGGTCGACTGACTCTATAGTACTGCCGCGGAACCGCCGCATAAACCAGGGTTTGGCCGCTGTTCCGCCGCAGGTTTGGAGCATCAGACTACCATTTTTCTACAGTAACCTCCTGGATAGAAAATTGTAGTTTCTGGAATATTTCTTTTGGGCCAGATTTTGTTTGTGTACTGCAGATGTACGTGGGGCCCACTTCGGGAAGTTTTGTCGATCGGAATTTTAAACTTGTTAGTTTACAGTACTTACATTATATCTCCAACCGTGAATGTCATTCGAGCGGTAAATTGCATCTAATTGCTATAGCCCTTTTAGACGGGTTTGCGAACATGACATTCGCGTTGATGTTCTGTGTTGTGCTGTGATGTTGCGGATTTGTCGTGGTGGATAGCAGTGTGCAATGGTAGTGCATTTTGGAATTATTTGTACATTTGATATTGCGGGGCGAGCGTCCAACAAATGGACTGCCGTCACTGCCTGTTTGTATAATATTCTTTTGGGGCATGACCGGGCTGAGGTCGATGTACCCGTTGTACGTATTTTTCATTTCTGTACTAGGTTTTACCCCGCGACGGAGTGCACGGATAGCCGGGTTCTGGAGGGAAACGGGTCCACATCTCATGGCTTTGAGAGGTAGAGGGGCCTCACTCTAGAATTGGCAGACTATTCGCCGCACTCGTAGGGGCTACAGGTTGACCCAAGGAGGGGTGCCAAGTTACCAGATTCTGTGAAGTGCAGGGTGGTACATTCACTTTGCTGTAGGGGGCTGCCTCGCTTCAGGTTTTGGCGGGTAACTTGCCACACCCGTAGGGGTCTAGGTTTCATTGCACAGGCTATCCATACGACCAGGGGAACGTCGGGTTTCAACAGCGGCTCTGTGAAACCCGGGGATCCCAGATTATCTGTATTGTTCTGTGATGCTTATTACTTTTCTGTAATGTTGCATATTATCACGCCTGGAGCGATTATTGTATATTTTTATATATACTAGTAGATGTTGTATATGTGTTGCAACCGCGCTAGTCCAGTCTCCGCTCTGTCGTTAGTTAAGTAACCTAACGGGTGATGACGGGACCCAGTAACGAATGCGGATGGTATATACGTACATTTTATTTTCGTTCTTTTCTGGTGTGATTAATTGATGGGACTGCGTTGATTCTGATCAATACAAAGGAAAACAAATCTGTTTGGACATTGTTGGAACAGTTTTAAAAAATGTTATTACAAAAACGTTTTCTTTTATTTTGCACAGTGGTATTCAGTTGGATTATCCTGCACCTCATTCGACGAGGTAAGGGCCGAGATCCCTTCACCGAGAGTGACCCGTTGGGCAGAAGTTTGCATCACGGTAATAACTTCACTATAGTCGATTACATGTTGCTTTGCATCGCGATGTTCAGTTGGAATATCCTGCACCTCATTCCACAAGGAAAGAGCCGAGATCCCTTCACCGGGAGTGACCTCTTTAGCGAAGGTTTTCGCCACTATTTTTTTTATAAAAAGCCATCAGGTTTCTTTAACGAGATCAAGTTCATTACGTTAAAGGTTTTTTGCCAAAAACCAGCCGTAGCCCTCCGTCGTTTCAGATGGTAGCACGTAGTATTCATGTTATGTTTGTTGGCCTTCGTCAAGGCATAGTGGATGGTAGCTGCTTGTTACTGTTCTGTTGCATAGATAAATGAGTTGGTTTAGGACAGTCGTATTACCTTGTTGGCCTTCGTCAAGGGTATGTACGGGTGGGTTCGAATTGACAAGATAATGACGTGTAGAACTTGACATGTGACTTATGATTTGTTGGCCTTCGTCAAGGTCATAAGAACATGGGGTAAAAATCACATCGGGAGTTTCTAAAGAAACTGAAACTTGCCAGGCATGCGCATACCTTCTGGAGTGTGATAACGTGAGTGGATTCCGTCACGTTATCATGCGATGAGTGTTGGATCCCGGTTCCCACTGATGAGTTGGTTTACTCTTCGGGTGATCCCGATTGATTCATCTTTCAGGTTTGGAGGAGAATTTGACCGTACAGTGGGAGGTTTCCTGATTAGATAAAGTGATAACCATTTTGATCTAGGTTAGAGTGCACGCAGAGTGTTTCTTTTCTCTCTCTCTTTGGCAGCGACCTTTGACCGACCCTAAACTATGACTCAATGACCAAGTTGACCGAACCTTCTTAAAATACTGGCTTTTGGATTGTCCGAGTTGCATAAGTCATTGCCGCTCCTTCTTTTACCTTTTGCATTTCTCAGAACACCTCATATCACTACGAACATCCACTTCCATTGGATAGATCCATCGTATGGTTATATACGAACTCGAAGGGACTTCTTCGAGGATGGATCCAGGTTCAGGAGAAATTGAATTGGTTTATTCAGTTGTCTTTTATCATCACCTTTTCTCAAGTTGCAAGGGCTCCTTGGTTTAGGAGAGTACACCTATTACGCTTATTGGATAGTCTTCTACCAAACCATAGGCAGGTACCGAAAGGTAGGGAATGAAGAAAACCAATTAGCCTAAGTAGGGTGTACAGAAGGTAATAAGTAAAGACAAAATAAAGAGATTAGAAAGAGGGCAAAGTAAATTGCGACTGCTATCATTCACGACCAAACCATGTACTTCATCGCCACTCCTATTTCACCTTTGCTTTTTTCCCCAGTTCGGGAGAAATAGAATAAGGTATTATTTAGTTGTCTTTTATCATCACCTTCTCTCAAGTTGCGATTACTCCTTGGTTTAGGAGAGTACACCTATTATGCTTACTGGGTAGTCTTCTTCCAAACCATAGGCTGGTGCCGAATGGTAGGGAAGGAAGAAAACCACTTAGCCTAAAGGGGTGTACAGAAGGTTATAAATAAAGACAAATAAAGGGATTTGGAGAGATGGCAAAGAAATATACGGTTATAGTCATGAATTGGATTATAAAAGAGGCATTACTAGGAATACCAGAATACCCCTACGAAACATTTTTCATGTTTCAGTTTCACTGTGCATTGTTAAAGGAAAACTGATTTCCCGATTAGATACTTACTCCAGGGTATGTATTTACCAGGTATGATTCTCACATCTGTATGGTTTTATAGATGATGAGTGGGAGTAAGTTATTGGGAATTAGGTGACCATCCTCATTATATCGGAATTCGTTGTAATTGGTGATATTTGAGGAAATCGCCTGGGTTTTTGCCAGACAGCATATATTTGGGTTTGTGTATCCGTTGTTGTGCACCAATTTCAAAATGATATATCTGTATGTTTATTTTTATAAAGTGAGATATAAATTTTTGATATTATGTCGATGACATTTACCTATATCAGTTGAAGATTGGGTAAGGAGCATTGAACAGCGGAGTAGTTCTTAACCATAAGTACAGTTTTCAACCTACGATGCACAGGTTTTGAGTTATTCGACTCAGGGGACTCATACAGAGTATTGTATGCTGTCCAGTGTCCATCAGGACAAAGGGGTTGGTCCTCGTACTATGTTCTGTTTACTTGTGACTTCTCTAGTTTTTTAGACAAGTGTTTCGTAGAAATACAATGTCTACGTTTTGAGAAGTTGTGGGTATAGGAATAAAGTAGAGAACCAGATGTCGCAAGTATCGGGATTCTTCAAAGAGATCGAAGATGTAAATACTTATGATTGGTATTCAGTTGATAGAAATAGTTTTGAGAAACTTGTTTCTCTTTCAGGTTGCTCATAATTGGATGTATTCCTAAGTTGAGTAATGCTGATTAGTCTCTCTCCATTAAAATTGATATGCACTGAAGACAGCTGCATGATTTGAATATGGTTCCAATTAAATAAGTGTCAAAGTTTCTATATTGGATATAGAATGGTTCATATCTTAACGATGTTAAGGTATGGGGAGTTGTCCGGCTTATGCTTAAAACCATACTCTGGATAACTCAAGGCACGTTTCTGTAATGGCAGTTTGCGGGTTGGCCTAGGCTATGACAAGGGTTGACTTTCTACCATCTGGAAGATCAATGGTGATATTGTTCTTGACTCGCCACAGTTTTAGTAAAATGGATTTTTTCAGAAAACAGTAGTGGGGGTATGGTAGAACTGGAAGTGATTCCAGAACCGCAAACGATTACGGAAAATTTAATAGGACCTAAAGATTCAATTAGGTTTTGACATTCCATTAGCCACTCCGCAGATATGATGGGTAACCTCAGGCACCCGAGAGATACTCCAGTAGCCTCAAGGACGGTGACAGGGAGGTTCTTGTTTACCCAGACTTGACACTACTGTTGTTTCAGGCTATGAGACTCGGCAGGAGGTTAAATATAGCGTCGTTCTAAACTAGCTTTAGAAGTGCACGTATATATTATTCTGCCAGAGGGTTGTTATGGTCAGTGGGAGCAGCGGAAGCATAGTGGGCAAGTAGCTTATGTCTATTTATAGACTAGAGCAGATATAGCGGAGATAGATCATCTAGTTTTGATGTGACAGTCATAGGTTTGACTTCATCAGAATAGGGGATGGATCTGTTAAGAAGGTAGTAGGGTGTGATGTCCTGGTATTTGTATGACATACACAGAGTAGGAAGTAAAATTCCTATACTACGATCGGTTGTACTTTGGTTGTCACACAGTTGTTTCTCCACAAAGGATATGGATATAATATCTGACATTCTGCTTACTAGATCTATGGTTTTAGATCTAGATTTGGGTATTTTCCCAATATAGGTACTTTGACAGTATTCTAATAGTATTTTAGAATAGATGACTCCTGCCATGGTGGTGTACCTACAGGTGATGGAGCCACCCTCTCGAAAGGTGTCTTACAGACTAAAGGGGAGAGGGATGTGCATGATTAGCAGATCACTTGCTCAGGCAATTGAGTCAATTGTGAGATGTCAAGTACCACACCAGATGTTGTTTTTGCACTAGATGCGATAAGTTTATATTAATCCAATCAAGAAGAAATATAAGGAAGCAGTTTTAGAACATAAGTGCATGTTCTAGGGATTTGATGGCGGCAGCCTCCTTCGGAGACGGTTATCATTCCAGGCTTCAAAGGTGACATGGATGATAGAGTGATTGTCAGAGTTATAGTTTTCCCTCTGACGAGGGACAGTATTATGGACAGTTGGTCCAAGAGGATACTGTGGGAGGCATGGTGCAGGATATTGATTAGGTTCAGTTGACGATACAGTCTAAGAAGTTTGGATTTGGAGTTCATTTATGAACTAGGTCCCATCAGATATCCAGACATATTCTAAGACAGGTATTACTCAATTCGGGAGATGGCATTCTCCGCGAACTTGAGATTAAGAGAGACATAGAAAGAAACATCGGGGCGGATCCACTCATTGAGGCTATTTCTCGAACACAAGAGTTTTACAAACGGGCTTTGTGAAACTGATTAGTAGAGGAGTTGGGTGTTCGGTATCACACGGGCTGTGAGTATGAGACATCGTAATAATTAGCCTTAAGTGCAAGTGGGAGATTGTTGGATGTAATGCCCTCAAAGTCAATTATTGGATCGCAGGTACGTGATTGCAATAATTGAGGAGGACCTATACCGGTAGCACAGTCTTACTCGAGATGATAGTATGCTATCTGGTTTGCCTTTATCAGTCGTGTACAGGTTCAGGTGACTGATCACTGTTACACATTGATAGAGCCCTTAGGATCTTGCTTGACTACCAACAGTATGATGGCGATCATATACGTGAGAGTTGGGTAGACTATAAGCACATCCTTAATAGTGGTCCCTAGTCGTGGGAGTTTCGAGACAGGGCATCGATACTCCGGAGTGGACTAGTGTATACAGTCGAGACCCCGACGAGGGGCGATAGCCGGTCTCACAAGCCATTGGTGTCAGTTGGATCACCTAAGATGTATACAGGTGCTCATTGGGTTATGAGTACACCGGACAGGACTCGCCGGGAACCTGCTAGTTGGTATTTATACCTAGCATCAGATAGCAGTTCCCTGGTGACATATGTACAGGTTAGTTCATCGACCTGAGGCCGTCATTTGTCACTTGTGAGTTCCCACTGTGCTTTGATTTCTACCCTACTATGGCTCAAAGGAGTCGTGCAAACTGGTCTTTTTTGGGTACAGTACCGAGCCACATGGAGGTAAGTGAGCGGATCGGCAGGGATTCGTCTCTCCCGGTATTGGGGGTGAGATCACGCTGTGTCTAGGAGAGCTATTACAAAAAGTCCTCGGCCGAGGCAGGAGATTTACTGGTAGGTACTCCAGTAATATCTCATGGTGTTCTGGGCTACACTCTGACACGACTTATACCGCTATTGGGGGTCTGACGTTACCAGCCCCCTAGGCCCGATACGCGATACTCATAGACGAACGGACCGGACTGTATGAATATTGTCACTGATAGGCTCAGTAGGGTTCCAGGATGAGTTCGCTCATCAGGCTTCCCTTTCGGTCAGTACATGGGCAGCCGTTATGCACAGCTAGTGCCGCTGACGTGCTTATGGTTAAACCCACTGCCAGGGTACTGACGAGTCTTTAGAGTCCCCATCAGATAGTTTCCCAAGTTCGGGCGAAACGTTGTAGAGGCCGTATAGTTTTATGGCAGGATTCGGAAAATGCACGTGTATTTATGCACGTGTCATATTTCGGGCAGATAATACTGGTGGGCTTTGGTTTAAGCCGGATCCATGTATTATATTGAGTAGGAATATTTTAGTCTCTCGTATTTGTATTCGGTCGGAATACGGATACAGGTATGTGTAAGTGCACGGCGGCGCCCCGGCCGTCAATCCGACGGCCAAATGCGGAAGCGGTGATAAACTTTAATTTTTCTTGAACTGGCAAACCGCCGCGCACTAATACCCGGATCGAACCATTAATTAGTCCTAGCTAACTACAAGATAGGGAATAGAGATATACCGACTGATCCAAGTCCTCCGGTCTTCTCGTCGTCGTCCCGATCTCCTGCGGAAGCTCCGGTCTCCACCTCGTCGCCGGAAGTGCACCACATCGCCAACTTCTTTTACGGGCTCCCACCTCAATGCCGAGGCAACTCGGGCACGAAGCTGGCTAGTCGACGTGCCCAAGATTTGCTGTAGAATATAGTATGGATTACATGTCTCACTTTGGGGTGGTGGATGTTGCCTTTTTGGTGGAGGTATGATACTTGGAGTTTTTCTTGGGAATTTTGGTGAAGAAAATGATATGATATCAACCAAAATCCCACCATCAAAATTAGGACAGCCCCCTCTCAAAATGAATGGCCGGCCAATGCAAGTGAGTGGAGAGAATGGAGTGAGTGCAAAAATGAAAGAGGATAGCCACAACCATAATGCAAGGGAGAGAGAGAAAGGTCATGATATCAAGAGATGATTACAAACCCAAACCCACACTCCACCAACCTCATCATCTCAACAAAGTCAAGCCATCATCAACTAAAGAAAGTCAAGGTATGGTGCAATAATCATGATGTCACAAAATGCAAAGACCCCCTCCACAAATGCTTATTTGCAATAATGCAAATAAGCCCTCCTCCACCAATCTTCGGCCAATGAATGATACAAAGGAAATTGGCCGAAACGGAAAGCAAACTGGCAACTCCAGAAAACTGGTCCCGTAATAAATTACAGGAAAACCCCGATACTGTGCATACACACCCGCATCTGTATTTTGACCGAAATACAAATGCAATGAGACAAAATCTACACTGTACTATACTAGGATCCGGCTTATACCAAAGCCGGCTAATATTATCCGTTCGATCCTGATCCATGCAATACCGCACGTATCTGATCGAACCCTGCCATATATCCATACGGCCTATAGTACAAACTGTCCGATCCCGATCCGTGCAATACCGCACGTATCTGATCGTACCTTGCCATATCTCCATACGGCCTCTACAACCTTTCGCCCGAAAGCTGAGTAACTGAATGTGGGGGACTCTAAAGACTCGTCAACACCTTGGTTGTGGATTTAACCACTAGCACGTCAGAGGTATAAGCCAATACGTAACGGGCTACCAGGTATTGACTAAAAGGGACGTCTGTGAGCGAACTCAGCCTGACAACCCTACTGAGCCTGTCAGTGACAATATCCATACAGTCCGGTCCGTTCGTCTATGAGCATCGCATGGCGGGCCTAGGTGGTTGGTAAAAGTCAGACCCCCAAAAGCGGTACAAGTCGTGTCGGAGTGTAGCCCAGAACACCCTGAGATACTACTGGAATACCTACCAGTAAATCTCCTTGCCTCGGCCGAGGGCTTCGTGTAATGGCTCTCCTAGACACAGCACGACCTCACCCCCAATACCGGGAGAGACGAACCCCTGAAGATACGCTCACTGCCTCCACGTGGCTCGGGACTGTACCCAACTAAAACCTGTTTGCACGACTCCTGTGAGCCGTGGTAGGGTAGTAATCAAAGTACAGTGGGAACTCACACGAGACAAATGACGATCCCCAGGTCGATGAACTAACCTGCACACATGTTACCAGGAAACTGCCATCTGACGTCTGGTATATGACCAACTAGCATGTTCCCGGCGAGTCCTGTCCGATGTACTCATAACCCAATGAGCACCTGTATACATCTTAGGTTATCCAACTGACACCAGTGGCTTGTGAGACCGGCCACCGCCCCTCGTCGGGGTCTCGACTGTATACACTAGTCTACTCTGGAGTATCGATGCCCTGTCTCGAAACTCTCACGACTTGGGACCATTTAAGGATA
Source organism: Agapanthus africanus (assembly GCA_030015575.1). Taxonomy (NCBI): domain Eukaryota; kingdom Viridiplantae; phylum Streptophyta; class Magnoliopsida; order Asparagales; family Amaryllidaceae; genus Agapanthus; species Agapanthus africanus. Next base: position 332,484,778 of record CM057345.1, on the reverse strand, counting down.
TGCTTATAGACTGCCAGCTCCCACGTATATGATCGCCCTCATACTGCTGGTGGTCAAGCAAGAATCCTAGGGGCTCTACCAACGTGTAATAGCGACTTGTCAGGTCACCTAAGGCAGTACACGATGATAAAGGTAAACCAGATAGCATACTATCATCTCGAGTAAGACTGTCCTACAGGGATAGGTCCTCCATCAATCATTGCAATCACGTACCTGTGACCTAATAATTGACTCTGAGGGCACTATCTCCAACAATCTCCCACTTGCACTCAAGGCTAATTATTGCGATGTCGCATACTCACAGCCCGTGTGATACCGAACACCCAACTCCTCTACTAGTCAGTCTCACAAAGCTCGTTTGCGAAACTATCGCGTTCGAGGAATAGCCTCAGTGAGTGGATCCGCTTTGTTGTTTCTTTCTATGTCTCTCTATATCTCAAGTTCGCGGAGAAACCCATCTCCCGAAATGAGCAATACCTGTCTTAGAATGTGTTTGGATGTCAAATGGGACATAGCTCATAAATGAACTCCAAATCCAAACTTCTTAGACTGTATCGTCAACTGAACTTAATCAGTATCCTGCGCCATGCCTCCCTCAGTATTGCCTTGGACCACCTGTCCAAAATACTGCCCCTCGTCAGAACGAAAACTATAACTCTGACAACCTCCTTGTCGTCCATGTCACCTTGGAAGCCTGGAATGATAACTGTCTCCCGAATGAGGCTGTCGTTATCATATCCTTAGAACATCCACTTATGTTCTAAAACTGCTTCCGACTGTTTCTCCAGGATAGGATCAATATCAACTTATTGCATCTAGTGCAAGAATAACATCTGGTGTGGTATTTGACATCTCACGATTGACTCAATTGCCTAAGCAAGTGATCTGCCAATCATGCACATCCCTCTCTACTTTAGTCTGTAAGACACCTTTAGAGAGGGCGACTCCATTACCTGCAGGTACACTACCGTGCCAGGAGTCGTCCATTCTAAATACTCTTAGAATGCTGTCTAAGTACCCTGATTGGGAAACCACCCAAATCTAGATCTAAAACCATAGATCTAGTAACCAGTTTGTCTGAGATAATGTCCAAGTCCCATATGGAGAAACTACTGTGTGACGACCAAAATATAACCGATCGTAGTATAGGAGTTTCTTTTCCTACTCTGTGTATGTCATCCAAATACCATGACATCACACCCTACTACCTTCTCAACAGATCCATCCCCTATTCTGATGAAGTCAAACCTATAACTGTCATATCAGAAATAGATGATCTATCTCCGCTATATCTGCTTTAGTCTATAAATAGACATAAGCAACCTGTCCACCAATGCTTCCGCTGCTCCCACTGACTACGACAACCCTCTGGCAGAGTCATATAGACGTACACTTCTAAAGCTAGTTTAGAACGACGCTATACTCATCCTCCTGCCGGGTCTCACGGTCTGGAACAACAGCAATGGCAAGTTTGGGTAAACAAGAACCTCCCTGCCACCGTCCTTGAGCATACCGAAGTACCTCTCGGGCGCCTGAGGTTACCCACCTTATCTGCGGAGTGGCCAATGGAATGTCAAACCAGATTGAATCTTTAGGTTCCTTATCAAATCTTCAGTAATCGTTTGTGGTTCTGGAATCACTTCCAGTTCTACCATACTCCCACTGCTGTTTTTCTGAAAAAATCCATTTTGGTTAAAACTGTGGCGAGTTTAGAACAATATCGCTATTGTTCATCCAGATGGCAGAAAATCAACCCTCGTCATAGCCTGGGTCAACCCACAAACAGCCATTACAGAAACGTGCCTTGAGTTGTCCAGTGTCTGGTTTTAATCATAAACCGGACAACTCCCCGTACCTTAACATCGTTAAGATATGAACTGTTCTATATCCCATATAGGACCAGAGGCACTGATTTAATTGAACCAGATTCAAATCATGCAGCTGTCTCCAGTGCATGTCAACTAAATGGAAGGAGGCCGATCAGCGTTACTCAACTTAGGAATGCTTCCAATTATGAGTAACCTGAAAGAGAAGCAATTTCTCTTAATCACTACTATCAACTGAATACCATTGACAAGTATCTACATCTTCGATCACTTTGAAGAATCCCGATACTTGCTACACCTGGTTCTCTACTCTATTCAAATACCTATAACTTCTCCAAATTCGGACCCTGTGTTTCCACGAAACACCTGTCTAAAAACTAGAGAAGTCATAAGTAAACCGAATATAGTACGAGGACCAACCCCTCTGTCCTGATGGACCCTGGACAACATACAATACTCTGTATAAGTCCCTTGAGTCTGAAAACTCATTCACTGTGTGTCGTAGGTTGAAAACTGTACTTATGGTTAAGAAGAATTATACCGCTGTTTAATGCTCCTTACCTAACCATCCACTGATATAGGTAAATGTCGTAGACATAATTTCAGAAAGGTATATCTCACTCTATGAAAATAGACGTACAGATATATCAATTTGAAATTGGTGCATAACTGCGGATATTCAAAACCAAATATTTGCTGACCGGCAAACAGCCCAGGTGAGTTCCTCAAATATCACCGATTACAACGAATCCCGATATAATGAGGATAACCACCCAATTCCCAATAACTTACTCCCACTCATCATCTGTAAAACCATACAGATATGAGAATCGTACCTGGTAAATACATACCCTGGAGTAAGGACTAATTGGGAAATCAGCTTTCCTTTAACAGTACACAGTGAAACTGAAACATTGAAATGTTTCGATGGGGTATCCGGGTATTCCTAGTAATGCCTCTTCCAGATTCACGACTGTAACCGTATAATTCTTTGCCACCTCTCCAAATCCCTTCTTATGTCTTTAGTCTTTACCTTCTGCACACCCCTTAGGACAAATGGTTTTCTTCCTTCCCTACCGTTCGGCACCAGCCTATGGTTTGGAAGAAGACTATCCAATAAGCATAATGGGTGTACTGTCCCAATCCTAGGAACACTCGTAATGCGAGAGAAGGTGAAGATAAAAGACAACCGAATAAACCTTATTCCTATTTCTCCTGGACCAGAATCCATCCCCGAACTGGAACAAGTTCCTTTCGAGTTCGTATATAACCATACGATGGAGTATCCAAATAAACTGTGGATCTTCGTAGTGATACGGAGTGTCCTGGAGAAATACAAAGGTGATTTAGGATTGACGAAGGAATACTTGGTTTGGTCGTGAATATCTGTTGCAATTTACTTTGCCCTCTTACTAATCCCTTGCTTTGTCTTAACCTAATACCTTCTGCACACCATCGTTATGCTAATTGGTTTTCTTCATTCCCTACCGGTCGGCACCTGCCTATGGTTTGGAAGATGACTATCCAATTTGCGTAATAGGTGTACTATCTCCTAAACCAAGGAGTACTCGCAACCTGAGAGAAGGTAAAGGGAAAAGACAACTGAATAATCCTATCCGTTTTCTCCAGAACCTGAAACCATCCTCGAATAAATTCCTTCGAGTTCGTATCTAACCATACGATGGTTTTGTCCAATGGAAGTGGACGTTCGTAGTAATACGGGGTGTTCTGGAGAAAAGGGTAAAAGTAGGAGTGGCAATGAGGTTTGCAACTCTGACAATCCAAAAGCCGGTGTTTAAGAAGGTTCGGTCAACTTGGTCACTGAGTCATAGTCTTAGGGTCGGGTCAATGGTCGCTACCAGAGAGGGAGAAAAGAAACACTCAGCGTGCACTCTAACCTAGATCAGAATGGTTACCAATTTATCTAATCTGGAAACCTCCCACTGTACCTCAAATTCTCCTCCAAACCTAAAAGAAGAATTAGTCGGGAACACCCGAGAAGTAAACTAACTCATCAGTGGGAATCGGGATCCAACTATCATCGCATGATAACGTGACGGAATCCGCTCACATCATCATACTCCAGATGGTATGCGCATATCTGGCAAGTTTCAGTTCTTTTGAAACTTCCGATGTGATTTTTACCCCATGCTCTTATGACCTTGACTTTGGCCAACATATCATAAGTCACAAGTCAAGTTCAACCCGTCATTCTCCAGGTTAATTTGAATCCACCCGTACCTACCCTTGACTTTGGCCAAAATGGCAGTACGACTGTCCCAAACCAACGCATCTATCTATGCTGCATATGAATATCCAATAGCTACCAATCACTGTGCCTTGACTTTGGCCAACATACACAGCTTGAATACTATTGACTACCCATATGAAACGACGGAGGGCTACGAATGGTTTCTGGCGAAAACCTTTAACGTAATGAACTTGATATCGTTGAAGGAACGGATAGCTTTTAAAAATATAGTGACGAAAACCTTTGCTAAAGAGGTCACTCCCGGTGAAGGGATCTCGGCTCTTTCCCCATAGAATGGGGTGCAGGATATTCTAAATGAATACCGCGATGCAAAGCAAAAGTAATCGGCTATAGTGAAGTTATTGCCCTGACGCAAACTTTTTGTCCAAGGGGTCACTCCCGGTGAAGGGATCTCGGCCCTTACCTCGTCGACTGAGGAGCAGGATATTCCAACTGAATACCACGATGCAAAACAAAAGAGAACGTCCTTGCAATAACAGCTTTTTGAAAAGTGTTCCAACAACATCAGATTATGTTTGTTTTTAACTTGCATTGATCCGAATCAACGCAGTCCCATCAATTGATCACACCACAAAGAACGAAAATATACTGATGTACGTATATGCCATCCGCATTCGCCACTGGGTCCCGTCATTACCCGTTAGGTTAGCTAACTAACGACAGAGCGGGGACTGGACTAGCGCGGATGTAAAACATATACAACATCTACTAATATATATACCAATATATTATATTCGCTCAAGGCGTGATAAAATGCAACATCACAGAAATGTACAGCATCACAGAAACAATACAGATATCTGGGATCCCCGGGTTTCACAGAGCCGCTGAAACCCGACGTTCCCCTGGTCGTGTGGATAGCCTGCGCAATGAAATCCTAGACCCCTACGGGCGCGGCAAGTCACCCGCCAAAACCTGAAGCGAGGCAGCCCCCTTCAGCATCGTGAATGGACCACCCAGCACTTCACGGAATCCGGTAACTTGGGCACCCCTCCTGGGTCAACCTATACCCCCTACGAGTGCGGCGAATAGCCCGCCAATTCTAGAGTGAAGCCCCTTCCGTCTCAATTCCATGAGATGCGGGCTTGTTGCCCTCTAGAACCCGGCTATCCGTGTACCCCTCCGTGGGGCAATCCTAGTACAGAAAGTAAAATATACATACAACGGGTACATCGACCGCAACCAGGTCGTACCCCAAAATAATAATACAAACAGGCAGTGACGGCAGTCCACATGTCGGACGCTCGCCCCGCAATATCAAATGTACATAATACAACCACAACTGTACTAGCATTGCATCCAGGCTATCCCCATGACCGATCCGCAACATCACAGCAAAAATAGAACATCAACGTGAAAGTCACGTTCACAAATCCGTCTAACCGGGTTATAGCAGTTAGACCGGATTTACCGATCAAGTGACATTCACAGTCGCAGATATAATGTAAATACTGTGAAATAATGTGTTTAAAATATCCGATCAATCAAATTTTAACAAGTGGGCCCCCAAGCATTGCTGTAGCAGATCAGGAAATTCTGGGCCCAAAATTAATATTCCAAAACCCATATTTTAAGCCCACAAAGACACTGTAGAAATTTGGTGCAGGGATCTACACAGTGCGCGGCGGAAACGCGGCCCAAAGGGGGTTTTGGCCGCGGTTCCGCGCCTCCACTGTCGATTCACCCTGTCGAATTTCTACAGTAGCCTAGTGGTCTCCAGTACATCAATGTTTTACAACCTGAAAAAATTTTCGAGACCAAAAATTTTCAACAGAAAACTGTCGCGAACAAAAATGTAGATTTTGGAATTTTGGTCGATCGGAAATGCAAAACACATAAAACCAAGCTAGACTAAGTTAATGGCGAGGCTCTGATACCACTGTAAGTGCACGGCGGCGCCCCGGCCGTCAATCCGACGGCCAAATGCGGAAGCGGTGATAAACTTTAATTTTTCTTGAACTGGCAAACCGCCGCGCACTAATACCCGGATCGAACCATTAATTAGTCCTAGCTAACTACAAGATAGGGAATAGAGATATACCGACTGATCCAAGTCCTCCGGTCTTCTCGTCGTCGTCCCGATCTCCTGCGGAAGCTCCGGACTCCACCTCGTCGCCGGAAGTGCACCACATCGCCTACTTCTTTTACGGGCTCCCACCTCAATGCCGAGGCAACTCGGGCACGAAGCTGGCTAGTCGACGTGCCCATGATTTGCTGTAGAATATAGTGTGGATTACATGTCTCACTTTGGGGTGGTGGATGTTGCCTTTTTGGTGGAGGTATGATACTTGGAGTTTTTCTTGGGAATTTTGGTGAAGAAAATGATATGATATCAACCAAAATCCCCCCATCAAAATTGGGACAGCCCCCTCTCAAAATGAATGGCCGGCCAATGCAAGTGAGTCGAGAGAATGGAGTGAGTGCAAAAATGAAAGAGGATAGCCACAACCATAATGCAAGGGAGAGAGAGAAAGGTCATGATATCAAGAGATGATTACAAACCCAAACCCACACTCCACCAACCTCATCATCTCAACAAAGTCAAGCCATCATCAACTAAAGAAAGTCAAGGTATGGTGCAATAATCATGATGTCACAAAATGCAAAGACCCCCTCCACAAATGCTTATTTGCAACAATGCAAATAAGCCCTCCTCCACCAATCTTCGGCCAATGAATGATACAAAGGAAATTGGCCGAAACGGAAAGCAAACTGGCAACTCCAGAAAACTGGTCCCGTAATAAATTACAGGAAAACCCCGATACTGTGCATACACACCCGCATCTGTATTTCGACCGAAATACAAATGCAATGAGACAAAATCTACACTGTACTATACTAGGATCCGGCTTATACCAAAGCCGGCTAGTATTATCCGTTCGATCCTGATCCGTGCAATACCGCACGTATCTGATCGAACCCTGCCATATATCCATACGGCCTATAGTACAAACTGTCCGATCCTGATCCGTGCAATACCGCACGTATCTGATCGTACCTTGCCATATCTCCATACGGCCTCTACAACCTTTCACCCGAAAGCTGAGTAACTGAATGTGGGGGACTCTAAAGACTCGTCAACACCTTGGTTGTGGATTTAACCACTAGCACGTCAGAGGTATAAGCCAATACGTAACGGGCTACCAGGTATTGACTAAAAGGGACGTCTGTGAGCGAACTCAGCCTGACAACCCTACTGAACCTGTCAGTGACAATATCCGTACAGTCCGGTCCGTTCGTCTATGAGCATCGCATGGCGGGCCTAGGGGGTTGGTAAAAGTCAGACCCCCAAAAGCGGTACAAGTCGTGTCGGAGTGTAGCCCAGAACACCCTGAGATACTACTGGAATACCTACCAGTAAATCTCCTTGCCTCGGCCGAGGGCTTCGTGTAATGGCTCTCCTAGACACAGCACGACCTCACCCCCAATACCGGGAGAGACGAACCCCTGAAGATACGCTCACTGCCTCCACGTGGCTCGGGACTGTACCCAACTAAAACCTGTTTGCACGACTCCTTTGAGCCGTGGTAGGGTAGTAATCAAAGTACAGTGGGAACTCACACGAGACAAATGACGATCCCTAGGTCGATGAACTAACCTGCACACATGTCACCAGGAAACTGCCATCTGACGTCTGGTATATGACCAACTAGCATGTTCCCGGCGAGTCCTGTCCGGTGTACTCATAACCCAATGAGCACCTGTATACATCTTAGGTGATCCAACTGACACCAGTGGCTTGTGAGACCGGCCACCGCCCCTCGTCGGGGTCTCGACTGTATACACTAGTCTACTCTGGAGTATCGATGCCCTGTCTCGAAACTCTCACGACTAGGGACCATTTAAGGATATGCTTATAGACTGCCTGCTCCCACATATATGATCGCCCTCATACTGCTGGTGGTCAAGCAAGAATCCTAGGGGCTCTACCAACGTGTAATAGCGACTTGTCAGGTCACATAAAGCAGTACACGATGATAAAGGTAAACCAGATAGCATACTATCATCTCGAGTAAGACTGTCCTACCGGGATAGGTCCTCCATCAATCATTGCAATCACGTACCTGTGACCTAATAATTGACTCTGAGGGCACTATCTCCAACAGTATGTATATACAGGTGAGGGGTATTTTCGTAATCCGTTACGAGAATATTTTAGAAGTTGCATTTCTTGTTGTTAATCATTTTGGTTTAAATGGTTTATAGGATTTTGGAAATGGTGACTCATTCTTAGTGACTCATTACTTCTAGAATGATCACTAATGACTCATGTAATGAGTCATCTAGTGAGTCATTAAGGAGTTAATGAGTTTTGTTTTGGGTGGGATATTTTAGGGTTTTGGTTGGAGATATTTTTCAAGGATATTTTCCTTGATATTTCTTCACAAAACCTTATATATATCATCACCAATTTTTGGGCAGCCAAGGGTCAATTTTTAGGACTTGGTTTTTGCTCATTTGATTCATATCTTGAGTTCACCATTTCCAAACCCTAGCATCTTCTTCAACCTCCACCCTAACCCTCTCATGTTATGAGAACCCTAGGGTGTTTGAGACAAAGTATTCTACTCATTCTCTACTTCATCTTGGTCATCTGTTTTAGCAGACTTGATGACCGAGTTGCCTCGGTATAGAGGCGGGAGCCCGTTTAAAAATCCGTAGATGTGGTGCCACCTCGAAGAGGAGCAAAGATATCGGAGTTGCCGCAAAGGAGCGTGGGATGATAGCTAAAGACCGAAGGACTCGGATCGATCGGTATAGCCTTTCTAACTCTTTACAGTTTGTTAGTTTAGCGTTAATGGAAAGATCCAGGTTATAGTATGCGATAGCGCCAGTTATAAAAGTTTTTGTTCCGCGTTTGGCGTCAGAATGACGGCCGGGACGCTACCGTAGACTTACAGCTGGTATGCAGGAGATGAACCAGACGATGGGATCCAGTATGCAGGAGTTGCGCCAGATGATGGGATCGCTAGTTGAGACACTTCGAGCGCAGCGACCAGAGATAGTTCCACCCGTTGCAGGGACCGTGATAGTACCCACAGTATAGGAAGTTGCCCCTGCAGCTACAGAGGTCATTACGGTATCGCTATCAGAGTTTATGAGGCTGAAGCCTCCGGTCTTCATAGGTACCGATGCAGCCGAGGACCCACAGTCTTTCATTGATAGGATGGCCCGGATACGCCGTTCCCTCATATGCTCAGATGCGAGATGGGTAGAGTTCGCGAGCTTTCGCCTGGAAGGTCTTGCGCGGAAATGGTGCGAATCGGTCGAGAAGGGTAAAGCATCGGGTCTTCCTCCTATGACCAGGACAGAGTTCGTGATGGTGTTCCTTGCCCTCTTCCTTCCGCAGAGTGTCAGAGATTCTAGAGTGCGCAGGTTTGAGTCCTTACGTCAGACTCCGGAGATGACAGTGGCAGAGTACGACGTGCTGTTCACAGAGCTATCTGTTTATGCTCCATATTTAGTGGCTACTGCGAGTCAAGAGATTTGTTCGAGGCTTGCTTACCCCGTTATTTCTGGCGATCAGCGCACAGCATTACGAGACCTATGCAGCAGCTGTAGATGCAGCCTTATTAGTCGAAGAGCGCCTTACTGAGACTTCGGTAGTTCCAGAGCCGAAGAGAGTTCATGCGGATACATCAGCACAGAGACAGCCTTTTTGGTGCCGTGACAGACATTTTGCAGGTGGCAGAGATTTAGGACGAGGCCGGTTGTTCAGCTCCTATCCCCAGGAGGGTCAGCAGTCATCGTCGGGTTGTTTCCGCTGCGGGAGTTCTTATCATCGTGTTCGAGATTGTCCTGAGATACCCTGGAAGGAGGCAGCAGTATCGCATGTCACATTACCACCTTCACCACCCCAGAGGGCATTGCCTATTGTACCTACTGTTGCTCCGCGCCAGTTTCCTGCACAGAGAGGTCATGGTCGCGGAGGATTTGCTCATAGAGGACGAGGCACCGAGGCAGAGGACAGCCAGCTGCCGGCAGGGGACAGTCAGTGGTAGGTGGAGGACAGGCGCGGGTTTTTGCCTTGACGCATCAGGACGTGCAGGCGTCCAATGCGGTGGTCTCAGATACCCTATCAGTATGTTCTGCTGACGCACACGTGTTGTTTGATCCCGGATCCACGCACTCGTATGTTTCCACACACTTTGTGCCGAGTTTGGGTAGAGAATCTGGTTTGATTGATCAGCCGCTTTTTGTAACCACTCCTGTGGGAGAGTCGTTTAATGCTAGGCACGTGTTCCGATCCGGTATAGTCCGTATTGGCGAGAGAGAGTTGCCTGTCGACTTGATCCTTCTTGAGATGTTGGACTTCGACGTTCTTTTGGGCATGGACTGGTTAGCCACGTGCTACGTATCTGTGGACTGCCGTGAGAAGACAATTAGGTTTTGTTTTCCCGGCGAGTCGGCTTTTGTTGTGCAGGGGGACCGTGGTGCCGCCCCTATCGGTTTGATTTCTTCTTTTCGCGTTGGACAGCTTTTGAAGAAGGGATGTCAGGGATTTCTCGCCTATGTTTGCGATACTAGAGCTACAGAGCTTCCGTTGGATCAGATTCTGATTGTTAGCGAGTTCCCTGATGTGTTCCCTGACAAGCTTCCTGGGCTACCGCCTGAGCGCGATATTTCTTTCTGTATTGATTTGATTCCCAGCACGGGGCCTATTTCTATACCGCCTTATCGGATGGCCCCGGCGGAACTTAGAGAGTTGAAGGGTCAGTTGCAAGATTTGCTGGATAAGGGACTTATTCGACCCAGTGTGTCTCCTTGGGGTGCTCCAGTCCTGTTTATCAAGAAGAAGGACGACAATTTGTGTTTGTGTATCGACTACCGCCAGCTAAACAGGTATCCTTTGCCATGCATCGACGACTTGTTCGACCAGCTTCACGGGGCAGGATGCTTTTCGAGGATCGATTTGCGATCAGGCTACCATCAGCTGCGGGTTCGACAGGATGACATTCTGAGGACAGCTTTCCGCACGCGCTACGGCCATTATGAGTTTTTGGTGATGTCGTTCGGACTCACCAACGCCCTAGAAGCATTCATGGACTTGATGAACCATATTTTCCAGCCGTATCTTGATTTGTTCATCATCGTATTCATTGACGATATCTTGGTGTATTCCTGGAGCCGAGAGGAGCACGAGCAGCACCTGCGGATTACACTACAGACCTTAAGGGAGCACTAGCTTTTCGCAAAATTCTCCAAGTGCGCATTCTTGCTGGACAACGTAGACTTCTTGGGTCACGTGTGTAAGTCCATATTGCGACCCCCGGTGCTTACGGGGAGGCGGAAACGGTATAAAAAACAAATTTTTATCGCAAGAGGCAACATGGACTAAAACAATGTCAGGATCGTGTCTAAACTAAAACTAGCATACTTGCTAAAGAGATTTAGCTACTCGGATGAAGATGGTTATACCTAAACTTGAACTCCTTCTTCTTCAAACTTTTTGTAGAGGTTGATGGTTCTCTTCTTGTCGCCTTCTTCCGTCGAAGATGGATCCACCTCGAAGGTTCGACCTTTGGGCTCTTCCTCGATCTTTGAGTGAACTAGGGTTTCCGGCTTGCTAAACCTTGAACCTAGAATGAGTAGAGAGTGACTAGGGGTTGCTTTTCTTTTTAAAGAGAAGGATTCTCAACACATGAGAAGGGTTCTCTTTTGCTAGAGGAAGAAGAAGATGAAGTGAGGAGAGAGAGTTGTTATGATCAAGTGAGCTCTTTTTCTTTTGCAACCATAACATAAAGCAAAAGAATTATCAAATAATAATAATAATGAAAATGAAAAGGTTGATGGAAAGTTTAAGAATGACCATTATCATTACAAACATTAAATGAATTTGCTAGAATTAAAGAGCATCTTTCTTTTGTAATGATGATGGTCAAAACTTCAACCATGGTCAACAAGTCAACCATGGTCAACAAGTCAACATAAAAACCAACCATGACACAATTTCATTTTATTATATATTATTAATTGATATAACATAAATCCATTAGGGTTTGGAAAAAGACGACTGTCAACTGTGCATACGCACCCGTTCCGAAACCCTAATGAAAGCCCTCTTTCTCATCCTCAAATAACCGTGCATACACACCTGCATCCTTGTTCCGAGGAACATGAATACTGAGAGATAAAAGCAACCCCAAATCATATACCAGCATCTGACTCAAACCAGAGCCAGCCAGTAATATCCGTCCGGACTCCAAACGTGCACAAGTGCGCGGATGAGAACGAACCCTGTCGCAAAACCATGCGACCTCTACTCTGTTTTGCCCAGAGGCGAATACCCTCTGTGTGGGACTCTAAAGACTCGACACTACGCTGGCAGTGGGTTTAACCACAGATCGCAAGCGGCACTAGCTGTGCGTAACGGTCCCCAGGTAGATGTCGACAAGAAGGCTGACGAGGTGAAACCCCATCTGTACTCCTACTGAGTCTGAATGTGACAGTCTCCGTACAGTCCGGTCTTTTCGTCTGATACATCGCATGTCGGGCCTATGGGGCGGTAAAACGTCAGTCCCCCAATAGCGGTACAAGTCGTGTCGGAGTGAAGCCCAAAACACCCTGAGATAACACTGGAACCTACCAGTATATCTCGCTTGCCCTGGCCAGGGACTACTCGTGTAATGGCTCTCCTAGACACAGCGCGATGTCAACTCCCAATACCGGGAGAGACGAATCCTGTCTAACCGTCACTGCCTCCAAGTGCTTCGGGACTGCACCCAACCACCACCTGTTTGCACGACTCCTTTGAGCCGTGGTAGGGTAGTGATCAAAGTGCAGTGGGAACACACTCGAGGCGAAGTGCCAGTGTCAAGTCAGCGGACTAAGCTGTACTCATGTCACCTGGGAACTGATAACTGACGATAGGTATAATACCAACCTGTCAGTTCCCGACGAGTCCTGTCCAGTGTACTCGTAACCCAACGAGCACCCGTATACTATCTCCAGTACGACGTACTGATGGCTGTGGGACAAACCATCTCCCACACTGGGATGAGAAGCGCATACGCTAGTCTACTCCGGAGTATCGATGCCCTGTCTCGATAGTCCTACGACTAGGGACCTGAATAAGGATGTGCTTATAGATTACCCACCCCCACTAGTGTGACTGCCATCACAACGCTGGTAATCAAGCAAAAGATCCTAAGGGCTCCACTAATGCGTATAAGTGATATACTGAAATAAACACAAGTACACATTGAAGTAGAAACAAACCAAGTAGCATACTACTATATTGAGCAAGATTGTTTATACAAGGTGAATATCCCAAGCTTCCATCAAGTAATATACAAACTAGTATGATACAGTAATGGCCTCTAGGGCATATACACTAACAATCTCCCACTTGCACTAAGGCCATGAACTGGCGTACCGAAGACCTATCATCTCGATCAGCCGCTCGAACTGAGTCTGGGGTAAGGCCTTGGTGAATGGATCTGCAGTGTTTTCTTCTGAAGCAACCCTCCGAACCTCGATCTCCTTGCGATCCACGATCTCCTTGATCAGGTGATACCGCCTCAAGATGTGCCTGGATCTCTGATGGGACCTGGGTTCCTTTGCTAAAGCTATAGCCCCGTTGTTGTCGCAATACAGAGGTACTGGGTCAACAATGGACGGAACCACCTGAAGTTCTTTTAAGAACTTCCTTATCCAGACAGCTTCTTTTGCGGCATCAGATGCAGCGATGTATTCCGCTTGCATAGTCGAGTCTGCAACGGTTTCCTGTTTGGAACTCTTCCAACACACCGCCCCTCCATTGAGGGTAAAGACAAAACCCGACATGGACTTGGAATCATCCTTGTCACTCTGGAAGCTGGAGTCAGCAAAGGCCTCAATCTGGAGGTCTTTTCCGCCATACACCAAGAACATCTCCTTAGTCCTTCTCAGGTACTTGAGAATGTTCTTTACTGCTATCCAATGTTTCTCCCCAGGGTTTGACTGATACCGGCTTACTACACTCAGTGCATAAGCTACATCCGGTCTGGTACACAACATCGCATACATTATAGAGCCTACCGCAGAAGCGTAGGGTATAATAGACATGCGATCCCTCTCCAAATCAGTCTTGGGAGACATCTCTTTAGAGAGGGTGATCCCGTGACAAGCCGGTAGGTTACCGCGCTTGGAATCTTCCATACTGAATCTTTTCAGTACGGTGTCGATGTACCTGAACTGTGAAAGTCCTAATATCCTCTTGGATCTATCACGATGGATCCGGATCCCCAGGATGTAAGAGGCATCACCCAGGTCTTTCATGGAGAACCTGTGTGACAAGAAACCTTTGACAGATTGTAGCATAGGAATGTCATTTCCTATTAAGAGAATGTCATCCACGTATAAAACAAGGAATACTACAGTTCTCGCTACAAATCTACTATAGATGCATGGTTCATCTGGATTTTTGATAAAGTCAAATTCCTTGACCGTCTCATCAAAACAGATGTTCCAACTCCGCGATGCCTGCTTTAGTCCATAGATGGACTTAAGCAACTTGCACACCTTTCCGCTGCTCCCACTCTGAATGAAACCCTCTGGCTGATCCATATAGACACACTCCTCTAAATTTCCATTTAGAAAAGCGGTTTTTACGTCCATCTGCCAAATCTCATAATCGTGGAAGGCAGCAATGGCAAGAAGGATCCGAATGGATTTCAGCATAGCCACTGGAGAAAAGGTTTCGTCATAGTCCAAACCAGGTCTTTGACGAAAACCCTTTGCTACAAGTCTTGCTTTATAGGTCTCAACCTGTCCATCTACACCAATCTTCCTTTTGAAGATCCACTTGCATCCTACGGGTTTTACCCCGTCTGGAGCAATGTCCAACGTCCATACTTTGTTGGTGTACATGGACTCCATTTCGGTCCGCATTGCATCCAGCCATTTTACCGAGTCAACGCTCTGAACGGCCTGTTGGAAGCCAGTAGGCTCGTCATAATCTATGACGCAATCCTCTCTATCCCCGTCTATGAGAAAACCGTAGTATCTCTCGGGCGGATGAGACTGCCTACTACTTCTGCGGAGCGGCGTAGGAATGTCCTGTTCATTTGAACCCTCTGGTTCTACTAAGCTTTCAGTAATAGCTCGTGGTTCTGGAATTTCTTCCAGTTCTACTGTGCTCCCACTTATCTGGTTTTCCAAAAACTCAGTTTCCAAGAAGTAGGCATGACGAGAAACAAGAACTTTTTGTTCCTCTTCACAGTAGAAGAAATATCCCTTAGAGTTCTTTGGATATCCCACGAACTTACACTGTACTGAGCGTGCCTCGAGCTTGTCCGCATGCTGCTTTTTAACAAAAGCTGGACATCCCCAAGTCTTGATGTGACTGAGATGGGGCCTCTTCCCACACCACATCTCATATGGTGTAGTAGGCACAGTCTTAGTAGGAACTCGGTTCAATAGGTACGCAGCTGATTCTAGTGCATACCCCCAGAATGATCGCGGTAACTCAGCGTTACTCATCATGGACCGTACCATATCCAATAGGGTCCGGTTCCGTCTCTCCGATACACCGTTATGTTGCGGAGTGTATGGAGGAGTAAGCTGAGAGAGAATCCCATTCTCTTTTAAGTAATTCAGGAACTCGGCACTTAAGTATTCTCCACCTCGATCCGATCTTAGAATCTTGATACTTTTGCCGGTTTGTTTTTCTACTTCATTCTTAAATTCCTGGAATTTTTCAAAAGATTCTGACTTATGTTTCATTAAGAAGACATAACCGTATCTTGAAAAATCATCCGTAAAAGTAATGAAGTAAGAATAACCGCTTCGCGCATGTGTAGACATTGGACCGCACACGTCGCTGTGTACGAGTCCCAAGAGCTCGCTCGCTCTTACTCCATGTCCAGTGAACGGAGTCTTTGTCATCTTTCCTTTGAGACAGGATTGGCAAGTGGCATACGATTGATATTCGAACGGATCCAAATATCCTTCTGTATGTAACTTAGTCAACCTTCTCTCATTGATGTGACCTAGTCTACAATGCCATAAGAAAGTCTGATTGATATCTGGAGACTTTCTTTTGTGTGTATTCTGGACATTGAAAATCTGTGGTTGGTTTAATACGTATATACCATTGCTCAGTGTACCTGACCCAATCAAAACTTGATTAAGGTGAATGTTTACAACATTACTTACAAACGCAAATTCATAACCTTCTTTAGAAACCAAAGATACAGAAATGATATTACAAGTTGCGTTGGGTACAAAAAAAAACAATTACGCAAAACCAAAACATGCCCATCTGACATTCCCAGGTGATAGTCCCCCACGGCTTTAGCATCCATGCTAGCTCCGTTCGCAACTTTGAGGGTCATGTCACCTTCCTTCAAAAACCTACGGTTTCTCAACGCCTGCAAAGAATTACAGATATGAGATCCTGATCCGGTATCCAATACCCAGGAAGTAGAGTTTATAGAAAGACAGTTTTCAATAACATACACACCTGAAGCTGAAGCCGCAACCTGCTTCAGTTCCTGTGTCCTGGCTTTCCAAGCCCTGCAATCTTTCTTCCAGTGTCCACTCTTATGACAATAGAAGCATTCTTCCTTTCCAACAAGCTTCCCCGCAATCCTTGTTGCCTTTTCCTTTCCCTTCGTACCCACTTTACTAACACCGCCTCTTGGTTTGGCGGGGGCTTTCTTCCTCTTTCCCTTGGCTTTCGCCTTGGACCTAGAGGAAGAAGATCCTCCTACAAACAAAGCGGGTGTTTCCCTACCCTTCTGTAGGGTGCCCTCTGCGCTCCTCAGCAGGTTGAGGAGTTCTGAAAGTTCAACTTCCTTTTCTTGTAAGTTGAAGTTCAGTATAAACTGGGCGTAAGTGGATAGAAGGGACTGGAGAATTAAATCCGTATAGAGTTCACTGTCCAACGTGGTCCCAAGTTCCGCGAGCTCCTCAGTGTAGCCAATCATCTTAAGCACGTGGTCCGCTACCGATGATCCGACGGCCAACTTAGTCGAAAATAACTTCTTCGACACTTCGTATCTTGCGATACGAGACTGCTCTCCATACAGTTCTTTTGTATGAAGAAATATGGATTCCAAATCCATATTCTCGTGCCTCCTCTGATGTTCGTTGTCCATCGAGGCAAGTACGAGGCACCTGGCCTTCGCGCTGTCAATCTCCCAAGTCTTACGGATTTCCTTATCCGCGACGCTGGAGGTGGGACCTGGGACGGGGGGAGCTTTGGTGGTAAGAAGATACCCCAGCTTGTCGTAAGCGATTGCCAATTTGACATTCCTGAGCCAATCTTTGTAGTTTGGCCCTGTCA
The DNA here is from genome assembly GCA_030015575.1 of Agapanthus africanus. NCBI lineage: Eukaryota > Viridiplantae > Streptophyta > Magnoliopsida > Asparagales > Amaryllidaceae > Agapanthus > Agapanthus africanus. The sequence goes on along the minus strand of CM057345.1, from coordinate 332,467,410 downwards.
GTATGTTTTTATCTAGAAGTAACTTAAGTCCAGTCATTTCGATTTTGGTCGCTGCAGGGGGAGAGAAGAAACACTTAGCACGATGCTCTTGCAAGTTTAGAATGGTTTTTAATTTGTCTAAACAGGATGGCTCCCACTGTCTCTCGAATCCCTCCTCAAACCACAAAGGAAGAATTAGCCGGGATCAATCCCACCGTACAATACTTGCTTAACCGTTCAGCCAGGCCAGTGTCGGTACTTCGAGGGAGGTTTTCCAACGCTTTCGCGAAGTTCCTTAATTTAAGAACCTCTTTTCCCTGGGGGCGTAGCCCCGCTAACACCTTTCTAGGCACCTACTAGGTTTATAGCATTGATCGTTTAGTGAGAAATTTCCCGAGGAGTAGCATATACTCACAGTAGGATCGGGATCCAAATATCATCGCGTGACGAAAATGAAGGAATCCTACCATAATCATCACACTCCAAATGGTATGCAAATCTAGCAAGTTTCAGTACTTATGAAACTCCCGATGTGGATTTTTGCCCCATGCTCTTATGATCTTGACTTTGGCCAACAAATCATAAGTCACATGTCAAGTTCTTCCCGTCGTTCTCCAGGTTAATTTGAATCCACCCGTACATACCCTTGACTTTGGCCAACAAGGCAGTACGACTGTTCCAAATCAACGCATCTATCTATGCTGCACATGAATATCCAATAGCTACCAATCACTATGCCTTGACTTTGGCCAACAAACACAGCTTGAATACTATTGACTATTTATGTGAAACGACGGAGGGCTACGAATGGTTTTGGTAAAACCGTGAACGTAGTGAACTTGATATAATCGATGGAACGAGATAGCTTTTAGAAGGAGTGGCTCAAGCTCCGCATTAAAAGTTAGTTTTGAAAAGAACCGAGTGGTTTTTCGAAAGTGTTCCAACGACTTTAACTTGGTTTATTATCTTGCATTAGTTCTTTTAATGCGTGATATTCTTGCATTAGTTCTTTTAATGCGTCCCATCATTTAATCCTACCATTGCAGAAAACAAGCAAAATATGACGTACGCTTATGCCATTCGCATTCGCCACGGGGTCCCGTCATCACTCGTTAGGTTACTTAACTAACGACAGAGCGGGGGCTGGGCTAGCGCGGCTGTAAAACATAAGCAACGCCTAAATAGAAAGCAATGATAGACATTACAGATCACAGATGAATATATTGGATATACTAGCAATCCGCAATCCTTTCGAGCCTGCAATGAAAAGCGGATTACACGGTCGCGGTGAATAGCCAAATACCCCACCCAAGACCCCTACGGGTACGGCAAACTACCCGCCAAGTACTCGGCAGTTTGTGCACCCCTCCATGGGTCTATCCTAGGAGCAAAAATAGTAAAAAGAATTATACAATGACGGCTACAACCCCGACCCGGTTGTGCGGCCAAACAAATAATATTATTACATCAATTTACATTTACAATGAATGAAAGAAAAACAAAAGCTCATCTCACATCCACCCCGGCTATTCACCCGCGACAGTCCAACACATTCATATACACATTCCAATATCAAACACAGATCATGTATAACCCCGACTAATCGACTTATAGCGATTAGCCGACGTTCAATACATGCAAGCAACACAGATATAACCAATATAGCCAAAGTGCAGTGAAGTTCGGAAAAAAATACGGAATTATAGGACCCCAAAAGTGAATTTCAGTTCTGGAAAATCTGGGCACATATAATACATCTGAAAAATCCCAAAACCAACACAGAAGAACACTGCACGAAAAACGATGCAGAGAGGACACCAAACAGCGGCGGATCCGCGGCCTGATGAACAGGTGAGGCCGCGGATGGGCGGCGCTTTGAAGGAATCATGCTATCGTTTTTGGTGGATGTTCTTAGAAAACCCTGAGACGATTTTTGGAGTATAAAGTTTTTCATTTAGAGCAGAAAAAATTTCAACATAAACTTAGGGTTTTGGTTTTTCCGGTTTTGCGATTTTTCGGTTTCGAACTTCCATACACTTCGCTACCAAGCTAGTTTAAGTTTAGTTAGGCTCTGATACCACTGTAAGTCCATATTGCGACCCCCGGTGCTTACGGGAAGGCGGAAACGGTATAAAAAACAAATTTTTATCGCAAGAGGCAACATGGACTAAAACAATGTCGGGATCGTGTCTAAACTAAAACTAGCATACTTGCTAAAGAGATTTAGCTACTCGGATGAAGATGGTTATACCTAAACTTGAACTCCTTCTTCTTCAAACTTTTTGTAGAGGTTGATGGTTCTCTTCTTGTCGCCTTCTTCCGTCGAAGATGGATCCACCTCGAAGGTTCGACCTTTGGGCTATTCCTCGATCTTTGAGTGAACTAGGGTTTCCGGCTTGCTAAACCTTGAACCTAGAATGAGTAGAGAGTGACTAGGGGTTGCTTTTCTTTTTAAAGAGAAGGATTCTCAACACATGAGAAGGGTTCTCTTTTGCTAGAGGAAGAAGAAGATGAAGTGAGGAGAGAGAGTTGTTATGATCAAGTGAGCTCTTTTTCTTTTGCAACCATAACATAAAGCAAAAGAATTATCAAATAATAATAATAATGAAAATGAAAAGGTTGATGGAAAGTTTAAGAATGACCATTATCATTACAAACATTAAATGAATTTGCTAGAATCAAAGAGCATCTTTCTTTTGTAATGATGATGGTCAAAACTTCAACCATGGTCAACAAGTCAACCATGGTCAACAAGTCAACATAAAAACCAACCATGACACAATTTCATTTTATTATATATTATTAATTGATATAACATAAATCCATTAGGGTTTGGAAAAAGACGACTGTCAACTGTGCATACGCACCCGTTCCGAAACCCTAATGAAAGCCCTCTTCCTCTTCCTCAAATAACCGTGCATACACACCTGCATCCTTGTTCCGAGGAACATGAATACTGAGAGATAAAAGCAACCCCAAATCATATACCAGCATCTGACTCAAACCAGAGCCAGCCAGTAATATCCGTCCGGACTCCAAACGTGCACAAGTGCGCGGATGAGAACGAACCCTGTCGCAAAACCATGCGACCTCTACTCTGTTTTGCCCAGAGGCGAATACCCTCTGTGTGGGACTCTAAAGACTCGACACTACGCTGGCAGTGGGTTTAACCACAGATCGCAAGCGGCACTAGCTGTGCGTAACGGTCCCCAGGTAGATGTCGACAAGAAGGCTGACGAGGTGAAACCCCATCTGTACTCCTACTGAGTCTGAATGTGACAGTCTCCGTACAGTCCGGTCTGTTCGTCTGATACATCGCATGTCGGGCCTAGGGGGCGGTAAAACGTCAGTCCCCCAATAGCGGTACAAGTCGTGTCGGAGTGAAGCCCAAAACACCCTGAGATAACACTGGAACCTACCAGTATATCTCGCTTGCCCTGGCCAGGGACTACTCGTGTAATGGCTCTCCTAGACACAGCGCGATGTCAACTCCCAATACCGGGAGAGACGAATCCTGTCTAACCGTCACTGCCTCCAAGTGCTTCGGGACTGCACCCAACCACCACCTGTTTGCACGACTCCTTTGAGCCATGGTAGGGTAGTGATCAAAGTGCAGTGGGAACACACTCGAGGCGAAGTGCCAGTGTCAAGTCAGCGGACTAAGCTGTACTCATGTCACCTGGGAACTGATAACTGACGATAGGTATAATACCAACCTGTCAGTTCCCGACGAGTCCTGTCCAGTGTACTCGTAACCCAACGAGCACCCGTATACTATCTCCAGTACGACGTACTGATGGCTGTGGGATAGACCATCTCCCACACTGGGATGAGAAGCGCATACGCTAGTCTACTCCGGAGTATCGATGCCCTGTCTTGATAGTCCTACGACTAGGGACCTGAATAAGGATGTGCTTATAGATTACCCAGCCCCCACTAGTGTGACTGCCATCACAACGCTGGTAATCAAGCAAAAGATCCTAAGGGCTCCACTAATGCGTATAAGTGATATACTGAAATAAACACAAGTACACATTGAAGTAGAAACAAACCAAGTAGCATACTACTATATTGAGAAAGATTGTTTATACAAGGTGAATATCCCAAGCTTCCATCAAGTAATATACAAACTAGTATGATACAGTAATGGCCTCTAGGGCATATACACTAACAACATGATTACACGAGATGGTATATGTGTGGACCCAAAGAAGATTGAGGCCGTTCAGCGTTGGCCCAGACCCACATCAGTTATGGAGATCCGCAACTTTCTAGGACTGGCCGGCTACTACAGGCGATTTGTGCAGGACTTCTCCCGTATTACTACACCTTTGACCGGGTTGTCCCGGAAGGGAGTTCCTTTCGATTGGACGGAGGAGTGCGAGCACAATTTTCAGCAGCTATGGACTCGACTGACTACGGCGCCGGTGTTATCATTGCCTTCAGGATCGGGCGAATTTGTGGTCTATTATGATGCTTCTCAAGTGGGGCTAAGGTGCGTATTGATGCAGCATGACAGGGTGATCGCGTATGCTTCACGGCAGTTGAAGAAACATGAACAGAACTACCCCACTCACGATTTGGAGATGGCTGCAGTGGTCTTTGCACTCAAGATCTGGCGACATTACCTATACGGCGAGTCGTGCCAGATATTCACTGATCACAAGAGCTTAAAGTATATATTTCAGCAGCGAGACCTGAATCTTCGACAGCGCCGTTGGATGGAACTGGTAAAGGACTACGATTGTGAGATCTTGTATCACCCGGGCAAGGCGAATGTAGTAGCGGATGCTTTGAGCAGGAGGCCCGGAGGTAGTCTATCTTGTTTGAGCGCAGTACAGAGGCAGTCGTCAGCAGATTGGCAGATTTTATGCGACAGCCGAGTGCAGTTCGAGTTCACGCCGATCGGGGGACTGCTTGCGCATGTTCGTGCACGCCCACAGTTGCTTGACCATATACACGAAGCACAGTACAGTGATGACCGTTGTTCAGAGATCATGGCACAGATTGGACAAGGCAGATTTTCCGAGTTCGTGATCGATGATCAGGGGACACTGCGATTTGGGACTAGACTGTGCGTACCAGATGCTGAGGGACTGCGGCGTGAGATTCTTGAGGAGGCACATCGATCGGTGTATAGTGTTCATCCGGGTTCCACCAAGATGTACCATGATATGAGAGATGTTTACTGGTGTGACGGAATGAAGGGGGACATCGCATATTTCATGTCGAGATGCCTGACTTGTCAGCAATTCAAAGCCGAGCACCAGAGGCCCGCGGGAGAGCTACAGCCGTTACCCATTCCGGAGTGGAAATGGGAGCAGATTTCTATAGACTTCATTGTGGGTCTACCCAGGACTAGTCGAGGGTATGACTCCATCTGGGTGATCGTGGATCGTTTGACGATAGTGTTAGTTATATGTATGCCCTAGAGGCCATTACTATACATAGGATGTATATTGTAGTGGATGCTGGGACGTATATAGGAAGGACTTTCTTGCTCGACATGATAGTATGCTATCTGGTTGATCTTTACCTTAACGTGTATACTGATTGTCTCTCTGTTACATGTTGGTAAAGCCCTTAGGATGTGTGCTTGACTACCTGGACTATGATGCGGATCATACTAGTGGGGACATGGTAGTCCATAAGTACATCCTTCAAAGTCCCTAGTCGTGGGTGTATCGAGACGGGGCATCGATATACCAGAGTAGACTAACGTATACCTTCTCGACCCATACAGATGGGCGATGGATGATCCCATATCCATCGGTGTTTGACATCAGAGATGATATACGGGTGCTCAGTGGAGACTGGGTACACTGGACGGACTCGCCGAGAACTCCCAGATGGTATTATACCTCACGTCAGATGGCAGTTCTCTGGTGACACTGGTACAGAGTAGTCTGTTGACCCGAGATCGTCATAGAGTCTTGTGTGGTTCCCACTGTGCTTTGATTTCCATCTTACCACGTCCAAGAGGGCGTGCAAAATGGTGGTTTTTGGGTACAGTCCCGAGTCACATGGAGGCAATGAGCGATAGGAGGGGATTCGTCTCTCCCGGTATAGGGGGTTGATGTTGCGCTGTGTTCGATTGGCTATAACAGGAAATCCCTGGCCAGGGTTGCTGAGATTTACTGGTAAGTGTTACCAGTAGTTTCTCGAACAGTTATAGACCTCATATCGACACGACTTATCGAGCTATTGGGGTCTGACGTTTACCACCCCTAGGCGAGATATGCGACATATCAGACGATCAGACCGGACTGTACGGTAGTGTTACTGGTTGGATTCACTGGAGTGTGAGCGGGCTTGCTCGTCGATCTTCTGATCGCTCAATACCCGGGTGGCCGTTACGTTTAGCAGACCGCTTGTGGCTTGTGGATGTTTGATATGATCATCATCTGCTGCCGGCGTATTGACGAGTCTGTAGAGTCCTACACAGAGGTTTCCTGGCTCAAGCGAAACGAAATAGGAGCGCATATGAGCTATGTGCGGGACCGAGAATAATACCAGTATGTGATACTGTATTCGATTCTCGCGATGTGACATTGATCGGTTATATGCGATATAGCCGGGTTATCGGATCAAGTGTTGATTCGATAAGATGTTACTAATGATACCAGTCGGTTATGTGCGTCATGACCGGATCGTTAAATCAAGTGTTGATTTAATGATTTAATGCATAATTATATATTTGATATATTACTTTGCATTAACTAGTATTGGTTCACTTTAAATGGATTTTCTCACTTGGGTTGTGCACATTGTATATGTGATATACATTTGTACATTTGATTGTATCATGTTTGATGATACATGATAGTTTGGTGTATGGATTAAACCATGGTTGGTCAATGGTTAGGGTTTCTTTTGCTTCATTTATTAATTTATTTATCCATTTTTGTTTATTTTAGCAAAAGAAAATAATGAAGAGATAATGGTGGCTTTCTTTGTTTGTTTATGAACCTTCATGAAGGTTTGACCTAAGTCACCATTTTGTCTTCATGTATTAACCCAACCATTCACTAACCCTTGTTAATTCTCTACACCTAACTATGGTTTGTTATGATAAGAATGGATAATTCTTTTCTTTTAGAATTAACTTATTCTTATCATAACATTTCTTCTTCTTTTTCCTTGAACTTAAGAAGAAAAAGCTTTCTTCATCAATGGTGAATTGAGCAAACAAGTGAGAAATCCAATTCTAAAGTCTACCCACTTCCTATTTCTTCATCCTCTACCTCTTGCCAAGTAGTAGAGTGTGTTTCCTTCACAAGTTTTAGGGCTTGGTGAAGGTGGAGCTTGATTTAGCGATGCCTCGACGTAGATCATCTTCGGCATGGACATCGACGACCTAGCTTGCCCATTCTCCGACGAAGCCGACGCTTGAGCCCGGATTTGATTTGGACAGCGGAGAGGACCTCGTTGCGGAGCTATGGAGGTGGAGCACCGGATCTACAAAGGTTGTATTTCCGTTTTCCCATTAGTTAATTGTTAACTAGTTAGCTTTTTCGCCTAGTTTTCTAGCAAACGATCCGTAGTCGGGTCTCTCGGCACCGTTAAAATTTTATATTGGCATGTTCGATGCCTTGTGTGACCTCACTAGGGTGCCTAGGAACCCTACAGTGGTATCAGAGCCTAGCTAGAGCCTTAGGCGAAGTCTAGACGGAATTTGAAGTCCGAACGAACCCGAAACCCGATCACAAAATAGCTCTCTGTCCTTTTTTCAAAAACTGGGATTTTTCCAAATTAAAAATTGCTAAAAAATTCAGCAGGGAAAAATAAGAATTACGGTGCAAAAAGTTTCTGGTGAACAGTAAATTTCGCGGCGGATCCGCGGCAGAAGCATGGCTTCTGCGGCGGATCAGCGGCCCCTTGATGACGTCAGCCCTATATTTTTGCACAGTAATTCCTGATAAATTCTTCTGAGTTTTCTGGGAATTTTTAAAAGTCATTCAAGAGTTGAATAATCTGGGATTGTTTTGGGGATTCGGTGTTTCGATCGGAGCATCAAATTTTGTCTGTGTGGCTTTCCGGATAAATTTTAGAATATGTTAAAAAGTTCGACCGGATATAAATACCCAATTTTTCCCCTGTCGGGAAATTTCCAAGTGTTGGATTTTTCCGTAGTTTAACGACGTTCTAAGTAGTGCAAGTAACGCGATGGTCCCTCTAGAAGACAACAAACCTTAACTCGATTATGTGACCGTCTTGAACTGCCCTTTGAACCTTCTGGTTTGGGGCAGTACGGCGTGCCACATGTGAGGCGTTGGCTTGACCCTTCTACGGCTGGACCGTTGGTACTGAGGTACGAACTGAATGTTGTTAGACTTATTTCATGTGTTGATCTATATCGGGAAAACTTGGGTGTTCGATTGTTCGATCGGAAAGTTTAACATTTTCTAATTATCTAGAATGTGATACAATAATTGGAATTCACAAATAGTTATGTGATAACTAAATGAATGTTATAAACGTAGCAGTTTAGTCTCACTTGATCGGTTGCCACGGAATTTTGATGTGATCAAAAGTCCGTCGCAATCACGTAGCGTACGCGGATACTCGCCGGGTAAACTTAATAGACAGCCTCACTCCATAGCCCCGACCAAGTGACTGTAGGAGAACCCCGTCGCCGAAAGCATCCGTTCGGGTGCTCGCGGTAGCGGTGTTCCGCCTTGGTGCACTTCGTCGACGGTAACGGGGGTGCGGCCGTCTACTGAAGTTTGCGACGAGTATTCGATCAGACTGTCCGGAATCTTGTTGAATTGCCCGACTTGGTATTGAAAAGTGTTTTCGATAATGAGACTAAAATGCGGAGTTTATAATTGTTAAGCATGTGATGTCTAAGGTATTCATTTGATTAGGCATGCGATGTCTATGCAGATTGCGGATTCCAACTGTTGTAGTTTTACACTTTCTTTTCTGTGACCGTAAGTGTAATATGTGATATCGCCGGTTTCGTTGCTATATGTCAACGACAATTGGGATGCGCATATTTACTTACGTTGATGACATGCGATGTTATGTGTTGCTGGATATGTTATATTGGATCGTCGTGTTTGAATAGCCGGGGGTTTTTATGTGAGATGAGTGTTTTTCATTTTCATTCATGTAAAAACTTGTATGTAATATTCTTTTATTGGGGCACTTCCAAGTTGCGGAAGATGTCACCGTTTGTATATTATTTACTTTTCCGCACTAGGATTGACCCAAGGAGGAGGGCACAAGTAACCGGGTTCTGGAGTTCAGTGGGAGACCAACTCGAGGAGTCGAGTCCGGGTCTCCTAACTCTAGAATTGGTAGGGTTGCTTGCCGCTCTCGTAGAGGTCTAGGGGTGTGGGTTTGGCTATTCATCACGACCGTGGAATCCGTGTTTTATACTGGCTCGTACTGAAAACACGGACGTCCTAGTATATCCAATATTTCATATGATTCTTCTGCTGCGATATCTGTGATGTGATCATGAGATGTTCTGTGATAGATACAGTATATAGTATATATGATATATTATATAGGCGTTACTTATGTTTTACACCCGCGCTAGCCCTGCCCCACTCTGCCGTTAGTTACCTAACCTAACGGTGCACGAGGGGACATCGAGGCGAATGCGGATGGCATAAGTGTACGCCGTATTTATCTGTGATGTTTAGGTACTTAAATGATGGGACTTCATTAATGTGATTAATGAAATAAAAGAAACCTAAGATGTTGTAGAATCGAATTTCAAAATTAAAACAGGTAGCTACAGTTCTTGCTTTGCACAGCGGTATATGTGATATATCCTGCACTTTATTTGATGAGGAAAGGACCGAGATCCCTTCACCGGGAGTGACTCCTTTAGCAATAACTGGCAGATGCTACACACTCGGTTTGTCTTTTGATTGCTTTTAAGAGTTTTTGCTTTGCACAGAGATATATATGATATATCCCGCACCTCATTCGACGAGGAAAGGACCGACGATCCCTTCATCAGGAGTGACTCCTTTAGCAAAACTAGAAAAGCCTCAAAAACACTCCATTTCAAAATTCATTCGATCCTACAACGATATCAAGTTCATTACGCAATAGGTTTTCAGAAAAACCTGTCGTAGCCCTCCGTCATTTCAGATAAGTATTAGTTAGTATTCGTGCTGCGGTTGTTTGGCATGCGTCAAGGCGTAGTGTACGGTAGCTAACTAGTGCTTATCTGCCAGCATATGATGCGATTGGATTAGGGTATTCGTACGGCGTTGTTTGGCATGCGTCAAGGGTCGTGCGGGTGGGTTTAATTCAATCAGGAAATGACGGGTTGAACTTGACTAGCAGACTATGGGTTGTTTGGCATGCGTCAAGGTCATAGCGAGCTAGGGGCAAAATATTATCGGGAATTTCAAGTGTTGAGATTTGCAATGAGATTGCATACCTTCTATGAGATAGTTGGATCCCGATACCCGCTGCGAGTAATTGTTACTCCTGGGAGAGTTTTATACATTACAATTAGCCGATCAAGTAGGTGTCTAGAAAGGTGTCAACGGGGTTACGCCTCTGGGAAAACGAGGTTTACATTAATTAGGTTCGTGCGAAAGCACGGGGGACCTCCCTCAAAGTACCGACACTGGCCTGGCTTAAAGATTGGCGAACTTGTAGTGTGTAATTAATGCCGGCTAGTCTTTCCTTTTAGGGTTTGAAGGAAGATTTGATAAAAAGCAGTGGGAGCCATCCTGATTAGATAAAATAAAAACCAATCTATTCTTGCAAGAGCGCACGCTGAGTGTTTTCTTCTTTCTCTCTCCAGGTAGCGACCATATCACGCCTTAATCAAGATAATAATACGGATTATTGACCGAACCCGCTTGTTATACTGAGCTGGGGAACGTTGGTCCCGCTCCAACTTATAATTGTTATAAGACAGAGCAGGAAATTGGGGAATACCAGATTTCCCGTGCCGCCCAAACGAAGAGAGTGCATGCTGATGCATCATCTTCGGGAGTGTTCATTATACAGAACTGTTTCTCAGTATTCTCTACGTCCTGGGTATGTGATACCAGATCAGGATCCCAGATATGTAATCTGTTACATAGGGCTACAGAAAGGTAGAGAACTGAGAACGGGTGATAAGTTTCATGAGGCAGAAAACGGGGCAAGAGTTGCAGCCAAGTCTGTCGGTCACTGTCACCCTGTATTACTGATACATTGATTCTGAACGAATGTTATTAGATACCGAACCTGATATACCAAATCATATCACTCTCTTTGTTAGAAAAGAAAGGATATAATTTTGTATTGATGGATAATGTTTTGAACATTTCCTATATCAAAAGTTGATCGGTTCAGGCACGTTATCTAAAAGCGTTGATGTTCTAAATCAAACTACAGTTCTTAGTATACGGAACACGCACAAGAGGAAGAGTTCAGAATTGAACGATTCCTTCTTGAGGTATTGTAGACTAGGTCAGATCAATGTGACCCGACTAGCTAGAGTTACATGAAGATGCATATTTAAATTAGTTTGAATTTACATCTTGTGAAACTCGCCAGTCATGTCACAAAGATAAGATGACCATAGCTCCGTTTACTGGAAACAGAGAAAGAGTTAGTGAACTCTTGGGATGATACATGTTGATGTATGTAGGTCCCCAGTCTACACATGCCAAGACCGGTTCTTTGTACTTCATTACATTCTCTGATAATCTCTCGAGATTCAGACATATGTTCCTGTTGAAACATGAGTCCGAGCCTTTTGAGATATTCACAGAATATAAGCTAGAAGTAGAGAACCAATACGGGTAAAAGTATTATGTCCTATGATGAGATCAGGGAGGAGAATACTTGTGCATGGAATTCCTGGAATATTCTAAAGGAGAATGAGATTCTCTCTCAGCATTACTCCTCTGTATACACCATAGCACGATGGTATATCGGGGCGGAGCAATCACACCCTATATGATAAGGTGCGCTCTATGATGAGTACTACTGAGTTGCCTATTTCCTTTTAGGGAGTTATGCACTTGAGAAGCTGCATACCTATTGAATAGGGTTCCAATCAAATCAGTTGCCTACCATTTCATATGTGATATGGAAAGGGAAGAGCCCATGTCTTAAGCTAGTTAAGATTTGGGGTTGTCCGGCCTATGTCTAAAAGCAAAATCCGGACAAGCTCGAGGCAAGATCTGTAATGTAGAACTGGAAAAGTTCCAGCCATACAAACTACAGCTGATGATTTGATAGAACCAAAGGATTCAGTAGATTCCAACGAACCTCAGCCTCTCCGCCGATCTAGTAGGGTTTCTCACCCACCTGAGAGATACTTTGGTTTCTCTATGATAGTGGGAGCGAAGATTGCATCATGAGATGATGACCCAACTAGCTTCGAGCTGGCCATCAAGAGTAAGACTCTGTAAGAATGGCTGGATGTTTATCGATCTGAGATGGAATCCTTATACACCAACAAAGTATGGACTTTGGTTGCTATATCTGAAGGGTTAAATCCCTATCAGGAGTAAGTATATCTTGAGAAGATTACTTGGTGTACATGGAAGAGTTGAGACTTTCAAAGCTAGACTTGTTAAAGGTCTACATCATTGACCAGGTATGGATGATGATGAAACCTTTTCAAGTAGCTATGCTTAAGTCCATCCAGATCCTACTTGCCACGGCTACATACCATGACTACGATATCTGGTGGTTGGGTGTCATGACTGCTTTTCTAAATGATATTTTAAAAGAAAGCGTCTATAAGTACACAGCCAGAGGGCCTCGTAGACAGTGGGAGCAGCGGAAACGTGTACAATATGCTTTATAGGATAAAGCAGGCATCGCGGAGTTGGAACATCTGTTTTGATGGATTAGTCAAAGAGTTTGACATCATCAAAATGGTAGATGAACCTTGTATAAACAAAAGGGTAGTAGGGAGTATGGTAGTGATCCTCGTAGAGTACGTGGATGACATACTCTTGATAAGAAAAGAGTTTCTTATGCTACGCTCGGTCAATCTCCGCTTATCACTAGGATTCTCCATATAGGATCAAAATGATACCTCCTAAATTCTGAGTTTTGGATCTATGAGATAGATTTAATTGGATGTTAGGATTCTCACTAGTTGTAGTAAGATGGTATCAATCGATCCTGGGGAGAATCACTGGAAGGGTTCCAGGGTGATAAAGACGACTGAATGTCAGTCGCAGGCATTGTCTTTACCCTCAGTAAAGGGACGGTATGTTGGAAGAGTTCCAAGCTAGATACCGTGACATACTAGACGATGAAGGCTGGATACATCGCTACTTAAGATGCTACCAAAGAGGCTGTTTGGGTGTATATAGGTTCATGAGATGAACTACGTTTCTACCATTGTGAGACAATGGAGTTGTGGCTTATGCCGAGGAACACCGGTCCCATCAGTGATCCAGACTTATTCTAAGGCAGCATCGCCTGATCATGGAGATAGTTGATCTCCAGGGTGATCGAGGTTAGGAGAGTAGACTCAGAGGACAACACAGCGGATCCACTCACAAAGGCCTTTTCCCAGAGAGAGACTTTTATGGGATGGTTGAGTATGAGATACTACAACCACTGCTATCAGATGGCCCTAGTGCAAGTGGGAGATTGTTAGTTATATGTATGCCCTAGAGGCCATTACTATACATAGGATGTATATTGTAGTGGATGCTGGGACGTATATAGGAAGGACTTTCTTGCTCGACATGATAGTATGCTATCTGGTTGATCTTTACCTTAACGTGTATACTGATTGTCTCTCTGTTACATGTTGGTAAAGCCCTTAGGATGTGTGCTTGACTATCTGGACTATGATGCGGATCATACTAGTGGGGACATGGTAGTCCATAAGTACATCCTTCAAAGTCCCTAGTCGTGGGTGTATCGAGACGGGGCATCGATATACCAGAGTAGACTAGCGTATACCTTCTCGACCCATACAGATGGGCGATGGATGATCCCATATCCATCGGTGTTTGACATCAGAGATGATATACGGGTGCTCAGTGGAGACTGGGTACACTGGACGGACTCGCCGAGAACTCCCAGATGGTATTATACCTCACGTCAGATGGCAGTTCTCTGGTGACACTGGTACAGAGTAGTCTGTTGACCTGAGATCGTCATAGAGTCTTGTGTGGTTCCCACTGTGCTTTGATTTCCATCTTACCACGTCCAAGAGGGCGTGCAAAACGGTGGTTTTTTGGGTACAGTCCCGAGTCACATGGAGGCAATGAGCGATAGGAGGGGATTCGTCTCTCCCGGTATAGGGGGTTGATGTTGCGCTGTGTTCGATTGGCTATAACAGGAAATCCCTGGCCAGGGTTGCTGAGATTTACTGGTAAGTGTTACCAGTAGTTTCTCGAACAGTTATAGACCTCATATCGACACGACTTATCGAGCTATTGGGGTCTGACGTTTACCACCCCTAGGCGAGATATGCGACATATCAGACGATCAGACCGGACTGTACGGTAGTGTTACTGGTTGGATTCACTGGAGTGTGAGCGGGCTTGCTCGTCGATCTTCTGATCGCTCAATACCCGGGTGGCCGTTACGTTTAGCAGACCGCTTGCGGCTTGTGGATGTTTGATATGATCATCATCTGCTGCCGGCGTATTGACGAGTCTTTAGAGTCCTACACAGAGGTTTCCTGGCTCAAGCGAAACGAAATAGGAGCGCATATGAGATATGTGCGGGACCGAGAATAATACCAGTATGTGATACTGTATTCGATTCTCGCGATGTGACATTGATCGGTTATATGCGATATAGCCGGGTTATCGGATCAAGTGTTAATTCGATAAGATGTTACTAATGATACCAGTCGGTTATGTGCGTCATGACCGGATCGTTAAATCAAGTGTTGATTTAATGATTTAATGCATAATTATATATTTGATATATTACTTTGCATTAACTAGTATTGGTTCACTTTAAATGGATTTTCTCACTTGGGTTGTGCACATTGTATATGTGATATACATTTGTACATTTGATTGTATCATGTTTGATGATACATGATAGTTTGGTGTATGGATTAAACCATGGTTGGTCAATGGTTAGGGTTTCTTTTGCTTCATTTATTCATTTATTTATCCATTTTTGTTTATTTTAGCAAAAGAAAATAATGAAGAGATAATGGTGGCTTTCTTTGTTTGTTTATGAACCTTCATGAAGGTTTGACCTAAGTCACCATTTTGTCTTCATGTATTAACCCAACCATTCACTAACCCTTGTTAATTCTCTACACCTAACTATGGTTTGTTATGATAATAATGGATAATTCTTTTCTTTTAGAATTAACTTATTCTTATCATAACATTTCTTCTTCTTCTTCCTTGAACTTAAGAAGAAAAAGCTTTCTTCATCAATGGTGAATTGAGCAAACAAGTGAGAAATCCAATTCTAAAGTCTACCCACTTCCTATTTCTTCATCCTCTACCTCTTGCCAAGTAGTAGAGTGTGTTTCCTTCACAAGTTTTAGGGCTTGGTGAAGGTGGAGCTTGATTTAGCGATGCCTCGACGTAGATCATCTTCGGCATGGACATCGACGACCTAGCTTGCCCATTCTCCGACGAAGCCGACGCTTGAGCCCGGATTTGATTTGGACAGCGGAGAGGACCTCGTTGCAGAGCTATGGAGGTGGAGCACCGGATCTACAAAGGTTGTATTTCCGTTTTCCCATTAGTTAATTGTTAACTAGTTAGCTTTTTCGCCTAGTTTTCTAGCAAACGATCCGTAGTCGGGTCTCTCGGCACCGTTAAAATTTTATATTGGCATGTTCGATGCCTTGTGTGACCTCACTAGGGTGCCTAGGAACCCTACAGATAGCGGCTCACTTCCTGTCGGTGAAGATGACTTTCGGTTTTGCTTAGTATGCCCAGATATATATCGACGAGATTGTACGACTGGATTGAGTCCTGACGTGTATCGTGTCCGACAGAGGCACCCAGTTTACCAGCCAACTATGGCAGAGGCTTCAGGAGGCTTTAGGCACCCGCTTGAGTTTCAGCACAGCATTTCATCCGCAAACCGACGGCCAGTCAGAGCGGACTATTCAGACTCTCGAGGACATGCTCCGAGCGTGTGTCTTAGACTTCGGAGGTAGCTGGGATCATCAATTACCCTTAGTAGAGTTCTCCTACAACAACAGTTTCCAGGAGACTATTCAGATGGCACCATTCGAGGCTCTTTATGGTAGGAGATGCAGATCGCCCGTCTGTTGGACAGAGCTCAGCGAGAGCAGTATTTTGGGCCCGCAGATTGTTGAGCAGATGACCGCGAAGATCCAGTTGATTCGCGATAGGATGAGAGCAGCCCAGAGTAGGCAGAGATCTTATGCGGACCGTCGTCGGCGCAGACTTGAGTTTTCTGTTGGCGATCATGTTTTCTTGAGGGTCTCCCCAATGAAAGGTGTGATGAGATTTGGGAAGAAGGGGAAGCTTAGTCCCAGGTATGTGGGCCCCTTCGAGATCCTCGAGCGCGTTGGTGCAGTTGCGTATCGGTTAGCCCTTTCGCCCAGTTTCCCAGATGTGCACCCCGTATTTCATGTTTCGATGCTCCGCAAGTATCTTCATGATCCTTCGCATGCGATTCAGCACCCGACGATCCAGCTGGAGTGCGACCTTTCTTTTGCAGAGCAGCCAGTGGTCATCTTGGATCGACAGGTAAAGAAATTGAGATAGAAAGATATACCGTCCGTCAAGGTCCTTTGGCGTGGCCCAGACAGCAAGGAGGTCACTTGGGAGACCGAGAGGGAGATGAGGAAGAAATATCCCTATCTTTTTGAAGGTACGCGTAGCTAGATTTTTAAATTCGGGAACCGAATTTCTTTAAGGGGGTAGATTGTAACGCTTCGAAATTCGTTTAGGTTAATTTCGCGTTAGTTAGTATTGATGAGTGTTTTTCATAAAAACCCGTAAATCTTATTTCTTTTTTTAACTAGTTCTAATTATGATGGGAGGTGTTTTTATATGTGTATGGGGTTTATTAATTATAATTTAGCTTGTGTTCACCTTGATTAGAGTTTTTCCTTAATTATTTTCCTAAGCTAGGTTTAGTGTACACATGCACGCTTATCTTTTTTTTGTAACCTAAGCTAAGTGTTGGCTTGTAACCATTTTTATTTCTCCTTGCATGGTTTAAATCCCTAAATAAACCAAGTCAACCCTTTCTTTTTAAAAATTAAATGGAGAATGGGAGGTGTGGGGGTTAGGTGAAGTGGGCTTGACCTTTTGACTCTTTTTTTTCTCACTCATTTTCCCTCTCTCCCTCTCATTTTCTGCTCTCAGTAGAGATAGCAGCAGCAGCACCAACATCATCATCATCATTCTCTTCTCTTTTTGCTTCTCTTTTGATCCATATACAAACCCTACACCAAAAATCTCTTTTCCTTCACAAAAACCTTGGAAAAATGGCTCTTTTGAGGAGTTTGGTAGCAAGTCAGTGGCTTGGGCAAGGGCTGGAAATTGAGTTTCCTTAGGGTCTTTTGGAGGTATTAAACTCACCCTTAGCAACTTAGTTCATAACTTGTAGTTTTGTTTGCTAAAAATCGTATTTTTGTGCTTTTTTGTGATTTTGAAGGGAATTTTGTGAAGCTTGTGATAAGTTAACATTTTTAGGGCTTGTTTAGCTTAATTATGTGCTTATAGAGTTGTTTTGACCTAGGGTTTGTTTCAGGTTTCACTAAAATACCCCAATGTATCGATTTAGTGTCAAAATAGCTTTTTAACTAGGTTTTGGGCTCTGTTATAATCTGCTTGTACCCCGTTTGCTTCAGGCAAAAATTGTATTTACTGGAGCATGCACACTAGGTGTAGAGAACACACACAAAGCACGGGAGCACAATTCCCTAGGTGGGCTGCCGGAATATTCATTCTGGACGCAAATTGCGGCCAGATGGGGGACCTGGGTGTTAGGGTTTGTTCTGTTGGTGTCTGCTGCTATTCTAAGACTTATGGTATATGCAATTTTGTAAAATTCTCTCTGTAGGAAAATCTGGAACCAAATACCTTATTTCTTACAATTTTAACTTTCATGACACGTGTGACACGTGAGTGGGTTTGGGGTTTTCTACGTATCGCGACGTGTCGGGGTAGCTTCAGGCGCGTAATCACACGTTTTAGCGTATCGGACGCATACGCGTTTGGTTCGCGACGCGGGTTTTTCGTTTGGCTTTAATGTCGTGTTTTTGTAGATTTGAGCTTATGTGTATTTCTTGTGAAATTCTAGGTTCGCAGGCGAGTACGACAGACGCCGCAAGGAAGGGGAAACAAGTCGTCGGCTACACTTAGCACGAGACTACGGTGAGTAGATTTAACATTTACGGGGAAATCGCCCATATGGCGTTACGCGTCAGGGCTGATAGGACATTGTAGCAACATATTGCATTTGCAGACATTGACTGTTCATGGATACTATTGTTGCATACCGCATTCCCTGCTATATCTATATGAGCTTAGAATTGATAACACACCGCACTGTTACTAACGGTTCATGTTGCACGAGCACTAGTCTGCATGTTACAAACACACCGTTAGTAATTGCCATGACACTCACACTATAGAATTGCCATGTATAATATATTGTAGCTCACCTCCTATATGATTCGACGTGATTATGTTACTTGTGCACTTACTCATTTGCATATCCGTACTTTCACATATACAAATTGTACGTACCTAGATAAGTTGATTTTTGGTAAAAACTGGGGACCGCATGATACCTTTTGAAAAACGGAATCTATTTTAAAGAGCGGTTTCTCCCTTTTACTCATAGTACGACTTATGATGCATATATTACATCGCATGGATTTACGCATTGGATTTGGATTTCATGTGATTTCTGGATTTGAGGACCGTGGGGTTATTTAAGAAAAGATGCACGGTTTTGAAAACCCGGTTCCTCTTGATATGATATTTCATTGCGTCCACCATGTGTTTTCTCGGTGCTGAGAGTGACATGTGAAACTCGATTCGAGGAGTGGACAAGGCCGATTGCGGGTACATGGTAGACCCGGTATGGTACCCCGGGGCGAGAACGGATCTGCTGTGTAGCTAGACGGTGAGCCTGGCAGTGGGACCACTACCTACCGGTGATTAGTTGGACCTGGCGGTTATCTGGAGGATACTGACCAGATTCGATAGATCGATACGGGATGACCCGTACTACAGGGGCCGAGGGCCGATTCCGCAGACGGAGCCCGTGGGCCGATCCGGATTGACGGAGGCCGATATATGAGGATTTGCGTGTCGATGCTGTGCACGATTATTTCATGATATTTTCGAGTGCCGATGTTGGGCACTCACGATTTTCAGATATTTACAGGATTTGAGGGCCGATGAGGGTGACGGCGCCTAAGTTTTATTGGGATTTGGGTGCATTGATGGACACCGATTATATTTCCACGTTGACATTCCGTGTTGATGTTATTTTGTCCCATGTTCAGCATTCATTATTTTGCATCTCATCCTGTAGTCACATTACCTGATAGAGTACTTATGCATGATTATTGCACATCCTGCTCATCGCATATAGATATTATCTGCTGGCATATGTTAGAGTAGCGCAGTACGTGCATACTCGTGATTACTTTTATATGTTATCTCCTATTCACGAGTTGGAAAATCACCCCCGTTGTGCCACAGTGTTTGTAGGTTGCCCCTCGGAGTAGTCGCGGCAGGCTGTTTTCTTGTATCTTTTTGGCTACGGATACCACTGTAGTTGGTGCATGAGCTGTTTTGCTGTTAGGTGGGTTGTGGTATCCGGTTATTTTCCATTGTACATACTTTTGTATCTAGTATTCTCCATCTACCTTTATATGTATTTGACTTAGAGACCAGTGTAAGGATGATGATGTATATTAATTGTATTCTGGTGTCGAGCTCGTGTGAGCCAACTTTACTTATGCAGTTTTTATCATTTGTGATGTTTTTCACTTATTGCTCATTTCTTCGCTACGGCATCGTATATTACTCTTCTGGTGATTGTCTCCGCCGTTCGGCGTGATTGCTCCCATTTGGGGATGCTTTATTATATTGTTATCATTTTACTCATATCATGTTCTGTACCCGATTTCGGGGTTAGTTTTACAAAGGAAATGCTGCCAAAATTTTTAAGAAAATAACTTGAACTTTAAAGAATGTTACTAAACTACTTAAGGTTTTCCAAATGTTTTTAAACAAATGTTTTCAACACTCGCTACTTTTAATGGTTTTTATTTCTCGGTTCGGCTTACTTGGTCGCGTTACGCCTGTAGACGTTACGTGGTTAAGTACCGATCACGGGTCGAACTTTGGGTCGTGACATACACCTTCGACTAGGAACGATTATAGGATGTACTTTTGGACTACCCTGGCCCCACTAGTATGATCTGCATCATAGTCCTAGTAGTCAAGTACATATCCTACGGGCTTTATCAACATATGAGAGCAAGATAGTAACACAATACAAGTCAACATGTTAAGACAAAGTAAAACCAGATAGCATACTATCATATCGAGCAAGAAAGTCCTCTCTATATATATCCAAGCATCCACTATAATATACATCATATGTACAACAATGGCCTCTAGGGCATATACATAACTAACAAAATCCATCATACGGCATCCCAAAATCGAGAGTACGGGTCAACTATCATATATACATCATCATTCATATGGTATCATCATCGTGCAATATCATGATCATGGGTATGGTTCTAAAGTCTCGTACATTAAAATATTGTCAACTCACATATTATCGTATGCATGAATACATATCGCTCAACGATCCATTATAATATCACGTCATGTATCATATCATGACTCAATCACATATCAAAACTCACGGCATCATGCCCGATCATATCGACTCATCTCCAAGTATCATATACCATCCTCATCTCACGTGTATATGTATGTGTGTGTGTGTGTGTGTGTGTGTGTGTGTGTATAAACCTACACACATACACACATATATATACACATATACACAAAGTCAAGTTTACATGGGTGCGTGTGTTTATATAACTACTTGTAACCTGTGATTCGCCTCCAAGGTAATCATCCTCTGGATAAGTCTTCCTAAATCAACCTAATTTAACATAAGTTCTTCTAAATACCCTACTCGCTAAATATCCAATATCACATCCAAACTCATTATAATAATACGGTAATAACCCTATTCTACGTTTGCGGGGGTGCTATACGCCATCCACCCGACTTCCCCCGTAGATATACATCTACTCACCTTCAACGCCTCGCTCTAGTCGATCCGGACGGATGCCTTGCACTCCTTCGTCGTCCCGAAAATCCACACGCTCGCACCTTAATTTTCTATCTTACTTAGGCAGTTGTATAAAGCATCCCCCCGAGACGAAGAAAGCCCAAATCACATAAGCTCCTCACAACTCAAACTCATCGTCAAGCTTCAATGCCTCCGCAGCCACTTCCTCTTCCTCATCATCAATCACAAAGTATGGGTTATGCACCTCTGGCCTAAACTTGTAACCCGTAAACACATAGAAAGCAAGCGTCGCAAGCTCCCCAGCCACAACACTAGTCCACAAGTATCAGTATGAAATGATTGCAAGCAAAGCATAAACCGCTACCCTCGTGAAGTATATTTAGCAAATCACCACGATATAGTAGTGCCTGAACAACATCAGCTTCATTAGATTAACGGCAGCCTTCCCATTCGTCCTCGCGGCCTCTCTACGATTCTTAATAGACCAAACAATGTAGAAAAGCACAACATAACAACAAAGCACATCAAGTACGAAAACTTGTTTCCAAGTTACCCAATCTCTCGCATAAGGCCCTGACTCATCGATTCCAACCTGAGCAATATTTGCTACAATTTGCAAAGGAATCACAACCATTAATACTTTCTTCTCCTTATCTCCCGGCCATGAGCATTACCGGTCCTTCAATATACGATTTATCCTCAGCCTCACCTACAAAATTCAAACCTTTCAGATGCACGACCGCGAGCATGAAGTAATGAATCATGAACACAGTATTCCTCTCTAAACCAACACTGAGATCCGAACACAGCGATTGCAGCATATGCCAAGAAAAACACGAAGTATACTTACGGGAAGACAGCAGAACCGGCAGAGAGGTAGATCCTCATGTTGGACTGGGGCTCGAGATTGTACATGGCGGACCTGACGTACATGGAGACCCTCGGCTGCGAACAGCAGCGTGCACTGCCCTGGGTTCGACACGTGGAACACCGCGCCTAGCTTGGCCCCTCTGACGCCCCTGGACTTGGGGAGGCGGTCGAGGGTGAAGACGAGCTTCACGAGATCGTACTGCAGGGCGCACACGACGTCAAGCTCCTGGATCTGCTATAGCACATGAAGCCACATGTCGCCAGTCGTGAGCAAGAAGCCGAGCTGGGAGAAATCGAGGTCGGGGCTGGACTCAAAGACTGCGACGCCAGTGATGTTAAGCTCGAGGACGCCGGCATGGGTGAAGCCGAACTCGTCGAAGGGGATGATGGTGCGGGCGTTCGATCAGATCTCCATCGGCCGGACCTCCACCGACATAGATCAGATCAGGCTCAGGAAGATGATAGCGACGACGACGAGGAAGGATCTGGGGACGATCGCCATCGAGATTTGGATCTCGAATCTCTCGATGGGTTTCTTTTCAGGGGTCGAAGAAAAGAAAAAGAAAGAAAAAAAAGGATGGGAGAAGGGAACAGAAGTTGTGGGGGTAGGGGTAGGGAAGTAATAATTTTTAATTAATAATATTTTTTTAGCTATGTCTCGGGTTTGTCCTAAAATACTAACACTACTGGGGTTTGGGCCACTAAATACACCTCAATTACATCCTTTCAATTCATAAAATATATTATTTTAATTATTTAATCCCGAAAATAATATTTTATTTTCCTGAAATGTTACATTCACGGTCGTAGATAGTAATGTATGTACTGAAAACATTTAAACGTTGTTAAATTATCGACTTCGAAACACCCCGAATTGCCCCTGAACAAAAGATAACATAATTTCCAAACTGGGAAAAACAAGCAATACCACTGAACCAATATTCCAGAGACTATACCACACCAAAAAATTCAAGCCCAAACTCCAAATTTGGACCAGCCTCACCCGTTTTTTATCAAATCTCACCGGGTCAAATCCGGTGGATGGTACTCGTTTTTGTGGTGTGTTCTAGTGGTCACTTAAGTAGTTTTCTGCAATTGCTAAAATATTTCTTTGAAGACTTTGAAAATCGACAGAGACTGGAATCTGCAGGGTATCATTTCGGGTTTGTTTCGATTTCGATACTTTAACATCGTCTAAACAAGCTAGTAAGGGGTTTATGGGTTGGCTCTGATACCATGTTGGGTTACGGTAGCGCCTCGGCCATCAAACCGTGGCCAAATGCGAAACAAAAATTTACTAAACTGGCGCTACCATTACCCGATGTCCGGATCTACCCTAAACCCTATACTAGCAAGCAAATAAAAGGAGATAGGAATGGTTATACCGAGTTGATCCGTGTCCTTCGGTCTTCAACCATCTTCCCAAGCTCCTAGAGACTCTTTGATCAAGCTTGGTCGCCAGTCTCCCTCCATCGATAATGATCCACCCGAGAGATGTAGTTGTGGCTCTAGCTTCACATAATGGATGCAAGTGAAGCAACTAGAGTTTCTAGGATGCTACTCTAGAAAGCCTGGGATGTAGTGTATGTAATCCAAGTGTTGGCCTATCTCATCTCACCTCCTCTCATGATTCTCAACACATGAGAGAGTTGAGAGGAGGTGGTTGTTCTCCGCCGAAAAGACGTGACCGGGACGTTGGGACGTCCGGCCTGAATTTTGGTGGCATAGCTATTTGGTGCTATCCGTCCACCTCTTCGAAGATGCCAAGTTGATTTATGACACCATGTATCGAAGGTTTAAACAGATGCAGCCGATGTAGCAGACTTCGTCAGATTCCCCCTCATTGAGGGGTTTTTGATAGTGGGGACTCTCTTCCCTGCAGGCGCAAGCCCCTACAGTTAATTATGCTACCGCATCACAGTAACCACTTTCTCCTTCTCTAGATGGTCACTTTGTGTCATGTGTGTTTGTTTTGTTTTTTTTTTTTGCCCGTGGATTGTATACGGAGACTAATTTATGTTATCGCCCGTAGGGCGTGGATTAGTCCAAATCCGTAATTTCTTAGATTTGGGTTTGGTTTGGGTTTAAGGATCGTTAATCTCATTGAGATTAAGATCAATTTAAACGTTTGTTAAGGATACGTTAGTCTAATTTTAGACTATGATCTACTCAATGGGGTTTTAGGATCATTTAGATCCAATAAAAGAGTGTTTGGGCTCTATCGTCTTAGTTTAGGGACATTGCGGTCCATAGTTTAAGGACATCATAGTCCGTGGCAGTTTAGAGACATCATAGTCTGTAAAGTTTAAAGACATCATAGTCTATGAGTTTAAGGACCTCACAGTCCATAAAGTTTAAGGACATCATAGTCCATGAGTTTAAGGACCTCATAGTCCATAAAGTTTAAGGACATCATAGTCCATGAGTTTAAGGACCTCGTAGTCCATAAAGTTTAAAGACATCATAGTCTGTATAGTTCTGGTTTAGCCAGTTTAGGGATGCGCCAAAATTTATTGGTTATTGGGACCCTCCATCTCTCTGAAGACGTTGAAGTATTACAACGACATATATCAGAGGTATAAAGAGATGTACCCTTGAACCAATTGTTGGAGATAATGCCCTCAGAGTCAATTACTGGATCACAGGCACGTGATTGCAATGATTGAGGGAGAACCTATACCGGTAGCACAGTCTTACTCAAGATGATAGTATGCTATCTGGTTTATCTTTATCATCGTGTACTACTTTAGGTGACCTTACAGGTCGCTATTACACGTTGATAGAGCCCCTAGGATTCTTGCTTGACTGCCAGCAGTATGAGGGCGATCATATACGTGAGAGATGGTAGTCTATAAGCACATCCTTAAAAGGACCCTAGTCGTAGGAGTTTCGAGACAGGGCATCGATCCTCCAGAATAGACTAGTGTATACAGTCGAGACCCCGACGAGGGGCGGTGGCCGGTCTCACAAGCCACTGGTGTCAGTTGGTTCACCTAAGATGTATACAGGTGCATATTGGGTTATGATTACACTGGACAGGACTCGCCGGGAACATGCTAGTTGGTCTTATACCTGACGTCAGATAGCAGTTCCCTGGTGACATGTGTACAGGTTTGTTCATCGACCTGAGATCGTCATTTGTCTCGTATGAGTTCCCACTGTACTTTGATTACTATCCTACCATGCTCAAAGGAGACATGCAAACAGGTTTTAGTTGGGTACAGTCCCGAGCCACATGGAGGCAGTGAGCGGATCTTCAGGGGTTCGTCTCTCCCGGTATTGGGGGTGAGGTCGCGCTGTGTCTAGGAGAGCCATTACACGAAGTCCTTGGCTAAGACAGGAGATTTACTGGTAGGTATTCCAGTAGTATCTCAGGGTGTTCTGGGCTATACTCCACACGACTTGTACCGTTTTGGGGGGTCTGACTTTTACCAACCCCCTAGGCCCGCCATGCGATGCTCATAGACGAACGGACCAGACTGTACGGATATTGTCACTGACAGGCTCAGTAGGGTGTCAGGATGAGTTCGCTCATCGACGTCCCTTTTGGTCAATACCTGGTAGCCCATTACGTATGGCTAATACCTCTGACGTGCTAGTGGTTAAATCCACAGCCAAAAGTACTGACGAGTCTTTAGAGTCCCCCACAGACAGTTACTCAAGTTTCGGGCGAAACGCTGTAGAGGCCGTATGGAGATATGTCAGGGTTCGATCAGATACGTGCGGTATTGCACGGATCATGATCGGACGGATAATACTAGCGGGCTTTGGTTTAATCCGGATCCTAGTATTGTACAGTGTAGATTTTGTCTCATTGCATTTGTATTCGGTCGGAATACAAATGCGGGTATGTATATACAGCCGCGGGGTTTTCCCGTAATTTATTACGGGATCAGTTTTCCGAAGTTGCCAGTTTGCTTTCCGTTTCGGCCATTTTCCTTTGTTTCCTGTCTTTGGCTGAAATTTGGTGGAGGGGGTTATTTGCAATTGTGCAATTAACAATTGAGAAGACTTTTTGCTTCATGATAGTTTTCATGATGGGTGTAGCTTTCATTGACTCCATGACTTCATGATTGCTTGACTTTGGGTGTGATGATTAGTTGATGGAGTGTTGGATTTGTTGGTGATCATTTTCTTCTCATGATCACCTTATTCTCTCTCTTACATGTTTTTTGATACACTCCCTCTCTCACTCTCTCCTCTCTATTGATTAATGGCCGGCCATGCTCTTGAGGGGCTGTCCAAAATTGTGGTGGGGTTTTTCTTGATCTCTTTGGCTTTGTAAAATCACACAAGTTCCATCTCCATAAGCTCATATCATTCCTCCACCATTATGGCAACTTCCACAACCCCAAAGAGACATAGAGTTCTACAGTTAACCTACAGTATCCTTGGGCACGTCGACTCGCCAACTTCGTGCCCGAGTTGCCTCGGTCCAGAGGTGAGAGCCCGTAAAAGAAGCCGGCGACGTGGTGCCCTTCCGGTGAGGAGGTGAAGACCTGAGATTCCACGGGGAGATCAGGACGACGACGAGAAGACCGAAGGACACGGATCGCTCGGTATATCTCTCTACCCGTTCTTTAGTTAGCTAGAATTAGATTAATGGCCCGATCCGGGATTTTTGTGCACGGTGGTGCCGGTTTCAAAAGTTAAAGTAAAATATCGTTTCCGTATTTTGGCCTCGGATTGACGGCCGGGGCGCCGCCGTGCACTTACACTGGTATCAGAGCCAGGCCATTAACCTAGTCTAGCTTGTTCTAACGTGTTAACAAGTTCGATCGATCGGATTTTCCAAAAACCACATTTCCATGTCGCACTTTCTGTCGAATTTTTCCTTTCTCTAAAAATTATTTGGTATATTGGAAAAATACGTGCAGGGTATTTTATACATTCTGTGAAAATTTGGTCGGCTTATATTACTGTAGCGCGGCGGTTTAGCGGCCAAAACCACGTTTTGACCGCGGAACCGCCGCCGTTTTGTGGCCAAACCGTACCAAATTTCTACAGTGGTTTTCTGACATTGAAATAGGGTTTCTGGTATATTCTTTTTGGGCCCAGATGTTTTTGAGTGCTACAGTTGTGCTTGGGGCCCACTTCGGAAAATTCAGTCGATCGAAAATTTTAAACATGTTAGTTCACAGTATTTACATTATATCTGCGACTTTGAATGTCACTTGATCGGTAAATCCTGTCTAACTGCTATAGCCCTTTTAGACGGATTTGCGAACGTGACATTCACGTTGATGTTCTGTATTGTGCTGTGATGTTGCGGATTGTCGTGGTGGATAGCCTGGATGCAATGTTAGTACAGTTTGGTTGTATATGTACATTTGATATTGCGGAGCGAGCGTCCGACATATGGACTGCCGTCACTGCCTGTTTGTGATTATTCTTTTGAGGCATGACCGGGGTGAGGTCGATGTATCCGTTGTATGTATATTTTACTTTCTGTACTAGGATTACCCCGCGAAGGGGTGCACGGGTAGCCGGGTTCTAGAGGGCAACGGACCCGCATCTCATGGCGTTGAGACGGAGGGGGCCTCACTCTAGAATTGGCGGGCTATTCGCCGCACTCGTAGGGGGTACAGGTTGACCCAGGAGGGGTGCCCAAGTTACCGGATTCCGTGATGTGCTGGGTGGTCCATTCACGTTGCTGAAAGGGGCTGCCTCGCTTCAGGTTTTGGCGGGTAACTTGCCGCGCCCGTAGGGGTCTAGGATTTCGTTGCACAGGCTATCCACACGACCAGGGGAACGTCGGGTTTCAGTAGCGGCTCTATGAAACCCGGGGATCCCACATATCTGTATTGTTCTGTGATGCTGGTTACATTTCTATGATGTTGCATTTTATCACGCCTTGAGCGAAATATTATATATTGATATATATACTAGTAGATGTTGTATATGTTTTGCATCCGTGCTAGTCCAGTCCCCGCTCTGTCGTTAGTTAACTAACCTAACGGGTAATGACGGGACCCAGTGGCGAATGCGGATGGCATATACGTACATCATTATTTTCTTTCTTTATTGGTGTGATCAATTGATAGGACTGCATTGATTCGGATCAATGCAAGTTAAACAAACCTTTTCTGATGTTGTTGGAACAATTTTTCAAAAAGCTGTTATTGCAAAGGCGTTCTTTTTTGTTTTGCGCAGTGGTATTCGGTTATGAATATCCAGCACCTCAGTCGATGAGGCAAGGGCCGAGATCCCTTCACCGGGAGTGACCCCTTGGACAGAAGTTTGCGTCAGGGCAATAACTTCACTATAGTCATTTACTTTTGCTTTGCATCGTGGTATTCAGTTGGAATATCCTGCACCTCATTCTACGGGGAAAGAGCCGAGATCCTTTCACCGGGAGTGACCTCTTTAGCAAAGGTTTTCGCCACTATATTTTTATAAAGCTATCCAGTTCTTTCAACGATATTAAGTTCATTACGTTAAAGATTTTCTCCAGAAACCATTCGTAGCCCTCCGTCGTTTCATATGGATAGTCAATAGTATTCAAGCTGTGTTTGTTGGCCAAAGTCAAGGCACTGTGTTTGGTAGATGTTGGGTATTCATATGCAGTATAGATAGATGCGTTGGTTTGGGACAGTCGTACTGCCTTGTTGGCCAAAGTCAAGGGTAGGTACGGATGGGTTCAAATCAACCTGGAGAATGACGGGTAGAACTTGACACGTGACTTATGATTTGTTGGCCAAAGTCAAGGTCATAAGAGCATGGGGTAAAAATCACATCGGGAGTTTCTAAAGAAACTGAAACTTGCTAGATATGCGCATACCTTCTGGAGTGTGATAACATGAGCGGATTCCGTCACGTTATCATGCGATGATAGTTGGATCCCGATTCCCACTGATGAGTTGGTTTACTCCTCGGGTGACCCCGACTAATTCTTCTTTCAGGTTTGGAGGAGAATTTGATGTTACAGTGGGAGGTTTCCTGATTAGATAAATTGGTAACCATTCTGATCTAGGTTAGAGTGCACGCTGAGTGTTTCTTTTCTCTCTCTCTTTGGCAGCGACCATTGACCCGACCCTAAGACTATGACTCAGTGACCAAGTTGACCGAACCTTCTTAAACACTGGCTTTTGGATTGTCAGAGTTGCATACCTCATTGCCACTCCTACTTTTACCTTTTTATCCAGGACACCCCGTATTCCTATGAACGTCCACTTCCATTGGACAAAACCATCGTATGGTTATATACGAACTCGAAGGAATTTATTCGAGGATGGTTTCCGGTTCTGGAGAAAACGAATAGGACTATTCAGTTGTCTTTTCCTTTTACCTTCTCTCAGGTTGCGAGTACTCCTTGGTTTAGGAGATAGTACACCTATTACGCAAATTGGATAGTCTTCTTCCAAACCATAGGCAGGTGTCGAACGGTAGGGAATGAAGAAAACCAATTAGCCTAACGATGGTGTACAGAAGGTATTAAGTAAAGACATAACAAGGGATTAGTAAGAGGGCAAAGTAAATTGTGACTGCTATTCACGACCAAACCAAGTATTTCTTCGCCAATCCTATATCACCTTTGTATTTCTCCAGAACACTCCGTATCACTACGAAGATCCAGAGTTTATTGGATATTCCATCGTATGGTTATATACGAACTCGAAACGAACTTGTTCCAGTTCGGGGATGGATTCTGGTTTAGGAGAAATAGGAATAAGGTTTATTCGGTTGTCTTTTATCTTCACCTTCTCTCGCTCTGCGAGTGCTCCTAGGATTAGGACAATACACCCATTATGCTTATTGGATAGTCTTCTTCCAAACCATAGGCTGGTGCCGAACGGTAGGGAAGGAAGAAAACCATTTGGCCTAAAGGGGTATACAGAAGGTAATGACTAAAGACATAAGAAGGGATTTGGAGAGATGACAAAGTATTATACGGTTACAGTTGTGAATCTGGATAATGGAAGAGGCATTACTAGGAATACCCGGATACCCCTACGAAACATTTCAATGTTTCAGTTTCACTGTGTAGTTGATTGATGTGATTTAGCGTGCTTGCACTTAAAAGATAGATCAAAAATATTTGTAACCGCAATCAAGAACGGCGTCGCATGAAGCTAGCCGGTGAGTACGGGTCGGTCCACAGGGATGTTGTGAATTTCCGATTCGTTCTTACGAGTTAATTCTGAAGGGTGTTCGGATTGATTATTAAATCTAAAATCCTAAATTATTCTACCTAGGGCAATTAATTGAAAGTTATAACTAGGGCAGATAAATAAAATATATACTAGGGCAGGAAAATAAATTTAATCTAGGGCATGAATTGAAATTATCTAGGGCAAGAAAATAAACAAATCTACTTACTTTACAGATGCATTTCTCCAATCATCCATGCAGGGTTGTCAGATCTGAATTTCAGAATTGAAGAGAGACACCGATGCTCTCCATAAAGAATTTTGGAATTTTTATTAAAAGGAGGCATAAAGAAATTACAATGATTGGAGTTCCTATTTATAAAGAATAGGAAACCCTAGGGTTACACTTGTTTCGCATTTCCAAAATTACACAAATAGCCCTAGAAAGACTTAGTCAACGCCGCCACAATTTACTGTAAAGTTTTGCGCTCCTAACTGCACTACCAAGCCGTGGAACCGCGGCCCGAGGCCCTGTTTGGCCGCGGTTCCACGGCCAAAAGGAGTGATTGGGCTTTGCAGTTTCTGCTGTGGGCTCCTGGTAACTTTGTCTTCATGTTTCTATATGTCTTTTTCCATTTGGGCTTCTAGGTTGGTTCCAGACCTTCAGTGAACAATTTGCAATGGCTTTTTAACCGTTCGCTTTGAGTCGATGTCTTGAATCTTGCTTTGTGAATTGTTCCTTATGTAGGCTTGATCAAGACTCTCTGTTTGTTGGTTAAAGTCCACATTTTCATCGTCTTTACATCGTTTGCACTGTTTTCTGTCCAAGAACCTGTAACCTGTAACATGTAGCAGACATGCGTCAAAAGTACCTGTTTATTTATAAAAAGAATAAGAATGAGGCATATAATAATGCAATATTCTGGTCTGAACAAATACCCCCAAACTTATCTTTTGCTCGTCCTCGAGCAAACTTATTTTTATTCACTAAAATCCTAACCACACTTTCGCACGGAAACGCGATTGCACTGAGCACGTGCAACAAGCCGTTAAACCTCTAGGTGTCCCTAGTAGGAGAAGTGTTGTTTCCTGAGGGTTTTCAGCGGATTACACCCACAAAATCCTATCAATTCGGCCCATTAACTTTTGTTCTCCAATTAGGTTTTCTAACAAGGAATTCTATTATCTTCTACTTGTAAATTATCCACCCATATTCTTCACGCTTCTTCATCATTTAACTTAAGATTATATATGTTCTATAGATTTACTTAGCTTTCGGCATTTCTTAAGTTTTCCTTCTAGGGTTCCATCTCCACTCAAGAATTTCTATTAACTCTACTAAAGATACAAGTTCTATCTTTCATTCATTTCTCTCATCTAAATCCCAATCACATATCCCTTCGTGTGTGTAAATATCATCCCTACACTTGGAAATTCAAATCAAGCAATCGTACTCTCGTCCATTGTCCAAAGCACTTATTAATTAGTGAATTTTTAAATGAAATTTGCTTACACATCCTTCATGCGACCGTTAATACTTCTTGAGATACCAACGACCGATTACAAAATGTGTTTGCACATTAAAGCGTACTTCCTAGTTTTGCAACACCCAAGGCTTTAGCAGTGACTCCCAAACCAGTTGGTCTAAGGCACTAGGTGATGAGGCACCCTCGCTAAATATTTTTCTATTTTTACAGCCTTAAGTAATCACAAAAACCAGTGTCCATTTTTTTTATTCTTTATTCACACTTTTTTTCTTTTATTTTCTTCGTACTAAGGACTTTAGACAAGAGCATTTCAATGTCTCTTCTACTATTCCAAGTTTCAAGATGCGTGATTGTGCATTTTATAGGGTACACGTTTTCATAATCTAGACTTAAGCTAGGAACTATTTTTCAAACTTATACTCTAATAAGAACATCAATACTCTTCCCTCATTTTGACTTAGCCGAAGAAGTGAACCCAAAATTTGCCTATTTCTAAATAATCTACAAAGACATATACTTTCTACTTTAAACTTTAAGGAATATTATTTTTAGGGTTTTTAATTCACTAAGTCTAAGATCTAGTTGTTCCTAGCCAGTTGACCTATTTGTCAAACCAAAGTCAATTAGCCAAAATTGAATACAATAATTTTTATAATTTTTGAAATTTTTCAATTTTTTATGGGTTTTCAAATAAGTATGCAAATGCAAAAATATGTACAAATGAATGCGAAGAAAGAAGACTTACCGAGCATACCCCCAAACTTGAACTTGACAGTGTCCTCACTGTAATGCTAAACCAAGAGGGTCAAAATATCGGTACTCCCATGTTTATTTATTTATATAAAAAAATTTATATTGTTTTAATGTTTTGAATTATTTTTATATTTTTTATAGAAAAAGAAAACAAAAAATATATACATATATACAACAAGGTCCCCCCCCCCAAACTTAAGCTTGGCCATACACAAGCCAAAGGTTAGCACCAACCATTCAAAAATCTTATCGTGGTAATGATCTAGTTGGTGAAAGAATGGGGTGGAAAGGAAAGAAATGAGAAACACGCGAGACCGTGTGGAAAGAAGAATGGTAGAATATGGTCTCGGTGGGGGAGAAGAAGAGCGGAAAGAAGAAAGAAGGATCGCGCGAACTTGAGGGTGTAAATCGAGTGAATAAAGTAGCGCAATATGTGATGATCGATATGTTAAAAGCGCTTGCGCTAACCTATCAACCCGTCGGGAAATGGGGTCAAATCCCTCAAGGTTCGCAAGAAAACATGGGTACGCCGAACTTGGTATAGGAGATGAAAGCGTAACGGTCATTTGCACGGTCGGAACAATAGGAAGGAGGGAGGGTGATATAACAGTTAAAGGTTCAGGAGGCTGAATTGGAAAATCCGACACATTAAACAAAAATGGTTCAACCTCAATATTATCCTCAAAACTCTCTTCAATATTATCCTTATAATTTTCCTCAAAATTCAACTCATCCATGCTATTATCATCAAATTCAAGACGCATATTAGATTCGGGAGAAACATTTAATAACTCGGGATGATGATTTGAACATAAAATCTCAATTAAATCGACAGGTTCATCATCTGAAATATTCCCGGCGTCTATATCCTCAATCAAGTGAAAATCAATTTCCTTAGACACCTCATCAAAAGCATGGATATCTATCGATTTAGGTTCTAGATGGGAGGTGTAAAGATCGAAATGATTAGGTGCGGTTTCACTCGAAAGGGGTTCCTCACAATTTGGCAAATCAAACACTACAAAATCACACAACTCGTTTTTATTTTGAACAGCTGAACTATTTAGGGCAATCAATGGAAAACAGGAGTTGTGGGCTTCAATTGGGTACGGGTAGGTTTGATTTGAAAATCCTCTCTCATTCTCGCTCTGTCCAACCGCCTCCTTATACATTGAAAAATTTTGAGCTAGCGGGAAACTAGCTACCGATTCACTAGGTTGCATAAGGACGGCTACGGACGCTTCTACATTCCTAGTCATTTTATTTGTTGCAGCAATATAAGCCTCCAACGACTCTTCCAAACTAGACTTAGGTGGTGAGGGGGTTTCAGTAAAAGATTCAAAATTGGTTGGATATGTGAAACTCCCTAATGGCTGTGTCGAAACAGTGTCTAGTGAAGGTGGGAAGGTCGGGTATGACTGGTAGGAAGTGGGTGGTAAGACAGGGGTAGGGTCAACATATGGATAAGAAGGTGAATAATCGTGCGGATCCCTAAAACTAGATGAGTGGAGAGGGATGAAAGATCGACTGCGAGATTGATCAATATGCTCAGCAATGGACATCGGCTTAGGAGTTACAGCTGAACTTGAAAAAGTGGTGTCAACATACGAAGGTGGTGAAGGTTGACTTGGTTGACACAAAGTGGGTTGAAAAGTCAAACTGTTTCTCCTAGACGCCTCTATGTGATCTTTCAAAGATGATTTAGGCATGGAAGGATCGTTTTTAAATTGACCGAACAAATTGACATATGACGCAAAATTAGGTTCGGGATACCAAAGTTCGGCTAATGATTTATTATGTGGGGTACCCATATTAGAAGAAGAAAGGTGACAAGAAGGAAGGTTGGGTGGTGCAAGGATTTATTTAGGGCCAAAAATTGTGCAAGTTTCTATAAAATATTTGTCCTTTTTATTTTTCATTTTTCATTATTATTATTCTATCTCTTTATTTGGAAATATTTTGTTGCAAAAAGATATTAGAGCAAAGATATGCAACAACAAAATATTTTATAGAAAAGATATACAACAGAAAAATATTACTTGCAATCAATTTAGTTCAAGCGGGGCCTAAAAATCCTGCACAAAATTGTTATATAGAAGGGGGAAGATTTTTTTAAGCGCAAAGAATTCTGCAGGAGATTTAACAAAAGATATATCGAAAGATTCAGAGAATAGATCAGAAGACTTACAGAGTTTTTTTTTTTTAACCGCAGAGGAAGTTAGGGGATTTGATCCGCTGGTATGACCGCGGAACCGCCGCGTATTGCAGCCTCAGACCGCGGATCCGCCGCGGTCTGGTGGCTTCGGCCGGTTTTTTTTTTGCTCTCCAGATCTCCGTGGTTCTTCTTGTTTCGCTTTCTGGAAATTTTCAGATCCGTCTCGATTGTATATCCTGTAAGATTCAAACAACAAAGTACCCTTTCCAAAAATAACAGATGATATATTTTTATATTTTTTTGATTTTTTCAGATTTTTATGATTTTTTTAAAATTTTGTTTAACCCGAAATTGCGAAAAGGAAATAACTCGCCATCCCCGGCAACGGCGCCATTTGATTGATGTGATTTAGCGTGCTTGCACTTAAAAGATAGATCAAAAATATTTGTAACCGCAATCAAGAACGGCGTCGCATGAAGCTAGCCGGTGAGTACGGGTCGGTCTACAGGGATGTTGTGAATTTCCGATTCGTTCTTACGAGTTAATTCCGAAGGGTGTTCGGATTGATTATTAAATCTAAAATCCTAAATTATTCTACCTAGGGCAATTAATTGAAAGTTATAACTAGGGCAGATAAATAAAATCTATACTAGGGCAGGAAAATAAATTTAATCTAGGGCATGAATTGAAATTATCTAGGGTAAGAAAATAAACAAATCTACTTACTTTACAGATGCATTTCTCCAATCATCCATGCAGGGTTGTCAGATCTGAATTTCAGAATTGAAGAGAGGCACCGATGCTCTCCATAAAGAATTTTGGAATTTTTATTAAAAGGAGGCATAAAGAAATTACAATGATTAGAGTTCCTATTTATAAAGAATAGGAAACCCTAGGGTTACACTTGTTTTGCATTTCCAAAATTACACAAATAGCCCTAGAAAGACTTAGTCAACGCCGCCACAATTTACTGTAAAGTTTTGCGCTCCTAACTGCACTACCAAGCCGCGGAACCGCGGCCCGAGGCCCTGTTTGGCCGCGGTTCCGCGGCCAAAAGGAGTGATTGGGCTTTGCAGTTTCTGCTGTGGACTCCTGGTAACTTTGTCTTCATGTTTCTATATGTCTTTTTCCATTTGGGCTTCTAGGTTGGTTCCAGACCTTCAGTGAACAATTTGCAATGGCTTTTTAACCGTTCGCTTTGAGTCGATGTCTTGGATCTTGCTTTGTGAATTGTTCCTTATGTAGGCTTGATCAAGACTCTCTGTTTGTTGGTTAAAGTCCACATTTTCATCGTCTTTACATCGTTTGCACTGTTTTCTGTCCAAGAACCTGTAACCTGTAACATGTAGCAGACATGCGTCAAAAGTACCTGTTTATTTATAAAAAGAATAAGAATGGGGCATATAATAATGCAATATTCTGGTCTGAACAGTAGTGTTAAAAGAAAACTGATTTCCCAATTAGCCCTTGCTCCAGGGTATGTATTTACCAGGCTTGATTCTCACATCTGTATGGTTTTACAGATGATGAGTGGGAGTGAGTTATTGGGAATTAGGTGACTGTCCTCATTATATCGGAATTCGTTGTAATTGGTGATATTTGAGGAAGTCACCCGGTTTGTTTTGCCAGACGGCAAATATTTGGTCTTGAATATCCGCTGTTATGCACCAATTTCAAATTGATATATCTGTACGTCTATTTTTATAGAGTGAGATATACCTTTTTGAAATTATATCTATGACATTTACCTATATAGTGGATGGTTAGGTAAGGAGCATTAAACAGCGGTGTGATTCTTCATAACCATAGTACAGTTTTCAACCCACGACAGACAGAGTTTGAGTTATTAGACTCAGGGGACTTATACAGAGTATTGTATATTGTCCAGTGTCCATTAGGACAGAGGGGTTGGTCCTCGTACTATATTCGGTTTACTTATGACTTCTCTAGTTCTTAGACAAGTGTTTTGTAGAAACACAAGGTCTGAGTTTTGAGAAATTATAGGTATATGAATAAAGTAGAGAACCAGGTATTGCGAGTATCAGGATTCTTCAAAGTGATCGAAGATGTAGATACTTGTGTATGGTATTCAGTTGATAGTAATGATTAAGAGAACTTGCTTCTCTTTCAGGTTACTCATAATTGGAAGCATTCCTAAGTTGAGTAACGCTGATCGGCCTCCTTCCATTTAGTAGACATGCACTGGAGACAGCTGCATGATTTGAATCTGGTTCAATTAAATCAGTGCCTCTGTTTCTGTATTGGATATAGAACAGTTCATATCTTAACGATGTTAAGGTACGGAGAGTTGTTCGGCTTATGATTAAAACCAGACTCTGGATAAATCAAGGCACGTTTCTATAATGGTTGTTTGTGGGTTGACCCAGGCTATGACGAGGGTTGACTTTCTACCATCTGGAAGATCAATAGTGATATTGTTCTTGACTCGCCACAGTTTTAACAAAAATGGATTTTTTCAGAAAACAGTAGTGGGAGTATGGTAGAACTGGAAGTGATTCCAGAACCACAGACGATTACTGAAAATTTGATAAGAACCTAAAGATTCAATTTGGTTTGACATTCCATTGGCCACTCCGCAGATATGGTGGGTAACCTCAGGCACCCGAGAGGTACTCCGGTAGCCTCAAGGACGGTGACAGGGAGGTTCTTGTTTACCCAGACTTGCCGCTACTGTTGTTCCAGACTATGACACCCGGTAGGAGGATGAGTATAGCGTCTTTCTAAACTAGCTTTAGAAGTGTACGTGTATATTATTCTGCCAGAGGGTTGTCGTAGTCAGTGGGAGCAGCGGAAGCATAGTGGACAAGTGGGTTATGTCTATTTATAGACTAAAGCAGATATAGCGGAGATAGATCATCTATTTCTGATTTGACAGTCATAGGTTTGACTTCATCAGAATAGGGGATGGATCTATTAAGAAAGTAGTAGGGTGTGATGTCCTGGTATTTTGATGACATACACAGAGTAGGAAGTGATGTTCCTATACTACGATCGGTTAAAAACTTTGGTTGCCACACAGTGGTTTCTCCACATGGGACTTGGACATTATATCAAACATTCTGGTTACTAGATCTATAGATCTAGATTTGGGTGGTTTCCCAATCGGGGTACTTAGACAGCATTCTAAGAGTTTTTAGAATGGACGACTCCCGGCACGGTAGTATACCTGCAGGTGATGGAGTCACCCTCTCTAAAGGTGTCTTACAGACTAAAGGGGAGAGGGATGTGCATGATTGACAGATCACTTGCTTAGGCAATTGAGTCAATGATAAGATGTCAAGTACCACACCAGATGTTGTTTTTGCAGTAGATGCAATAAATTGACATTAATCCAATCCTGGAGAAACGATCGGAAGTAGTTTTTAGAACATAAGTGGATATTCTAGGGATATGATAACAACAGCCTCTTTTAGGAGACAGTTATCATTCCAGGCTTCCAAGGTGACCTGGATGACAGAGAGGTTGTTAGAGTTATAGTTTTCCTTCTGACGAGGGGCAGTATTTTGGACAGGTGGTCCAAGCAGATAATGAGGGAGGCATGGCGCAGGATACTGATTAAGTTCAGTTGACAATACAGTCTAAGAAGTTTGGATTTGGAGTTCATTTATGAGCTAGGTCCCATCAGACATCCAAACACATTCTAAGACAGGTGTTGCTCATTTCGGGAGATGGGTTTCTCCGCGAACATGAGATTAAGAGAGACATAGAAAGAAACATCAAGGCGGATCCACTCACTGAGGCTATTCCTCGAACGCAATAGTTTCGCAAACGGGTTTTGACTAGTAGAGGAGTTGGGTGTTCGGTATCACACGGGCTGTGAGTATGCGACATCGCAATAATTAGCCTTGAGTGCAAGTGGGAGATTGTTGGAGATAGTGCCCTCAGAGTCAATTACTGGATCACAGGCACGTGATTGCAATGATTGAGGGAGGAGCTATACTGGTAGGACAGTCTTACTCAAGATGATAGTATGCTATCTGGTTTATCTTTATCATCGTGTACTGCTTTAGGTGACCTTACAGGTTGCTGTTACACGTTGATAGAGCCCCTAGGATTCTTGCTTGACTGCCAGCAGTATGAGGGCGATCATATACGTGAGAGCTGGTAGTCTATAAGCACATCCTTAAAAGGTCCCTAGTCGTAGGAGTTTCGAGACAGGGCATCGATCCTCCAGAGTAGACTAGTGTATACAGTCGAGACCCCGACAAGGGGCGGTGGCCGGTCTCACAAGCCACTGGTGTCAGTTGGTTCACCTAAGATGTATACAGGTGCTCATTGGGTTATGAGTACACCGGACAGGACTCGCCGGGAATATGCTAGTTGGACTTATACCTGACGTCAGATAGTAGTTCCCTGGTGACATGTGTACAGGTTAGTTCATCGACCTAAGATCGTCATTTTTCTCGTGTGAGTTCCCACTGTACTTTGATTACTACCCTACCACGCTCAAAGGAGACGTGCAAACAGGTTTTAGTTGGGTACAGTCCCGAGCCACATGGAGGCAGTGAGCGGATCTTCAGGGGTTCGTCTCTCCCGGTATTGGGGGTGAGGTCGCGCTGTGTCTAGGAGAGCCATTACACAAAGTCTTTGGCCAAGGCAGGAGATTTACTGGTAGGTATTCCAGTAGTATCTCAGGGTGTTCTGGGCTACACTCCGACACGACTTATACCGCTTTTGGGGGTCTGACTTTTACCAACCCCCTAGGCCCGCCATGCGATGCTCATAGACGAACGGACCGGACTGTACGGATATTGTCACTGACAGGCTCAGTAGGGCGTCAGGATGAGTTCGCTCATCGACGTCCCTTTTGGTCAATACCTGGTAGCCCGTTACATATGGCTAATACTTTTGACATGCTAGTGGTTAAATCCACAACCAAAAGTATTGACGAGTCTTTAGAGTCCCCCACAGACAGTTACTCATGTTTCGGGCGAAACGCTGTAGAGGTCGTATGGAGATATGGCAGGGTTCGATCAGATACGTGCGGTATTGCACTGATCATGATCAGACGGATAATACTAGCGGGCTTTGGTTTAAGCCGGATCCTAGTATTGTACAGTGTAGATTTTGTCTCATTGCATTTGTATTCGGTCGGAATACAAATGCGGGTATGTATATACAGTCGCGGGGTTTTCCCGTAATTTATTACGGGATCAGTTTTCCGAATTTGCCAGTTTGCTTTCCGTTTCGGCCATTTTCCTTTGTTTCCTGTCTTTGGATGAAATTTGGTGGAGGGGGTTATTTGCAATTGTGCAATTAACAATTGAGAAGACTTTTTGCTTCATGATAGTTTTCATGAGGGGTGTAGCTTTCATTGACTCCATGACTTCATGATTGCTTGACTTTGGGTGTGATGATTAGTTGATGGAGTGTTGGATTTGTTGGTGATCATTTTCTTCTCATGATCACCTTATTCTCTCTCTTACATGTTTTTTGATACACTCCCTCTCTCACTCTCTCCTCTCTATTGATTCATGGCCGGCCTTGCTCTTTTCTAATAAAACATAAAGAAAATTCTAGAGACATGGAAAAATTTGTAAAAAAATTTTGCATGATACACACTAGATTCTAATATGCAATGATTCATTTTTGCAAATTAAACCCATTCAAATTTGTAATTTACACCAATTTAGTGTATAAATAAGGCTTATGTTAATAAATAATTAATTAATTTAGGAAAAATATTTAATTGAACTAAAAATTTATAAGTGACTAAATAAACATCATTTACTAGTAATTACATATTTAAAATAGGTATTTTTAAATTTATAATGAAAAATAATTCCGGTTTAATTTTACGAAAAATACGCTATACTTTACCGAAAATTAGAAAATTCACTTAAATAATTTTATTTATTTATTTATTTATTTTAAAACGTTACAATCTTCCCCGCTTTAAGAAATTCGGTCCCCGAATTTTAAATTAAAACGCCCCCCAATTACTAAAACATTTAGCCAAAACACTCAAATCGTCCGGGCTCCGAAATCATCAATACATAACTAAAATCAACTCCGTCAAGCATAACGCAATCATCGGAGTTATGACGAAAATAAAATATCAAAACCCAATACGAAAACCAACATAATATATATCAAAACTATAACTTAGATATAGTACACATCGTAGTAAAATCAGCTAAACATCTTAATAAAGAAACACGCAAAACCCCCTTTTTGAAAATCGCCGTGCGATGCACGTGTCACGGCACAAGTAGCGGACGTTTATTTTTTTTAAAAAAAATAGCTATACATATTTATATCTTTTATTTAATATACACGTCCCGTCTGGTTACTAAATCAAATAGTAATGATTATAAAAACATACTGCTCAAACTGAAATCAATCCCAATCACATCATAAAAATATCATGTGCGTCCGGTGCGCACTGAAATCGAAACCAAATACAGAAGCCACGAATACACACAAAAACAAACTAAGTGCTACAGGTGTGCACCAAAAACATCTGTCAAGTGCAACGGGCGCGCACGACTCTAATATCAGGTGCATCTAATTTGCACAAACCCCGATTTAGTGCATCTGGTGTGCACGAAATCGCATCAAGTGCGCCAAGTGTGCGCAAGAATCACAATCAGGTGCACATGGTGCTCGAAAACATGCACCGAATATCAAAATCGAAATAACAGTACGAAAATACATGAAAACTAGGTCGAAGCATATGTCAAAATCATCTATAACCCATATGCACGAAATAAAATCAAAATCTCAAAATGTATAAAACCAAATCGAGTGCACTGGGTGAAGGGTTCCTAGGCACTCTAATGGAGTCTCACAAGTGATCAAACATGCACAAATCAAATTTTACGGGTGCCTACAAACCCTAATACGGATCGTCAACTAGATATATAGGCGATGCAAGCAAGTAAACGAATTAAATGCTAAAGGAAAGTGGCTACAACCTTTGTAGATCCGGTTCTCCACCTCCATGGCTCCGCGATGAAGTCTCCTCGCTGTACAAATCGGATCTTGGGCTCTAGCGTCGGCTTCATCGGAGAAAAAGCGGGCTAGGCCATCGACGACGATGCCGAAGATGATCTACGTCGAGGCATCGCTAGATCAAGCTCCAACTTCACCAAGTCAAGAAAACTTGTGAAGGAAACACCCTATACTACTTGGAAAGAGGTAGAGGATGAGAAAATAGGAAGTGGGTAGACTTTAGATTTGGATTTCTCACACTTTTTCATCAATCACCATTGATGTAGCAAGCTTTCTTCTCATGAAAGAAGAAGATGAAGAAGAAGAAGAAGATATGATAAGTTATTAAAAATAGAAAAGAAAATATAATACTTATCATAATCTTATCTTGGTTAAGTGTAGAGAGTCAACTAGGGTT
This sequence comes from Agapanthus africanus, assembly GCA_030015575.1. Taxonomy (NCBI): domain Eukaryota; kingdom Viridiplantae; phylum Streptophyta; class Magnoliopsida; order Asparagales; family Amaryllidaceae; genus Agapanthus; species Agapanthus africanus. The sequence goes on along the minus strand of CM057345.1, from coordinate 332,425,497 downwards.
AGTGAATGGTTAGGTTTTGAAGATGAAGACAAAATGGTCAAAGCTTCTTAAAGCTTCAAAGAAAAGAACAAAACAATCAACCATTTTATTTTCTTTATCATTTCCTTTTTCCAAAATAAACAAAAAGAATAAATAAATGAATAAGTAAATAAAATGAAACCCTAACCATTCATATAACCATGGTTAATTCTTTACATAAACCCAAGCTTGCATGTATCATCAAACATGATACAATCTTGTGCACAAAAAAATATATCACATATACAATATGCACATCAAGTGAGAAAGTCCATTTAAAGTGAACCAATACTAGTTGATGCAAAGTAATATATCAAATATATAATTCTACATTAAATCATTAAATCAACACTTGATTTAACGATCCGGTCATGTCGCATATAACCGGCTAGTATCCAATGTATCGGCTTATCGAATCAATCCTTGATTCGATAACTAGGTTATATCGCATATAACCAATCGATACATTCATCGCGAGAATGGAATACGGTATCACATACACGCATTATTCTCGGTCCCGCACATATCCCATATGTGCTCCTATTTCGTTTCGCTTGAGCCAGGAAACCTCTGTGTAGGACTCTAAAGACTCGTCAATACGCCGGCAGCAGATGATGATCATATCAAACACCCACAAGCCACAAGCGGTCTGCTAAACGTAACGGCCACCCAGGTATTGAGCGATCAGAAGATCGACGAGCAAGCCCGCTCACACTCCTGTGAATCCAACCAGTAACACTTACCGTACAGTCCGGTCTGTTCGTCTGATATACCGCATATCTCGCCTAGGGGTGGTAAACGTCAGACCCCAGTAGCTCGATAAGTCATGCCGACGTGAAGTCCATGACATGTGTGAAACTACTGATAACACTTACCAGTAGGTCACTGCAACCCTGGCCAGGGATTTCCTGTTATGGCCAGTCGAGCATAGCGCAACATCAACCCCCAATACCGGGAGAGACGAATCCCCTCCTATCGCTCATTGCCTCCATGTGAATCGGGATTGTACCCAAAAACCACCTGTTTTCACAACTCAGTAGAGCCGTGGTAGGGTGGAAATCAAAGCACAGTGGGAGACACACAAGACTCTATGATGATCTCGGGTCAACAGACTAAGCTGTACCAGTGTCACCAGAGAACTGCCATCTGACGTGAGGTATAATACCATCTGGGATTTCTCGGCGAGTCCGTTCAGTGTACCCAGTCTCCACTGAGCACCCGCATACCATCTCCGATGTCAAACACCAATGGATATGGGATCATCCATCGCCCATCACATGGGTCGAGAAGATATACGCTAGTCTACTCTGGAATATCGATGCCCCGTCTCGATATTCCCACGACTAGGAACAATGAAGGATATACTCATTGACTACCCAGGCCCCACTAGTATGATCTACATCATAGTCCTGGAAGTCGAGTACACATCCTAAGGGCTTTATCAACATGTAATCAGAGAGACAGAAAGTATACATATTAAGATAAAGAGCAACCAGATAGCATACTATCATGTCGAGCAAGAAAGTCCTACCTATATATGTCCCAGCATCCACTACAATATACATCCAATGTACAGTAATGGCCTCTAGGGCATACATATAACTAACAATCTCCCACTTGCACTAGGGCCATCTGTAGCAGCAGTTGTCGTATCTAATACTCAACCATCCCTTAAAAGTCTCTCTTTGGGAAAAGGCCTTCGTGAGTGGATCCGCCGTGTTGTCCTCTGAGTCTACTCTCCTAACCTCGATCACCCTGGAGATCAACTATCTCCATGATCAGGTGATACTGCCTTAGATTATGTCTGGGTCACTGATGGGACCGGGGTTCTCGGGCCAAAGCCACACTTCCATTGTCACACAATGGTAGGAACCTAGTTCATTTTATGAACCAATATACACCCAAACTGCCTCTTTGGTAGTATCTTTAATAGCGATGTTACCAGCCTTTATCGTCTAGTTCGTCACGGTATCTAGCTTGGAAATCTTCCAACATACCGTCCCTTTACTGAGGGTAAAGACAATGCCTGTGACTGACATTCAGTCGTCTTTATCACTCTGGAATCCTTCCAGTGATTCTCCCCAGGATCGATTGATACCATCTCACTACAACTAGTGAGTATCCTAACATCCAATTAGATCTATCTCATAGATCCAAAGCTTAGGATTTAGTATGTATCACTTTGATCCTATATGGAAAATCATTGTGATAAGCGGAGGTTGATCAAGCGTAGCATAGGAAACTCCATCCCTAACAAGAGTATGTCATCCACGTACTCTACGAGGATCGTCACCATACTCCCTACTACCTTTTTGTTTATACAAGGTTCATCTACCATTTTGATGATGTCAACTTCTTTGACTAATCCATCAAAACAGATGTTCCAACTCCGCGATGCCTGCTTTTCCTATAAAGCATCTTGCACACGTTTCCGCTGCTCCCACTGTCTACGAGGCCCTCTGGCTGTGTTCTTATAGACGTTCTCTTCTAAATCAATATTTAGAAAAGTAGTCATGGCACCCAACCACCAGATATCGTAGTCATGGTATGTAGCCGTGGCAAGTAGGATCTGGATGGACTTAAACATAGTCCCTGGAAAAGGTTTCATCATTATCCGTGCCTGGTTGATGACGAAAAACTTTAACAAGTCTAGCTTTGAAAGTCTCAACTTTTCCATGTACACCAAGTAATCTTCTCAAGATATACTTGCTCCTGATGGGGATTTAACCCTTCAGATATAGTAACCAAAGTTCATACTTTGTTGGTGTATAAGGATTCCATCTCAGATCACTAAGCATCCAGCCATTCTTACAGAGTCCCTACTCTCGATGGCCTGCTCGAAACTGGTTGGGTCATCATCTCATGATGCAATCCTCGCTCCCACTGTCATCGAGAAACCGAGGTATCTCTTAGGCAGGCGAGGAACCCTACCAGATCGGCGGAGAGGCTGAGGTTCGTCGGGGACTATAAAATCCTTTGGTTCTGTCAAATCTTCAGCTGTAGTTTCGAATAGCTGGAACCTTTCCAGTTCTACAGAACTGACCTTGCCTCGATCTTGTCCGGATTTTGCTTTTGACATAGGCCGGACAATCCCAAATCTTAACTTACTTAAGAGATATAATCTTCCCATACCATATCTTATATGGAGTGGTAGGCACTGATTTGATTCGAACCTAATTCAATAGGTATGCAGCTTCTCAAGCGCATAAATCCCAAAAGGAAATAGGTAACTCAGTAATACTCATCATAGAGCACACGATATCTAATATTGTGTGATTGCTCCGTCCCGATACACCGTTGTGCTGTGGTGTATTCAGAGGAGTAATACTGAGAGAGAATCTCATTTTCCTTTAGAATAGTCCAAGGATTCCATGCACAAGTATTCTCCTCCCTGATCTCATCATAGGACATAATACTTATACCCGTATATTGGTTCTCTACTTCCTACTTATATTCTGTGAATACCTCAAAAGGTTCGGACTTATATTTCAACAGGAATATATGACTGAATCTTGAGAGATTATCAGAGAATATAATGAAGTATAAAGAACCAGTCCTGGCATGTGTAGACAGGAGACCTTACATACATCATCATGCATCAGTCCCAAGAGTTTACTAACTCTTTCTCAGTTTCCAGTAAACAGAGCTGGTGTCATTATATCTTTGTGACATGACTGGCAAGTTTCACAAGATGTAAATTCAAACTGATTTAAATATGCATCTAAATGTAACTTCAGCTAGTCGGGTCGCATTGATATGACCTAGTCTACAAAACCTCAAGAAGAATTCGTTCATTTCTGAACTCTTCCTCTTGTGTGTGTTCTGAATACTAAGAACTGTAGTTTGATTTAGAACGTTAATGCTTTTAGATAACGTGCCTGAACCGATCAACTTTTGATATAGGAAATATTCAAAACATTATCCATCAATACAAAATTTTATCATTTCTTTACTAATAAAGAGACTGATATGATTTTGTATATTAGGTTCGGTATCTAATAGCATTTGTTCAGAATCAATGTATTGGTAATACAGGGTGACAGTGACCAACAGACTTGGCTGCAACACTTGCCCCGTTTTCTGCCTCATGAAACTTATCACCCGTTCTCAGTTTTTCTACCCTTTTGTAGCCCTATGTAACAGATTACATATCTGGGATCCTGATCCGGTATCAGATACCCAGGATGCGGAGGATACTGAGAAACAGTTCTTTGTAATGAACACACCCGAAGATGATGCATCATATGCACTTTCTTCGTTTGGGCGGCATAGGAATTCTGGTATTCCCCTATTTCCTGCTCTGTCTTATAACAATTATAAGTTGGAGCGGGACCAACGTTCCCCAGCTCAGTATAACAAGCGGGTTCGGTCAATACATCCATATTATTATCTTGATTAAGGCGTGATATGGTCGCTAGCAGGAGAGAAAGAGAAGAAAACACTCAGCGTGCGCTCTTGCAAGATTAGATTGGTTATATATTTTATCTAATCAGGATGGCTCCCACTGTTTTTATCAAATCTTCCTTCAAACCTTAAAAGGAAAGACTAGCCGGGATTAATTACACTCTACAAGTTCGCCAATCTTTCAGCCAGGCCAGTGTCGGTAGTTTGAGGGAGGTTCCCCGTGCTTTCGCACGGACCTAATTACAGTAAACCTCGTTTTCCCAGAGGCGTAACCCCGTTGACACCTTTCTAGACACCTACTTGATCGGCTAATTGCAAAGTGCAAAACTCTCCCAGGAGTAACAATTACTCGCAGTGGGTATCGGGATCCAACTATCACATAGAAGGTATGCAATCTCATTGCAAATTTCAACACTTGAAACTCCCGATAAAGGTTTTTACCCCTAGCACCTATGACCTAACTATGGTCAACAAATCATAAGTACTAGTCAAGTTCTACCCGTCATTTCGTGATTAATTAGACCCACCCACATGACCCTTAACTAAGGTCAACAAAGTCACGCGACTGTCCTAACTAATCGCATCATATGCGGTGTAGGAAGACATCACTTAGCTACCGTACACCGTGCCTTGACTATGGTCAACAAACACAGCACGAATACTAAGTACTCTACTTCCTAAAATGACGGAGGGTTGCGAATGGTTTTTGTGAAAACCTTTAACGCTTTGAACTTGATCTCGTTGCGGAATCAAATGGTTTTTAAATGGAATGTTTTCGAGGCTTTTCTAGTTTTGCTAAAGGGGTCACTCCCGGTGAAGGGATCGTCGGCCCTTTCCTCGTCGAATGAGCTGCGGGATATATCATATATATCACTGTGCAAAGCGAAACTATAGAAGCGATCAAAGACAAACCGAGGGTTGTAGCATCTGCCAGTTATTGCTAAAGGAGTCACTCCCGGTGAAGGGATCTCGGTCCTTTCCTCATCGAATAAGGTGCAGGATGTTCTATAATGAACACCGCGATGCAAAGCAAGAACTGTAGCTACCTGTTTTTATTTTGAAATTCGATTCCACAACATCAATTAGGTTTATTTTCTTTCATTAATCTCATTAATGAATATCCCATCATTTAAGTCCACCTAAACATCACAGATAAATATAACGTACGCTTATGCCATCCGCATTCGCCTCGATGTCCCGTCTACACCGTTAGGTTAGGTAACTAACGCCAGAGCGAGGCAGGGCTAGCGCGGGTGTAAAACATAAGCAACGTCTATATAATATATCATATATACTATATATAATATCTGTCACAGAACATCACATGATCACATCACAGATAACGCAGCAGAAAATATCATATGAAATATTGGATATACTAGGACGTCCGTGTTTTCAATACGAGCCAGTATAAAACACGGATTCCACGGTCGTGATGAATAGCCAATCCCACACCCCTAGACCCCTACGAGAGCGACAAGCAACCCTACCAATTCTAGGGTTAGGAGACCCGGACTCGACTCCTCGAGATGGTCTCCCACTGGACCCTAGAACCCGGTTACTTGTGCTCCCCTCCTTGGGTCTATCCTAGTGCAGAAAAGTAAATAATATACATCAACGGTGACATCTTCCGCAACCTCGAAGTGCCCCAATAAAAGAATATTACATACAAGTTTTTTACATGAATGAAAAAAGAAAAACACTCATCTCACATAAAAAAAACCCGGCTATTCAAACACGACGATCCAATATAACATATCCAGCAACACATAACATCACATGTCATCAACGTAAGTAAATATGCGCATCCCAATTGTCGTTGACATATAGCAACGAAACCGGCGATATCACATATTACACTTACGGTCACAGAAAAGAAAATGTAAAACTACAACAGTTGGAATCCGCAATCTCTCTAGACATCGCATGCCTAATCAAATGAATTCCTTAGACATCGCATGCCTAACAATTATAAACCCCGCATTTTATTCTCATTATCGAAAACTCTTTTCAATATCAAGTCGGGCAATTCAACAGGATTCCCGACATTCTGATTGAATGCTCGTCGCAAACTTTAGTAGGCGGCCGCACCCCCGACGCCGTCGACAAAGTGCACCAAGGCGGAACACCGCTGCCGCGAGCACCCGAACGGATGCTTTCGGCGACGGGGTTCTCCTACAGTCACTTGGTCGGGGCTATGGAGTGAGGCTGTCTATTAAGTTTACCCGGCGAGTATCCGCGTACGCTACGTGATTGCGACGGACTTTTGATCACATCGAAACTCCGTGGCAACCGATCAAGTGAGACTAAACTGCTATGTTTATAATATTCATTCCGTTATCTCATAACTACTTATGAATTCCAATTATTGTATCACATTCCGGATAAACAGAAAATGTTAAACTTTCCGATCGAACATTCGAACACCCAAGTTTTCCCGATACAGCTCAACACATGAAATAAGTCTAACAGCATTCAGTTCGTGCCTCAGTACCAACGGTCCAGCCGTAGAAGGGTCAAGCCAACGCCTTACATGTGGCACGCCGTACTGCCCCAAACCCGAAGGTTCAAAGGGCAGTTCAAGACGGTCACATAATCGAGTTAAGGTTTGTTGTCTTCTAGAGGGACCATCGCGTTACTTGCACTACTTAGAACGTCGTTAAACTACGGAAAAATCCAACAATTGGAAATTTCCCGGCAGGGGAAAAAGTGGGTATTTATATCCGGTCGAACTTTTTAACATATTCTAAAAATATCCGGAAAAACACACTGACAAAATTAGACAATCTGATCGATACACCAAGTCCCCAATACAACCCAGAAAATTCAACTCTTGAAAAATTATTAAAAATTCCCAGGAAAACCAGCACTGCAAACTAGGAATTACTGTGCAAAATTTATTGCAAGAGGAGACAAAAGGGCCGCGGAACCGCCGCATTAGCATGCTAATGCCGCGGTTCCGCCGCGCTTTAATGGATTCAGGGGCCCCGTTTTATACAGTAATTCTTAGAATCTTCTACTGAGTTTTCTGCATATTTTTAATCTGGAAAAAACCACGTTTTTCAAAAATGTCCAGAGAGCAAAATGCGATTGGGGTTTCGGTTCAATCGGACTTCTAATTCCGTCTACGCATCGCCTAAGGCTCTAGCTAGGCTCTGATACCACTGAAGGGTTCCTAGGCACTCTAATGGAGTCTCACAAGTGATCAAACATGCACAAATCAAATTTTACGGGTGCCTACAAACCCTAATACGGATCGTCGACTAGATATATAGGCGATGCAAGCAAGTAAACGAATTAAATGCTAAAGGAAAGTGGCTACAACCTTCGTAGATCCGGTTCTCCACCTCCATGACTCCGCGATGAAGTCTCCTCGCTGTACAAATCGGATCTTGGGCTCTAGCGTCGGCTTCATCGGAGAAAAAGCGGGCTAGGTCATCGACGACGATGCCGAAGATGATCTACGTCGAGGCATCACTAGATCAAGCTCCAACTTCACCAATTCAAGAAAACTTGTGAAGGAAACACCCTATACTACTTGGCAAGAGGTAGAGGATGAGGAAATAGGAAGTGGGTAGACTTTAGATTTGGATTTCTCACACTTTTTCATCAATCACCATTGATGTAGCAAGCTTTCTTCTCATGAAAGAAGAAGATGAAGAAGAAGAAGAAGATATGATAATTTATTAAAAATAGAAAAGAAAATATAATACTTATCATAATCTTACCTTGGTTAAGTGTAGAGAGTCAACTAGGGTTAGTGAATGGTTAGGTTTTGAAGATGAAGACAAAATGGTCAAAGCTTCTTGAAGCTTCAAAGAAAAGAACAAAACAATCAACCATTTTATTTTCTTTATCATTTCCTTTTTCCAAAATAAACAAAAAGAATAAATAAATGAATAAGTAAATAAAATGAAACCCTAACCATTCATATAACCATGGTTAATTCTTTACATAAACCCAAGCTTGCATGTATCATCAAACATGATACAATCTTGTGCAAAAAAAAATATATCACATATACAATATGCACATCAAGTGAGAAAGTCCATTTAAAGTGAACCAATACTAGTTGATGCAAAGTAATATATTAAATATATAATTCTACATTAAATCATTAAATCAACACTTGATTTAACGATCCGGTCATGTCGCATATAACCGGCTAGCTTCCAATGTATCGGCTTATCGAATCAATCCTTGATTCGATAACTAGGTTATATCGCATATAACCAATCGATACATTCATCGCGAGAATGGAATACGGTATCACATACACGCATTATTCTCGGTCCCGTACATATCCCATATGTGCTCCTATTTCGTTTCGCTTGAGCCAGGAAACCTCTGTGTAAGACTCTAAAGACTCGTCAATACGCCGGCAGCAGATGATGATCATATCAAACACCCACAAGCCGCAAGCGGTCTGCTAAACGTAACGGCCACCCGGGTATTGAGCGATCAGAAGATCGACGAGCAAGCCCGCTCACACTCCTGTGAATCCAACCAATAACACTTACCGTACAGTCCGGTCTGTTCGTCTGGTATGCCGCATATCTCGCCTAGGGGTGGTAAACGTCAGACCCCAGTAGCTCGATAAGTCATGCCGACGTGAAGTCCATGACATGTGTGAAACTACTGATAACACTTACCAGTAGGTCACTGCAACCCTGGCCAGGGATTTCCTGTTATGGCCAGTCGAGCATAGCGCAACATCAACCCCCAATACCGGGAGAGACGAATCCCCTCCTATCCCTTATTGCCTCCATATGAATCGGGACTGTACCCAAAAACCACCTGTTTGCACAACTCAGTAGAGCCGTGGTAGGGTGGAAATCAAAGCACAGTGGGAGACACACAAGACTCTATGACGATCTCGGGTCAACAGACTAAGCTGTACCAGTGTCACCAGAGAACTGCCATCTTACGTGAGGTATAATACCATCTGGGATTTCTCGGCGAGTCCGTTCAGTGTACCCAGTCTCCACTGAGCACCCGCATACCATCTCCGATGTCAAACACCAATGGATATGGGATCATCCATCGCCCATCACATGGGTCGAGAAGATATACGCTAGTCTACTCTGGAATATCGATGCCCCGTCTCGATATTCCCACGACTAGGAACAATGAAGGATGTACTCATTGACTACCCAGGCCCCACTAGTATGATCTACATCATAGTCCTGGAAGTCGAGTACACATCCTAAGGGCTTTATCAACATGTAATCAGAGAGACAGAAAGTATACATATTAAGATAAAGAGCAACCAGATAGCATACTATCATGTCGAGCAAGAAAGTCCTACCTATATATGTCCCAGCATCCACTACAATATACATCCAATGTACAGTAATGGCCTCTAGGGCATACATATAACTAACACTGGGTATGTACAAAACAACATCAATACAACTGATATATGAAACACGAATAAAATGTAATGAATGTACACATAAGAAATACCAATCGTAGAACAAAATCCTCAAAATACCAAAATTCAACAACGGAAATATGAAATTCAAATCACCAAATCACAATCGTAAACACTATCGTCAATGTGCGCCTCTTTCCTCTGATGTCGACTGCTTCGAACTCGTCTCTTCGTAGGTGTGCTAACTGCGCTACCAACGGCAATATTCATATCTAGAGTCTCCCACGTAATCTATCCCTTCACCGGATATCCGGACTACATTAAACTCTTCGATCGATCCATCAAGGTCCCATAATTCCCCGAGAGCTCAACACTCAAGTACAGTTTAAAAATATCCAGTACATACCCCAGCATCTGCGGACCAGCCGTAGAAGGGCAAACCCAAGCCTCACTAATGACACCGCGGAACAGCCGTAAACCCTAAGGTTCAAGGGCGTTCTCGTGGTCATTATGTCGAGTTAGGGTTTCATTCTTCTAGAGGGTCCATAGAAATACCTGCATGTTCTTCCGAATACCTTAAACTTGGGAAAATGGGTTTCTGACAATCGTTCGAACCCTTTAACTTCGCCTGGACAACTTGTGAATACCCTTCGTCCGCTCGCTAAACAATGCTTTAATCCTCAAGAATAAACGATACCCTAAAGGTTATTGCATTCGAGCCGCAGCTCCCTCTGCCCGTGCGACCGTGGTAACAGAAACCACCATCCGATATCGACGAAGATAGATCAAAAGAACGAATGAAATGCGGTGCAAAGAAATGTACATCCTAAGGCTCCTTAAGAAGAGTAGCGTATCGTAAGTATGCCGCGGATCATACCCACGGTACGTCACTCTACCTAATTCACCTACTCCATCAACTAAGGGTCACCATAGACTTATATAAGGTTAAACCTAGCGCTCTGATACCAATTTTGTCACGACCCGAAAGTACGGAATATGACCGGCACTTAAATTACGAAGTGTCTAGAGGCGCAACGTAATCTAAGTAAGCCGAAGCCCAGAAATCTAAACTATATAAAAGAAAAAGTAAAGGAAATCATGTAGAAAACAAGTTTAAAAGCAAGATCAAATTTTCCCAAAAATTTCGGCAGAGTCTCCTTTGTAAAAACTGGCCCCAAACGGGTACAAACAAGAATAAATACATACAAACAATAAAAAGGCATCCCAAACGGGAGCTAGCTCTACGCCAACAGGCGGAAACAACCACACCAAGCACAAAAATATACAACGCCAAAGGGCGAGGCTCAAAACCCAAAAGAAAACAAAACCACCGGATACCATAATAATATAAACGCGACTCTAAGGTCGAAATAAATAACTGGTCCTTTAAACTTATCAAGTAATACAAGTTTGGTTGATGGAGCTTACTGGACACCAATGAAATAAATAAAGTACAACGGCGGTCTTGATACAAATGAACCAACCTACCGTGCAAATCATCCTGAATGAAAAGATGTGCCAGCAAGCTGCCAAGGAAATCTGTACATCGAACCTGTAATAAAATTTGGCACAACGGGGGTGAGTTGCTAACTCGTGAATAGAAGACATCTGCGAAAAGAAATCGAATGCACGACGCTGTCCTAGGTCATAATAATATAATAATATATTACTAATCATCTAGTAATGGCAGGGTAATAAACTACATGTAGTGCAAAAGCTCCGTGCTCGTGTCGGTGCCTCAAATAGTAATATGTCATGTCAATGAGTATGCATGCACCATGAATGTAAAACAATCAATCCTGAAATCTGGATACATCTGTATAAGAAATCTTTAACTTTTATCATGGTAATTTATATAGAAATCTGAATATCATTGATGAAATCCATGGAAATCCGTGTCAAGCATCGACACAAAACATGTAAATCTCAAGTCTCAATACCTCATAGTCTCAATTTCTTGGGCTCCGTCAGTCCGGATCGGCCCATATCATCAAATCTCACGACAACGGTCGGTATCCTCCGGATATCCGCCGCGCCAGACATCACCGGTAGGAAGTCTTCCCCTACCAGGCTCATCATCTACAACTCGATCTTCTTGCCCCAGGATACCATACCGGGCCCACCATATACCCGAGACGGTTCATCAACTTCTCGAATCGGGTCTCGAAATCCAACAGAAAATATGAAATCTCATGGTGGACGACACATACTTCACGAGAAAACCGCAACTTATATTTTAAAAAGAGAGGAGGAGAGAGAGAGAAGTTTTTATATATATTATTGCGGTTTTCCCCTAAATCCAGAAATCTCATAGAAATCCAAAATCCAAAAATCATGAGTAAATAAACGATAAGTGTCGGCATAAGCCCCACAATACTGCATGATAACATGAAAATGCGAATGCATGAAATGTCTAAGTAATAAATGCCATGTCTAGACTAACACCTGAGGATAATCGCAATATTATATCGATCTAGCTTTTAGCTGATTCTATCAATAAAAGATAATATGTTCTAAAGTGTACGTGACATAGCAGTTACCGATGATGATGTGTGTGAGCCGGCAAATAAGTGTACGTGGAACATGCGCATCATCGGTAATGGTGCTGGTGTCCTAACAGGCAGAGTTTCATACTAATTAAAGAAACATATGTATGAACATGCAACATGATGATTACAATCTGAATGTAAAGATGGATGTGAAGTAACCACTAATTTGCAATACACATGCCTAACTACAACTATATAACCCGAGCCTAAACTAGTATCTATCTAGCCCCCAAGGGAACTAAACTAAAGGACTAGTCGATAAGAAATAAGGGTTCACCTAAGGTCTGAGTACATATCTCTAATAGTCGGCGATCCAGCCTCAATAGCGTTACGTACATAGTACGACTTCCTCGAGTCAAGAGTGCAGATCAATCATCACATATATTCCTCGTACGGTAAAATCCATCGTACGGCATCCCAATATCGGGGTACGGGTCAAGTATCACCTACATACAACATCGTTCGTATAATATCATCATCAATTAATGTCATGATCAAGGTACTGTACTGTAATCGCATACATCAATTATATATCATTGCCAGCATAAATATACATCGTCAATTTATCCTCAGAAATTTCATGTCATAATTATCATATCTTGATTAAGTCACACTCTTATCATATCGTAATCAAGTCACACTTATATAATATCGCAATCAAACACCCATATATCATATCGTGATTTAGTCACAGGTTACAGTCCAGGTTCTATTTTGGAGTCTCATGTACCTTAATATCATCACCACCTATTTTTTTTATGTATACATATCCATTATCTCATTTCTAATGATCCGCTAACATCATAACATAACTGTATAGCCAAGAGATCACGGCATCAAGCCCGGTTATATTGTTTCATCCCCATGTATCATATCACATCCTTATCTCACATATACATGCTATGTATATATATACCTACACATAACCCTATATATATATTTACACATACACATATACACCAAGTCAAGTTTCTCTGTGTGCGTGTGTGTGTGTATCTAACTGAAACCTACGAACCTCCTCCAAGATATTCATCCTCTGATAAGGTCTTTCTAAATCAATCTAGTCCAACCTAAGGTCATTACTAGGGTCCTACTCACCAAGGTTCTAAGGTCACGTCTGACTTCCTCATGACAAAAAGTAATATTCCTATTCTACGTTACGGGGGTGCTAAACGCCATCCACCCGACTTCCCCCGTAGATATACATCTACTCACCTGGTCCTTGTCTGCCGAAGACGATGTCGCCCTCCTCTTCTTCCTCGTCCGAAGTCCACGTGAGGGGTACCTATACGCAAACATATATAATATCGTAAACTGAATCACAAACAAAATCAAAACGACGCACGAAAATCGCATAGGTTAAAACCTATATCCCGCTCATGCAAAAGAACCAAATATCGCTCGATGTCGGCGTACAAACGCCGATTGATCGAGATAAAACATCAAAAACAACTCGTAGTTATTTATAATATAAAATATGGTTTAAATCATCGAAACCCTAAAATCGATCAAATCGTCCAATTCCGAAACCTTGAAAATGTCAATTTACCGTTTTACTTCAAAACTTGACGTTTAGATGAAACTAATGGTCGTAATACTCATTAAATAGCATAACTAGATTATATAAACCACTACTATATTTTTAACACCCTAATTTATATTAGTTTGGAAATTCTAGTTTGCAAACTTGCCCGATTTCGATATTTTTAAGCAAAATTTCACAATATCACAACTAAACTTGATTTTGCATGAATTAACATATTAAACTACAATTCATGATGATAATAATATAATGAAACCATAAATTAGATTTTAAATCTCATTTATTTAAGAATTTCTAAAATCTAGTTAGCAAAAATAGCATTTTTATCACTATTTTTCAATTATCAATAGAAACTAGTAACCAAATTAAGTTTTTTATTCCTTTAACATGTTAATATTCTCATTAAAACTACAATCTAATGATAACAACCTTAATTAGAATTTATATCACCAATATTTATGTTCTATAGAAACCTAGTTAGCAAAAAAAATACTTAATTTAAACAATTTGAATGAACAAATTATAATTCAACAACCATGCAAGATTTTCCATTCCAAAAAAATGTTAAACTAGTTATTATAACCCCACTTAATTAGTAAAATCATAACTTTATTTTATAAACCCTAACTTGAATTTTGAAACTTGTAAATAGAATTAATTAATTAAATCTAAATATGCTAGAATGAAACATTTAATAACAATAAATCATAAGAATAAAATTTATACCTCCACAACATGAAATCCAAACATTAAAATATGCCTCCAAAATAATGGATTTCCATCTCCAAGATCCATGCTAAATCAGTCAAAGAATACTGAGTAAAGGTTGAATATGAATTTTGAGGTTTATTTTGGAATTTTTGATGAATTTTTGATGATTTTTGTAACAAAATCAAGTGGTGAAAATGGGGGGGGCGGCCATAGGGAAGTGGTCGGCCATGGTGGGAGGTAGGAGAGGAGAGTGAGAAAAGTGTGAAGAAAAGTGTAGAAGGTTCACTAATTTACTACACATACTTATGTCTTTTCATCACTTTAACTAATTAATTCATTTCTTTTCTAATAAAACATAAAGAAAAATCTAGAGACATGGAAAAATTTGGAAATAAATTTTGCATGATACACACTAGATTCTAATATGCAATGGTTCATTTTTTCAAATTAAACCAATTCAAATTTGTAATTTACACTAATTTAGTGTATAAATAAGGCTTATGTTAATAAATAAATAATTAATTTAGGAAAAATATTTAATTGAACTAAAAATTTATAAGTGACTAAATAAACATCATTTACTAGTAATTACATAATTAAAATAGGTATTTTTAAATTTATAATGAAAAATAATTACGGTTTAATTTTACGAAAAATACGCTTTACTTCACCGAAAATTAGAAAATTCACTTAAATAATTTTATTTATTTTAAAATGTTACAATCTTCCCCGCTTTAAGAAATTCGGTCCCCTAATTTTAAATTAAAACTCCCCCCAATTACTAAAACATCAAAATCTCAAAATGTATAAAACCAAATCGAGTGCACTGGGTATGTACAAAACAATATCAATACAACTGATATATGAAACACGAATAGAATGTAATGAATGTACAAATAAGAAATACCAATTTAGAACAAAATCCTCAAAATACCAAAATCCAACAAAGAAAATATGAAATTCAAATCACCAAATCACAATCGTAAACACTATCGTCAATGTGCGCCTCTTTCCTCTGATGTCGACTACTTCGAACTCGCTTCTTCGTAGGTGTGCTGACTGCGCTACCAACGACAATACTCATATCTAGAGTCTCCCACGTAATCTATCCCTTCACCTGATTTCCGGACTACATTAAACTCTTCGATCGATCCATCAAGATCCCATAATTCCCCGAGAGCTCAACACTCAAGTACAGTTTAAAAATAACCAGTACATACCCCAGCATCTGCGGACCAGCCGTAGAAGGGCAAACCCAAGCCTCACTAATGACACCGCGGAACTGCCGTAAACCCTAAGGTTCAAGGGCGTTCTCGTGGTCATTATGTCGAGTTAGGGTTTCATTCTTCTAGAGGGTCCATAGAAATACCTGCATGTTCTTCCGAATACCTTAAACTTGGGAAAATGGGTTTCTGACAATCGTTCGAACCCTTTAACTTCGTCTGGACAACATGTGAATACCCTTCGTCCGCACGCTAAACAATGCTTCAATCCTTAAGAATAAACGATACCATAAGGGTTATCGCATTCGAGCCGCAGCTCCCTCTGCCCGTGCGACCATGGTAACAGAAACCACCATCCGATATCGACGAAGATAGATCAAAGGAACGAATGAAATGCGGTGCAAAGAAATGTACATCCTAAGGCTCCTTAAGAAGAGTAGCGTATCGTAAGTATGCCGCGGATCATACCCACGGTACGTCACTCTACCTAATTCACCTACTCCATCAACCAAGGGTCATCATAGACTTATACAAGTTTAAACCTAGCGCTCTGATACCAACTTTGTCACGACCCGAAGGTACGGAACGTGACCGGCACTTAAATTACGATGCGTCTAGAGGCGCAACGTAATCTAAGTAAGCCGAAGCCCAGAAATCTAAACCATATAAAAGAAGAAGTAAAGGAAATCATGTAGAAAACAAGTTTAAAAGCAAGATCAAATTTTCCCAAAAATTTCGGCAGAGTCTCCTTTGTAAAAATTGGCCCCAAACGGGTACAAATAAGAATAAATACATACAAACAATAAAAAGGCATCCCAAACGGGAGCTAGCTCTACGCCAACAGGCGGAAACAACCACACCAAGCACAATAATATACAACGCCAAAGGGCGAGGCTTAAAACTCAAAAGAAAACAAAACCACCAGATACCATAATAATACAAACGCGACTCTAAGGTCGAAATAAATAACTGGTCCATTAAACTTATCAAGTAATACAAGTTTGGTTGATGGAGCTTACTAAACACCAATGAAATAAATAAAGTACAACAGCGGTCCTGATACAAATGGACCAACCTACCGCGCAAATCACCCTGAATGAAAAGATGTGCCAGCAAGCTGCCAAGGAAACCTGTACATCGAACCTGTAATAAAATTTGGCACAACGGGGGTGAGTTGCCAACTCGTGAGTAGAAGACATCTGCGAAAAGAAATTGAATGCACGACACTGTCCTAGGTCATAGTAATATACTAATATATTACTAATCATCTAGTAATGGCAGGGTAATAAACTACGTGTAGTGCAAAAGCTCCGTGCTCGTGTCAGTGCCTCAAATAGTAATATGTCATGTCAATGAGTATGCATGCACCATGAATGTAAAACAATCAATCCTGAAATCTGGATACATCTGTATAAGAAATCTTTAACTTTTATCATGGTAATTTATATAGAAATCTGAATATCATTGATGAAATCCATGGAAATCCATGTCAAGTATCGACACAAAACTTGTAAATCTCAAGTCTCAATACCTCATAGTCTCAATTTCTCGGGCTCCGTCAGTCCGGATCGGCCCATATCATCAAATCTCATGACAACGGTCAGTATCCTCCGGATATCCGCCGCGCCAGACATCACCGGTAGGTAGTCTTCCCCTGCCAGGCTCATCGTCTACAACTCGAGCTTCTTGCCCCGGGGTACCATACCGGGCCCACCATGTACCCGAGACGGTTCATCCACTCCTCGAAACGGATCTCGAAATCCAACAGAAAACATGAAATCTCATGGTGGACGACACATACATCACAAGAAAACCGCAACTTATATTTTAAATAGAGAGGAGGAGAGAGAGAGAAGTTTTTATATATATTATTGCGGTTTTCCCCAAAATCCAGAAATCTCATAGAAATCCAAAATCCCAAAATCATGAGTAAGTAAATGATAAGTGTCGGCATAAGCCCCACAATACTGCATGATAACATGAAAATGCGAATGCATGAAATAACTAAGTAATAAATGCCATGTCTAGACTAACACCTGAGGATAATCGCAATATTATATCGATCTAACTTTTAGCTGATTCTATCAATAAAAGATAATATGTTCTAAAGTGTACGTGACATAGCAATTACCGATGATGATGTGTGTGAGCCGGCAAATAAGTGTACGTGGAACATGCGCATCATCGGTAATGGTGCTGGTGTCCTAACAGGCAGAGTTTCATACTGATTAAAGAAACATATGTATGAACATGCAACATGATGATTACAATCTGAATATAAAGATGGATGTGAAGTAACCACTAATTTGCAATACACATGTCTAACTACAACTATATAACCCGAGTCTAAACTAGTATCTATCTAGCCCCCAAGGGAACTAAACTAAAGGACTAGTCGATAAGAAATAAGGGTTCACCTAAGGTCTGAGTACATATCTCTAATAGTCGGCGATCCAGCCTCAATAGCGTTACGTACATAGTACGACTTCCTCGAATCAAGAGTGCGGATCAATCATCACATATATGCCTCGTACGGTTAAATCCATCGTACGACATCCCAATATCGGGGTACGGGTCAAGTATCACCTACGTACAACATCGTTCGTATAATATCATCATCAATTAATGTCATGATCAAGGTACTGTACTGTAATCGCATACATCAATTATATATCATTGCCGGCATAAATATGCATCGTCAATTTATCCTCAGAAATTTCAAGTCATAAATATCATATCTTGATTAAGTCACACTCTTATCATATCGTAATCAAGTCACACTTATATAATATCGCAATCAAGCACCCATATATCATATCGTGATTCAGTCACAGGTTACAGTCCAGGTTCTATTTTGGAGTCTCATGTACCTCAATATCATCACCACCTATTATTGTTTATGTATACATATCCATTATCTCATTTCTAATGATCCGCTAACATCATAACACGACTGTATAGCCAAGAGATCACGGCATCAAGCCCAGTTATATTGTTTCATCCCCATGTATCATATCACATCCTTATCTCACATATACATGCTGTGTATATATATACCTACACATAACCCTATATATATATATACACATACACATATACAGCAAGTCAAGTTTCTGTGTGTGCATGTATGTGTATCTACCAGAAACCTATGAACCTCCTCCAAGATATTCATCCTCTGATAAGGTCTTTCTAAATCAATCTAGTCCAACCTAAGGTCATTACTAAGGTCCTACTCACCAAGGTTCTAAGGTCATGTCTGACTTCTGTTAGTTATATGTATGCCCTAGAGGCCATTACTATACATAGGATGTATATTGTAGTGGATGCTTGGACATATATAGGGAGGACTTTCTTGCTCGACATGATAGTATGCTATCTGGTTACTCTTTACCTTAACGTGTACACTGATTGTCTCTCTGTTACATGTTGGTAAAGCCCTTAGGATGTGTACTTGACTACCTGGACTATGATGCAGATCATACTAGTGGGGATATGGTAGTCCATAAGTACATCCTTCAAGGTCCCTAGTCATGGGTATATCGAGACGGGGCATCGATATACCAGAGTAGACTAGCGTATACCTTCTCGACCCATACAGATGGGCGATGGATGATCCCATATCCATTGGTGTTTGACATCAGAGATGATATACGGGTGCTCAGTAGAGACTGGGTACACTGGACGGACTCGCCGAGAACTCCCAGATGGTATTATACCTTACGTCAGATGGCAGTTCTCTGGTGACACTGGTACAGAGTAGTCTGTTGACCCGAGATCGTCATAGAGTCTTGTGTGGTTCCCACTGTGCTTTGATTTCCACCTTACCACGTCCAAGAGGGCGTGCAAAACGGTGGCTTTTGGATACAGTCCCGAATCACATGGAGGCAATGAGCGATAGGAGGGGATTCGTCTCTCCCGGTATAGGGAGTTGATGTTGCGCTGTGTTCGATTGGCTATAACCGGAAATCCCTGGCCAGGGTTGCTGAGATTTACTGGTAAGTGTTACCTGTAGTTTCTCAAACTGTTATAGACCTCATATCGACACGACTTATCGAGCTATTGGGGTCTGACGTTTACCACCCCTAGGCGAGATATGCGACATATCAGACGATCAGACCGGACTGTGCGGTAAGTGTTACTGGTTGGATTCACAGGAGTATGAGCGGGCTTTCTCGTCGATCTTCTGATCGCTCAATACCCGGGTGGCCGTTACGTTTAGCAGACCGCTTGCGGCTTGTGGGTGTTTGATATGATCATCACCTGCCGCCGGCATATTGACGAGTCTTTAGAGTCCTACACAGAGGTTTCCTGGCTCAAGTGAAACGAAATAGGAGCGCATATGAGATATGTTCGGGACCGAGAATAATGCGTGTATGTGATACCGTATTTCATTCTCGCGATGAATGTGTCGAATGGTTATATGCGATATAACCTAGTTATCAAATCAAGGATTGATTCGATAAATCGATACATTGTATACTAGTCGGTTGTGTGCGACATGACCGGATCATTGAATCAAGTGTTGATTTAATGCATAATTATATATTTGATATATTACTTTGCATTAACTAGTATTGGTTCACTTTAAATGGATTTTCTCACTTGGATTGTGCACATTGTATATGTGATATACTTTTGTACACAAGTTTGTATCATGTTTGATGATACATGCTCACTAGGGTTTGTGTAAAGATTAAACCATGGTTGTGTAATGGTTAGGGTTTTCATTTTCTTATTCATTTATTTATTTGTTTCATTTATTTTATTTTGGAAAAGAAAAAGAGAAAATGGTGGATTTGTTTGTTTGTATATTGAAGCTTCATGAAGCTTTGACTAAGTGACCATTTTGTCTCATGCTTAACCCTAACCATTCCACTTAACCCTAGTTCATTCTCTACACTTGACCATGGTTTTGATTATGATAAGTATTGTTTTTATTTTCTATTTGGAAAAACTTATCATAATATCATCTTCTTCTTCTTCTTCTTATTCAAGATGAAGAAGCTTGCCTCCATCAATGGCAACTAGTGAAAAAGAGTGAGAAATGCAATTCTAAAGTGAACCCACTTCCTATTTCTTCATCCTCTACCTCTTGCCAAGTAGTATAGGGTGTTTCCTTCACAAGTTTTCATGGCTTGGTGAAGGTGGAGCTTGATCTAGTGATGCCTCGACGTAGATCATCTTCGGCATCGTCGTCGATGACCTAGCCCGCTCTTTCTCCGATGAAGCCGATGCTAGAGTCATGGTTCGATTTGGACAGCGAAGAGGACTTCATCATGGAGCTATGGAGGAGGAGAAACGGATCTACAAAGGTTGTATTTCCGTTCTTGTAGTTAAGTTGTTAACTAGTTTCTTTTGTCGCCTAAAATCTAGTTAACGATCCGTATTAGGGTTTCTCGGCACCCGTAAAATTTGAAATTGGCATGGTTGATGCCTTGTGAGACCTCATTAGCATGCCTAGGAACCCTACAGTGGTATCAGAGCCTAGCTAGAGCCTTAGGCGATGTGTAGACGATGTTTGAAACCCGATCGAAACCGAAACCCTAAAACAAAATCGCTCTCTGGGCTTTTTCTAAAAACTGGGTTTTTTCCCGATTAAAAATTCTTAAAAAATTCAGCTGGGAATTCTAAGAATTACGGCGCAAAATTTAGCTCATGACTCCTTTAAAGTGCGGCGGAACAGCGGCATAAGCAAGACTTATGCGGCGGTTCCGCGGCCTTATTATCACATTGCCCCATAATTTTTGCACAGTAATTCCTCTTTTCTGGTGCTGGTTTTTCTGGGAATTTTTAATATTTATTCAAGAGTTGAATTTTCTGGGGTTGTTTTGGGGATTCGTTTATTCGATCGGATTGTCAAACTCTGTCTGTGTGTCTTTCCGTATGACTTTTGAATATGTTAAAAAGTTCGACCGGATATAAATACCCAACTTTTCCCCTGCCGGAAAATTTCCAAGTGTTGGATTTTTCTGAAGTTTAATGACGTTCTAAGTAGTGCAAGTAACGCGATGGTCCCTCTAGAAGACAACAAACCTTAACTCGATTATGTGACCGTCTTGAACTGCCCTTTGAACCTTAGGGTTTGGGGCAGTACGGCGTGGCACATGTGAGGCATTGGCTTGACCCTTCTACGGCTGGACCGTTGGTACTGAGGCATGAACTGAATGTTTTTAGACTTATTTCATGTGTTGAGCTGTATCGGGAAAACTTGGGTGTTCGATTGTTCGATAGGAAAGTTTAACATTTTCTATTTATCCGGAATGTGATACAATAATTGGAATTCACAAGTAGTTATGAGATAACCGAATGAATGTTATAAACATAGCAGTTTAGTCTCACTTGATCGGTTGCCACGGAATTTTGATGCGATCAAAAGTCCGTCGCAATCACGTAGCGTACGCGGATACTCGCCGGGTAAGCTTAATAGACAGCCTCACTCCATAGCCCCGACCAAGTGATTGTAGGAGAACCCCGTCGCCGAAAGCATCCGTCCGGGTGCTCGCGGTAGCGGTGTTCCGCCTTGGTGCACTTCGTCGCCGGCGTCGGGGGTGGGGCCGCCTACTAAAGTTTGCGACGAGCATCCGATCAGGATGTCGAGAATCTTGTTGAATTGCCCGACTTGATATTGAAAAGAGTTTTCGATAATGAGACTAAAATGCGGGGTTTATAATTGTTAGGCATGTGATGTCTAAGGAATTCATTGGTTTAGGCATGCGATGTCTAAAGAGCTTGCGGATTCCAACTGTTGTAGTTTTACACTTTTTTTCTGTTACCATAAGTGTAATATGTGATATCGCCGGTTTCGTTTCTATATGTCAACGACAATTGGGATGCGCATATTTACTTACGTTGATGACATGTGATGTTATGTGTTGCTGGATATGTTATATTGGATCGTCGTGTTTGAATAGCCGGGTTTTTTTTATGTGAGATGAGTGTTTTTCATTTTCATTCATGTAAAAACTTGTATGTAATATTCTTTTATTGGGGCACTTCCAGGTTGCGGAAGATGTCACCTTTTGTATATTATTTACTTTTCCGCACTAAGATAGACCCAAGGAGGGGAGCACAAGTAACCGGGTTCTGGAGTCCAGTGGGAGACCAACTCGAGGAGTCGAGTCTGGGTCTCCTAACTCTAGGATTGGTAGGGTTGCTTGCCGCTCTCATAGGGGTCTAGGGGTGTGGGTTTGGCTATTCATCACGACCGTGGAATCCGTGTTTTATACTGGCTCGTATTGAAAACACGGACGTCCTAGTATATCCAATATTTCATATGTTTCTTCTGCTGCGATATCTGTGATGTGATCATGTGATATGTTTAGTGATGGATACTGTATATAGTATATATGATATATTATATAGACGTTACTTATGTTTTACACCCGCGCTAGCCCTGCCCTGCTCTGCCGTTAGTTACCTAACCTAACGGTGCACGAGGGGACATCGAGGCGAATGCGGATGGCATAAGTGTACGTCGTATTTATCTGTGATGTTTAGGTACTTAAATGATGGGACTTCATTAATGTGATTAATGAAATAAAAGAAACCTAAGATGTTGTAGAATCGAATTTCAAAATAAAAACAGGTAGCTACAGTTCTTGCTTTGCATAGCGGTATATGTGATATATCCTGCACCTTATTCGATGAGGAAAGGACCGAGATCCCTTCACCGGGAGTGACTCCTTTAGCAATAACTGGCAGATGCTACACACTCGGTTTGTCTTTTGATTGCTTTTAAGAGTTTTTGCTTTGCACAGTGATATATATGATATATCCTGCACCTCATTCGACGAGGAAAGGACCGACGATCCCTTCACCGGGAGTGACTCCCTTAGCAAAACTAGAAAAGCCTCATAAACACTCCATTTCAAAATTCATTCGATCCTACAACGATATCAAGTTCATTACGCAATAGGTTTTCAGAAAAAACATGTCGTAGCCCTCCGTCATTTCAGATAAGTCCTACTTAGTATTCGTGCTACGTTTGTTGATCTCCGTCAAGGCGTAGTGTGCGATAGCTAACTAGTATTTATCTGCTTATGCATATGATGCAGATTGGGTTAGGGTAGTCGTGCGGCCTTGTTGACCTCCGTCAAGGGTCGTGCGGGTGGGTTTAATTCGATCAAGAAATGACGGGTTGAACTTAACTAGTAGCCTATGGTTTGTTGACCTCCGTCAAGGTCATTGGGTGCTAGGGGCAAAATTATCGGGAATTTCAAGTGTTGAAATTTGCAATGAGATTGCATACCTTCTATGAGATAGTTGGATCCCGATACCCGCTGCGAGTAATTGTTACTCCTGGGAGAGTTTTATACATTACAATTAGCCGATCAAGTAGGTGTCTAGAAAGGTGTTAACGAGGTTACGCCTCTGGAAAAACGAGGTTTACATTAATTAGGTTCGTGCGAAAGCACGGGGGACCTCCCTCAAAGTACCGACACTGGCCTGGCTGAAAGATTGGCGAACTTGTAGTATGTAATTAATCCCGGCTAGTCTTTCCTTTTAGGGTTTGAAGGAAGATTTGATAAAAACAGTGGGAGCCATCCTGATTAGATAAAATAATAACCAATCTATTCTTGCAAGAGCGCACGCTGAGTGTTTTCTTCTCTCTCTCTCCAGGTAGCGACCATATCACGCCTTAATCAAGATAATAATACGGATTATTCACCGAACCCGCTTGTTATACTGAGCTGGGGAACGTTGGTCCCGCTCCAACTTATAATTGTTATAAGACAGAGCAAGAAATTGGGGATTACCAGAATTCCCGTGCCGCCCAAACGAAGAAAGTGCATATGATGCATCTTCTTCGGGTGTGTTCGTTACACAAAACTGTTTCTCAGTATCCTCCGCATCCTGGGTATATGATACCGGATCAGGATCCCAGATATGTAAACTGTTACATAGGGCTACAAAAAGGTAGAAAAACTGAGAACGGGTGATAAGTTTCATGAGACAGAAAACGGGGCAAGTGTTGCAGCCAAGTCTGTTGGTCACTGTCATCCTGTATTACCAGAATACATTGATTCTGAACGAATGTTATTAGATACCGAACCTGATATACAAAATCATATCTGTCTCTTTGTTAGTAAAGAAACGATAAAATTTTGTATTGTTGGATAATGCTTTGAACATTTCCTATATCAATAGTTGATCGGTTCAGGCACGTTATCTAAAAGCATTGATGTTCTAAATCAAACAACAGTTCTTTAGTATACGGAACACACACAAGAGGAAGAGTTCAGAAATGAACGAATCCTTCTTGAGGCATTGTAGACTAGGTCATATCAATGCGACCCGACTAGCTGAAGTTACATGTAGATGCATATTTAAATCAGTTTGAATTTGCATCTTATGAAACTTGCCAGTCATGTCACAAAGATATAATGACACCAGCTCTGTTTATTGGAAACAGAGAAAGAGTTAGTGAACTCTTGGGATTGATACATGTTGATGTATGAAGGTCCCCTGTCTACATATGCCAGGACTGGTTCTTTGTACTTCATTACATTCTCTGATGATCTTTCGAGATTCAGACCTATGTTCCTGTTGAAACACAAGTCCGAACCTTTTGAGATATTCACAGAATATGATTTAGAAGTAGAGAACCAACGCGGGTATAAGTATTATGTCCTATGATGAGATCAGGGAGGAGAATACTTGTGCACGGAATTCTTGGACTTTTCTAAAGGAGAATGAGATTCTCTCTCAGCATTACTCCTCCGTATACACCATAGCACGATGGTATATCGGGGTAGGGCAATCACACCCTATATGATAAGGTGTGCTCTATGATGAATACTACTGAGTTACCTATTTCCTCTTGGGAGTTATGCACTTGAGAAGCTGCATACCTATTGAATAGGGTTCAAATCAAATCCGTTTCCTACCACTTCATATTTGATATGATAAGGGAAGAGCCCATCTCTTAAGTTGGTTAAGATTTGGGGTTGTCCGGCCTATGTCTAAAAGCAAAATCCGGACAAGCTCGAGACAAGATCTGTTATGTAGAACTGGAAAGGTTCCAGCTATACAAACTACAGCAGATGATTTGATAAAACCAAAGGATTCAATAGTTACCAACGAACCTCAGCCTCTCCGCCGATCTAGTAGGGTTCCTCACCCACCTGAGAGATACTTCGGTTACTCTATGACAGTGGGAGCGAGGATTGCATCATGAGATGATGACCCAACTAGTTTCGAGCAGGCCATCGAGAGTAGAGACTCTGTAAGAATGGCTGGATGCTTAGCGATCTGAGATGGAATCCATGTACACCAACAAAGTATGGACTTTGGTTGCTATATCTGAAGGGTTAAATCCCCATCAGGAGCAAGTATATCTTGAGAAGATTACTTGGTGTATATGGAAAAGTTGAGACTTTCAAAGCTAGACTTGTTAAAGCTTTTCGTAATCGACCAGGCGTGGATAATGATGAAACCTTTTCAAGTGGCTATGCTTAAGTCCATTCAGATCCTACTTGCCACGGCTACATACCATGACTACGATATCTGGCGGTTGGGTGTCATGACTGCTTTTCTAAATGATGTTTTAGAAGAGAAAGTCTATAAGTACACAGCCAGAGGGCTTCGTAGACAGTGGGAGCAGCGGAAACGTGTACAAGATGCTTTATAGGATAAAGCAGGTATCGCGGAGTTGGAACATCTGTTTTGATGTAGTAGTCAAAGAGTTTGATATCATCAAAATGGTAGATGAACCTTGTATATACAAAAAGGTAGTAGGGAGTATGGTGATGATCCTCGTAGAGTACGTGGATGACATACTCTTGATAAGAAAGGAGTTTCCTATGCTACGCTCGGTCAATGTCCGCCCATCACAATGATTCTCCATATAGGATCAAAGTGATACCTCCGAAATCCTGGGTTTTGGATCTATGAGATAGATCTAATTGGATGATAGGATTCTCACTAGTTGTAGTGAGATGGTATCAACCGATCCTGGGGAGAATCACTGGAAGGGTTCCAGGGTGATAAGGACGACTGAATGTCAGTCACAGGCATTGTCTTTACCCTCAATAAAGGGACGGCAGCGGTCCTGATACAAATGGACCAACCTACCGTGCAAATCACCCTGAATGAAAAGATGTGCCAGCAAGCTGCCAAGGAAAGCTGTACATCGAACCTGTAATAAAATTTGGCACAACGGGGGTGAGTTGCCAACTCGTGAGTAGAAGTCATCAGCGAAAAGAAATTGAATGCACGACACTGTCCTATGTCATAATAATATACTAATATATTACTAATCATCTAGTAATGGCAGGGTAATAAACTACGTGTAGTGCAAAAGCTCCGTGCTCGTGTCAGTGCCTCAAATAGTAATATGTCATGTCAATGAGTATGCATGCACCATGAATGTAAAACAATCAATCCTGAAATCTGGATACATCTGTATAAGAAATCTTTAACTTTTATCATGGTAATTTATATAGAAATCTGAATATCATTGATGAAATCCATGGAAATCCGTGTCGAGCATCGACACAAAACTTGTAAATCTCAAGTGTCAATACCTCATAGTCTCAATTTCTTGGGCTCCGTCAGTCCGGATCGGCCCATATCATCAAATCTCATGACAACGGTCAGTATCCTCCGGATATCCGCCTCGCCAGACATCACCGGTAGGTAGTCTTCCCCTGCCAGGCTCATCGTCTACAACTCGAGCTTCTTGCCCCGGGGTACCATACCGGGCCCACCATGTACCCGAGACGGTTCATTCACTCCTCGAATCGGGTCTCGAAATCCAACAGAAAACATGAAATCTCATGGTGGACGACACATACATCACAAGAAAACCGCAACTTATATTTTAAATAGAGAGGAGGAGAGAGAGAGAAGTTTTTATATATATTATTGCGGTTTTCCCCAAAATCCAGAAATCTCATAGAAATCCAAAATCCCAAAATCATGAGTAAGTAAATGATAAGTGTCGGCATAAGCCCCACAATACTGCATGATAACATGAAAATGCGAATGCATGAAATAACTAAGTAATAAATGCCATGTCTAGACTAACACCTGAGGATAATCGCAATATTATATCGATCTAGCTTTTAGCTGATTCTATCAATAAAAGATAATATGTTCTAAAGTGTACGTGACATAGCAATTACCGATGATGATGTGTGTGAGCCGGCAAATAAGTGTACGTGGAACATGCGCATCATCGGTAATGGTGCTGGTGTCCTAACAGGCAGAGTTTCATACTGATTAAAGAAACATATGTATGAACATGCAACATGATGATTACAATCTGAATGTAAAGATGGATGTGAAGTAACCACTAATTTGCAATACACATGTCTAACTACAACTATATAACCCGAGTCTAAACTAGTATCTATCTAGCCCCCAAGGGAACTAAACTAAAGGACTAGTCGATAAGAAATAAGGGTTCACCTAAGGTCTGAGTACATATCTCTAATAGTCGGCGATCCAGCCTCAATAGCGTTACGTACATAGTACGACTTCCTCGAATCAAGAGTGCGGATCAATCATCACATATATGCCTCGTACGGTTAAATCCATCGTACGACATCCCAATATCGGGGTACGGGTCAAGTATCACCTACGTACAACATCGTTCGTATAATATCATCATCAATTAATGTCATGATCAAGGTATTGTACTGTAATCGCATACATCAATTATATATCATTGCCGGCATAAATATGCATCGTCAATTTATCCTCAGAAATTTCAAGTCATAAATATCATATCTTGATTAAGTCACACTCTTATCATATCATAATCAAGTCACACTTATATAATATCGCAATCAAGCACCCATATATCATATCGTGATTCAGTCACAGGTTACAGTCCAGGTTCTATTTTGGAGTCTCATGTACCTCAATATCATCACCACCTATTATTGTTTATATATACATATCCATTATCTCATTTCTAATGATCCGCTAACATCATAACACGACTGTATAGCCAAGAGATCACGGCATCAAGCCCAGTTATATTGTTTCATCCCCATGTATCATATCACATCCTTATCTCACATATACATGCTGTGTATATATATACCTACACATAACCCTATATATATATATACACATACACATATACAGCAAGTCAAGTTTCTGTGTGTGCGTGTGTGTGTATCTACCAGAAACCTATGAACCTCCTCCAAGATATTCATCCTCTGATAAGGTCTTTCTAAATCAATCTAGTCCAACCTAAGGTCATTACTAGGGTCCTACTCACCAAGGTTCTAAGGTCATGTCTGACTTCTGTTAGTTATATGTATGCCCTAGAGGCCATTACTATACATAGGATGTATATTGTAGTGGATGCTTGGACATATATAGGGAGGACTTTCTTGCTCGACATGATAGTATGCTATCTGGTTACTCTTTACCTTAACGTGTACACTGATTGTCTCTCTGTTACATGTTGGTAAAGCCCTTAAGATGTGTACTTGACTACCTGGACTATGATGCAGATCATACTAGTGGGGATATGGTAGTCCATAAGTACATCCTTCAAGGTCCCTAGTCGTGGGTATATCGAGACGGGGCATCGATATACCAGAGTAGACTAGTGTATACCTTCTCGACCCATATAGATGGGCGATGGATGATCCCATATCCATTGGTGTTTGACATCAGAGATGATATACGGGTGCTCAGTAGAGACTGGGTACACTGGACGGACTCGCCGAGAACTCCCAGATGGTATTATACCTTACGTCAGATGGCAGTTCTCTGGTGACACTGGTACAGAGTAGTCTGTTGACCCGAGATCGTCATAGAGTCTTGTGTGGTTCCCACTGTGCTTTGATTTCCACCTTACCACGTCCAAGAGGGCATGTAAAATGGTGGCTTTTGGGTACAGTCCCGAATCACATGGAGGCAATGAGCGATAGGAGGGGATTCGTCTCTCCCGGTATAGGGAGTTGATGTTGCGCTGTGTTCGATTGGCTATAACCGGAAATCCCTGCCCAGGGTTGCTGAGATTTACTGGTAAGTGTTACCTGTAGTTTCTCAAACTGTTATAGACCTCATATCGACACGACTTATCGAGCTATTGGGGTCTGACGTTTACCACCCCTAGGCGAGATATGCGACATATCAGACGATCAGACCGGACTGTACGGTAAGTGTTACTGGTTGGATTCACAGGAGTATGAGCGGGCTTGCTCGTCGATCTTCTGATCGCTCAATACCCGGGTGGCCATTACGTTTAGTAGACCGCTTGCGGCTTGTGGGTGTTTGATATGATCATCACCTGCTGCCGGCGTATTGACGAGTCTTTAGAGTCCTACACAGAGGTTTCCTGGCTCAAGCGAAACGAAATAGGAGCGCATATGAGATATGTGCGGGACCGAGAATAATGCGTGTATGTGATACCGTATTTCATTCTCGCGATGAATGTGTCGAATGGTTATATGCGATATAACCTAGTTATCAAATCAAGGATTGATTCGATAAATCGATACATTGTATACTAGTCGGTTGTGTGCGACATGACCAGATCATTGAATCAAGTGTTGATTTAATGATTTAATGCATAATTATATATTTGATATATTACTTTGCATTAACTAGTATTGGTTCACTTTAAATGGATTTTCTCACTTGGATTGTGCACATTGTATATGTGATATACTTTTGTACACAAGTTTGTATCATGTTTGATGATACATGCTCACTAGGGTTTGTGTAAAGATTAAACCATGGTTGTGTAATGGTTATGGTTTTCATTTTCTTATTCATTTATTTATTTGTTTCATTTATTTTATTTTGGAAAAGAAAAAGGGAAAATGGTGGCTTTGTTTATTTGTATATTGAAGCTTCATGAAGCTTTGACTAAGTGACCATTTTGTCTCATGCTTAACCCTAACCATTCCACTTAACCCTAGTTCATTCTCTACACTTGACCATGGTTTTGATTATGATATGTACTGTTTTTATTTTCTATTTGGAAAAACTTATCATAATATCATCTTCTTCTTCTTCTTCTTCTTCAAGATGAAGAAGCTTGCCTCCATCAATGGCAACTAGTGAAAAAGAGTGAGAAATCCAATTCTAAAGTGAACCCACTTCATATTTCTTCATCCTCTACCTCTTGCCAAGTAGTATAGGGTGTTTCCTTCACAAGTTTTCATGGCTTGGTGAAGGTGGAGCTTGATCTAGTGATGCCTCGACGTAGATCATCTTCGGCATCGTCGTCGATGACCTAGCCCGCTCTTTCTCCGATGAAGCCGATGCTAGAGTCATGGTTCGATTTGGACAGTGGAGAGGACTTCATCATGGAGCTATGGAGGTGGAGAAATGGATCTACAAAGGTTGTATTTCCGTTCTTGTAGTTAAGTTGTTAACTAGTTTCTTTTGTCGCCTAAAATCTAGTTAACGATCCGTATTAGGGTTTCTCGGCACCCGTAAAATTTGAAATTGGCATGGTTGATGCCTTGTGAGACCTCATTAGCGTGCCTAGGAACCCTACAACTTCCTCATGACAAAAAGTAATATTCCTATTCTACGTTGCGGGGGTGCTAAACGCCATCCACCCGACTTCCCCCGTAGATATACATCTACTCACCTGGTCCTTGTCTGCCGAAGACGATGTCGCCCTCCTTTTCTTCCTCGTCCGAAGTCCACGCGAGGGGTACCTATATGCAAACATATATAATATCGTAAACTGAATCACAGACAAAATCAAAATGACGCACGAAACGCGCATAGGTTAAAACCTATGTCCCGCTCTTGCAAAAGAAACAAATATCGCTCGATGTCGGCGTACAAACGCCGATTGATCGAGATAAAACATAAACAACAGCTCATAGTTTCAAAACTCATTATTTATAATATAAAATATGGTTTAAATCATCGAAACCCTAAAATCGATCAAATCGTCCAATTCCGAAACCTTGAAAATGTCAATTTACCGTTTTACTTCAAAACATGATGTTTAGATGAAACTAATGGTCGTAATACTCATTAAATAGCATAACTAGATTATATAAACCACTACTATATTTTTAACACCCTAATTTATATTAGTTTGGAAATTCTAGTTTGCAAACTTGCCCGATTTCGATACTTTTAAGCAAAATTTCACAACATCACAACTAAACTTGATTTTGTTAGTTGTATGTATGCCCTAGAGGCCAGTATTGTACAGATGATGTATATTATATTGGATGCTTGGACATATATAGAGATAACTTTCTTGCTCGATATGATAGTATGCTATCTGGTGGCTCTTTATCTTAACATGTACACTTGTCTCTTTATACTGTCTTATAGTTACATGTTGGTAAAGCCCTTAGGATGTGTACTTGACTACCTGGACTATGATAAAGATCATACTAGTGGGGACATGGTAGTCCATAGGTACATCCTTCAAGGTCCCTAGTCGTAGGTGTATCGAGACGGGGCATCGATATACCAGTGTAGACTAGCGTATACGCTTCTCGACCCATGAGATGGGCGATGGATGATCCCATATCCATTGGTGTTTGACATCAGAGATGGTATACGGGTGCTCAGTGGAGACTGGGTACACTGGACGGACTCGCCGAGAACTCCCAGATGGTATTATACCTCACGTCAGATGGCAGTTCTCAGGTGACACTTGTACAGGTTAGTCTGTAGACCCGAGATTGTCATAGAGTCTTGTGTGATTCCCACTGTGCTTTGATCTCCACCTTACCATGTCCATGAGGGCGTGCAAAACGGTGGTCTTTGGGTACAGTCCCGAGT
The DNA here is from genome assembly GCA_030015575.1 of Agapanthus africanus. Lineage (NCBI taxonomy): Eukaryota > Viridiplantae > Streptophyta > Magnoliopsida > Asparagales > Amaryllidaceae > Agapanthus > Agapanthus africanus. The sequence goes on along the minus strand of CM057345.1, from coordinate 332,392,944 downwards.
CACATGGAGGCAATGAGCGATAGGAGGGGTTTCGTCTCTCCCGGTATTGGAGGTTGATGTTGCGCTGTGCTCGATTGGCCGTAACAGGGAAGTCCCTGGCCAGGGCTGATCAGAGATTTGCTGGTAAGTGTTACCAGTAGTTTCTCGACCCGTTATGAGCCTCACATCGGCACGACTTATCGGTTATTGGGGTCTAACGTATACCACCCCTAGACTTGATATGCGACATATCAGACGAACAGACCGGACTGTACGGTAAGTGTTACTGGTTGGATTCACAGGAGTGTGAGCGGGCTAGCTCGTTGATCTTCTGATCGCTCAATACCCGGATGGCCGTTACGTTTAGCAGACCGCTTGCGGCTTGTGGGTGCTTGATATGATCATCATCTGCTACCGGCGTATTGACGAGTCTTTAGAGTCCTACACAGAGGTTTCCTGGCTCAAGCGAAACGAAATAGGAGCGCATATGAGATATGTGCAGGACCGAGAATAATGCGTGTATGTGATACCGTATTTCATTCTCGCGATGGATGTATCGATTGGTTATATTCGATATAACCTAGATATCGAATCAAGGATTGATTCGATAAGCCGATACATAGGATACTAGTCGGTTATATGAGATATGACCGGATCGTTAAATCAAGTGTTGATTTAATGATTTAGTGTATAATTATATATTTGATATATTACTTTGCATTAACTAGTATTGGTTCACTTTAAATGGATTTTCTCACTTGATGTACAAGAAGTATATGTGATATACTTTTGTGCACGTATTTGTATCATGTTTGATGATACTTGATCATTTGGTTAAGTGTAAAGGATTAAACCATGGTTAAGAGATGATTAGGGTTTTGCTTTTTCATTTATTTATTTGTTTATTTATTTGGAAAAGATTTAGATAAGAATGGTGGCTATATTTGTTTCTAGTTGAAGCTTCATGAAGCTTTGACTTCTTAACCATTCTTGTCTTCATGCTTAACCCTAACCCATTCAAGTAACCATGGTCTATTCTCTACACTCTACTATAGTTAGCTTATGATAAGTATTGATTTATTTTCATTTTAATTCAACACTTATCATATTCTTTCTTCTTCTTGATCTTCTTCTTCAAGAAAGAAAGCTTGATGCCATCAATGGCAACTTGAGTTCTAAAGTGAGAAATCCAATTCTAAAGTGAACCCACCTCCTATTTCTTCACCCTCTACCTCTTGCCAAGTGGTTTTGGGTGTTTTCTTCACAAGTTTCACGACTACGTGAAGTCGGAGCTTGATCCAATGTAGCCTTGACATAGATCATCTTCGGCACGAAGCCGACGACCTATTCCGCTCACTTCTCCGATGAAGCCGATGCGAGAGTCCAAGATTCGAGACGGACAGCGAGAGGACGTCTACGTGGAGCTAAGGAAGTGGATATCTGGATCTACAAAGGTTGTAGCTTCTTATCTTTAGTTAAGTTGTTAACTAGATTCATATTTCGCCTAAACTTCTAGTCCACGATCCGTATTAGGGTTTCTCGGCACCCGTAAAATTTGAAATTGGCATGGTTGATGCCTTGTGAGACTTCATTAGCGTGCCTAGGAACCCTACAGTGGTATCAGAGCCTAGCTAGAGCCTTAGGCGAAGTCTAGACGACGTTTGAAACCCGAATACACATCGAAACCCTAACACATCCTGCTCTCTGGACTTTTTCTAAAATCTGGGATTTTTCAAGATTAAAAATGCTTAAAAAATTCAGCAGGGAATTCTAAGAATTACGGTGCAAAGTTTTTCCAATGAACAGTATAATGTGCGGCGGAACCGCGGCAGAAGCATGGCTTCTGCGGCGGTTCCGCGGCCTAATGATGACGTCAGCCCTCCTCCTTTGCACAGTGATTCATCATTTCAGCAGCTGAGTTTTATGGGTATTTTTAATATTTATTCAAGAGTTGAATTTTCTGGGGTGTTTTAGAGCTTCGATGTTTCGATCGGATTATCAAATTTCGTCTTTGTGTATTTCCGGATGACTTTAGAATATGTTGAAAAGTTCGACCGGATATAAATACCAAACTTTTCCCCTGCCGGAAAATATCCAAGTGTTGGATTTTTGTGTGGTTTAAGGACGTTCTAAGTAGTGCAAGTAATGCGATGGTCCCTCTAGAAGACAACAAACCTTAACTCGATTATGTGACCGTCTTGAACTGCCTTTTGAACCTTAGGGTTTGGGGGAGTACGGCGTGCCACATGTGAGGCGTTGGCTTGACCCTTCTACGGCTGGACCGTTGGTACTGAGGCACGAAGTGAATGTTTTTGAACTTATTTCATGTGATGAGCCGTTTCGGGAAAACTTGGGTGTTCGATTATTCAATCGGAAAGTTTAACATTTTCTACTTATCCGGAATGTGATACAATAATTGGAATTCACAAGTAGTTATGAGATAACTGAATGAATGTTATAAATCTAGCGGTTTAGTTTCATTTGATATTGAAAAGAGTTTTCGATAATGAGACTAAAATGCGGGGTTTATAACTGTTAGGCATGTGATGTCTAAGTATTTCATTTGATTAGGCATGTGATGTCTAAAGTGGTTGCGGATTCCAATTGTTGTAGTTTTACACTTTCTTTTCTGTGACCGTAAGTGTAATATGTGATATCGCCGGTTTCGTTGCTATATTTCAACGACAATTGGGATGCGCATATTTACTTACGTTGATGACATGTGATGTTATGTGTTGCTGGATATGTTATATTGGATTGTCGTGTTTGAATAGCCGGGGGTTTTTATGTGAGATGAGTGTTTTTCATTTTTCATTCATGTAAAAACTTGTATGTAATATTCTTTTATTTGGGGCACTTCCAGGTTGCGGAAGCTGTCACCCTTTGTATATTATTTACTTTTCTGCACTAGGATAGACCCAAGGAGGGGAGCACAAGTAACCGGGTTCTGGGGTCCAGTGGGAGACCAACTCGAGGAGTCGAGTCCGGGTCTCCTAACCCTAGAATTGGTAGGGTTGCTTGCCGCTCTCGTAGGGGTCTAGGGGTGTGGGATTGGCTATTCATCACGACCGTGGAATCCGTGTTTTATTCTGGCTCGTATTGAAAACACGGACGTCCTAGTATATCCAATGCTTCATATGTTTCTACTGCTGCGTTATCTGTGATGTGATCATGTGATGTTCTGTGATAGATACAGTATATAGTATATATGATATATTATATAGACGTTACTTATGTTTTGCACCCGCGCTAGCCCTGCCCCGCTCTGCCGTTAGTTACCTAACCTAACGGTGCACGAGGGGACATCGAGGCGAATGCGGATGGCATAAGTGTACGTCGTATTTATCTTTGATGTTTAGGTATTTAAATGATGGGACTTCATTAATGTGATTAATGAAATAAAAGAAACCAAATGATGTTGTAGAATTAGATTTTAAAATAAAACAGGTAGCTACAGTTCTTGCTTTGCATAGCGGTATATATGATATACCCTGCACCTTATTCGATGAGGAAAGGACCGAGATCCCTTCACCGGGAGTGACTCCTTTAGCAATAACTGGCAGATGCTACATACTCGGTCTGCTTTTGATTGCTTCTATAGTTTCTGCTTTGCACAGTGATATATATGATATATCCCGCACCTCATTCGACGAGGAAAGGGACGACGATCCCTTCATCGGGAGTGACCCCTTTAGCAAAACTAGAAAAGCCTCAAAATCATTCCATTCCAAAACTTCATTTGATTCTACAACGATATCAAGTTCATTATGCAATAGGTTTTCAGAAAAACCTAACGTAGCCCTCCGTCATTTCAGATAAATCCTACTTAGTATTCGTGTTACGTTTGTTGACCTCCGTCAAGGCGTAGTTGTTAGTGTATATGCCCTAGAGGCCATTACTGTATCATACTAGTTTGTATATTACTTAATGGAAGCTTGGGATATTCACAGTTGTATATACAATCTTGCTCGAAATGGTAGTATGCTACTTGGTTTGTCTCTGCTTTAATATGTGCATGTGTTTCTTTTAGCATATTGCTGGTATACATATTAGTGGAGCCCTTAGGATCTTTGCTTGATTACCAGCGTTGTGATGGCGCTCGCACTCGTGGGAGCTGGGTAATCTATAAGCACATCCTTATACAGGTCCCTGGTCGTTGGACTATCGAGACAGGGCATCGATACTCCGGAGTAGACTAGCGTATGCGCTTCTCATCCCAGTGTGGGAGACGGTCTGTCCCACAGCCGTTAGTACGTCGTACTTGGGATAGTATGCGGGTGCTCGTTAGGTTACGAGTATACTGGACAGGACTCGTCGGGAACTGTTGGTTGGTAATATACCTATCGTCAGTTATCAGTTCCCAGGTGACATGAGTACAGCTTAGTCCGCTGACTTGACACTGTCACTTCGCCTCGAGTGTGTTCCCACTGCACTTTGATTACTACCCTACCACGGCTTGAAGGAGTCGTGCAAACAGGTAGTTTTTGGGTGCAGTCCCGAAGCACTTGGAGGCAGTGACGGTTAGACAGGATTCGTCTCTCCCGGTATTGGGGGTTGACATCGCGCTGTGTCTAGGAGAGCCATTACACGAGTAGTCCCTGGCCAGGGCAAGCGAGATATACTGGTAGGTTTCCAGTGTTATCTCAGGGTGTTCTGGGCTACACTCCGACACGACTTGTACCGCTATTAGGGGACTGACGTTCACCGCCCCCCTAGGCCCGCCATGCGATGTATCAGACGAACAGACCGGACTGTACGGAGACTGTCACATACAGGCTCAGTAGGAGTGCAGATGGGGTTCACCTCGTCAGTCTTCTTATCGACATCTACCTGGGGACCGTTACGTACAGCTAGTGCCGCTTGCGGTCTGTGGTTAAACCCACTGCCAGCATAGTGTCGAGTCTTTAGAGTCCCACACAGAGAGCTATTCGCCTTTAGGCAAAATGAGTAGAGGTCGCATGGTTTTGCGACAGGGTTCGTTCGCATCCGCGCACTTGTGCACGTTTGCTGTCCGGACAGTTTATACTAGCGGGCTTTGGTTTAAGCCGGATCCTAGTATATGATTTGAGATTGGTTTTTCTCATTGTGTTCGTGTTCCTCGGATCACGAATGCGGGTGCGTATGCACAGTTGCTTGAGATTGAGGGAGAGGACCTTGATTAGGGTTAATGGTTGTTGTCATTTTATTAACCCTAATATTTATGTGTGTGTTATTGTTAATTAGTAATTAGTTTAATAATTATCCATGGTTGTGGTTGTTGACCTTTTGACTTCTTTGACTTGTTGACCAAGGTTGACACTTTGACCATCATAATTTCTTTTGGAAGATGCTTTTTGATCTTTGCAATTTGAAATGATAATGGTCATGTCATGATTTACCATGATAATTATCTAGCTAATTATTTAATTAAATTAATTCACACATATTAGTGAGAAGAGCTCTATTTTTTTCTCATTCTCTCATATCATTTCTCTCTCTTGTTCATCCTCTCCCTCAAGCTCTCACCCTCTCATGTGTTGAGAAACAAAAAGCTTGAGAAAAACCTTCACTTGATCCTCTCTACTCTCTTCTAGGGTTCAAGTCTTAGCATTTCTTGCACTCTAGTTACTCCTAGCTTGGAGTTGAAGCTAAAGGTGGTGGCTTTCAAGTGGATCTTTCTTTGACGGAAGAAGACAAGCAAGGTGAGGCCTTTCTACCATTCCGACGAGCAAGGAGAGAAGGAGTTCGAGCTCAAGGTATAACCTTTCTACAACTTAGTTAGTTGTTAGTTTACTTTAGCTAGTTTTCGTTTAGCAAAGATCCTCACAAGCATAGTCCATGTTGCCTAAGTCATTAAAAATCCGTTTTTTATTATGTTTTCCGCCTCCCCGTAAGCACCGGGGTGGGCAACACGGACTTACAGTGGTATCAGAGCCTAACTAAACTCAAACTAGCTAAGTAGTGAAGTGTAACGAAGTTTCGAAACCGGAAAATCCAAAAACCGAACTTTTGCAAAACCCTAGTTTCTGTTAAAATTTTTTCTGCTCAAAATGAAAATATTTACACTTGTAAAATCGTCTCAGGGTTTTGTGAATACACCCAAGAAAAACGATACCCCAATTCCCTCAAACCGCCGCCCTTCCGCCGCACGAGGTAGGCATGTGCGGCGGAAGCGCCGCGGTTTGTCGTTATCGGCGCATCGTTTTTCGTGCAGTGTGTGTTGTTGTTGGTTTTGGGATTTTTAGGATATATTATATGTGCCCAGATTTTCCAGAACTAAAATTTACTTTTGGGGGCCTATAAATCCGTATTTTTCCGGAACTTCACTACACTTTAACTACATCGGTTATATCTGTAATGCTTGCATGTATTGAACGTCGGCTAATCGCTATAAGACGATTAGTCGGGGTTATACATGATCTGTGATTGTTATTGGTTTGTGGATATGAATGGATTGGATTGTCGCGGGTGAATGGCCGGGGTGGATGTGAGATGAGCGTTGTTTTTCTTTCATTCATTTGTAACATGTAAATTGATGTAATAATATTCTTTGTATGGCCGCACAACCGGGTCGGGGTTGTAGCCGTCATTGTATAATTCTTTTTACTGTTTTTGCTCCTAGGATAGACCCATGGAGGGGGTGCACAAACTACCGGGTATCTCGAAGCGCCGAGTGGCCTACTCACGGTGGTGAGGGAGGTTGCTTCGCTTCGGGTGCTTGGCGGGTAGTTTGCCGCACCCGTAGGGGTCTTGGGTGGGGTATTGGCTATTCACCGCGACCGTGTAATCCGCTTTGCGTTGCAGGCTCGAACGCATTGCGGATTCCTAGTATATCCAATGTATTCATCTGTGATCTGTAATGTCTATCATTGCTATATATTTATATATAATAACTATTTAGGCGTTGCTTATGTTTTACAGCCGCGCTAGCCCAGCCCCCGCTCTGTCGTTAGTTAAGTAACCTAACGGGTGATGACGGGGCCCCGTGGCGAATGCGAATGGCATAAGCGTACGTCATATTTTGGTTGTTTTCTGCAATGGTAGGATTAAATGATGGGACGCATTAAAAGAACTAATGCAAGAAATAAACCAAGTAAAAGTCGATTGGAACACTTTGAAAACCACTCGGTTCTTTTCAAAACTAAACTTTTAAACGCGGAGCTTGAACCACTCCTTTTAAAAGCTATCTCGTTCCATCGATTATATCAAGTTCACTACGTTCACGGTTTCGCCAAAACCATTCGTAGCCCTCCGTCATTCCATATGAATGGTCAAAAGTATTCAAGCTGTGTATTTTGGCCAAAGTCAAGGCATAGTGATTGGTAGCGTTTGGGTATTCATGTGCAGCATAGATAGATGCGTTGATTTGGGACAGTCGTGCTGCCATTTTGGCCAAAGTCAAGGGTAGGTACGGGTGGGTCCAAATTAACCAGGAGAATGACGGGTAGAACTTGACATGTGACTTATGATATTTTGGCCAAAGTCAAGGTCATAAGAGCATGGGGCAAAAATCCACATCGGGAGTTTCATAAGTACTGAAACTTGCTAGTGTTGCATACCATTTGGAGTGTGATGATTCTGGTAGGATTCCTTCGGCTTTATCACGCGATGATATTTGGATCCCGATCCTACTGTGAGTATATGCTACTCCTCGGGAAAACTCTCACTTAACGATCAATGCTATAAACCTAGTAGGTGCCTAGAAAGGTGTTAGCGGGGCTACGCCCACAGGGAAAAGAGGTTACTTAATTAAGGAACTTCGCGAAAGCGTTGGAAAACCTCCCTCGAAGTACCGACACTGGCCTGGCTGAACGGTTAAGCAAGTATTGTACGGTGAGAATGATCCCGGCTAATCCTTTTCTTTACGGTTTGAGAAGGGATTCGAGAGACAGTGGGAGCCATCCAGTTTAGACAAACTAAAAACCACTCTAAACTTGCAAGAGCATCATGCTAAAGTGTTTCTTTTCTCTCTCCTAATTGCAGCGACCATTCAAGATGACCGGACTTAAGTTACTATTAGATAAAAACATATTGACAGGGCCAAACTACAAAGATTGGCTCAGGAATGTCAAGATGGCTATCACTTATGACAAGCTGGGGTATATACTTACCACCAAAGCTCCCCCTGTCCTAGGTCCCACCTCCAGCGTCGCGGATGTTGAAATCCGTAAGACATGGGAGATAGATTGCGCGAGGGCCAGATGCCTCGTACTAGCCTTGATGGACAACGAACATCAGAGGAGGCACGAGAATATGGACCTAGAGTCCATATTTCTCCATACAAAAGAACTGTATGGAGAGCAGTCTCGTATCGCTAGATACGAAGTGTCGAAGAAGCTCTTTTCGGCAAGGTTGGCCGTCGGATCATCGGTAGCGGACCACGTGCTTAAGATGATCGGCTACATAGAGGAGCTCGCGGACCTTGGGACCACGTTGGAGAATGAACTCTATACCGATTTGATTCTCCAGTCCCTTCCTTCCACTTACGCCCAGTTCATTCTTAACTTCAACATGCAAGGAAAGGAGGTTGAACTTTCCGAACTTCTGAACATGTTGAGGACTGCTGAGGGCACCCTACAGAAGGGTAGGGAGACATCCACTTTGTTTGTAGGAGGATCTTCCTCTTCTAGGTCCAGGGCGAAAGCCAAGGGCAAGAAGAAGAAAGCCCCCGCCAAACCAAGAGGCGGTGTCGGTAAAGTGGATACGAAGGGAAAGGGTAAAGCAACAAAGGTAGCGGGGAAGCTGGTGGGGAAGGAAGAATGCTTCTATTGTCACAAAAGTGGTCACTGGAAACAAGATTGCAAGGCTTGGAAAGCCAGAACACAGGATTTGAAGCGAGTTGCAGCTTCAGCTTCAGGTGTGTATGTTATTGAAAACTGTCTATCAATAAACTCTACTTCCTGGGTATTGGATACCGGATCGGGATCTCATATCTGTAATTCTTTGCAGGCGTTGAGAAAGCGTAGAGTTTTGAAGGCAGGTGACATGACCCTCAGAGTTGCGAACGGTGCTAGCATGGATGCTGAGGCCGTGGGGGACTATCACCTGGGATTATCAGATGGACACTTTTTGGTTTTGCGTAGTTGTTATTATGTACCAAATGCAACCTGTAATATCATTTCTGTATCTTTATTATCTAAAGAAGGTTATGAATTTGCATTTGTAAGTAATGTAGTGAACATTCACCTTAATCAAGTGTTGATTGGGTCAGGTACATTGAACAACGGTATATACGTTTTAAACCAACCACAGATTTTCAATATCCAGAATACACACAAAAGAAAGTCTCCAGAAATTAATAAAACTTTCTTATGGCATTGTAGACTGGGTCACATCAACGAGAGAAGATTGACTAAGTTACATACTGAAGGATATTTAGATTCGTTCGAATATCAATCGTATGCAACTTGTCAATCCTGTCTCAAAGGAAAGATGACAAAGGCTCCGTTTTCTGGACACGGAGAAAGAGCGAGCGAGCTCTTGGGACTCGTACACAGCGACGTGTGCGGTCCAATGTCTACACATGCGCGAAGCGGTTATTCTTACTTCATTACCTTTACGGATGATTTTTCAAGGTACGGTTATGTCTTCTTAATGAAACATAAATCCGAGGCTTTTGAAAAATTCCAGGAATATAAGAATGAAGTAGAAAAACAAACAGGCAAAAGTATCAAGATCCTAAGATCGGATCGAGGAGGAGAATACTTAAGTGCCGAATTCCTGAACTATTTAAAAGAGAATGGAATTCTCTCTCAGCTTACTCCTCCATACACTCCGCAACATAACGGTGTATCGGAGAGACGGAACCGAACCCTATTGGATATGGTACGGTCCATGATGAGTAACGCTGAGTTACCGCGATCATTCTGGGGGTATGCGCTAGAAACAGCTGCATATCTTTTGAACCGTGTTCCCACTAAGACTGTGCCTACCACACCATATGAGTTATGGAGTGGGAAGAAACCCTATCTTAATCACATTAAGACATGGGGATGTCCAGCTTTTGTAAAAAAGCAGCATGCGGACAAGCTCGAGGCACGCTCAGTACAGTGCAAGTTTGTGGGATATCCAAAGAACTCCAAGGGATATTACTTCTATTACGAAGAGGAACAAAAAGTCCTTGTTTCTCGCCATGCCCACTTTCTAGAACATCAGTTCATAGAAAAAGAAATAAGTGGGAGCGCAATAGAACTGGAAGAAATTCCAGAACCACAAACTATTACTGAAAGTTTAGTGGAACCAGAAGGTTCAAAAGAACAGGACATTCCTATGCCACTCCGCAGGAGTAGTAGGAAGTCTCATCCGCCCGAGAGATACTACGGTTTTCTCATTGACGGGGATAGAGAAGACTGCATCCTGGATTGTGATGAGCCTACTAGCTTCCAGCAAGCCATTCAGAGCGTCGACTCGGTAAAATGGCTGGATGCAATGCGGACCGAGATGGAGTCCATGTACACCAACAAAGTATGGACGTTGGACATTGCTCCAGACGGGGTAAAACCCGTAGGATGCAAGTGGATCTTCAAAAGGAAGATTGGTGTAGATGGACAGGTTGAGACCTATAAAGCTAGACTGGTAGCAAAGGGTTTTCGTCAGCGACCTGGTTTGGACTATGACGAAACCTTTTCTCCAGTAGCTATGCTGAAATCCATTCGGATCCTTCTTGCCATCGCTGCTTTCCACGATTATGAGATTTGGCAGATGGACGTAAAGACAGCTTTTCTAAATGGTCATTTAGAGGAGTGTGTCTATATGGACCAGCCAGAGGGTTTCATTCAGGGTGGGAGCAGCGGAAAGGTGTGCAAGTTGCTCAAGTCCATTTATGGACTCAAGCAGGCATCGCGGAGTTGGAACATCTGTTTTGATGAGACGGTCAAAGAATTTGGCTTTATCAAAAATCCAGATGAACCATGCATCTATTGTAGATTTGTAGCGAGAACTGTAGTATTCCTCGTTTTATACGTGGATGACATTCTCTTAATAGGAAATGACATTCCTATGCTACAATCTGTCAAGGGGTTCTTGTCACATAGGTTCTCCATGAAAGACCTGGGTGATGCCTCCTACATTCTGGGTATCCGGATCTACCGTGACAGATCCAAGAGGATATTAGGACTCTCGCAGTCCAGGTACATCGACACCATACTGAAGAGATTCAGTATGGAAGAGTCCAAGCGCGGTAATCTACCGGCTTGTCACGGGATCACCCTCTCCAAAGAGATGTCTCCCAAGACTGATTTGGAGAGGGATCGCATGTCTATTATACCCTACGCTTCTGCGGTAGGCTCTATAATGTATGCGATGTTGTGTACCAGACCGGATGTGGCTTATGCACTGAGTGTGGTAAGCAGGTATCAGTCAAACCCTGGGGAGAAACATTGGATAGCAGTAAAGAACATTCTCAAGTACCTGAGAAGGACTAAGGAGATGTTCTTGGTGTATGGCGGAAAAGACCTGCAGGTTGAGGCCTTTGCTGACTCCAGCTTCCAGAGTGACAAGGATGATTCCAAGTCCATGTCGGGTTTTGTCTTTACCCTCAATGGAGGGGCGGTGTGTTGGAAGATCTCCAAACAGGAAACCGTTGCTGACTCGACTATGGAAGCGGAATACATCGCTGCATCTGATGCCGCAAAAGAAGCTGTCTGGATGAGGAAGTTCTTGAAAGAACTTCAGGTGGTTCCGTCCATTGTTGAACCAATACCTCTGTATTGCGACAACAACGGGGCTATAGCTTTAGCGAAGGAACCCAGGTCCCATCAGAAATCCAGACACATCTTAAGGCGGTATCACCTGATCAGGGAGATCGTAGATCGCCAGGAGATCGAGGTCCGGAGAGTTGCATCAGAGGATAACACAGCAGATCCATTCACGAAGGCCCTACCCCAGACTCAGTTCGAGCGGCTGATCGAGATGATAGGTCTTCGATACGCCAGTACATGGCCTTAGTGCAAGTGGGAGATTGTTAGTGTATATGCCCTAGAGGCCATTACTGTATCATACTAGTTTGTATATTACTTAATGGAAGTTTGGGATATTCACAGTTGTATATACAATCTTGCTCGAAATGGTAGTATGCTACTTGGTTTGTCTCTGCTTTAATATGTGCATGTGTTTCTTTTAGCATATTGCTGGTATACATATTAGTGGAGCCCTTAGGATCTTTGCTTGATTACCAGCGTTGTGATGGCGCTCGCACTCGTGGGAGCTGGGTAATCTATAAGCACATCCTTATACAGGTCCCTGGTCGTTGGACTATCGAGACAGGGCATCGATACTCCGGAGTAGACTAGCGTATGCGCTTCTCATCCCAGTGTGGGAGACGGTCTGTCCCACAGCCGTTAGTACGTCGTACTTGGGATAGTATGCGGGTGCTCGTTAGGTTACGAGTACACTGGACAGGACTCGTCGGGAACTGTTGGTTGGTAATATACCTATCGTCAGTTATCAGTTCCCAGGTGACATGAGTACAGCTTAGTCCGCTGACTTGACACTGTCACTTCGCCTCGAGTGTGTTCCCACTGCACTTTGATTACTACCCTACCACGGCTTGAAGGAGTCGTGCAAACAGGTAGTTTTTGGGTGCAGTCCCGAAGCACTTGGAGGCAGTGACGGTTAGACAGGATTCGTCTCTCCCGGTATTGGGGGTTGACATCGCGCTGTGTCTAGGAGAGCCATTACACGAGTAGTCCCTGGCCAGGGCAAGCGAGATATACTGGTAGGTTTCCAGTGTTATCTCAGGGTGTTCTGGGCTACACTCCGACACGACTTGTACCGCTATTAGGGGACTGACGTTCACCGCCCCCCTAGGCCCGCCATGCGATGTATCAGACGAACAGACCGGACTGTACGGAGACTGTCACATACAGGCTCAGTAGGAGTGCAGATGGGGTTCACCTCGTCAGTCTTCTTATCGACATCTACCTGGGGACCGTTACGTACAGCTAGTGCCGCTTGCGGTCTGTGGTTAAACCCACTGCCAGCGTAGTGTCGAGTCTTTAGAGTCCCACACAGAGAGCTATTCGCCTTTAGGCAAAATGAGTAGAGGTCGCATGGTTTTGCGACAGGGTTCGTTCGCATCCGCGCACTTGTGCACGTTTGCTGTCCGGACAGTTTATACTAGCGGGCTTTGGTTTAAGCCGGATCCTAGTATATGATTTGAGATTGGTTTTTCTCATTGTGTTCGTGTTCCTCGGATCACGAATGCGGGTGCGTATGCACAGTTGCTTGAGATTGAGGGAGAGGACCTTGATTAGGGTTAATGGTTGTTGTCATTTTATTAACCCTAATATTTTTGTGTGTGTTATTGTTAATTAGTAATTAGTTTAATAATTATCCATGGTTGTGGTTGTTGACCTTTTGACTTCTTTGACTTGTTGACCAAGGTTGACACTTTGACCATCATAATTTCTTTTGGAAGATGCTTTTTGATCTTTGCAATTTGAAATGATAATGGTCATGTCATGATTTACCATGATAATTATCTAGCTAATTATTTAATTAAATTAATTCACACATATTAGTGAGAAGAGCTCTATTTTTTTCTCATTCTCTCATATCATTTCTCTCTCTTGTTCATCCTCTCCCTCAAGCTCTCACCCTCTCATGTGTTGAGAAACAAAAAGCTTGAGAAAAACCTTCACTTGATCCTCTCTACTCTCTTCTAGGGTTCAAGTCTTAGCATTTCTTGCACTCTAGTTACTCCTAGCTTGGAGTTGAAGCTAAAGGTGGTGGCTTTCAAGTGGATCTTTCTTTGACGGAAGAAGACAAGCAAGGTGAGGCCTTTCTACCATTCCGACGAGCAAGGAGAGAAGGAGTTCGAGCTCAAGGTATAACCTTTCTACAACTTAGTTAGTTGTTAGTTTACTTTAGCTAGTTTTCGTTTAGCAAAGATCCTCACAAGCATAGTCCATGTTGCCTAAGTCATTAAAAATCCGTTTTTTATTATGTTTTCCGCCTCCCCGTAAGCACCGGGGTGGGCAACACGGACTTACAGTAGTGTGCGGTAGCTAACTAGTATTTATCTGCTTATGCATATGATGCAGATTGGATTAGGGTAGTCGTACGACCTTGTTGACCTCCGTCAAGGGTCGTGCGGGTGGGTTTGATTCAATCAAGAAATGACGGGTTGAACTTGACTTGCACCCTGTGGTTTGTTGACCTCCGTCAAGGTCATAGGATGCTTGGGGCAAAATATTATCGGGAATTTCAAGTGTTGAAATTTGCAATGAGATTGCATACCTTCTATGAGATAGTTGGATCCCGATACCCACTGCGAGTAAGAGTTACTCCTGGGAGAGTTTTGCACATTGCAATTAGCCGATCAAGTAGGTGACTAGAAAGGTGTCAACGAGGTTACGCTTCTGGGAAAACGAGGTTTACATTAATTAGGTTCGTGCGAAAGCACGGGGGACCTCCCTCAAAGTACCGACACTGGCCTGGCTGAAAGATTGGCGAACTTGTAGTGTGTAATTAATCCCGGCTAGTCTTTCCTTTTAGGGTTTGAAGGAAGATTTGATAAAAACCAGTGGGAGCCATCCTGATTAGATAAGATAATAACCAATCTGATCTTGCACGAGCATACGCTAAAGTGTTTTCTTCTCTCTCTCTCCAGGTAGCGACCATTTCATGCCCTAATAAAGATAATAATATGGATGTATTGACCGAACCCGCATGTTATACTGTGCTGGGGAACGTTGGTTCCGTTCTTTCCTATAAGAGTTATAGAACTGAACAGGATATAGGGGAATACCAGGATTCCCATGCCACCCGAATGAAGAAAGTACATGATGATGCATTTTCTTCGGGTGTGTTCGTTACAGAGAACTGTTTCTCCATTTGCTCTACGTCCTGGGTATTAGATACCGGGTCGGGATCCCATATATGTAATCAGTTACATGGGCTTAGGAAAGGTAGAGAACTTGGAGAAGGTGATAAAGACATAAGAGTTGGAAATGGTGCAATAGTTGCAGCTAAGACTGTCGGGGAATATCACCTTGCATTACCAACAGGTAATACATTGGTTCTGAACGAATGCTATTACATGCCGAACCTGATATGCAACATTATATCAGTTTCCTTATTAAGTAAAGAGGGATATAATTTTGTATTACAGGACAATGTTATGAACATTTTCCGTAACCAAAAGTTGGTTGGATCAGGCACGTTGTGCAATGGCATTTATGTTTTAAATCAATCAACAGTTCTGAGCATAACAAACACACACAAGAGGAAGAGTTCAGAACTGAACGAATCCTTCTTATGGCATTGTAGACTGGGTCACATCAATGCGACACGACTGGCTAAGTTGCATAACGATGGATATTTAAATCCGTTTGAATTTTCATCTTATGACACTTGCCAGTCATGTCTCAAAGGCAAGATGACCAAAACTCCGTTTACGGGATACGGAGAAAGAGTTACCGAACTCTTGGGACTTATACATAGTGATGTATGCGGTCCCATGTCTACACATGCCAGGGATGGTTCTTCGTACTTCATTACATTCACTGACGATCTCTCTAGGTTCGGGTATGTGTTCCTGATGAAACACAAATCAGAAGCTTTTGAGAAATTTAGAGAATATAAACAAGAAGTTGAGAACCAAACCGGAAAAAGTATTAAAATCCTACGATCTGATCGAGGAGGAGAATACTTGAGCATTGAATTCCTGGACTTCCTAAAAGAGAATGGGATTCTCTCTCAGCTAACTCCTCCATATACACCACAGCACAACGGTGTATCGGAGCAGAGAAACCGCACCCTATTAGATATGGTGCGCTCTATGATAAGTATAGCTGAGTTACCTGTTTCCTTCTGGGGATATGCACTGGAAACAGCAGCATACCTACTGAACAGGGTTCCCACCAAATCTGTGCCTACCACACCATATGAGATATGGGAAAGGGAAGAGACCATATCTTAATTTTATAAAGATATGGGGTTGCCCGGCATATGTCAAAAGACAAAAACCGGACAAACTCGAGGCAAGATCTGTTTTGTGTAAATTTGTTGGATATCCCAAACATTCGCGAGGGTATATCTTCTACCACAGTGAGGAACAAAGAGTATTTGTTGCTCAACATGCCACCTTTTTAGAAAAGGAATTTCTTACAAAAGAAATTAGTGGCTCTGAGGTAGAACTGGAAGAGGTTCCAGCTGAACAAAATACAACAGAAGATTTAGTGGAACCAGAACATTCAGTAGCTCCCGACGAACCTCAGCCTCTCCGTCGATCTGGTAGGGTTCCTCGCCCACCTGAGAGATACTACGGTTTTCTCATGGATGGTGGGAGCGAGGATTGCATCATAGAGGATGATGACCCAAATAGCTTCGAGCAGGCCATCATGAGTAGGGACTCAGTGAAATGGCTGGATGCTATGCGGTCCGAGATGGAATCCATGTACACCAACAAAGTATGGACTTTGGATGTTGCTCCTGAAGGGGTAAAACCCATCGGGAGCAAGTGGATCTTCAAGAAGAAACTTGGTGTAGATGGGAAAGTGGAGACTTTCAAAGCTAGACTTGTTGCAAAGGGTTTTCGTCAAAGACCAGGTGTGGACTATGACGAGACCTTTTCTCCAGTGGCTATGCTTAAATCCATCCGGATCATGCTTGCCATCGCTGCATATTATGATTACGAAATCTGGCAAATGGATGTTAAGACCGCCTTTCTAAATGGTGATTTAGAAGAGTGCGTGTACATGACTCAGCCAGAGGGCTTCGTAGACAGTGGGAGCAGCGGGAAGGTGTGCAAGCTGCTTAAATCCATTTATGGATTAAAGCAAGCATCGCGAAGTTGGAACATCTGCTTTGATGTCGTTATCAAAGAGTTTGATTTCGTCAAAAACCCAGATGAACCTTGTATTTACAAGAAGGTGGCAGGGAGTAAGGTTGTCTTCCTCGTATTGTACGTCGACGACATACTCTTGATAGGAAATGATATTCCTATGCTGCAATCGGTCAAGCTCTTCTTATCACAAAGATTCTCAATGAAAGATCTTGGTGATGCCTCCTGCATATTGGGGATAAGGATCTATAGAGATAGATCCAAACGGATATTGGGATTGTCCTAATCCAGGTACATTGACACCATACTAAAGAGGTTTAGTATGGAAGAATCCAAGCGTGGGAACTTGCCCACGATCTCTGGAGTCACTCTCTCCAAAGAGATGTCTCCCAAGACTGATTTGGAGAGAGCTCGCATGCAAGGGATACCCTATGCTTCGGCTGTAGGCTCTATCATGTACGCGATGCTATGTACCAGACCCGATGTAGCATACTCACTAAGTGTAGTGAGCAGGTATCAAGATGATCCTGGAGAGAGTCACTGGACAGCTGTGAAGAGCATTCTCAAGTACTTGCGAAGGACTAAAGAGATGCTCTTGGTGTATGGTAACGGAGAACTCCAAGTGGAGTCCTTTACCGATTCGAGCTTCCAGAGTGATAAGGACGACTCTAAGTCGCGGTCGGGCTTTGTCTTTACCCTTTACGGAGGGGCGGTTAGCTGGAAGAGTTCCAAGCAGGAAACCGTGGCAGACTCGACGATGGAGGCTGAATACATCGCTGCCAACGATGCCGCTAAAGAGCTGTCTAGATCAAGAAGTTCATTACTGAACTAGGTGTGGTTCCATCCATTGAGCATCCAATACCTTTGTATTGCGATAACAATGGAGCGGTGGCTTTGTGTAACACTTTGAAATTTCCGTTTGATTGTTTTGGTGATAATCAGTAGTCTTGCATGTTTTTATTTGTGTGTGCATAGGATTAATAGTTATTATTGGTAGTGTTAGTATTGAAAATTTCCTTGTGTTGTGCACACTTGCATGCTTAGACTTTTCTTGTAACTTGTTAACCATTCTTTTGTGCATGGTTGCAAGTTTATTATTTTTTTCCCCATCATTTTATCAACTAAACCATTCTTTTTATAAGTCAAAATCCAAATAAAACAAAGGAGTATGGTGGTTAGGTGAGGGGGTGGACTTTTTGACCATTTTCATCCCTTCTCTCTTTCTCTTATCCCCACTTCATTTTCTGCAGAATTCCTGCAGCAAACCCCAGCCTTCCCTCATCTCTTCTCTCTCTTTTCACTCCTCTTTGATCCCTACACCAAAAACCCTACACAATCAACTCTTTTCTTCACTAAACCTTAGGAAAAATGAAGTTTTTGGGGTGTTGGGGAGCTAATCTGCACAACTGAGGGTAAAGCTGAAACTTTTGGTGTCTCTAAAGTCATTTGAAGGTATAAATCCCAATCCTAGCACCCAATTTCCATAACTTGCATGTTTAGCTTAGAAATATCACGTTTTTGTACCATTTTAGTGCTTTGGAAGGGGGTTTAGTGTTAAAGTGTTAAAAATTATGTTGTGGTGGCTTGATTAGCTTGTTAATGAGTTATTAGTGTGGGATTAGACCTAGACCTGTTTCAGATTTCATCAAAATACCTTAAAGTCCCATTTTTGTGCAAAATGTGTGATTTGAACTGATAAAGGCACTGTAGGAAATCTGCTGTTACCCGAGACTTTTTAGTGTAAATCTAGATGTTACTGTAGCATGTAAGGGGGGTATTTAGTGCACACACAAAACCTGGGAGCCCAATTCCCAAGTGAGGCCGCCAAATATTGCATTCTGGCCGCAATTTGTGGCCAGATTGGGGAGCCATGGGAAGGGGTTTGGGGTGTAGGTCTCTGCTTGCATGTAGGTTATTTTGGTATATATAGTTTTGAAATATCTTTCCTGTATAAAAATCTGGGGTAGAATACCTATTTTCCCGTATTTTCAACCTTTCGCGACACGCGTGATACGTGTGTGTGGGTTTTGAGTTTCTGCGTATCGCGACGCGTCGGAGTGATTTCAGACACGTAACCACACGTTTTAGCGTATCGCACACACGCGCGCTTGGTTCGCGACACGAGTTATTGGTTCGG
This sequence comes from Agapanthus africanus, assembly GCA_030015575.1. Classification (NCBI taxonomy): domain Eukaryota; kingdom Viridiplantae; phylum Streptophyta; class Magnoliopsida; order Asparagales; family Amaryllidaceae; genus Agapanthus; species Agapanthus africanus. The sequence goes on along the minus strand of CM057345.1, from coordinate 332,374,063 downwards.
CTTGAATGTCGCGTTTCTGTGATTTCAAGCTTACGTGTGATATATTGTGTAATTATAGGTTCGCAGGCGAGTACAGCGGACGCCGCGCAGGAGGGGAAACAGGTTGTTGGCTATACCTAGTGGAAGGCTACGGTGAGTAGATTTCACATCTACGGGGATATCGCCCGCATGGCGTTCTACGTCAGGGCCGATAGGACCTTATAGCGTTCCTTATATATATATTGCATGTTCATGGTTACTAGCTAGTGCATTGCATACCTACTACATATATCACATTGGATCATTGCATTGTAGCTTATCTATATGTGACATGACTTGATATTCATACTTGAAACCTATATCACATTGGATCATTGCGTTGTAGCTTATCTATATGTGACGTGACTTGATATTCATACTTGAAACCTATATCACATTGGATCATTGCATTGTAGCTTATCTATATGTGACATGACTTGATATTCATACTTGAAACCTATATCACATTGGATCATTGCGTTGTAGCTTATCTATATGTGACATGACTTGATATTCATACTTGAAACCTATACCACATTGGATCATTGCATTGTAGCTTATCTATATGTGACATGACTTGATATACATACTTGATGCACATAGCACATCACAATCACTTGTATTATTGGTTGGGATTTCATGTGATGTCTGGATTTGGGAACCGTGGACTTTTCAAATACGTAATCATTTAAAAACCCGGTTCCCTTGATATGATATTTGGGGCGCCGCCCCGTGTTTTCTCGGTGCTAGAGGATGTACTGAGAGAGGGCTAACCCGGAATGACGGATGCCCGATGGATTGATATAGGGCTGACCCGGAATGACGGATGCCCGATGTATTGAGAGAGGGATGACCCGGACTGACGGATTCCCGATATATATACTTGATATAGGGCTGACCCGGAATGACGGATGCCCGATGGATTGATATAGGGCTGACCCGGAATGACGGATGCCCGATGTATTGAGAGAGGGATGACCCGGACTGACGGATTCCCGATATATACTTTATGAGAGGGCTGACCCGGAATGACGGATGCCCGATACAGGATGTTTTACGTGTCGATGCTAGACACGAGTATTTATGATATTTGGGTGTCGATGTTGGGCACTCGGGATTCTCAGGGATATACAGGATTTGAGGGCCGATGGAGTACCGGCGTTTGGGATGTTGGGATTTGTGATGCATACATACATATGTAGTCCACCTTGATACTTCATGTAGATACTATATTCCCATGCTCAGCATTTATTATCGCATCTCATCCTGTAGCTATATCACCTGATAGAGGACTTGCATTATTATTATTATTATGCATACTGCTTACATCGCATTGATATCATCTGTTGGCACATGATAGAGTAGTGTAGTACGTACATGCTCGCGATTACCTTTATATGTTATCTCTATTCACGAGTTGGCAACTCACCCCCGTTGTGCCACAGTGTTTGCAGGTTGCCCCTCGGAGTAGTCGCGGCAGGCTGCCTTGCATCTTTTGACACAGATACCCCCACAGTTGGTGTACTAGCTCTTTTGCTGATAGGTGGGTTTTGTGCGGTATCTGTTTATCTTTCTGTATGTACATTGTTGTATCTAGTACTCTCCATCTACCATGTATGTATTGACTTAGAAACAGTGTGAGGACGATGTTGTATTATTTTGTATTCTGGTGTCGAGCTCGTTGTGAGCCGGCTGTACTTGCAGTTTATTCTATCTGTGATGTTCCCACTTGTGGATCTTGATCTTCGCTACGGCGTCGTATATTGTTTCCTTAGAGATTGATTACTTAGTTTTCTTATCATGTTTTAGTTATTGCTTCCTTTAAAACTTCTATCACTCTATACTTTCACTGGTTTGATTTCTGGGTTTTCGGTTCACTTAGTCGCGTTACGCCTGTAGACGTTACGTGGTTAAGTGCCGGTCACGGGCCAAACTTCGGGTCGTGACAAAGTTGGTATCAGAGCGTAGGTTTTACCTTTCGGAGTGTAGGACGACCCTGGTATGATGGAGTAGGTAGCTGCGGCAGGGTAGCGTAGCGTGTGTATGTTCCGCGGCATACTCACGACACGGTACTTTGCCTACGCGACCTTAGGACTTGTTGATTTAAATTCCTCCTTGAGTATATACATTCTTGCGATTCGATTTCCATATCCTTGTCGAATCCTGTTGTTTTTGATAGCCAATATGCCGCCAAGGACTACGAGGGCACAGAGAGCGGCCGCGAGGGCCGAGGTTCGAGTTGATTCATCTGAGACAAGGACTAATCCGAGTAGTACTCCTGTTGCACCAGGACAGATTGTTTCCCCTACGACAGCTCAGATCGCTAGACTAGTGGTAGAGATGCAGGGCCTTTGCCAGGCGATGAGCTCATTGATAGAGGTCGTTCGAGCGCAGCGACAGGTGGTTGCCACCCCTGTTACCCAGTTGTTCCTGGCGATCATCATGCAGTATTCCGTCCCCTACATAGCACCGGTGGAGGCAGCTCCCATGTACGAGACACGTCTTCCAGAGACCGTGAGAATTTCGGAACGGTTATGGAATTATACTAGTGTACCAGCCCAGAGCAGAGGCTTAGGACGAGGACAGTCGTTTGGCTTCCATCCTCAGGCAGGACGGCATTCAGCACGTAGGTGTTTACGATGCGGAAGCCTTCAACACCTTATCAGGCAGTATTTCTTCACAGCACGTCAGGGTCGTGTTCTGAGGCGTCGTGGATGCGGAGGGTTTGCACAGAGGGGTCAGGCTAGTAGAGGAGGAGCTCGGTCAGTCGCAAATGAAGGACAGGCACAAGTTTTCGCTTCGACTCATCGGGACGCGCGGGTGTCCGATGCTGCGGTTTCAGGTACTCTTTCAGTTTGTCCTTTGTTGCACACGTATTGTTTGATCCGGGTCCTTGTGCTCATATGTATCCACACCCCTTGTGCTGAGTTTGAGTAGAGAGTCCGGTTTGCTTGGTCAACCGCTAGTTGTGACTACTCCTGCGGGAGAGTCGTTTGTTGCTAGGCACGTGTTCCGATTCTGTACCGTCCGTATCGGCGAGAGAGAGTTGCCGGTCGTTTCGATCCTTCATGAGATGTTGGACTTCGACGTTCTTTTGGACATGGATTTGGTTAGCCACGTGCTATGCTTCTGTTGACGGCCGCGAGGAGACAGTTCGATTTTGTTTTCCCGGCAAGTCGGTTGTTGTTGTGTTGGGGGACCGTAGTGCCACCCCTCACAGTGTGATTTCTTCGGTTCGCGCTGGACAGCTTTTGCGGAAGGGATGTCAGGGATTTCTCGCATATGTTTGCGATACTAGGGCTATAGAGGTTCTTTTGGATCAGGTTCCGGTTGGTAGCGAGTTCCCTGATGTGTTCCCTGGCGAGCTTCCTGGGCTACCGCCCGAGCGTGATAATTCTTTCTGCATTGATTTGGTTCCTGGTACGGGACCTATTTCGATACCGCTTTATTGGATGGCCCCGGTGGAATTTAGAGAGTTGAAGGGTCAGTTGCAGGATACTTTTCGAGGATCGATTTACGATCGGGCTATCATCAGCTGCGGGTTCGACAGGAGGACATTCCTAGGACAGCTTTCCGCACGCGCTACGGCCATTATGAGTTTTGGTGATGTCGTTCGGACTCACCAACACGCCAACAGCATTTATGGATTTGGTGAACCGTATTTCCGGCCGTATCTTGATCTGTTCACTATGGTGGGTTTTGACGATACCTTGGTGTATTCTCGGAGTAGAGAGGTGCACGAGCAGCACCTGCGGATTTCACTGCAGAGCTTGAGGGAGCATCAGCTTTTCGCCAAATTCTCCAAGTATGCCTTCTGGCTAGATAGTGTGGACTTCTTGGGGCACGTGATTACACGAGATGGTATATGTGTTGACCCAAGGAGGGTCGGGGCAATTCGGAGTTGGCCTAGACCCACGTCAGTGACGGAGATTCGCAGCTTTCTAGGGCTGGCAGGGTATTACCAGCGATTCGTGCAGGACTTCTCTCGCATTGCTACACCTTTGACCGGGTTGACCGGAAAGGGAGTTCGCTTCGATTGGACGGAGGAGTGTGAGCACAGTTTCCAGCAGCTACGGGCTCTACTGACTACGACACCAGTGCTATCATTGCCTTCGGGATCAGACGGATTTGTGGCCTACTGCGATGCTCCACGAGTAAGGTTGGGGTGCGTTTTGATGCAGCATGACAGGGGGATTGCGTATGCTTCACGGCAATTAAAGAGACATGAGCAGAATTACCCTACTCATGATCTGGAGATGGCTGCAGTGGTTTTTGCACTCAAGATCTGGCGACATTATCTGTATGGAGAGTCGTGCCAGATATTCACCGACCACAAGAGCTTAAAGTACAGATTTCAGTAGCGAGACCTGAACCTTAGACAGCGCCGATGGATGGAGTTAGTGAAGGACTACGATTGTGAGATCTTGTATCACCCGGCAGGACTAACGTTGTGGCTGATGCTTTGAGTAGGAGGCCCGGGGGTAGTCTATCCTGTTTGAGCACAGTACAGAGGCAGTCGTCGGCAGATTGGCAGATCTTATGCGACAGCCGGGTGCAGTTCGAGTTTACGCCGAGCAGGGGACAGATTGCGCATGTTCGTGCACGCCCACAGTTGCTTGACCGTATATACGAGGCACAGCACGGTGATGACCGCTGTTCAGAGATCAGGACACAGATGGGACATGGCAGATTTTCCGAGTTCGTGATCGATGATCAGGGGATACTACGATTTGGAGCTAGACTGTGTGTACCAGATGCTGAGGGATTGCGGCGCGAGATTCTTGAGGAAGCACATCGATCGGTATATAGTGTTCATCCCGGTTCCACCAAGACGTACTGTGGTTTGAAAGATGTTTACTAGTGGGACGGTATGAAGAGGGACATTGCAAATTTTGTATCGAGATGCCTGACTTGTCAACAAGTCGAGGCTGAGCATCAGAGGCCAGCGGAAGAGCTACGGCCGTTACCCATCCCGGAGTGGAAATAGGAACAGATATCTATGGATTTCATTATAAGTCTACCCAGGACTAGTCGAGGGTATAACTCCATCTGGGTGATCGTGGATCGTTTGACGAAAGCAGCTCACTTCCTACCGGTGAAAACGACTTTCGGATTTACTCAGTATGCCCAGATCTACATTGACGAGATAGTGCGACTACACGGAGTTCCGACGTGCATTGTGTCCGACAGAGGCACCCAGTTTACTAGTAGACTATGGCAGAGGCTTCAGGAGGCTTTGGGCACTCGCTTGAGTTTCAGCACGGCATTTCATCCGCAGACCGACGAACAGTCAGAGCGGACTATTCCGACTCTCGAGGACATGCTCAGAGCATGCGTTTTAGACTTCGGAGGTAGCTGGGATCACCATTTGCCCTTAGTAGAGTTCTCCTACAACAACAGCTACCAGGAGACCATTCAGATGGCACCGTTTTGAGGCTCTTTATGGGAAGAGATGCAGGTCGCCTACTTGTTGGACGGAGCTCAGTGAGAACAGTATCTTAGGGCCACAGGTCGTGAGGAGACGACAGCGAAAATCCAGTTGATTCGCGATAGGATGAGAGCAGCCCAGAGTAGGCAGAAATCTTATGCGGACCGTCGTCGACGCAGACTTGAGTTTTTCTGTTGGTGATCATGTTTTCTTGAGGGTCTCCCCAACGAAGGGCGTAATGAAGTTTGGAAAGAAGGGGAAGCTTAGTCCCAGATATGTGGGCCCCATTGGAGGTCCTTGAGCGAATTGGTGCAGTTGCGTATCGATTAGCCCTTCCGCCCAGTTTTCCAGACGTGCATCCTGTATTTCATGTTTCGATGCCCCGCAGATATCTTCATGATCCTTCGCATGCGATTCAGCACCCGACGATCCAGCTTGAGCGCGACCTTTCCTATGCGGAGCAGCCGACGATGATCTTAGATCGACAAGTGAAGGGATTGAGGTCGAAAGGAATACAGTCCGTCAAGATATTTTGACGTGGCCAGAGCGGCAAGGAAGTCACTTGGGAGACCGAGAGCGAGATGATGAAGAGGTATCCCCACCTTTTTGAAGATGCGCATAGTTAGATTTTTTTTTAAAATTCGGGGACCGAATTTCTTTAAGGGGGGTAGATTGTAACACTTTGAAATTTCCGTTTGATTGTTTTGGTGATAATCAGTAGTCTTGCATGTTTTTATTTGTGTGTGCATAGGATTAATAGTTATTATTGGTAGTGTTAGTATTGGAAATTTCCTTGTGTTGTGCACACTTGCATGCTTAGACTTTTCTTGTAACTTGTTAACCATTCTTTTGTGCATGGTTGCAAGTTTATTATTTTTTTCCCCATCATTTTATCAACTAAACCATTCTTTTTATAAGTCAAAATCCAAATAAAACAAAGGAGTATGGTGGTTAGGTGAGGGGGTGGACTTTTTGACCATTTTCATCCCTTCTCTCTTTCTCTTATCCCCACTTCATTTTCTACAGAATTCCTGCAGCAAACCCCAGCCTTCCCTCATCTCTTCTCTCTCTTTTCATTCCTCTTTGATCCCTACACCAAAAACCCTACACAATCAACTCTTTTCTTCATTAAACCTTAGGAAAAATGAAGTTTTTGAGGTGTTGGGGAGCTAATCTGCACAACTGAGGGTAAAGCTGAAACTTTTGGTGTATCTAAGGTCATTTGAAGGTATAAATCCCAATCCTAGCACCCAATTTCCATAACTTGCATGTTTAGCTTAGAAATATCACGTTTTTGTACCATTTTAGTGCTTTGGAAGGGGGTTTAGTGTTAAAGTGTTAAAAATTATGTTGTGGTGGCTTGATTAGCTTGTTAATGAGTTATTAGTGTGGGATTAGACCTAGACCTGTTTCAGATTTCATCAAAATACCTTAAAGTCCCATTTTTGTGCAAAATGTGTGATTTGAACTGATAAAGGCACTGTAGGAAATCTGCTGTTACCCGAGACTTTTTAGTGTAAATCTAGATGTTACTGTAGCATGTATGGGGGGTATTTAGTGCACACACAAAACCTGGGAGCCCAATTCCCAAGTGAGGCCGCCAAATATTGCATTCTGGCCACAATTTGCGGCCAGATTGGGGAGCCATGGGAAGGGGTTTGGGGTGTAGGTCTCTGCTTGCATGTAGGTTATTTTGGTATATATAGTTTTGAAATATCTTTCCTGTATAAAAATCTGGGATAGAATACCTATTTTCCCGTATTTTCAACCTTTCGCGACACGCGTGATACGTGTGTGTGGGTTTTGAGTTTCTGCGTATCGCGACGCGTCGGAGTGATTTCAGACACGTAACCACACGTTTTAGCGTATCGCACACACGCGCGCTTGGTTCGCGACACGAGTTATTGGTTCGGCTTGAATGTCGCGTTTCTGTGATTTCAAGCTTACGTGTGATATATTGTGTAATTATAGGTTCGCAGGCGAGTACAGCGGACGCCGCGCAGGAGGGGAAACAGGTTGTTGGCTATACCTAGTGGAAGGCTACGGTGAGTAGATTTCACATCTACGGGGATATCGCCCACATGGCATTCTACGTCAGGGCTGATAGGACCTTATAGCGTTCCTTATATATATATTGCATGTTCATGGTTACTAGCTAGTGCATTGCATACCTACTACATATATCACATTGGATCATTGCATTGTAGCTTATCTATATGTGACATGACTTGATATTCATACTTGAAACCTATATCACATTGGATCATTGCGTTGTAGCTTATCTATATGTGACGTGACTTGATATTCATATTTGAAACCTATATCACATTGGATCATTGCATTGTAGCTTATCTATATGTGACATGACTTGATATTCATACTTGAAACCTATATCACATTTGATCATTGCGTTGTAGCTTATCTATATGTGACATGACTTGATATTCATACTTGAAACCTATACCACATTGGATCATTGCATAGTAGCTTATCTATATGTGACATGACTTGATATACATACTTGATGCACATAGCACATCACAATCACTTGTATTATTGGTTGGGATTTCATGTGATGTCTAGATTTGGGAACCGTGGCCTTTTCAAATACGTAATCATTTAAAAACCCGGTTCCCTTGATATGATATTTGGGGCGCCGCCCCGTGTTTTCTCGGTGCTAGAGGATGTACTGAGAGAGGGCTGACCCGGAATGACGGATGCCCGATGGATTGATATAGGGCTGACCCGGAATGACGGATGCCCGATGTATTGAGAGAGGGATGACCCGGACTGACGGATTCCCGATATATATACTTGATATAGGGCTGACCCGGAATGACGGATGCCCGATGGATTGATATAGGGCTGACCCGGAATGACGGATGCCCGATGTATTGAGAGAGGGATGACCCGGACTGACGGATTCCCGATATATACTTTATGAGAGGGCTGACCCGGAATGACGGATGCCCGATACAGGATGTTTTACGTATAGATGCTAGACACGAGTATTTATGATATTTGGGTGTCGATGTTGGGCACTCGGGATTCTCAGGGATATACAGGATTTGAGGGCCGATGGAGTACCGGCGTTTGGGATGTTGGGATTTGTGATGCATACATACATATGTAGTCCACCTTGATACTTCATGTAGATACTATATTCCTATGCTCAGCATTTATTATCGCATCTCATCCTGTAGCTATATCACCTGATAGAGGACTTGCATTATTATTATTATTATGCATACTGCTTACATCGCATTGATATCATCTGTTGGCACATGATAGAGTAGTGTAGTACGTACATGCTCGCGATTACCTTTATATGTTATCTCTATTCACGAGTTGGCAACTCACCCCCGTTGTGCCACAGTGTTTGCAGGTTGCCCCTCGGAGTAGTCGCGGCAGGCTGCCTTGCATCTTTTGACACAGATACCCCCACAGTTGGTGTACTAGCTCTTTTGCTGATAGGTGGGTTTTGTGCGGTATCTGTTTATCTTTCTGTATGTACATTGTTGTATCTAGTACTCTCCATCTACCATGTATGTATTGACTTAGAAACAGTGTGAGGACGATGTTGTATTATTTTGTATTCTGGTGTCGAGCTCGTTGTGAGCCGGCTGTACTTGCAGTTTATTCTATCTGTGATGTTCCCACTTGTGGATCTTGATCTTCGCTACGGCGTCGTATATTGTTTCCTTAGAGATTGATTACTTAGTTTTCTTATCATGTTTTAGTTATTGCTTCCTTTAAAACTTCTATCACTCTATACTTTCACTGGTTTGATTTCTGGGTTTTCGGTTCACTTAGTCGTGTTACGCCTGTAGACGTTACGTGGTTAAGTGCCGGTCACGGGCCAAACTTCGGGTCGTGACACTTTGGCCAAGGAACCTAGGTCCCATCAGCGATCCAGGCATATTCTGAGGCGATATCACCTGATCCGGGAGATTGTTGATCGCCGGGAGATCGAGGTCAGGAGGGTTGACACGAAGGACAACACGGCGGATCCACTCACAAAGGCCATTCCCCAGATACAGTTTGAGAGACTCTTCGGGATGCTCGGTATGCGATACTACAGCAGCTGGCCCTAGTGCAAGTGGGAGATTGTTAGTTGTATGTATGCCCTAGAGGCCAGTATTGTACAGATGATGTATATTATATTGGATGCTTGGACATATATAGAGATGACTTTCTTGCTCGATATGATAGTATGCTATCTGGTTGCTCTTTATCTTAACATGTACACTTGTCTCTTTATACTGTCTTATAGTTACATGTTGGTAAAGCCCTTAGGATGTGTACTTGACTACCTGGACTATGATAAAGATCATACTAGTGGGGACATGGTAGTCCATAGGTACATCCTTCAAGGTCCCTAGTCGTAGGTGTATCGAGACGGGGCATCGATATACCAGTGTAGACTAGCGTATACGCTTCTCGACCCATGAGATGGGCGATGGATGATCCCATATCCATTGGTGTTTGACATCAGAGATAGTATACGGGTGCTCAGTGGAGACTGGGTACACTGGACGGACTCGCCGAGAACTCCCAGATGGTATTATACCTCACGTCAGATGGCAGTTCTCAGGTGACACTTGTACAGGTTAGTCTGTAGACCCGAGATTGTCATAGAGTCTTGTGTGATTCCCACTGTGCTTTGATCTCCACCTTACCACATCCATGAGGGCGTGCAAAACGGTGGTCTTTGGGTACAGTCCCGAGTCACATGGAGGCAATGAGCGATAGGAGGGGTTTCGTCTCTCCCCGTATTGGGAGTTGATGTTGCGCTGTGCTCGATTGGCCGTAACAGGGAAGTCCCTGGCCAGGGCTGATCAGAGATTTGCTGGTAAGTGTTACCAGTAGTTTCTCGACCCGTTATGAGCCTCACATCGGCACGACTTATCGGTTATTGTGGTCTGACGTATACCACCCCTAGACTTGATATGCGACATATCAGACGAACAGACCGGACTGTACGGTAAGTGTTACTGGTTGGATTCACAGGAGTGTGAGCGGGCTAGCTCGTCGATCTTCTGATCACTCAATACCCGGATGGCCGTTACGTTTAGCAGACCGCTTGCGGCTTGTGGGTGCTTGATATGATCATCATCTACTACCGGCGTATTGACGAGTCTTTAGAGTCCTACACAGAGGTTTCCTGGCTCAAGCGAAACGAAATAGGAGCGCATATGAGATATGTGCAGGACCGAGAATAATGCGTGTATGTGATACCGTATTTCATTCTCGCGATGGATGTATCGATTGGTTATATTCGATATAACCTAGATATCGAATCAAGGATTGATTCGATAAGCCGATACATAGGATACTAGTCGGTTATATGAGATATGACCGGATCGTTAAATCAAGTGTTGATTTAATGATTTAGTGTATAATTATATATTTGATATATTACTTTGCATTAACTAGTATTGGTTCACTTTAAATGGATTTTCTCACTTGATGTACAAGAAGTATATGTGATATACTTTTGTGCACATATTTGTATCATGTTTGATGATACTTGATCATTTGGTTAAGTGTAAAGGATTAAACCATGGTTAAGAGATGATTAGGGTTTTGCTTTTTCATTTATTTATTTATTTATTTATTTGGAAAAGATTTAGATAAGAATGGTGGCTATATTTGTTTCTAGTTGAAGCTTCATGAAGCTTTGACTTCTTAACCATTCTTGTCTTCATGCTTAACCCTAACCCATTCAAGTAACCATGGTCTATTCTCTACACTCTACTATGGTTAGCTTATGATAAGTATTGATTTATTTTCATTTTAATTCAACACTTATCATATTCTTTCTTCTTCTTGATCTTCTTCTTCAAGAAAGAAAGCTTGATGCCATCAATGGCAACTTGAGTTCTAAAGTGAGAAATCCAATTCTAAAGTGAACCCACCTCCTATTTCTTCACCCTCTACCTCTTGCCAAGTGGTTTTGGGTGTTTTCTTCACAAGTTTCACGACTACGTGAAGTCGGAGCTTGATCCAGTGTAGCCTCGACGTAGATCATCTTCGGCACGAAGCCGACGACCTATTCCGCTCACTTCTCCGATGAAGCCGATGCGAGAGTCCAAGATTCGAGACGGACAGCGAGAGGACGTCTACGTGGAGCTAAGGAAGTGGATATCCGGATATACAAAAGTTGTAGCTTCTTATCTTTAGTTAAGTTGTTAACTAGATACATATTTCGCCTAAACTTCTAGTCCACGATCCGTATTAGGGTTTCTCGGCACCCGTAAAATTTGAAATTGACATGGTTGATGCCTTGTGAGACTTCATTAGCGTGCCTAGGAACCCTAATGATTTTTCATGAATTAACTTATTAAACTACAATTCATGATGATAATAATATAATGAAACCATAAATTAGATTTTAAATCTCATTTATTTAAGAATTTCTAAAATCTAGTTAGCAAAAATAGCATTTTTATCACTATTTTTCAATTATCAATAGAAACTAGTAACCAAATTAAGTTTTTCATTCCTTTAACATGTTAATATTCTCATTAAAACTACAATCTAATGATAACAATCTTAATTAGAATTTATATCACCAATATTTATGTTTTATAGAAACCTAGTTAGCAAAAAAAATACTTAATTTAAACAATTTGAATGAACAAATTATAATTCAACAACCATGCAAGATTTTCCATTCCAAAAAAATGTTAAACTAGTTATTATAACCCCACTTAATTAGTAAAACCATAACTTGATTTTATAAACCCTAACTTGAATTTTGAAACTTGTAAATAGAATTAATTAATTAAATCTAAATATGCTAGAATGAAACATTTAATAACAATAAATCATAAGAATAAAATTTATACCTCCACAACATGAAATCCAAACATGAAAATATGCCTCCAAAATAATGGATTTCCGTCTCCAAGATCCATGCTAAATAGGTCAAAGAATATTAGGTAAAGGTTGAATATGAATTTTGAGGTTTATTTTGGAATTTTTGATGAAATTTTGATGATTTTTGTAACAAAATCAAGTAGGGAAAATGGGGGGGCTGCCATGGGGAAGTGGCCGGCCATGGTGGGAGGTAGGAGAGGAGAGTGAGAAAAGTGTGAAGAAAAGTATAGAAGGTTCACTAATTTACTACACATACTTATGTCTTTTCATCACTTTAACTAATTAATTCATTTCTTTTCTAATAAAACATAAAGAAAAATCTAGAGACATGGAAAAATTTGGAAATAAATTTTGCATGATACACACTAGATTCTAATATGCAATGGTTCATTTTTGCAAATTAAACCCATTCAAATTTGTAATTTACACTAATTTAGTGTATAAATAAGGCTTATGTTAATAAATAAATAATTAATTTAGGAAAAATATTTAATTGAACTAAAAATTTATAAGTGACTAAATAAACATCATTTACTAGTAATTACATATTTAAAATAGGTATTTTTAAATTTATAATGAAAAATAATTACGGTTTAATTTTACGAAAAATACGTTTTACTTTACCGAAAATTAGAAAATTCACTTAAATAATTTTATTTATTTATTTATTTATTTTAAAACGTTACACCCATAGGTCACTCCTCCGGCGAGCCGAGTCATATTCCAAGGGCCTTCCAAAGTGGTCCAGCCACTCCACGATGTCTTCAAGGATGGAGCTTCTGTATTGAGGGCCCGGGAGATCGTCCATTTGTACTCTATCAAGCCGGGTTTCCTGGTATTCAGACAGAACGCCTCGGTTTTGTTTATAAGATATAACCCGCACCATTTTGCTCAGCAATCGGGTTATAATCAAGGTGTTGCCCTCGAGGCGTTCATCGTTGATCCAGTTACTACTGAGGAGGGTGTTCATATAGCGGTGCACCATTTCATGCGTCAGAATACGGGGTCCCATTTCCTGATCAGCGAGCCGAGTCATATTCCAAGGGCCTCAAATGCCTACGTTGCTTGGTATCAGCATGCAACGAGTGCCGTCGTTAAGGAGGAAAGGAGAATGCTTCTGGACCACAAGGATTCTGTCCCAGCCAGCAATCCCGCGGTCCCGCTGAGGCGACGAGCAATTGTCCGTCCTTCCTGGAGAGAGAGCAGTGCGGTCGTAGTTCCGCGAGCCTTTCCGGATAAGACTTTAGCGGACGCTCCTGCGACCGTGGTAGCTGTGGCGTCTCTGGAGTCGGGCATTAGTTCGGAGATCGGGACCCGCCGTTCGAAGAATCCTGTTAAGTGAAAACTCTTATCATCGGGTGTTGGTGCCAGCTCATAGAAGAAGAAGAAATCTTTATTCTCAGCTAACGTTGTATTCGGTCAGGAGCCTCATGCTCCTTATAACGAAGGCTTCTCTGAATATGGCACCAACGATGGTCTCTTCGAAGCTTCCGTCGCTCTTCTCTTAACAGGAATCTCCACTGAAGAGGCTTTCTTGGAGTCCCTCAATACATTTGAGGAGGAGGAGAGGCTCTGCGCTTCTATGGGCCTCAATATGATTCGCTTCACAACACCTTTACATATTTAGTTCATTTTATTCACAACCTGACTCCCTTCTTCTTTCTGTTACAGGAACCGGCGCCGCTCATGTTGTTACGAGTACAATGCCAACCTTGGGTGGTGGTGCGGAGAAGCCTTCAGAGCTACCGGCTACAGTTGAGGTCTTCCCAGGGCCGCCATGGGAGGCGTTGCTAAAGCAGTCAATGATGGATGTTGCAGTAGATCCGGAGGTCGAGCCTGATTTGGACAAAGACGCTCCTCTGTCGGAGGTCCTGAGGAGATCTATTTGTACGGCTAAAGCTGAGAGAAAGCAAAATAAGCATGCAGAGCGTCAGGCTAACCTGGCCGCAAGAGCGGGTTCGAGTGATGCTTGACCCTCTGACGTTCCCATGGCGGATGTTCCTTCTGCCCTGTCCACCGCTCATAGACAGGTTGTGTGTGCGGCTCGGGAAGAGACCGAACGGTTACTTCAAGGTAGAACAGCGCACAACCCCTCGTTGAAACCTAGCAATAGTCTTTTTCTTGAATTATAACACTTTTTTATTTTTTGAACAGGGCCAGGTTTAGATGGTGATGTGGCGGGCGAAGTGCCGGCGATTGAAGAGCCTGAAGTGGCAGACCTTCCTTTGGAATCTGGGACTGTTCCGACTGCTGCTTCCTCTCCTTGTGGATCTCTGATATCGGCAGGTGATGTGATCATTACGACAGCCCTTATCGATTCAGGGGACGAAGGTATGGATGCTGAATCCACCTTCCCGGTAGAAACCGAAGAAGCCGTCATAGCTGGTGATGCTCCAAACACTATCATGGTTTCTGTCCTGTCAAGTATTCCTCGAGCTATTACTTTTGAGTTCTTAATCCCGCTAGGCATCTCTACTGATATCTTCTTTATTCTGAATATAGGCGTGGTAAACCCCAACACTGTGCTGACTGAAGAATTACTGCCGGCCGTTGCCACGACTGTTACGGTTCCACCCATCTCTTTTGTGTCCCCCCGAGTTCTCTCGGGTCTAATGACGGAAGGTAAATATTTTTCATTTCTTTGTTTCAGTGTAGATATTATTTTCTTGGATTAATTTCTTTACTATATATTGTTCCAATCCTGCAAGAGTGCTTTTTGACCGCTTACACCAGATGTTAAGCTCGCACTTTACCTTCCAATCGGAATTTGTTCCCCCTTCAGGTGTTGGTTAGTATATTCCTCACCTATTATTTCATCTTTCCATGAGCAAACTTTCTATTGCTAAGCTTTTCTCGTATTGACGGCAGTATTACGGCTTGAGGGAGAGATTGAAGGAATAGGCGAGCCTCCTGCGCTTCCTAACTTGCTATTTTTTACCACCGATATGGTAGATCTCATCCATCATCATTCTTCCTTATTTTTTAAGTTGAAATCTGACCCTTCTTTGTGCGTGCTTTATTCTGCAGCAGCTACACCGGCTTTGGCTCCTTTTGAATCTCACATTTCCATGCCCACTGGACCCTTTGCTAAGCGTAAATCTTCCAGGGGTGCGGCGAATAGCAGGCAGATGTTAAGTGAATTCATCGAAGATCTTAACGTTGAAGCCATCACCTTTGCTATGGATTTTGCTGACGAGGTCAACCCTATGCTGGCGACGCTTCTGAATTTCCACAATGAAGATTCCGTCGGCATTTTGGTTGACTATTGTAAGCGGATTGAAGCTTGTTTGCATGAGATCAAGCACAAACATCTCACTCCTAAAGCATTAACCTCAAAATCTCAACTGATCGCATGGATCGAGCAAAGTGCTGATTCCATTCAATACTTCGAGCGAAAGTTGGCCCTGAAGCGAAAGAAGCATAAGACAACTTCTGGCGAATCCAGCCAATTGCGTGGCTAGGTAGAAGCGAATGCCGCGCAGCTGCAAGTTATGTTTGAAAATCTCCAGCAATGTGTTTCTAATGGACTGGCGCTGAGGCAGAACCTCGACTTTACTGAGCGTTGCATGCGAGATTGCGAGGTTGCTATTGTTAGTTATATGTATGCCCTAGAGGCCATTACTGTACATGCGATGGATATTGTAGTAGATGCCTGGACATATATAGGGAGGACTTTCTTGCTCGACATGATAGTATGCTATCTGGTTGCACTTTATCTTAATATGTACACTTATTGTCTCTCTATTACATGTTGATAAAGCCCTTAGGATGAGTACTTGACTACCAGGATTATGATGCGGATCATATTAGTGGGGCAGAGGTAGTCAGCAAGTACATCCTTCAAATGTTCCTATTCGTGGGGGTATCGAGACGGGGCATCGATATTCCAGAGTAGACTAGCGCATACGCTTCTCGACCCATATGACGGGCGATGGATGATCCCATATCCATTGGTGTTTGACATCAGAGAAGGTATATGGGTGCTCAGTGGAGACTGGGTACACTGGACGGACTCGCCGAGAACTCCTAGATGGTATTATACCTATCGTCAGATAGCAGTTCTCTGGTGACACTGGTACAGGTTAGTCTGTTGACCCGAGATCGTCATAGAGTCTTGTGTGATTCCCACTGTGCTTTGATTTCTACCATACCACGTTAAAGAGATCGTGCAAAAAGGTAGATTTTGGGTATAGTACCGAGTCACATAGAGGCAATGAGCGATAGGAGGGGTTTCGTCTCTCCTGGTATTGGGAGTTGATGTTGCGCTATGATCGATTGGCTATAACAGGAAATCCCTGGCCAGGGTTGCTGAGATCTACTGGTAAGTGTTATCAGTAGTTTTTCGAACCGTTATGGACCTTGCATCGGCATGACTTATCAGGCTATTGGGGTCTGACGTTATACCACCACCAGGCTGTGATATGCGACATATTTGACAAAGAGACCGGACTGTACGGTAGTGTTATTGATTGGATTCGCAGGAGTATGAGTAGGCTTGCTTGTTGATCTTCTGATCGCTCAATACCCGGGTGGCCGTTACGTTTAGCATACCGTTTGCTGCTTGTGGGTGTTTGATATGATCATCACCTACTGCCGGCGTATTGATGAGTCTTTAGAGTCCTACACAGAGGTTTCCTGGTTCATGCGAAACGAAATAGGAGCACATATGTGATACGTGTCGGTTTTGTGACCCTAAAGGCCTACAGGGTAACTGGAGCTATCTGGGGTATTTCTAAGAAAATAAAATAAGTCCATTGACCTAGATAGATCACTAGAAGACCACCACAGAAGTACGAACCTATTTGCCAGTAGTACGGCCGGCGAGACCGGATTTGAGGATGATGTCGCCGGACCCCTAAATTCCTTTGGTGTTGTGGTTTTGCCTGTAGCTCCCTAACCCTATAACCTATCCTATGTACTTTCTTGTTTAGTCCCTTTTTACCTGAGCCAAAATCTGGGAGTTGTTTGCGAGTGCTTGGGCTAATGTTTTCCGATATGTGAATTCGTGGTTTTGGTATTTGGATTTGATTCCGTCGTTGGACGTTTGTACGTTAACGACGAGGGTTGTTTGGTTGTTTTTGCATGCGTAAGCCATAGGTTCTAACCTATAGCAATTCGTGTGTCGTGTCGGTTTTCGGACTTGATTTTAATAGTATCGCGATTGTGTATTGATTGTAGGTACTTTCGTATGGACTTCCAAGACGACGAAGCACATCGACTTCGGCTAAGCGAGGAGTTCAGCAGGTGAGTAGATTTATATCTATGGGGGAAGTTGGGTGGATGGCGTATAGCACCCCCGCAACCATTTATATGGAAGATTATGTTATGAGTTATAAATATGATAAAGTCAACGCTAATGGATATAGTGCTTGAGAATATGAAATGAGAAGTGAATCATGATAAGTATGAATTGAAAGAGAACAAGTATGAGTTGTTAATGGTATGATATGAGATCGAGATCGATAAGGACGACACGAAATTGAGATAGAGGTTTTGTGAAATTAATAAGATATGACGTTTATACAAATGTGATTTGAGATATATATATATATATATATATATATATATTTATGAGTATAATGAGTAATATGTCGTACGAGACTTTAGATCCGTACCCTCATTATTGTATAGGTTGATAGATTCCCTATTCTGTTTGATGACCCCGTACGATGGATTACCGTACATGATGAGATGTACCGGATGATTGATCCATGCTAGTGATTTGAGGATGATGATCGAGGATTATTGTCATATCGGATGTTATGAGGCGGGATCGCCGATATAAAGATTGCCACCTGAACCATACCTATTTCCAAAACTGACGAATCGTATGCATCTTTTAAAACGAAAACTTTATGGGACGCTACGGGTTCCCAAATGATGTCTTTTTCTAAAAACACCGTAGCACCCACTTTCAAAACTACTATTCGTATCTTTTACAAAGGGACCGTATGGTTCATATGTAGATAGATATACCCATTTATTGTTCCTGTTATGTAGGATATTACCCCTAGTGATGTACATACCACGTGCCGGTATTTAATGCTATATGATATCAATTGCTAGTACACCTGCACTATTACCATTGATGCGCATGTTACACTTATACAGATTTGCCGGCTCACACATTCATCATCGGTAATTCCATGCTACTTACACAGTAGAACTGCCCTATCATGATATTACTCTTAACCGTAAAAAGTACATTCATTGTTCAATATTATCACTTGACATGCTTGCATGATAAACTCGATATGCTCATATTACTACTCTATGTTTCATACATCGTACCTTATGGTTATATGCTTGCATGATATACTCGATATGCTCATATTACTATTTTATGTTACATACATCGTACTTATGGTTATATGCATTGAGATGTTGTTTTTATGATATCTCTGGATTTGAGAACCGTGGTATATTTCAAAGGAAATAGTGTATTGTTTTAAAAACCCGGTTTCTCTTGATATGATATTTCGAGACGTCCACCATGAGTTTTCTCAGTTCTGAGCTTGTTTTCGAAACCCGATTCGAGGAGTTGGCGGATGCCATTTGTGGGTACATGGTGGACCCGGTATGGTACCCCGTGGCAAGAAATGATTTTTGTGGTGTAGACGATGAGCCTGGCAGTGGGAACACTACCTACCGGTGATTGTATAGAGCTCGGCAGATATCCGGAGAATACCGTTTTGGAGTTATGATATGAGATGGATATGAGGACCGATCTGAGGATGCGGCGCCTGAGATAAGATAGATATGAGGGCCGATATGAGTATGCGGTGCCTGAGATATGAGGATTTACGCGTCGATGCTGGACACGGGTTTTCATGATGTTTCGAGTGTCGCTGTTGGACACTCAGGTTCCATGATTTTGATGTGTCGTTGATGGACACACGTGGTTGATATCCACACATATATATAAAGGCTTATGTTTTCATGATGTTCGAGTGTCAGTGTGGGACACTCAGGTTCCATGATATTGTTTGTGTCGTTGATAGACACGTGGATGATATCCACAGGCATATAGGTATATGATGTCGGATGTTTATTTATATATCATTGTATTGATCGATTGATGAAATATATGCATATGTGGTCACCCTAGATATCATAGTATTACCTTCAGGATATAGTGACCTAGAAATCGTTGTTTTATTCGATTTCTACTTGCTGATGTTTTCTACTCACGAGTTGGCAACTCACCCCGTTGTGCCACAGTTCTTGCAGGTTTGACCTTTTGGGATCAGTTGCGGTATCGCTGGCATACAGCTTCATCCAGGGTGTTTGCTTTGGTAGGTGGGACACATGTTGGATCGTGCCCACTCTCGTACTTTATACTCTATTGTATCTAGATAAACTCCATCACATCAGATCGGATAAAATCAGAGACTAGACATTGTATATTAGTAGACCTAGTCAGACTTGGGTTTTATGCGAGACTTAGAGCGATGGGTTATGATCGCATTTCTTGATTTTTGATGTCTTGCTTCTTTATCAGTTCTTTCTGGGTTGATTCTTCGCCGTTGGGCATCGTATATATGTTATTGTGTGGTTGTGACGAAGAGCTAGCTCCCGCTTGGGGATGCCTATATATTGTTGTATATATGTTTTTGGATTAAAATATATAAGGGAGGTGCTGCCCAAATTTTTAAAGACAAAACATGTTTTCAACTCTAGTATAATCCACTTTCATTTTCATGTTTCATTAGCTATGCATTTAAAGAAAAACATAATTCATTATACCTTTATTTCAAAACTGCACCCCCACTATTTTCCGCAAAAAGGTTTAGATTTTCTGGGCTTCAGCTTACTTGATTTACGTCACGCCTTTAGACATTTCGTAATTTAAGTTCCGGTCACGTGCTAAATTATGGGTCGTGACAGGATAAGTATGAGATGATATGATGAGATGATGACAATATGAAACGAGATTACATAAGTCGATATGTTTTATATGAGGATGAAAGGCGATATATATATACACATATACATATACTAAGATATGATATGAGATGATATATATATATATGATAATATGAGATAATATAAGATACGAGACCATAGATCCGTACCTTGATTGATGATACTGTACGATAGATTATACCGTACGCGATATAATGTACAGGACGATAGATCCTTACCTTGATTGATGATACCGTACGATAGATTATACCGTACGTGATATGATATACCGGATGATTGATCCACGCTCTTGACTCGAGAATGACGTACGATGGATTATACCATATCTGATACTAGGAGGCTGGATCGCCGACTTATGGATTGTCTTGATCAGGAAAATCGTTGCTTTCTAATCACTTTGGTAGATAATAGATTACATTTGAACCATACCTATTTCCAAAACTAACGAATCGTATGCACTTTTAAATGACAACCTCAAGGGACGCTACGTATTTCCAAATGGTGTCTCTTTTCAAAACACCGTAGCCCCGGTTTCAAAAACTACGATTCATATTATTTAAACTATAACCATATGGTTCATGTGTGGTTATGTATTTTATACCGTTCATGTTTACGCTGTATTATTTCCTCGCGACATACGTACCACGTTCCCGGCACTTATCTTTATATGGCTTCGTCTGCTAGGACACATGCACCATTACCGATGATGCGCGTGTTACACATACACAGATTTGCCGGCTCACACACTCATCATCGGTAATTGCCATGCCACTTACCTATTAGAACTGCTATGTCATCGTATTGTTCTTAAATTGTAGAATTATAGTCATTGTTCAGTACTTATTACCGCACATGCTAGATTAGATATTGCACTTCTTTACATGGTTACACGGCATCCTTACATGAAAACACTTGCAATACTTTACAGTACTATTCTATGCTTGCATTTACTGTACCTTTATGGTTACAGGCATATGAGATTTTGTTTTCATGAGATCTCTGGATTTGAGAACCGCAGATATATTTTAAAAGTCTTATGATTGTTTTAAAAACGCAGTTTCTCTTGATATGATTTATGGCGTCCACCATGAGTTTTCTCGGTTCTGATCTATGAGTATACCCGATTCGTGGAGTGAGGAAGTGTTGGTCATAGTGCCCTCAAAGTCAATTATTGGGTCGCAGGCACGTGATTGCAATGATTGAGGAGGACCTATACCGGTAGGACAGTCTTACTCAAGATGATAGTATGCTATCTAGTTTGCATTTATCATCGTGTATAGCTTTAGGTGACATATTCACTATTACACGTTGATAGAGCCCTTAGGATCCTGCTTGACTACCAACAGTATGATGGCGATCATATACATGAGAGTTGGGTAGTCCATAAGCACATCCTTAAAAGTGGTCCCTAGTCGTAGGAGTTTCGAGACAGGGCATCGATACTCCAGAGTAGACTAGTGTATACAGTCGAGACCCTGACGAGGGGCGGTGGCCGGTCTCACAAGCCATTGGTGTCAGTTGGATCACCTAAGATGTATACAGGTGCTCATTGGGTTATGAGTGCACCGGACAGGACTCACCGGGAACCTGCTAGTTGGTATTTATACCTAGCGTCAGATAGCAGTTCTCTGGTGACATGTGTACAGGTTAGTTCATCGACCTGAGGTCGTCATTTGTCTTGTGTGAGTTCCCACTGCGCTTAGATTACTACCCTACCATGGCTCAAAGGAGTCTTGCAAACAGGTTTTAGTTGGGTACAGTCCCGAGCCACATAGAGGCAGTGAGCGGATCGGCAGGGGATTCGTCTCTCCCGGTATTGGGGGTGAGATCACGCTGTGTCTAGGAGAGCCATTACACCAAGTCCTTGGCCAAGGCAGGTGAGAATTAATGGTAGGTATTCCAGTAGTTTCTTAGGGTGTTCAGGGCTACCCTCCGACACGACTTATACAGCTTTTGGGGTCTGACGTTACCAGCCCCTAGGCCGGATATGCGATGCTCATAGACGAACGGACCGGACTGTACGGATATTGTCACTGATAGGCTCAGTAGGGTTCCAGGATGAGTTCTCTCATCGGCTTCCCTTTCGGTCATTACATGGGCAGCCGTTACACACAGCTAGTGCCGCTGACGTGCTTGTGGTTAAACCCACTACCAGGGTATTGACGAGTCTTTAGAGTCCCCCACAGATATTTTCCCAAGTTCGGGCGAAACGTTGTAGAGACCGTATGGTTTTATGGCAGGGTTCGAACATCACGTGCATTTGTGCACGTGTCATATTTCGGATAGATAATACTGGTGGGCTTTGGTTTAAGCCGGATCCAAGTATTATATTAAGTCAGAATATTTTAGTCTCATCGTATTCGTATTCGGTCGGAATACGGATACAGGTATGTATATACAGGTGAGGGGTATTCTCGTAATCCGTTACGAGAATATTTTACAAGATGCATTTCTTTTTGGATTAATCATTTTGGTTTAAATGATTAGTGATTTGGAAAGTGTGACTCATTTTGGATGACACATTTCTTCTAGCATGTTCATTAGTGACTCATGCTAATGAGTCACTAAGTGAGTCATGATAGAATTAATGGTGTTTTGTTTTAGGTGTAGATATTTTAGGGTTTGTGGAGATATTTCTTGGGAGATATTTTTATAAGATATTTTCTTTGTTTTTCAACACACAACCTTATATATATCTACTCACAAAAGAAAAATGAACACAAGTTTTATGCTTGGTTCTTTTGCTCACTTGATTCATTTCTTGAGCTCACACTTTCCAAACCTTAGCATCTTCTTCAACCTCCACTCTTACCCTCTCATGTGATGAGAACCAAAGAGTGTATTGAGACAAAAAATTCCACTCATTCTCTACTTCATCTTGGTCATCTCTTTTAGCAGACTTGATGCCCGAGTTGCCTCGGTATAAAGGCGGGAGCCCGTATAAAGAATCGTCGATGTGGTGCCACCTCGTCGAGAAGATCGGAGTCGCAGCGAAGAGCGTGGGATGATGGCTAAAGACCGAAGGACACGGATCGATCGGTATAGCCTTTCTACCTCTTTACAGTTTGTTAGTTTAGCATTAATGGTTAGATCCGGGTTAAAGTATGCGATAGCGCCAGTTGTAAAAGTTTTTGTTCTACGTTTGGCCTCCGTTAATTGGCCGGGGCGCTACCATAGACTTACATGGTATCAGAGCCACGCCATTAACTTTTACTAGCTTGTTCTAACGTGTTTAAAATATCGATCGAACGAAATTTCCAAAACCGCATTTTTCATGATAAAGTTTCTGTCGAATTTTTAAACTGGTCTAAAAATTATTTTGAGCATCTCATAAAATTGTGCAGGCTTTTTAAGACTCTGTAAGAAATTTGGGCGACCGAACCATCAAGACCGCCGCGGAACCGCCGCGCAAGCCTTGTATTGGCCGTGGTTCCGCCGCCGTTTTGAGGCTTCAGTGCACCATATTTCTTCTGGGTGTGTTTCATGTGGAATTGTGGTTTCTGGAATATTTTATTTGGGCCCAGATTTTGTTTGAGTACTGAAGTTGTACTAGGGGCCCACTTCGGGAAGTTTTGTCGATCGGAATTTTAAATGTGTTAGTTTACAGTACTTACATTATATCTCCGACCGTAAATGTCATTTGAGCGGTAAATCGTGTCTAATTGCTATAGTCCTTTTAGACGGGTTTGCGAACGTGACATTCGCGTTGATTTTCTGTGTTGTGCTGTGATGTTGCGGATTTGTCATGGTGGATAGCTGTGTGCAATGGTAGTGCAGTTTGGATTTATTTGTACATTTGATATTACGGGGCGAGCGTCCAACATGTGGACTCCCGTCACTGCCTGTTTGTATATTATTCTTTTGGGGTACAACCGGGTTGAGGTCGATGTACTCGTTGTACATATTTTCATTTATGTACTAGGTTTACCCCGCGACGGAGTGCACGGATAGCCGGGTTCTGGAGGGCAACGGATCCGCATCTCATGGCTTTGAGAGGAAAGGGGCCTCACTCTAGAATTGGCAGATTATTCGCCGCACTCGTAGGGGGTACAGGTTGACCCAAGGAGGGGTATTCAAGTTACTGGATTCTGTGAAGTGCACGGTGGTCCATTCACTTTGCTGTAGGGGGCTGCCTCGCTTCAGGTTTTGGCGGGTGACTTTTCGCACCCGTAGAGGTCTAGGTTTTCATTGCAGGGGTTATCCACACGACGAGGGGAATGTCGGGTTTCAGTAGCGGCTTTGTGAAACCCGGGGATCCCAGATTATCTGTATTGTTCTGTGATGCTTATTACTTTTCTGTGATGTTGCATTTATCACGCCTGGAGCGATTATTGTATATTGGTATATATACTAGTATATGTTGTATATGTTTTGCACCCACGGTAGTCCAGTCCTTGCTCTGTCGTTAGTTAAGTAACCTAACGGGTGATGACGAGACCCAGTGACGAATGCGGATGGTATATACGTACATTTTATTTTCGTTCTTTTCTGGTGTGATTAATTGATGGGACTTCGTTGATTCTAAACAATGCAAAGCAAAAACAAACATGTTTGACGTTGTTGGAATGATTTTCAAAAAGTGTTATTACAAAGACGTTTTCTTTTGTTTTGCACAGTGGTATTCAGTTGTAATATCCTGCACCTCATTCGATGAGGCAAAGGCCGAGATCCCTTCACCAGGAGTGACCCCTTGGGCAGAAGTTTGCGTCAGGGTAATAACTTCACTATAGTCGATTACTTATTGCTTTGCATCACGGTATTCAGTTGGAATATCCTGCACCTCATTCCACGAGGAAAAAGCCGAGATCCCTTCACCAGGAGTGACCTCTTTAGCAAAGGTTTTCGCCACTATATTTTTGTAAAAAGCTATCAGGTTCCTTCAACGAGATCAAGTTCATTACGTTAAAGGTTTTTTGCCAAAAACCAGCCGTAGCCCTCCGTCATTTCATATGAATGGTCAGTAGTATTCAAGCTATGTTTGTTTGGCCCTTAGTCAAGACATAGTGATTGGTAGCTGCTGGGGTGTTCACATGTTGCATAGATAGATGCGTTGGTTTGGGACAGCCGTACAGCTTTGTTGGCCCTTAGTCAAGGGGGAGTACGGGTGGGTTCAAATTAACAAGATAATGAAGGGACGAACTTGACATATGACTTATTATTTGTTGGCCCTTAGTAAAGGTCATAAGAGCATGGGGCAAAAATCCACATCGGGAGTTTCTAAAGAAACTGAAACTTGCCAGGCATGCGCATACCTTCTGGAGTATGATAACGTGAGTGGATTCCTTCACGTTATCATGCGATGATAGTTGGATCCCGATTCCCACTGATGAGTTGGTTTACTCTTCGGGTGATCCCGACTAATTCTTCTTTTAGGTTTGGAGGAGAATTTGACGTTACAGTGGGAGGTTTCCTGATTAGATAAAGTGATAACCATTCTGATCTAGGTTAGAGTGCAAGCAGAGTGTTTCTTTTCTCTCTCTCTCTTTGGCAGCGACCATTGACCGACCCTAGACTATGACTCAGTGACCAAGTTGACCGAACTTTCTTAAAATACTGGCTTTTGGATTATCTGAGTTGCATAAGTCATTGTCGTTCCTTCTTTTACCCTTTGCATTCCTCCAGAACACCTCGTATTACTACGAACATCCACTTCCATTAGATAAATCCATCGTATAGTTATATACGAACTCGAAAGGACTTCTTCGAGGATGGATCCAGGTTCAGGAGAAATTGAATTGGTTTATTCAGTAGTCTTTTATTATCACCTTCTCTCAGGTTGCGAGGGCTCCTTGGTTTAGGAGAGTACACCTATTACGCTTATTGGATAGTCTTCTTCCAAACCATAGGCAGGTGCCGAAAGGTAGGGAATGAAGAAAACCAATTAGCCTAAGTAAGGTGTACAGAAGGTAATAAGTAAAGACAAAATAAAGGGATTAGAAAGAGGGCAATGTAAATTGCGACTGCTATCATTCATGACCAAACCGTGTAGTTCATCGCCACTCCTACTTCACCTTTGCATTTCTCCAGAACACCCCGTATTATTACGGACATCCACTTTCATTGGGTAAATCCATCGTATGGTTATATACGAACTCGAAGGAACTTGTTCCAGATTCGAGGATAGATTCAGGTTCAGGAGAAATAGAATAAGCTTTTATTCAGTTGTCTTTTATCATCACCTTCTCTCAGGTTGCGAGTACTCCTTGGTTTAGGGGTATACACCTATTACGCTTATTGGATAGTCTTCTTCCAAACCATATGCTGGTGCCGAATGGTAGGGAAGAAAGAAAACCATTTAGCCTAACGATGGTGTACAGAAGGTAACGACTAAAGACAAATAAAGGGATTTGGAGAGATGACAAATAAATATACGGTTACAGTCATGAATTGGATTATGAAAGAGGCATTACTAGGAATACCAGGATATCCTTACGAAACATTTTCATGTTTCAGTTTCACTGTGCATTGTTAAAAGAAAACTGTTTTCCCGATTAGATACTTACTCCAGGGTATGTATTTACCAGGTATGATTCTCACATCTGTATGGTTTTACAGATGATGAGTGGGAGTAAGTTATTGGGAATTAGGTGATCTTCCTTATTATATCGGAATTCGTTGTAATTGGTGATATTTGAGGAAATCGCCTGGGTTTTTGCCTGACGGCAAGTATTTGGTTTTGAGTATTCGTTGTTGTGCACCAATTTCAAACTGATATATCTGTACGTTTATTTATATAAAGTGAGATATAACTTTTTGAAATTATGTCCATGACATTTACCTATATCAGTTGACGATTGGGTAAGGAGCATTGAACAGCGGAGTAGTTCTTAACCATAAGTACGGTTTTCAACCTACGATGCACAGGTTTTGAGTTATTCAACTCAGCGGACTTATACAGAGTATTGTATGTTGTCCAGTGTCCATCAGGACAAAGGGGTTGGTCCTCATACTATGTTCTGTTTACTTGTGACTTCTCTAGTTTTTATACAAGTGTTTCGTATAAATACAAGGTCTAAGTTTTGAGAAGTTATAGGTAAAAGAATAAAGTAGAGAACCAGGTGTTGCAAGTATCGGGATTCTTCAAGGTGATCGAAGATGTAGATACTTGTGTATGGTATTCAGTTGATAGTAATGGTTTTGAGAAACTTGTTTCTCTTTCGGGTTACTCATAACTGGATGCATTCTTAAGTTGAGTAATGCTGATCGGTCTCTCTCCATTAAGTTGGTATGGATTGGAGACAGCTGCATGATTTGAATCCGGTTCCAATTAAATAAGTGCCAATGTTTCTATATTGGATATAGAATGGTTTATATCTTAACGATGTTAAGGTACGGGGAGTTTTCCGGCTTATACTTAAAACCAGACTCTGGATAACCCAAGGTACGTTTCTGTAATGGCAGTTTGTGGGTTGACCCGGGCTTTGTCGAGGGTTGACATTCTACCATCTAGAAGATCAATAGTGATATTGTTCTTGACTCGCCACAGTTTTAGTAAAATGGATTTTTTCAGAAAACAGTAGTGGGAGTATGGTAGAACTGGAAGAGATTCCATAACCGCAAACGATTACTGAAAATTTAATAGGACCTAAAGATTCAATCAGGTTTGACATTCCATTAGCCACTCCGCAGATATGGTGGGTAACCTCAGGCACCCGAGAAGTACTTCGGTAGCCTCAATGACGGTGACAGGGAGGTTCTTGTTTACCCAGACTTGACACTACTGTTGTTCCAGACTATGAGACCCGGCAGGAGGATGAGTATAGCGTCGTTCTAAACTCGCTTTAGAAGTGCATGTATATATTATTCTGCCAAAGGGTTGTTGTGGTCAGTAGGAGCAGCGGATGCATAGTGGGCAAGTAGCTTATGTCTATTTATAGACTTGAGCAGATATAGCGGAGATAGATCATCTATTTCTGATGTGACAGTCATGAGTTTGACTTCATCAGAATAGGGGATGGATCTGTCAAGAAGGTAGTAGGGTGTGATGTCCTGGTATTTGGATGACATACAAAGAGTAGGAAGTAAAATTCCTATACTACGATCGGTTATATTGTGGTTGTCACACAGGTGTTTCTCCACACAGGATATGCATATAATATCAGACATTCTGGTTACTAGATCTAGAATTTGGTAGTTTCCCAATCTGGGTACTTAGATAGTATTCTAAAGGTGTTTTAGAATGGACGACTCCCAGCATGGTGGTGTACCTGCAGGTGATGGAGTCTCCCTCTCTAAAGGTGTCTTACAGACTAAAGGGGAGAGGGATGTGCATGATTGGCATATCACTTGCTTAGACAATTGAGTCGATCATGAGATGTTAAGTACCACACCAGATATTGTTTTTGCACTAGATGCAATAAGTTTATATTAATCCAATCCTGGAGAAACATTCGGAAGCAGTTTTAGAACATAAGTGGATGTTCCAGGGATTTGATAACGGCAGCCTCCTTCGGAGACGGTTATCATTCCAGGCTTCCAAGGTGACATGGAAGACAGAGTGATTGTCAGAGTTATATTTTTCCCTCTGACAAAAGGGGGCAGTAGTTTGGATAGGTGGTCCAAGAGGAAACTGTGGAAGGCATGGTGCAGGATACTGATTAGGTTCAGTTGACGATACAGTCTAAGAAGTTTGGATTTGGAGTTCATTTATGAACTAGGTCCCATCAGATATCCAGACATATTCTAAGACAGGTATTACTTAATTCGGGAGATGGCTTTTCCCGCGAACTTGAGATTAAGAGAGACATAGAAAGAAACATCACGGCGGATCCACTCATTGAGGCTATTTCTCGAACACAAGGGTTTTACAAACGAGCTTTGTGAAACTGGTTAGTAGAGGAGTTGGGTGTTTGGTATCACACGGGCTGTGAGTATGCGACATCGCAATAATTATCCTTAAGTGCAAGTGGGAGATTGTTGGTCGTAGTGCCCTCAAAGTCAATTATTGGATCGCAGGCACGTGATTGCAATGATTGAGGAGGACCTATACCGGTAGGACGGTCTTACTCAAGATGATAGTATGCTATCTGGTTTGCCTTTATCATCGTGTACAGCTTTAGGTGACATGTTCACTATTACACGTTGATAGAGCCCTTAGAATCCTGCTTGACTACCAACAGTATGATGGCGATCATATACGTAAGAGTTGGGTAGTCCATAAGCACATCCTTAAAAGTGGTCCCCTAGTCGTAGGAGTTTCGAGATAGGGCATCGATACTCCAGAGTAGACTAGTGTATACAGTCGAGACCCCGACAAGGGGTGGTGGCCAGTCTCACAAGCCATTGGTGTCAGTTGGATCACCTAAGATGTATACAGGTGCTCATTGGGTTATGAGTGCACCAGACAGGACTCGCCGGGAACCTGTGTTGGGAATCCTCCCACGAGCACAGACGCGTATGTTTTGGAAATGTGTATGTTTTTATGGAAAACGGGATGCGCACACGAGATCGTTCTCGTTTTAATTATTTATAACCGCAAGTGCACGGCGTGTTGTAGCGAGCCGGCAAGCACGAGTCAATCCGCAGGGAATTGAGTATTAGGTATCGTTGTTTAAGGTTAACAAATTAACGAATTGGTTAGTTGTCATAAATAATTAAAAAAAGAAAGAAAACAAGAAAAGCAAGAAAACAAGTGTAAGGAAAGAATGGTTGTGGCTTGGTTCAGAAGCTTGAATCGCGACGTTTACCTCTACGCTCCCTTGGTTATGAGTTGTCCGGCTTTACCTTAATTCCGGCATGAAGCACGACTTGTCAACGCGGTTGCGGAGCACAAACCGTCAAAGTCCGACATTCGCCGCAAAGCACGAAACGAGTCTGTTTTGGTCACTTACCGATTGTATGTCCGCACTTAGGGTATCAATACTAAACACGAGGTTTTGCAAGCATACCGCAACAATGAAAACACAAAGAGGTTAGTGAGAGCAAAAGATATTGGTGTTGAGTTTGCGAAGGGTTTGTGAAGGTATATAGTATATGAAACAAAGAGTTGGTCAAGCTCTTTATCACAACATACCATATCCTAGCTTAGCAACCTTAACACAAAATGGAATTTAAGCGCATGAAACATAAACAAGCAGTGGAGGAGGCAAAGCCTTTCATCTCACTTCCTCACCCACACCACAACCAAAATAAAGAATTAGTTAAGCATAATGAAAAGAAGGCAAGAAAAGAGAGCAAGTATATAAAAGAAACAACAATATATTATAAACACTTGAGAACAAGATACAATGTTTGGTAACTTGTTCAACCTCCTTAATGAAGCTCTCCAAAGAGAGCTTCAAAAGGGAAGAAGAAGAAGAAACTAACTGATGTTCACTCCCCTCAAGCTAAACAAAAACAAAGCAAAACAAAATTATGAAATGGTATATACATGGTAGCCTCTCTCCCTTGCCCACTGATCTGTATTTATAGGCTCAAAAGAAAAATAAACAAACAATAAAAATGAGCTGACGTCAAAGAAGGGGCTGTGAGAAACCGGGGGCAATTGGGGCAGGTGTGGCTGGCCACACATGTATTGATATCGGCCTAAATCCGAGCTCCAAGGATCGTTTTTTGTATGTTGGCTTGTTTTATCCCCCACATCACTCTGATGTTGTTTGCTTGGTCAGTAAAGACTTAGGGTGCACTCAGGGCTTGGAGGGAAACTTGTAGCTATGAATCACATCAACACTTTATGCATTGAATGCACCATTAATGCACATCACACCATGCCCACTTGTGCCATGATTCATGGCTGCCCCATCATGGTCCTAGCCCAAGAGTTTGGTGTGTACACTTGCCTTGTATTGGACTATTTATTCAAAAGTGTGTACACATCAAATTATTGCACACGAACTCTTGGGATATCGGTCGGTTTTCAGTTCCGATTGCAGTGTTGGCTCACAAACGATATATCCATGATTTTGACTGTGTTTCCGGTGTTTTATCACGAATACCTGTACTCTGCAATAACTGAGCAAACACTGATTTAATAGCACCGATATATAACAAAAGAGATAACGAATGAGCGGTATTAAAATGCAGTTTTTTGTGGTGATCAACCTGCTAGTTGGTATTTATACCTAGCGTCAGATAGCAGTTCCCTGGTGACATGTGTACAGGTTAGTTCATCGACCTGAGGTCGTCATTTGTCTCGTGTGAGTTCCCACTGTGCTTAGATTACTACCCTACCATGGCTCAAAGGAGTCGTACAAACAGGTTTTAGTTGGGTACAGTCCCGAGCCACATAGAGGCAGTGAGCAGATCGGCAGGGGATTCGTTCTCCCGGTATTGGGAGTGAGATCGCGCTATGTCTAGGAGAGCCATTACACCAAGTCCTTGGCCAAGGCAGGTGAGAATTACTGGTAAGTATTCCAGTAGTTTCTCAGGGTGTTCAGGGCTACCCTCCGACACGACTTATACAGCTTTCGGGGGTCTAACGTTACCAGCCCCTAGGCCGGACATGCGATGCTCATAGACGAACGGACTGTACTGTATGGATATTGTCACTGATAGGCTCAGTAGGGTTCCAGGATGAGTTCGCTCATCGGCTTCCCTTTCGGTCAGTACATGGACAACCGTTACATACAACTAGTGCCGCTGACATGCTTGTGGTTAAACCCACTGCCAGGGTATTGACGAGTCTTTAGAGTCCCCCACAGATAGTTTCCCAAGTTCGGGCGAAACGTTGTAGAGGCCGTATGGTTTTATGGTAGGGTTCGAATATGCACGTGCATTTGTGCACGTGTCATATTTCGGACAGATAATACTGGTGGGCTTTGGTTTAAGCCGGATCCAAGTATTATATTGAGTCCAAATATTTTAGTCTCATCGTATTCGTATTCGGTCGGAATACGGATACAGGTATGTATATACAGGTGAGGGGTATTCTCGTAATCCGTTACGAGAATATTTTAGAAGATGCATTTCTTTTTGGATTAATCATTTTGGTTTAAATGATTAGTGATTTGGAAAGTGTGACTCATTTTGGATGACACATTTCTTTTAGCATGTTCATTAGTGACTCATGCTAATGAGACACTAAGTAAGTCATGATAGAATTAATGGTATTTTGTTTTGGGTATAGATATTTTAGGGTTTGTGGAGATATTTTTTGGGAGATATTTTTATGAGATATTTTCTTTGTTTTTCAACACACAACCTTATATATATCTACTCACAAAAGAAAAATGAACACAAGTTTTATGCTTGGTTCTTTTGCTCACTTGATTCATTTCTTGAGCTCACACTCTCCAAACCTTAGCATCTTCTTCAACCTCCACTCTTACCCTCTCATGTGATGAGAACCAAAGAGTGTATTGAGAAAAAGTATTCCACTCATTCTCTACTTCACCTTGGTCATCTCTTTTAGCAGACTTGATGCCCGAGTTGCCTCGGTATAGAGGCGGGAGCCCGTATAAAGAATCGATGATGTGGTGCCACCTCGTCGAGAAGATCGGAGTCGTAGCAAGGAGCATGGGATGATGGCTAAAGACCGAAGGACACGGATCGATCGGTATAGCCTTTCTACCTCTTTACAGTTTGTTAGTTTAGCGTTAATGGTTAGATCCGAGTTAAAGTATGCGATAGCGCCAGTTGTAAAAGTTTTTGTTCCACGTTTGGCCTCCGTTAATTGGTCAGGGCGCTACCGTAGACTTACAGGAGGTACCGTTTGCGGGTACATGGTGGACCCAGTACAGTACCCCG
Organism: Agapanthus africanus; assembly: GCA_030015575.1. NCBI lineage: Eukaryota > Viridiplantae > Streptophyta > Magnoliopsida > Asparagales > Amaryllidaceae > Agapanthus > Agapanthus africanus. Next base: position 332,341,125 of record CM057345.1, on the reverse strand, counting down.
GGGCAAGAAGATCGTATAGAGAGACGATGAGCCCGGAAAGAGAGCACTACCGACCGGTGATACTTTGGGCTCGGTGGATATCCGGAGGATACTGACTGGAGTCATATGATCAGATGGATATGAGGGCCGATCTGATGAGACGGCGCCTGAGATATGAGGATTTACGTGTCGATGCTGGACACTCAGGTTTGATGATGATTTGATGTGTCATTGATGGATACACGTTGGATGATACACCTGTATACACGCATATGATTCAGATGACTTGATACTATATACTATTACTGGCATGACCTTGTTATCATTACACATATGTATACACGATCACCCTAAATACCACAGTATTATTTTTATGTTATAGTATGACCTAGGAGATCGTTATACATTCGGTTTCTACCTACTGATATTTTCTACTCACGAGTTAGCAACTCACCCCCGTTGTGCCACAGTTTTCTTGCAGGATCGACCGCTCGGATCAATAGCGGTTCGTTGGCATACAGCTTCCTTCTGGGTGATTTTCATAGGTAGGTGTGGTACACTTTGGATCGTGAGCACCTTTGTTTATATATTTATTCTGTTGTATCTAGTTAAAAGCCCCATCAACCAGACTTTGTATATTTGGTAGACCTAGATACAAACTTGTATATTCTTTGAGACTTAGAGTGAGATGGGTGTATTGTTTATGATTGAGCTTGATGCTGTCTTGGTCTTCTTTATTTTCTTTCTGTGATTGATCTTCGCCTTGGGGCGTCATATATATTTATTGCGTGGTTATGATTCCGCCAATTGGTGAAGAGCTAGCTCCCGTTTGGGGATGCCTATTATTATTGCTATGTATTGGTTTTGGATCAAAATTTACAAAGGAGCTGCTGCCAAAATTTCAACGACCAAAATGTTTTTAAAGATAGTATACAACCCACTTGCATTTGCATATAATATTGCTTATACTGTTTGTTAGGAATATGTATGCCCTAGAGGCCATTATTGTATGATATAGTGGATGCTTGGATATATATAGAGGACTTTTTTGGTCGACATGATAGTATGCTATCTGGTTGCTCTTTATCTTGACATGTACATTTGTATTATTATACTGTCTCTCTGATACATGTTGATAAAGCCCTTAGGATGTTTGCTTGACTACCAGGACTATGATGCGGATCATACTACTGGGAGTTGTGTAGTCCACAAGCACATCCTTTAATAGTTCCTAGTCGAGGGAGTATCGAGACAGGGCATCGATATTCCAGAGTAGACTAGTGTGTACGTTTCTTGACCCTGTATGGGGCGATAGTTGATCCCATAACCATTGGTGTTTGACAACAAAGATTGTACACAGGTGCTCATTAGAGAATGGGTACACCAAACAAGACTCACCGAGAACTCCTAGATGGTATCATACCTATCATCAGATAACAGTTCGCTGGTGACACTGGAACAGGTTTCTGTAGACCCGAGATCATCATAGTGTCTTGTGTGGTTCCCACTGTGTTTTGATTTTCTCCCTACCACGGCTCAAAGGAATCGTGCAGACAGGTGGATTTTAGGTACAGTCCCGAGTTACATGGAGGCAGTGAACGATAGGAGGGGTTTCGTCTCTCCCGGTATTGGGAGTTGATGTTGCGCTATGCTCGATTAGCTATAACAGAAAGTCCCTAGCCATGGCTGATGTGATTTACTGGTAAGAGTTATTAGTGGTTTCTCGAACCGTTATGTGCCATACATCGGCATGACTTATCAAGTTACTGGGGCCTGATGATTCCACCCCTAGACTCGATATGCGACATATCAGACGAAGAGACCGGACTTTACGGTAAGTGTTACTTATAGGCTTCATGGAAGTTTGGACAAGCTTGCTTGTTGATCTTTTAATCGCTCAATACCTGGGTAGCCGTTACGTCCAGCTAGTACAGCTAACGGCTTGTAGGTAACTGATGTGATCATTACCTACTGCTGGCATATTGACGAGTCTTTAGAGTCCCACACAGAAGTTTCCTAGTTCAAGCGAAACGAAGTAGGGCGCATATGCTGATATGTGCGGGAGCCTGATTAAATACGAGTATGTGATACCGTATTCTAATTTGGCGACATTTGATATCGGTTAGGTTTTATGTGATATAACCGGATTATTGATCAAGTGTTGATTTGATAATATGATATACAGATAAATGATATTAGTCGGTTATATGCGATATAACCGGATTATTAAATCAAGTGTTGATTTAATAATTTGATATATATTTATATTTGATATAATTATATATTAACTAATATTAAGCTCACTAATTATTTTCTTAATATATATTAATATATATATATATATATATATATATATTTGATATATGTATGTGTGTGTGTGTGTGTATAATGAAGCATGGTTGGAATTTCTATTTTGGGAAAATAGAAATGAGGTGGAAAAATGGGGAGATATTTGTGGTATGGTGCAAGGCATGGCTTTTTCCATTTCTTTATTCATTTGGCTACACTATTAAAGCATGGTTGTATTTTCTATTCGGATTTTATTCATGCTTCAATGAGTGAGGAGCCATATGAGAGCCATTCTTCACTTGATTTTTGTCTTAGCCATTTTTTAGCTCTCTCCATTTTTCCTTCTTCTTCATCCTTCTTGCTTCAAGCTCTAAATCATCACATGAGTTGTGAACCCTAGAGCTTGAGTAAATCCTAAATGAGCTTAGAACCCCTACTTCACCATTCTATACTTTATTAGCACTTGAGTTTAGGGTGTTTCCTTCACTAAAGAGAGTTTAGTGAAGAGGTAGCTTAGATTAGAGGAACTTCGGGTGGATCATCTTCGACACGAAGATCGCAAAGCAAGTTCATGCACTTTTTCAAGTGGATCCTAGAGGAGTCGTAGGGACTACTATCCTAAGCTATTGAAGTGAAGGACTCGGTCTTCAAAGGTTGTTGCCTCCTTCACATAGTGTTAAAGTTTATATATATCATGTAAACCCTAATTATCTAGTTAGATTCTAGGTTAGTATAGCTTAGCACCCCGAATTTTTGAAAATAGCATGTTTGATGCCGATTTTAACCTCGTAGTGGTGCTAGGGTACACTTTCATGGTATCAGAGCTAAGCTAGAACATTAGGGAAAGTCTTTACGGCGTTAAAATGTTCGATCGGTTTTTAAAACTCACATTTAGACAAGTTTCTGTCCAGATTTTAAAAGGTTGAAATTTTTCATATTAAAAATATCCAGAAAAAGCATGCAGGCTTTTCTATGGAGCCCCAAGAAGTAGGAAGCCATGATTTAACCAAACCGCCGCGGTTCCGCCGCATATTTGGTGAATTGATGGCTCATACTTCTTATGATGCTCCAATGTGATATTTGGCACATTCATGGTATTTTTAGTGAGGCTCAAGTTGTTGAGGTCTCTGTGATTTATGGGTGTTTGATAAATCGATCGAAAGGTTTAACGTCATCTAGATTATGATGATATTTGATACAATATTTAGAATCCACAATAATTAGTTTTGTGAAAACTAGTTAGTATTTCACAAATCTAGCGTTTTAGTCTCGGTTGATCGATTGCCACGGAGTTTCGATTCGGATCAAAACTCCATCGCAATCGCATATAGTACGCGAACACGACAGTCGGGAATCTTGTTGAATTATCCGACTGCTTATTGAAAAGATTTTCAGTTTGAGACTAAAATGCAAGGTTTATAGGGTTAGGCGTGAAATTCGGAATATGAGATATTCCAGGTTTATGATGTCTAAGGAGTTTGCGGATTCTAAATATTGTAGTTTTTCATTTCTTTACTGCGACCGTAAGTGTAATATGTGGGGTATCCCCAATTTCGTTGCTATATGTCAACGACATTTGGGATACGCATATTTACTTACGTGGATGACATGTGATGTTATGTGTTGTTGTGATATATTATATTAGATCGTCATGATTGAATAGCCGGGGGGTTTTGCGTGAGTCGAGAGTTTTTTTTTAATTTTCATTCGTGTAAAATTGTATGTAATATTCTTTTATTGGGACACTTCAGGGTTGAGGATGATGTCACCATTGATGTATATTATTTACTTTTCCGCATTAGGATAGACCCAAGGTGAGGAGCACAAGTAACCGGGTTCCGGAGTCCAGTGGAAGACCATCTCGAGGAGTCGAGACTGGGTCTCCTAACTCTAGAATTGGCAGGGTTTCTTGCCGCTCTCGTAGGGGTCTAGGGATGTGGGTTTGGCTATTCATCACGACCGTGGAATCCGTGTTTTTCATTACTGGCTAAATTTAAAACACGGACATCCTAGTATATCCAATATTTCATATGTTGACTTCTGCTGCTTGAGTTCTATGATGTGATCATATAACTGCATGAGACGAATGCTATATATATGATATATATAATAAACGTTGCTTATGTTTTGCACCCGCGCTAGTCCAGCCCCCGCTCTGCCGTTAGTTAAGTAACCTAACGGTGCATGACGGGGCCCCGTGGCGAATGCAGATGGCATAAGCATACGTTCTATTTTCGTTTCTTTTCTGTGATGTTTAGGGAAACATAAATGATGGAACTTCATTAATGAGATTAATAGAAAGAAAAGAAACCTAAAGATGTTGCAGAATCAAAATTTTAAAAAGGTAGCTCTAGTTCTTGCTTTGCATAGTGGTATTCCTTGATGAATATCCAGCACCTCATTCAATGAGGAAAGAGCCGAGATCCCTTCACCGGGAGTGTCCTCTATAGCAAAACTAGCAAATGCTATAACCCACTCGGTTTTGTTTTGATAGCTTCTCTAGTTCTTGCTTTGCATAGTGGTATTCCTTGATGAATATCCAGCACCTCATTCGATGAGGAAAGAGCCGAGATCCCTTCACCGGGAGTGATCTCTTTAACAAAACTAGCAAATGCTACAAAACCACTCCTTTTCAAATCACTAGATTCTACAACGATATCAAGTTCATGTTAATGGTTTTCTACAAAACAAGTCGTAGCCCTCCATCATTTCAGATAAGTGCTATTTAGTATTCGTGCTGCGTTTGTTAGCCTCCGTCAAGGCATAGTGTGAGGTAGCTGATTAGTGCTTATCTGCCGCATATGATACGATTGGATTAGGATAGTCGTACGACTTTGTTGACCTTGTTAAGGGTCGTATGGGTGGGTTTAATTCAATCACGAAATGATGGGTTGAACTTGGCTAGCGCTTATGATTTGTTGACCATAGTTAAGGTCATAAGTCGCTAGGGGTAAAAACAGATATTGGGAATTTCAAGTGTTGAAATTTGCAATGAGATTGCATACCTTCTATGATATAGTTGGATCCCGATACCCACTACGAGTAAGAGTTACTCTTGGGTGAGTTTTCCACTTTACAATTAGCTAATCCAGTAGGTGTCTAAGAAAGGTGTTAATGGGGTGATTCCTCTGCGGAAACGAGGTTATTTAATTAGTTCCATTCGAAAGCATGGGGAGACTCCTTCGGAGTATCAATACCTGCCTGGCTGACCGATTGGCGAACTTGTAGGATTTAATTAATCCCGGCTAATCTTACATTTTATGGTTTGAAGGAAGATTTGATAAAAACAGTGGGAGCCATCTTGATTAGATAAGCTAATAACCAATCTAATCTTGCAAAGAGCGCACGCTAAAGCGTTTCTTTCTCTCTCTCTCTCTCTCTCTCTAGGTAGCGACCATGACACGCCTTAATCAAGATAAAAATATGTATGTATTGACCGAACCTGCTTATTATACTGAGCTGGGGAACATTGGTTCCGCTTTTTCTTATGAATGTCATAAATCTGAGTAAGGAATAGGGGAATATCAGGATTCCCACACAACCCGAACGAAGAATGATCATGATGATGCATCTTCTTCGGGTGTGTTCGTAACTGAGAACGGTTTCTCAGTTTGCTCTACGTTCTAGGTATTGGATACCGGATAAGAATCCCACGTATGTAATTTGTTACATAGGCTAAGAAGAGGCAGAGAACTGGGAAAAGGTCTCAAAAAGTATGGAATGGAGCAATTGTTGCAGCCAAAGCAGTTGGCGAATATCACCTAGTATTACCAAATGGTAATACAATGATTCTGAACAACTATTATTACGTACCAAACATGATGTGCAATATTATATCAGTTTCTTTATTGCATAAAGAAGGATATAATTTTGTATTGGAGGATAATATTATGAAGATTTTCCTAAATCAAGTGTTGATTGGGTTTGGTACGTTATGTAACGGTATATATGTTCTAAATCAAACTACAGTTCTAAATATACAGAACACACACAAGAGGAAAAGTTCATAAATGAACGAAGCCTTCTTGTGGCATTGTAGACTAGGCCATATCAATGCGACAAGACTAGCTAAGTTGCATAAAGATGGATATTTAAATCCGTTTGAATTTGCATCTTATGAAACTTGTCAGTCATGTCTCAAAGGCAAGATAACTAAAACTCCGTTTACTGGACACGGAGAAAGACCTACTGAACTCTTGGAACTGATACATAGTGATGTATAGGTCCTATATCTATACATGCCAGGAATGGTTCCTCGTACTTTATTACATTCACCGATAATCTCTCAAGATTTGGACATGTGTTCTTGTTGAAACACAAATCTGAAGCTTTTGAGAAATTCAAGGAATATAAGTACGAAGTTGAGAACCAGGCGGGTAAAAGTATTAAAGTCCTACGATCTGATCGGGGAGGAGAATACTTGAGCACTGAATTCTGAGACTATCTAAAAGAGAATGGGATTCTCTTTCAACTTACTCCTCCGTATACATAACAGCACAACGGTGTATCGAAGCGGAGGAATCGCACCCTATTAGATATGGTGCGCTCTATGATGAGTAATGTTAAGTTACCGATTTCCTTTTGGGGTTATGCACTTGAGACAGCTGCATACCTATTGAATAGGTTCCAACCAAATCAGTAAATACCACTCAATATGAGATATGGGAGGGGAAGAGACCATGTCTTAATTACATTAAGATATGGGGTTGTCCAGCTTATGTCAAAAAGCAAAATCCGGACAAGCTCGAGGAAAGGTCAGTTCTGTGCAAGTTTGTAGGATATCCCAAACATTCGCGAGGGCATATCTTCTCCCACACTGAGAAACAAAAAGTGTTTGTTGTTCAACATGCCATCTTTTTAGAAAAGGAATTTCTTGAAAAAGAAATTAGTGGTAATGAGATAGAGCTGGAAGAAGTTCAAGCTATATAAACTATAACTGACAATTTGGTAGAACCGGAGGATTCAATAGTCCCCGACAAAGCTCAGCCACTCCGCAGATCTAGTAGGGTTCCTCATCCACTTGATAGGTACTACAGTTTTCTCATTGACGGTGGGAGCGAGGATTGCATCAAGGAAGATGATGACCCAACTAGTTTCGAGCAGGCCATCACAAGTGGAGACTCTGTGAAATAGCTGGATGCTATGCGATCTGAGATAGAATCCATATACACCAACAAAGTGTAACGCCTTGAAAAGTCGGTTTGGTGTTTTCCCGAAAATCGGTGAAAATTTGGTATTTTTCTGTAAATCGTCTTTTTTGTTATTTTGCAGTTTAGGCCTAATTATACCTAATTTGGATAGGTAAGTGCTAGTTTTTAGTAGCTAATGAGTTACTTATAAAATTCTGGTCGTTTAAAATTTTTCCCTAATTTTTCAATTTTTAATATTATTTTATGCCGGTAAAAAAAATACATTAAATTAGCGATAAATACAAATTTAAATGGGCTAATTTTAATCTTTAAAATCATGTTAATTAAAATCTAGTTGTAATATAAATTTTTAGTATTTTATTTCAAGTTTTAATGGGTTTTTATTATGGAAAACAAAAATATATTTATTTTGAACTAAAACTTGCAATTTTGGACCTGGGGGGGTTCTTTTTGCATAAAAATTTTTGTGCACTCTCTCACACTCATCCTCACTCCCTCTTGGCCGGCCCTATCTCAGCAGCAAGCCCAGAAAATTTTTCCTCAACTCATTTGAACAAAATGATATGAAAAGGGTTTTAATATATTAAATTGGGTATGGGTTTTTCGTTGATTGGTATGGCTTTGACCTTGACTTTTTCCACACTTCCCTCACTTTCTTCAATCCCTCCCTCATCTGGCCGAAACCCCACTTGATGCAGCCCCCCTCATTTCCTTTCTCTTTTGCTACAAAAATTTCCATCAAAATCCATTAAAATTCAACAAAAATCAACAATTTCCTTCACAATTTCAAAGCAAAACCTTATTCCCTCTCTTCTCAAACCTAAATTGGTTCAAATCTTGGAGAAAGATGGCATCTTGGGATGCTATAGCAACATAGGGTTTGGGCTTGTGAGGTATAATTTCTACCTAATTAAATTCTTTTGGTTAAGTTCCTTTAATTAAGTTGTTTTAGTGTTAATTTTAGTACTATTTTCATTCTAGGTTTGTTAAAATTCATGGCTTGAGTTTAAACTAGTGTTTTAGAAACCATTAGTAGGTTAATTAAATTATATTTGCTATCTAGTTGTTTTGTTAGCCTAATCTAAGCGGTCACTTTGCTTAAGTGGGTTTCAATTGTGTTAATCTAGTTTTTTTAGTGTTAAAGTGGTTGTTATGCTTGTTTCATGAAAATCAAGAAAAGGGTTGTGTTTGGATAATGGGTTTTGTAGCATGGTAATTGGGTTAAATTAATTGTAGTGGATTTCTAATGGTTAACTTGGGTGTTTGCGCGATGTTGTGTGCACTTTATCGCAAATCCGCGATATTTGCACGAATTTGGAATTTTTAGTGCTTACTAGGTTTTTATAGAAATTATGTGATGAATTATTATGATAACTTGATTATATTTTTAGCATGTCCTACGACATTTAGGATGTGTGAGTGCGGAATTTTGTGTGATCGGGTTTTAGTTTTGCCGGGCGTCCCAAAACGACGATTCTAGTTAGTTTTGCAATTTTCATGTGTGTTCCGTGCACGTTGTGCCTAGCTTGTGAACATGGATATTTTCGTTTGGGATTTGAGTCGTTCATGATATGTAACCTTATGTTTTGTATTGGTGCAAATTCCAGGATCGGTCGCGGAGACATCGGACGCGGCACAAAAAGGGAAAGCGGTGATTTGACGTAGCTAGCTGGGGATTCCGGTAAGTAGATGTAACATCTACGGGGGACTATCGTTTGGATGGCGCAAGTCGCTTGATAGTTTAAGTAGTTAAAGATTTCTAGTAATATTAGTAACTACATCCATGCTTTATTTGACATACATATGCGAACCCATTCTACAGGGCACCTGCACCATTGCCAGGGTTTTTATATGCAGCACGAGCACTATTCATGCGTACACACACGCCCTGGTAATTGCCATGCCACCACACTAGATAACCTATAATTTGAAACCTTTTACTATAATTGATGCTTAAACCTGTGCTATTGCCTTTAAATCCTTAAAATGAAATCGTAGGATTGCTATTCATGTGCATGTACCTCATCATATTATTTGTTCATGCCTAGTCGATTAATCATACATCGCAACTTTATTATTGATACCATATGCATTCATTATCATTGACATATGCACTTATGAGGATTTCTTGAGATTTTATGATATTTCTGGATTTCGGGGGAAAGCCGTAAAATATCTAAACTTATTACCTTTTTAAAATATGTAAATTGCGGTTTTCTAGTGATGTAAGTGTCGTCCACCATGAGTTTGCTGTGGTTTTCGAGACCCGTTTCGAGGAGTTGGATGAACCGTCTCGGGTACATGGTGGGCCCGGTAAGGTACCCCGGGGCAAAAAGGTCGTGTTGCTGACGTTGAGCCTGGCAGGGGATGGACTACCTACCAGTGACTTTTTGGCACGGCGGATATCCAGAGGATACCGACCGTGGCCGCGAGATGATGAGATATTGATATTTGAGATGGGTCAGCCGGACGGCTGGGGCCAGAGATACTATGATATGGATATATGAGATTGAGACAGTTTTGAGGTGTCGATGCTGGACACGGATTCTTGTTGATTCTATTGGTATTGTGCTGATATTTAAAAGAAAAGAGATTCCTAAATGAAAAATATGACTTCTTGTACCTATATATTCAGATCACGAGTTGATTCATATTGCATTCATACCTGCTAGTACATTCATGTTGCATACATACCTGTTAGTATATCCTGCCATACCTGTATTATAGATTCTAGGATGCTTGTGTGCATATTTGCGATAGCCTATATAGATGTTATTTATTACTCACGAGTTGGCAACTCACCCCCGTTGTGCCACAGCCTTTTGCAGGTCCGCTCCGTCAGTATAGTAGCGGCGGGCGCACTTGCTTCTTTTGCCTCTTTTGTCTAGACTTGAGGCTTTTGCTCGTAGGTAGGTTGTATTATTATTTTGTACCACCTTATATATTCTTTGTATCTAGAGTACTCCATCTACTGTATCTAACAGTATTGTTGTATATTGACCTAGAGACGAGACTGTGAGATTTGTGGACTTTTTCATGCTGTAGGGTCGAGCTCACTTGAGTCGACATGATATTTTACTTGTGCTTTTTATGTTTATTATGCACATTGCTGATTTACATTGCGTGGGATTTGTGACCGCCTTGTGGCGAAGAGCTAGCTCCCGCTTAGGGATGCCTTATTTTTATATTCATATATTCTTGTTGTACCCATTTTGGGGGCCAGTATTTACAAAGGAGACTCTGCCGAAATTTTTGGAAAAATTAATATTGCTTTTAAAAAAAGCTTGATATGACTTATTTGATAAACTCGCTTTCAATTGATTGGTTTTCCTTCACTCTTCTGCTTATTTGGTTTTGATTTCTGGGCTTTGGCTTACTTATTTTACGGACGTTTTGAGACGTTTCGTAACTTAAGTGCCAGTCACGTTCCGTACCCTGCGGGTCGTGACACAAAGTATGGACTTTGGAAGTTGCTTCTGAAGGGGTAAAACCTATCGGGAGCAAGTGAATCTTTAAGAAGAAAATTGGTGTAGATGAAAAAGTTGAGACTTTCGAAGCTAGACTTGTAGCAAAAGGTGTTCGTCAATGACCAGGTGTCGACTATGATGAAACCTTTTCTCCTATTGCCATGCTTAAGTCTATCAGGATATTACTTGCCATTGCTGCATACCATGACAATAAAATCTGGCAGATGGACGTCAAGACCACTTTTCTAAATGATGATTTAGAAGTGAGCGTGTACATGACACAGCCAGAGGGCTTCGTAAACAATGGGAGCAGCAGAAGCGTATGCAAGCTGCTTAAATCCATCTACGGATTAAAGTAGGCATTGTGAAGCTGGAACATCTGTTTTGATGAAGCTATCAAAGAGTTTGACTTCATCAAAAATGTAGATGAACCATGGATATACAAGAAGGTTGTAGATGTTAGTTATGTATATGCCCTAGAGGCCATTGTTGTACATATGATATATATTATAATGGATGCTTGGATATATATAGAGAGGACTTTCTTGCTCGTCATGATAGTGTTAGTTATGTATATGCCCTAGAGGCCATTGTTGTACATATGATATATATTATAATGGATGCTTGGATATATATAGAGAGGACTTTCTTGCTCGTCATGATAGTATGCTATTTGGTTTTCCTTTATCTTAACATGTTGACTTGTATTGGTTTACTGTCTTTCTCTCACATGTTGATAAAGCCCTTAGGATATGTACTCGACTACTGGGACTATGATGAGATCATACTAGTAGGGCCATGTTAGTCGATGAGTACATCCTATAACAGTTCCTAGTCGAGGGTATATCGAGACAGGGCATCGATACACCAGAGTAGACTAGCGTATACGCATCTTGACCCATATGATGGGCGATGGATGATCCCATATCCATCGGTGTTTGACATCAAGGACGGTGTACGGGTGCTCAATGGAGACTCGGTACACTGGACGGACTCGCCGAGAACTCCCAGATAGTGATATACCGCACGTCAGATGGCAGTTCTCCGGTGACACTGGTACAGGGTAGTCTGTAGACCCGAGATCGTCATAGAGTCTTGTGTGATTCCCACTGTGCTTTGATTTCCACCTTACCACGTCCAAGAGGGCGTGCAAAACGGTGGCTTTTGGGTACAGTCCCGAATCACATGGAGGCAATGAGTGATAGGAGGGGATTCGTCTCTCCCTGTATAGGGAGTTGATGTTGTGCTGTGTTCGATTGGCTATAACTGGAAGTCCCTGGCCAGGGCTGATATAGAGATTTACTGGTAAGTATTACTGGTAGTTTCTCGACCAGTTATGAGCCTCACATCGACACGACTTATCGGTTACTGGGGTCTGACGTATACCACCCCTAGACTTGATATACTACATATCAGACGAACAGACCGGACTGTACGGGAGTGTTACTGATTGGATTCACAGGAGAACGCACAGACTAGCTTGTTGATCTTCTGATCGCTCAATACCTGGGTGGCTGTTACGTTTAGCTGACCGCTTGCAGCTTGTGGGTGTTTGATATGATCATCACCTGCTACCGGCGTATTGACGATTCTTTAAAGTCCTACACAGAGGTTTCTTGACTCAGGCAAAACGGAGTAGAGGCACATATGTGATATGCGCAGGACCGAGGATAATGCGATATGAGATACCGTATTATATTCTCGCGATATTTAGATATGAACCGGAACATCGGATCAAGTGTTGATTCGATGAATCAGTACATGATATATTAGTCGGTTATATTCGATATAGCCAGATTGTCGGATCAAGTGTTGATTCGATGATTTAATGTATAATAATATATATGATATATTGTATTACATTATCTAATATTGGTTGGCTTTATTATTTCATTTTCTCACCGGATAATACATTGATATATATGCGATATATGTTAATTGTATTATTTTCTTTTGTTGCAAATATAATATATATGTGATATATATTATTGTGACATGATATGATTAATAATGGAACATGTTTAGTGAAGATTAAACAAGGTTAGGGTTTGATTAGGGTTAGCTTCTTCTTGCACCATCTAGAAGCTTTCTCTTTTTTCTTGGTTAAGATATTATGATTGATATTTATCCATGACTCATTTTTAACCTAACCAAACGCTAGCTCTAGTTTATTCTCTACAAGGGTTATCCTTGTCATACTAAACTATGGTTACATTATTAATTCATATATACTTTTCATTATTCAACACAAAAGGATTATCTTATTCATTCATCTTCTTCTTCTCTCTTGAGCTTTGAAAAGGCTCACTAGATTTTCCTTTTGTGATGATATCATGTGAGATTATGATATAAAAAGATAGCATAAATACTACTCCATCATCCTCATCTAATCTAGCCCAATAGATTAGGGTGTTCACCTCATTAGAGTGAAAGAGCTTGAGTTATTGCAACTTCGACGTAGATCATCGGAGAAAAGGAATACGACAAGCTATCATGGATCGTTCGAGTCGTGGAGCCTCTCTTGAGTCCGGGAGATCGTGGATCGTGGTGAAGGGACTTCTACTCGGAGCTTATGAAGCGAAGGAGCGGACTACAAAGGTTGTAATCCCTCACACGTAGTAGTAAAAATGTTTACTTGCATGTTAAACCCTAATAATCTAGCAAAGATCCTGGCTTTGGGTTGTTCGGCACGTCTAAAATTTTATTCGGGCATGTTCGATGCCTTATGAACCTTCACAAGAGTGCCTAGGAACCCAACAGTGGTATCAGAGCCTAGCTAGAGCATTAGGCGACGTGTATACGAAGTTAAAACTCCGAACGAACCCCGAAACTACGAAATGAACCCCTCTCTGGATATTTTTTAAAAACTGTGATTTTTATGAATTAAAAATATCTAAAATATTCAGCAAGTAAATATAAATATTACTGTAAAATATGAGCACCCAATCCGTACATACATCCGCGGAACCGCGGCCATACCTCTCTTGGGCCGCGGAACCGCGGCCATACTGTAGATATGGGCTATTATTTTTACACAGTAATGTATAGTGATGCTTGTTTATTTTTATGGATATTTTTAAACTAACTCAAGTGTTGAGTGTTCTGGGGTTTATTTTGTAATCCTTGATTCGATCGGAAAATTTAATTTTGTGATATTTTCCGGATATTTAGAAACTGTTAAAAAGTTCGAGCGGATATCATTAACTCACTTTTTCCCGGCACGAAAAACTTTCAAGTGTTGAATTTTTATCGGGTTTAAATCTTTCGGAAAATTGTGCAAGTAACACGGTGGACCCTCTAGAAGACAACAAACCTTAACCCGATTATGTGACCGTCTTAAATTGCCTCTAAACCTTAGGGTTTGGGGCAGTACGGCATGCCACATGTGAGGCGTTGGCTTGACCCTTCTACGGCTGGATCACCGGTACTGTGACATATTCTGGGATTATTTGAACTCCGCTCAAGTGTTGAGCTATTTAGGAAATCTTGGGTATTTGATTATCTGTTCGGAAAGTTTAATACTGTCTATTTATCTGGAATGTGATACAATATGTGGAATTCATATAGTTAGGCATGAAATGCGAAGTATGTGATATTTCGGATTTACGATGTCTAAAGTGATTGTGGATTCCAAATATTGTAATTTTACTATTTCTTTTCTGTGACCGTAAGTGTAGTATATAGTTGTATTGCCGGTTTTCGTTGCTATACATCAACGACGATCGGTGTATACATACATACTTACGTTGATGATATATGATATTATGTGTTGCTGTGATATGTTATATTGGATCGTCGTGTTCTGAATAGCCGGGGGTTTTATGTGAGATGAGGGTTTTTATTTTCATTCATGTAAAATTCATTTGTATATAATATTCTTTTATTGGGGCACTTCCGTGATGAGGTTGATGTCACCAGTGTATATTATTTACTTTTCCGCATTAGGTAGACCCAAGGAGGGGAGCACAAGTAACCGGGTTCTAGGGTCCAGTGGGAGGCCATCTCGAGGAGTCGAGACCGGGTCTCCTAACCCTAGAATTGGCAGTGTTACTTGCCGCTCTCGTAGGGGTCTTGGGATGTGGGTTTGGCTATTCGTCGCGACCGTGGAATCCGTGTTTTATACAGGCTCGTATTGAAAACACGGACGTCCTAGTATATCCAATATTTCATATATGTTCTTCTGCTGCAATGTTCTGTGATGAGATCATATTACTGCCTGAGACGAATGCTTATACTATATATATATATATATATATATATATATATATATATGCTGATATATAAATATTACTGCTTTCGTTTCTTCTGTGATGCTTAGGAAGTATAAGCTGATGGGATTTTATTAATGAGATTAATAAAAAGAAAAGAAACCTAAAAGATGTTGTAGAATCAAAACTTTATAAAAGGGTAGCTACAGTTTTGCTTTGTATAGCGGTATATATGATATACCCTACACCTTATTCGATGAAGAAAGAGCCGAGATCCCTTCACCGGGAGTGACCTCTTTAGCAAAACTGGCAGATGCTACAACTCTCGGTTTTTCTTTTGATTGCTTTTAGAGTTTTGCTTTGCATAGCGATATATATGATATATCCTGCACCTTATTCGATGGGGAAAGAGCCGAGATCCCTTCACCGGGAGTGACCTCTTTAGCAAAACTAATGAAAGCCTCAAAATCACTCCATTTCAAAATTTCACTTGATTCTATAACGATATCAAGTTCATTACGCAATAGGTTTTCAGAAAAACCTATCGTAGCCCTCCGACATTTCAGATAGATATTACTTAGTATTCGTGCTACGGTTGTTTGGCATTCGTCAAGGCGTAGTGTACGGTAGCTATTTACTATTTATCTGTAGCATATGATGCGATTGGATTAGGGTATTCGTACGGCGTTGTTTGGCATTCATCAAGGGTCGTGCGGGTGGGTTTAATTCAATCAAGAAATGTACGGGTTGAACTTGACTAACGGACTATGAGTTGTTTGGCATTCGTCAAGGTCATAGCACGTTAGGGGCAAAAGCATTATCGGGGATTTCAAGTGTTGAAATTTGCAATGAGATTGCATACCTCCTATGAGATAGTTGGATCCCGATACCCACTGCGAGTAAGAGTTACTCCTGGGAGAGTTTTACACAGGACAATTAGCCGATCAAGTAGGTGTCTAGAAAAGTATTAACGGGGTTACGCCTCTGGGAAAACGAGGTTTACTTTAATTAGGTCCGTGCGAAAGCACGGGGAACCTCCCTCAAAGTACCGACACTGATCTGGCTGAAAGATTGATGAAATTGTAGGGTGTAATTAATCCCGGCTAATCTTACCTTTTAGGGTTTGAAGGTAGATTTAATAAAAACAGTGGGAGACATCCAGATTAAATAAGATAATAACCAATCTAATCTTGCAAGAGCATACGCTAAAGTGTTTTCTTCTCTCTCTCTCCGGGTAGCGACCTTGTCAGGCCATAATCAAGATAATAATATGGATGTATTAACTGAAACCGCTTATTATACTGAGCAGGGGAACGTTGGACCCGTTCTTTCTTATAAGAGTTATAAGACTGAACAGGAAACAGGAGAATATCTGGATTCTCACGCCGCCCAAAAGAACATGCATGTTGATGCATCTTCTTCAGGTGTGTTAGTTATTGAGAACTGTTTCTCAGTTCACCCTACGTCCTGGGTATTGGATACCGGATCAGGATCCCACATATATAAATTGTTACATGGGCTACGTAAAGGTAGAGAACTGGGAAAAGGTGATCATTCCGTTCAAGTAGGGAATGGGGAAAATATTGCAGCCAAAGCAGTTGGCGAATATCACCTTAAATTACCAAGTCGTAATACACTGATTCTGAATGAGTGCTATTATATACCGAACATGATGTGCAATATTATATTAGTTTCTTTATTAAGTAAAGAAGGATATAATTTTGTAGTACAGGATAATGTTATGAACATATTCCTAAATCAAAAGTTGATTGCATCAGGCTCGTTACATAATGGCATATTCATTCTCAATCAAAATACAGTCCTCAATATACAAAACACACACAAGAGGAAGAGTTCAGAAATGAACGAATCCTTCTTGTGGCATTGTAGACTTGGTCATATCAATGCGACACGACTAGCTAAGTTACATAAGGATGGATATTTGAATCTGTTCGAATTATCATCTTAGGATACTTGCCATTCATGTCTCAAAGGAAAAATGACCAAAGCTCCGTTTAGTGGACACGGAGAAAGAGTTACTGAACTCTTAGGACTGGTACATAGTGATGTATGCGATCCCATGTCTACACATGCCAGGAACGGTTCTTCCTACTTCATTAAATTCACTGACGATCTCTCTAGATACGGGCATGTGTTCCTGTTGAAACACAAATCTGAAGCTTTTGAGAAATTCAGAGAATATAAGCACGAAGTAGAGAACCAAACGGGCAAAGGTATTAAGATCCTTCGATCTGATCGAGGAGGAGAATACTTAAGCAATGAGTTCCTAGATTATCTAAAAGAGAATGGGATTCTCTCTCAGCTTACTCCACCTTATACACCACAGCATAATGGTGTATCGGAACGGAGGAATCGCACCCTATTAGATATGGTGCGCTCTATGATGAGCACTGCTGAGTTACCTATTTCCTTCTGGGGGTATGCGCTTGAGACAACCATACACCTATTGAATATGGTTCCTACCAAATCAATGCCTACCACTCCATATGAGATATGGAAAGGGAAGAGACCATCTCTTAAGTATGTTAAGATATGGGGTTGTCCAGCCTATGTCAAAAGACAAAATCCGGACAAACTCGAGGCAAGATTGTCTTATGTAAGTTTGTAGGATATCCCAAAAATTCACAAGGGTATATCTTCTACCACCCCGAGGAACAAAAGGTGTTTGTTTCTCGACATGCCACTTTCTTATAAAAAGGTTTTCTTATGAAACAGATTAGTGGCATTGAGGTAGAACTGGAAGAGGTTCCAGCGACACAAACTATAGCAGAAGACTTGGTAGAACCAGAGGATTCAGTAGTACCCGACGAACCCCAGCCTCTCCGTCGATCTAGCAGGGTTTCTCATCCACCTGAAAGATACTACGGTTTTCTCATTGATGGTGGAAGCGAGGATTGCATCATGGAAGATGATGACCCAACTAGTTTCGAGCTGGCCATCACGAGTGGTAACTCTGTGAAGTGGCTGGATGCAATGCGATCTGAAATGGAATCCATGTACACCAACAAAGTATGGAATTTAGAAAATGCTCCTGAAGGGGTAAAACCCATTGGGAGCAAGTGGATCTTTAAGAAGAAATTTGGTGTAGATGGAAAAGTTGAGACTTTCAAAGCTAGACTTGTTGCAAAGGGTTTTCGTCAAAGACCAGGTGTGGATTATGACGAAACCTTTTCTCCAGTGGCTATGCTTAAGTCCATCCGGATCTTACTTTCCATTGCTGCATACCATGACTACGAAATCTGGCAAATGGATGTTAAGACCACCTTTCTAAACGGTGATTTAGAAGAGTGCGTGTACATAACTCAGCCAGAGGGCTTCGTAGATAGTGGGAGCAGCGGAAAAGTGTGTAAGCTGCGTAAATCCATCTATGGGTTAAAGCAAGTATCGCGGAGTTGGAACATCTGTTTTGATGTTGTAGTCAAAGAGTTTGACTTCATCAAAAATATAGATGAACCTTCTATCTATAAGAAGGTAGCAGAGAGTAAGGTTGTCTTCCTCGTATTGTACGTGGATGACATACTCTTGATAGGAAATGATATTCCTATGCTGCAATCAGTCAAGCTCTTCTTATCACAAAGATTCTCAATGAAAGATCTAGGTGATGCCTCCTACATATTGGGAATCATGATCTATAAAGATAGATCTAAACGGATACTGGGATTGTCCCAATCCAGGTACATTGACACCATACTAAAGAGGTTTAGTATGGAAAAATCCAAGTGTGGGAACCTACCCACGATCTCTGGACTCACTCTCTCCAAAGAGATGTCCCCCAAGACTGATTTGAACAGAGCTTACATGCAAGGGATACCCTATGCTTCGGCAGTAGGCTCTATCATGTATGCGATGCTATGTACCAGACCCGATGTAGCATACTCACTAAGTGTAGTGAGTCGGTATCAAGCAGATCCTGGAGAGAGTCACTGAGAGCTGTGAAGAACATTCTCAAGTACTTACGAAGGACTAAGGAGATGTTCTTGGTGTATGATAACGGAGAACTCCAGGTGGAGTCCTTTACTGATTCCAGCTTCCAAAGTGATAAGGACGAATCTAAGTCGCACTCGGGTTTTGTCTTTACCCTCAATAGAGGGGCGGTATGTTGGAAGAGTTCCAAACAGGATACCGTTGCAGACTCGACGATGGAGGCTGAATACATCACTGCCAACGATGCTGCCAAAGAGGCTGTCTGGATAAAGAAGTTCATTAGTGAACTTGGTGTGGTTCCATCCATTGAGCATCCAATACCTCTGTATTGCGATAACAATGGAGCTGTGGCTTTGGCCAAGGAACCCAGGTCCCATCAGAAGTCCAGACATATTCTGAGGCGGTATCACCTGATCAGGGAGATAGTTGATCCCCGGGAGATCGAGGTCAGGAGAGTAGATACGAAGGAAAACACTGCGGATCCACTCATGAAAACTATTCCCCAGATACAGTTTGAGAGATTATTCGGGATGCTAGGTATGAGATACTACAGCAGCTGGCCTTAGTGCAAGTGGGAGATTGTTAGTTATGTATATGCCCTAGAGGCCATTTTTGTACATATAATGTATATTATAATGGATGCTTGGATATATATAGAGAGGACTTTCTTGCTCGTCATGATAGTATACTATTTGGTTTTCCTTTATCTTAACATGTTGACTTGTATTGGTTTACTGTCTTTCTCTCACATGTTGATAAATCCCTTAGGATCTGTACTCGACTACTGGGACTATGATGAGATCATACTAGTGGGGCCATGTTAGTCGATGAGTACATCCTATAACAGTTCCTAGTCGAGGGTATATCAAGACAGGGCATCGATACACCAGAGTAGACTAGCGTATACGCATCTTGACCCATATGATGGGCGATGGATGATCCCATATCCATCGGTGTTTGACAGCAAGGATGGTGTACGGGTGCTCAGTAGAGACTGGGTACACTGGACGGACTCGCCGAGAACTCTTAGATGGTGATATACCACACGTCAGATGGCAGTTCTCCGGTGACACTGGTACAGGGTAGTCTGTAGACCCGAGATCGTCATAGAGTCTTGTGTGATTCCCACTGTGCTTTGATTTCCACCTTACCACGTCCAAGAGGGCATGCAAAACGGTGGCTTTTGGGTACAGTCCCGAATCACATGGAGGCAATAAGCGATAGGAGGGGATTCGTCTCTCCCGGTATAGGGAGTTGATGTTGTGCTGTGTTCGATTGGCTATAACCGGAAGTCCCTGGCCAGGGCTGATATAGAGATTTACTAGTAAGTGTTACTAGTAGTTTCTCGACCCGTTATGAGCCTCACATCGACACGACTTATCGGTTACTGGGGTCTGACGTATACCATCCCTAGACTTGTTATGCGACATATCAGACGAACATACCGGACTGTACGGGAGTGTTACTGATTGGATTCACAGGAGAACGCATAGGCTATCTTGTTAATCTTCTGATCGCTCAATACCTGGGTGGCTGTTACGTTTAGCTGACCGCTTGCAGCTTGTGGGTGTTTGATATGATCATCACCTGCTACCGGCGTATTGACGATTCTTTAAAGTCCTACACAGAGGTTTCTTGACTCAGGCAAAACGGAGTAGAGGCACATATGTGATATGCGCAGGACCGAGGATAATGCGATATGAGATACCGTATTATATTCTCGCGATATTTAGATATGAACCGGGACATCGGATCAAGTGTTGATTCGATGAATCGGTACATGATATATTAGTCAGTTATATTCGATATAGCCGGGTTGTCGGATCAACTGTTGATTCGATGATTTAATGTATAATAATATATATGATATATTGTGTTACATTATCTAATATTGGCTCGCTTTATTATTTCATTTTCTCACCGGATAATACATTGATATATATGCGATATATGTTAATTGTATTATTTTCTTGTGTTGCAAATATAATATATATATGATATATATTATTGTGACATGATATGATTAATAATGGAACATATTTAGTGAAGATTAAACAAGGTTAGGGTTTGATTAGGGTTACCTTCTTCTTGCACCATCTAGAAGCTTTCTCTTTTGTCTTGGTTAAGATATTATGGTTGATATTTATCCATGACTCATTTTTAACCTAACCAAACACTAGCTCTAGTTTATTCTCTATAAGGGTTATCCTTGTCATACTAAACTATGGTTACATTATTAATTCATATATACTTTTCATTATTCAACACAAAAGGATTATCTTATTCATTCATCATCTTCTTCTCTCTTGAGCTTTGAAAAGGCTCACTAGATTTTCCTTTTGTGATGATTTCATGTGAGATTATGATATAAAAAGATAGCATAAATACTACTCCATCATCCTCATCTAATCTAGCCCATTAGATTAGGGTGTTCACCTCATTAGAGTGAGAGAGCTTGAGTTATTGCAACTTTGACGTAGATCATCGGAGAAAAGGAATACGACAAGCTATCATGGATCGTTCGAGTCGTGGAGCCTCTCTTGAGTCCGGGAGATCATGGATCGCAGTGAAGGGACTTGTACTCGGAGCTTATGAAGCAAAGGAGGGGACTATAAAGGTTGTAATCCCTCACACTTAGTAGTAAAAATGTTTACTTGCATGTTAAACCCTAATAATCTAGCAAAGATCCCGGCTTTGGGTTGTTCGGCACGTCTAAAATTTTATTCGGGCATGTTCGATGCCTTATGAACCTTCACAAGAGTGCCTAGGAACCCAACAGATAGTATGATATTTGGTTTCACTTTATCTTAACATGTTGACTTGTATTGGTTTACTGTCTTACTCTCACATGTTGATAAAGCCCTTAGGATCTGTACTCGGCTACTGGGACTATGATGAGATCATACTAGTGGGGCCACGGTAGTCGTTGAGTACATCCTATAACTGTTCCTAGTCGAGGGTATATCGAGACAGGGCATCGATACACCAGAGTAGACTAGCGTATACGCATCTTGACCCATATGGTGGGCGATGGATGATCCCATATCCATCGATGTTTGACATCAAGGATGGTGTACGGGTGCTCAGTGGAGACTGGGTACACTGGACGGACTCGCCGAGAACTCCCAGATAGTGATATACCGCACGTCAGATGGCAGTTCTCCGGTGACACTGGTACAGGGTAGTCTGTAGACCCGAGATCGTCATAGAGTCTTGTGTGATTCCCACTGTACTTTGATTTCCACCTTACCGTGTCCAAGAGGGCGTGCAAAACGGTGGCTTTTGGGTGCAGTCCCGAATCATATGGAGGCAATAAGCGATAGGAGGGGATTCGTCTCTCCCGGTATAGGGAGTTGATGTTGTGCTGTGTTCGATTGGCTATAACTGGAAGTCCCTGGCCAGGGCTGATATAGAGATTTACTGGTAAGTGTTACCAGTAGTTTCTCGACCCGTTATGAGCCTCACATCTGTTGGATATATGTATGCCCTAGAGGCCATTATGAGATAGTGTATGTACTGATGTGTGTGTGTGTGTATATATATATATATATATATATATATTCAGAGGACAGTCTTGCTCGATATGATAGTATGCTATCTGGTTTTACTTTATCATATGTTCACTTGATCATGTTTATATTCATTTGGTGCATGTTGATAAAGCCCTAAGGATATTGGATTGACTACTGGGATTATGATGTGGATCATACTAGTGGGACATCTGTAGTTTATAAGCATATCCTTGAAATGTTCCTAGTCGTAGGTATATCGAGACAGGGCATCGATATTCCAGTTTAGACTAGCGTGTACCATTCTTGTTCCATATGATGGGCGATGGATGATCCCATATCCGTCTGGTGTGTTGACACGGAAGATAGTATACGGGTGCTCAGTGAGACTGGGTACACTGAACGGACTCACCGAGAAATCCTATATGGTATTATATCATACGTCGGATAGCAGTTCTCAGGTGACACTGGTACAGGTTAGTCTGTAGACCCGAGATCGTCATGGAGTCTTGTATGTCCTCCCACTATACTTTGATCTCCACCCTACTACGGCTCTACTGAGTCGTACAAATAGGTGGATTTTAGGTATCTCAAGGCATATGGAGGCAGTGAACGATAGGAGGGGTTTCGTCTCTCCCGGTATTGGGGGTTGATGCTGTGCTATGCACGATTGGCTATAATGGGAAGTCCCTGGCCAGGGCTACTGAGATATTACTGATAAGTATTATCAGTAAGTTTCTCGATCTGTTATAGACCATATATCGGCATGACTTATTGAGTTATTGGGGTCGACGATTCCATCCTTAGACTCGATATGCAGCATATCTGACGAAGAGACCGGACTGTACGGTAAGTGTTGCCGGATGGATTGACAGGAGTTTTGACAGGTTCGCTTGTTCTTATTCTGATCGCTCAATACCCGGGTAGCCGTTACGTTTAGCTGACTGCTTGCGGCTTGTGGGTGTTTGATATGATCATCACCTACTGCTGGCGTGTTGACGAGTCTCAGAGTCCCACATAGAAGTTTCTCGGCTCAGGCGAAACGAAATGGTGCGCATATGAGATATGTGCGGAGGCTCGATTAAATACGGGTATGTGATACTGTATTTTAATCGGGCATTTGATATTAGTCGGGTCGTATAAGATATGACCGATTTATTAAATCAAGTGTTGATTTAATATTGACTTTTATATTATTTATTTAAATCCTTTTCTTTTTATGGATACATGCATGTTTATGTACATGATGATGTGCATCCACACATACATACATGAAATGTATCATGGTTGATGATACAAGAATGATGGCAATATAAGAATCATATTGTAGATAAATAAATATATAGATATTTTTCATTAAAGTTAAAGATAAAGGAAAAAGATTAATGACTCATTTCTTTCTTCATGAGTCATTCTTTCTACACATTTCCATGGTTGAATTTGACTCAACCATGGCTCTTTTTCCTTTTGCCTTTAACCCAAATAAAAATATCTAGATATTATTTAACTATGGTTATGGTTATGATATATAAATATATATATATATATATATATATATATATCATTTCATTTTCCTTTTATTTTATTATTCACTCCAAAAGAAAAAAGAAAAGAGCCATCTTCTTCTTCCTCACTCTAGCTCTCTTTTAATTGTTAAAATTGAGTTAGATAAATAAATGAAAAGGTATTAAATAAGAATAGCAACCACTTCATCATCCTACACAACCTTTGCTATCTTGTGTAGGGTGTTGTGCTTCAAGATTTTCAAAGATCTAAGGAAGCAACAAGCTTAGGGCAAAGAGCTTCAGGTGGATCGTCGTGGACGAAGAGGTGATCAAGCGAACCCTTCCAAAGCAAAGGAGTCTTCCAAAGAGGTCTACAAAGGTTGTAGTCTGATCACTTAGCATAAATTAAGTTTTAAATATGATATTATTAATAGTTACTTCATAAATTCTAGTTCGATTCATAGTATAGTTTACTTAGAACCTCATAATTTTAATGTTATGGCATGTGTGATACTTCAAAACCCTAATAGAGGTGTTAAGGAAACCCTACAACATCGACACGACTTATCGGTTACTGGGCTCTGACGTATACCACCCCTAGACTAGATGTGCAACATATTAGACGAAGAGACCGGACTGTACGGGAGTGTTACTGATTGGATTCACAGGAGAACGTATAGGCTAGCTTGTTGATCTTCTGATCGCTCAATACCTGGGTGGCTGTTACGTTTAGCTGACCGCTTGCAGCTTGTGGGTGTTTGATATGATCATCACCTGCTACCGGCGTATTGACGATTCTTTAGAGTCCTACACAGAGGTTTCTTGACTCAGGCAAAACGGAGTAGAAGCACATATGTGATATGTGCAGGACAGTGGATAATGCGATATGAGATACCGTATTATATTCTCGCGATATTTAGATATAAGCCGGGTCATCGGATTAAGTGTTGATTCGATGAATCGGTACATGATATATTAGTCAGTTATATTTGATATAGCCGGATTGTCGGATCAAGTGTTGATTCGATAATTTAATGTATAATAATATATATGATATATTTTATTACATTATCTAATATTGGCTCGCTTTATTATTTTATGTTCTCACCGGATAATACATTGATATATATGCGATATATATTAATTGTATTATTTTCTTTTGTTACAAATATATAATATATATGTGATATATATTATTGTAACATGATATGATTACTAATGCAACTTGTTTTGTGGAGATTAAACAAGGTTAGGGTTTGATTAGGGTTTGTTCTTTCTTGCACCTTCTAGAAGCTTTTCTTTTGTCATGAAGAAGATATTATGTTGATATTTTCTTATGACTCATTGTTTTAACCCAACCAAACTCTAGCGTTAGTTAATTCTCTACAAGATTTATCCTTGTCATCCTTGACCATGGTTGCATTATTATTTATATATTCATTTCATTATTCATCACAAAAGGTTTAATTCATTTTTCATCTTCTTCTTCAACCATGAGCTTTGAGAAAGCTTACTAGGTTTTCCTTTTGTGATGATTTCATGTGAGAATTTGATATAAAAAGAAAAGCATAAATACTACTCCATCATCCTCATCTAATCTAGCCAATTAGATTAGGGTGTTCACCTCATTAGAGTGAGAGAGCTTGAGTTATAGCAACTTCGACGTAGATCATCGGAGAAAAGGAACACTACAAGCTAGCATAGATCGTTCGAGTCGTGGAGCCTCTCTTGAGTACGGGAGATCATGGATCGCGGCGAAGGGACTTCTACTCAGAGCTTATGAATCGAAGGAGTGGACTACAAAGGTTGTAATCCCTCACACTTAGTTGTAAAGATGTTTACTTGCATGTTAAACCCTAATAATCTAGCAAAGATCCCGGCTTTGGGTCGTTCGGCACGTCTAAAATTTTATTTGGGCATGGTTGATGCCTTATGAACCCTTGTAAGAGTGCCTAGGAACCCTACAGTGGTATCAGAGCCTAGCTAGAGCATTAGGCGACGTGTATACGAAGTTTAAACTCCGAACGAACCCCGAAACGTCAAAATGACCCCCTCTCTGGACAATTTTTAAAACTGTGTTTTTTTCTGTATTAAAAATACCTTAAAAAATCAGCAGGGAATTATAAGCATCACTATGGAAAACGAGATGGTAAGTCGTACGGACCGCCGCGGAACCGCGGCCATACCTTTCTTGGGTCGCGGATCCACGGCCGTACAGTTAGGTTTAACATTGTTTTTTACACAGTAATGCCCGTAGCTTCTAGTGTATATTTCTGGGTATTTTTAATCTGAATCAAGTGTTGGGTGTTCTGGGGATTATTTTGTATTCGTTGATTCGATCGGAAAATTTAATTTCGTTATGTTTTCCGGATATTTAGAAACTGTTAAAATGTTCGAACGGATATCATTAACTCATTTTTTCTCGGCACGAAAAACTTTCAAGTGTTGAATTTTTATCGGGTTTAAATCTTTCGGAAAAACGTACAAGTAACGCGGTGGACCCTCTAGAAGAACACAAACCTTAACTCGATTATGTGTGTAGGGTTCCTAGGCACCCTATAGAGGTCTCACAAGGCATCGAACATGCCAATATAAAAAATTATGGGTGCCGAGAGACCCTAATACGGATCGTTTGCTAGAAAACTAGGCG